>CM028134.1:379565000-380815000 GCA_016271365.2 Neoceratodus forsteri | reverse complement strand
GCCTGCTGCTCCTGAGAGGGAGAGAAGAGAATTATTTTGGACTAAATCCAAGTTTGTGTGACTAAAGTAAGCTACTGAAATGCGCCAGGCCCAACCTGAAGAAGACCGAAGATTTTGCTGAATGCGATCGGCCTGTCAGGAGTTCCAGCTACCCCCAAGTGTGTGTGCAGAGACTTTGCGATTGTGACCGGGGAGCGCTTTGCCTGGTACAGTAGAATTCCCATACATGTAAATGTGCTATGAGCTGCTAGTGGGTTGTGAGTTAGTCCCCCACTGTGTGAACTGTGTTCTGCTTGTTGGAAGCTGTATCCAGCTCAAAACGGACTGCATCCGAATTTGTCTCCATGTGGTCTGGGCCTTGCAAGACTGGCCCAGCCAGACTACTCACTGCACAGAGAAGCCATCGACGAGAGACCTGCTTGGGGTTCAGCTCCCTGCTCCACGCTTGAACAGGAACGACGCCTCTGTGACTTGTGTGGGCCCTGCTTCTCCTGGCATTCCAGATCAACCACCTACAGTCTCAATTTTCGTCCAGCCTGTGTCCAGTCTTGGGTATCGTGAGTAAATACCAGGGTAGCTCCCTGCAACAACAGCTTAATCTGAGTGTGTCATCCAATTGTCTTGTTGTTTCGTTCCTTTTATGAACTGAGCCCTCTGGCTCTGGATTACAAATATTGTGTACTGTGCATGTTGTATTTTCCATCACAGGGCCCCAACCAGCTGCAACCCCGGGCAACTGTCCTGGCTAGCCCATCTCTTCTCCACCTGGGTACCCAGAGGTGGACTGTGTGTGTGTGTGTGGGGGGACTCAAAGCGCATGCATAACTGCTTGACTGATATAACCTTTAAGCTAATTAACCCGATTTTGCCCCTTCCTTGTTCAAGTCCCCTGAATAAATCAAATCTAACTTTTTCTGCATGTAATCCGACTGTTGTCCCAGTTTGTGCTCAAAGTACTGTACTGTTGCTATTTGCTGTGCCTAACCTTGTTTTACAGGGGGTACCCAGGGTCGAGCCAGAGGAACCAGTCCTGGTGGTAAGTGCAAACAGTGTGGGTACTTTTGTGGTGTACCAGGGGTATTGTGAAAGTGATTATTGTACAGTGTTCAGGCCACTTGACAGGAAAGAAGGGGGTTACAGTGTCCCGAAGGGCTGTGCCCAGGTTAGCTTTACCACTACCAACCCTGACCTCTGGGTGGAGGCACCCGGTTCAGAACTCAGGCCCCTTAACCTGCTACTAGCCAAGCAGACAGAGGTAGTAGCCCTTGGGATAGCGCCACCTAGGGGTTACATACAGCACTTTAATAACTGGGGAGCATTTTCTCCTATAGGGAGACCCACTTATAATTTGCCCTTATAACCATCTGGCGAACAGGTATCAAGTTTCCCTCACTCCATACATGTTCATACGTCTTCCCTCCCACACACATTATGTTTCAGCCTGACTGCACTACTGAACTAGTGCTACTGGAACCACTGACCATACTGTTTTCTATAACTGCTGAGTAGTGTTTTCAAGGTGAGAAAACACTACCCAGCAGTTATATGAAATAGAACCTGGGGAGGTGTAGTTTTACACACACACACACACACCCAGTGTTGGATGTATTTATAAACTCCTCAAGCTTTGCTCTCAGGATTTATGTAGAATCCCATACCTCAAATGTGTGTAAATGTATCATTGTACACACACCCTCAATTATTATTCTATATGTCATTTTTTTAGTGTTAATTTCTGCGTAAATGTCAGGTGTTCATAGCCTTATTATCGATGAGCTCTTACGTAACAATGTTGTGACAAAGGAACGCACTATCGTCACTGACAATCAGGCTCTAAATACTTAACAGTGAGTTCCTACATTACTGCAGCCTCAGGTACCAAAAGTGACAATAAACCATCACTGGAGTGCAAATGCATGGGATAGGCATAAGGGAACCTTAGTGATAGGAAAGAGAACAAAGCCGGAGATCGAGTAGGCTCTGTGGTTTTTGCACTAGGTAGAGAAAATGGTCAGACTTGGTGGGCCTAGTGGTACTTATTTGCCATCTATTTCTAGGTTTCTATGGAGTAGGTACAGAGAGACTACAACTGAAAAAATTGTAACAAGTAAATTTTTTTTTTTTTTTTTTAATTTATTTAGATCTAGGATTACAATTACCTTTGAGCCAAGGCTCTTTTACAAAAGCTTCACGTCAGGAGAGTACATACATGTTAAACATGTTAAACAAGGGCATACAACATTAAAGAGAGCATACAGCAATATTCATCAGTTCAGGTACGGCATCACAGTAAACAGGATACACGAAGAACACATACAAGGAATCATTTCAGAAACCTAGAAAAATCAGGGAGGAAGGGTGAGAGGATAGGGGGGTGGCAGCCGAAAAAGAGACTAGAGCAGCTCATGGCATTGTCAAAGAACACCACAGGGGGGTGGTTGATCTCAATGGGGGAAGGGGGAAGTTAGGAGTGGCAGTCACATGAGCTGGAGGCCGTGAGATGATGATGATGATGATGATGGAGGGTTGATCTGAATATGCCCAGTGAGGAGGTGGAGGTGATGTGAGTGCTGAGGGCATTCATTCAGCTGTGTGCACTGGGTGCAAAGGATCTTTGGCCCAGAGTAGTGCGGCATCGGGGGACCTGTACAAGCCAACGATCGGACCCTCTGGTGTTACGAGGATTAATGTTTGGGTGCAGGAGGGCTTGGACATTAGGTGGAGTAAGGCCCAAAGTAGTTTTTTTCACCATCAAGCAGGTAAGGTACTTCATGCGGTTAGTGAGTTGAAGCCATCCCGTTTGAGCGTAAAGCTCACATGTATGTGAGAGTCGGTGGGATCCAGTAAGCAGTTGACAGGCCTTGTTTAGGGAGGTCATTATGCACCTGAGGGTGATAGTAGAGGCAGAGCCATAGATTATGAGGCCGTAGTCTATGACGGAGACCACAGAGCTCTGGATAGCAATCTTCAGTGCTGCCTGGGTAAGATGCTGTCTATTTCGGTAGTGAATTCCAATGCGTGAGTTTACCACTCTGGCAACACTATCAATGTGAGTCCCATAAGATAGGCAAGGGTCAAGTGAGACTCCAAGGTATTTAAAAGATGACACTTGTTTGAGGGTATTACCAGCGATTGTATTGATATCAAAGGGGTATCACCCATGTTTGTTTTTGCGAGCTGCAGAAAAGCATAGATTTAGTCTTTTTGTGGTTTAGAACCAGTTTATGTTTTGTGAACCAGTTTTCAACGGTGGAGAAAGCAAGCTGTAGGTTATGAAGTAAGGGTTGTGGGTCCTTTTGGGGGGGTGAGAAGCACAGCGTCATCGGCACAGAGGTTAATTTGTTCTGGGCAGGATAGTGGAAGGGAGTTCAGGAAAAGGCTGAAAAGTAGTGGGCCCAGTATGGATCCCTGAGGGATGCCTGAGCAAACATGTTTGGAGTCAGAGAGTACTCCTGAGATTTTCACTCTTTGTGAGCACTGGTCCAGGTAGCTATTAAACCATGCAGTGGAGTCCTGGAAGAGCCCAGCATTCAGCAGCTGTTTGGTAAGCAGGCCATGGTGAACAGTGTCAAATGCCTTAGTCAAGTAGATGAATACAGCTCCAGTTAGTGGGCCTTTGTCCAACGGGTTGTGAAGGACTCCAGTGAATTTCAGGAGGGCTTCTGATGTGCTGTGCCCTTGCCTGAACCCATGTTGCTGTGCACATAGGACGTTATATTTGTCCAGGTAGTCTGTAAGCTGGTCAGCAGCAATGCGCTCAAGGGCCTTGGGGGGGGGGGTAATATAGAGATCGGCTGGTAGTTCCCCTGTATGGACTTGTTGCCGCTTTTAAAGACCGGAGTGGCATTAGCAGATTTCCATTTACTTGGGAACTGACTGAGGCTGAAGGAGAGGTTGAAGATTCTGGTAAGTGGGCGTAATACCTCTTCAGGGGTGAGGGATAGCAGTTTAAGGTCCAGTGAATCACCACTGGCTCTGGACTTGGAGATAGCCTTTGTTATGTATTGCAGACATCATTTGCCTTGACTTTTTTGAAGTGGAACGGCGGATGATTTGAGGTGGTAGGTAGGGAATTTGGAGCAGGGGAGTCAGTTTCGGAGAAAAAGTCCGGAGGAGAACAGCACCAAGGTCGGTGAAGGCTGCATTGAAAGTATTGGCAATGACATTCGGGTCAAGGGTGGTGGCTCCGTCAACCATCAGTAGGGTTGGGGAGGATTTGGACTGCTTCCCTGTGACTTCCCTAATATTGTCCCAAAAAGCTCTCCCATCTCCCCAGGTGTTGGTGAGGGCTTCCTTGTAGTAGGTACTCTTCATCAGTCTTATTTGTTTTGTGCAGTTCTTGTGAGTCTGTTTGTAGTTTTGAATGTCCAGTTGTGCACCTGTGGCCCTAGCTATTGCCCAGAGGTGGTCCCTTGATTTTAACTGAGCCAGTAGCTCAGCCGTGAGCCAGGGATTGGAGAGTGCCTTGACTTTGCGCTTTTTTACTGGGGTGTAGGAGTTGCAGGCAGCGTTGAATGTGGTGATGAAATAATCAAGGGCAGAGTCAACATCCAGTGCATTGTATATACACCCAAAGTGGGCAAATAAAACTCTAGTGACATCTCGTGGTTCAGGCAACAAATTTAAACCTCTCGTACTTGGCACTCGTAGTACTTGTAGGCATTGTACTGCTGGACTGGAGAACAGCACATGTAGTGCCGTGCCACAAAAGTGGTCCCAAGGATGACCCAGGGAATTCCAGACCAGTTAGTCTAACCTCCATTGTAGGCAAGCTCATGGAGACCATACTAAAGGAAAGGTTGGTGGAACATCTGTACATGCTGTACTTGCTATCTGTATGTTTTTGCTGATAACTACCACTGTCCTATTGCACTGTATTTTAGTGTACTGTATTATTGTGTACTGTATTGTACTCTCCCCCTTCCCTACCCGCAGGACGCACCTGGAATCGAACAGTACTCTGCTCAGCATGCCCTCCTGGTTAAACTCTAAAATAAATAAATATCTAGAGGAGCATGGTCTCTAGGATGCGAGGCAGCATGGGTTCATGGGGGGGGGGGGGAAGATTGTGTTAAATGAATCTGATTGACTTCTTTGACAGTAGACAGGGGCCAAGCAGTAGACATCCTCTATCTTGAATTCAGCAAGGTCTTTGACGCTGTGCCCCACAAAAGGTTGATCAGGAAGTTGGTGGATCTTGAGGTTGTGGAAAAGATGGCCAGATGGGTGGAAAACTAGCTGAGGGACAGAACCCAGAGGGTGGTTGTGGGGGGAGAGTTATCTGGCATCAGAGAGGAAACCAGTGGAGTTCCACAGGGCTCGGTGCTGGGGCCGGTGTTGTTCAATGTCTTCATCAATGACATTGGGGATAGCATTAAGGCCAAAATGTGCCTATTCACGGATGACACTAAGCTCTGCGGGAGAGTGGACACAGCTGAAGGGATACAAGACCTATAGGAAGATCTGGAAAGGCTGGGGAGGTCATCCAGGATCTGGCAGCTTGGCTTCAATGCCAAGAAATGCAAAGTTATGCATATTAGAGTCAAGAATCCTAGGACAGAGTACTACCTGGGTGGAGTCCGAATATCTGCATCAGAGGAGGAGAAAGACCTGGGAGTGATGATCATTAAAGACCTGAAGCACTCTACAAAGTGCAAGAAAGCAGCAGCAAAGGCCAACGATGCTGGGATGCACATCTAGGGGGATCAGTAGTAGGAGAGAGGAGGATATACTGCCCTTGTACAGGTCACTGGTAAGGCTGCATCTAGAGTATGGAGTTCAGTACTGGTGCCCACACCTCAAAAAGGACATTAACCTGCTGAAGAAGGTCCAGAGGAGGGCCACAAAGATGATAGCCAGTCATCAGGGTAAGGCATACAAGGACAGGTTGAGGGCACTGAACAGGTACTCCCTGGAAGACAGCAGAGAGAGAGAGAGGGGGCATGACTGGGACCTTCAAGTACTTGAAAGGGATAAATAAGGTTGATAAGGAGAGTCTCTTTAAGCTGAGTGGCAACCATAACACTGGGGGCACAGTCTTAAGCTGGAGGGTGGGAGGTTTAGGAGGGAGGTCAGGAAGCACTTCTTCACAGAGAGGGTGGTGGACACTTGAAATGCGCTGCCCGAAGAGGTCATCTCGTTGAAGACAGTGGGCAGCTTTAAGAGAGGCTGGGATAGGCATAGGGGAAAGTAAGGCTCATGGGCAGGGAGGATAGGAGGAGTGGGGAGGGAGGGCAGGGACATTAGCTCAAGCTGAGGACCCTGCAATACGAGCAGACTTGATAGACCAAATGGCCTTCTTCTGCTGGCTTCTTCATGTGTTCATATAACCAAGCCCATAAGTTTCAAAAACGGTGGTCCCAGTGGGATGATATATCCAGCAGATAATGAACAGGAACTCACATTTTGACTGGCTCCACAGTTTGCCCATCTTGAAGACTGGTAAATATGCACTGTGTAATCTATGCTGACCACTTCATTGTTTCGACTAACCCTGGTAAGCTTTATTTTTGCAGCATTAATTGCAGTGACCTGTGTTCTACATTTATCTAATTTCACTTTTGCATTTTGTGCTGTATGTAAAAGAAGTTTCAGTAACCTTTGGGAGCAATGTAATCAATTTATTTGATGTATTGTATGTGACATCATGACATGAGCTATGCTGAACTTTCAGTTAAAGAAAGTATTTAAAGAAAACATTCACACATATGTTAGACATAATTCCAACCTGCTGGCACAGCGGTAGCACTACCGCTTGCAGCACTAATGACCTGTGTTTGGGAGAAAGCGTGTGGGACGTCAGCTGGGGAGGGGGAGGGGGAGGTAGAATGAGCATCTGACAGACAGCTGTCCTCCTCCTCCGGGGGGGTCGTGGTTTCCCTGGCCATCAGTTACACCCAGTGGAAGCTGGGTGTGCAACAGACAGAGCCAAGCCAAAGTGGAGGGTGATGGCGGACATCTGCATAGCGGGTGCGGGAGCACACCAGTTCTGCACTGATGTCATTGCAAGTCCACGCCTCCGGCAGACAAAAGTGGAAAATCCTGTGCGGCTGTGCAGAGTGAAGTCCTCCGCCCCGTGCTGAATGACGCCACACACAGCTCCGGGACTGAACAGTTGATCTTGGTCTTCCCTTCAGGAGTCCTGCCACTGCAGGAAAATGACGGCTTAAGTTCCAGGAGGCTGTTGGGGGATGCTGGCAAAGGGTGAGGAAGCATGGGGTCAAGGATATCCCTGCCAAAGCACAGTGAGAAACAGAAGGGCAAAAAAAAACATATATTAGACATAACTGCCTTTCTCTGTAAGGAGGTTTATCACCTGTGAACAGAGGACAGCTATCAGAACATGCAAGTGGAACAAGACTCATAACATTGTACACAAGGATTGTACAAATTCTATCAAATCTGGCTGCCTTTTATATGCAGTGTATACAATATTATAAACAAACATATTCTTTGGTGGGGATTTTCAAAGACCCCAGATGCAAGTGACGAAATCCGTCCCTGGAATTAGACCATGAAAAGTGACCACGAAAAAACTCCCACAATGAAATTCCACAATTGTGTCCAACAAACAGACATGATTCCTGCAGCTGTGACAGAAATTCCCGTAAACTGCAGGAATCATGGCAAATGCATCCAAATGTCTCTGACTAGGGCTCAGACATTTGGGTGCGTCTGCATGGACCCCGCATGTGCCAAAATATGGACACAAGTGTTGTGTCCAACTCTTTCAAAATCCCGCCCTATGTGCCTTTCACACACACATTACCATTAAAATCCTAACTTGAGCCGGCCCAGTGGCGCTGAGGGTTGAGGCGCTGGACGCTACACCTCGCACCATGCCAGCGACCCGGGAACAAGCCTGGGCCACTGGGGGTTGGCGGGGGGAAGAGAGGATCAAGCGTTTGAAGGACTGCTCTACTCTCTTGGGGGAAGGGTCCCACATCGTTCAACTCGCTGACTGCCCAATGGTGGTGACTGGAGGGCAATATGGGTCGGGAGGTGCGCTCCAACATAGTTACGTCGGTAGAGAATGGGACAGGAGAAACAGGAAGGAAAAGGAACCTGGCAGGGCTCCATGATGGTCCACTGTGCCAAAGGCCGACCCCGGCATCTGGATTGGGTCTCCAGGGAGGGGGCATCACCTCCCCAGCCCCGCCATGGGGGGCAAGCTGTGGGAGATCTCCAGAGTCAGCAAGTGTGGTGCAGCGGGGACCTGAGAGTGTCCCTCCTCTGGAGGGCCAAAGCCTCTGCCAGGGCTCGGGGGAGCATAAACAACTAAATAAAAAAAAATCCTAACTTGAAACAAGTAATTTTTTGAAATACACTAACTGCACATGCACAGCATGCCTCCTTGGGAAGAACAGGCTGGAGTAAGAAAAACATGTTTGGGCACAAGATACTCCCACCAAAATATTTTTACCTGTCCAGCCAATGAGCCGCATGCGCCAGCAGCACCACTGATAACCATGGTCTGATTGGTTCCTGGAGTCACATGTCCTTTTTCTTTTACCCCAAACAGAGAAGTCAGTCCTGGCATGCCCACTGCGCCCAGGAAGTAGGAAAGGTGTCCATCAACAAGACGAGGGTCAAGCTAAAGCAAAAACCAAAAATGGTCACAAAACACTTATTTTTGAAATATTATTTTTGAAGCAATTATGGCTGTAGCAGAAGTGAAGCAGAGTTCAGCATTAATTTTTTTAATAATTCTGTGCACTTTAGCTACTGAAAGGCTGTGGATAGTGTTATATTTAAAGAGCGGCTGACGCCTTCAGGAGAACCTTACCAAAATATAATATTTAGACACATTCCAGCTTGTATTTCACATTAGTTCTGTATTTCTCCTCCCCATTATTTATTATTTATTACTGAGGTCATCTGCATGAAAACAGGATCTGTGCTCCTGAAGAGTTTATCTATTCCTGTTGCTGTCTCCCCACCTGTGATCATAATGCACTGCTTGTGACATCACAGTTACATGGCAACAGACGGTGAGGTCACAACAGAGGATTATGACTTGAAGTAGGGAGTTGGCTACAGAGGCAGATGAACCCTGAGGGATAAAGATTATGTATTCATGCAGATATTCTTAGTAATAAATACCAAGGAGGAATCTTTAGAATATATACGTAATGGAAGGCGTCAGCAGCTCTTTAAGCGATAATCCATAACAGGATATGGGTTATAATGGGATTTATCCATGCCTGTTGTGGTTCAGTCATAAGACTGCAGGCCGACCACACCAGAAGTGGGTAAATCCCACCATAACCCACACCCTGCAGTGGATAATTGCAATTATACAATGAACTGTAATAAAAGAATTAACAAAGTTATTAAAAATATTTAATTTTGCTTTCTGTAAAACTTTATTTATTTATAATGTTCTTCCTCCTTCTTATATAGTGCCTTGTTGCTAGGCAGATTATGGTTGAAGTTGCCTGGCTCCCCTCCCCCCCTCATAGCATACAACCCTCCCACAACCCACCCCCAACACACACATAATCACATAGTTAGTGCTTTTTTTTTTTGTTACAATAGAGCCTGCTGTGAGTTTTAAGTGGCTCTGTACTTCAGCATAAATGAGATAGCATAGTTGCAAGCACCGAGGACTGTCATACTTCAGGGTGCATTTCAGGGATGAGTGTAACTTTTGTGGTCAGGAGGAAGTGAGGGTCTGAGTTGATGCATTTATTTTTTTTTTTGTTGAAAGTAATCGGGAGCGGGAACTTAAAATGCAGGGCACCAGCATTACTGTGAAAGAGTGTACACTGTGGAGCTGGCAGGTGAGTGATAGAAGCTGTGAACGGACACTCGGTGCTGTGAGTGAGCAGAGGAAGTGATTGCTGGCGTCAGAGAGAGATTGGGGTGCAGAGGAGTGGAGTGTGGGAAGGTTGTTGATAGATGGGATGGACTGGCGAGAGATCTGCGGGCTGACTTTGGCCTTCATTCTGGAGCGCTTAACGGGGAAGCAATATGGCGCCAGTTTGTTTACATTTTGGCAACAGCGCAGACGGATTTGTTTTTTGGTTTACTGTAAACCAGCTTCTCTGGCTGCTGGATCTTTATCCGTGGGTTACTGTAGGATTTACCCACGGTAAAGATCCTAGTTAGCCAATAAGATTTCCGGAAAATCAGACCCCATTGTATAACGTTATTTATGAAACGGGCTGGGAAAATTCAGCACTGTGATTGTTGGAATCTGATCACATGACTGCTGTAAGTCCTGTAATGATGTACGGTCTGGAAATCTTGCATTGTTCTTGCTGTCTGTTTAGCAAATATAGTTTGCTTTTTTTTAAAATCTTTTTTAAACTTTTAAAACTGTGATTCATTTTATAATCACAGTAAGACACTCTAGGGTGTGGATCATTGTTTATTACCCCCTCCTTGGACGGTTTAAGACACTAGGCTTTTCCTCATACCATACCACACAAGGTGTGGTTAAATCCTACAATGACCCAAACCCTTCTGTGCCTTATCGCATAATTTATGTTTATTTAAAACTTTACTTATTACAAGTAGATGGGGATCAGGAGCAGAATTTACCAAGATCACTTTAAACCCCTCCCTTACTTTTCCTTTCCCCTGTCCTAGCACAGTACCTTACCCCCTTTCTCTGCCTGGTTTCTCCCTCTGAACTGTCACTCCACCACCACCTCCTTCCTTGGACCTACCCTTGGTCACCAAGCTAATCGCCTATTTCTGACTCACCCCCAACCTGAACTGCACTTTGTACACTATCAGCTATGTCTCCCTTTTGTATCCTAAGTGGGTGAAACCGGCACTTGCTATTTGTTGTTGTTACTTTTACATTACTTCCTATTATCTACTGTTTGATTTAGCATACATTGTACCTTGCTGAAAATTGTATCGAACCTGTACCTGCTGTTTTCCGCCTATTATTGTACTGTTCAAACTGTTTAGTTGTCTTTCTGTAATCCTTGTACCCTCCCGGGTCATGCCTGAAACACTTACCCGGTTACCAAAAGCAAATAAATAAATAAATAAACATCGTGACCAGTTCTGGCTACATATGCAATTACTCAGTTGTTATTATTTATACTGAGACACAAAGTAACACTGCAAGTAACTGCAAGGTATGTTTAAGTCGGACACCATCTGATGCCGGGGCCACCTAGTTACAGGAATTTTAAATCTAGTACTCGACAGCTCCCCCTTTTATTGGGGGGGGACTTCAAATTTATTTTAGTTTCTTAAGTGCAAGACGGTCAGTTTGATAGTTATGACATGTACACAGCATATAATCCTTTTACATCTTGCATGTTTCAACTCACATATCTGACAAATCTGTCCAAACTGACAGTCTTAGAACTTTTTTTACAGTACTGTTATATTGTTGCTCTGTTACAATATAAAATGTGCTAAAATATACAAAACTGTTAAAAAGTGGCAGTAATCTGAAGTCTAGTAAATCATGTCTAGCTTTTGCTGTTTTGTTGTAACAATCTAAATTAAACTCAGTTTGATTGGATTTAGCCCAGAAAGAGCCAATACATGTCACAGAGGTGTCTAGTTCCTTTCCTTATCGTACTGCAACATTAACAATGAACTAAGAACTCACAGTCTGTGTGTCTTGTGGTTATCTCCGTTCCTATCATATCCTACCCCTTCAACGTTCAATGCTGTTTTCAGTTAATGGAGCTGACCCTATATGTTAACCCTTCCTCTTCAGAATCTTCCTTTTGCAATGTCTGGCCATACTGCCATGGCTGCCATATCTCTAAATATTTTGGAAGGTGGAGTTGCAATGAGGCAGCAAAGCACTCCATAACTTCTATCTCTGCAGTTTTTCTCTTCCAAAGATCCGGTGGTGGGAGGTGGGGTCAGCCAGTTAAGTATGATACATTTTGAGGGCTGCTATCCTTAACATCTGGATCAGTTTCCATTTCTTTCTAGGGGCCCACAGAAAGGTTGGGAGGCCCAGGACCATGTCTTGAAAGGTGTATGGGATTGATACAATGGTTAGTTTTTGTAGCTCTGAGTCTGTCTTGCCAAAAGGGTTGTACTTTGGAGCAAGCCCAGCTGAGTTCATTTGGTCCCTCACTGCCTCCAACATGTGTCTGAGTAAGTGGGATTAAAATGTTTTGTAGCTGTAGAGGCCCTAGAATACTAGGTGAGTATTTGCCAACTGAATTCCGTCCATGTCGGAGAGGATGTGATGGCTCAGCCCTTATTTAATCAGTTTTTCTAGTAAATACTGGACATTGGTACACCGCTCTCTGTTTCCCAGTGTAGTCTGACTTATTTGGGGTGGGGGGATTTCTTCAGTTTAGATAATAGTTTATAGAAATCTGATATCATTCTGACCTTTGCCTTTAGTACCACTAACCAATAGAAGAATTGCTCCAGATCAGTCTGTGGCCTCGTGATCTGTGTTAAGTTATTTTGGTCTAGTATAAAATGTCTAACATGGAGGAATCAGAAATGGTCCTCCTGCCTTAAAATGTTTCTTTTACTGTGTTTACATGGCAGTAGCGCGGTCCCGACCACTTGCCACCCGCGATTTGTCTGTCTACATGGTCCCTCTCTGCATCGCTGCAATCTGTGCTGGTGAGGGGCCGTGCATCGCAGGGGGAGCCGAACATCTATTGGTTGCAGTGGCGCAGGCAGTCCACACTGCCACTTAAGCCACTGTAAGCTGCTCACTCCTCCTGGCGCTCCCAGCTTGACAGAGAATCTGGGAGCATCTTAGCGAGCGGCTTACCCCAATCAGCATGTGTCCACACAGCACATTTGCACTGGAGCATCCTGAGCACACGGGTTACCCCAGTGCAAATGTGACCATGTAAACACAGCTTTTGAGTATCTGAAAGGGGAGGTATCTACCATTTGAAACAAACTGCTGTAAGTACGTTAGGCCTTTATGTTCCCAGTAGCTGAACCCTTCGTCTAACTGTGGTGGAAAGAAAGGTCTGTGATGTCTGATCATGATAAGGGGCCCCAAAGTATTTCGGAAGTCTGTCATCTTCCTCAGTCGGAGCAAAGCTTTAATTGTCTGTTCTGTCCAGGGGTTCTGCACACCTCTACTTGGTCTGTTAGGCAATACACCTGTGGGAATGGTCCACAGGGGCAGATTTAGGGAGTCCGTTTCTTATAATTGATACCACCCTGAGTCATATCACTGTTTTGCCCTGGTTCCAAGGAAGGTCGCCTGTGCAGCCGTAGAGTATGTCTTAAAATATGGGAGCTCTAACCCCCGCCTCCTTCAGTAGTTTAAGAACATTCTGAGGCATTCTGGGCCATTTTCCTAACCACTGGAATTTGGAAATCTCTTTTAAAAATGCATTCCAAAAAATGTTTGGGAGCGGGATGGGGAACGTCTGGAAAAGGAATAAAATTCTTGGGAGTAGGTTCATTTTGGTAATTTGTATTCTGACAAATAAGGTTGAGGGAACCAGTTTCCATGTAGCCAAATCTTGCTGGAGAGTTACAGACAGCTTTTGGTAATTGTCTCTAAAAATGTTACTTGTACTTCCTGAGACTCTTATGTCCAAATACTTAAAGGTATTATGAAAGGCTCAGGAGAAGGGGTATGTTTGCCTAAAGCCCTGAGGTGGCTTCCCACTCAATATCGTCGTCTCAGACTTGGGAGAGTTTATCTTGTAACCTGCTGTAATTCCAAATGGTGTCAAGGCCTCAAAGAGTTGGGGGAAGAGACTAGAGGTCACATATGAAAAATAAAGAATCATCAGCATAGAGGGCTATTTGGTGCTCTAACCCCCATCATTTCCGTATGTTGGTGTTCAGTCTAACTCTGACTGCCAAGGGTTCCAGGCTAAGGGAAAATAATAGCGGTAATAGGGGGATGCCCTGTCTGGTGTCCTTGCTTAATTGAAATCTGTAAGATAAATGTCTGTTGATTCTTACTGATGCCGTGGGAACCTGATATAGAGAGGTGACCACATTAGTGAAACCCTCTCCAAGTCAGAATTTATGTAACATGTGGTGCAGGAAGGCCCAATCAACTCTATCGCAGGCCTTTCCAGCATCCATACTGATGGCCAGCTGGAAGGCCCCCCTTTCCCTTCTGTGCTGTGATAATGTATAAAAGGCGTCTTATGCTGCCCCGTAGAAATCTGCCCTGTAAAAGCCTGTCTGGTTATGGTGGACTATTTTCTGTATGTGATGTTGTAAAGAGTCTGCCAGGATCCTTGTGAAAATTTTTAAGTCTGCCGTGTCTCTTCTTCCGTGTGCGGGCGGGTTGAAGTCTCTCAGAAATGTGGCGGCTCTGTCTCTCGCTCACCAAGGAGCCACCACAACAAACCTCGACACACTTTATTTTTACGTTTTTTTAAAACTTTATTAACCATTTACATTTTCAAAAAGTGCTATCTGGCTGATCCTGCTCTCCGTCCACTTCGGAAACAGAACCGTGCCTTGACTACAATCGTGAGCACTATCGGGACAAATTTCACACTGTCTTGCCTCTTTTCCTCTCGTACCACTGAGTCTGTTATCTATATCCTCCTTTTCTGTGCTAAATAAAATAAAGTACAGCTACTGACTGCACTGTGGGACCAAAAGAGAGAGTCGCCGCTGGAACCTGGTAACATGCCAACAACTAGGCACAAGTCACATGACACTGTCAACATACAACTGCTGTTCCTTCGGTAAACAAGCAACAGGTTATAAAATTATAACAGTGAAGATTTGATCAGCCGAGTTTGTAACTACAATAAAAAAAAAATACAAGTAAAGAAAAACAAATAAGTGAAAAAAAAAAAGAACAAATGAGAGAGGGACAGGGAGACAGGGACTGTGTGTGTGTGTGTGTGTGTGTGTGTGTGTGTTTCACAGACACATGGCAGAAGTTGGGCTGGAGAAAAATTGCTGACCAGCTATTATATAAAATAAAAGATGGGAAAGATGAGGGCTTCACCCTCGGGGTTTATGTAGCATCCCACACCTCGGGTGTGCATTAAATTCTTATATCACACACTTCCCCATCCTTTATTCCGTATTTAGTGTCTGGGCCTGGGAATGCTTCTGAGTGAGTTCTCGTGTGCCACTGTATCCTCCCCCTCGTAGAGAACATCTGGAAGCCCCTAGACAATGGGGGGTGGGGGTGCAGGGGGGTCACATATAAAACAAAGCCTGGGGTGGGATGGTTATTCAAATGTAATAATACCCATGGTGTGTGATGCTTACCGAGCCTCTTGGGGTTTATGTAGCAAATTAGCTTTTATTTGGTAAAAAAATGCATAGTGCGGGTGAGGTGTGGGGCTATGAGAAAATAATAAATAATCATGTGACGTGTTTCAGGCAATACATTTACAGGATTTCTAAAACCCATTTTAAAAAAATGTAGTTGAGAACACTTCTTTTTAAATATTTCACTTTTTGGAGGGCGCTGTGGAGAAGTAAGCATGTGGGTGCTTCTTTATAGAGCTGTAATTCTCACAACTTTAAAAGTTGTCTTACACCATATTAAGTGCCTGAACTTATCTCATGTTTCATACTAAGGATACAGGAGTTAAGAAGGCGGTAGGCCCATAAGGACTCCTGCTTTTACCCATAATAATGAATCTTATTTCCTGAGATTAAATAGTTGTCTAAATTTCTTTTGAATTGCGTTTTATTTGAACTCTGTATTATTTCGGAGGGTAAACTGTTCCAAGGGTTCATCACCCTCTGCGTGAAAAAATACTTTCTTCTATTGGTGCTAAAACTTTCTGGTCTTAATTGTAAGGTGTGTATTTGGCACTAATGAGGCAAATGATCTGGAATGACAGCGGGGCAAAACAGGACCAGAAACAAGCAGCACAGAGCATGGATGCCTGTTTTTTGTTGACGGACAACAAGAAGGGACAGGGGCCTGCACAGCCTGGTGGAGAGATGGTGCAGACCTCATTGCCACCCAGATCATGGTGATGCTTTACAAAATACAGGCAACCAGAGAGAAGACAAAAAACGCCTCGCAGCTTTGGAGGCTAAACTTAACAAATTTGACACCAGAACTAATGAGAATCCCTGGCACCATTAGAAAAACTTGAAAAAAATGTGAGATTTAGACACAGTTCAGTTTATATTTTATATATTTCTATAAATCTGGCCCTTACTTCATCACCAATTTCAGTAGCATGAAAGAAGATTACTGTCCCTTAGACTTTATCTGCTTTTTCTGCTTGCCTACTTGTGACATCAAAGTCCCCTGTTTATGGCATCATAATTATTTCCACAGCAACAGATTGTGATGTCATAAACAGAACTGTGATGTCAGGTGTAGGCAAGCAGCCAGAGCAGAGAGGCAGTAATCCTGTTTGTATGCAAATTTCCTTAGTAATAAAGAAGTAGGGATGAGAATTAAAGAAAAAAATATTAAATGTAAGGTAAACTGTGTCTATATATTCAATTTTTTCAAAGCTGCCACAATGGCGTCAGGAGCTCTTTAAGAACATACCCAGGAGGTAGAGAGACAGATGGTGATGAACTCAGTATTTGTAAAGGATCTGTAATTCCTCAAAGCTAAGGTAGAAATGCTCGAGAATTCACAGAGGCAAGCAAATGTCCAGATTGTTGGGTCCCCCCCTACTGGCTGGCAAAACCGAACTTTTACACCAGCATCCTCCACCAGGAGGGCTTAGATGCACTTTTACAAACTTTATGGGGCCAGGAGGACCCCCATCCACCTAGTGAATTTTTAACACAGATAGCAGAGATACTACTAACTAGGAATCACTTCACCTTTGAGGACACTTTCTAATTACAAGTTATGAGGGCAGTGATGGGCAGCACAATGGCCCCGGCTTATGCCAATTTATTTATGTGGGATTTTGAGAACACACACATTATAAACAGAAACACAAATCTGTTTTTTGAGAATACAGTTTATTCTATAGCAGACCCTTTATAGTCCAGACTGACGCCTCAGATGTGGGTATTGGGGCAGTACTGAGTCAGACATGCAACCAAGGGAAGGATCACCCCATTGTGTACATGAGTAAAAAGTTACTTCCCAGGGAGCAGGCATACTCTACTGTGGAATGGAGTGTCTTGCCATGGTGTGGGCCCTAAAGAAGTTAGAGCCATACTTATACGGGCAGCATTTTGAGGTACACACTGACCACAACCCCCTAGTTTGGCTGACACAGATGGGAAAAACAAATGGTAGACTATTAAGATGGAGTCTTGCCTTGTATGGGTATGACATGACGATCTCACAAGGGCTGGAGCAACCAATCAGAACGCAGATGGCTTGTTGCGTCTATATGAGGAATTATCTGACTTGTGGAGCTCATCCCATGCAGAGGATAGAGCCCCCAAATTCATTCTAGGTGGGGAGGAGTGTGACGCTCTGTTCCTGCTTCTGGTTACCTGTATGATAGTTATATTAGAAATAAATGGTCTGTATATGAAATGTCAGCATGTGAGAGATTTGGCCTTTAACTTTCAAGGTCAGCAGTTGAAACCACAGGATGTTGTAAAACAGACCAGAAGAACCAGTTAATTAAGACTTCCTTACAGAAGGGCATTTTATTACCTGTTTATGACCTGCCCAGGCTTTTTTTTTTTTAAACTTTCTTTTTTATCCCTCCTTCTCGCCCTTAGCATTCCACTCCTTTAGGCATTGCTCATGCCATCCATGCCTCCTTGACCTTGAGTCTGCCCCCCTAGAGTGCCTCAGTAACTCCTTTTTCTCCCCTCCTACCTCTGTGGAGCACCTGCACAGCGGGGGTCTGCTCGTGGTTCCTGGACTGGATGGCGTGCAGCAGCCGTCATCTAGGCCCGCTGAGGATTTTTCTGCTTTTCTCCCTTCCCGTCCCCCCCTCCTCGAGGACGTTGGCTCGGGCAAGTGCATGCTGACACACACCTGCCAAGTGCATAACAACGTCCTCCCCTCCCCGACTCCAGCCCTCTGAAGCCACCAATGCCCCGTGAGAACCAGTGCTCCCACCGGCCCCCAGGGATGTCGGGTGCATACAGCGCCCCTGGTAATCCACCCCAAAGGAGGAGAGCATCCGTTGGGATGCTCAATCCTCCTTCCCCCTGCCGATCCCCGATGACCCAAGTCCGTGCCCAAACCCAGGTCGCCAGCGTGGTGCGAGGTGTGGCGTCCAGCGCCTCAACCCTCAGTGCCACTGGGCCGGCCTGCCCAGGCTTTTGAAGTTGAAAACCAAATGTGAGTTTATGACGTTACAGGCGGCAAGGTAATTCAGCTGGTTCCTCTCCTTTTAGCATATAACCAGAAATGTGTGAAGAGTCATAAAATCCTTCAGATCACACTGGCACAGGAAATCAACCCAAGAGGACATGAGTGTGGGATTGTTAAGTTCAAAGAGAAATGTTTAATTCAAGACTGTCATATCTGGGAAATGGCTAGTTACAGATTTTTCAAAGCAATGACTCACATCCTCAGAGACACTTATGTCAGAAATTATCTAAGGGAGGTTCTAACTGACCTCACCAAAGGGGGGGTAGAGTTAAAAATGAAACATTGTATATGGGATCGTGACACATGATTCTAGACTCTGACTGGGAAAGCACTTAGAAAGGTAATACTTAGAAAGAAGTTAAGTCTTTGTGGTAGGAGTGTTTTGCCTGTAACTTCCTTTTTATTTTACATGATTGTAAGCCGTATGATATATTGTTCTGTGTTTAATTTTACATGTTTTTATCATCTTTTAGTAAGCAACCTTTTCTTTGAAAATACTGCCTGGGTGTCTTTTCAGTTTCTTTTTACATGTGATGTATATGTGGTTAAGTCTGACAGCGGTTTAAAAAGCTTGATTGTGTTACTGAACTTGTGTAAAAAGGTAAGAATATACCTATGGTCTCTATTGAGTTTTAAGGGTTTATTTTGGACACCTGGCTGGGTGCCCCTGGCGAAAGATTGTACTGCAGCCCCGAAGAGGGCACATATCTGAGCCTGTAATTGGGTATGCTAGCATAAGGTTCACAGTTTGAATCCCTCCAGAACTCGAGGCTAAAGGTGATTCGGACCCAAAGCAGACAGGAGGGTGACTCTGTCTGTTACCTGTTCACACTATTGCACTTGGAGGTTGGCACTGTGGGAGCAGAGGGCCTGACCTGTGGAGTGCATTTGTGAGAATGAGGTGAGCGTTAGGGTTGATAACTGCTAGGAAGACCACAGGCCTGATTTGTGAAGACCCAGGAAAGGCAAAGCTGTAATGTTTTTTCCTTTGTTTGCAGGTTGGGGGTGGGGTGTTATGGTTGGAAACCCTAACACCACATTTTCCTACTTTTGTTGGTTTAATCTTAACTCTAACTGGTGCATTAACAAAGGTTTTTGCAAAGAAGCTCCTTACTTTTTGATATAGTATAATTGTATCCTCATTCACACAGGTGCCTTTGGGATCTGCGTGAATATGTCCATTTGTCTAGGGAAGTAGATGCACACCTGGGCCCTGAGCTTCCATGCCTCCAAAAAGCAATTCATGTGCTTGGTTGTAAAGTTTTTTTGTGGGACTCACTTCAAGGAGAAAAATATATTAAGTGTGCCCCTTAACTCCTAGCGCTTAATTGTATATGGGCAAAAATGTGTTTCTTGGTTTTTTTACCCATAACTCAGGAAATGTTTGTCAGTTGGCTATGCAATTTGGTATGGCTGTAGTGGAAGACTAGATAGACCTTTGGTACATCTTTGATGATGATGATCGGACTTTCCTTGTAAATTTGGCAACTTGGTGAAGATTGGAGGTAATTTGGGGGTACATTGCGTACCCCATGAATGTTTAGTGGCGATTATGTGTTAGTGCTGTAGTACTCATCAACACCTTTTTTTGATGTGTACATTGCCCTTTAACTCCAATTATTGATGGACTTGTGGCTTGTTAAAGTTGCAATGTGATCCTATGGGAAGTTTGATTTTTTAACTTTTATGTATACCGGCCCGGTAAGGCCGGTATAGTTAGGGTTGCATGGTCACTTCTATGTTAAACCTCAAAGTCTGAGCTTTAATACCTATTCAACTGTTTATCTGATTTGCCTGAAATTTGGAATGCACAACTGCCTACCATAGATCCCTGGATCTGGAAAGTTTCATTACAGTCGGATGTACGATTGCGGAACCGTGGGGCACTCAAAATGTGAAAAATCACTCTTTTTTTTTTGTGCGTTTTTTGGCAAGCCATAATGGACTGAAAAATGCATTTGAATGGCTTCAGATTCATTTGTTTACATGTGGCCTGAGTTGAACTGGTGCCTTTTGAAGATTTGGTGAAAAAAATATTGCTCCTTTCAAAAGTTATTCAATTTTTTCATGTCCCATTATAGCCTATAGGAAAATATATATGTGCATTGTGAACACTTTCGCAATCACATTTTTGTTGTCGTGCTCCCTGAAATTGTTTTCGTGCTGCTGCCATCTTGTTTTTCAGTTAGCAAGAGAGAAAAAATGTTGTAACTCAAAAAAATAATGCCCTTTGGTAAACTCCAACAGTTGTGTTTACCTAATCAGGCCCTGAGGAACATGACCCTGGCATTAGTTTTTTAACAGGTGGTCCGCAAATATGTTTTTTAAACTTTCGCCGTTTTTTGATTGTGGCAACATTTTCTGTTGCCATGAAAAGAATCGCGCTCAGAAAAAAAGTAACCTCTGCAACATTTTTGTGTGAGCACGACAACATTCCCATTATAGAGATGGGAGTGTCACGAAAACATTAAATAATCGTGGTAACACTGATCAAACACATTTTGCTATGTGTTGTTTTCTTTGACACTTCGTTGTGCCAAGGTGGATTGTGCTTTTGGCATGAAATTTTCTAGGTGGCAAACCCTGGTCCTACAGATATGCCTTTTGGTGGTTTGGTACGAAAACATTCAACAGGCCCATAGATACAGCATTCCAAAGTTGAGAAATTGTCACATAGGATAACACTGTGGCGCTTGTGATGCCTTTCCGTGCCCGTATCTCAAAAATGGTTCAAGATATGGATTTTTTGTCACAAAAATTCTTAGTCCCCCTATAGGAGAACTAAGTACAGAAGTAGGTTGGAAAACCATTAATACCAAGAATTTAGAATTTTTTTTCTACCTTATACAGTTACTGAGATATTTGTAAATTAGTATTCCAATTGCTCATTTTCATGTCCATAGGCCACTATTATGCCCTCAGAGTTAGCATTCACAGTGCTTTTCGGTGCCTGTATCTTGGAAACGATGCAAGATATGGAGTTGGTCGATTTAGCTCATGTGGATGTCTCGATGTCATAATTACAGCGACACTTACATTTTTTTCCTAGCTGCTGTGGTTCCTGAGATACTAGCAAATTTCTGTTACAAAGCTTCCTTGCCCTATAGGGCTGCTGTATGGCTCCGTAGTTATGTGTAAGTGGGAGCACAGGGCCCGGAGGGCCCGTGCTCCCACAGACACATGTCATTATGCACAAATGGGCAGCTTGGTGGAAGCGCATGGCCCAAAGGGCCCCACACTCCCACCAATACATATCATTTATTATTTATGTTACACTTTTTCAAAAAGTAAGGAAATTCTTTGCAAAAAACATATTGTTAATGCATCAGTTAGGGTTGTTTCCACAGAGACATAAATGTGGAAATTTAACATTAGGGTTACCACCCCACCCCCGCCATCCTCCACACACCAACAGACGTTGGGGTGTGCCATGAGGTCATCAGTCCTAACTCTCACCCCATTCTCCTATATTGTAGCATGTCAGCTTGCTTACACATGGAATGGGGTGAGAGTTGAGCCTGATGACCCCATGACACACCCCCGACGTCTGTTGGTGTGTGGAGGATAGGGGGCGTGGGGATGGGGTGGTAACCCTAACGTTGAATTTCCACACTTTTGTCACAGTGGAAACAACCCTAACTGATGCATTAAGTTTTCTGCAAAGAATATAGCTTGTCCCTTAACTGCAAATATTGACGGAGTTATAGCTTGTTGTTGTAGTTGAAATATGAAAAAAACTTAAGTTACAATTTTTTTTCGTATGAAGAAATCTTTTTTTGTGACGACACAATCTCATGAAAAAAAATTCCTTCATATGAAAAATTAACGTGAAAAAACTAAGTCCAAATTCTTTTTTCGTATGAAGGCAATCTTGTTTCATATGTCCGATTCTTGTTTCATATGGCCATATGAAAAAAGAAAATCATCTCATGAAAAAAGATTTTAAAATGTGTTAAAAACACATTTCTGGGTAATTTTTCCAAAAAGTAACTATAGAATCCACCTAAGGGGGTCCCAATTATCACAATACATGTGTTGGTGTGTTTGGATTATACCATTTTTATGGGATTTGAAATTCTTTTTAGAAAAAAAAAAAAACATGATGGCAGTCACACAGAAAAAATAATTTTTTCTTATGAAAAAAGATTACTCCCTATACAAAACAGAATCCTTTTTTATATGGGTGAAATTCTTTTTTTGTATGAAATGACTATCCAAAAGACCATACTGTGCATGCTCAGAACTGAAATTTCAAATCCTTATAACTTTGGAATGGATTATTATTTTTTTCACCAAACCAGTGAAAGGCACCACTCTGGTCCCAGTCCTTTCTACCCTAAGAATTTCAGAGGAAAATTCCAAACAGTCTGGGTACTAGGCAAAGACCATGGGATTCAATCAGTGGTTGAAAAACTGGTGCAGAGCTCAGGGATTTGGCTTCATTGGGGACTGGGGGTCCACCTGGAGGGATGCAGGCCTATACTGGCGTGATGGCCTGCATCTGTCCAGGAGGAGAACCAGGATCCTAGATGATAGGTTTAAATGCTTCACTGGCAAGCATTTAAACTAGCCAAGGGGGAGGCACTGGAGAGGAGCAGGGAAATCCTAGCCCCCCCCCCAAAAAAAATCAGGGTACTAAATGAAGTAGACACCAACATAGAGATGTCGATAGGGAAAAGCACAGGGGTAAATGGAGAATGTGACAAACGTAATAAGGACAGGGTTGGGGCAAAAAGGGGTAAGGCCATCAAGAAATGGAGAGTAATCAGTACCAATGCCCGTAATCTGGGCAACAAGCTCTCTGAACTGGTGGCCTTGATGGAAGAGGGATGCCTGGATATCGTAGCAGTCACAGAAACATGGTACACAGAGAACCATGACTGACTGGGATGTTAACATACCAGGGTACACAACCTACAGGAGAGACAGGAAGGGGAGAAGAGGGGGCGGAGTAGCTCTCTATGCAAGGGAAGTGATAAAAACAACTGAACAAAAGAGTAAACAGGGAGGAGAGGAGGCACTGTGGGTCACCTTAGAGACTGGAAATGGCACCACAATCCACACAGAGGTTGTATACAGACCGCCATGTCGGGGGAAGGAATGGACAAGGATAAGACAGAATGCATACTTAGGATGGCAGGGAAAGGGGAGATACTATTGATGGGGGACCTTAATATGCTAGATGTTAACTGGAGCACCTTTGCTGCAGCCACATCCAAAAGCAGGGCCATTCTCAATGCCCTTCAGGTGGCATGCCTCAGACAGCTAGTTTTGGAACCTATTCATGAGGGAGCAATCTTAGACCTCGTACTCTCAAATGGGAACAGTAAGAGGATCTCAGATCTAGAAGTGGGTAGCCATTTGGGAACAAGTGACCACCAAACAGTGTGGTTCATGATATACTCAGCTACAGAGTCAAGCCATACAAAAGTGAGGGTTCTGGACTTCAGGAGGGCTGACTTTGGCAAGATGGGAGAGTGCCTTAGAAAAGCACTAGCAAACAGGCTAGAAGAAGGGGTGGAGCAACAATGGGGAAATATCAAAACTGCCATCACAGCGGCAACAAGCCTTTGTGTGAAGCAAATAAACAAATCAAACAAAAGAAAAAGCCACTATGGTTCTCAAAAGAGATGGCAGTAAAGGTTAGGGAGAAAAAGATAGCATTTAGGAAGTAATAAGGAAACACAGAAGGAGCAGGACAGAGAACTGTACCAGTTAAGGCAGAAGGAAGCAGGGAAGGTAGTCAGAATATCAAAGGCCCAAACTGAGGAAAAGATAGCCAACTCGGTTAAGAAGGGGGATAAAGATAAAACCTTTTATAGGTATATCAGGGAGTGTAGAAAGACAAAGGGAGGGATAGGGAGGCTGAATAGAATGGACGGTGGGTGGGCAGAGAGGGACCGTGAAAAAGCAGGGATACTGAATGAATACTTCTGTTCAGTATTCACAAAAGAGGAGGTGGGGGAGGTGCCTAATCCAATTAACAGAAGCACTCTGGATAGGGGGGTCAATCCCCAGTCCTTTCACAGAAGACAGTGTTCTGAAAGAATACCTAAAACTGAAGGTGGACAAAGCAATAGGGCCAGATGGAATTCACCCAAGAATTCTAAAAGAATTAAGCAGAGAACTAGTGACACCACTGACTACACTTTTTAACAAATCATGGGCGGATGGTGTGGTACCTGAGGACTGGAGGAAGGCAGATGTGATTCCCCTTCACAAAAGTGGAACCAAGACAGAGGCAGGAAACTACAGACCTGTCACTTTGACCTCTGTGGTAGGGAAAGTGATGGAATCACTTCTGAAGGAAAGAATTGTTCAGTACCTAGAGACCAGTGGGGCACAGGACCCAAAGTAGCATGGGTTCACAGCGGGAAGGTCATGGCAGATGAATCTAAATTGATTTCTTTGACTGGATGACCAAAGTATTAGACCAGGGTGGGGCTGTGGACAATTCCTACCTAGACTTTAGCAAGGCATTTGACACAGTTCCACACAAAAGATTAATAGTCAAATTAACCAGCTTGGGAGTGGGTCCCAGGGTGGTAGCCTGGGTAAAACACTGGCTGGACAACAGGACACAGAAGGTAATTGTAAATGGAGTTCACTCTGAAGAAAGAGGGATTACCAGTGGGGTATCACAGGGTTCAGTACTGGGTCCAGTCCTTTTTAATGTCTTTATAAGTGGCATTTCAGAGGGACTGGAAGGAAATGTATGCTTCTTTGCAGATGACACAAAGATCTGCAACACAGTTGATACACAAGGAGGCGTGGAAAGGATGAGAAGGGACTTGGCAAGGTTGGAGGAATGGTCAGAAGTATGGCAGTTTGGATTCAATGCAAAGAAGGGCAAAATAATGCACCTGGGAAACAAAAACCCAGGGGAAGATTACACAATGGGGGGGAGGTAGTAACAACAATGAAAATGGAAAGGGACCTGGGGTAATCATATCAGATGACCTTAAGGTTGGCAAGCAATGTGAGAAGGTGGTAGGGAGGGCTGTGGGGATACTAGGATGTATAGGGGGAGACATCACCAGCAGAAAACAGGAAGTTGTTATTCTCCTGTACAGACAGTTGGTGAGACCCCATCTGGAGTACTGCGTCCAGTTCTGGAGACTCCATCTCCGCAAGGACACAGACAGGATGGAGGCAGCTCAGAGGAGGGCAACTAAAATGGTTCAGGGTCTGCAAGAGAAGCCATACGAGGAGAGACTAAAGGAGCTTAATATGTATACACTTGAGGAAAGGAGGGAAGAGGGGGAACATGATAGAAACGTTTAAGTACCTCAGTGGAATCAACAAAGTCCAAGAGGGTAGCATCTTTTAGAAAAAGATGTGCAAGAACAAGGGGACACAATTTGAGATAGAGGGGGGACAGCTCAGAGGCAATGTGAGGAAGTATGTTTTCACAGAGAGGGTGATGGACGCATGGAACAGCCTTCCTGAGGAGGTTGTGGGGTCTAAAACTGTGGGAGAATTCAAGAATGCATGGGACAGACATAAGGCAATTTTTGTGGGGGGTATGAAGAAATTGGCTGTTGGTTAAATAGGATCTGCAGCTTATCCTCTAGGTAGGGAAATGGGCAGACTATGTGGGCCAAGTAGTCCTTATCTGCCATCAAAGTCTATGTTTCTATGTAAAACAAAACAAACAAACAAAAAAACAGCAACCCCCCCAATTGTTTCACTTTTTTTTGCTATCCAGATCTCGGAGTCTGCATATCCAACTGGAACAAAACTTGGCATGTCAAGAGACCTTGCCCCCAAGACTGTGAGTGCACAATTTTGTGCAAATCCATTGAACAGTGTTGAGGCTATCAAAAGTGCAAAGTTCGGGGTTTAACATTAAACAGCCTACTCAACCCGGTAGTGCCACTATAATAAAGGGGAAGGTGGCCTTCAGACTACCTTATTCAGAAATAGCACAGACAGGAATACCACTCTTCACAACAGCAGCTACCATGATCCAAAAATTGAAAAACAGTATCCCTAAGGCCCAGATGATCAGGGCCAGAGGAAACTGTAGTGAAAAACAGGTAATTCGACTTCCAGTGACGTCATCGTGCCATGCGGCTGCGTGAGTGCAGACTCCATTGCCCCCTGGACAATAAAAATTAAAATGGCTTCCCACAGCAGCAAGTTAATATCCCAAAAGTTACCGGAATGTGTCAGAAGAGATGGCAAGCCGCCCGAAGTCAAAAGTGGGTGCGACGAATAGCCTGAAGCAACAAAAATTGAACCTGCACACACGGGCTCAAAGCAAGGGGCCGCCACAAGCAAGGCTGCCAGAATCCACGGAGCCAAAATTAGGAGACAGCTCAGAGGAGGACGAGGAAGATATAACCATTACCTCCTGGCAGTTATGCAGGGAACTGCGGCGCCTCACTCACACAATAAGAGATCATTTGTGGGGAGGTTGCAGAAAATAAAGTGAAGCTTTTCCAACACGATCACCAAATCCAGTCGGTAGAAGCGACTCTGTCATCCCAGTCAGACACAACTGATTTGCACAACGGAGCCATTTTACATCTCCATGATAGATCTCAGTTTCTTTTGAATAGAACAGAGGACCTCAAAAACAGGTCCAGGAGAATCAACCTGCGTATTCATGGACTACTGGAGGATACGGAAACTGGAGACATGGCAGAGTTTGTGGAGGGTCTACTTAAGGAGCTGTTAAACCTAGATAAAGACCTTCCACTAAATATCATCCAGGCCCACCGTGCATTAGCAGCACCTCCTAAAGATCCGAGAGCCAGGCCATGCTCGCTGATCATAGCCTTTCTGGACTATCGTACAAAGGAAATGATTTTGCACAAGGCCTGGTCCCAGGAAAAAAATAATTTTTGGAGGCACGAAACTATATTGAGCCTGATTATGCCCCCACGACCATGGCCAGAAGAAAGCTGTGGTTCCTAGTCATCAAAGCACTTAAAGCTAAGGGCCTCAAAGCTAGGGTGGACTTTCCAGCGAAAATTGAGGATTGTCTCTGATAGCCAAGTGAAATCTTTGACATGGTGGGAGACGCAAAGAAATATTTGGCCACCCTGAACATTGTGACGGACAAATTCATCAACCCGGAACATCTGCGAGACAGAGAAGAAGCAGCGGATTCCAGTGAGCAGAAGACCCTCCTGGACCACCCAGAACACCAGCCCAGGGCCTTGGCGCAGGTTGCAAGAAGCTTCCAATGCTCAGAAGAGGGGAAGGGAGGACACATCTGAAGGAGATCCAAGAAAAGGACATGCAACCACCCCTAAAGATCGAGCTGCAATCATATGGGACATTGGTAATGTCTACCTTGCTGTTTGGCGGGGCCGTTTAGTGGGACTGCTGGTGGGAGGGATGGGTTGAAGGGGGACTGCTCCTCTTTCCCATTTCTATGTCATTTTGTTTCTGCCTGGGCAGGTTGGAAAATGGGGGTTCGCCCCCGCTTGAAATCAGTAAACACAGGTAAAGATGTGCCCTGACGAGCCTCTCTCCTTCCTCCCAAATCCGTTTGGCGGGCTAAACGATCCTGAAAGGTGAGATGCAGAGAAAGAGTGTTTTTCCTCTCTGCAGTCAGGGGAAGAGGCTCCCTCTTACACCATCAAGAGTTAGGATACATGTGCTAACTTCTTTAATTTACTTATTTTGGTACCATTCCTATCACTTTTTGGGGGATCAGATGAATAATTTTTTCTTTCATTTAGGAAGCTTGATAATACTGGGGCGGGGACAGAGGGATGGCAACTCCTGTGGAGGGCTGAACTTCTTGTCTCCTTGCTTCCTTTAAGCTAAGTTAGTGAAAGCATTATGTCTGTGGGGGCAACAGCTGGGTGCCGCCATCATGGTATACGTGACACCATGCAAGTCGCTTTCGGACCCCATGGGTAGGGCCAGGCAACATGGTTCGGGAATTGATCCAGCAACCTCCACTACCACCCTACATCCACAACGTGGGGGGAACTGCGTGACACTATTGAAGCAGAATATTGTTCTGGTATCATTGGTGTTTTGGAAAGGTTTAGATGTTGTTCGAGTTAGCTATATCAATTTAAGTGGTTTTATATGTTATTGTATGGTTAACTATGTTACTGGGCTGCATGTCTCCTCCTGCTCACCCTTCCCGGAGACTCGACCCTGTGGGGGGGATAGGGACCCTTTTAATAATACTGATGTTTTTTTTCTTATAAGAGATATCATGGGAGACCTGATAGTAACAACTTACAATGTTAGAGGGCAAGAGTACTTTGGGAGCTGAGCAGGATGGGAACTCAAATAGCATTACTTCAGGAAACCCATCTCACAGATGGGGAGCACCAAAAGTTGCTCCGTGGCTGGGTGGGACAGGTGTTTGCCTCCACATATTCCGAACACCCACATCGCAAAGGCACAGCCATACTTATTCATAAATCCTGCCCCATCCAGGTTACATCCTCTCAGATAGACTGAGAGGGCCAGTATGTGGTACTCTACGCCACCCTGAGAGGTATCCACTGTACAATTGCTTCCCTGTATGCTCTGAATGAAGATAAGGAAGCGGCATCCTTTTTTAAGAACTTTTTTACTAAGGTCTTTCAAGTCTCCAACCAGCTGTGTGTTCTTGGGGAGACTTTAACACCATTCAGTCAATAACCCTAGATAAACAGGGGAGGTTCCCTGAAATCCACAATGGGGGCAGCGGGACATACCTTACTTCATCTCTCACAAAACCTGGGACTGGCGGATGTGTGGAGGAGGGTTAATGGGAAAGCAAGAGACTTGTCACATTTTTCAGAGAGACATAATTGTTGTACAAGAATAGATTTGCTCTTTCTTTCAGAAGAATGGATGCACATGGGTGACATCTTGTCAAATTATGACACGTACATTTTCTGACCACGCCCCAGTTAAATTAATACTGAGTTTATCACCCCAAATCAGGAATTCCCACTGGAGGCTGAATATAGGCCTCCTGAACAGCCAAGAATTCAAGGACCTAGTCACGACCACAATCCAAACCTATGAGCGGGAAAATCCTGTCGGGGTGACCTTGCACGCAGTCAGGTGGGATGCCCTAAAGGCGGTCCTTAGAGAGACCATTATAAGTTACTCAGCAGCTAATAAAAAACATAGAGAACAAAAAAGATTAGCCCTAGAAACAGAATTAGTGGAGCTTGAATTTCAAAACAAAATCTCGCTTAATAGACAGACACAGAGGAGTCTGGCAGATAAACGATCCGCTTTGGAAAAATTATGCTCATCTCAAATTGAGGCCACGTATAGAAGAATCCACCAGAATTAATATGAGAACGGCAATAGGGTGGGGAAGCTGCTCGCAGCTACCTTGCGACAGCAACAGATAAGTAGACTGATGCCTGTGCTCAGGGACCCCTCTAATAGGGGAGGACCAATTTCCCCCTCAGAGGAAATTACTGAAAGGTTTGCAGAATTCTATGGAACACTGTATTCCCAGGAGCCTATTTCAGGATATGAGGAGAAGGTTTCCTCCTTTTTTTTAATGGGCTGGAGATGAGAACTCTTCCACCACCGGCCACTGAACACTCAGAGGGGACTATCACTAAGTCAGACCTCTCTGCACAAATCACCAATTCGAATCCTGGCAAATCCCCGGGGCCGGATGGGTTCCCTTCAGAATTTTACAAGACCTTTGCAGATCTTCTCCTGCCCCTCCTGCTGCCGTGTGCCAGGAGATCATGGATGGGGACAGCTTCCCGCATCATGGCAACTGGCTCATATCTCAGTGATACACGAGGCTAGTTAGGACCCTTTAGAATGTGGGTCTTATAGACCCATCTCTTTATTTAATGTGGATTTGAAACTGTTTACTGGCCTGTTGGTTGGCAGGCTCCAGACACACGTCACCTCATTCGTGCATGAAGACCAGACGGGCTTTATTTCGGGACGGTACCTTTTTGATAACATAAGGAGACTCCTGAATGTTATTTCTTCCCAGTGCTCGCAGAGTCAGTTTCAAATAGCAATCGCCATGGATGCAGAAAAAGCATTTGATAGGGTTAATTGGAATTTTCTAAAGGCATCCATGGGAAGAATGAAATTTGGCCCCAGATTTATGCATATAATCTCCCAGTTGTATTCTAGCCCACAAGCGTTGGTCAGGGTGAATGGGGTGAGCTCTCCCTTATTCCCCTTGACCAGGGGTACCAGACAAGGTTGCCCCCCCCCCTTTTATTTGCACTGTGCCTGGAGCCCCTTGCCATCAAGATCAGACAGAGTCGGGAAGTCACGGGAGTGGGGGGGAGAGGGCATGGAGCTGATGATTCTATGTTCTTTTTGTCCTCCCTGAAGAAATCCACCCCGGTGCTATGTGAGATATTACACTCCTTTGGAGAAATTTCGGGATACAAGATAAATTTCACCAAATTGGAGGCCCTGGTTCTGAGTGGGAAGGTGCCCCAAGGATTTAAGGATGTTTTCCCTTTTTAGTGGGCCCCAAAGGGCCAAATCAGATATCTGGGGATCCAAATTTCAACAGACCTCTCCAAGCTTCATAGCATTAACTATGGGAGACTCTGGGGAGATGTGACCAGAGATTTGGCGCGGTGGCAGCTCCTACCCCTCATCCTGGTGGGCCAGATCTCGGAGGTCAAAATGAATGTTCTGCCCCAGCTGTTCTTGTTTCAGAGCCTCCCCTTGCAATTGCCAACCTCCTTTTGGACCAGATTGCCCAGAGAAATCCTAGGGTTCATTTGGCAAAATAAAAGACCCAGGGTAGCCAAACGCTATTTATTCCTTCCTTGAGAGAGGTGGTCTGGCCCTACCTAATTTCTACCTATATTACCTAGCAGCACAAATGGGGTTTGTCCTCACATTGGCTAAACAAAAGGTAGAGTCACAATGGTATGAGATGGAGAACGAGCTCCCAGAGGGGAGCCCATTATACACTATAGCCCTGTCTCCGCCACCACCAGACTATGCACACCTCATTACAAATAAATGGGTGAGACATGGGCTGTATGTCCTCCATAAGGTCAGGCAGCTGAAGGACACTCCGGATTGGGTAGGCCCCCTCTCTCTAATATGGTACAAACTGACTTTTGTTCCTCCTTCACTGGACTTGGGATTCGCTGGCTGGGAAACAAGAGGGATTACTAGATTCACACAACTAATTGAGAATGAGACATGTATTTCTTTCCAGAGGGTGAAAAATAAGCTTAACTGGGACAACACAGAATTTTTTAGGTACAGGCAGGTCAGACATTTCATACATTCCTCGGACCACCTTGGGAAACTAACTAGACTATATTCTAGTTGGGAAAATTTTTTATATGAGGTGGTTGCAATATCTGCTAAGATCAAACATGTGATGAACCTATACAGATTATTGTTGGGGGGACCTTAGAGACACATAGAAGGACCTGGGAGATGGAGGCAGGTATCACTCTGAGAGAATCAGACTGGAACCTTAGACTGAAGTTGGTCTGGAAGGTGACCTCCTCTCCGGGTATGGTGGGAATTCTATTGTAAAAGTCTTATCCGCTACTTCCGAGTACCCTTGGTCACTTAGCATTATTTGGGAGGTGGCGCGCTTTGCTGGAGGGGGTGTGGGGGATGGGGTAGCCACTGACATATTTTTGTGGGCTGGCCACTTATTGGGGACAACTGGGAGAGGCCGCCAGGGGAGTGTTGGGGGTGGATATTCCACAGACCTTTGAAGACTAGGTCCTCGGTGTCCCCACTGTGATACACTTGCGAGGGGATGCTCATAAAGTGGCACTGGTATTACTAGCAGCGGGACTTAAGTGTATTACAGCTAGGTGGCTCAGTGGAGTGCCTCCTACCCTGAAGGAGTGGGTGGCAAGGGTCTGGGGAGTGGTAGAGATGGAGGCTCTCACAGCCGGTTACGGCTTCCGCATGACCAACATGTACTCCACTAGCAGCAGTGGGAGGCCTGGCTGCTTCAGAGGGGAGAGGAGACTCAGAGAGATCCTGAATTCTGAAATAATTCAACATCCAATTTTATGCTCTCTAATGGTGAGGGTAATGAGCTACATTCCTGGTCAACTTTCTATAGGGAGAGGGAGGAGATAGACGTGCAGCCTAAACGCTGAGGCCCAGTTTGTGGCCTGTTAATGTATTACAGTTTCAGTATCAGCTTATACCATTTTAAGTATTCTTTGACGAGACTGAAACTGGGGCCACTCTTCGGGGCGCTAAGATCAACCTCTGTACAGACCTGGAAGCCATAACATGTGTGTAGAACCTGTTTTCTGTATGTCATGAGATTTTGCAATGTAGATTGGATATGATTTTTACTTTCTGTAAGACACTGTCATCTTATATATAGAAATGTGACAATCAACTTGCTGAATAAAGCTGAGTTTTTTTTAAAAAAGGGGAATTCGAGGGAGTCAAGGGAGAAATTATGGCAATATTTAGGAGCAAGGAATATAAAGATATCCTAGTAAACAGGCAGCAGATGAAGTATCTGTTACCACAAGAGAAGAACTGCTAAGGCCTAGACAGAAGAGGATATAGGAGAAAGGATAGTCTTTTCTACAGCCTGTAGCCATTAGAGTGAGGATATTAGAACAATTATTGTTGGGAACTGGCATGCAGCACAGGTGGTAAATGCTCAGAATTTGAGGCTTAGGAATCCACCACTTGTGACATCAAAAAGAACCAAACAATAAGAGACAAAGCAGTACACATGGACCACAGCACACCACAGACCAAGAAAAAGACAGCTGCTTTCAGGATCATTGGCTAACTTTAATTATCTGTGTGGGAAGTGCTTCCAATGTGAGAATACTTCTAAACAAACTGTGTATGAGCACCCATACAAATGCAAAGTATACAATATGTAAGCAATAAGACGTGACGGGGTGTGGGTTGTTGTCTGATGAAAGCACGTCCCAGGTGTGTAGTGAGGCATGAGGCGCTTGAGACGAGTGCCTTCAGCACCTGGGAAGTGCTCTTATCAGACAACAACCAACACCCCCGGAGTGTCTTACTGCACTTATAAAAAGGGTCCAGCTATTAAATATAAAAAAATAATAAAATAAATTAAAAAATAAATAAATACTACGAATGTATTGTTTCTGGCAGATTGAGAAAAAGTAGTTCTCATTTTGTGCAGCATAAATAGGATCAGAGGCCCAGATATTCAAAAGGGTAATGCATGGCACAACAGTGTTGCACCATGCACAACCCACTGATGCGCCCCGGCGCGATATTCAAAAGGAAAAAGTGCGCCGCACAAATCCCGATGCGCCGGAGCGCATCAGTAATGTATGCAGGCAGAGGTGGGGGGGCATGCCCATGTATAACCTGCACAGCCCGATATTCAGCCCGGGATGTGCAGAGTCACGCAAGCACAACCCCCACCTGCACCTGCACAAAGTTACTAAAAAAAAGGAACAGGATGGCCACTCCACAGGTGAGCTGCCGCATTGCAGGGTGCAACACAGCAGCTGCCACCTATGGTGGCCACCCAGTTCCTGCCGCACCTGGCGGTACCCCCATGCCCCATCGCGGCATCCGTAGCGAAATCCCCCAAGTCCAATATCCCTGGTGGTCCAGTGGACCACACTGAGCCCGATCGCTGGCATCAGTAATAGAACCCCCCAAGTCCATTATCCCTGGTGGTCCAGTGGACCGATTAATGCCGATCGCTGGCATCTGTACCTCATCAAATGCCCCTAAGACCCTGGTGGTCTAGTGTACCCCACCCACTGAGCCCCACCGCCCCGCCCCCCCCGTCAACCGGAGGGCGGCAGCACCCTACCCGCCTGCCGCCCGCCGACTGACAGCTCAGTAGGGCTGAACGCCCACTGGTTCACAGCACGAGACAATGGGCGTGCAGCCCATACCGTACTACTCAGTCCAGATATGTGGACTGTGCTCCCAGGTCACACCTGTAAACAAGCTTTCAGCTTAGTGTGCTACTCCTGGTTAAACAAGTGGAAAAAAAATATATATAAAAAATTAGTGAAGTCACCAGCATGCATAGAAACTGCACAGCGTACACCCATAATGGAATTATTTTGGGGAATTTTTTTAACCAACAGGCATTTGGTACCGCCGCTCATGAACAGTAGCACTGATTTTGTTAATCTGTCCTGAAAGTTGATTTCCCACAGCGACCATACCATTGTGCGCCAGATGTGTGAAAACACATTTTGGGCAGCATGTGAAAAATGATAGCTGTACTATCCATAAGGAGGTGTGGAAAAATGGCAATGTTGAAAATCTGGAGTGAAAATATAAAAATTGTCGAAGTTAAGAGCGTGCATGGAAACTGCGTAACGCACATATGTAATGCAATCATTTTTTGGAATTTTTTTACCAAATTTGCAACATAGGCTTTTTGGGACCCCATCTCATGAACAGTGACACTGTCGTTTCATTACTCAATCCCAAAAGGTGATTCCACACAGTGACCACAAATTTACCTTTCTGGACCAAATAACAAGATGACAATGCATGTGTTCATAAGGTGGGGTGCCAATAACCCCATGTTAAAAATCTGGAGCCAAAATTCAAAAAAATGGCTAAGATTTCCACCCAAGTTGATCCCCTCATTGATGCCATTATACTGCTTACCGGCATTTCTTCATTTTGCAGTTCGGCTTTGAAGAGTCCAGACGTGTTCCCGCTCCACCGAGGATCATAGCGCCGAACCTCCAGAGAGCAAGTATGGGGTGGGGGAGTGGGTGCGGGTTGGGGAGAAGGCGCCCAGGGACGGACCATTTCTTTCAGGAGCAAAAAAAAAAAAAACAGACACTGTACTGCGGGACGGTTTTCTTTCTTTACAGGTGAAATACAACAAATGTTGCACACAATGGTGTGGCTCCCAGTGTGTCCCATGACTTTTGGGGGGTGATGTTGGCCACACTGGGGTGGGCTTCCAGTGTGCCACACAATGGGGGTGGGGTGGGAGGAGGAACATGCCGATGCGGTTGGTTTTCTGAGAGCGGAGGCACACTGGGGTGGGCTCCCAATGTGCCACACAATGTGGTGGGGTAGTGGACATGCCAACATGCTAATTGTACCCCCGATGTCGGCCTTCTTCGTGTATTGTGTGGCGGTGGAAGGCCACCATGTTTACTGAAATGTTTCACCATGAAATGCACATACAGGAGGCGTGTCTGTTTACTGAAATGTTTCACCAGCAAAGGCACGTACAGGAGACGTGTCATCTGTATCGCTGCATGGAGAGCTTGTCTCTGATTGCAGCAGCACATTTCTTACAAGTTGTGTCCACTTTACATAATTCTTGTGTCAGCACTAGCATGCTGGCTAATTGGGGAATGAGGGACGCATCTACTAAAGCATGCCCTGCATTTGCCAACACTGACACATCTCTGCATTTCTCCTACTACTGCAAGATGTTGCTTGCGCAAGTGCAAGTCAACATAAAAAAGGTAGCCCATTGTATAAGCACAATAAGACACTCCAGAGGTGTGCACTGAACAGATCTGACTGCACTTCCAGAGCAGAAGGCACTCGGCCTGCAGCCCCGTGTCTCACTGCACCCCTGGGCGTGCGGTCAGAACTGTACAATGCACATCCCATTGAGTCTTATTGCTTAATTATAAATCATGACATCATTCTTTGCCAATCAGGATTGTTTATTTTTAAACATTCCAGGTACTCTTCTAACCATGAGAGGGTGTCTCATGCACATAGTTCTAAAATTCTAAAGTTCTAAATTCAGATGGCACAGTCCATTTCAACAAAGGGGGATTCTGTAATATTCTGCAAAAGAGAACAGCACGTCCCCAGTGCTCCTGGTTTGCCCCTGAAAACAAGTACTTGTGCCTAGTTTGGCCTTACCCGTCGCAGTTTTCTCACCCAGAGAACTTGGGAATGCACTCTTACAACCATAAGAGAAACAATAACTCTACATATACACATATATAGTGGAGCAACAGAATGAACAGAAAAAGTTCCACATATTATAGGGTCACTACAGGCACTAGAGAGATTTAAAACACAAGCTGCAAAATGACAGTTTAATGTATTAGGGCAACAACACTGGAAGGGAGCAAACTGCTGCAGCATATGGGAATCTTGGGTGTAGGATGGTGTAGGAGAATCCACTGTCTACATCTTCCTCCACACCATGGAGTTCCAACAGTGGCCTGAGTTTCAGCAGGCCCCTGTGGCCACAATGTCAGGCACAGCAGCTGTGCAACATCACCTGTGACATCACTCCCCCTCCCCACTGCTGTATATTAACCGCATGTGCACACCATTCCAGCCACTCCTAGACACTGTAGGAGACGGTTGGCAGGTGCAGCAATTTCACTAGTTCTAGAGAGTGAGTTTAAACATTTTTTTTCCATTAACAAAGACAGCGGCCCTAATAAAATTATTCATATTGTTAGATGAACAAGAGGGTTACAGAGACCCCAGGAGAAAGGCAATAATATGGAAAGCGGGATGGAGCCTTCCAGCAGGGTAACGTGCATTACTGTTTTAAGGTAAGTCCACCCCAATCATTAAACCTTTTTTGTTGTATTTCATGCACAAAATACTTAAGTTGAAGCGCAGCGTACATAACTGGCATTATATTTTTACCTAGCTATCCGGATAGTCCTGGATATAAGCCCAGGAAAATAGTAGCACACAGAGATTTGCAAGAGAACCAGCTCGGTAAAACACATTTGATACTAAAGGTGTACAGGAATATTATTTTTTGTGGGATAGTTTTGGAGCACTGACTGTGAGACATGATAGTTATGCTGCATAACGTACAAAATGAACAGGAAGTTTTGAAGTGAAATACAGGAGTTAATGGCTAAGGTTTCAAAAGCATATGTAGGATAAAGGCCATGTTTATATGATCTAACAGAGAAATGTAACAATGGGATAATGGTACCATTATTTAATATTGAGTAGTATTACAGTATATGTTTAAGTATTATGATGTTTCGGCTGCACAAGACTAGCAGGGTTAAGTAAATGGATAGGACATAGCCTGTAAATATTTAGCTCTGGCATGGACACGGGGAACATACACTGTATTTGAGTGTAATTTAGTGAAAGGGAAACACATCGGTGATAGTGCAACAGCTCTGAGTGTTGGGCTGTGGAGTCACTACGGTGATTAAATCTATGGGTACTGTACTGATAGCAAATTTATGAATATTTTAACAGATAAACACAGGTCATGAAAACGTTGCCCGTGGTATTCATCCTCCTTTACTGAAGTACCGCTTGAACAGTCTTCTGGATGGCCCGAGATTTGTATTTGTGCTTCTCCAGAAGAAGGGCAGCCTGGACCCCCGAGGGAAAAACCCAAACTTTTGACTGCAGTTGAACCTAATTTTCACTGACCTGTGTTTCTTGCCACCCAATTCAGGGTTAAAGGTCCTTAAAGCATTTACTATTCCAATGAGACCTTGGAAGCATGGTGGGGACATACAGAGGCCCTTGACAGCCACTGTGACACTATCTAGCTTGTAAGCCCGCATTTCTCTACTCCAGGTGGGCAGGGCCTGGGGTGATACTGTCTGGCAGGGAAGCACGACATATCCTCCCAGGCTCAAACTTGAAAAAAAGATATACAGTTGGTAAAGAAAACCCTCCTGGAACATGGGTTAGGGGCTCAATTATTCTTTCCCACCTGACGTCCGGTATGTTTCTACAGTAAGACCCATTTTTTTATGGATCCTGAATCGGCCTCTGCCTTTGTGGACAAGACTGTGGCCAGAGATACCATGGAAAAATGTGACTTTTCTTCTGCAGGTCATGCAGTACTGTTTGCCAGCTTATCAATGAAGCCCATGAAAAATATTTTCACCCGACTTTCTGTCTTTACTGTAACTTTAAGACATCATAGTGCTCGCTATGACAACAAACTGTCAAATTAAAGGAATAATGCATGACAGGGTGTGTGTCGTGCTGAAATAACGTCATGCCTGGAGTGATCAGGCATGAGGCCGCAGGCCGAGTGTGACAAATCACCCCAGAAGTGACGTTATCCTAGCACGACACACACCCTGGAGTGCATTATTCCTATTATACAATGGCTTGTACCTTTTAAATAAAAAAAAAAAGAGTCAAACTGTGTATTTTAAGGTATTTTTAATGAATAAAAGTGATAAATAACCTTCTGCAACATTAAACAGTGCAATTTAAAACAGTCAAATAATGTAATCTTTAAAAGAGTTTTTAAACTTTTTTTAACTATTTAAAATACTGTAATAAATAGAACTCATGAGGTATAGTTTAATAAATATAATTTGTAAAATACTTTTGAAACTTTTTAAATAAACAGAACTGGTTTGCAATCAATATAGTAGCACAACAGGTACCACAGTCTGAAATTGAGTAGCTCATTAACTTTTGTTCAGCTTTAAGTTTTGGGACTGTAACTTGATAGCTGTTTAAACTGTATGTGCATTTCTTTTATGCTGATGGTTTGAAGATGTTAAAAACGCACATGCTGTTTCCCTGAAAGACAAAGTGGGTGTTATTGTTCTCCTGGATTGCTATTCTTTTACCCGTGTAGCTGCAGCTCAGTTCATTCTTTTTTTCTTCGGTGTTCCTGGTCACCATAGTGTTTGTCAACTTTGAACTCGCTGGTTCACAGGTTGAGGTGCTCGGCCTTTCATTTGTGGAAGCAGTCACATGGCAGGTCACTCACGGCATGGGTTCGGGTCTGCTGACTGCTGCTTTTGGAGGAACCGAACAGTATGGCACTCCATTTGCTTCGCTCTTCGATGGTAGGTCCCCAGTAACTTTTTAATGAGGATTCCTGCTTTGTGTCCGGTGACGGACATTATCTGGTGACTTTCGAGCCCCGCATTGCTCAACATTTGTATAGTGGTGGCTCCGAGGCAATGGTTCATGTACTTTGCTTGTAGACCAGTGGCTGTGTACATTTTGGGCAACATGGTGGCTAAGTAATTTATGCCGACTGGTTCCAGTGTGTACCATGTTTGTTCCTGATCCCATGGTTTGGCAGGAAATCTTTGGGGATACAGGAACAGGCATGGAGGATTTGTGACACAGCCGTTGAGGTCCTGCTGGACTTACAGAACCATGGATTCACTGTCCCCTCTCTCACGGCCCTGCCGCAGAGATCGATTCCCAGGGGCGCGGGTAGGAACTCCACCCCCCAGGACTCCAGAACCCAGCAGACCTCCTTGGATGCCTTGAAGCAGATGCTGTTACAAAGTTCTACACCGGATACTTGAGGTCTGGAACAGATAACCCTCCACTCTAGTTGCAGTGAGTAGCCTATTGGGTTGGGGGGACTGGTTTCCCTCTCCATGCCTTGCCTGCGGGGGGCGGAGGCCAGGGGATCAGCCTGCGGCCTGCCATGACTTTGCTGGGACCGACCTGGGAGCTTGGGGTTCAAGGGGAAGGGGACTGCTCCGGGAGTGCAGCAGATAATATGGTTTGGTGTGCAGCTCTCAGTCTGGCTCTCCCTAAATTACTTTGACCATAATAAAGGCACCACACTGGGAACCGGATGGTGCATTTTTGGGGCAGATGCTGGACTTGGACCATAATGCTCAAAGCTGGGGCCAGAGGATAGGTATAATTCTTGTTAAATAGGGATTCCCCCTTCTGGCTCACCAAATGCCCAGCGATGATGGTACTGGACTAGGCATACAAAACTTAAGTATACAGCTGAAGGTAGGGTGATGATTCCCGTTAAATGGGGATTTTTCCACCAGTCTCTCACATAATTTAAGGGGCAGATGGCGCACAATAATTGTATTTGATGGGCAGTGGAGTGTGAAGTACTAGGAAGCTGGACTTGTGCACGTGGATCTCACACACTGTATAAAGCTCACTAAATAGGGTAATAGCAAATCTGGACACTGTCCCCCAACAAACCCTCTCATCCTACTCTATTATGGTAAAAGGTGGAGCAGTGGTGGTATGGGCAGATCAGATGGTCGGCCTGGTCCACAGTCTCTACCCACTCAGCTTCCCATTACATAGGGCTCTCCTGTGGACCTCGTCTTTTGTATGTCCAGGACTGAGATAAAGGGTTGCAGGGTCTGGTTGTCAGATCCCATGAAGCGCCATTCTTTCCTACTGAATCTGCTGATGGGGGGAGCCACATGCCTTTATGGACTATGAACAGCCTGGGGTGCACTCTGGGGAGGTCGTCTCCTCCACTAGGACCTGGGCTTGGGGGTTATGGACCCACTGGGGTTCAGTTGTTACTGATGGTAGTGCTTGTTGGTTTGAGGAGGGACTCCTTGTATATTTCAGCACCTTCTGACCTCTGGTCTCTCTCTGGTGCTCTCTCCCGGGGGAGGGGTGGGCCTCTATGATATCCACAGGCATGCTACTGCAGGCAGAATAACTGCGACCCAGGAAGGCCTCACCCGCTAACACCTTTAATTCTTGTTATCTACAAAAAAATAAAATACTGACTTTCATTCTACCTGAGGGACTAGAATGTTCATTTTTATTAACAAGTCCTGGGTGAAAACGGGAAACGTGGACTCCTCACTGAACATTGGGATGTAGAGCTGTTCTCAGTTCAGTTTCTTTTTCCTTTTTCTACTCTGGAGGGTCCACCAGCACTGTGGGATTGTTGTAGACTTGGCTTTAAAGGACTGCTGTATGGACTGTAGACGGTGCCTTCTGCAGTAAAGAGGGCCTCATGCACGTGTCTAGACAGTCTTGTCTGAAAACAATCAGCTATGATGTTGTTCTGTTGTTGCCGTTCCTTGAATACTACTTAATATCAGCCAGGGTAAGGAAGAAGGTTGGGAAATCATAGGCTCAGGTGCAGACGCACCTTTTTTTTCAGTTTTCTCCGAATCCCCTAATTCCTCTACTCCTGTTATATTTTTTTAATAGGTGATATCCTATTAATCCCAATTCTTCCTATCCCACCCCTCATTAGGGGTCTACTGTACCCCAAGGGAGCCACTTCCATTACAAGAAGTGCACTTTTCTCTGGATGGCCTCACCAGCCATCACAATTGAGGATGTTTCCAACTACATCCTTTCTGCTGGAAGCCATGGATAGCAGTCCTAGAAACACAGAGAGAGGGGAGTTACAACCCATCTACCTGAGGTTATTGTTAGTTTGGCCCAGTTGGCCTTTAATTTTTACCACTCTAATAGGCCAGTTGTTTTGCTTATTGTCCTTAGTTAACAACATAGTTAAAGTTGGATTTTCCCTGGTTTTTCCTTGTTATTACCTGCAGCTACATGGATGCAGCTCTATCACTTACTCTCACTAGGCATCCTGATTAATGTATTAATTATACAGGATCACCACTGGCTATATACTGGAGGTAGAAGGTGGGGATATTGGAGACCATGGTCTGATTGGTACTTCGTCTGTGGGGGGGGGGGATAGCAGGCTTGACTTGATTGGTCACGGTGAGTGTCCCCCTTAAAATACTTTCTCATAATGTAAATGGGTTGACCAGGCTGATCAAAAGATACCGAACAATTACGGCATTAAAAAAGTTGAGACCTCCGCGGTGACCCGTGTTCGGGAGCGAGCACGGGCCGCTGGCGCCGGGAAGAAGAAAGGTTAGGCGCCCGATGGCTGCTCTCCTTTTGGGGGGACATCTGCATGTTCCTGCCACAATACCGCCACCTTGGGGAGCCTAGGTGGAAGGAGCAGTAAATGGGAGGAAGCAGCGAGGGAACAGGGAAGACGTCAGCAGAGGGGCGGAGCAGGCTCCTCGCTCCTTGGCCCTCATTGCACACCAACATCTGGGGTTGAATACAGGAGAAAAACACCTCCTGTAACCTAGATGATGACTCCTCAGTGTGTGTGCGCGTCTCCTCCAAGATTGTCAGGACAGACTCCGCTGTACCGGATAGACACGTCAGAATGAAGTGAGTTGGGGAGTAGGGGACTCTCCCCACCCTACACCGGGGGGTTAACTGGGCATCAAAGGTCAGTGGTATCTGGTACTGTAGGGGCAGATCCCGGTGGCAAAAGTGGGACGTGTACAGCTTAGAGGAAGTCTGAAGAAGTGGAAAGAGGGGGCAGTAAGGAGCATGGAAAAAAGATACAGAGTTAAAAAAAAAAAAAAAGTTGAGACCTGAAAGGGTCTCTTGGCTTTTTCTATAAGGAGCCCTGTCGAAGTTTGGTTCCCCCCAAGAATTCTTAAAAAACATTAATGGTACCTATTCTAGCACGGAGGCCTCGGTGAAAGTAAATTCAACTAGTTTCCCTCTGTCTCGTGGGACAAGACAGGGTGCTCCCTCTCCCCATACTTGTTCGCACTTTATGTTGAGCCAATTGCCCAGTATTTACACCAGACAGAGTTGATATGGGGATATACCATAGGAGACCAAGAACATAAGTTAGCATATTATGCCAACGATCTTTCATTGTTCATTACAGAACCAGGGACATTCCTTGCAGCTCTGGAAAAAAGCCTAACTTTGATAGAGCAGCTGTCAGGTTACAAACTGAATCAGAGGAAAACAGAAGTATTGTTGATACGAGACACACACACACACACACACACACACACACACACACACACACACACACACAATTACCATTGCAAAAATATCCTTTTAGATGGAACCAAACCCATAGGTATATACTTAACCACCCATCCTAGTGAGGTTGTTGAAGACAACTATGACTTGTTGTTCTTGAGAGTCAGGGAAGATTTACAAACATGGGTCCCCTTCCAATTTCATTGCTAAATAGAGTCCAGTACATACAAATTAATATTCTACCAAGAATAATATTTATTACAAAACTTCCCTTCACCTCTGGACAGGAGAGAATTACATAGGTGGAACAGGATGGTTTCCACATACTTGTGGCAGGGGAGAAAGCTCAGGGTATCCCTTGGGAGGCTACAGCTACCTAAGGAAAGAGGAGGTTTAGCACGTCTCAGTTTTCAACTGTATGTGTTAGTAGCCCAGCTTACGCATATGACACATTGGTTGAGCACTCCTTCCTAGACCCTGTGCTGGGTCCAGGTAGACAGAGCACTCTCACCACTCCCCTTGGAATATACCACGGTATTCCAGTCAGAGATCTGGAATCTGCAATGGGGGACATCCCAGTACATGCCTAATATCGTACATAATTGGACATATTATTTATGACATCCGGACAATTTGTTGGAGGCAAGATGGATAGGCATACCAGCACTAGATTATACTTTTCACCCGGCATGCCTGGATCATGTATTTAAGAGTTGGTTTAAACAAGGCCTTATTCACACCTTTCAGTTCTACCTAGAGGGCACCTTCAAATCATTTCAGCAATTACAAGGGGAATTCTCCCTTCCTCAGTGAGAGTTCTACAGATATCTTCAGATCAGTCACTTTATGGGGTCCACGGCAGGATTGGATGCCACCGCCATGGCACTCTCTTCCTTTATAATGCTGCTGCAGGTTCAGGGGGGAGGCTTTAACCTGGCACTTAGTATCACATTTTTATAAGTCCCTGACTAATTCTCCCACGACGCTAATGGATGGTGTCCATTCTAATTGGGAGGCGGAGTTAATGTTGGACCTGGCGCCAGAGGACTGGCTCCGGATCTGACACAGACAACACCAGATCATGGGTTCTTATACCTGGAGAAAATTCAGCTGGAAGGTGGTGGCAAGGTTCTTCCACACCCCACAGATCACTGCCAAGTTCCTCCCGAGAGGCAACTCCGCACACTGGAGACAGTGTAGGTGGGAGGTCTCGAGTCTTGACACATGCACATGTGTTCTGGCTTTGCCCAGTGCTCTCCCAGTTTTGGAAGGAGGTGGGTTCATTGATGAAGGAGCTCTTCTCTGGCCTGGGTGAGCTGACTCCTGAGATAGTGATCCTGAAACATTTTATTAAACAATTTAAACAAAAAATTAGGTATGGCATGTGTCCTCCTTGAGGCATCAAAAAAGTTACCACCAGGAAATGACTGCAGGCAGATCCACCTTCTGTATGAAGCTGGGAAGACACTGTATACAATATTTATAGGATAGAAAGCATGACAGCAAGACTACAAGATAAGAGCCCAGTACCCATGAACAGATGGATGGTGTGGTTCGTGCTGATGGCCTCACGCATACCGCCCCATAGGAGGAGGGTTGGAAATAAGATACTTGGTCAGTCCAGTCAACACCAGTTGATGGGAGACGTGAATTGAGGGACTGTAGTTTCTGGCTTGAAGCCCCCGGGGCTCCCCACCCCATGCCTTTGGTGAATAGCCGGGGAAGGGTCAACTTTACCTAACTTTAGGAGATCCTCTAACTATTATTGTGTATAATGTACCCTTAGAAATTAGGGTAATATTCCAAAATTGTAAAATCATGTCGATGTCTTTTGTAAATTGCGACTTGATTAATAACTCATGTACCTGACAAAAATCAATAAACATTTTAGTTTAAAAAAAAAAAATCACTGAGGACAGGTAAAGGTCTTACTTCCTGGGTTAGTTCTTATAAGTCCTTATTTGCTCTAAAGCTTACATCCCTTAGATCCTCTCACCACCTAGGAACCCAGTCCAGCTCCCGAGAAAACTACTTTTCCTGTTCAAAACCCGGCCCCAGGAGACACCTGATGGAGCTGGCCACGGTCTGTCGCCTGTTACAGCGGCAACCAAGAAGCGGTGGCCATAACACCAATCAGGAATACACACACAGAGAGGTGAGGAATATAGATTTTTACCAAGATTATGGATACTACTGCTATTTCATGTTTAATGTGGAACGTAAAGAGGATGCAGACTGAACAGAAGAGGCAAGACGTTCTACAACACAAAGAGAAACAATATACAAATCACATTGTTACACAAGACATATATGAAGAGCTCAGAAGCTCATATGATGAAAAGAGTATGGGTGGGGAAAGCATACGGAGCTGGTGAAAGTAGGATTAGAGGAGAAACAAAAATCCTTCTACATAAAAGCTTAAACTTTACGGAAGATTACATATGGCAACACCCAGAGGGGAGGATGCTGGTAGTGGGTATTTCATTAGGAAGTACAAAAATAGTGTAACCCCCCCCCTACAAATCGGGGTTCCCAAAAAGTCTTCCTTGCACTTTCCTAAATGCTCACTGCCAGGCTGGTGTCTTGCGTTTTAGCAGTTTAAATGTGATTGCCAGAGAGTGCCTGTATAGCCTCTGTGTACTGTCTCTTTAAGAGCTGCCTGGATTGTAGTCATAAGTAATCTGAGAGGGAGCTCTGTTGAAAGATGTAAGTATTTGCTGAAAATCAATTAGAGTGATAATGATAATGTAGTTTGTCTGACCTGCCTTCTTTGCTGGCAGTATAGCCTAGAGGTTAGAGGAACGAGGTGTGAACAAGCTTGATACATCCAGCAGACCAGACCTGAGTTTGATTCTCACAACCTCCACTTGCATACCGTGTGACTCTGAGCAAGTCACTTAACCGCCCAGTGCTCCCAGGTCATCCCTGAAAACAGGCACTTGTGCATAGTGGGCCTTACCTTGTTACCAAAGACTAAAATAAAAATAAAATAAAAAAAAAAGACTGTTTTGTTTATCTCTACTATCTTGGTCCTGGACTGCCGAATTGGACCAATCAGTACTGGTGGGACCTAAAATGGAGCCAGACTACAGGAGCTGTCTGGAGTCAAAATCTGTAGGAATTGTAGTTTGGGGCTTTTGGCGCCTTTTTGCACTGAAGGGGGAGCCTTTGTTGTGACTGACAGACAGATCAGCCAACCAAACCTTTTGGATTCTGGGGAAAGTCCCTGGCTTGCTGGCAGTTGAGTCAGATCTAAGTTGGGAGCTGAAGAGGCAACCGCTTGAGACAGTCAAGCAGCCGACTGAGTAGTTTTGCACGGGAGAATTGTGGAAAGGCCTGAGTTGTGGCCTGCATGTCTGCCTGCTGCCCCTGAGAGGGAGAGAAGAGAATTATTTCGGACTAAATCCAAGTTTGTAAGAACGAAGTAAGCCACTGTTTTTTACCAGGCTCATACCTGAAGAAGACTGAAGATTTTGCTGAATGTGATCAGCCTGTCAGGATTTCCAGCTGCTTTTAACAAAACAAAAAGTACAAACCGCGCTCGATGCAAAGAGGGGTGCGCAGCAGAGGGCGGCTACCCTAAGTGAAATTACAAATCCAGAGAACTGCTGCGCTCCAATGAAGCCACAAATAACCTGCGTGATGCTGAAACAACTAAATTGTTGTGTTTATTCCGCTTTGTGAGAGTCCCTATCGCCTCGGCTTAGTGCCTTCAAGGGGGCGTTTCCAGCTGCTCTTGAATCCCCGGTTTGTGCAGAGACTTTGTGATCGTGACCGGAGAGCAGTTTGCCTGGTACAGTAGAATTTCCTTACATGTAAATGTGCTGTGAGTTGTTAGTGGGTCGTGATTTGGTTCCCCACTGTGTGAATTGTGTTCTGCTTGCTGGAAGCTGTATCCAGCCCAAAACGGACTGTATCCGAATTTGTCTCCATTTGGCCTGGGCCTTGCCACACTGGCCCAGCCAGACTACCCACTGCACAGAGAAAGCCATCGACGAGATACTTGCCTGGGGATCAGCCCCCTGCTACACGCCTGAACAGAAGCGATGCCTCGGCGAATCGTGTGGGCCCTGCTTCTCCTGGCACTCCAAATCAACCACCTGCAGTCTCAATTTTCAGCCAGCCTGTGTCCAGTCTTTGGTATCATGAGTAATCATCAGGGTAGCTCCCTGCAACAACAGCCTAATCTAAAAGTGTGTAATCTGATTGGCTTGTTGTTTTCTTTTCACGAACTGAGCCCTCCTGCTCCGGATTACAATTAGTGTGTGTGGTGCATGTTGTTTTCTTCCATCACAGGGCCCCAACCAGCTGCAACGTTCCTGGCTAGCCCACCGTTCTCCATCTGGGTACCCAGGGTGTGTGAATGTTTATGGACCCTGAAGTGCATGCATAACTGTTTGAGTGATACAGCCTTTAAGCAAATTAACCTGATTACGCCCCTCCCTTGTTCAAGTCCCTTAAATAAATCAGATCTAACTCTTTTTGCATTTACCCTGACTGTGGTTCCAGTTTGTGCAAGAGTACTGTACTGCTGTTATTTGCTGTGTATAACCTTGTTTTACAGGAGGTCCCCAGGGCCGAGCCAGAGGAAAGCCCTGGTGGTAAGTGCAAACAGTGTGGGTACTTGTGTGGCGTATCAGGGGTATTGTGAAAGTGATTATTGTGTATTGTTCCGGCCACTAGTAAGGAAAGGGGGGGGGTTACAGTGTCCCGGAGGGTAGTGCCCAGGTCAGCTTGACCACTACCAACCCTGACCTCTGGGTGGAGGCACCCATTACAGAACATAGGCCCCTTAACCTGCTACTACCAAGCAGGCAGGGGTAGTAGTACTTGGGATAGCGCCACCTAGGGGTTACAATAGCATTCATAAATGTATATGGCGCAGGTGTAGAAAATCACTACTACTACTCCAATATCTCTGAACAACTGGCTAAAATAACAGAATACATGTGGATGATTGGTGAGGACATGAACTTAATATTAGATCCTATGATGGCTAGTACAAATCCTAGAAGAAGAAGCCTAACACAAAGTGCAAAAGTGGTAATGGCCATATTGGAGGAAAAAAAATCTAATAGACACATGGAGAGTAGTCCACCCTAATACATAAAATATACATTCCACTCCAACTGTCATAGGACAGCATCTAGATCAACTACTGGTTTATCCAGAATGAAATGGCACAAGGCACAGAAGGGGTAGAAATATTACCAGTAATTATTTTGGATCACTCGCCTGTTAAATTAAAGCCCCATATGGATATCCAGGGACCCTGAACCCCGACCTGGATATTTAGCAACTTCGTACTGCAAAATAAAGAGCACACAAAGGAGGTAAGAAGCATCATACAAGCATTCATAGCCAATAACCCCCCCAAAGACACATGCTGTGTAACAACTTGGGAAGCGCTAAAGTGCCATGTATGGGGGGAAATGTAAAGTGATATGCTCCACACAGAAAAAGAAACAACCAGCGAAAAAGAATTAAACTATGAAAATGTAACCCCCCCCCCCCACCGGCCCCTTATTTAACTAGAAGGCACACCTCTCACCAAACGTCTAGGGGTAAAGAAAGGGGTGGGGGTTTACATTGTAAAAAGAACACACAAAGCAAGCCACCATATGCAAGGTGCAATATGCCAGATGGAAAAGACTGTTATACAAAACAGACAACCAAGTGTGGCCACTGCTTGGCACACACCTGGTAGAGACCAATTACCACGGCCACCAACCCAGGTCCCTGGGGAGAAAACGTTTGCTCAGGGCTATGCTAGGTTTGCACTTCTGGACAGGGGCACCCAAGTAACTCCAGACTATAGGAAACAATAACATGACTGTCCAAACCAGGTTGGGATTCTAGAGTGTGGCTTTCATTCACATAACAGAGTAGGAATAGTCACAAAGCGAAGATGGCCCCCCATAGGCCTACACATACTGGTAATGCAGGTTACTGAGGTACAGACATTCCTGAATTCCCATTTAGCCCAGGATGAAGAAAACACACACACTTGTGACTACACAGGTTTCCTCTGGAAATTGGCACATCCGGCCAGGTACTGGTACTGTTCCCATGTTACACAGGAATGAATGTGGCACACATGACCACAACGAGCACATACTGGTTCAGGACTTTCAGAACCTACTAAACTGGGGTAAACTGGAAGAAACAAACCCACATACAGGATAAACACTTTCCACAGGCATTGGCCACATGCACTGAATGAAAAGAAATTGGTGCCTTTCAGAACCCGTAGAGGTAAACTGGTTACTCCAGATGGGGGTCTCCCACCTTTTGTTTCCAAGCTTATACTTGGCCATTCATCTGGTTAATAACACCACACAACTGCAGAAACTGTAGATATTGTCTCAAATGTATATCACACTTAACATACTACACACACCTCAGGGGTATCAGAAATTAAAAGTCCTGTACATGGACGGTCACATACTGGACTCCAAATGTAGGCAGATAACTTTTAAACAGAAAGTCTCAGGTGACAGAGTCCCGTTGTCAGAGAATCCACCATTAACAGGAATGCAGGTACTCCTGGGTTTACACAGAATACAACAAAGTACTCACAGAGAAGTTGTACCAAGGCAGCTTCAAAAGTCCAGATGGACCAGGGGATTGCCCCTGCATCCTGGAGTTCAACCCCATCCCACCTGGGATGGAGCAAAGGGAAACCACTGGCACAGGTCTCCACCACTTCCACAGACTGGAACAGTTGTCATCCACTAGGGTGAGAACAAAAACTTTCAAAAGGACTGGTAGCTCTATACCAGAGCTGACTGAGGAGCTGCAGCTACACCCTGAAGCATCCTCCACTGGACTCCTGCAGACTACTCCTACAGACTGCTCACTGAACATTCTAAAACTAGCTCTAGCAGCTGCTAGCAAATGTGGCTCATGCTGCTGCGACAGTTCTAAATGACATCATTCCTCCAGAGCTCAGCAGAGACTGAGAACAGAGTGAAATCCATTTAACTGGCATTTCACTAGCTGCCTTCCCTCCCTACCACTGATTCTAACCAGGATTCTAGTAACCCCCAGAAACAAGGGGGTTACAAAAGGAAATCAAGAAGGCAGAAGGTAATCATATCTAAAAAAACAACACGGACGCAGCGTGAGAAAACTGGGCAGCATGAGGAAACTGGGCAAAGGTGAAGAAAAAAATATAATGAAATCTCAGACAAGCTACTAAGCTAGCCTACAGAAAAACCAAAACCAACTGCATATCATACAGTCCAAAGGTAACAAAAATACTGTTAAGTATACGGGGTAATTGTTTCTGAATTAAATATGTTTGTGGAGGACTGCAATTATTTGTGTTTAATGCATCTTAATCTATTATATAACTTTGTAAGTTATGAACTTGATATGCTCTGTGCCTTTTAAATAAAAAGTTTAAAAAAAATACTGTTGTTAAGACTTCAACAAGAGAGAACAAAGACCACATAATCTCCAAAGATGACCATGAAACAGAAGAGACAACAGACCTTTTCAAAATAAATGAGAATTTTTCGTGAGTTTTACAGGAAGCTATACAAAACAGAAGGTTCCAGATCAAGAGAAGATATACAAAATTTTCAGAGCAATGTAAATACACCTGAACTAATGGAAAAGCAGGCTGAACTACTTTCAAAAGAGATGGCCTCCGAAGAAGCAGTTGTAGCAATTAATAGCTTGATAAAAAGGAAGGCTCCCAGAGAGGATGTTTATTTTCCAAATTTTTGCCAAGAATTCGTAACACAGCTAACAGCAATGCTGAAAGACGATATCTTGAAATCTCTAGACAATAGTTAAATTACCACAATCCATGATGAAGGGGGTTATTACACTCATACTGAAGCCAGAATAAAATAAAGAGAAATGTGCGCATTACAGGCCAATAACACTTCTCAACACTGACAGCAAGATCTGGGTTAAACTGCTGGCTACCAGGGTGAATCATGTCCCTCCATCTCAGCCATGTACAAACCACATTCATTAGCAGCAGACATATCTCAGACAGACAATGTATGATAGACAACTTACCTAGCTGAAATCGCAGAAGACCTAAGGGTACCAGCAGTCTTCATAACATTAGATGCTGAGAAAGCATCTGACTAAGTGGAATGGCCATATCTGTTGACCATCCTAGAAAAATATGGCACTCTCCCAGTACTCATTAAAATGGTTAAGCTCTTATACCAAGAACCTGTGGCTCAGTAAACACAAACAGCCTGAAATATGCAGTCGTCTCCCTAGAGAAAGGGACATAGCAAGGCTGCCCCCCATCCGCACACAATTTAATCTTGCTCTCGAACCCTTGCTTATGGTGGGCAGAGCCAACTGCCAAACTGGAAAGATGTGTGAAGACCGAGCTCTGTCTAGCTCACCACTTTAAAGCTGTAAAATTTATATTTCTGGCCATCTAACAGACTTTAGTAGAATATCAGCGTGAAGGAAAAGCAATATAGAATCGAAGCATATCAAATTCTATTAAAAATGGGCAGGAATACTCGTGGAGAAAATCAAGAAGGGACTCTACACAAAACATTGCAACCTGCGAGAGATGAGGAGCGGCCCACCACGTCTAACCCTACAGACTCAGCTCCGCCTTCCAATGCAGTGCTTCTGAAAGAGAGCCAGGCCATGGATCAGAAATTGGAATCGCTGGTCACCAAAGTAACCCTACTGGACAGTAAAGTAACTGGAATGCACACGGAGGCTAAAGAGCCTACAGAAACAGACATCAAAGCCCTTATTACAGCCACGGGGCTAGTGAAAGAAAATTTGATACCGACTGGAGCACCTAGAAAACCAGGTGCGTGCTGCAAATATTCGGGTGGTGGGAATGCCGGAGGGTGCAGAAGAAGAAGATAATACCAAAACTTTTATTCAATATTGACTTGAAAGTCAGTTTAATATTGACTCTTTTAGAGTTAAAACAGCTTACCGTGTGATGCCCTGGTGCTCTTTAGGAGACAGTCCACCAGCTCGAACGATCTTGGTGTTGTGTCGTGGACTCGGGGTGGGGTGGGGGGATGATATCCTGCAGGCATCCAGAAGGGCTGACAATCTTGAACACCACAGCCACCAAGTGTGGATCTTTCCTGGTGTAAGCTATGCGACACGATCCAGAAGGAAGTCATTCAATGGGGTGAGAACGCAACTAGCAGCCCTTGGTATCCACCACATATTTATGTTACCGGCAAGAATTAAGATAAACTATGGGGCAAAATCTTCATGTACAGAGACCCACAAGCATCAGGGAAGATGGTTGCTAAGCTTCACAATGAATTTGCTGCATGGCACGAGGGATCCGATTCTGACACAGAGGACATTTGAACTGGGTTGGTAACCTTTACAGTTTCAGCTCAACAGGAAGTAAGATTTTATGCTCTGTGTGGGACATAAAAATGGAACAAGTTCTTTAGATAAGTTTGTGTAATGGAGCATTAAGTACAGGTGAATTTCAGAACAGTTGCTCTCTTACTTAAACAACAAAATAGCGCCTGCTCAAATTGATCCCTCATTGCTGACTTCTTCGTTGTTTCAGCCTGGTAATCTATTTCCCCGCTTTGAACTCTGTGGTGTCAGTTACGCATGTGTTCACTACCAACGCGATTTAGTGGGAAACCAGCAACATCTGAGAAAAAGAAGGGACTCAGTAATGTAGTGGACTGTTGGCTAGTACAAAACCTTTTTTTTTTTTTTTTAATATTAAGTGTCTGTTAAAACACAGTTCTGTTTATTAAAGCCAGTTTATACTGTTAAACTACTAAAGTAATGCCTAGGTAGGGTCATACATGCAGGTGTCTGCTTTCAGCAGGATCTGGCATGACATTCGTTTGAAGTGTAGTCTGAGCAGAAGAATGAGCAAAGTGAACTGTTTGCTATTATAATTGCATGCTAGACGTTCACGTGCATATTTTGCTGAGTAGCTTAATAGTTCACATACTCTATATTGACAACTGTAACTTGTATTAGTGTAGTCATACTACGAATGTAGTGCAGTTAAGACAGAAGGTTTGGTCTTTCAAACAGTCATGTTTTTTCGTACAGTTTTTTTTTTTTTTTTTTTTTTTATAGCTGAGAACTTTAATCCCAGTCAGGTGGGATAGTTAACAATTACCTAATCGATTTATAAAGGTTATACTGCAAAGTTCTCGTTCATGGCAGAAATGGTAATTTTGTTAGTTAATATAAGGAATGATAAAATATCCAAATGTTACCCTCAATGATGTAACAAAACTGAGATACAGGTGTAAGATCCTGTCATGACATGCTGCTGCCCTAATGGAGTATTATAATTTTGATTGATCTTATTTGAAAATGACTATATTTTATCTGTTATAAATACAATAAAATATAATTACAAAAAAAAAACCCTTGCTTATTAAAATACAGATGGATAATATGATCACTGGAATATACTGCAGATAGATACGTGGATACATAGATACATAGATGTTGTCTGCAGATAAGGGCCTTGTGGTCCATCTAGTCTGTCCTATCCCTCTTTCTAATGCTTAAGGTACCCTAGATGCTACAAGTCCTTCCCCCCTTTTTGTCCTAGCTTGGTAATTTCCATGTTCCTATCCCACGTATTCTTGAATCCCTGAACTGTGGCTGCCCCCACCACTTCCTGGGGGAGACTGTTCCATCTCTCCACCACCCTTTTAGTAAAGTAGAATTTCCTTAAGTTCCCCCTAAGTTTTTCCCCTTTTAGTCTCATGCTGTGACCCCCTTGTCCTATTTCCCTTCATGTGAAAGATTCTCCCCTCTGGTACCCTGTTGATCCCCTATAGATACTTAAAGGTCTCTATCAAATACCCCCCCTTGCTCCTTTCCTCCAGGGAGTACATATTGAGAGCTCAGAGTGTCTCCTCATATGACTTATGTTGCATTCCGGACACCATTTTTGTCACCCTTCTCTGTACCGTCTCCATCATGTCTATGTCTTTTTGGAGATGGGGCCTCCAGAACTGATGACAATACTCCAGATGAGACCTTACTAGGGAGTTGTACAATGGTACCACCACTTCCCTCCTTCTACTTGTTATACCCCTCCCTATGCACCCTAGTATTCTGTTAGCCTTTCCAACTGCTTTGTCACACTGTTTAGCCACTTTGAGGTAATTTTTTACAACTAACCCTAGATCCCTTTCCTCTGTGGTGGCCTCCAGTGTCACCCCTTCTAGTTCATACTCGACCCTAGGATTCCCCCTCCCTAGGTGCACAATCTTGCACTTTTTTGCTTTGAAACCCAACTGCCGTTCCTTGGACCAGTTTTCTAGCCTCTTCAATAACATGGCAGATATATGTTCTCCCTGGGAATCAAACCTCTGACCCTTTGCTTGTGAGGCAAGGACATATCCAGTGTTTCACCTGATATACAGCACAAAGTAACGGCCTATGCGGATGATATCAGCTACCCATCCCGAGAAGTCAATACTACACCTGTTGAAATTAAAGGAAAGCTCCAGCAAATTTTCCAGATACAAACAAAATGCAGAAAATCTGAAATAATGCCCATTAACCACCTATGCCAGAAAAGGCATACTGAAGAACTAGGGCTGCAATGGAAAGTTAAAAGTGTCTCATACTTAGGAATTGGTCTGTGTGCAACAGGCAAAGATACTGGGCAGGATTCACAAAACACTTTGAAGGGGAAAAAAATGTGCAAGTCCCCAAAATGTGCAGAAAAAGGGGTAATTGTGCTGCGTCATATACACAAAATGTCCGCAGCTGCAGAACAATACACTGCGGACTGCAGAAAAAAACGCAGCTGTGGAAATTCCTGCACATAAAATGCCTTTGAAAAGTATGGCATATCTCCTTAAAGGCTATTCTCAGCCACTGTATTCCCGCAGTTGTGGGACAAAATGGTCCGCATATGCTGCACCAAGGAGAGTGAGGCGTAACTCACCCTGAGCTAAATGCAGTGTACCAACAATTGAGATACAATTATAGTGGAGGTTCAGGCACCAAGCAACAGCAAACCTGTGGGCTGTATAGCAGTGTCAGTTATTACAACAAACATAGCACACATTGCAATTGTCAGTCAAGAAGCCACAACCACATGACCCAGTGCAGCCCATAAAGGAGCCCAACAGGCAGAGGTGGTAACAGCCAGAAGTGTGTGCTACAAACGCAGGCAAAAGAAAAACCAGAGAGAGAGAGACAGCCAATGGTTACAAACTGCCACTGGGTGCAAGGTTCTGCTGGTACAGGTGGTGCTACTGTCGTCGCGATTGTGGGTCTGGCTTCTGGCCTCGCTGGGAGTATTGGTTCTGCTGCAACTGTTGCAAGACTCTCAGTCTTCTGCTCCAGCCAATATGGATTACCTGCTGTTCCATCTGCTGGGCCATTTGTGACAGCTGTGGAACCGCACGTGCAAATTTTCTGCACTTCCGGAATTTCATAGCTCGCCTGTTTTGCGATTTTCCGCACCTGTGGAAATTTTGTCTGTGAATATACTTGCATTTACGCAGTTCTGCAAGCCTTTCTTCTGCATGTGTGGGTTTATTGCTCTCTTTGTGAATCTAGCCCACAGTAGCTGTAAACAGGAAAACCATCTTTCAAGAACTAAAGCTCGATACTGAGAGTCAGAACAACCTCCCAGTCTCCATGGGGCTAAAGAATCGAATCCATCAAAATTAATTTCTTACCAAGGGTTGTGCTTGTGATGAGCACGCCACATTACAGGATACACACTGAGTGGCTAAATCAAATGCAAGGAACCATCAGCAAATTCATATGGGTGGGAAAACCCCAGATGCAAACTGAAAAGACTAGGAAGAACCACAGAGAATGGTGGTCTGAAACTACCAACCATCAAACTATACAACTGTAGAGAAGTGGCAGGGGAACGCACATCAGCTGTCCCAAAGGTGCTCCAATCATATCAAAACACAGCAATTGAGAACAGAACAGAACACTGGGCACACACAAGAAGGCTGAGTTCAATTACAAGCTGTATTTTATTTTAAAAGCACAGCATGTTCAGATTCCGTGCTAACACCCCTGTTAGCCCTGAGTCTGAACATGCTGTGCTTATAAAATAAAATACAGCTTCTAACTGAACTCAGCCTTCTTGTGTGTTTCTGTTCTCATAAACTATTCAACTGGGCTACACAGCTAAGGCACATTAATAAATGGTACAAGCAGAAAGAACCCAGAATTCATACAGCTCCACATGCATAACTCTGGAAAAAGAAATATGCAAAACAGTTGGAGTTGATCTAGCCTCAATATTTATTAGTGCCTTAACTTTCATCACCATAGAGGTGGCCACTAGGTGTCACTCACGACACACTTCTCAAAATATTTAAAACCACTGGAAGTGTTACTAAATATAGCTTGGACCAATCTACATGGAATAATAACTTCAAGGTTAACAATAGAATCACACATAACAAAAGAGCAGAAATGGGCATAACAAAAATTGTTAACCTGGTGGAAGGAGGGTGGTTTTTACAATTCAGAGAATTACAAAACAAATTATGACCTAAGGTCAGGTGACCGCTTTTTCTAACTATAACATGCAAAGCAGAACTAAAGGAGAATGAAGACCCTTAGATGAAAAAAAACTATAAACAATCTATCAGTGGACAGCTCTGTATCACAGTGGCACACAAACCTGATAAGCAAAAAACACGCAAAGGCAGAAGACGCAACTGAATGGTGGAGTCTCTAAGCAAAGACACAACACAGTGGAAGTGGAAAGACATTTGGAACTTTTCCCGACTGGCTACTTCGATACAAGATCTAAAAATAGAGCAGTTTAAAATAATAAACAACCTATACTACACACCTTCCAAGTTACATAAGACGAAGAGCATTCCTACACCCTTGTAAGTGTAAACAGGAAGAAGGTACTCTGATGCACGTCTTATGGGACTGCTCAGAGATACAAACTTTCTGGAATGAAATGACAAGTAAACTAAACAATCTATTGGGACTGCAAGACCTATTTACTCCAGAGATATGCATCTTGGGCCGTGTCAGCACAAGTGAGGTAGCAGTCAGTAGAAGACACAACATACATCTAACAGCAGATGTGGCCAAAAGGCACCTAATAAAGCTATGGCTCAATAAAAGAGGCAGACTTACAAGGAGTGGCTGCAAGATATGCTGGAAACACAGAAAACAAGCAATTTCCCCCAGTCTTGCTGTTTCTGATCTCCACCCCACCCCCCTCACCCCCATTTAGACAGTCGGTGGCTGTTTGTTATTGTAACTAACCTGCTTCCTGATTTTTTCCACACTTTTAGGTGTTTGGTGGTATCTGCGTGTCCTGTGCTGCGATGCGCCATTTCATAACTCCTCGCCACACCGGAAGTCCCCCAATGCTCATTCATGTGCTTCAGCGTTACTGACGCTGTGTCTTAGGTGCCGCATACATTGTCAGCTGTTGTCATCGGGCACGAGTAAAGCAGAGCATTTTGTTCATGTGTATTTGTATTCCTGCCCAATTTCAAAGTCCGCCAGCCTGGTGTGCAGAGGATAATTGCGGTTCACCATACCGATACCCAACTTTATTTTAAAAACATCGGTGCTAGTTCTGCCATTTTCAATGCTTTGGCTGTGCCAATACTTCTGGCAAAATAAAGTCATCCGGGAAAGTTAGTTGTCATCACCTTCTGTGCAGTGCCGAATTAAGATCATTGGCTGTAATTTTTACAGCGTCCAGACACTGAAGTGCATGATTTTACTCCCAAGAAACACAACGTGATCTGTTCTACATTTTACAGAGTCCGGATTACTTCCTAAAAAGTAAGTGCTTCTAATCAGCTGTGTGACACAGCTGCCAAGTGAAGTGTTCATAGCACCACATTTTTTTATAGCAGTGCATAATGAGCTGACATTTATTGTGATGTCCATCATCGGCACACTGTGCTCTCCTCGATGACATTCATTCATGGAATTAATATTTGTGTCCTACCCAGGATCTCACATTGTGGATTAAACAAAATACACTATATTTTATTCCAGGTCATCAAAAGAAAGAAATGACTGCACGCTGCAGTCGTACCAGTTGAAGTTAGTGTGGGCACAGCCAGTAAAGTTCGCTAGCATCTGTATCAAGGCGTGCCTTCCCCCAACTATATATCATACACACACATGCATAACCGCAGATTATGCGTACATGTTTTGTTGACACTAAGTGTGTTGTTGCTTCATTGGTACACTGTACTGCTAGCAGTTTAAATTTATGTGTGTGATGTGTAGCATTACAAATTATGCTGTGATTATTTTCCGGGTGCCACTGGTCCGTGGTCATATGTAACACCTTTGTTTCACAATCTGTGTGCCAGCACACACATCTTCAGATGTTGTAAATAATAACTCCTGTCAGGGTTTTAAGACATGGTTAAAACAGTGGCTATCTTTGGAAACATGATGTATTTTTATGTATTGTATTTTACTGATTGAATGTTTTGTTTGTATTATGTTTGTTTGTTAATATTTTGTGTGTTTTTTTTAGTTTTAAACTTGTCTCCAATGAAAACAGGCAGTTTGCTCATTTGGATTTACAAGTATAAAAAAAATAAAAATGAAAATGAAAAGCACTGTCACGGATGATGTGGCACAGCAGTACTGTTGCTGGTCTGCTGGCAGTGTTCCGAGGTGGTCCATTTGAAGTCCAGGCTATGGCGACTGAGGCTAATATAGACCCGATAGCTATAACTGAAACTTGGGCATCAAATATTACAAATGGGACCTTGCAATACCTAGATATCTTTTGTTCAGGAGGGACAGAAGAGTGAGAAAAGGTAGGGGTGTGGCCCTCTATGTGAGGGATGGAACTGAAGTGGCGGAAGACATTAGTACCAAGAATGACTTGGAAGATATTGAACCACTATGGATACAGTTAGCTGACAAATCAGGAAAGAAGTTGCGAATGGGGGTTTTATATAGACCCCCGGGGCAAGGGGAGGAAAAAGACAGACAAATGTTGGAGGAAATATGGAGGGTGGTCAGGTTGAGACGGTGATCATCGGGGATTTAAACCTGCCAGACATGGACTGGGGGGGGGGTTCCAGTCGCCAGGAGCTCCAGAAGCCAGGCAATATTGTATTCTTTACAGGACTGCCTGCTGACGCAACAAGTGAATGATCCCACCAGACTAGATGCTATCCTCGATGTGATCCTCACTAATTCAGAGAGCATCAAATTGGTCATGGTCCGGGAGCCACTTGCATACAGTGACCACAATACTATCTGGTTCAAAATTACCACAAACAATACAAGAACCAGCTCTAAGATGGAGGTGCTGTGTTTCAAAGGGGTGGACTTCAACAGATTATAGCAGGAGGTAAGAAAAAGGCTACAGTGCATCAAAGGGAGGTCGGAGATGGAAGATATAGGGGAAGATATTAAAGTGGCAATTCTGGAGGCTACCAGGCTCTGCATTGAGACAGTAACCAAGAGAAATAGGCACAAGAGGCCTGTTTGGGTCTCATCCACCATCAGAGAAGGAATCAGCACCAAAAAGGAAAGCCTGTGAGAGGTTTAAATGGCACAAGGGGGAAAGGGACTGGGTGGAATACTTAAAGAGTAGCAAGTAGGCCAAAAAGGCAGTGAGAAGGGCAAAGGCAGATGAGCTTCAAATTGTACAGGGGATTAAAACAGGGGACAAGTAATTCTTCTGCTATATCAGTGAGAAAAGGAAGAAGAGGAGTGGGATTATAAGATTAAAGGCTGGAGGGAAGGATATAGAGGATGACGGTCAAAAGACAGAAGCTCTTAATGAATACTTCACATCAGTTTTTACTAAGGAAAAGCCAGGTCCCTTACCTGACAGTGGTATCAAGGCTTCTGACACAGGGATACCAAAAATGAACATCCAAGAGTTCAGCACTGAGAGTCCAGAAAGGTCTTTTGGGCATTAAATCCGACAAAGCACCAGGCCCTGATGGAATACATCCCAGGGTTTTGAGGGAGCTGGCAGCCCCACGACATACCTTTTCAATTGGTCACTTCAGACCGAAGTGGTGCCACGGGACTGGAGATTGGCAGACATTGTGCCACTTCATACGGGTGGCGACAGGGAGGAGACAGGAAACTACAGACCAGTTAGCCTTTTGTCTGTCATGGATGAACGAACAGAATCTCTAGTAAAACAGGATCTGGTAGAATACCTCGAAGCTAACAACCAAAACAGCAGAATGCAGCATGGATTTAAAGCAGACAGATCATGTCAAACTAACCTGATCATATTCTTTGATCAAGTCATCAAGGAGCTTGATACGGGACATATGGTAGACCTGTTTTACTTTGATTTCAGTGAGGCGTTTGACACAGTCCCGCATAGTTGCCTTCTAAAAAAACTGGAGGACCTGGGGATGGCAGATTGGATTGTAGGATGGGTAGGAAATTGGCTTGAGGGCAGAAAGCAAAGGGTGGTAGTAAATGGGGTGAAATTTGCAGAGAAGGATGTCACTAGCAGAGTGCCTCAGGGTTTGGTCCTGGGACCAATCCTTTTTAACATGCTCATCGGTGATATTGGAGAGGGCATCAAAGGTAATATCGCCCTGTTCACTGATGACACTAAATGTATTGGGAGGGTGGATAATCCAGAGGGCATCAGAGATCTACAGGAAGACCTCAAAAAACTGGAGAAGTGGACACAAATCTGGCAGCTGAGATTCAATGCAAAGACATGTAAGGCAATGTACCTGGGTAGAGCTAATTCAGGAACAAGTTACTGGCCAAATGGGGTCCAACTTGGTTTTTCAATGGAGGAACGGGATCTGGGGGTCATCATCAGAGATGACTTCAAACAGCAGAATCAATGTAATAAGGCATACAACAAGGCCAGCAGAATGTTGGGATGCATAGGAAGGGGCATAGAGAGCAGAGATAGAGGTGATAACTCGCTTATTGATCCTTCGTGAGACTTCATCTGGAGTATTGTGTCCAGTTTTGGAGACCTCCCCTCAGAAAGGACATTGGTAGGCTGGAGGTGGTTCAGAGGAGAGCTATAAGGATGATACATGACCTTCACGGGTTATCCTATGAGGACAGACTTAAGGCACTGGGCATGTACTCACTGGAGACCAGGAGAGACGGGGGGGTTATGATCGAAACCTTTAAGTTTCTTAAGGGTATCAACACAGTGCCTCCCTTGGAGATTTTCAAAAGGAAAACCAACTCCACTATGTGAGGGCACGAATGGAAATTAAGGGGGAGAAGTTCAGGAGAGACATCTATAAGTATTTCTTTTCTGAAAGGGCAGTGGAGCCCTGGAACAGACTGCCGCCAGAGGTGGTGAAAGTCGGAACAGCGACAAGCTTCAAACACCGGTGGGATCAATCGGTCAATCGCTCCTGCTCACCTCCACCCTAATCCCTCCTTCGACACCCAACCTGTCACGCTATACTGGGTCCGCTGTCCCGGAGAAGTGCACTGCGTTAGGGCAGCATACCCTCTGAAGCATGCTCCCCCCCTCAGGCTGGCCCATCAGCCCACAGCCTGGGTCCCCCAGTGCACCCAGCCCCCTACTGCCCCGAAGGCTGAAAGGTTAAAAATAGCCCACCTGAACATCCGCAGCCTCCTCCAGAATCCGTGAGCTAACTGCTCGGCAGCCCACTACAAGCCTGACATCCTGTGCATTACTGAAACGTGGCTTAAACCCCGCACCCCTGACTCGGTTTGCTCCCTCCCGGGCTACGGCATGGCCAGACTCGACAGGGCTGGCAACAAAAGAGGTGGGGGTGTACTTATATACCATAAGGTACACCTAAACATTTCCATTCTGTCACACCTAACCCAGAGACCCTCACACTGTGAGTTTCTCCACTCACTCCTCCTCCTTGGTAACACCAAGAAGGTGCACATAGTGTGTGCATATAACCCTCCCAAGGGGGGTCTGCAGGGACTCTCGTCACTCCTGGAGCTACTCCAGGAGAAGGTGGGCTCCAGTGAGCTTCTCCTACTTGGTGACCTTAACCTTAACTGGCTGGGACCCAACGCCAAGTTGTGTGAACCAATACTCTCTGGCCTCTCCCTCAGTCAGGTCATCGCAGAACCCACCAGGCTCTCCTATCGTGGGGACAAGGAGACACTCATTGACTGGATCCTGTGCAACCGGCTTGACAAAATTGTTAAGTCGGGACTCCTGTAGTGATAGTATAATATGCTGATTATTGTCACTCCATTTTGTATGCTATTTCATGTAATGTATGTCATTTTATACTCCATTTTGTATTGTGTGACTCCATTTTACATGCTGCTTCATTTAATTGGTGTTTTGCTCTTTAGATAGCCTCATTATTATGTTTTGCTTCAGACAGTGTATTTTGCTGACTTGAAGGTCGCATATTATCAGGCAACCTGTTTTGTAGTTTTGTTTAAACTTCTGCTTAGCTCATAGTGTTCTAGGCACCCAGCCAGTGTTTGGAGCACAGTGACCCTAGCAGGTGTAGAGAATTCTGAGCAGTCCTTATGGTGTGAATTCGCAGCATCCTGGGAGCCCGGCCAGCTTCTAGAATGTGGCGAGACAACACTATGAAGGCTGCACGGTTATTTTTAGCATAGAATAAGATATAAATGTAGCTTTCTCAATGCCTGGTTGGAAGCCTCACCTGCAGGGTGGACGATCGTGTGGGGCCAATTCCCCGTTCGTGAGACTCTAGCCAGGCTGATAAGGGGGCTTCGGAGCCATTGGAACAGGCTTGGATGTTGCTTTTGGAATCAGTGATGTATAACCTTTTGTATTATATTTTGCTATAATAAAGCTTTGGCTTGCTTGTACTTATTGTAACCTTTTATATTATATTTTGCTATAATAAAGCTTTGGCTTGCTATACTTATTGTACTGTTATTGTGTGTATGTGAGTGTGAATGGCAAATAGCTGCTTGGTTTGAGTTGGCAGAACATTTTTGGCGAGTCGCAGGATTCGAAAATAAAATGTCTATTTTAGGAAAAAGGATGAGTTCTTTTTTAAAGGTGTATTAAGGCTCAAACAAGCAAGGGCAACTTCCCTTTGTACTTGTAATTTGTGCTTGCTGCAAGTATATACTGTTAGAGACCAATGATGTTTACTGAGTTCAAGCTGCTTTAGGAGAAAGCAGCGGCTGGTTAAGTAAAGTTAGATAAGCAACATCTAGAAAAAGAAAAATAAACTACTGTGGATGTATGCACAGTAGGTGACTACAGACAGGATGATTTGAAAATCCTCCCCCATATTGCCTATCTGTGTAGTTTCAAGTTTTCTGTATCAATTTCAAGTTCCCTTGCCTCCTATAGAGGCTGAAACATTTGATCCTAAACCCAAGTACTGGGACCTCTACCAGATGGATCTCAACCTAGTACTGTTAGAGATTTTTGTTTGTTTTGTTTTAAACTGCAAACCAGAGCTCTGGAAAAAGACTTGGTTTGGCAGGTTACTAAAATGGCCAAAAGAAAACCTTTGAAAGGGTTAAAACCTTTGAAAGAGTTAATAGATGCAGCGTTTGGAAATTATCACGAAGGTCCTGCAGTCAGTTTTCTTACTTAGACTAGTATATCGGAAAAGAAGAAGAAAAATACCTTGGCACCGGGTAAGTCTGAATTTTTTTTTATTCAAAGTTGTTTTATGTCTGTCGGTTTTATTTCTGTAATAAACAAGGTAATGCTCCGTCTTTCTCATGCATATTTTCTAGCTTATATCTGTGTTGTGTAATTATGTTCTATTGTCAAGGTTGCGAGATAGGATTGACTGCCTTCAGTGCACAACATGTTACAGAAAAAAAAAAGAAAGAAGAAGCTTCTTTGCCTCATAGCTGACTGTTTTAATTGGCTTTATTTGTAATGGAACATTTGTGCTGCCTAGATAGAGTCAGTGAAAACTTTTGTTTGTAGTTGTTGCTTGGAGCAGGTAGTGTTGATGGTGAAGAATTATGACGTCATATAGATTGCAATGTGCAGAAAGAGTTGTAGTTTGCAAGCAAAGTGCCAAGCCACTGCTAGGTGAAAATGTAATGTGTTAACAGCTATAAATGGCTTTATCATACTTCTAGTTAAACCAGAAACTTTTTGCAAAATGGCAGAGTGCCATATTTTAGTTATGTGCCAAAAGGTGTAATCATGTTATACGAGATGTGTTCACTTACAGATGATGTGTTTAAACAGTGTTTTGTTCTGGAAAGATTTGGCATGGCAATATGTATAAATGTGTTGGTTTAAAATTGTCAGTGTTACAAGACAGGCAGGAGGCAGCACATATATCTAAACCACACGTTTTCTAATGGAACTATGGGCTTTACCTCAGCAAATTGGTGTGAAACAATGTCAGTCTTATTTTGTGTTAAGTATTTCTTTTGTGTATGTGTATGTGTGTGTACTGTCTTGGCCAGCAGTTTCATCGTGTGCTCTATTGTTATTTAAAGATATTTTAATATTGGTGGTGTTCAAGGACACTACAGGAATGGCTAGGTTTGAATGACCCTTGCATGCACACTGTGACCTTTTGCATGTTATTTGACCTTCTTGTGTTTCAACATTTTGTTACTACCAGTTCAAACTTGATGTGTATTCCATGCCTAAAGCACAACTTTTCACACAAAATGTATGTTTTCATGAAAGCACACCAAGAGTGAACCATGTAATTTGACTTTTATTGCAAAACTAGTATTCTAATGAAGAGGAACAAACTTTTACAATTTTGAAAACGACTATTACAGCTGTTTTGAGAGTTTACCATCTACAGAGATACGTACGTGCAGTGTATTACCATCAATCTGGACATTTTGTCATGCTTAGGATAAGGAACCAGGGACGCTTGGCTTCTTTTATCCTATGGAAATAATCTTGTTTTATTTTTAAACTGATGTGTGTTTGTTTTTGTTGTTTGTCTGTGTTTCACAGCTAACCTTTTATTGCTACAGTATTCGAGCTGTCTCTTGCACCTCGAGCTGTGTCTTCCACCAGTAGGAGCTTGGAGGAGGGGTAGCTACCCTTCCTCCCTTCCAGTGTAATACCCACAAAGGTTGCAAGGTACATGTCATATTTATACTGATTCATGGTCTGTAGCCAATGGTTTAACAACCTGGCTGCCCACTTGGATGAGTGGAAAATTTATTCGAAAGAAATATGGGGAAAAGAACTGTGGCAGGAAATATGGACTATGGTGCAAAATACTCAGACCACTGTATTTCATGTTGATGCTCATTGTGCTTCAGATACACTAGAACGATGGTATAATTCTATTGCAGATGAAAAAGCTAAGATTCTTCCAGTGGATATTGAAGAAACTCAAAGTCAGCAGTTATCAGGGCTGGCAAAATGGGCACATCAAAAATGTGGACATTTGGGAGAGAAAGCCACTTACAGGTGGGCATATAGTAGGGGTGTACCCCTAACATTGGATTTGGTTAAAACTGTTATTGCTCAGTGTCCTATATGCCAACATGGGCAACAAAGACAAATCCCTCATATTGTGAAAGGACAATTGGGGAGGGGAAAATTACCGGGACAAATTTGGCAGATTGATTACATTGGACCTCTACCCCTTAGTGGAGGATGTCGATATGCTTGCACAGTTGTAGATACATATTCAGGGTATTTATTGGCATACCCTTGTAAACAAGCTACACAGAAAAACACCATTTATGCAATTAACTTAATTATGTTGTACTATGGAATACCCTTGCAGATACAAAGTGACAATGGTTCCCATTTTAGGGGGAAAATGGTACAAGCTTATGCTCAAGCCCATAACATACAGTGGGTATTTCATCCCTTATTACCCGCAGGCAGCAGGGTTAATTGAGGAGAATGAATGGATTGCTGAAAGAACAGTTTAGGAAATTGGGGGGCCTACAAAAATGGAAAGAGAATTTGCATGAAGCATTACAGATTTTAAATAATAGACCAATTGGAGAATCTGAGACCCCTTAATGCGAATGATAACTCCTAATTTGCAAGTGCAGGCTTACTCAACTACAGAAACAGTGTTATATTGGGAAATTACACCAGGAGCTCTGTGTCTCTTGCAGGGCAACCCAGAAGCTGCTGGACTTGATTTTCATGCCCTTCAAGAATACAGAATAAACAGCAGAAATATTCAAGTGATAGAAACTGGTATTGGAATACAAATTCCACGAGACATTTTGGTTGGATAGCACCTAAATCAGAACTAGCCCTCAAGGAATACAAATTTTGGGAGGGTGACTGATTGTGATTACCAGGAGAAGTGAAAGTAATTTTGTTGAATAGTAGAGAACAAAATCTGTTAATTCAACAGTATGACAGAGTGGCTCAATTGTTAATTATTCCAGTTAACAAAGTAACCCCTATAAAGGACAAGCCCCACACTCTTAACAGCAAGGGAGGATAAAGGTTTAGATCTACAGGAGGTTTTAACAATGGTGCCAAAATATGGGTTACAAACCCAAATGGCCCTCCTGAACCAGCTGAGGTGATAGCCACCGACGAGACAACACAGTGTTAATTATCAGGTCAGGGAAAGAGATGGGAATATGTACCGCAGAACACATGTTATCTTCGAGAATAATCAGTCTGTGTATTTTCTAGGTTCTTCAATGGATTCTAAAGGAATAACCTCTCTCACAGTCCATTCGGTAAAGCCTATTACCCCAGGTGGAAGAATATTGAAGCTTGACGACCCACTTGTACAATGGGGTTGGAAATCTTCCACCAGTTTACAGGTGCAAGACAACTTTACTTGCCCTGAAAACCAAGGATGTCCTATAGTGAACATTACTTTTTCACCAGATGTGAACATTTGGAAACCAGTTGAGACAATGGCAGGACGATTATATGTCCAACCTATGCAGGACACAAACTGGATTAAATTACAGAACCAGACTGCTATTAGATGCTGTAACTTACCGAATAGTTGCATGGTGACTGTACAACATAGACTTGATTGCTGCATGAATCAAACAGACATTTTCAATGCAAGTATTACTTTGATTGACATAGACACGTTATTCTGCATGAATGCTACTGCAATAACTAATAGAACTACTTGGGCAGATCACATTACAGTGTTGAAAAATCATCCTGTAATTAGCAATGATAGTATAGTTAAGGTTCCATCCACATGTACATCAGTAGCGCAGCGGTATCAGAAAAATGTAATCCATTTTAACATAACGTTTATGTTTAGTAGAAAATGCAAATATAAAAGAGCTTGGTATGATACGCTAATGGGTGGAGCAGGGGTAGGCATGGAATTTTAAATAGTGTTGATATAGAAACACTGACTAACAGGCTTCAGGCAGTAGGAATTGATGTATTTAGCTTAATTAACTTACAAGCTCAATGGATGCCAACTGTTTTCTTACCCCAAAGATTAACTTTGAATTATGATTTTGAGTTCTTGCAGTTATTTAATGCTTCACAGGTATGGGGAATGGGAGTAGCAGAAAATATTTCACGATTTATTGATTGGACAGAATGCACAATGCGACATATGTATTCTATAATGCAAAGAAATAAGGCCCAGAGTGATTTAATGAGTAATAATGAATATAGAGAGGACCGTGTTCAAATCATGGAGTCCTAGTAATCATTGGATTGTAATGTCATCCACCACAGTAAAATGCACAGATAAATATGTAATATTACCTGTAATTTTGGTCCCACATTATTTGATCCTGAGTTTTGGTTACCACATTTTAAGGAGATTATATAGATAGTCAGAACACCACCCATGACTTAAGTCTGTGTTCAAAACAGCTGATGGAATACTATGTGGACAGCATTCCAAACTTTATGAACCTTGTTTACTGGAGCATTCGATAAATTTGTGTCAATGGACAATTTTACCCATAACCTTTACCATGTTTACAGAAATAGGACCCAGTATGTTTGTATAGTAACTAATCAGGAGAATACTGTTAGGATGTATAACCTTTACGTCCCTTTTCAGGTTGTTTAAGAAATGTGACTCATTTGTGGTGGGAAAATACTACTTACACCTTTGTCCCTGATAATGAGCAGAAGCTTATTTTGTATTGGCAGCCCAATATTTTAGATCAATCAAGATTGAGTATCTCATTAAATAAAATTAAACAGATAATTCAGGAAACAGATGTAATGCAGGCTCATTTGGCAATAAGAAATAAATCATTAGTGCAAAGTCAGGTGCAAACTACGATAGTTAAAATAAAATGATTGATTTAAGTTCCAAGATTCAACAAGAGACTACTCATTATTGGTGGGATATTTTACAGGATGGTCTCCATCAGCTACAAAAGTGTTAAATATTCTGATACATCCTATCATAATCATTGCTGTAGTGACAATTATCTTGCTTATTTGGACTTGTTACTTATCATGTTATATTAGTAGTAATTTTGCTATGGTACCAATATCATACAAATCGTATTCACAATAATCAAAGGACGAATGTAGTGATAGTATAATATGTTGATTATTGTCACTCCATTTGTATGCTATTTCATGTAATGTATGTCATTTTATACTCCATTTTGTATTGTGTGCTCCATTTTACATGCTGCTTCATTTAATTGGTGTTTTGCTCTTTAGATAGCCTCATTATTATGTTTTGCTTCAGACAGTGTATTTTGCTGACTTGAAGGTGCATATTATCAGGCAACCTGTTTTTGTAGTTTTGTTTAAACTTCTGCTTAGCTCATAGTGTTCTAGGCACCCGGCCAGTGTTTGGAGCACAGTGACCTAGCAGGTGTAGGAAATTCTGAGCAGTCCTTATGGTGTGAATTCGCAGTATCCTGGGAGCCCGCCAGCTTCTAGAATGTGGCTAGACAACACTATGAAGGCTGCACGGTTATTTTTAGCATAGAATAAGATATAAATGTAGCTTTCTCAATGCCTGGTTGGAAGCCTCACCTGCAGGTGGACGATCGCTGTGGGGCCAATTCCCGGTTCGTGAGACTCCTAGCCAGGCTGACAAGGGAGCGTCCCAGCCATTGGAACAGGCTTGGATGTAGCTTTTAGAATCGGTGATGTATAACCTTTTGTATTATATTTTGCTATAATAAAGCTTTGACTTGCTGTACTTATTGTAACCTTTTATATTATATTTTGCTATAATAAAGCTTTGGCTTGCTATACTTATTGTACTGTTATTGTGTGTATGTGAGTGTGAATGGCAAATAGCTGCTTGGTTTGAGTTGGCAGAACAACTCCTTCCTGACTCCATCTCGGACCACTCACTGGTTTACTGCATATGGGGCTCAAACCCGCCCAAGGTCCCCAGCAGAGTGGTAATTATGAGGGACTACTCGAAATTCATGATCCCCAACTACCTCAAGGACCTGCAGGGAGTGTCTTGGAACCACGTCATGGCTACACATGACCCCATTGCAGCCCTTGACCTCCTCCTCGAGGCATTTGCCCTGCTTCAGAACAGGCACGCTTCCCTATCCAAGAGGTGAGTCAGAGGCTCGGTCACCAAATGGCTTCACAGCAAGCTCCTATCTCTCATGAAGCGGCGGGACAAGGCCTGGACAAAATATAGGGCATCACGCAACCTAACAGACCTCCAGGAGTACCGTCAGCTTAGAAACTCCTGCAAGAGGGCTATACATACTGAAAAAAGCCAATACTGCAGTTCAGCGTTGATTGCCACTGCACATGACCCAAGATGTTTCTGGGTGAACATAAAAAATCTAGTCGGTGGCTCGACCAAAACTCAAGTTACCGACATGACAATTGGTGAGGACAACTGCAATAACTCCCTAACCATTGCCTCCTCTTTTAACCGTCTCTTCACGGACATGCCGGCTGCCACCCCTCCACAGCCAGCTGCCCCAGCCCTCGGTTGCGACTCCCAGCCTCCCGCCCACCCTTCTACCTCAAGAAGATCACTGTGAGGGAGACCCAGGCTCTCCTTGGTCTTTTTTTCACCACACGGGGTGGATCAGGATATTACCAAGACAGGCTTCTCAGCCTGGGGCTCCGCCATTGCCAGACCACTGCTACATATTCAATGCCTTGCGCATAACAGGGGTCATCCCCAACATATGGAAAATTGCCAGGGTTGTCCCCGGCCTGAAAAATGGTGATCCAAAGGACATCAACTATTATCGTCCTATCGCCATACTATCAGCTGCCTGCAAACTGCTGGAAAAAGCAGTAGTGTCGCAGCTTGTCCCCTACCTCCAGGAATATAATGCCCTTTCCCCATGTCAGCATGGCTTTCGTAAAAGCCACAGCACCTCGACGGCGCTTGCTGAAGTCATAACCAGAATCAGGACCACAACCGATCAGGGAAAGTTGACGGGGGCTATATTTGTGGACTTATCCAAAGCCTTCGACCGTGTAGATCATCTCCTCCTCCTCGGCACACTCCAGACCCTTGGCTTCTCCCGCCGTTCCCTCGACTGGTTCACCAGCTACCTTGGGGACAGGAAGCAACTCACCTGCTTCAACCATACCCTCTCACCCCTCCTACCCGTCTATAGTGGGGTACCGCAAGGATCTGTCCTTGGACCGATCCTGTTCTCCCTGTTTGTCAATGGTTTACCCTCCGTTGCTACAGAAGGGCACCTTACCATGTATGTGGATGACCTTGTCTTATTAGCCAGCACCCACGATGTTACCAACATCAATGCCCAATTCAACTCTGACTTCTCTCGTATCAGAGCATAGCTTGACGGGTACAAACTCGTAGTCAACCTTAAGAAAACACAGGCCATGCTATTTGGCACCGCGGTAAAAATCTCCTCCTGCACAACGCCCCTCAAACTTCATGGTATCTGCGACTCCCTCCTGCCAACAGTTGACTCTGCAAAGTACCTTGGAGTCACCCTAGACCCTCAACTGGACCTCTCCGGGCACATCAGGAGCATATGCAATGCTACCAATGGCAAACTTGGCCTAGCATATAGGGCTAAGGACTGCCTCACCCCTGCCGCCCGGCTGGCCTTAGCTAGGGGGATACTACTGCCCACCCTCTCCTATGGTCTCGGCGCCTTTGCCTCTGCCCCTCCTCATGCCTAGCCAAGTGGGATACCATGTACAACAACACTATGCCGCTTAAGGCCACAGCCTCTGCTTCACTCACCCGATGAGCTCTACTGACTGGAATGGCTCCCCCAGAAAACACCGGATCTACACCATGGGCAACTTCATTGACAACATAATTGAGCAGCCGCCCCTGCTGCTCGCCCTCCCCTAAAATGTACCTCCCCCGTCTACCTTAGGTTCTGTGCGTCTCAGACCCGCCTGGTCCCAAAGACCCGCACCCTCACTGGTGATAGGGCATATACCTCTCATGCACCCAAGCTGTGGAACTCCCTTCCCCCACAAGTTCATGCCTCCCCCTTCCACTCCACCTTTAAAACCTCCCTTTGAAGCTTCCTGAAATCTGCTGCAGCCTGCCTGTGTGCCACCCAACGCCCAGCCCCACAACCTATCTGCTTTGGTACTCCAACCAGGCTGTGTCCCCCTCGCCACCTCGGTGCTGCACTCTACTAGTAAGTAGATGATTTATTGTGTCTTTCAACCTGGGGGAGGTCTCATACCACCCTGTAGCCCCTGGGCCTGTATGTTTGGTAATCTGTGATTGTTGATATGCAATTCCGTTGCTTGTTCTCCCGCCTTAATAATCCCTGTTGTTTATCCCACTATTGGAGTACATCTGCTCCCGATTATAATGTTGACTTTGTAACTGATACTCTGTCTCACTATTGGAGTATGTCTGCTCCTGATTCTAATGTTGTCAGTGTATCTCTCCTATGTAATTACCCTGTGATTCTCCCGGGTCGCACCTGAAAATAGGCACTTCCTGTCTAGTGTGCTTACCCGGTTACCAAAAGCAAATAAATAAATAAAATCTTTATTTAACCAGGTGAGCATCATTGAGAAGAACTCATTTACAAGATGAGCCTGGGCATTCACATAAATGGGTACAAGGCAACAATATATACTGTGTTACAGCAAATGGGATTACAAACAACACAGTAATGCAAAAAATAAACGATGGGTACAGGGCAGAGATATATACAGTGTTACAACAAACTGGAGTTCATACCATGCAGTAATGCAAGCGTAAACAATGAGAGAGTGCACATATCTTAGAAGAAGTAGAATACATATTATGATACGAGAACCTATGTACATTAGCGGTGACAGGAACCTATGCAGCAAGAAAGGGTAGGGAGAGGGAGAAGAAGAAGTAGAAAGAGGAAAGGAGCAAAGCCAGAGGGGGGAGTAACCAGGGGATGAGAGGGGGAGGTAAGAGTGATATGATTGGGGATGGCATTACATAGTTTAGGGAATAAGTCAGGGTAATGCTGTGATGTGAAATGGGGCAGGGCACAGAAAAGACATAGGGGAGAGGATCTTAGACTAGAGAAATCCTAATCCTAGGATAGGTGCAGTAAAAGTGCCATTAATGGAAGCAAGTACAGGTTTCTGAAAAAGAATGTTGGTAAAGGGATTTGAAGAAGCTCAGTTTCACAGGGATTGACAACTTTAGAGTTTTCTGTATAGTGTTCCAAATGACAGGAAGAGCATGACTTATTGCAGATTTGCCATATCTGGTTCTCACCTTAGGGATGAATAGTGAGATATAAGAGAGGCTTCTCAAGGTGTAATTTCCAACCGTACAGGTGGGCAGGCAACTCGCAATATAATGCGGAAGCATATTAGCGATGGTTCTGTAGGTCCAGAGCACTGCGTTCTTTTGTCATCCGAATGTTAGTGAGCTCCACCCTACCTTGACATAGAGCTCACAGTGGTGTGTGGCATAAAGGAGACCAGTTATAAATCGAATAGCTAGATGGTAGAGTACATCCAGGTTAGAGAGGGAGAGCTTTGGGCCTTGGCCATTCAGAAAATTGGCATAATCTAAAAGAGGCAAGAATGTAGTCTGGACCAACCTAGTTTTTGCTTCTAGCGTAAGTAGATTTTTAATACGGAAGAAGAGACCAAGTCTCTGTTTCAATTTTTTTTAAGAGTTCATCGATATGATGGACAAAGGACAATTTGTGGTCTATCCAAAACCCAAGATACTTAAATTTCTCAACGAACTCCAGCAGCTCACCCAGTAATGTGTATATGAAGGGAGCAGAACCAGGGAGACTGTGTTTAGTTGCAAGGGTAACGGGAGCAAAGAGCACAGCCTTGGTCTTTTTTGCATCAGATCGGGTATGGGCACAGTCTAAAGGCACTGCGGGGGGGGGGAATCCAGGAAAACACTAGTGGGGGAACAGGACCCCAGACTGACAGAAGGTCACGAGACTTTATATGGGCAGACTAGATGGAGTCTGGGTCTCCTTCTGCCAGCACCATCTATGTTTCTATGTTTCCAAGACTCACCAGTTAGTATGTGTGTGCCTGCAGTAACATGGGGAGTGTGTACCTGCAACATTGACCCGGTGTCGGTTGGCTGCTGCCTGTGGCCCTGGGTCAGCTACCAAGGGTCTCCCTGCACTGCTGCTGTACTGTATCTGCCCCAGGTGCTGTGTAAGTGCACAACTGATCCTGGGTCAGCAGCACGATGGAGATGGACACTGGTCATGTACAGAGACTGTCACTGCATGACTTCTCTTCAGTTGCTGACCTGGTGTCCGTGTACCAATAGAAGAGAACCTGACTCAGTTTTGTGTTGTGATTTCCCTGTGGTCAGATGGAAAGTAGCTCACCGCATTAGTGTTGTGCTGTGGCTGAACATGTTGCGGTGTACCTGCAGAACACATCCTTGGTCAGCTGTCAGTTGGAACTACCTCGGACTCAGTTGGCCACTGTCTCCTTGTACAACTGTTGTGATGCAGCAGAACAAGGTGCGGTATACCTGCAGAGCTGACCCCCCGTCAGTCACCTGCTGGCAGTGTCCCTGGGTCACTTACCGAGACCCTCCCTGCTGTGCTTGTCTACTGTAGTTGCCCCGGGCACAGTTTCAATGCAGAGCTGACACTGTGTCACTTGCCTGCTGCCACATGCCCAGGATCACAAATGATGACTCTCCCTGCAATGCTTGTGTTGTACATCTAACCTGGGTGCTGTGTACCTGCCAAAGTGTACCTTGGTCACTTCTGTGCGGGAACTGCCCTGGGGTCAGTTGACCGCTATCCCTCTACATTGCTGTTCTGCCATGGCAGAACATGGTGCACTACACCTGCACAACAGAGCCTGGGTCACTTGACCTGCTGGCAGTGTCCCGGGGTCAGTTACCAACACCCTCCATCACCATGCAACCACACTGCAACACACATACAGCCACACCACCTTATGGAATGTGTACAGATTCAGTACTTGAGATGACATCATTATGATAACACTGTCAATGTACAGCGCACATTGTGACATTATTACTTAACACAAAATTATGTTCTTTTCCTAACCATGTTTACAGATGGTGATGAGAACTGCAGACGTCTGAAGCCAGATGCAGTGCCATCAATACGGCTGTCAAGTACAGATGACGATATTACACAGCCCAGCAAGCGTATGAAGGTTAAATGTGACATGACTGCCCTTACATTAACCTTACATTTGTAACCTTATGCACTGGTTTTAAAATACAGCAAATGTTAGTACGGCAATATGAAGACCGATCACAACTGTGAACTGTTATGTATGTGCATAAACAGCATGTTGGTCAGGTGCTACCATGTCAAACATGGTCAGCCTCTCCGTTTTCCAGTCACTTGACTGGATGAAGAGTACTGACGGCATGACAGCCCTGATGGGAGGGTGGGCATGGAATGCTGTGTGACAGTAACACTGCCATGGTTTCCAACATGATGTTGGACCAAAGATGATATCTGTCTGTATGTCCAGCACAGTTTACCACAGCACAAAAGAACACTGACAAGATGGAATACAGTGAACCGCATACCCTGTATTTACAAGTACATGGTTTACACGCTGTAAAAGTTGTTTTTGAGTGCCTAAATGTGAGTTAGCACACCAATTAATTTATGTTCAGGGTCAAAATGTGATTCACCTCCACCATGCAGGCCATGTAGGTATACATTTCAGTCAACACTGTGCACTGTTTCCTATGCTTGGTGAAGTAGGGTGCATTAACCTCAATGTGAAAACTATGTTTCTCAAGGGATGTTTGGCTCATCCAACCCTGCCTGGTTCTTGTTGTTGGTTGGCGGGCACCCTCTTAATGATCCCCTCTGCAGTGCACATGATTAACATACCTGGTCAGAAGGGACACAGTACCTGTGGCAGGTGCACCCATATACAGATTTCAACATCCACGGGAAGTGTTGGACTCACCTCGACGTCCATGCTGAGACCGGCCCTTACACTACTGTTTCATTAACTCAGTTTTGATTGATCCACCCACCAACACCCCCGCCACCAACAATCACCGAACACCCACCATGTACGACCAACAATGCAAGCCCTGAAATGTACACAAAGCACAGCAGTTTACTCACCTTCATTGATGTACATCCATTGATCGGTGAATGAATGACTTCTGTATACAGTATGTGCTGATTTACTGACAGTCCATACATGGTCGCACACTGAATACTGTGAGTACGTATTGACAAGTCCTGCGTGCATTGATTGATGGTGTTGGATGCTGTACTGTGTTACTGCATTTCCGACAATCCCTGATGGTTTGTGTTGATGGTGTTTTTTTTTTTTTGGGGGATTTGAGCAACACATAATTACTTGGTTTCATTGTCAAGGGCTGCAATATTGCTGGTTGTCAAGTGCCACCATTACAAGTCACCTTCTGTACCAATCCTGCTGCGACGCAGTAAAGGCAACACAGTCTGTTGCTTACTATGTAACTGGGAATTGCCAGAATGTCAGTGTAGCTATGTCTTTTGATGACGTGGTCCAGGCAGCAGGTTGGCCATGCACCACAGTGCTTGCTGCTTTCAGTGGTGTGGTACCACTCACTCAGCCTAATGTTATCCACAGCTGGATAGCTGGGGTGTTTGTCCAGCCTACCAAGATCACCCTTTGGCACCTTGATGCCTTATTTCCCCCCAGCTGTGACATGCACAGCAGAACACCGCTCTTCGTGTCACACCCAAGACATATACCATGATCTCCGTATGCTGTTACTGTGGTACATGTGGCCTGTCGAACTGTTTTCTTCAACATAACAATGTGTCTGGATCCAGACCAACGATTGTCTCCTTTTTTTTTTTGCAGTTTATGCATGATAAGGGTAAGGGAAGTGATGGCTTCAACACAATGACCAACACACATACCTATGCAGAGTCATCCGCAGCAGCAGAATGTGTCCCTGGAAGTGGCGATGCATATGATGTCACAAATATCGGCTATGGCACCCCTCACAGTAACAAGCATACAGTCACAACCATCAGTACTGGTGTGCAGTGCATGGTTCATACTAGTGACTTTGCCTGTCAATGGCCTGAGTCACCTGAGGCAGTGCTGAAGGACCATGTGTATTTCAAGACTTGGTAATTTTTTCCTTCAGTTCAGCGGTTCACCAGTGCAGTGCACAATCAGGATGCACCAACAGATATTGGAGTCCCGCGTCTGCCACACAAAATCACACCACTGTACACATCAACACTTTGGAAGCAGAAATGTATTGTGCCAAATGTTTCTGATATGGTTGAGTCATTCAGGTCCACTAATGACACCGTGACCACAGAGACTGATGTACTGATGTATGTTCCTGACTCGCTTATGGGCAGTGAGACTGACAGTCAATGTGACATGGAGGAAAGAATACAAGGTGAGGCAACACCGGAGGCTAAACCCAAGTGCTTGGTATTTAAGCCTAGCTTATTCTCTGTCTTTGAACATCTTGCTTGTCCCAAGTGTCATCTACCGCTGTTGATTACGGGGTTCATCAGCATGTGGATAGATGTATGTACATTGTGAAGTTCACATGTCCAAAGTCACACAGCTTCACCTGGCAATCCCAGCCTTTGCTTGGAAAAATGAGCGTGGGGCATGTGTTACTAAGCCCATCTAAACTGTTCACTGGTAACACATACACCAGGATTTCTCAGTTCTTAAAATGTCTTGGGGCGCCTGTGAACAGTGAGTCACAGTACAACTGCATTCAAGCAGAATACTTGTTTCCCATGGTCAGTTGCAACTGGGTGAAACAGAGTAATTAGGAAAGTGTTGGTGGCAGATGTCTCACAGTGATAGGTGATGGGTGCTGTGAATCCCCGGGAATCAACGCTAAATACTGCACCTACAGGGTGATGAACATGCAGTCCAATTTAATTTTACAGTCAGAGCTCGTGCAGGTCACAGAGGTGGCCAACTCCAACTGTATGGAAAAGGAGGGTTTTACCAGGGCTATGCAGAACATGTTACATGGAGGCCTTAAGGTTCATCCGGTTGCCATGGACAGACATCCACAGATGGCTTCCCTGATGTCTAAAGGCACTATGTTCCCCAATGTTGAACATCAATATGATGTGGGGCATTTGGCAAAGTCAATTATCAAGAAGGTAATAGCTAAGGGCAAGCAGAGACAATACCAAGATTTACTGGGCTGGACATGGTCAATAGCAAACCATTTCTGGTGGTTGGCAGCAACATGCGGTGGGAGTGAGGTGGTGGTGCTACAGGAGAAATGGCTGTCTGTGTTGCACCACACGTTGAACGTGCATTCCTGGACAGTAGGTCTTGAGGTACGTCAATGCCATCATCCACCAATTACTGATCTGGATGCCAGAGAAACCAACTAGTTGTAAAGCGGCAGCCCACCACATGAGGCACTGAAGTCGATAGTGAGGTAACCAAGATTGTTGAAAGACATGGCAAAGGTGACTAAGTTCTGCCACGTGGGAAACCTGGAGGTATTTCATTCGCTCCTAAACAAGTACTGCTCCAAATGTCAGCACTTTTCATATGCTGGTATGGTTGCCTGAACTCAGCATGCCATATTAGATTACTCTGGAAACTGTAACAGGCTGCGAACGTTCGCATCAACAGGGATCAAGAAAGGCAGCTTAAAACATTGATTAGTGTACTCCAAACAGACCAAGCAGTGGATAGCTAAACCAGTGTCAGCACCAAAGACATACCACTTCCTGGACAACATGCTTTCCGAGGTGCTGCAAGTCAAAGCAGGGATTCTGACCAATGTTCTCAAGAGTGACAGGCCTATCCTTCTCTGCAACACAGCCCCCATGAAAAGACCAGACACTGAGGAGCTAATTAAAAACACTACTGTCAGTTCCCTAAAACACAGGTGACTGCTGAGAGGGAGTAGTCTTCAGAGACATTGAATACATATACTTACCGTGTTTTGTTTTATATTTCCTGTGACTGTAATGTGGCGCACATACAAATTGGTAACTTTGCTTGTTTTTCTTCCTGTTTTAAGTAACATCTGTTACACTGGAGATAGAGGTATCATGGCATCAGTGCGCACTGCTTCACAAAGAGAAGCAACAGTTCCTCATGTCAACTATTTAGTGCGTTGCAATGAAACACAAGCAACATACGCCTACCACTCCACATTACTGGAGTGACACTGCCTGCATCTTGCCACCACTGCGACTCATGTTGTGTTACACAAACCGAGACAGACAAGTTGTGGTTCTTGAATTTGTTTACTAACAACATGTTTTGAAGGACAGAATGAGTGTTCTGTTTCTTACTGTACAACAAGCATGTCACACACTGCATGTGAAACACAAAATATACTGAAGATGTGCTTCACTTCCTGAGTGCCTCACTATGGTGACATGGTGGACAGAAGCCAACTGGGTTGACAGTGCTTTCATCCCTTCCATTATCTCTTCACCATTGCAGCGGCTAGTAAGCACGCAGCAGTGGTGCTTTCCCTGTCCCAGTAAATGTGACAGTGCCAAACATCGCCATGTTCTGCACACATGTGGTTCTCCATCTAAAAACATTAATGGCCAGTACTTCATCGTGTGGATGCACCTGACCATGCAATGTCACAACAGAGCTTGCAATGAATATGAACTACTGTCATTTTCAAACCACTGTACACACCTGCCAAAATACTTCCATCCAAGCCCCTGTTCTAAGTTCCCCAGTCTTCACAACAGTAAAAGTGCTGTGAATAGTGTGCGTGACATCAAGCAATGTCACCATGTCTTCCACTGAGCAGGTAGGGGAATAGGGTTTTTTTGCACCGGGCATGGTCAGTGGTTATGTAAATATGCCTAGTGTCCCAGTTTCCCACAGAACAAAATTGTAGTGTGTGTCAATGGTGTGACATTATTCAGTGCAGTAATGGTCATGGCATGTGGCGTCTTTGGTGTTGCATAATAGTGACACAAGAGTAGCAGGTGTTCCCTGTGTGATTCACATATTACACGTCTGTATCCATCAGCACCAAGGATGCCTCATTGTTCACTTGGTTTGTCCCGTGCAGTGCTGTATTCATTTCATGGTTGCTAAGTTGTTTTAACATGAAAAATAGCACATACATGCAGTCAGACAGTGCAACACTGAACTTGGTACAGAAAAGTCTGTAAAAATGTAACCCCCCCTACAAATGGGGGTTCCCGAAAAGTCTTCCGTGAGCTTGCCTAATTGCTCACTGCCAGGCTGGTGTCCGGCGATATAGCCGTTTAAATGGTGATGCTAGAGAGTGCCTGTAGAGCCTCTGTGTGCTGTCCCTTTAAGAGCTGCCTGACTGCAGTTATATTTGAGCTGGGAGGGGGCTGAGTGTTTCCCTGTTCGAGTCCCACCCGGGCTGCCTGATAATCGCTCTGTTTCTGCCATTGCTAATTGCACAGAGGGAGCTCTGTTAGAGGATGCGCTTGTTTACTGATTATTTATTAGAGCAGTAATAATATTGTAATTTGCTCTAACCTGCCTTCTTTGCAGCAAGGACTGTTCTGATGATCTCCACCATCTTGGCCCTGAACTGCCGAACTGGGCCATTCAGTACTTTGGGACTCTGAAATGGAGCCTGCTTACAGGGGCTGTGTGGAGTAATTAAATCTGTGGGAATTGTAGTTTTGGACTGTTGGCGCCTTTTTGCAACTGAAGGGGGAGCTCTTGCTTTGACTGACAGCCAAATCAGACAACCGAACCTTTTGGATCTGAGGGAAATCCCCAAGCTGCCTGCTGTTTAGGGCAGATCTCAGTTGGAAGCTGAGAGAGCAACAGCTCAAGATAGTTTGAGCAGCATCTGCGTAGTTTCGCGCGGGAGAACTGTGAAAAGGCCTGATTTCTGGCCTGCATGTTTGTCTACTGCTCTGAGAGATAAAGAGAATTGTTTTCAGACTGAATCCGAGTTGTGTGATTAAAGTAAGCTACTGAAGTGGGACCAGGCTCAACTTGAAGAAGACCAAAGATTTTGCTGAATGCGATCAGCCTGTCAGGAGTTCCAGCTACCCCCAAGCTCCTGGTGTGTGCAGAGACTATGCGATTGTGACCAGGGAGCGCTTTGCCTGGTACAGTAGAATTCTCTTGCCTATAAATGGGCTGTGAGCTCCTAGTGGGTCGTGAGTTGGTTCCCCACTGTGTGAACTGTGTTCTGCTTGCTGGAATCTGTATCCAGCCCCAAATGGACTGCACCCAAATTTGTTTCCATGCGGTCTGGGTCTTGTCAGACTGACCCAGCCAGACTACCTGCTGCACAGAGAAGCCATCGACAAGAGACCTGCCTGGGGATCAGCCCCCTGCTCCACGCTTGAACAGGAACGACGCCTCAGCGAATCGTGTGGGCCCTGCTTCTTCTGGCTCTCCAGATCAACCACCTGCTGTCTCGATTTTCATCCAGCCAGTGACCAGTCTTGGGTATCGTGAGTAACCATCAGGGTAGCTTCCTGCAACAACAGTTTAATCTAAGTGTGCCATCTGATTTCTTTGTTGTTTCTCTTTCTTCACGAACTGAGCCATCAGGCTCCAGATTACAAATAGTGTGTACTGTGCATGTTGTTTTTTCCATCACAGGGCCCCAACCAGCTGCAACGCTGGCCTACCCCGGGCAACGGTCCTGGCTAGCCCACATTTTCTCCACCTGGGTATCCAGAAGGTGTGACGGTTTTAGGGACTCTGAATGCATACATAACTGATTGATTAATAGAACCTTTAAGCAAATCAACTTGATTACCCCCCTTCCTTGTTCAAATCCCCTGAATAAATCAGATCTAACTTTTTCTGCATTTAATCTGACTGTGGTTCCAGTTTGTGTACAAGTTACTGTTCTGCTGCTATTTGCTATGCTTAATCTTGTTTTACAGGGGGTCCCCAGGGTCGAGCCAGAGGAACCAGCCCTGGAGCTAAGTGCAAATAGTGTGGGTATCTGTGTGGTGTACCGGGGTATTGTGAAAGTGATTATTGTACAGTGCTCAGGCCACTAGAGGGGAAGGAGGGGGATTACAGTGTCCTGGAGGGCTGTGCCCAGGTTAGCTTGACCACTACCAACCCTGACCTCCGGGTGGAGGCACCCGTTACAGAACCTAGGCCCCTTAACCTGCTACTAGCCAAGCAGGCAGGGGTAGTAGCCCTTGGGATAGCGCCACCTAGGGGTTACAAAAACGTATCCTGTCCTCATGATTCAGAACGTATTACTAGGAAATACTTTTGAACAGGTGATGCAACCAAACAAATTCAGGCCAACTAATTTGAATCTAAGTAACAACGCAACAGAGGTCAACCATTTGCTCATGTCTCTTGTCATGGTGGACAAACACGCTGTTACCTTATCAGGGACATCCATGTATGTTACCAAACCTGTAATGGGTCACTAATAACATTAGAGGGACCCTGTCAGCTTTTTGGACTAATTTTAAGGTGTTTGTAATGACTGAGTCTGGAGCAAGCATTACTACTGTAAAATAAATACATGGCCAGAGATTTGCACAGTACTGCAAGATATCTATGATTTTTGTAAAAACAATATTTTGTCTGTACCAACCAAAATGTTGGTTGTGCACCTCCTGCAGCTGGAAAGGCTCGGAGCCACAGGTAAACTCCTTCAAGAACGAATTAGTTATTTTTGGTCATATATCCAAAAATGGTTGCATCTCTTATAGTTCATGCAGTACAATTCCACAAAGACATTCCCATTCAAAGATGAGTATTGTAACCCATAATACTATGTTATATAACTAACGAATACAGTTATTTTAGAGTGCCTAACTAGACAAGTACTATTGTGACAAATATTAATAGTAGCATAATGACATTACTTTTATCACTAAAGAGGCACTGCTTAACTGAACCAGATCTCTAGTACTTTTCGCTATTTCTGTACTTATGTACTTGCTGAATTTTTTTTATGAGATGTTCTGTGTTTTCGATATTGTGCTGTTTTCTCTGTGTTTGTAATACTGTTCACTGTACTGTGCTGTATTTCAACTGTCTACCCAGGACCTCCTTGTGAATGAACTTCCTCAACAGAGCCTTTTCCTGGTAAAATAAATACAGTAAATTGAATTGAACTGAACAGACCATCACAGTGCATGCCCCTTTACTATGTGTTTTGTGTTCAGGATGCTACAGTACGGTTATATCGTATACATGCATTTGGTTGACTGCGTTCCATGTCTGTACCGAGCAATTTGTTTGAATTAAGTAATTAAAGTTAACTTGAATAACTTTCTGTCTCAGCACTTCCCTTAAATCACATCAACAGAATAGGAAAGGCAGCGAACATACTCATGGTTACAGAACACTGTTACAAACTTCTAACAGTCCATACAACATAGTATAGATGCATCCTCGACAATGAACTTGTCATATTCTTCTACTGCAGTTTCTGAAGTAAGGACTGTGTCTGTGCTCCCTCATCTACTTCGTCTGCCTCGTAAATGCCTTTATACTGACCACTTGGCTCCGGCCACTGGTTTCAAATGGCATTCACAACACAAGCTGGGATAACTCACCTGACCTTCTTACCAAGGATGTCATACAACCAGTGAGTATACTGGATGTATACAGATAGGTGCATCGACCTGTGGAGCAAGAAATGAGATTGTATAGCATTTCAAAAGCAGTATGGTAAGCAATACATCTTACTGTTACACAATGCTGCTGTGAAACCGACACAGGATCAGTGACAGTTGGGAAACAAAGCATGATCATTACATACAATCACAATACAGTCTGTCAGTTTTGACAGCCATGTGCTGACACTTCAGCATGTCACTGAATGCATCCAAGCACCTGAAGGTGACTATTGATAACGTGCACCGGTGCATGTCCACAGGACAGCTCTGTGACGATTAAATGTTCACGTACACTGAACACGGATCATTAGCAACAGACAAGCGACCAATGGTGGATGCTGCTACCAAAGTCACCACCTGTCACTACTAGCAGACAGGAACTTGCAGTGTACTTCTGAACAATGACACCATGGTAAATTCAGAAAAGTGACTCATTCAGTATCCATTCAGAAGATAATATGATAAGCACCGTTCAGTGCGTGGAAACAGTATGGACACTATATTTGTCATTTGTGCAGGCACACCTCACTCTTATTGTGAACTTCACACAAGTACTGTAAGGTGAGTCATGATAACTTACCCCAGCACACTGCCACAAGACAACTGCAGGGGGGTCAGCTGTGTGTAAGATGACTAAGATACACTGTTTGCAAACAGGTGACACAGGGTGACTGCTGTTAACAAAGTGAACCCATGCAACTTCTGGCAGATAAGAGGTGCAGGATGACTCCACCTAGCTCAGAAAGGGGCTGTTCAAACAGAATAGCCAGAATGGGTCACCTAATTGTGAGCAGCAACACCAGGTCATAGCCTGCGCACAAGTGTTCGGCAGTGAGTGCCAGTAGCACAGTGACCCAGTATCACTTGTGCTGGACAGGTAGTGACTGCTGACTGTAAGAAACTGAATCCATGTAACTGGAACCAGAAGAGTCTTTAGGGGTTAGTTCAGTGGGCATACTTCCAATCGTTCAATGCCAGATGACAAGCAATTTATAGCACGGTCTGCAGGGAAAGGAACCATGGTCAGAATTCGTATATGCTAGCCGGCCCACTGGCGTAGCGGTTAGATTTCCGCTTGCAACGCCGGCGACCTGGGTTCGGGAACGAACTCAGGTCATCGGAGGGCTGGCCGTGGGAGAAGGATCGAGCGTCCCACGACTGCTCTCCATCTCTGGGGGGAAGGTGCGGGATGTCGCCGATGCATGGGGGACACCTGGTGGAGGCCAGGAGTACCTCAGCATCAGAGACAGCACGGTTACCAAGGGGGATGGGCGCAGGCGTCATTGCCGCTCCGCCCCTCTAAAACAGGGGAGAAAACTGCCTTCCTCCCCGCCACCTTAATGATGCCCGCCTCGGGCTGCTATCGGTTCCCCAGGCTGACTCCCGCCCTATCCCGTTGTTCGTGGCACCTAAGGGAGGTGGGTGCCACGTCTCCGCCCTGGGGGGTAATCCAGGGGGTCCTGGGAGTGCGGCTCATGTGGGGATGCCGCAGCCGAGGGGTCTGTGACCAGGCGGATGACACGGCGGAAAGAGGGGGGGTGCAAAAAGTATAAATCAAAAAAAAAAAAAGAATTCATATATGCTAATGTTGCTTGAACACCGGTCTGGCATCAGAGCTGACAAGTACTGACAGGTGAGCATTCACAATGAACACAGTTACACTGCCCGCAGAGAAGTGATTCAGGGTCAGTTGTGCATGTGCAACACTTCTTGTCTATTACTGGTGGACAAGTACTTCAGCATGAGTAATGACAACTAACCCCAGTGCACTGGTAAAAGACAATTGCACGGGGGTCAGGTATGTCTGTGAAGTCACCAAGTAGCATTGCTTGCAGACAAGTCTCACAGGGTGAGTGCTGTTGAACAAATACAGCCATGCAAGTTCAGTCAGATAAGAAGCACAAGGTGACTGTACACATCTGACAAATGAGCGCTTTTGACCAACAAGTCACAATGGGGGCACCCCATACGGCACACCAAGACAGGGTGGCTGCCTGCACACAAGTGATCGTCATAAGGCCCGACACCAAAGTGACCCCATATCAGTTGTGGTGGACAAGTAAGGAGAGATGACCGTTGAAAACTGAACCTGTGTCAGTGGCACCAGATAAGTGTTCGGGGGAGGGAGCAGTTCTCCAGCTCCACTTACAGTACCTCAGTGCCACAAGGTTACCATGCCAAGGTCTGCAGTGAAATGATCCATGGTCACGTTATGCAGCCTATTCATATATACTGGATGATGACTGACAACCGTCCTGTAATAACGGCTGACAACTACTGAAAGGTGACTATTGAGAAGTTACACCATTACACAGACAACTCACACAGCGTTCATTCTGAATGTGCACCGCACAGTGGCTTGGGTGGCGGAAAAGTAATTAAAGGCGAGTCCTGATAAGTGACCCCTGCTACACTTACAGCAAACAACTGTACCACGGTGCCTCCTGTTAGTGAACTGACCACACTTCACAGCCGGCAGACAATTGACACAGGGTGATTCATGCTGGGAAACTGAACACGTGCCCGTACCAGCAGACAACTGCAGCTGTAGCCCTTGCAATGTACCCAGTGGTACTGCATGCAGACATACGAACATATGAAAGTGCCAGCAGAAAAAGGCCCAAAATCTATCAAGTCTGCCCGAGTATGCAGCTCATTATATCCTTACTGCAGCTGCCCCTCCCAGCCCATCCTCCCTTCCTTATTTCTGCCTCTGTTCTTATCTGTATTAACCCTCCCTTTGACTCTATCCCACCCTCTTTTAAAACCATCCACTGTCCTCAATGTAATCAAGCCCTCCGTTAGTTTGTTCCAGCCTTCCACCACCCTTTCTGTAAAGTAATGCCTCCTCATTTCCCTCCTGAATCTTCCCCCTTCTATCTTCAGACTGTGCCCTCTCATGACTCTCCCTCCCTTTAAGCAGGATAATACCCCTCGTCTTAGCCCTGTTTGTGCCTTTTAAGTATTTGAAGGTCTCTATCGTGTCCCCCCTCTCCCTTCTTTCCTCCAGGGAATACATCAATCTCTCCTCATAAGGTAGATCTCCCAGTCCCTGAATCATCTTAGTTGTCCTCCGCTGCACTTCCTCTAGTAATCTAATGTCCTTTTTTAGGTATGGGCACCAGAACTGTACACTGTACTCCAAGTGTGGTCATACCAGTGATCTGTACAGTAGCAGGATGACCTCTTCTTTCCTGAAGGTAATTCCTCTGGCTACGCACACCAGCATTTGATTGGCCCTAGTCTCTGCCCACCGGCACTGTGCAGATACCTTCATATCCCCGGTGACTATTACCGATACCTTCATATCCCCGGTGACTATTACCCCTAGGTGTTTCTCTTCCTCAGAAACAGACACCTGCACTCCCACCAGCCGGTAGGTGGTCTTGGGGTTTCTGGTTCCAAGGTGCATAACCTTGCACTTCTTAGCGTTAAATCCCAGCTGCCATTTCCCTGACCATTGCTCGGGTTTTGCCAGATCCTCCCTGAGGTCTTGCCTCACTTCCTCACTGTCACACACATCTTCGTGTAATCAGCAAACAGACTCATTTTACTCTTGATCCCATCAGCTATGTCCCAAATAAAGATGCTAAATAAAACAGGGCCTAGCACCGAGCCCTGTCCCCGAACCCCAGGCTCCTCAGCTTGCTCAGCAACCTCTTGTGAGGCACTGAGTCGAAGGCTTTACTGAAGTCCAGGTATAGGACATCCACAACATGGCCCCCGCAACCACCCTTGTGACCCAATCAAAAAAGTCAATTGGGGCCGGCCCACTGGCACTGAGGGTTGAGGCGCTGAACGCCACACCTTGTGCCATGATGGTGACCCGGGTTCGGGAACAGACTCGGGTCATTTGGGGGTCGGCCGGGGGAGGTAAGGACTGAGCATTCAGAAGACTGCTCTCCTTCCTCAGGGAGGGGGGTTTCTGCTGCACACGTCAGCGCAACAAGAGGGGCTCAGCCTATGCCCAAGGTGCTTGGTTGCCTCCATGGAGGTGAAGACTGCTGTGGCGCCCACTGCACGGGCGCGTGGAGAAAAATGGAGGAAAAATACTGGGACCCAGCAGGACCCATGATGGCCCCAATGGGCCAGAGGACATACCCCTCCAGGGGGGAAGGGGGTCATAACCCCTACGAGGTCCACGGAGGTGGCAAAATAGTGTTGTGATTAAAAAAAAAAAGTCAATTAGGTTTGTCTGACAGGATCTACCCGAGACAAACCCGTGCTGCTTTTCATCCTGGAGACCATTTTCCTCCAGAAACACTATCAATCTCTCCTTGATAATGGTCTCCATTAACTTCCCCACAATGGATGTCAAGCTTACCAGTCTATTCGTTACCCAGCTCGTCCTTAGGACCAGTCTGGTGAAGGGGCACCACGTGGGCCATCCTCCATTCCCTGGGCATGCATCCCATCTCCAGCGAGGTGTTAAAAAGGTCTGCCAGTGGGCCCGCTAATACCTCTGCCAACTCCTTCAGGACTCTTGGATGTACTCTGAACGGTTCCGGGGCTTTGTCCACCCTCAGGTAATTGATAGAGGCTCAGTTCTAGCCGACCAGTGACCCAAGGGTTACTTCAGGCAGAGAAGTACAAGGTGAGTGTACATAATTATCCCATGGTCAGTAGGGTTACCACCTGTCCTGCGTTTCGCAGGACAGTCCTGATTTGGGCAGCTGTGTCCTGCAAAAAAACATTAAAAATACTACATGTCCTGATTTTTTAGTAGAAAAAATATTTTCTAACTTTCCTCTAAATCTTGTAGACAACTATAGTACCTTAACTAAAATACATTAAAATGATATGAACCTATAGAAGCAACCAAGAAACTACAATACTTAGCCTTAATTCTGATGATATAAAGAAAACAAGTCTATTGCACTAGTCGAGGTTACATACTGTCCTGCGAAAAATCATATTTTAGTAGGAAATGTCCCACTTTGGGCTTCTTAAAAGGTGGTAACCCTAATGGTCAGGTTTACTGTCAAAATTGCGCAACAAATTTAACGCAATCATCTATAGCGTGAACATAATCGTGTGTAACATAGCGCATTGGCATGTCAGCGCTTCCTAAAATAGCTAAATTATAGCATTAATTTTAATAACTAGCAGATTTCAATAATAACTCACAATTTCATGTGTTTATCTTCCCAATGTTAAAACTCAATTCCCCGGTGCACACTCTTGTCCTACCATTAATTGTTTCCCCATAGTGGAACTGAAGTGTTTAGTTCCTAGGGACATCCTGCTGCAGTTTTAAACCTGTGGATTACTGATCGACTATGTTTCCCCACTGAAGTGAACTGTTTAGTTAATATAGAAATCCTGCTGCAGTTTTAAATGTGGATTAGTGAACGCCTGCATGGTTTAGTGCACGACTTGCATAAAGGTAGTGTTATGGTGTCGTTATGTTATGTGCAAGTACTAAGTGCTTATTTATTTATTTATTTACGAGTTTTACCAGGAAGGCATACTGAGCAACATGCTCGATTCCAGATGCGACCTGGGGGTCGAGACCCAGTTACAACATGAGAATTACATCAAACAGTTTTTTTTTTTTGGTTTTGTTTTACATACATGATATACAGAGTAAACAATAAACAAACATGCTCCAAACATTTTGAGAGTGATTATTGACAGTGGTAGACATACATTTTAGCAAAAAGTTGTAAAACCAGTTAGAAATTGCAACATGAGTGTGGGGTTAGTTTAGTTGAAACAGGAGCAACTGGAGGAGAAATGAGCAGGGAGTAGGCGGTTGCGATGGTAGGGTTTAGGAGCGTGTCTTATGGGGGCAGGTAGGGCATTCCAGGTTTGAGGAATTCGGTAGTTAAAAGCGGCCTGACTTTTGTTTGTACACCTGAACAGGACGTGTAGCAGCCTGGGGTCTGTGCTCCTGAGGGAGTAAGCCGGTGAAGGTTGTCTGGAGAGGAAGGATGACAGGTAGGGTGGGAGGGAGAGGGACCAGTACTTGGCTGCGAATCTGGCGCAGTTTGTAAGTCTACAGTCATGAAGGGATGGCAGGTTTAGAGCGCTGTAAAGGTAACAGTGGTGTGTAGAGTGTGGGCAATCGAGGATAAAGCGACAGAAAGAGTGGAACAGAGTGTCGAGGCTGGCCAGGGCAGACACAGGGGCTGTGGTATATACTATGTCTCCGTAGTCGAGTGCAGGCAGTATCATTTTTTGGACAATGGCATGCCTTGACTGTGTGGAGAGGCTGTTTTTGTTACAGTATAAAGTACCGAGTTTTGGGAGCAGCTTTTTGTGCAGGGGATTCAATGTGGAAGGAGAAGTCTAGGTGTTGATCCAGCCAGACGCCTAGGTACCTAAAACTAGTGCAATTCTCAAGAGGGGTCCCGTCTAAAGTTATGAATGGGGAGCTGTGAGATTGACGGGAGAGTCTTTGTTGGGTGCCGAATGTTACGGATACAGTTTTTTGGGAGTTTAGAAATAACTGGTTGGACCTGAACCAGTGCTGGATGGCATTGAAATCTTCCTGCAGGAGGGTTGCTACACTCAATATTTTTGGGCCTGAAGCATAAAGAACAGTGTCATCCGCGTACATCTGGATGGATGAGTTTTGGCAGGTTGATGGGAGTCATTTAGGAAAACGGAAACGAGCAGGGGACCTAGGACAGATCCTTGGGGGGACACCGGCAGAGACTGGTAGGGGGTTAGAGGTGTGTGCGGCAATTTTGACCATTTGGGTCCTGCCCACTAGATAGTCCTGGAACCAGTTTGTGGCTGATTTAGAGAGCCCTGCGTCAGTGAGTTTGGAGAGGAGTAGGGAGTGGGAGATGGTGTCAAAAGCCTTGGCTAGGTCAATAAAGATGGCCATGGTGATGTGCCCTTTGCCCATACTCGAGAGAATGTCGCCGGTGACACGTGGCAGGGAGGTGATGGTGGAGTGGGATTTACGGAAACCCGATTGGAATGGAGTGAAAAAAGAAGAAGCTTCCAGGAATGGAGTGAGTTGGGACAGGACCAGATGTTCCTGTAGTTTGGCCAGGATAGGGAGTAGGGAGATGGGTCTGTAGTTTCCTGGGGAGGAAGGATCACCTCCTTTTGGCATCAGGATAATGGTGGCCTCCTTCCAGGCTGTAGGGAGTTTGCCCAAGGAGAAGGAGAGGTTTAAAAGGGCGGCTATAGGATCGGCGATGGCTGGGGTGGATAGAAAGAGCATCTTTGCATCCATGGACGTCGGCCATTTGCCTTTGTTTGGATTCAGGGCCCGTAAGGATCGGAGGACTTCTTCACGGGTTATTGGGCGGAATGAGAATGGGAGGACCAGGCTGGTAGGTTTTGGGGGACGTCGGGGGGAGTAGAGTGGAGGGAAGACAAGAAATTTTCTGCGCAGCTGGAGAAATGGGTGTTAAAAGCTTCAGCTACACCGTTGGGATCTGAGATGAGGGAGCCCTGAACAGATAGTGTAGGGGGTGGGTGATTTGTTGGGAGGGAGATCAAGGATTTAAGAGATTTCCAAAAAGCCGTCGGGTGATTTATATTTTTGCTAAAAACTGAGAGGAAACAGTTTTTCTTGGCTAGTCGGATGCTGTTAGTGCAAGTATTCCGTAGGGATCTATAGGTAATGAGTGACTCCTGTGAGCCCAACTTTTTGTAGTGCTTGATCTTGTGCTTCTGTTTTTACTTTGAGGAAATGCTTGTGCACACAGTTCCACATTTAAAATAGTTGTATAACTTTATTCAACATTCCTTAAAATGTTAAGGTTGTGTTGTGTTTTGTTTGCATATTTCATTATGCCTGCAACTGAAAATTGTAGGCTATGCCATGTAGGTACCCTTCTCTTGTCCACACTTGATACTCTGCAGGAATAGCTGCTATTCGTTTAGCAGAGTCTTTATATTTCTTTTTTGTGCCAGTCACCGCAGTACCAGCAACTAGCTGCTCCATCTGAAGATTGCTGTAAAGCTGTTCTTCTTTGAGTACCTGAATAAATCACCAGATAGATGGGTGGTGTGCACCAATGAAATGGTTGAATTTGAGGTGCCATGCCTCAACAGCATTTGTTGTTCTGGGTATATCATGTTGCACAGCATAGAAACAATTCCACAATTCGATTGCAAACATTGGTCATCTATGGACTCCCCTTCCCAGGGGCTGACCCAACCAAGTATCCTCAAAATAGTCCAGTAGGTTAGATAACAGATCTCCGTGTTCTAGACAGAACTGAGTACTCACAAGCTCCTCAAAGGCAGAGGTAACATCTGCAACAGGGACATATGCAAGTGCTGGTAAAAGACGTAGATGCAGTGCAAAGTTTGGGTCAGAAACATTCTGTGCACACACATCTGGCAGCTCCTGTATTTTTCGCCACACCGATTGGCACATATGAAAAAAGCAGCCACGAATTTGCGCAGCAGGGAATGCTATTTTAAAAGCTTTGATTGCTGCCAATTCATAGTCCACATAACTGACTGAGGTTGAAGTGTGGTGCAGAGGTTGTGTAGCTCAGCAAAGATCTAACCGTAAGTGGCAGCTGTTCTATTTGCCATTAGAATGTAAACTAGTGGAACCACTGTGTTGTTGCATATGGCATGAATCATACATAGCTGCTGGAAAATGGTAGGGTAACATTTGAACGTGCCATCAACGAACCAGTGTGTACTGTTTTTGAGATGCTGTAAGTCAAGCGATGTTGAGAAAATTAGAACACGGTCATGACAAGGGCCAGAATCGTACAACAGAAACTTCTCTTTCTGCAGCGTGAGGCACAGTTCCTCTGGAAATACCAGAGAGACAGCATCTGCAGGTTCGGGTGGAGGGCAAGAAGCTTCCCTGCGATTACATCGCACAACACGCTTCAGCAATGACATGGTAATTAACTGAGAAGAAACAGGGGCAGAGTTCAGCGACACCACCAGCAACTATCTGGTGTGTTGTTTCATTACTGCTCACTGCCCAGTCTTTCATTGATGCAACAGCTTCTTTGACTGCCACCACTGAGGGGTCGGGGACATGGTTGTGCTCACCTAATTTCTTGAGCATGGTTTCCCCATTTAAATGCAGTCATGCTGTGCAATGTCCCTTATCATACTCCAAGCATTTGAAGTATGATTTGCTGGCAGTAACTCTTTCTCTCCGAAACAGGTAGCCATCGAGAACAGCAAGTTCTCCTCCCTTCTGACTCTTAATAAACCTTATGGCCATAATACTGACTGCTGCACTCTACAAACTGGGTGAATAAGTAACCATGGCAATTAAATTTTTGGCTACAGTGCATGTTATTGTGCGATTCTGTCCATGCGTCATTGTGCAACAACGCTATTTTACATCGCACTATAATGTATGCACTATTTTAGCTCACGTTATTCCAGTTGCGTGATTATAACCGGATACCCCATGGTCAGTTTACACCAACAGCTGTCACTGGTTCACCTCACATGCTACACTAACCACGGGTCATTTCAGGCAGCCAGCAGGCAGATCAAGGGTGAGTGGCGCCATCAAACTGCACACTTATGTGGTTAATCCTGCTGGATGAGTTACTACGGGTGACTTTATAACCTTCCCACGGTCCAGGACAGCATTAAGGTAATCCAATATCAGTACTGCGTGTAAACTCACAATGGTTCAGTGCAGGTAGGCCACTACTGGGTGGTGACACTTGCAAAATGACCCCACATGACTGACAGCAGACAAATGATGCTGGTTAATTAATTCAGTTCACCTTGCAATGGGTCACAGCTGCCACACAACTGATACGCAGTCATTCAGGTGGGCAACATGACCAGAGGTACTTGTTGTATGACAGTGTACTGCTGGTCACTTCTACAGGGGAACTTGCCAAAGGTAAGTGCAGGCAGTCACGTCAAGAGGGGTGTATATCCCGTAAGTGAAAAGTTGATCAACGATGAACTATTCCCATGTAAATAACACAGGTACTGCACTACCAGGAAACCTGGCCATGACCATGATCATTTCATGAGGTGACTGCTACTGGGAAAAGCAAACCCTTCATACTTCCTGCAGACATATGATGCACATGATACAGTGACCAGTGCACAACAGTAAAACAAAATGACTGGATATGCTATTTACCTATTGGGTGCAGGATCAGGAGACCGAGGATGATGGTAGCAGGCACATATTGTTGTGAGGGCCAGACACACAACAAAGCCATCCAGGCAACCCATGGCAAAGTGCTGACGATCAGTAATACATGTTATTCCATTCAACTTTTCACCAAGCTGGTGTGAAGCTTCTTGATAACACAGGGACTCCCACAGTGTTGGCATTAGCACACAGTGATGACGAGTACACCAGGATAGGTCAGTCAGTCAATTGGCATCACTTCAGTCCTTATCATCCATGTCAGACCCACGGTCCTAGGCTGCAGGGCTTGCTGGCACAGCTTGACGTCAATGGGGCTTGAACATGCAAGACTGTATCTGCATACCTGACACACTCTGATTCAATATATCAAGCAGTATTTCAGAGCTCTCACTATCAGGGTCACTCACTGTGGGCATTTCACCAGTATCTGATATACCACCACTTGTGCTGGGAAAATTTGCCATTGCGATTACAGGACAAGGTAAACTCAAAACAGTGTCTCCAGAAATGCACTTTAAACATGGACTGCCTGTAAGATTCACAGGACCACTGCTGTAAATACAGCTCATCCAACTGCAGAGAAGGACAACAACGAGAGGGTACGTGGGTTGGGGGGAGGGGCAGCTGCCTGCTAGGGAGCTAGCTGCACAATCGAGCAGACTTTGATAGACAGGTAGGTCTGTTCTGCTGGCACCTACGTATGTTCGTATGCAGCACATTGGAAAATGAGCAAACTCAGGGAAAGCCAAGAATACACTCCATGCTGGACCGTGCTCAGCGTCAATACTGTGGGCACCTACAATGGCAATATACTATCTGACAGTTTACAATTTACAGATGCACAGATATATACAGCATGGCACACTACGGAGTAAATCACTTCTTGTGCTGCCACAAAATTACAGGTTCTGTGCTGTAAGCGACTGAGGAAAGCAGCATGCTTCCTGACATAACACAGTGGCCTAGTGAGAAGAATGCAGTGCTAAAGATCCAGAGCTACGTTGGCAACAAAACACGGCTCAAGACTCGGGGTGAGCACCATGAATTAAGGCATGCTATCGCACCGATATACATGTCCCTGTTGCACCTCTGATTGCCACAAATCTGCCTCCACGACTCCGTAAAAATCGAGACACAAATCTTCCTGTCACAGGACAACACACTCCCTCTGCTAAGCATCAACGCGTGCACACTGAAGCACCAAGTAAACAAATGATGGTCCCATGGCAAACCAGTATGTGAAGGCTCAAAACAGAAGTGACCGCCTGTGAACAAGCACGAAGTACTCACATACTGGTTGTGGTGAGAACTGCACAGTTCACAGTAAATGGCGCACCACACCACAGGAAAAATAATTACACTTAAAAAAAAACAAAAACTTACTGTGGGCATTGCCAGAGAGCAACAACTGTACAACCTTCACTGTGCCAACCACAAGATCATGACTGTTTCCCTTTAAAATTAAAAAGACAGTATATAGCACAAGGAACACATTTAATGCATACCTCAGGAAATCTGGGCAATCAGACATTTTAATAGACATAAAAGAGAAATATCATGCGCTCATGGAAACTGGTGGGGCTCTAGTAGAATTTGCCAACTCAAATTATAACATGAAAGAAAAAACTAGGCACACAAATTGCTGAAAATGCACCAGTGCAAAATTTATTTTCGGCAAACGCTAGGGACTAGCCTCAGCACTTCAACCCTGAAGTGGGTCTTCCTTAGGGGTCTCCTAAGGAAGGCCCACTTCAGGGTTGAAGCGCAGGGCTAGGTCTGTACAGGCGTTTGCCGAAAATAAATTTTGCACTGGTGCATTTTCAGCAATTTGTGTGCCTAGTTTTTTCTTTCATATTTTAATAGACATCCCTGGGGAAAGTTAACATCAAAACAACACATGAAGACCAAAACTCACTCTCTGTCTACAGCATAACATGCTACCCCTAAAAACATACCTAAGAAACAAAACTTATCCAGTGTCTACGCCTTGAAATGTAACAAACTACAAGTAATAATGACTACCCAAGACCTAACATCAGCTATTACTCTCTCTGGTTATTAATTATATAATATAGATGTTAGTAGTCTATACAGAATATGAATTTGATCATCAAATATATAACAAAGTGAGCGAGTATAGGTTTTACATGTTCGTGTTCTGTAGATGTTTTCAGTAATTATATATCAGGATCAGACATAAATTAGAACAAGATATAACAAATGCAGCATCTAGACTATACTAAAATGGACTCGTAGCAGATGTTTAAAGGTTTAATGTTTCCTACAATAACAGATTTGTAATGATTTCTTACATGAAACAGTGTAAATACACAAATAACCTATAACAGTGATTTGCTGTAATTGTATAGGTCTGACTGTATACGTTTATTTGTATATAATGTATCTTGAAAATACAAAATCACACATGCCCACACAATGCAAAGCATCATGGGCTGCATATGCAAATCACCACAGAATGTTATGCTGGTTCAACTTTAAGCAGAATTGCATGGTGCCGAAAGGCCTCTCACACAGTTTGCAAAGGGTGCTAACAGATGACATAGACACGTGTTTCGTCCTACCAGGACTCATCAGTATGCCTCGTCTGTTTCACACCCCAGTGGAATGAACCAGCTACCCTAAGACGGTCTGTCTGGGTTATGTTGTGGTGAACCCATTAAAATAAAAAATTATTTAAAAGACAAAGAACCTCTGTGCGCAAACACTGAGGCAAGGGTTACCCCAAAGGGCATTTGGCTGGGAAGCCAAGTTTCAAGAAAATACAAAATCACACATGCCCACACAATGCAAAGCATCATGGGCTGCATATGCAAATCACTGCAGAATGTTATGCTGGTTCAACTTTAAGCAGAATTGCATGGTGCCGAAAGGCCTCTCACACAGTTATGTATCTTGCCTACTGTTTCATACCAGATAATACAATGAAAACAGAATAATGGATAGGGGAGTGTGTATTACAAGGGCATAATACCACTGAGAGGTTCCCTTGTCCCCAGAACCTCGAGACTGTATTACACCCGAGAAATACACACTCCCGTCTGTTATTTTTTGTAATATATGGATCGGAGAATGATTTCAACTGGTCACCCGATGCTATACTGCAGCCATATCACATCATGGTGCGGAAGTACCTGTAAACTCCTGTATGGACAACTTTGGCAATTTGCAAATGTTAGCAAATAAAGAGGATTTCTAAAAGTAGGCAGTGAGCTGAACTTTGTAAAGTAACTCCCCTGTAAAAATGAGCGGTGTAAGCCAGTTAAACAAATTTTTGATCAGTAAAGCTATGACTCCAGCATAATGAGCATGCTCGGAGTCACAGCTTTACTTTTCAAACATTCATTTAACTGGCTTACACCGCCCATTTTTACAGGGGAATTACTTTACAAAGCTCAGCTCACTGGCTACTTTTAGAAATCGTGTTTATCTGTTTCCACCAGCTGTAGGCACCTTTTTTGCAACTGGGATACAAAATTCAGGGAAGAGCTGACACTACTGAAATCGACGAGATGGCTTTTACTGTACGTGGCAGTTACAGTGAAAGCCGACTCCCGCTGTGCACGAGGCATTCTTGTGCTTTCACTCTTCTGTTTCTGTGATAATAAATAGAATAGTAGATACTTACTGTAAGTGTGTATTACAAGGCAGTAATCCCATTGAGAGGTTTTGGGGACTTGGCACTCTCGAGGTTCGCAAAGTCCCAAAAAACTCGAGATGGGATTACTACCCTGCACTACAACTCATGTTGTTATTTTTTTTAATATATGGATCCAATTTTATTTTGTAACAAGTGGTCAACTGCTGTGGTGAAGACTCTGTCCTGGCCAACCACAATATCTCACTCCTCTCACCTGCCGCACTGTCTCGCTCCTCTAACCCCTTCCCATCCCTAGCCCGGCACCTTCTGGAGTAGAAAAGCTTGTTTTTGGTAGGCAGACTTACTTTTTTTTTTTTTTGCAGAACACAGGATCAACCAGATAGTTCTATTTTCCGTAGAATTAAAAGAAAAAAAGGGAGAAATTTCCCGGTTGCAACTTTCTCTCACTAAGTGAGAGATGGCCGCCATGTTCTTCAAAATGTTCTGCCCTCCCAGAGAAAGCAGCCAATCATGAGCCGCATTTTCAGATGCTACTGTTTGATTGACACTGGCAGCATAGCGTGCTGTAGGAGATAAAAACATAAAAGTTGACAGCAGATAAGGAAAATAAAATCCAGTCTGCCCATTTCTTTTTCTACCTTATAAATGTGCCATCGTCCTTTGCTGTCAGTGGCCTATCTATTCATACTCATCTGTATTGCTCCCTTATGCCTATCCCATGCCTGTTTGAAGCTCTGCACTGTATTCATAGCCACCACTTCCTGAGGTAGGCCGTTCCATGCATCCACCACCCTTTCTGTGAAAAAGAACTTCCTCACATTACCCCTTAATCAGCCTCCCTCTAATCTCATGCTGTGTCCTCTTGTCCTGCTATTTTTCTTATATTGAAACATGTTAGACTCTTTCACCTTGTTAATGCCCTTAAGGTGTTTGAATGTTTCGATCATATCACCCTCTCCTCCTTTGCTCTAGGGCATACATATTGAGCTCCGTTAATCTGTTCTCATATGTCTTCTGATGCAGTTCCTGCACCATTTTGGTTGCCCTTCTCTGGACTGCCTCAATTTGGTTAATGTCTTTGTGAAGGTGTGGCCTCCAGTACTGCCGCAGTATTCCACATTAGGCCTAACCAGTGTCTTGTAAAGAGGGATTATTACCTCCCTCTTACGACTTGTGATACCCCTACTAATACACCCTAACATCCCCCTAGCCTTACCTACTACTTTAGAGGTCTGCTTGGATGACTTCAGGTCATCGGTGATGACGATGCCCAAGTCTCTTTCTTCCTTTGTGACTGCCAGCAACTCCCCTCCCAGCCTATAGGTGGCTTCAGGGTTTCTCTTCCCTATGTGCATGATCTTGCACTTCTTTGCATTAAATCCCAGTTGCCACGCTTCCGACCATTTTGCTAGTTTATCCAAATCTCTTCTCATTCTGCCCACCCCATCTGGATCATCTACTCTGTTGCAGATCTTGGTGTCATCTGCAAACAGACAAGCCTTACCGTCTAGTCCATCTGCAATGTCACTGATGAAGATATTGAGAGGACTAGCCACGAACAATCCTGAGGTACCCACTTGTGACTTGCATCTCTTCTGACTGCATACCATTTACCACCACTCTCTGTTTTCTGCCCGTCAATCAGTTTGCCACCCAGTTGACCAACTTCTGACCCACCCGAGCCTACCCAAGCTTGTTTATCAATCTTCTATGTGGAACAGTGTCAAAGCTTTGCTGAAGTCAAGGTAGGCACATCAACTGCTCCCACTTGGTCCACCACTCTGGTTACCCAGTCAAAGAAATCTATGAGATTAGTTTGACAGCACCTTCCTTTGTAAACCCATGCTGTCTTGGCTCCTGTGCTCCTATGGATTCCAGGTGTTGCACTATCCTTTCCTTAAGGGTGCCTCATAATCTTGCCCACTACTGAGGTAAGACTGACTGGTCTGTAGTTCCTCCCTGGTACCACTCTTGTGGAGGCGGGATCACATGAGCCCTTCTCCAGTCTTCTGGGACCTCTCCCATGCTCAGAGACTCACTAAACAGTTCTGCTAATGGCTCTGCTAGTTCCACCCTTAGCTCCTTTAGTACCCTGGGATGTATGCCATCAGGTCGCATTGCCTCGTCCACACTGAGCCTGCCTTACTGCCTTCCCTGCTTCCCTTAGGGCAGTTTGGTATGCCTCCCTATCTTCATCCCGCTGTGTTCCCTTATATTTCCTGAAGGCCAGCCTTTTGTCTCTGACCTTTTCTGCTACTGTATTTGAAAACCAAAGTGGTTTCCTTCTTCTTTTGCACTTCCTTTTCTGTCTAACACAGTGGGATGCTGCTTCAAGTATTGCATCGTTAATGCTTGCCCACTTTGCCTGTACCCCCTCACCTGTATTTCTTTTTGCCAGGGCTGGCTTAACTCTGTTGGCCATCTTATCAAAGTCAGCTCCTCTGAAATCCCATATTTTTGCCTTGGAATGGGATGATTTAGTTGTAGTGGCCAAATTGAATCATACCATGTGATGGTCACTGGTCCCCAGGTGACCTGCTACCTGGAGATCTGTGATCCCTTCCCTGTTAGTCAGTACTAGATCTAAGATAGCCCTGTGCTATGCTCGCGCTGTTGACTTTTTGTGATAATACTGTTGTTCAGAGCACCAAACGATACTATTATGGGCTCAGAACGACAGTATTATCACTTGCCAACTATGCTATTTTCACTTCAGGGATGATGGTATTATGAGGAATTTTTTGTATGATTTGGAATAGTATTATTTTCGAAATCCATATATTAAAATATAATTGAAAACATGAATATGAAGGGTACACTTACCTTTTGTAGGATGCAGCCATCTACAACAGCCTGGGTCTGCCACGGCCAATTAAATGATGTCACTGTGTCCCCTGAGGTGAAACTGGGGTGTTTGCTCTCCAGAACAAGCCCTACACCTCCGCCATCTACAGTCTGGGAGATCTGCCACGGCAGTAGGTAATCAGTCCCAGTGTCCTCATTCATACGGCAGCGCTGCAAAATGAAAAAACAGTTATTCATGAAAGCTTTCCCCTTCAGGGGTGATCCTCACTGCACTTCCACGTCCAGCTACACAGCAGATTACTTTGACATCCTATTTAAGCACAAATGACCAAGAAGCTGGTCAGTTCCTAAGGATTAATGACACGATGGGGGATGGGTGGCCCAAGGCAAAGCCAAGAGCCACCTCCCACCAGTTGATTATTATTCCTACGAAATGACTGGCTTCAAGATTGTTATTGAGATTATGAGTCTAATCAAAACAACACACCTGTTTTTAGAGTTTTGTATTTTACTTATCCTTTTTGTTTTCAGCACTGTCCAGGGAGTGGGGTAACACAAGAGCATCCCACATCCTCTTTTTTCCTTTTTTGCCTCCTTCTCAGTGGGTCTGTGCCCCCATCCAGATCAACCCACCCCTTCCGCCCCTTTAACCAGCTTCCCGTGGACCTAAAGGCTTCCTCCCTGTCTGCATCGTGGCTTACCCCACTCCCCCACTCCCGTGGTAGGGTGCAGCAGGGCCCCAACTGCCGCTGTCCAGGATCTGGTTCGGGTAGAGCTAGCACATCATTGGTGTAGGGACTGCGAGGGGTCAGTCCATCGCTCTGTCTCAAGCCACCACATTTTCACTGTTTTTCTCTCTTCTCCTCAGACGAGAGCCTGGTGTCTGAATTAAGCACATGCGCAAGTGTGGTGCGTATCATGTACTACTGTGTCTCGCCACCCTCTGAGCGGCTCCTGAGTGCACTGGCACCTGTGGCCACCCAGGTAGCAGTCATGCTCTCCCTCCCTCCCTCTCTGGAGGAAGAAAGCATCCTCTGGGATGCTTGATCCTCTGCCCTGACCTACCCTATGACTCAGGTTCATATCTCAATCCAGGTCACTGGCATTGCGAGCATTAGCGCTACTGCTGCACCAGTAGACTAGATAATGTCTCCCATTCTAAACATTGCTGCCACCCAGTATGGCTTGGCTGTTGGATCAGTAATTTCTAAGAGATTAAGGACCAATTCAGTAGCCAATGAGGAGTCTCACTTGGCTCATGCATGGGCTGAAATTAATTTTGCAATCACTAGCCAGCAAGGCCAGTGAATGGGAAAATCCGCTAGCCCCACATACATTTCCACTGGTCCAGCTGGTGTACTTACTGAATATTACCTTGTCCAGTACAAGCCTGCAGGGCTAGCTAAAGTAAAATGTTAATACCCTGATACAACCAGCATTTGGCTAGCAGACCAGTGCCAATTTGCACACCTGCTCATGAATAATTAGATCTATAACTGCATTCATATTGTGCTTTTTATGCCAGCATCTCAAAGCACTTCAAAAGTAACACACAACTCAGCGACCAATGATCACTAAAGTGCAGCCACCTGTGGGGTGGAATGTGGCAGCCACTCTGCACCAGCAGAATACATAATAGCTCTACTGCTCCATGTCGAGACGTGTACTAAATGATATTAAACCAAGTGACTCTGCTTGAGGGTTAGTAAAGGGGGGTGCTCAGGACACAATTTTGGAGAAACTGCACTATTCGTTTCTAGAATTTCCATGGGATCTTTAACTGCCCCTTGATGAAGGCTCAACTGCAGCCAAAGCGCTAGGGCTTTTGGTAAGAGGCTCTACACATATGTTTGCACAGTGCTACAGTTTTGTGCAAACGCTGCACTTTACAGTATGTAGCTGCTGACAACAAAGTGAACTACAATAGCAATATACCTGGTTTCCAAACAGCACTAGTACATTCTCACTACCGAACAGAGTACAGTTACTTACTGTGTTTTGGTATATCTGTATCTGCCACTCGCTCTATCTGTGACTACACAGGCTCATTCATTTGGGTGTGACCTTGTATAGAATCGGAGTATGATCTTTTAACAACCACCTGAACAACAACCAGAAGGGCAGGTAGGATCTCAGTTTAGCATCTCATCCAAAAGACTGCACCCACTACAGCATGGTGGAAGAAGGAGAAGCAGCAGCAGAAGAAGAATTAACATTTACAGTACATAGCGCTTTTCATACATACTGTATCACAAAGTACTTATCAGGCAATGAGGGACTAGCAGTCAAGTGACTGAAAATGTGTAGTAGCAGCTATGTCACACATCAGTACCTCCACTCAGCCTTGGAAATTGCATGAACCAGTTTTATGGGAAGGGAGATGTTGGCCAGGACACCAGGGAAAATCCCCTACTCTGCAGTAGGGGGAGCTTTGTCCAACTTCTGGTCGGCAAGATGGCCGACCAGGGAGCAGGGAGTACAGATGGTGTGGCAGGAGCAGTGGATTCTTTGCACCAAGGAATTGCTAACATGATACCTACAGCACCTTCTCTTTTGGGTACACAGCTGCTTAAAAATATTTTACTTGAAGATATGGATATGGAGCTTTCACAGGACTCAGTTTCTCTGGAGAACAAGAACTTACTCAGCCCCATGGCTGCAACAATGGTCCCAGGACATACTTGGGTTGACTCCTTACGAGCTACATGAAGACATGAGTCAGCAATGACGATTTGGGAAATTAAACAATGCAGGGACAAACTTCTTAAACTTTTGGAAGCTGAAGAACAAGATCTCTCTTGCCTGGAAAGCACCAGAGGGCAATGCTCCCTCAGTTTCATCGGAAGCCCTTGACAAAACTTTTACGAAGTGCTCATCTCCAGAAGTACCAAGAGATTCAATCTCTGAAGCTCAAGTTTGGTCCCATGCACATGCCTTAAGAAATGCTGGTTGGATCCGAAACACAGAAGGTACTGCTTGGACATCTCCTTCTATTCTAACTGCGAAAGATATCTGAACACAGGGTAAACAGGAAAACAAAATTTCATCCTTACTATGCCTGGTCTGTTACACTGACAGTTCCTCCAACTCATTTGCAGGCTCGGTTACTATGGATACGCATACTGACAGTCAGTCAGGAGCCACACCCAACGCCATGACTACTCAGCTTCCTCAGAACACCACTGCGCAGGACACCGTGGCGGGGATATTCAAAGGCCCGCATTGTGCCCCGGCAGGATACTGAAAAGGCTGCCCGGCGCAGCACAAATCCCGATGCACCAGGGCGTAATGTAATCATATGCGGCGCAGATGCACTGGGCGTGCCCATGCATCTGTGGCACATCCCAATATTCAGCCCAGGATGTGCAGCACACATGCTGGTGCAACTCTGCATTGTGCTGCACAGAGGGGCTCAAAGTTGAGCTCCAGAAAAGTAGGAGCCAGTCCCGGCCACCCACAGGTGGGCCGCTGTATTGCAAGGCGCAACAGCAGCCGCCAGCCGTGGGTGGCAACCCGCCCACCCAAAACACTATTGACAAGCACACATACCCCCCCTGGTGGTCAGTGGACCCCCACCCACCTCGTAAGCCCGATCGCAGGCATCTGTAATTTACATTCATACCCTGGTGGTCTAGCTGTCCCTTCGCTGCCCAATCGCGGTCATCTGTAATATAATTTCAAACCCTGGTGATCTAGCGATCCCCCGCTGCCCGATCGCGGGCATCTGTACTATAATTGCAAACCTTGGTGGTCTAGCGGTCCCCTTGCTGCCCGATTGCATGCTGTCGTAGCTGCAGAAAGTCACCTGGTGGTGGTGCAGTAGTACCCCCTCCCACAGAGGACCCCCAGCCACCCGGCACCCCCAAGTCATCGGCGGGAAGCAGCACCGGCCACATACACTTGACCGCCCGCCGAATGACAAAGTACAGTATGCTCTGTACACCTATTGGTTCACTATAGTGGACCAATGGGCTACAAACCATACTGTACTACAGGACCAGACTATGTGAACTGAGCGCATTCATTCACATATCTGGTCTATGTAATACAGTGCGATCTACAAGCCCATTGGTCCACACTGTGAACAACGCTGTACAGAGAATACAGTACCTGTCATTTGGTGGTGGCCGAGCGGTATGCGGCAGGTGCTGCCTCGGCTCGATGATGGGGGATGTCGGTGGCCCGGGTCCTCTGTGGGAGGGTCGGGAGGAGGTACCACTGGACTACCAGGTGACATTCTGCAGCTACGACAGCCTGCGATCGGGTGACGGGGGGACCGCTAGACCACCAGGGTTTGCAGTTATAGTACAGATGCCCGCGATCGGGCAGCGAGGGGACTGCTAGACCACCAGGGTTTGAAATTATATTACAGATACCCGTGATCGGGTAGCGAGGGGACCGCTAGACCACCAGGGTTTGGTCTATTAATGTGGATGCCCACGATCGGGTGGATGGGATGGGGGTGCTACACTAGCCCACCAGGGAGCCAACCCCCACTAACTGCAGCATGGCAGGGTGTCAGGCACATTTCGCCAGAGCGCCCAGCACAACACATGCAAATGGGGCCATAACGACATGCAAATATCCCCATTTGCACCTTGCATAGATTATGGCCTCATTTGCATGCCCCGGCTGAATATCGCGGATGATGCATCTAGCGCAACTGCACTTGTGCTGGCGCATCCCCGTGCTCCCTCTCTGTGGCTTGCGCTGGCACAGTGCCACTGCACCATGCACAGTCTGTGCACTGAACCTGCCATATTCAGTGGTGCTGAGCCATGGCGCATTACCGTTGAACGCTGGCCTCAGCACAGCCCAGCTGCGCTGCGCCCAGGCTTGCACTGGCTGCCGGCGCAGTCTGAATATTCGGCCCTGTGATTCTAAATGCTCCCGATTCTATAACTAAAGCTGAGCTCTCCGACTCTGTAAGTACCAAAGCATTTCCCACTGTTTTAGACAATGTTTCTACTGAGCCTGTCAAATCTGACAAATTAGACCCTATAGGAACTTCCACTGTATTACCACCTTCGCATACTTACTGACCCATAGACATCGTGGGATATTATGGACTCCCAACCCCAGACTGAGGTCCTGCTACACCAGGCCAACAATAAAAATAAACAGCTTTTGCCGCCTAGAACTTACAAGTTGTTTGATCTTTTTTCCAACCTAGGCGAGCCCGCCAAACGGAAAAATGCTGTCCGGTTAAAATACCGGGGAGGCCTAAACGACCCACCCAATAGGGCTTATGTAGCCAGATGGTTACTGAAAGAAACAATGCAATTTACTGCTACTTTTGCCTGGAAGTGGGTCATTCCCATCATTTCTGTCCCAACCCAGTTTGCTGCAATCTCTGTGATGAGCAAGGGCACTCTTATAGACTGTGCCCATGTGCTGCTCACAATAGAGGGTCTTACTATGATCAGGAAGAAATGGTCCTTGAGGCCCAACAACAAAAGGAAAAGGCTCAATCCTTATGTCCGACTACTGCACATGTCTCAGGAGCCCCTGATCACCGCAATATCCACGATCCGGCACAACCACAAGTCCAGCCATTAAATCCTACGGAATCTCCTTCTGTACTGTTAGAAGTACAATCCTCACTTGCTCCTCAACCTGAGATGCCACCCCCCCCCCCCAATTGCCACAAGACGACTTCATCGTGGTGGGTGGGAAAAGAAAACAGGACAAGTAACAAACTAAATCTAAAATCCCCCGACAAGATCCCATCATGACTAGAAATAGTTATGCTGCACTACAGACCAGCATGGAAGACAACAGGGATGAGTCGGATTTATCTTCCAGAGCATCCTCTGTTAAAGACAATTCAGGGGGAGAGGAGGTGCCAGAACAGAAAGAAAAACAAAAGGCATACAAAAGGACAAGGAAAAAACATCTTTGATTTAACTTTTGGACCTATCTTCTTCTTAGCTTTATGTTACATCATTGAATGTTAACAGTATTACAAGTCTTACAAGAAGACATACTTTTTTTCCTCTCTACAATTACTTAAGGCTCATATCCTTTTTTTACAGGATACGAGACTAAGGTCTGACCAGGACATATTATATACAAAAAAAATCTTGGTCCTGGGGGGCTTCATTTTGGTCCATGAGGGAAGAAGCATGCTCTGGGGTGGGCATTTTATTTAAAACTCAGGCATTTAAAGTTATCAGAATTATGGATGTTATACCTGGTAAACTACTTTTGTTGGATGTCTTATTTGATAAACTGGCAATGAGAACTGGTACTCTTTATGCACCCCAGACTAAAAGTGATAGGATAATGTTTTTTAAAACTTTACAGCCTTATTTACATATGGGGAAATCTGTAATACTAGGGGGAGATTTTAACTGCCCACTAGATTTCCATGATAAAACAGGGGACACACATAAACTGTATTGTGACACCAATACTCTTAGGTTAATTATTCAGACAGCTAATTTACAAGACTCTTATAGGCAAATTCACTCTTCAGGCAGACATACTTACTTTAGAAATAGTATATCTACCCGTATAGATTATGTTCTTTTCTCTAGTAGAGGACAGGTTTTTGGAGGCTTGGACACAAGTCAATGCTTTATCGGATCATACAGAACTCCATGTAATTCTGAATTTAGGTCTAACTAGACAATTAGGCAGGGGGTATTGGAAATTAAATACTTCTCTCCTTATTAACCCTGAAATTCACCGAGATTGTTTAGCCTTCTTGCAAGCTAGACTTTCCATAGCAGTCTTTTATGACACCATAATAGATTGGTGGTCTGATACTAAACAGGAACTACAATCTTTTTTTAGTTATAAAGGCAAACAACATGCAAACACTAATTATTTGCATTATTTACATCTTTGGACGCAACTTTATTAGCTCATCTCCTTACAAACCACTTTGAAGATGTCCTTTCTTTCTCAAATCACCTGCATTAAGATCGAAATGAAAAAATTCTTATATGACAGGACCAAGTCATTGATTGCTGAACAAAGATTCGGGACTCGATTACATCATGGTTCAGTAGACATTTTTAAATATAATCAGGAATTTACTAACAACAAAATAATTGAGAGTTTACGTACAGAAGACGGGGTCTTATTAGATCAAAGCACACATATTTTGCAATTTGTTGCATCTCGTTACGAATCCTTTTCTACGGATAATAGACAAACTTCACTTGACTATTTTTTTCAAGATTTACCTCCTACAACCCTTCCGAATGAAGACAGAATTTTACTAACAAAGCCGATTTCTAAACTTGAAGTCAAAGAAGCCTGTCAAGCTCTTCCAGTGAATAAAGTTCCTGGTCCCGATGGAATTAGTTCTGAATTTTATAAAACCTTTAAGTCTTTAATATCTGGCATACTTACAGAATTGTTTAATGAAATCTTAGACACTAATTATATTTCAAAGGAGTGGCTTCAGGCCTATATGATTTTGTTATATAAAAAGGGAGATAAAACTGATTTAAATAATTGGAGAACCATATCTCTTTTGAATTCGGATCAGAAAATTTTGACTAAAATCATGACTCGACGTCTGAATTTGGTTACGCCCAAAATAATCTCTAGTATTCAAACCAGTTTGATTCCTACTAGAAACATTACAGATAATCTGATTCAAATTAGAGATCTAATTGAGACGTGTAAACACCAAACAAGGCCTGGCTTTCTACTCTCCTTAGATCAGGAGAAAGCATTCGATCGTATGTCACATAAATTTCTATATCGAGCCTTACAACACCAAGGCATTCCTGCCACATTTATTTCATGGATCCAATTGATTTACCAGCATGCATCTTTTAAAATACTGCTTAATGGTTATCTGAGTGAAGTCATTAAACCAACACAAGGAGTTAGACAGGGTTGTCCTCTTAGCCCCATACTGTACATCTTTGGTCTGGACATTTAGTACAAAAGATCTTGAATGCCCCAGAAATTCCTGGACTTTCTCCCTTAGATAATCACCCTCCTATTAAAATCCTGGCATATGCTGATGATCTTTGTTTGTTTATTTGTTAAAGACCAGTGTTTAGGGATTAAATTACAGCAACTTCTTTTTGAATATTCATGTGTTTCTAATGCAAAGATCAATACTACTAAAAGTAAAGCTTTGCAATTAGGTCTTGGAAACCTCATCTTAGATAATATAGCAGGAATTCCTATCATAGATAATGGTATTAAAATTCTGGGGAAATGACCCAAAGGGATTCATCAGGAAGGCAGCTAAGCAGGGGAGATGGCTACTTCCAGACCTGACACACAAGACGAGGAGATTATGGGAAAGGGACCTTGCAAGATAAATATCAGAGGCAGACTGGAGAGTGGTGCTGCCGATGCACTCAGGTATAATGGTCATAATAGATTTAAGGAATCCTTTTTAAAATTTGTGCATCGGCTGTACTATCCTCCAGTTATAGTGCGTAGGAAACCATCCAGCGGTATCTCCTCTGTGTGGCAGATGTGGAGTTGAAAGAGGTACATATATACACTGTTTCTGGACCTGCCTGATACTTAAAGTTTTTTGGGAGAATGTAGTGTCAGATGTCGCAAAATTATGGGGACAGAACATGGCAAGGGATCCCCTAGTTTGTCAATTTGGCGTTGAGGAGGTGGAGGAAGTTGGATGGGAGCCTCTCCCTTGCTGGGTTAGGGTACTTTTTGTGCTGGCTTGCCATTGTATACAGAACACATGGGTCTCCCAGATTAAACCTACTATACAACAATGGCGGACTCTGACACTGCAGACCTTAGCTCTGGAATGACTTACAATGGTTATTAGGGATCGGGAGGAGGGATTTCTGTGGGAGTGGGCACCACTCTTGTCCTCCCTAAGTCCAGGAGAACAAATAGTGCTGGGGGGTGCACTAAGTGGGTAATGAGTTGTCTCGCATAGGCAATGGGTATGAGGGAACAAAGGGATGGGACTACATGTGGGCTGCCTTTTTGGGGAGCCTATAATATGTTATCCTGAGAGAAGTATTTGGTAATACGTGTTGATGTGAAGCTTATGAAAATGAAATGTACACTTTTATCCTTTTTGTTTGCACCTGACTGTTTATTTGTATACACATGTGTTTGTCTTTTGTATGTTCCTTGGATGTATATGTTGTAATTAACTGTTGAAATCTAATAAAAATATTATTACAAAAAAATTCTAGGGGTCACCTTTGGGATATCCGAAGTTAGTCGGCACAATTGGAAAACAAAACTTAATGCAGGTTTCACCCTTACAAATACAGTAAATGGAAGCAGATGCAAATCTCCAAACGGAAAAGGGTGCTCTTAATTAAATCACTATTAATGCCTCTTTTTTTTTGTACATTAGTACAATTTTCTCTGTACCCTTGGACCTGGAAACTAAACTTTACAGTCTCTTTTTTCAAGCCCTTTGGGGAAGTAGGATGAACTCTGTAAAGCGGAACGTCACTTACTTACCAATCGAAAAAGGTGGTCTAGGAATGATTAATCCTGTGGCCTTTTTTAATACTAATTTCATATTTTCTAATATAAGACCCCTTTTGCGTCCTCATACTAAGTCCTGGCAGTCATTCCTTTTCTCAGTTTTACATCATTTATTAGTACTTTGGGAAGATGGTAAGTATCACTTCCATACCATATGGAATAAAGAAATAATACCCCCTTATATGATTACTATTTTTAAAAAACTAAAACAATGGCATGTTACAAGGGAAAAAGCTATTCTATTCTCAAAAAAAGAGTTCTATAGGAACTTTTTAGTTAAAAGCTTTTGGGAACCCCTGATTTTTCCCCTAGGTACAGCTGATAATGACCACTGCACTTTGAAATTATTAAAAGATCCCCATTTACCCCAGCACATGTGGGAAACTATCTGGTTATCTTGTCATGGCCGATTAGGTGTCCGAAACTCTCATAAAAACAAAGCTACTTCTGAACGATTTTGCCCTAGAGACATTTGTAACGGTATTTTGGAAACTCAATTACACCTATTTTTTGAATGCCTATATGCAGTTTATTTTTGAAACTTATTGGCTAACATACTGAATAGGCCAGAATATAGAATCACGACTTATGAGGTGCTAGTTTTAGGTGTTTATCATTGTGTCGGTCTTCAATATCACCCTAGTACATTACATGTGATAATGGGGACCTTGCTATATTATATATGGTTGTCCAGGTGTAAATATGTTTTTCAGCAGACATTGTGGACACAGACGGAAGTTGTGTGCTTTGTTAAAAGATAAATGGCAGATTTCTATGAGTACGAGTTATCACATAACCCTAGTGCACAACAGATTCACTTATGGAAAAATTGTGAGAATTGGTGGTTTCACCCACCCTGAATCTCCTACCTAAGGAGGGTTTTCCTTTCTACTTATCTCACTGTTTTGTTTAATTTTGTTTGTACGATTGCTTGTCAATGCAAATATGTTACGTTTTTGTTATCTGCTTTGAGTTCTTTTGTATAAGTTTTTGGAATTTTAATAAAAACACCCCTACTCTTCCCAGGTGGTGCACTTCAGTCCAGCAGTGTTTCCATAAAGCAGTTGACAGATACCAGAATCCCAGTATATGTCTGGGGCACAGTGTGGTTAAGCTGCTATGGGATACTGGAAGTCCGCAACTCTCACAACCAAGAGTCTGTCAGAAAGGTACCATCCTAGAGATATGCATGCAGGTATAACTGAGACTCAGATGCACCTTTTCATGGAATGCGCTTACATTTTGGCTTTTTGGAATAAATTTGCTGCGGTCACAAACCTGAAGAAATTTTAGACATTGACCTATGATTTACTGGTATAAGGGATCTATGATACAGGATGGTTGGATGACAGTATTTTGAGGGTACTTTTGGCTGTGTCCAAGTATATGATCTTGCAAGTTAAATGCAGGTTAGTAGTTCAGCAACAGCCCCTGACACAAAAGGACTTACTGGTGGCCATAAAGAAACATCAGTTACTTGTTATGAGAAGGACACGCTTAACTCTAACCGGGGACATTAACAAGTACTATGGAGAACTTGACAGTCTTCATTACAGTGTTTTAAACATAAAACAAGAAAAACAAATGGCAAATTTGGGGAGAATTTGATTATGTGAGGTTTGTGAATTAAAGGACGATTTAGTACTACAGGATTTATTATTTTCTTTTGTTTCTTTCATTTTTTTTTTAGATCTTGGTTGAGGGATTCTTTGTATAAAATTTTCTGTAAAGTAATTTTTTGTGGGGTATACTGTTTTGTATTATTATTTTCTGAATAAAAATTCTCCATCTCTTGTGAAAAGTGCCTTGGGTTCTTTTACTTCTACCTGGACACCTACCAGGACAGAGATGGGCAGAGGGGACCTCAATTTAGCCTCACATCCAAAGGACGTCACACCCCAACAGAACAGCATCCCCATAGTACTGCACTCTGGTGCCAGGGTTTATGGTATGAGCCCAAACCCGGTGTCAGAGTAGAACCCATGACCATCTGGCCTGGAGGTGGATGTGCTACCAACTGAGTGATGCTGACCCCTTAAGGCTGCTTACAGGCATACGCAAGTATGTACCCCTGCTCCGTACCTTACATGATCATAGCCCAACTGCTAAGAGCTCCTTAGCAGACAGCACACTGAAGTGGACTGTTTAAAAATAATTGTTTATGGCGAGGGGCCTGGAGAGCTCCATCCTGAACAGATGTGTTCCAGCAGAGCTATCCACCTAACAATCTATACAACTCTTAAAAATATACTTTTTTGGAACTTTTTCTATAACTCGTATACTCCGCTGATTATATATCACCTCTACAACATCAGGTGCAAAAGTGTTATGGCCAAAAGGAGCAGGAGCTGGGGGCTCTTTGAAATCCCAGCAGACTGGTGGCAAGGCTGTGGGAGTTGTGGGCTTCAACAAATCTATACACCCACCTCCAGAGCAAGCAAGGCAGATGGTCTGGATGTCCACTGGAGCAATGAACAGGAAAATAGAGGCAATCTTGGAGAGGATGGGGTCCCAAGATATTAAAATTGCAGTGGCTTCTAATACAGCCCAAGCTGCGGAAACCAGGTCGACAACAGCACTGAATGCTAACACAAAACATATACAAAAAAGTGCTCAATTATAAGATGGGTGTAACCCCTCGGACCCCTGCCTCTTTGCAAAATGACAGGTGGCATGCTGTTGAAGCTGACAGCAGTACCTGGTGGGGACTGGGTTCAGGGAGGATGCGGTTACTCGGCACAGGGGGCCTCGGTTTGGCTACTCTGCACAGGGGCACCCAAGTAAATCCGAACACAGGAAGCAATAACTGTAATGTCCAGAACCAGGAATGGGATTCTACAGTGTGGCTTTTATTCACATCCAAACTAAACAAACAAAGCATAGACGGACCCCCACGGGGCTACATTCCTGGTAATGCAGATTAGAGACAAACAGAACACTTCTTCACTATTTCCAGCCCTCAGGCTCTGAACCCACCAGGCACACAGCCCGGATTTGCACGCAGCTTTGGGTACACAGCCCGACTTGTACACTACTTGGGTTTTCCCCACTGGCCTGGCTCCCCCACCGGCCACTTGATCCGCGGTCCATTTTGGGAAATGAACCAGTTTTCCTGTTGGTGGTTCCCCAAACCACCTTAGAGCCTTCGACTCCTAGAGGGAATTTTCCTTCCAATCCCACGTCTGGGTACGTCCTTCATCACTGGCCAAGTGCATGAGGCAAAGTAGAAATCCACAGAGCAAATCTGTAGAGGTGGACCTGGTCACTAAAGATGGGAGGTCTCCCACCTCCAGCTCCCACAATCCATACCCGGCCATTTCTCTGGAAACTAACCAACTCTTTTACTGAAAGCTTGGCAATGTAGATTACTGGGTAGATGTATGTCACATCTCCTCTACATGTCTTGACTTCCCATAAGTGCTGAACTTGAACATACTTTTACTTTTTGACTAAGCCTATTACTCTAGGCCTCCCACTATTTCAGTAGTCCAATCCCCACTATCACACAAGTCCCAGGGTGAAAAACATAGGCCCTTTAGGAAGAGCAGAAACTCACCCTCCGGTTGCAGGTGCCCCACAGGCAATTCGCAAATCTTCTGGTTTCCCAAAAACTATGGAACAAATAGGCAGTTTCTCCACTAGCAGCAGAACCAGGGGGGTTGCCCCAGGAATATGCAGGACAACCTTTTCCTGCCCCCATCCCCAGAGGGAGGGGGCACTGAGACCCGAATCAGCGGTCTCTACCACTTACACACTGCTTTTGTGTCTCTCTTAAGGTGGAAACACACACCTTTTTCCTAGCTGTAGCCCTATATCAGGGCTGAGGCACCCAGAGCCTACACAGAGCTGTTGTGCTGCTCCCTCAGCAAGCTCCAAACACCAACTGACCTACAGACTACTGTTCAAACCTCCCAACATTCTATTCCAACTCCCTGCTGCAGATTCCATTGTGGCTCATGCAGCTGCGACAGTTCTATGGTGATGTCATCTCTCCGTCTCAGCTGAGACTGAGAACAGAGTGAGACAGTGTGAAATCCATTTAACTGGAGTTTCACAAGCTGCCTTCCCTGCCTACCACTAGGTCTTACTGGGATTCTAGTAACCCCGGGTAACATGGGGGTCACTCGCCCCTTGACCAGGAAAATGACTGTCCGCAGTCATTGTTTACCCGGCTTTAGGCCATCCCACCCTATGTGCTACCTGTGGAGGGGGGTGATCAGGCCCCCTCCTACCATGTGCGAGCACAGGCAGGCAATACTAAGGGCCTAGAGGCCTTTAGCTGACATATCAGCCTCTACACTACCCATTTACTATGGCCACCTAGTGGCTCTGGTAGAACTGTCAAGATCATAGCCCTAATAGATCAGCACTGCGGTCCCTATGGCCATTCAGGACCACAGCCTGTCTATCCCCCCTAACCCTCTAGGGAAAATCTGTCTGCCTTTTACTTACTACCCCAAAAATAAAAACAACCCAGGGACCTCCCCGACCTTGGGCAACCTGCAACCAGACACCAAGAAAATAATACCACATTATTACATCACTTTACTGCCTCCTCCCTACCCCCACAACCACACCTGTGGAAGGAAAGGGTTAATACAGTAACAACAACAATAACAACACCACAGTACTTTAAATTACTACACACTAAAGTACTATTGAGGAACTCCGATGAGCCCCTCCTCCTCTTCTTGTCTTCTCTTCTATCTTCTCCAGGAACACCTGCAAGAAAAAGAAAGACAACACACACTCCTAATCTGCATACACAGTCTACCTAAACCCCTACCATCAAAACACTGAAGAATCCAAAAAGATTTTTTAGAAAAGGTACAAAAACAGTATATACATTAGAAAACAGCAGAAAAACAATGACATTGTTTACAATACACATTTGGGGGGATGGAGTGCCCTAAAAGTCCCAACTAGTGACCACAGTGCCCGAAGGCTAGTCCATTAAAGAGTCTCTCCTGGGCCGGAGCCCGATGAAGCACAGTTCTAAAAGGCCAAAGTCCCGAAGGGGAGAGTCTTTGAGGACAGTTCACACATTTTGGAGTCTGCTAGTGTAGGGTGTGTACTGCAATGTCATAAAGATAGAAAAGTTCAGACTTACCAGCTCCTTGTAGAATGGAAAACTCTGAACCGACCTGCACCTCTAACGAAGACTCTCCCTGGCAGCATTTCTTCCGATACAGCTAGGCGGACATCTTCCGGGAACTACAGGAAGGCACATCTGGGAACTGCTGGGTTGATGTCATCTCTGGAGATGGAACCTTAGAACAGGAACAAAAAGAAAACAGCTGGTCCAACATCATCCGATTACCAGGCGATGAAACAGGATACAGCTAGGCTGGTGTCCTCTCTGGATCTGAAGTCATCTGGTGGGCCAGTCGATGGATTCTGGAAAGGCCAGTACACTGTAGAACTGATGAATGTGGGGCACCTGAGTTCTGGATGTCCATATTGGTGGATCAATAAAGGCACTTCACAGGCTTTTGTGGCAGTATTGACTACCACTGCTCGGCTTTCCATTTAGTAGGCACGGGCACATTTGCTGGTAGGTCCTTGCACTGAGGCCAATAGTACCGGGGGTCAGGAGCTTGAATTATTACCCCGTCTGGGTGCACATAATTCACACAGTGGGAGATTTCATGTCCCTCTCCGTCCACTATTCGCACGCTGTCCATAAACAGTGTCCTGCCTCTCTTCCACTGGGTATACTTCTCATGAAACAGTCTGTTTTTTACATGCTTGTTGGCCCCAGGATGCACACCTTTCATTGCTTCGGCCCAGATCCAGGATTTCCTGCTGTTCTCAATCTCCTCCCAGACTTTCCGAGGAAAGGTAGGAAAGGTCATACCATAGATCTCATTTGCCTTCCTACGAACCAGTCTCTCCTCTTTACTTGCTTTGGTCAACCTGAGACCGCTGGCCTGGCTTGGAGGTGGCCAGTCCTGGTTCTGCCAGCTACGCATCCTTAATGAAATTAGAAACGGATCCCTGACTTCTTCCTCTTGCAAAGCCAGGGCAGTGGCATCACCACTCTCTTCCATGCATTCCTCCGAAGCAAGATCTTGAGGCTGTGTACCCGTTCCTTTTTCACAAGGCCACATAGGTTCCCCCTCATCTTCCTCTTCACTGAGGATCTGAGCCCAGGAGTGAGCAGTCGTCCTCACTCCTGAGACTATCCACTCATCACTAGGCGCGGAGGTCGACACCTCCCTCAAAGGCCTCCGCATCTCATCTTCTCCTAAGAGACTTGGGCTAGCCCCCCCGCCCAGGGGTCTACTGATGCTTTATCCAAACTTTCGTTCTGGGATCCAGTATCCGAAACTTCAACTTCTGGTTCTGTCTCTAACTCTGCACCCTCTAGCTTTGTGCCACACTCCCCCGAGGGGCCTTCTTCCACAGGCTTTGCCTTATGCTGTGTGCTGCCAACTGCAGATTCCTGAACCTTTGTCCATGTGGGAGCCAAACCAATTTGAGGCGCTTTATACAAGCCATATTTTTCTAGGCATCCAGCACAGTGAGGAATCATGAAGATGTCCCTTCCAGCTCTCAAGCATATTTGACACACATGCACTGGAAAACCAGGAATCGCCACATGAGGAGGCAGCTGTCCTCCATAGCACCACTTTTCAATATTTCTCATTCTATTTACTGTTGCTGTTACTGCAACCCGGGCATGATCCGGATAGTGAGCTGGTCCTGAGGCCATAACTGCAGAAAAACAAACAAAAGCTCACTGTAACTGAAAGTCCCACTTTACTGAACACTCTCTTTAGTTTTAAAATGGCTCCTCTGCTGCTGTGTTTACTTTACTACCCCACCCTGTAATGGTGGCGGCAGCACTCCTGTGCATCAACATTCAGAAATTGGGTCAAGCCACTGCGCACCCGATTTACACACACTACTGATAACTTTTGCTCAAACTGCACAAACTTGCACTGTTCTTGTTTTAAACACATTTACATGATTTTCCACAGACATTTTACATGCTGGAAACATTTCTTTGACTCACAGTCCCTTAAAGCTTCAGGTTTTTAAGCACAGGATTGCCTGTAAAACTAGTGCTGCACATTTGGCTACAACTCACAGTCTCTCTCTGGCTTTAAACTTTAAACTGAGGCTGAACTCATTACTATGCACACAGTCAGTGGCTTAACAGACTTGCACTTGCTGGCAGGACTTGACACAGTCATTACTGCAAAGCGACTACACTGCTGCACACACATTTATATGGCATAGGGCAGAAAATCACTGTTTGAGCAGTTTCAATGTTAGTGCTTACTGTTATCAGTAGCAGTTTGCTGCGATGGGGAAAAATGGCCTGCAGCCAGTTCTTGGAGGCCTCAGAACAGAAATGGGCGGGCAGTCCTACCGATCGTCTCCTCAACCACCACACTTGCAATTCAGACGATTGATTAGCGGGTTGAGCCCGATTTTAAACAAGCAAGTCTATTTTTAGAAGGTTTACAGCGATTTTAACACTCCGCGACGCTCCTCCACAAGCCAGTACACGCACTCCACTCACCTCCCTCTAGAATGCTGGGGCAGTCACTGTAGAGCTGGCTGAGGCGGGACTGATTACAGCCTCACCAATCACATGACACCATGCAAATGAGCCTCTTCTTCCTCGCGAGTGCTCTTCTCCTCACGGCAATCGTCGAGCAGGCAAATTTAAACTGCAGAATGCATTTTTTTTTTTTTCTTAACTGACTCCACAGCGGGAGCCCATTTCAGCCATTTAACATAGCCATTTACACTGCAAGTCTCTCAGTTCATTCAGAAAGCATTTCCAACGTCGAGGGCACAATTTTCCTGTTGCTACCCCTAGTCTCCCACACTTTTCTTTACCACAGTTCATTTTAAAAGCATTTCCAACATCCAGGGCACAATTTTCCTGTTGCTAACCCTAGTCTTCCACACTTTTCTTTACCACAGTTCATTTTAAAAGCAGGCAAAAACGCTGTAAACAATTGATGCAGGACAAGGGCACACTCTTTGGCTTTACTGCTCCTTGGTAAACAGTTGGCATTTTAAACAGCAGCATAAGATCCACAGCACACAGCGACACACTAGGTAAATTGCTTCAGCTTTTTGGGCTACCCACTGCCAGATAGCCAAAATGCTAGCCCCTTGCCCGAGCACCTTCCTCCCAGAATTAAATCCAAAGCAGTGCCTCCATTTTTGTAACCCCCGGACCCCTGCCTCTTTGCAAAATGACAGGTGGCATGCTGTTGAAGCTGTCAGCAGTACCTGGTGGGGACTGGGTTCGGGGAGGATGAGGTTACTCGGCACAGGGGGCCTAGGTTTGGCTACTCTGCACAGGCGCACCCAAGTAAATCCGAACACAGGAAGCAATAACTGTAATGTCCAGAATCAGGAATGGGATTCTACAGTGTGGCTTTTATTCACATCCAAACTGAACAAACAAAGCATAGACGGACCCCCACGGGGCTACATTCCTGGTAATGCCGATTAGAGACAAATAGAACACTTCTTCAGTATTTCCAGCCCTCAGACTCTGAACCCACCAGGCACACAGCCCGGACTTGCACGCAGCTTTGGGTACACAGCCCGACTTGTACACTACTTGGGTTTTCCCCACTGGCCCGGCTCCTCCGCCGGCCACTTGATCCGCGGTCCATTTTGGGAAATGAACCAGTTTTCCTGTTGGTGGTTCCCCAAACCACCTTACAGCCTTCGACTCCTAGAGGGAATTTTTCTTCCAATCCCATGTCTGGGTACTTCCCTCATCACTGGCCAAGTGCATGAGGCAAAGTAGAAATCCACAGAGCAAATCCGTAGAGGTGGACCTGGTCACTAAAGATGGGGGGTCTCCCACCTCCAGCTCCCACAATCCATACCCGGCCATTTCTCTGGAAACTAAACAACTCTTTTACTGAAAGCTTGGCAATGTAGATTACTGGGTAGACGTATGTCACATCTCCTCTACATGTCTTGACTTCCCATAAGTGCTGGACTTGAACATACTTTTACTTTTGGCTAAGCCTATTACTCTAGGCCTCCCACTATTTCAGTAGTCCAATCCCCACTATCACACAAGTCCCAGGGTGAAAAACATAGGCCCTTTAGGAAAAGCAGAAACTCACCCTCCGGTTGCAGGTGCCCCACAGGCGATTCGCAAATTTTCTTGTTTCCCAAAAACTCTGGAACAAATAGGCAGCTTCCCCACTAGTAGCAGAACCAGGGGGGTAGCCCCAGGAATATGCAGGACAACCTTTTCCTGCCCCAATTCCCGGAGGGAAGGGGCACTGAGACCCAAATCAGCGGTCTCCACCACTTCCACACTGCTTTTGTGTCTCTCTTAAGGTGGAAACACACACCTTTGTCCTAGCTGTAGCCCTATATCAGGGCTGAGGCTCCCAGAGCCTACACAGAGCTGCTGTGCTGCTCCCTCAGCAAGCTCCAAACACCAACTGACCTACAGACTACTGTTCAAACCTCCCAACATTCTATTCCAACTCCCTGCTGCAGATTCCATTGTGGCTCATGCAGCTGTGACAGTTCTATGGTGATATCATCCCTCAGTCTCAGCTGAGACTGAGAACAGAGTGAGACAGTGTGAAATCCATTTAACTGGAGTTCCACAAGCTGCCTTCCCTGCCTACCACTAGGTCTTACTGGGATTCTAGTAACCCCGGGTAACAAGGGGGTTACATGGGCAAAAAAAAAATTTGGTGATCTGATTGGTCAATAGCTGTTCAAACCTGTGTGGTAACTGACTAATAACTGCACGGGTCTAGAGAGTGCCTTGCAAGTCTTGGAACTACGCACTGCTTCAGAATTCTCACTGATAATTGGGAAAAACAAAAAAAGGTTCAACTAACAACATAAGGCTTACCTTTCAGAAATCGGACCTCTTTGATGAGGCAGATCTAGCTGTTTGGTGTGAGAACTGATTTATCAATGATGAAGATTTATGTTTTCTTAAAGTCTTGCATTTTTAATTGTTTTGTTCCATTTTATAAATGCAACAACACACTTCAGGGTGTGAAGTTATTGGATAATTACCGCACCGCCTCCCCGTGGTTGAAGGGTTCTTGGCTAACACCTCGTGCCTCCAGCCCACACAGAGGGAGGGGTATGCGGTAATTACCCAGTAACTGCACGTCCTGTTATATATTATTGCTTATTTAAGGTACCCCTGCTGAAAGCATGCAAAGAGCCTCACATGTGCAGACTGTCGGCCTGGGGGAAGGGATAGAGGGTGATTTAGTATCCTTTCTTGCTGCTTGGATCCCTACTGTGCTATATTTGGAGGCTGAGGAACTCAGAGTTAAAAATTTAAAAAGTTTACAGGATATCCACTCGAGGTGCAGCAACTACTGTGAACAATCCCTGCACCATTATGCTGCTTCTGGACAACTGTGACTCTGAGGACTGGATATTAGCAAAGGCACAAAGTCATTATCCCTTAACTCTTGAGTGCCAAGCAGGACATTTCTTTCTAGGCATCTCATTTGCTACCCAAGCCCAATCAAAATAGCTTTGATGGGGTTAGGACCCAGCTGAGGAGCTTACGATTAGTACACTCACTCCTAATGCCTACTCATCTCTGGCTCGCCTATGGTGGCAGTGTTTATACATCAAGCAAGGGCCTATCTGGATGTCAGTAAGGCCTTTGACACTGTGCTGCACAGGAGGCTAGTTAAGAAGCTAAGCAGCCTGGGGGTGAAGGAGGGAGTGGTAAGCTGCATATCAAACTGGTTGAAAAATAAGAGGTAGAGGGTAGTGGTAAATGGCAGACACTTAGGGGACAGGAGAGTGACTAGCAGGGTGCCACAGGGATCATTGCTGGGACCGGTCCTCTTCAACATCTTCACAGGTGACATTGCTGAGGAGCTGGAGGGGAAGGTGTGTCTCTTTGCAGATGATACAGAAATCTGTGACAGGGTAGACACACTCAGGAAGGAGTTTGGAAGGAATGCAAAGGGATCTGTGGAAACTAGAGGAGTGCTCTAGGGTGTGGCAGCTGGGTTTCAATGCCAAAAAGTGCAAGATTATGCACATAGGACTGAACCCAGGAAATGTGCATAAGATGGGGGAGAGGTACTTATAGTCACCAAGCATGAAAGAGACCTCAAGGTAGCTGCTCAGATAAGGCTAGTAGGATACTGGAAGTGCACTAGGAGAGGGATTCCTAGCAGGAGGAAGGAGGTGGTGCTGCCACTGTCACTCACTAGTGAGGCTCCACCTGGAGTACTGTGTCCTGTTCTGGAGGCTGCAACACTGCAAGGACATTGACAGGGTGGAGGTAGTACACAGGAAGGCAGCTAAAATGCTGCAAGGGTTGCACAAAGAGCCATACGAAGAAGGTGCTACAGGAACCCAACATATACTCCCTGGAGTATAGGAGAGCGAGAGGGGACATGGCTGAGGCCTACAAGTACCTCACAGGTGTGAACAAGGTGCAGGTGGGATGTCTTTCAAAGGAAGGAAGGCGCCAGAACATTGGGGCATGAAATGAAGCTAAGGGGGTGAAGTTTAGAAGAGATGTGAGGAAATACTGCTTCCCGGGAAGGGTAGTGGATGACTGGAACAGCCTGCCAGAGGAGGGACTAGGGGCAGAGACTGTGGGGAGCTTCAGGCATGCATGGGATTGGTACAAGGGCAAATCAGGTAGCAGAAAGGGAGGGGGAAGGGACACCAGTGTCCAAGTTGGGTCAGAGGTGCCGGAATAGGCAGGGGAAAAGGGGCAGACTAGATCATGGGCCTACCAGTCCTTTTCTGCTGACAAAGTCTATGTTTCTATGTGCACCAACCCCAAAGATGCCATCAAGTGGACAGAGAAGAGGAAGGTGGAATATTGACAGGAAGAAGCAGACAACTCAGTCGAACCGAATTAATGAAATTTGGTTGACTTTATTTAAAAAAAAAAAACTGAAATGTTTTTCTTTTTCTTCTTTGAGGTATTGTGGTTCTCTGCTGGTGTGCAAGTTCATGGGGTTCTTTTTCAGTATTAACAAAAACAAATACAGCAATACATCTTAAGGGATAAACAGCCTGCCCTCAGAGGTGGTAGGCACCCAAACCATTAATGGTTTCAAACACAGCTGGAACAGAGTTAAGGGCTTACTAGTTACTTGGGGGGGGGTGTCACAGTAAGGTATGGGGTAACTGGGGGTAAAAAAAAAAAACCTAGATAGGAAGATTTGGGGATGTTGTGGAGCCTGAGCTGTGAAGCACTTTCTGCAGCTCCTGATACTACTGGGGGAATTCATTAAAAGTATACTTTTCAGACCTTTAACCTTGGGCAAACTTGATAAAAATTGAAAGTGCTTCTAAAGAACTAAAGGATGGGGAATCCACATAAGGACAAGGGCTTCAGTGATTCCAGCAAAGCTAAAAGTTCATCAGTGGCTCAGCCCTTACGGATAGAGGCAGTTACCGAGGCCAGGCCTGAAGCTGCAGTGACTTATTGCCTCCATCTCTGACCTTACCCAAAAAGTGGGCGACTTCACTGCTCATGTGGCTGTTGTGGAAACACTGGATGGCTTAAAGCACCAAATGATCGAGGTACAGAAACAATTAACGGCCACGATGAGCATGACTGCACTGGTGATTAAAGAAAGCCAACCTTGCACACACCATTAGAAATGCTGAAAAATCAAGCCACATCTGCAAATCTGAGAAATATTGGGGTACCTGAAGACACTGAGGCGATCATCCCTTGATGTCAGTGACAGACTGTTATCAGAGAAATTATTCCTTGAAGGAGACTTTGACATTTCAGAAGGTGTGCCATGTGACACCACGAGACAGAACACAGACCTCTAATGAGCCTCACATAATGTTGGTGGTGATGCAGGAAATAGGAGTTTGAGACCAAATTTAAACTCTGGTGTTATGTGTAGTACAGCTTAAGAACTGTTAGAGACAGTACAGCTTTAAGAAATGTTAGTGCAGCTTTGAGAAATGTACTTCCTGTGACGCTTCCTGTCTTGTGTGTGTTGAGAACAGTTTTACCCTTATGTCTGAGCTGAATGGAAGTAAACAGAGAAGGCCTAAATTTCTGTGGTGCATGTTTTCTTATTACCAAGACCCTGATGTGTTTAAGGTACTTATTTTCGGCCACCAAATACAACAAACTGGCAACAAGGATGGTGAAAATTTTCATAGCTCCAGCTTACTGAATTGCACCATTTTGTGACTTTCGGCATTGGAGGCAAATAAGCAATTTGGAACGGTACAATATTATGGCAACTTCAGCCAGCTTTGAGATTTTTACAGGAATAGACTGGGATGCATGGTTCAGACGGTTTGATCAGTGGTTATTACTTAATCTTGCCATACAATCTGCAAATGCTGAGCTACAGGGTAAGCTTATTCGAGCTGCTTCTTGTACTTTCTTGGGCAATGAAACCTTCAAACTTTTATGCAGTCTGTATGCACCGGACCAACCGGAGGATTTGTCATATCAAGAGCTAAAGGCTAAACTAAATGCACAATACAGTTTCACAACTTTCCCAAGGGCTGACCATTATAAATGCTGCAGTTCTCATCAGAAACCAGGTCGGTCATTACAATCTTATTTCACCGAGATCAAAAGCTTAGCTCTCGCATGTGAGTGGAGCAGGGAGCATCTTGAATCCAATTTAGCTGATAAGTTTGTTATGGGGTTGAATAATGAACATCGTATTAAGCAATTACTTTCTGTAAGTGTCAAGAAGTCTGCTGATGAACTTTTACAGATGGCACTAATGTATGAGGCTGCAGAAAATGAAGCACATGCTAAGATGAACACTATAAATGAGGTACAAGTAACTGCAGCAAACCCCAAATTGAAACAGCTCAAACCTAAGTTTAAACCACTGTTTACAAAGAAAAATCCAACCACTCAACCCAAACTGCATGGCCAGTACAAATGTGCATCTTGTGGGTCTTCTCACCATAGCAGGGACCAGTGCAAATTCAGAGAAGTTCAGTGTCATGCATGTAAACATCAGGGTCATATTGCTAAAGTTTGCAGGAGCAGGAGAACTGCAGTGATCAGTTCAGAGAGCACAGACAGTGCAGTGGTTCCTATTGCACCACAAATGCAGACTAAAGATGTTCCTCCTTTCTGTGTGTTATTTTCAATTGCCACAACTGAGGCATCAGTTGCGTTTAATAGTAGATTCTGCTTCCCCAGTTACTTTCATTAACCAACAAACATGGTCTGATCTGGATAAGCCACCATTGTCTCCTTGTAATAAGTTGCTGCATGCATTTGAAGGGCAACCAATTTAGCCACTGGGCTCATTTACCACTTTAGTATGCAGAACTGATTCTCCTAGTACACCTTTAACTTTTCTGGTTTCAAAAAAGGGTGTCAACATTTTGGGCAGAGACGGTCAGGTTCTTCTAAACATTCATATTGATCCAGCAGATTTTGGCCTACTTGCTGCTGTCCAGGTATCACAAAGCAGTAATCCGCCCAAGCTTGGGGAGATTTTAGACATGCATCCAGAGTTGAGGACAGGCCTGGAATGTTGCACAACAACTAAAGCCAAGCTAGTTACAAAGCCTAATGCAGTCCCTAAGTTTTGTAAACCACGGAAACTTTCTTTTGCCTTAAAACTGGTGGTTGGGGCAGAACTGGACAGACTGGAAAAAGCAGGTGTGCTGGAAAAGGTTTCAAGTTCAGATTTGGCCACTCCAATTGTCGTGGTATTTAAACCAGGTGGTAAGGTACAAATATGTGGAGATTTTAAGGTGACACTTAATCCAGTACTTAGCACAGATGTATTTCCTTTACCCTTACCAGAGGAACTATTTCACAGACTGAATGGCGGTGCGGGGTTCTCTAAACCGGATCTCGCTGATGCATACCTTCAAGTGGAACTGGATACAGATTCTCAGAAATTGGTACTGATTAACACACACCAAGGACTGTACGAGTACAAACGGTTATGTTTTGACCTTATTTCTGCATCGGCTATTTTTCCAAAAGTGATTGAGCAAACAGTGGGTGATATACCAGGTGTTGCTTGTTATTTGGATGACATCATTGTCACAGGCAAGACAGAAGCAGAACATTTATTTAACTTGCAAAAGACTTTAGAGGGATTGCAACAGAGTGGATTCAGACTCAGGAGAAAAAAATGCCAATTTTGTCAAACAAGTGTCACGTACCTAGGTCACATTATTGACAAAGATGGAATTCATCCAGATGATGAAAAGGTGGAAGCCATTATGCACGTGTCTGAACCGCAGAATGTTTCAGAGTTGCACTCATTCTTGGGTATGGTGCGCTACTATGACCGTTTCATACCTGGCTTAGCCACTAAATGTGCTATCCTAAATGAACTGTTACATAAAGGTACTCTGTGGAAGTGGACCAAGGGCCACAGTAAGGCAGTTCAAGCCATCAAGCTCTCTCTAACCGATGTGAATAATTTAACTCATTATGACCCAAACTTACCTATCACATTGGCTTGTGATGCTAGTCCTGTGGGTATAGGAGCTGTCCTTTTCCATACAGATCCAGAAGGAGTGGAGAAGCCAATAGCCCATGCTTCACACAAACTCACTGCAACTGAAAGGAATTATGCCCAGATTCAAAGAGAGGCATTAGCAATTGTGTTTGGAGTTCAGAAATTGCGCCAATACTTGCTAGGTCGCAAGTTTCACCTGAAGATGGATCACAAGCCACTAGTGACAATTTTCAGTCCAGAAAAAGGAATTCCAGAAACAGCTGCTAGAGATGGATAGAAGGCATGGTAGAAAAAAAGTTTGGAAATGTTGTCTATAGTGTTCGACTGACTAACCGGAGGAGAGTGAAAAAACATGTGAATCAATTACGTACTAGAATTGAGACAGAACAAAAAAGGGATACCCAGAGTCGGGATAGTTATCTAGCATTATTTCTTCCAGAACAAGAACAGGAAGAGATAGTGGAACCACAGCGTTTGAGACAAGATGTGGCTGATGCTAATCAGATTCCAGAGCAACAGCCTCCAGTCCTACTACGTCGGTCAGGATGTAGAAGATGTCCACCAAAGAGAACAGACTTGTAGAGATATAGCCTAATGACATGACTTACTAAAAGGGACATTGCAGTAATAACATTAATAGCTTCATACTATTTTCTGAATTATTGACTTACGCACTTTCTTGCTAAGTCAGGAGGGATTGTTACGCGTAGTACAGCTTAAGAACTGTTCGAGATAGTACAGCTTTAAGAAATGTTAGTGCAGCTTTGAGAAATGTACTTCCTGTGACTCTTCCTGTCTGTGAGTGTTGAGAACAGTTTTACCCTTATGTCTAAGCTGAATGGAAATAAACAGAGAAGGCCTAAATTTCTGTGGTGCTTGTTTTTCTTACTACCAGGACCCTGATGTGTTTAAGGTACTTATTTTTGGTCACCACAGAGATCGTGACCGTTCCCCCTCCTCAACACAGTCAATGCATTTTCTCGTATGCCTCTTGAGCAAAAGTCTGGTCTCCACATAGTGTAGTGGCAGGACTGACAATGGTTCATTAAAAACATAGAATTTGTTGGCAGAAAAGGACTGATTGGACCTCCCAATTTGCCCAGATGGTCCCTGCCTATTCTGTTTCCACAGATCCTAAATGGTCTCCGGCAACCCTCCCTCCTCCCTGCCTATTCGCTAATATTCCCATATGTCTCTCCCATGCATGGTTGAAGCTCCTTACTCTTTTTTCGCCTCCACCACTTCTGCTAGCAGTTTGTTCCCGGTGTCCACCGCTCTTTCAGTGAAGTAGTACTTCCTCACATCCTTCTTAACCCCCCCCCCAACCTTCATTGCATGCTCTCTGGTCCTGGTGCTCTTTCTGATTTGAAAGAGATTTCCCTCCTGTCTTGTTCACCCCTGTGAGGTACTTGTAGGTCTCTATCTTGTACCCTCTCACTCTCTTTTCTTCTAGGGTGTACATGATGAGATCTCCCAGTCTCTCCTCATAGGACTTTTGATGCAACCCATGCACCATTTTAGTTGCCCTCCTCTGGACTGCCTCCACCCGGTCTATGTCCTTTCAGAGGTGCAGCCTCCAGAACTGGACACATTATTTATTTATTTATTTATTAAATTTTGGTAACCGGGTGGGGCCACTGGGACCAAAATAATCCCTTTTTCAGGAGCGACCAGGAATTAATTACATAAATACAATAAGAGCAATACTTTAAGATACAGTACAAGATGATCCCCGAGCAAAGATACAGTAGAACAGTCAGGAGTTAATCATCGCTATGAACAATAAAGGGAGATGCGAGACAAATCACTTAACACAGAATTACACAAATACAATTAATAGTTAGCACAGTATAACATAAGGAAATACAGACCAATCAGCACAAATCCTCAAGTACAATGTTATAAGCAACAACTGAACTAACCATGAAAACAAACATTACTCCAGTTGGGATCTCACCAGCAAGCGATACAGTGACAACACCACCTCCTTCCTCCTGCTACTCCCTATGCATCCCATCTGGCCCCACCCACTGCTTTGTCATACTGTCCTGCCATTCTGAGGTCATCATATAAGATAATCCCAATGTTTCTTTACTGCTTAGTGACTGTCAGTACCTCCTCTCATCCTATACTCAGTACCTCCCCTCATCCTATACTCAGTACCTCCCCCAATCCTATACTCAGTACCTCCCCCCATCCTACACTCAGTACCTCCACCATCCTATACTCAGTACCTCCCCTCATCCTATACTCAGTACCTCCCCTCATCCTATACTCAGTACTTCCCCCATCCTATACTCAGTACCTCCCCATCCTATACTCAGTACCTCCCCATCCTACACTCAGTACCTCCCCCCATCCTACACTCAGTACCTCCACCATCCTACACTCAGTACCTCCACCATCCTATACTCAGGACCTCCCCTCATCCTATACTCAGTACCTCCCCTCATCCTATACTCAGTACCTCCCCTCATCCTATACTCAGTACCTCCCATATCCTATACTCAGTACCTCCCCAATCCTATACTCAGGACCTCCTCTCATCCTATACTCAGGACCTCCCCTCATCCTATACTCAGTACCTCCCCTCATCCTATACTCAGTACCTCCCCTCATCCTTTACTCAGGACCTCCCCCATCCTATACTCAGTACCTCCCCTCATCCTATACTCAGTACCTCCCCCATCCTATACTCAGTACCTCCCCTCATCCTATACTCAGTACCTCCCCTCATCCTATACTCAGTACCTCCCCTCATCCTTACTCAGTACTTCCTCATCCTATACTCAGGACCTCCCCATCCTATACTCAGTACCTCCTCATCCTATACTCAGTACCTCCCTCATCCCTATACTCTCAGTACCTCCCCATCCTACACTCAGTACCTCCCTCATCCTATACTCAGTGCCCCCCAATCCTATGCTCAGTAATTCCCCCATCCTATACTCAGTACCCCCCATCCTATACTCAGTACCTCCCCATCCCATACCTAGTACCTCCCCATCCCATACTCAGTACCTCCCCATCATATACTCAGTACCTCCCCATCCTATACCCAGTACCTCCCCATCCTATACTCAGTACCTCCCATCCTATAGTCAAGTACCTCCCCCATCCTATACTCAGTACTTCCCCATCCTATACTCAATACCTCCCCATCCTATACATTTTCCCCCCCATCCTTACTCGTACCTCCCCATGCTATACTCGGTACCTCCCCTCATCCTATACTCGGTTCCTCCCCTCATCCTATACTCAGTACCTTCCCCCAACCTATACTCAGTACCTCCACTCATCCTATACTCAGTACTTCCCCTCATCCTATACTCAGTACTTCCCCTCATCCTATACTCAGGACCTCTCCTCATCCTATACTCAGTACCTCCACTCATCCTATACTCAGTACCTCCTCTCATCCTATACTCAGGACCTCCCCTCATCCTATACTCAGGACCTCCCCTCATCCTATACTCAGTACCTCTACTCATCCTATACTCAGTACCTCCCCTCATCCTGTACTCAGGACCTGCCCTCATCCTATACTCAGGACCTGCCCTCATCCTACACTCAGTACCTCCCCTCATCCTATACTCAGTACCTCCCCTCATCCTATACTCAGCTCCTGGGTTTCTATGCCTTAGGTGCATGATTTTGACTATTTGGCATTGAATCTCAGCTGCCATGCCCTTGACCCCTCCTCGAGTTTCCCAAGGTCCCTACACACTTTCTCCGCCCCTTCCTGAGTATCCACCTCATTACAGATTTTGGTGTCATCTGCAAAAAGGCATACCTTCCCTTGCAATACTTCTGCAGTGTCATTTATGAAGACACTGAAGAGGACCGGTCCCAGTACTGAGCTCTGCGGCATCCCCCCCTCCCATTCACCCTTCCATCACTGGAGTGAGTGCTGTCTACCACAAACCTCTGTCACCTATCCATTAACCAGTTTCTTATCAAATTCACCACTTTGGATCCCACCACAGGCTGCTCAATTTCTTTATCAGTCACCTGTGTGGCACAGTGTTGAAGGCCTTGATAAAGTTCAAATAAGCCACATCCCTTGCCCTCCCAGATCTGTTTCCCTGGTCACCCAACTGGTTATTTATTTATTTGTTTCAAAAGTTTCACCAGGAAAGACATACTGAGCTGAATAGCAGCTTGTATCCAGATGTGTCCGGGCTCCGGGGTAAGAGGAGGATCATGAATCACAATAGGAAGGATTCAAATAGCAGGAAGAAACAGAACTAAGCATAAAAAAAACAATCTACAATAGATAGGCAAATTAGATAAATATGTACAACTGGCTAAGCATCACAGACATGCTACAATACACAGGATATTTAAGCATTATGTACAATGGTATGGTATATTGCAGAAATGGATCCAGAAGGGTAACAAGAAAAGGGTGCTAATTAATGTGCAGAATGCAATAAATGTAGTCAAGTGGTAGCGAAGTTATCCAGGGGAAAAAGGAGGAAGAGTGCAATAGGAGAGGGGGGGATACATGCAGGGGTTAGAGCAGGGAGTTTGCGAGGGGGAGGGAAGAGACAAGGAGGGGGAAGGAGGGAGTAGAAGGATGGGAAGAGAGGTACAGAGGTGGGGATCAGGTGCAGTTGCAGGAGTGGGAAGTGACTTTGAGGAGAAGCAAGGAGAGAGAGCGTAGGGAGGAGGCAGAGTGGCTAGAAAGGGTAAGAGAATTGTGGTAGGAAAAGGCAGCCTGGCCAGCTGAGCTTGTCATAGAAGTGAGTGCCAAGGAATGAAAGACAGAGTTGCGAAGGGTGTAGAGAGAAGGAGGGGGGAGGAGAGAGGTGAGATATGAAGGGAGAGAGCCTAGACAGTATTTCGCTACAAAGGAGTACAGTGAGCGAGGCACCTGGTTTCAAGGAAGGGAAGGGAGAGGGCTGTATAAAACGAGCAATAGTGGGTGCGGGGTGGGCAATCCAAAGGAGAGCGACAGAAGAAGTGGAAGAGGAAATCCAGTCTGGTGAGGGTTGACTTAGGAGCTGCATGGTAGACAATGTCTCCATAGTCAATAAACTCTGATCAGAGCCAATACAGCTGCTCTAAGCGGCGAGAGCGAGTAAAAGAATACTCGGAGCTCTCACTGTGCTGGAGTTTGCCGTACCCAAGATGGTAGTGATGACAGAACTGCATATGTGAGATACTCGAGCATGCACAGTTTGAATCAGTGGCCATCTTGGGCATGGCAGTCGTCACTTCCGCAGTTGCAGGAGAAAAAGTAGTACCCCACAAAGTGGGTGTGTGTATGGGGCCCACGGAGGGGAAGGGCCGCTAAAACACAATGAGAGGAAATGTGCTAGAGCACTGTGAAAGCACACCAGACAGTGGTCAGGTCACATGCTTCCACAGTGCTCCTTCAAAGAATGATAGAAGTACATCTGCAGAGCTTCCCCCACACAACCGTAGAAATAGAGAGAATCAATTTCTGGATAATAGCTCTGAGAGCTGGCAGGGGGATGCAACTATGGTTGCTGAAAAGAGACCCTAGTTTAGGATGTATTTTTTTTTTTTTTTTTTTACAGATGACATCCACGTGACCAGAAAAGTCAAGGTGTTGGTCAAGCCAGACCCCGAGGTACTTAAAAGGAGGATGCACCGTCGATTCTGGACCCATCAAGGGTGTGGAAGGATGGGAGGGCAGCAAGCCTGGAGAGCTTCTGCCTCGAGCCAAAGGTCAAGGAAACTGTTTTTTTTGGCATTGAAGTTGAAGAAATCAATCAGATTCCTCTGACATGACCCCCGCAACTGTGAATCCATGCTGCCTTTGGTCTTGTAGCCCATTGGATTCAAGATATGCTACTAACCTTTCCTTTAACAGGGTCTCCAGTAATTTCCCTACCACTGATGTAAGACCGAGCGGCCTATAGTTGCTAGACTCCTCCTTGCTGCCATTCTTATGGAGATGGACTAGGTCTGTCCTACTCCAGTTCTCTGGAACCATTCCTGTTTCCAGTCAATAAGATTGTTGATGGGGCAGCAAGTACCTCCCCGAGCTCCTTTTGTACCCTTGGGTGTATGCTGTCCAATCCCATAGCCTTTTCCACTTTCAGATGTGCAAGTCCCTTCAGGACACTTTCCTCTGAAAATGGATTCTGTCCTCCCCCCAGTTGTTCCTGCTGCTCCCTGGTGGTCTGTCCCCCCATTAGAACTGCTTACTCAGTTTATTGCCGTTGCAGTACTTATCATAGGAATTTTATTAGTTTAGCTCTAAAGAATAACCCACTTTAGATGTTTCAGTTTTCCAGGGGGAAGTTGAGGAGATAAGTTTACATCTTCCTAGTATACCTCTTGTAGTTGCTTTAAGTAATGCTGCTTAAAACTGAAATGTATGATCGAATACTTTCGTTATGACCCATGACAATACATAGCCCCAGACAGGGACACATTCTTTTTGTTATGTAATCTTTGTTTGTCAGGAACCAGTCATAATGCTCACTGGCCCTGTCTTCAGCGTAATACGTAAACTTTTAGACTAGTACCATTCTAATATCCCATCCGTAAGATGTATCAAAATATGACAGATTCAAGAATATCCATTGATTAAGGAACTGTGTTGTTCTAGAAGCTGCTGACATACGGACTGTATATCATTTGCATCACCAGGTAAGGAAAAAGGTCCGGCTCCCCATATGACGCACAGGGGAAATGCCAGACCTCACCCAACAACTAACACACCAAAATCTGACCAATGGAAAATCATGTACACAAATGCTCGCAGTTTGGGAAACAAGATCCCAGACCTGCAGGCAATAATGACAGAGGCTAAACTGGACATAGTAGCAATTAGTGAGATGTGGTTTACCAGTAACCACACTTGAGAGACTTCAGTACCCGGCTATGTACTGTTCAGAAGAGACCGAGGTGCAAAAAGAGGGGGTGGGGTGGAGTGGCCTTGTACGTCAATGAAAATATCAAAGCTACAGAAATTCAGAATACACATAAGGAGCCAGAAGAACTGTGGGTCACCCTGGAAACAGGAAATTAGACAGCCATACGAACTGGGGTTGTCTACAGACCCCAGACCAGGGGGAGGACATAGACACATTACTGTTAGACGATATACAAAACATGACAGCTAAAGGGGAGGTTCTGATAATGGGAGACTTCAACATGCCAGATACAGATTTTTTTCAATACCAGCAGGAACATCTGCCAGAACTAGACACATGGTGGATTCCCTGCAGGGGAAGGGCCTCAAACAACTGGCACAACAACCCACAAGAGACAGGGCTATCCTAGATCTAGTACTGACTAACAGGGAAAGGATCACAGATCTCCAGGTAGAAGGTCACCTGGGGGCCATTGACCATCACATGGTATGGTTCAATTTGGCCATTAGAACTAAATCATCCCATTCCAAGGCAAAAATATGGGACTTCAGAGGAGCTGATTTTGTTAAGATGGCCAACAGAGTTAAGGTAACCCTGGCAAAAAGAAATACAGGTGAGGGGGTACAGGCAAAGTGGGCAAGCATTAAGGATGCAATACTTGAAGCAACATCCCATTGTGTTAGAGAGAAAAGGAAGTGCAAAAGAAGAAGGAAACCACTTTGGTTCTCAAAAACACTAGCAGAAAAGGTCAGAGCCAAAAGGCTGGCCTTCAGGAAATATAAGGCAACGTAGCGGGATGAAGATAGGGAGGAGAGGAGGGAGAGAGGGGATATGATGACATACAAGTATCTTACAGGAGGAACAGGGTAGGAATGCATTTATTTTAAGCAAAAAGATGTTCCAGGACTAGAAGGCATGGGATGAAGTTGGAGGAGGATGATTAAGAGGAAATTGAGGAAAAATTTCTTCACAGAATGGGTGGTGGACAAGTGGAACACCCTGCCAGAGGAAGTGGTGGGGGCTGAAACAATCACGGGATTTAAGAATGCATGGGATAGACATAAAGGAATTCTGGAGGTCAGGGGTAAGGGGCAACAGACTTCTAGGAAAACATAAACTGAACTTACAAGCTCAAATGGGCAGACTGGGTGGGCCACAGGCCCTTATCTGCCGACACTGTCTATGTATCTATGTATCTAAACCAAACTTCCCTAAGGGAAGCAGGGAAGGCAGTAGGGCAGGCAAAGGCCCAAACCGAGGAAACACCAGCACAAACAGTAAAAGAAGGTGACAAGACTTTCTATAGATACATTAGTGAAAGGAGAAAGTCCAGAGGGGGTATTGCTAAGATCAAAGGAGATAAGGGGGCGCGTGAGGAGGAGGACCACGTAAAAGCATTGATCCTAAATAGATACTTCTGCTCAGTATTTACTGAAGAGAAGGTAGGGCAGGGCCCACAGCTCAGCACCATGGACACGGGGGAGAGGTGTGCACTAGTCCCTTCACAAAAGAAAGGGTCCTGCAAGAGCTCGATAAGCTCAGGGTGGACAAGGCAATGGGCCCTGATAGCATACATCCCAGGGTACTAAAGCAGCTAAGGGTAGAACTAGCAGAGCCATTATCAGAACTGTTTAGTGAGTCTCTGAGCACAGGAGAGGTCCCAGAAGACTGGAGAAGGGCTTGTGTGATCCCGCTCCACAAGAGTGGTAGCAGGGAGGAGACAGGGAACTACAGACCAGTTAGTCTTATCTCAGTAGTGGGCAAGGTTATGGAGGCACTCCTTAAGGAAAGGATTGTGCAATACTTGGAATCCATAGGAGCACAGGATCCAAGACAGCATGGGTTTACAAAAGGAAGGTCCTGTCAAACTAATCTCATAGATTTCTTTGACTCGGTAACCAGAGTGGTGGACCAAGGGGGAGCAGTTGACGTCGCCTACCTTGACTTCAGCAAAGCTTTCGATACTGTTCCACATAGAAGATTGATTAATAAGCTGGGTAGGCTCGGGGTAGGTCAGAAGTTGGTCAATGGGGTGGAAAACTGGTTGACGGGCAGAAAACAGAGTGTGGTGGTAAATGGTATACAGTTAGAAGAGATGCAAGTCACAAGTGGGGTACCTCAGAATCAGTCCTGGGGCCAGTCCTCTTCCATATCTTCATCAGTGACATTGCAGATGGACTGGAGGGTAATGTTTGTCTGTTTGCAGATGACACCAAGATCTGCAACAGAGTAGATGATCCAGATGGGGTGGTCAGAATTAGAAGAGATCTGGATAAACTAGCAAAATGGTCAGAAGAGTGGCAACTGGGGTTTAATGCAAAGAAGTGCAAGATCATGCACATAGGGAAGAGAAACCCTGAAGCCACCTATATGCTGGGAGGGGAGTTGCTGGCAGTCACAAGGGAAGAAAGAGACTTGGGCATCATCATCACCAATGACCTGAAATCATCCAAGCAGACCACTAAAGCAGTAGGTAAGGCTAGGGGGATGTTAGAGTATATTAGTAGGGGTATCACAAGTCGGAAGAGGAATGTAATAATCCCTCTTTACAAGACAGTGGTTAGGCTCCATCTGGAGTACTGCGTGCAGTACTGGAGGCCACACCTTCACAAGGACATTAACCAAATTGAGGCAGTCCAGAGAAGGACAACCAAAATGGTGCAGGGACTGCATCAGAAAACATATGAGGACAGATTAACGAAGCTCAATATGTATACCCTAGAGCAAAGGAGGGAGAGAGGTGATATGATCGAAACATTCAAACACCTTAAGGGCATTAACAAGGTGAAAGAGTCTAACATGTTTCAATATAAGAAAATAGCAGGACAAGAGGACACAGCATGAGATTAGAGGGAGGCCGATTAAGGGGTAATGTGAGGAAGTTCTTTTTCACAGAAAGGGTGGTGGATGCATGGAACGGCCTACCTCAGGAAATGGTGGATATGAATACGGTGCAGGGCTTCAAACAGGCATGGGATAGGCATAAGGGAGCAATACAGATGAGTATGAATAGATAGGCCATTGACAGAGCAAAGGACGATGGCACATTTATAAGGTAGAAAAAGAAATGGGCAGACTGGATGGGCCTTGCAGTCCTTATCTGCCATAAACTTCTATGTTTCTATCAGTTGGATTTCCTGTTGAGAAACTAATAAAAATAAATAAAAAAAAACAGCAGGTTTAAGGGTAATATAGGGTAGAGGAGCAAACAAAAAAACCTCTGCACCAGGATCCAGTGAATGCTACACTTTATTACAAACAATCAGAAAAGCATGACAATACCTGGCTGTGCTTGGCATATAAAGTGCAAATACTCTGGCAGATATTCGACCTGACCTGGTTTCGTCTGTTAAGGCTTTTTCAAGGGACAAAGAACCAGGAAATATGGGTATACTTAAATAATCTGTCTATAGATCCCATATGCAAGATGGGCTTCTTAAAGCTGATATCAACCCCGCCCCCATTCATGAAGGGGTAAATACAGCCCTGTAACCCTTACCTCAGTGTGTAGCAAAGTGCTTGAGTCAGTCGTTAAAAAGATGTGGTGATTCAGCATGTGGATGCAAAAGGGCATTTTCCTAGCATACAGCATGGTTTCACAGAAGGTACAGCCTGCCAAACCAACCTCATTGCCGTTGTTTGAGGAGGTAACTAGGGGGGTGGATAGGGATAGTGCGGTGGATGTAGTCTATCTAGACTTCAGCAAGGCCTCTGATACTGTACCACATGGAAAAAACTTATGGAGAAAGTAACATAAGATGCATTCCACAAAGTGTATAGGAAGCGGATAGCACACTGGCAGACAGGTAGGAGGCAGGGAGTGGTAATGGAAGGTCAGATCATCTTTCAGAGTGGAGGGATGTGCTGAGTGGAGTACCTCAGGGGTCTAGTCTGGGTTCATTGCTCTGCAACATTTTTGTTAATGACCTAGAGAAGGAGTCAGCAGCCGGCTGCTAAAATTTGCTGATGACACTAAATTGGCAGGAGTGGACTCATCGGAGGAAGGAGATTCTCTACAGGGAGACCTGCACACGTGAGATGAGAAATGAGGCTTAGATTCAACATGGGAAATTGCAAGGTACTACACCAAGGGGCGAGGCATCTGTGTCGCACATACACCCTGTGTCATGCAACAATTGGACAAAACAAATGAGGAAAAAGGTCAAGGGATAACTGTGGACCTGACATGCCAGCCTTACCAGCCAATAATGGCTCACACCAGCCAGTGTCTCCTCCAAACACACCTCCCCCCACAGTGCCGTGCACATGAAGCACCCCCCCACAACAAGCCAACATGGAGCAGACAAGGTGCACCCACTGAAAGAAGCTACAACCAGCACAGTGAGTAAATTTCCCTTTCAGTTCTTTACCTCTCCCTGCTCTTATAGTCACAAACCGAGTGAGTGGTAGCAGGTGAGGGAAGACACCACTTGCAGCACTACTTTCCACTCACCAAATCCTTCAGGTGACAGGGATAGGAATGTTGCTGGCCCCAATGTTCTCCAGCTGCCAAAAATATACAGGCAGGCTGAACAGAGAGAGAGAGGGGACAGCATGGCAAAAGGGAGCACACGTGTGGGAATGAAATGATGTGCCCCCACTTCTCTCAGCACCAGCATGCTGTATACCCTAGTACTTTACTAAAATCTATTTAATAAGTAGAATAAAGCAATTCCATTGCCAGCCCACCCCTCAGTACCTTAAAATAGCATAATCCCCCCTCTGTCATGCCTTATTTCTTACACATCAGATTAGATTAAGTAGACAACCTGATCATGCTGTACAGAGTAACAAACTCCCTTAGCCAATAGCTTCCTCAGCAGTTGCAGCTACAGCTACAGCTACAACACTTAAGATGATGTGCCTTGGGCCGGCCCAGTGGCGCTGAGGGTTGAGGCGCTGGACGCCACACCTCGTGCTACAACGGCGACCTGAGTTCGGGAGCAAGCTCAGGCACTGGGGTCAGGAGGGGCGGGTCAAGGATTGAGCGCCCAATGGGCTGCTCTCCTCCCTGGGGGGAGGGTTGGGGATTGCCTGGCATGCCAGCAGCTCCCGGTGGAGACCGGGGGCACTGCAGTATGTAGAGCAGCATGTACTCAGCTTGGCTGATGAAAGGCAGGGTTGCTAGGCGCCGTTGCGTCAGGGCGTGCACCACACATTGGGGGGGGGGTTGGAGAAAGCACCAGAACAAGGAAGAGCCCGGTCTGCGGGGTAGGCGATGGCACCTGCCCCCATACCCATACCCGGGTCCATCCTGCCTAGCCTTCCAGGTTCCTCCGCCTGGGTCCTCACCCACAACTGGAGACTATGTGTGCAAGAGCACCCAAAGAGGAGAGTCGGCCCCACCCCAGAGGGGTTAAGCTGGGGGTGCCAACTGTGGGATGAGGGGGAGGAGAGAGAAGACTCAGGTCAGAGGACTTCAGGCAGGGCAGGAACAGGCAGGATGCCTGAGAGAGGCCTCATAGACTGTGACTGGGGGGAAGAATAGTTAAAAAAAAAAAAAAAAAAGATGATGCTCCTTGAGAGGTTTTAAAGGTCATGGCTGAGGTGCAACTTTGAACCTTCAGCAAAAGATTGTTCCAAAGAACTTGGGCTGTGGCGGCAAAAGAACAGCTTATGCAGCTTGTTTTGATCCCAGGAACTAAAAGCAAGGTGCTCGCTGAGGACTGAAGGTCCCCGCTGAGGTTTTAACTCCAGAATGCTTGTAAGGCTAGGTGAAGTAGGACCATTAATAACTTTGTATGCATGGCAGAGAAGTGGTTAACCCATCCTACCTTCCAAAGAGGACCAGTTAGAGGAGGAAAAACACCACAGTGGTGCTCTGTAGGAGGGGCATCCACTGCAAACCATCCAAATCTGTTATACAGAACTTTCAGCCTGTTTAGTTCAGTATCCCTTAGTGAATGAGGTGAGTGGTGACAGCAGAGGAAGGTGAATACACTGGCGTTATAAAGTAATGGAATATTATACTCAAGCTGATGTATGGGTGTGACGTAAAATTACATTTTGAGCAATATGGCAATGTACTTGAACTGCATTCAGTGTTTTTCCTATTCTGTGTTATAATTTATTGTTTGAATGGAATCGTCTCATAAAAATGTTCAATTAAGTTACAAAAAAGGCGGTCCACATGCATACTATGTAATACTCTGAATTAGCACCCCCTTAAACCTTATTCAGATGTCTTGTTCTTGGATCCAGATTAGGTGACAAAACCTGATACATGCTAAATGAAAGGACCCTACTTTTCAGGAAATAATTTTACAATAGTGAACATCAGAGCATGTAAAGAGGAAACAGAATTATCACTCAGTCCTCACCATATAGGGATCCACTGACAGGTAGAGGGTCTTCACCTTTACATGTCCGCTGGCAATCTCATCAGGCAGGCTGGCCTTTTCCACTCGGAAGTTCTCTGGCACTGCTTCACCGTCCTTACCTAAAAGGAAGTGCAGATGGAAAGGGAGAGTCACTAAACTCATTCATGTCTGTCGACCAGATCTAGGCACCTGGACTATAAGTCAGAATTCTGTAGGTGACTAGCTATGGGTGTATTCATGTTGTCAGAAGATCAAGCCAGTCCATCGGTGCAGTGACAAGGTTATCACTCATGACTGATGATAGTGGCAATCCAGATTCGGGAATAGGCCTGGGACGTCAGGAGCCAGCTGAGTGGAAGAGGACTGGACATCACCACAGGACACTCTCCTCCTCTTTCCCTCTCTAAAAAATGTAATCAACCCATCTGTGGTGCCCTTTAATTTCTTGTTCAGCATTTTTTTTAACTGCATATTTTAGAGCAGGAAAGATAGGTCTCAGCTACTGTAACAGCCTTGTCGCAGGGCTGCTTTAACCACTGGATTAAATCTTGACCCCAGATCCCACTACATGAGATGCGAGACATGTAGCTGAGCTTTACCATCTGTTTCATTCTGAATCCAGGAGACCAAACCCACCTATAATGACCATGCAGTCTATGCGGCAAGCATGATACAGTGTTCCTTTTGTCTTTTTAATAAGAGAGAAAAAAAATCTTTCCTTTTAACCCCAGGAATCCCTCACTTATGTTTAACAACTGCATCAGGTCCACTGATTTGAGTGCCCCCCAGATTCAGAACTGTATGCAAATAATGGAATGTTTACATGGAACTGGAAGGCAATTCAAACCCTGCTATGTTGTCACAGCTCCCCTTAACAACCAACATCATATTTGTTTCTCCACTTGAAGAGAGCAGTCGCCCTGAAGACAGCTCCAATCTTCTGGGCTTCCAGAACAGTTTTATTGTTTTAAAATTATAGTTTTACTGTTTTGTTACTTTGCGATATACCCTGCACTAGTTAGATTGTTTTTTTTTCATTATTTTGTTGTATTTTAGTGGTTCCCTCTGGTTCCGGGTCACAAACCCACTCCTCGGGTCAAGTCCATTGGGTTCACAGTGCCCACCCTTTTAAATGCAATTCATGATAGGGGACAAACAGGGATACCCTCTTGTTTGCTTTGGGTCAGGGCACAATACCAGTCTCGAATCTTGTGGTCAAATATGAACCCTTTCCTGGTTAGTACACCCAGGTAAAGGATCCAAGTTATCACACCCTCTTCAGGGAAGCAGTGCGACAACCTGAACTGGCCTTCTCCCTGCAGGGCATACACCAGCCTGGTTCACAACCCCCTGCAGACTCAATTGAGACTCTGGTATATTCCCTTAACCTGCCAGATCACTACACAGATCAATCACAGTCTGGCTGCATATGATGACACCCTAAGCATATAACAGTTGTGTTAGATTATTAATACTGTTCCACCATTCACATCCAAAATGAGCAAGTCTCAAGGCAGAGTTTTAAAAAAAAAACAAAGTTTACTAAAATAAAAATAAAAAAATAGTAAATAAATGCAGTACACTAAAACAACCTATGTAAATTCAGGTTACAGTCAGAAAAATTAAACTGGACAATTATACAGAAACAAAGCACCTTGCAACAGATTAACTAAAATCTACCTTAGTTTCAGTTGGCAAACTGGTTCAGGCTTTAGTTACCAATCCTTGCAGAAGTGCCTCTTAGAAGTCCAGAAATCGAAGTGGCAGTCCTCTCAGCCAGGCTTAACAATATCAGAGAGGAAAGAATGTTCCACCCAGGCAGCTTCTGAGGTTACAGCTCTGTGAGGATGCTGGCTGTGAGGTCACTCTCATTCCTGCATAATTACATAGTAACATGCAACTGCACAGGGGCAAATGTTTCAGCTCACTACCCTTTTGAAATCTGCAGTTTCAGCAATATTCCAATAAACAAAGTCTGTTTTCTCACTAGGGAACTACAGAGCATGGTTTATGGCAGGTTAGAATTAACCCCTTTGATGTTTCAGAAATATATCCTGAGAGCCACTTTACACATTTGGTTGAAATTTCACATATGTCTATCAGAAACAGCTTCCCTTTTGGTAACCCAGAAAATGCAGCATTTTACGGCAGTTTTCCTGGGTTCAAAGCAGTGGCTTCTGATAACCTGGTTTAATGACATTCACAAGGATGTTGGCAGATCTGTGTTAAGTTTCCTTTAAGCCAGCTGCTTTCTCTCAGATCAGAGAGAGGACAGAACATTTTAAAAAAATCCAGTCTCTCTCAACATCCCATGAGGCCTTGCTGTCACTGCCATGTTTCATAAGCAGAAATTCCAGATTATGGATAAATGAGAACTGGCAGATGGCTATTCTTGCCACAATTCCTACTTCAGTTCCAGAAACCAAGGAAAACTGTTTGACAATGCAGTTCCCACCTTCAGAAAACCGCATTTAAAAACATAAAACGCTCATAAAAACTGCTAATTTGTATTATTATAATGTTTATGAGCTGAGGAGTCCTCAAGTGGGGTCTAATTAACAGGGCCTAGCAAAAAGGCTGAAAGGTGACAAATGTGGGGGAAGGAGACAGAAACAGAGACATCTGTAGAAAATGAAAATAGATGTGTGCACGTAGCTAGAATGGCAATGTGAGCATGCCCACATGCGCGCGTGCACACACAGGATGGAAGTGTGTGCAGGCATGTGTCCACAAATAAAATGCACCATGCACACATTTTCTACAGATGTCTCTGTTTCGGTCTCCTTTCCCTACATTTGTCACCTTTTAGCCCTCTTGCTAGGCCCTGTTAATTAGTCCCCACTTGAGAACTCCTCAGCTCATTCACTCCTACCATGCCTTTTCATACTCATGATCTTTTTGTTTTCCAGCGTCTATTCTTTGCTTGCCTATTATCACTTTTTTCCTAGATCCTCCCCCTATTTTCTTTCCTCACATATATATCTGTTATTCCCCCTTACTTTACCACTAACTTTGCTTTTTTCTCTTTTAGTTCATTCCTGAAGTAGACCTTTGATCGAAATGTCGATTCTAACTCTATTTTCTGCGTGCTTTTAATACATGCTGTTTTTAATACATAGGGTGGGATATTCAGACTGCGCCAGGCTGTGGCGCAAGCCTTGGCACAGTGCAACTGGGATATGCCAGGGCACTGACAGGGTGATATTCAACGGTGCTGCGCCATGGCTCAGCACCATTGAATATCGCTCAGTGGCCACCCGCAATGTGTATGGCGCAGTTGTACTGCACCAGCGCAAGTGACCAGAGAGGGCAGGGGATGCGCTACGCAAGTGCCGCTATGCCTAGGTGCATCAACCGCTATATTCCAAGGTTCACATGCAATGGGGCCATAATGCATGCAAGGTGAAAATGGGGCATTTGCATGTCATTATGGCCCCATTTGCATGCAGGTGCATCCATCCGGCGACTTATGCGCTAGCACCTTCCAGGCTGCAGCCACAGGGGACCGACCCCTGCACAAGCGGCAAGTGCCCACAGCCCGATCACAGGTAAGTATAAATATAATCCTATATTCTGGTGGTTCAGTGGATTGCTCGCGAGTTTTACTGTGGGCAGAAGTCTAAAAACAGATTAGATCCCATCCCTGGTTGTCCACTGGTACCCACCTCCCACCCTCCCACTGAGCCCCGCCACCTCGCCTCCCCCGCCAGCAGCGTGGTGGCAGCTCCACCAAGCCGCCAGCCGCCTGGCCGACTGACTCGACAGGACAGCTGCACGCCCATTGTTCACATTGAAAGAGTTGTCAGGAGGGTAGTAGACAGACATTAACCAGATATGTGAATGAATCCATCTACATATCTGGACTGTGTAGTACAGCACGGTCTGCACGCCCATTGACCCACTGTATGCAGTCAGTCGGCAGGCGGGTTTGTGGGTGGGGAGCTGCCGCCTGCTGACCGGGGAGTGGGGGCAGGGGTTCAGTGGGAGGGTGGGGAGGGGGTACCGCTGGACCACCAGGGATGGATCTAATCTATTTTTAGACTTCTGCCCACGATCGGGCTACGAGCGGTCCACTGGACTACCAGGGATATGGGAGTTAATAATTTTATACTTCTGCCCACGATCGGGCTGCGAGCAGTCCGCTGGACTACCAGGGATATAGGAGTTAATGATTTGATACTTCTGCCCGCAATCGTGCTGCGAGCGGTCCACTGGACCACCAGGGATATGGGAGTTAATAATTTTACACTTCTATCCGCGATCGGGCTGCGAGCAGTCCACTGGACCACCAGGGATATAGGAGTTTATAATTTCATACTTATGCCCGCGATCGGGCATGGGGGGGCGCTACCCGATGGAGGGTGCTGCCAGAGCTCTGGTGGCCACCCACAGCTGGCAGCTGCCGTGTTGCGCCATGCAATATGGCAGCTCACCTGTGGGTGGCCCGCTGTTGCTCCTTTATTTTTTGGAACAACTGTATGTGGCGCATGTAGGGGTTGCGCCTGCATGGGCTCCCCACATCCCGGGCTGAATAGCGGGATGTGTGGGGGTATCATGGCATGCCCCCATTGCGCCACTTACATGATCGCCCAGGCGCATCGGAGTTGTGCCGCGCACTTTCTCCTTTTGAATATCGTGCTGGGGAGCATCAGTGGGTTGCACATGGTGCAACTGTGTTGTGCCATGTGCAACCCTTCTGAATACCCCACCCCCAATGTATTACCATTTTGTTTTGTTTTCAGGCTACATGCTGATGCAGCCCTTCTTTTGTTCTTAGTTTTTTCAGGGCTTAATAGGTGTGTTATAGCATGGGTAAGAACATCCTAGCCACCTGATTGGGTAAAAGACAAGTACAAGAGTGTAATGATCTGGCCTGTGTACCATTTTGGCTACAATATCAGTATACCTCATCTGGAACTATGTTTTTGTCTTCTTTTCATATTTCATGCAAAAAACAATAGTTTCTTATTAAAATCATTAAAAAAATTTAACATTTATTTATACATTTATTTAAAGGGGAAGTAAATGTTACTGGGTAGTACCGTACTTACTTAAGTTCTTGCTCCAGGCTCAGAATTAGAGATACCCTCAGATGAAGGACTTTGTTTTCTTTGTTTGTACTGCCTTTGTAAATAGCTATCCTGAACAATTTTATTTTTTATTTTGTTATCGAAAATAATAAAATGCTATTTGCGAATTTTATAACTGCTCCTGGCTTTCCTGTGCTTCCTGACCTGCACCTCGACAACACTGGCCTCAGGTCTTTTTCCCTCCCTCAGTTCTTGTGAAGTTTGCAATGTGCCTGCTCAGTGGATGAATGGAATGTTTCAGTTCCAGTGCCCAACTGTCCCCCACCCTTCAAGTGTGGCACAGTAATTCAATCACATGTACTGAACAATGAAAAAAAATTCACACATACCAGGCCGTGAATTCATTACAACTCTCCGAACCAAAGTCATGTCCACAGCAATTAAGGATGGAGCACCAAATTCTACCCCTAAACAAAATAAGAGAACACAGAAGTTGCTCAGACCTACTTATGTAAAGGTGTTTCTATAAATATCTCGAAAGGCTCTCAAAGATGACCTACATGGACACAGGGTACAATTACAGGATGATTCTTTGTTATCTTATACTGATCAATAATCACTGTTCCTTATCCTAAATCCTGTGACAGAGACACGAGAAAGAGAGAGAACAGACACACAGACAGACAGATAGCTAGATAGACAGACAGACTGTCTGTAGATAGACAGATAGATTGGTACACAGACAGACAGGTAGATAGATATGTATCTAGACTGCTGCCCTCCCAAGGTCCAGCACTACTGCTGTCTTTCTCTTGCTTGACCGCATATGTGGCACTGAGGGAGCGCTGGGCAGCAGCACGAATCTTTGATGTCTCCTGTGCCCTTCTTCTTTGCAGCTGAGGTCATGTTTCTTTGGCCCAAGTTCCCCTATTCTGTCAAGGGGTAGTGGGAGAGACAGGGATGCCATGCCGCCATTTGGAACCTCAATGTGCCATGCACACCTCCACGAGCTGCCACCAAAAAGCAGGAACCCATGCTGCAGGAGGCTCCTCCCCAGCACTCCCCACTCTCCTATCCTGTCTAGCGACACACTCCTCTGCCATACCACGACCCCACCGACTCAACTAGACATCAGCCCAGGAAGGGCTGCAACCACCTGGGGGGCAGCGCTCTTATTGGGGGCACAGATACAAACTAAAAAATAAAGATCTGAGAGCACCAGGCTCCAGCATCTCTGGCCATAGCCATTTTGCCAATCCCTGACCCTGCAGTTCAGCCAATCAGAGGGCAAGAAAGCCCAGAGCTGCACCCAGGGGGACTGTGGGAGGATCATGCAATCAGACTCTTCCTAATGAACTGGTGGGCTAAGAAAGCCAATCAAAAGGCAGAGGGACTGACAGATAGCCTGCCTGACAAATCAGACACTGAATTGGGGACAGAAGTTTCTGGACTAAAAGAGCTTGTGGCAGTCCGAGAGAAACACTGAAGAGTTCAGACCTGCTGCTGGTGACCGTGAGGTCATGTGAGAAGCCTAGTCAGACCAACAATCCACCAAACCCTCAACAGGGCTCATCCTGCAAAATCAATGTGAGCATACCTAGTCTTATACTGTTCAGAGACTGTGCCAGGTAAAGGCACCTGTGTAGTGAAACCTGTGAAATTGCACTAGATGAGAACCTGTAAGAAACCACTAAAAATGTGAGCCTGTGGAGCCTTGCTGCCTACCAAAGCTGCTGAGCTGTACAAAGACAGAGACCTGCATCCTACCCAGGTTGCTCCAGATCCAGGTAAGGGGCCTGCTTGCCCTTATCTAGTGGGGTGGATCGGGGAACAGGAAGTCACAGGACATGTGCCCTGAGTTCATGGGTACTCTTGATCCAGAAGGGAATCAGACCATAGAGCTCGCTCCTAGGGTCTGGACTCCTTGGGAACCAGCAAGCCAATGCATAATGCTCCTGTGACAGAGTTGAGACAGAAGGGCTGTGCTGCAGCAGTATGTCTGAAGGGAGTTGATGGGCTTCATCCCCAGGTCACTGGGCCCTGTTCCTGACTGCTGTCCCCCCCTGTTGCCGTGTGCTGTCCCCTGCCTCGACTGAACTGCTGCATCTGGGGGTCAGGGATCTTCTGCACTTTTCCAATTTTGAATTCCAATTACTGCATTTACATTACAGGTTTGTTTGCAAGCATCTACCGTTTGGATTTCAAGTTCTTTTATTGTGCTAGCTAGCACACTATGGCCTGTTGGTTAAACTGCAAGCTTGCTAATTTCATCAAGTGAACCACCAAAAGAACCCAAGCGGTGTAGCTACCATACCTGCACCGGGACTCTAGTGTAATTCCTGGGTACCCAGAGTCATTGTTGTGTAATACTTCAAACTGTAGTTTTACTACTGGTACCACCAGAAGAGTTACCGCACCCTGTGTAGTATAATTCTTCTTTTTGTACCCCTTGGTTGGGCAGGTGCTTGATGGTCTGTTTGGTATCTGAAAGAGTGGTAGTGATCCACAGTACAGTGGCTTCCACGGGGCAATGTTCTAGGGTTGGAATAATCAAGGTGACTTGCTGTTGTCTAAGCCCATCTTTTCCTCCAGTTTCCCAGCTTGAGTTCTTAAATAAAACACTGTTCATTTGTTGAATTTTTCTTCTGTGTATGCGCCCACTTTGTATATCCTGATTGAAGTGTTTACTGGAGAAGGTAAAGCAGTCTTATTGGTCCCAAGGGGTGGTCCAGTCCAGTGTAGGAAAGTGGATAGGTACTGCATTCGGGGGTACTGCATACAACATCTGGCCCACTTATGTCTCTAGGTGGAGGCACAGCACTATTCCTTTTTTTTTTATATTAAAATTTTTATTAAGTTTATCGTGAAACAATAAATTCCATCACACAATGGACATCACATTGACACTACAAATGCCACAATAAAAGAATATTTTACAGATGCAAAGTCAGTGCATATAAAGTAATATAGTCAGTTCATACGAACGTACAAAATTTGCCAGCAAATAAAGGCCTAGTGGTCTATCAAGTCTGCTCGAATGTGCAGCTAGCACCCCTTATTCTGCAGCTGCTCCTCCCTTCCACCCTCCCCCTTGCCCCATCCCAGACCCTTTTGAAGCAGCCCACTGTTCTACTGGATACCACTTCTGCCAGTAACGCATTCCACCCAACTACTACCCTCTCCATAAAAAAGTGTCTCCTCATCCCCCTCCTGAACCTTCCTCCCTCCAATCTCATATCATGGCCCCAGGTGTCCCTCTCCTCCCTTACTTTGAACAGCCCCTCAATACCTGTCTTGTTTATTCCTTTCATGTACTTGGAGGTTTCAATCATATCCCCACCGTCCCTCCTCTCCTCCAGTGAGTACATGTTCAACTCCCTCAGCCTCCTCTCGTATGGTAAGTCCCCAGCCCCTGGATCATCTTTGTTGCCCTGCACTGCACCCCCTCCAGTAACTTAATGTCCCTCTTCAGATACAGGCGCCAGTACTACATGCAGTACTCCAGGTACGGTCTAACTAATGATCTATACAGTGGCAGAATCACCTCCCCACTCCTCGAGGATATACCCCTTGCAATGCAACCTAGCATTTTGTAGGCCTTTGCAGCTGCCTTCCTACATTGTGCCGAGTTGTTCACTGACCCCATAATGAGCACACCCAGATCCTTCTCCTCCTCTGTCTTGGCTAGCTGCACTTCCCCCAGCTGGTAACTCCTCCTTGGGTTTTTTGCCCCACAGTGCAGCACCTTGCACTTTTTGGCAGTGAACCCCAGTTGCCAGGTGTCCGACCAGGTTTCCAGCTTTGCAAGGTCCTCCTGCAACCCCTGCCATCCCCCTAGGTCATCCACCACCGCTCCCATCTTGGTGTCGTCAGCAAACAGACTGGCCTTGCTCTTGATGCCCAATGATGTGTCTGCAGTGAATATCCCAAACACTGGTCCCAGCACCGAGCCCTGTGGAACACCGCTCGTCACTACCCTTGGGGATGAGAGCTCCCTACCCACCACCACTCACTGTTGCCTTCCCTGAAGTCAGTTCCCTACCCATCTCACCAGCTTTGCATCCACCCCTGTGCCTTCCAACTTACTTCCCAGCCTCCCATGTGGCACTGAGTCAAATGCTTTGCTGAAGTCCAGGTACAGGACATCCACTGCATAGTCCCCGGCCAATTGCCTAGTTACCCAGTCATAGAACTCCACCAGGTTGGTTTGGCAGGATCTGCCACTTATGAAGCCATGCTGTCTACTGTCCTGTAGTCCTTTGGCCTCCAGGAAGGACACCAGCCTCTCCTTCAGGATAGTCTCCATCAGCTTACCCATGATGGATATGAGGCTCACAGGCACTTGTGGAGGGGAACCACATGAGCCATCCTCCAATCCTGAGGTACACACCCTGAGTGTAGTGAGGCACTGAATAGGTCTGCCAAACGTCCCACAAGGACCTCTGCCAGCTCCTTCGGTACCCTAGGGTGGCAACCATCTGAGCCTGGCACCTTGTCCACCCTCAGTGCCCTCAAACCCTCCAGAACCCTGCCCTCCATGATTTACCACACAGTCACCACTTCCCCCTCCGTTTCTGCTCTCCCACCCACCTTGGGTATCACCCCCGCTTGGGTATCACCCCCCTCCCTTCTCCTTAGTAAATACCGAACAGAAGTAATCATTTAGCATTTCTGTCTTATCACCCCCCTGCTTCCACCCTCCCCCTCCTTCCTAATCCTTACAATATTTTCCTTACAGCTCCTTTTCTCCCTGATGCACCTGAACAAGTCCTTCTCCCCCTTCTTAATGCCCTGCGCCAGCCTGAGCTCCTTAGGCGCTTTGGCTGCCCTTACTGCCCTTGTCACCTCCTTCAATTCCTTCAGGTACTCCTCCCCTCTGTCTTCCCCCCTCCCTGTTTTTCTGTACCTCCTAAAGGCAGCTCTTTTCCTCCTTACCTTTTCCATGACCTCCTTGCTAACCCAGCTAGGTTTCTTTGTCCTAGCCGTCTTGCTCTAGGCCTTGCTGCAGGTTCTGGTTGCCTCCACTATCCCCAGCTTTATGAGCTCCCACCTCTGGTTAGTGCCCATACTAGGTTGAATTCTAGCCAGGTACTCTTTTACCATTTCCCCCATCCTCCCGAAGTTGGCCCTCCTGAAGTCCAGCACTCTTGTGCTAGATTCCACTCCTTCCTTACTCATACCCAGTGTGAACCACACTGAGTGGTGGTCACTCCCCACCAGCAGTTCTTCCACCCTCAGTTCCCATACAAACTCCCCATTTGCCAACATGAGGTCAAGGGTATTCCCTAACCTGGTTGGTTCGCTGACCATTTGCATCAGGAAGCTGTCCTGGAAGGCATCTAGCAGTACCTGCTCCCTTCTATTCCTGGTTGATGGGGTACTCCAATCCACTCCTGGCATTTTGTAGTCCCCCACGATCAACACACTACCCTTCTCGCAGGTCCTTCCGATCTGTCCCACTAGTTCCCTGTCTATCTCTTCTGTTTGAGAGGGCGGCCTGTACACCACTCCCATCCTGAGAGTCCTATTCTTGGAATCCTGGATTTGCATCCATAGTGACTCTGTACTACCTTCCTCCCATACACATTTCAGTCCATCCCTCACATATACTGCCACCCCCCCCCTTTCCCATTCGTTCTATCCCTATGAAATATCCTGTATCCTGGTATCGACAGGTCCCAGTCATTGTATTGGGTGGCCCATGTTTCAGTGATGGCCACCATGTCCACTTCTCCCTCTGCCATGAAAGTCTGTAGCTCTGCAGTTTTCTTCCCAAGGCACCTAGCATTCAGGGTGACCACCTTCCAACCTTTCCCCACCTCCTCTCCTTCCCTCCTTTACTAGCATCGCCACTAGTACTTGCCCTTTGTCCTCCGTCACTGTTATAGGGGGGTAAGCTCATATGGCTCCCAACCTGTGGTCTCTGCATGCCACTTGCCACCCCCCGCTCCTAGTTTAAATTTCCAACTACCTCTATGTACTCCTCCATCCTCTGTTTCAACACTTTCTTTCCCTCCTCGCTCAAGTGTAGTCTATCCTTGGCATAGAGACTACTGTCCTCCCAGGTCCCTTCCCCCCCAGCACCAGCCCATACCCTTTAGCATGACACCAGGTTCTTAGCCATCCATTAAATTCCTCTATTCTTAGCTTTCTTGCTGTGCTTGCCTTGGGTACTGGAAGTATCTCTGAGAAAGTTACTGATCTTCCTGCCCCCTCACATAATTGTCCTAGTTCCTCAAACCTCCTCTGGACTATATCTACCGTCCTGTCAGCCAGGTCATTTGTCCCCATATGTATAATTAAATGAGGCTTCTCCCTACCTCTTCTAACATATTTTAGAACAGATTGTCCCACCCTTTCCGCTGTCATTCCCGGCATGGCCTCCTCCCAAATGCGACTATGCCTCTCCCCTGTGAGGTGTGGGATTAACAGGACTCCAAGCACCAGTTTATAGGATCAAAAGATATTTATTATTCCAGAACAATTTGGATTAACTCAACGGACTGTTTCGTCAAAACAAAAAAAAAAATAAAAGAATACATACAGCATACATACACTAGAACTAGCTAGTGTTTCCACAGCTCAGAACAGACTACGTCTGTTCCTCACCAGACTATCTACCTGAATGAAAGAAAGCATCAATTTTATACTAGTCATACAGGGGAAGGGCTTGAATCTCCTCCCATTTGGTCATAAGACATAAAAAGTATCAAAATAACAGTTTATTATATGTTCTGAACATGAATTACTTCTTTATTATTCATTTACACCCTGCTCCAAGCTCAGAACTTCATAAAAATGGGAAGCTTAAGAAGAAAAAATCAGAGGTCCAGATGAAGCTCCGCCCCCTCTGTGTCAAGTCTATAAAGAGAGGGAAGAAAGGCCGGCCGGCTTGTATAGAATAGACACAGTGAAGGTTGGAACTCCCTCGGAGCCTTACACCAGGAAATACCTAACCGAAAATAAAATACCTATTCCAGGTAATAGAACAATAAAAAAAAAAAAACACTTCTTTACCACTACCAAGAGCAAAAGAGATAATTAAACGTGTTCCCAATCCTTCTTTTTAGTCAGACTGAATGTTTAAGCTGTCTGGGGCGTAAAAACGGAAAACAACAAAATGCTACTTAAACTACTCCTACGGTCTTGAATGTACAGGACAGACTTGCTAAAACAATTGCTCCCCAACGTAGACTAACTAAGGGAAATACTAAGCAAAGGAAATGTCTATCTAGCTACATTATCTTTTCTTTAACCTAGCGTAGCTTGGTTTTCTAGAGTAACACTTGAGCTTTTAAAGCGGTATTTTGACTTGCTACAAAAGAGCAAAAGGAAGGGGTCACTCGTTTCTGACTTCCCGGTTAACCGGACTTCTATTCGCTGCTTTACCATCAGGTTGTCACTACTACCACACACGGTGTATTTTTGTTACTGCCATGTAGGTAGAATTTGCATTTGGGAACTTAACCAGACTGCAGTTGCTGAATTAAAACCGCGCCTTGCACGGCTTACAAAACTCAGTTACTGCCATATACTGCAAAAGGCGTATAACACTAACAATTGCATTTTCTCTTTTTAGGTGTTACAAAACATTCTTTGAATCTTGGTGACATCCTCTTACATACAGAATGAATCTTTATTTTCATGGTGGATACTATTCTATCCTTTACTGAAATATCTCTCTCAGGCGTTTGTATGAGCCTTTTTATGACGGGGAATACGGTAAATGAATTTCACTCGAAATAGGGAAAGTAAAAGACTTTGAAATCAGGAAACAAAGGGAAAGAAAGGAACTGATATCAGGTGACCTTCCTGATAGTATGAATACAAAAATGAAAGAAAGGGCAGGAAGGATAGAAATTACAAAATTAGAGCTGTTGCAACAGACTTTTATAGAAGAAACCTTCCCTTTTGAATGAATCCATTATCACATCCCCTTGCTACCCCACCTGACTCCGCTTAGTATTGAGTCCCCCAGCACTAAGATTCCACCCCTCTTACCAACTGCTTGCTTCCCTTCCTCCCCACCTCTTGCTGTTGGTTCCTCCTCTTCCTCCTGCACAGTAGTTCCCCCTTCCGCCCCTGTTGTAATTCCCCCAGCAGAGCTTCCCCCCTCTCCAGTTTCATCCAGACTTCTATCAGTTACTCCTTCAATCTCATCACCTCCCTCCTCCTTTCCCTCTAGTACTGCAAAATGTTTTTTCTGAAGACCCTTCTCCTATGCCTGCTCCCTCCCTCCTACTAGCCCGTTCCCTCCTTTCAACTCCATGACTGTTGCCACTTCTCCTCCACCCCTCACCAGTCCCTTTTTCCTCCTTCCTGTTGTCTTTTTTCCCTTGACCTGGGTTCCCCCGATGCCGTTCCCCTTGGCCTGGGTCCCCCTGTCTCTGCTTCCCTTCTTCTGACCGTCTCCTCCCCCCTGTTGGCCCAAACTGACCTCCCTCCTCATCTCCCCTCCTCCCTCCCTCCAGTGTTGGGCTATAACCTCCTCCAGTCTGCCTTGCCTGTCTTCGCTCCTCCTGCAGACCCTTGATCTCCTTTTTAAGTTTCCCTATTTGGCTGCACACTAAACATCCCCCCCGCATCCTCCTCGGAATTTTTAGAAAGATTGGCACACCGCACTTGTTGCAGCCTACCACCCTACCCATTGCTCTCTTCGCCCACCAGCGACCCCCCATCCTTCCAGATGAAGGATAGCCAACATTCCCTCAAGTCTGTGATTCAGGTTCACAATAAAAAGCGCACTAAAGGGTGCAATATGATAGTAGTGAGCATGTTTTCGTGAATAACGGAAAGAAAAGTCCATTGAGTGTTCCGAAGAAGATCTTCTGAATGAAATGCAGCAGAAAATCCACAATATCAAAACAAGGTACAAACATAGAAACATAGAATTTAATGGCAGATAAGGACCGCTTGGCCCACCTAGTCTGCCCATTCCCCTACCTAATGGATAAGCTGCAGATCCTAGTTAACCAACAGCTTACTTACTCCTACCCCCTCACAAGAATAGCCTTATGTCTGTCCCATGCATTCTTGAATTCCCCCACTGTTTTTGACTCCACTACCTCCTCAGGAAGGCCGTTCCATGTATCCACAACCCTCTCCATGAAAAAATACTTCCTCACATTGCCTCTGAGTCATCCCCCCTCTACAGGGTTTTAAATAATTGATTAGCAGTTTTTTTCTTGGGACAATACTAATTGTACAGAAAGTATTTATATAGGTATTCTAGAAGTGTTATATGTGTTAAACACAGTGAGGCAAGTGCTATGCATTTTCACAATGTTTTAGCACTTTTATGAGAAAAACGCTAATCAATTTTTAGAGTTAAATAAAACCCTGCTCTATCTTCAAATTGTGCCCCCTTGTTCTTGTACATCTCTTTTTCTGAAAGATGCTACCCTCTTGGACTTTGTTGATTCCCTTGCGGTACTTGAAAGTTTCAATCATGTCCCCCCTCTCCCTCCTCTCCTCGAGGGTATACACATTAAGCTCCTTCAATCTGTCTTCATATGTCTTCTGGTGCAGACACTGCACCATTTTAGTTGCCCTCCTCTGGACAGCCTCCGTTCTATCTATGTCCTTGCGGAGATGGGGTCTCCAGAACTGCATGCAGTACTCCAGATGGGGTCTCACCAACTGTATGTACAGAAGGATAACAACTTCCTGTTTTCTACTGGTGATGCCTCTCCCTACGCATCCCAGTATCCCGCCAGCCCTCCTTACTGCATTCTCACCTTGCTTGCCCACCTTAAGGTCATCTGATATGACTACCCCCAGGTCCCTTTTCATTTTTGTTGTTGTTAGTATCTCACCCCCCATTGTGTACTCTTCCCCTGGGTTTCTGTTTCCCAGGTACATTATTTTGCACTTCTTTGCATTGAATCTAAGCTGCCATACATTTGACCATTCCTCCAACCTTGCCAAGTCCCTTTCCATCCTTTCCACCCCACCTTCTGTATCAGCCCTGTTGCAGATCTTTGTGTCATCTGCAAAGAGACATACTTTTCCTTCCGGTCCCTCTGCAATGTCACTTATAAAGACATTAAAGAGAACTGGTCCCAGTACTGAACCCTGCGGTACCCCGCTAGTAACCCCCCTTCTTCAGAGTGAACTCAGTTTACTATTACCCTTTGCGTCCTGTTGCCCAGCCAATTTTTTACCCAGGCTACCACTTTGGGGCCCACTCCAAGGCTAGCTAACCTGTATGTTAATCTTTTGTGTGGGACTGTGTCAAATGCCTTGCTAAAGTCTAGGTAGGCCATGTCCACAGCGCCTCCCTGGTCTACTACTTTGGTCACCCAGTCAAAGAAATCTATTAGATTTGTCTGACACGACCTTTCTGCTGTGAATCCATGCTGCCTTGGGTCCTGTGCCCCACTGGCCTCTAGGAATTCAACAATTCTTTCTTTCAGAAGTGATTCCATCATTTTCCCTACCACTGAGGTCAAACTAACAGGTCTGTAGTTTCCTGCCTTTGTCTTGCTCCCACTTTTGTGAAGGAGAATCACATCTGCCCTCCTCCAGTCCTCAGGTACCACACCATCCTCCCATGATTTGTTAAAAAGGGTAGTCAGTGGTGTCACTAGTTCTACCCTTAGTTCTTTTAGAATTCTTGGGTGAATCACGTCAGGCCCCATTGCTTTGTCCACCTTCAGTTTTAAGAGTTCTTTCAGAACCCTTTCTTCTGTGAATGGACTGGTATTGACCTCCCTATCCAGAGTGCTTCTATTCTTTGTTTTAGGTACCTCCCCCTCCTCTTCTTTTGTAAATACTGGGCAGAAGTATTAATTCAGTATCCCTGCTTTTTCACTGTCCCCCTTTGCTCACCTTCCCTTCCCTTTATTAAGCCTCACTATCCCTCCCTTGGTCTTTCTTCACTCCCTAATGTACCTGTAAAAGGTTTTATCCCCCTTCTTTTCCTCAGTTTGGACCTTTGCTATTCTCACTGTCTTCCCCGCTTCCTTCTGCTTTAACTGGTACAGTTCTCTGTCCTGCTCCTTCTGTGTTTCCTTATACTTCCTGAATGCTACCTTTTTCTCCTTAACTTTCCCTGCCACCTCTTTTGAGAACCATAGTGTTTTTTTCTTCGTTTTGCTTTGTTGATTTGCTTCACACAAAGACTTGTTGCCTTTGTGATGGCTGTTTTGATTTTTCCCCATTGTTCCTCCACCCCTCCTTCTTACCTGTTTGCTAGTGCTTTTCTGAGGCACTCTCCCATTTTCCCAAAGTCAGCCCTCCTAAACTCAAATACTCTTGCTTTTGTATGGCTTGACTCTATGGCTGTGTTTATCGTGAACCACACTGTTTGCAATCCAGAACCAGAACTGTTAGCAATCAAATACAAACAATCTATGGAGTAGGTAGTGGAAGGAAAAGATAAAAGATGCAGAAAGTAACTGCGTAGGCAGGAATTAAGAAGTCTCCCAAGAGGCTATGAGGTTGTATTAGAAAAGAAGAGAAAGTGGTAGAGAGAAAGCAGAATAGGAGAAGGACCCAGCCTTACGGAACAAAGTCCAAGTAGTGGTCCAGTTCATATAGAACCCACCTACACCATTTGATTTCGAAAGAAGGTTATGTGCTTCATGATCCTGGCTGATATCCTCTCTAACGTGTATATAAGTCAAGCATGAGTTACCGTTAGGTAGTTCGGATGGGAATCTTCTCAGTGCGCCACAATATGGAAATGGGTTTTTTGGCCACTAAGATCAATAAAATGGCTAATTTTATGGAGGGTTTACTCAATGTGCATTGATCTGGGGGAATGGTGGTAAGGATGAAGGAGGGGGTAATCATACCAGGGCAATCAATGATGTCCGCAGTCTTCTGCACTACAGCATGCCAATATGATTGAAGGTATGAGAATGCCCAAAGGACATGCATTTGATCCACCTGGATAGTGCCACATTTGCACCAGTAGTGGCCAACAAGAGGGCAAATGAATTTAGCAATCACCATAGGTGTGCGGAAGTACCAGAGTCGGCACTTCCAAGTGAATTCCCTCCAGTGGGAGGCAGCTGTTACCCTGTGAACAGGAGGGGTATATTTATAACCCTGCTCTAAAGAATGGGTGATGCCCAGTTCCATATTACATCTGTGCAGGATGGTGTCGGTACAGACTGTATGAGGCTTTGCAGAGCCCTGTATAAAAGACTAATAAGATGCGCTCAGGTGTCACCCGGCATGTAGGATTTTAGAAGGTGAACGAGCAGGGGTGGATTTTCAGCTAAGCGGGTCAGGGACTCTTCCCGAACATGAAGGTAAGTGCGAAGTTGCAAATATTTATGGAAATCAGTGGATGGGAGGTGAAACAATGCCTGAAGAAGAGTCACAAATGGCAAGATCCCTGTTGGAGTGATTAGTTGGTACACATATCGAATACCCTACCCATGCCTTGTCAGTAATGTTTCATCAAGTTTGTTGTGGGGGGGAGGCCATATCATGAGCTATGGCCTGGAAGCAGAACCTATCAATAGTGGTAAAAAAGTGTTTTCAAAGGAATATCCATTGATGGTAAGTTTCAGCCGTAAAATGATCAAACTTACTAAAAGGAGTACAAGCAGGTGGATTGCCGAAAAGGTATTGGACGTGGTCATGTGTATCATTTAGTATGTGCTCAAGTCAGCTTCCAATAAGAATGATAGGATGCAGTGAGCCAAAGACAAACTATTCTGAGATGAGATGCTAAGGCGTACCAAGTTAAGATAGGTAGGTTGACTCCCCCCTTATCCCTAGGGAGCTGCAAAATGGAATCGCGAATCTGGGGGATTTTACCCTGCCATATAAAGCAGGAGATTACTTTATCCCAGACCCTGAAATAAATTTTGTGTGGCATAATGGGGAGGGTTTGGAGAAAGTATAAAATCTGAGGAAGGATATTTTGTCGTAATACTGCTATACAATTAAAAAATCCAAGAGTGAGAGTGAGATTTGTCCAGCGGGAGAGGTCGGCATTGACTTGCTGGGTTAATGGCTCATAACTGAGGAGGTTGAGATGCTCCAGATTTCTGGTGATTTTTAACTCCAAGGTATCCGATGACTAGATTATGCCACTTAAAGGGAAAGGTTTGTTTTAATTGCGGTGAGGGAGAATAGTTACAAAGAAGCTCCTCCGTTTTAAGAGTGTTTATTTTATAGCCCCCCAATGTGCCAAATTCTTGGAGAAGTTCCCAAATTACCAGAATGGAATACTCCAGGGAGGTTACCCTTAATAACACATCATCGACGAACAATGAGATTTTATACTGTCTACCCCCCTGGGGAATCCCCTCCACACCAGGATCACCCCATATAGCCGCTGCCAAGGGCTCTAAGTAGAGAGTGAACAGGAGTGGGGACAATAGGCAACCCTGAGAGGTGCCACAGGTTAAGGGAAATGAATGGTAGAGGGAACCATCCAACAGCACTGTGCTATACCTTATCTGTTTTAGGACAAACCCCCCTACCATAGGAGAAAGAATGAACTTAACATCCTCAACAAGGTGGGCCCTGTACAGTCACCAGGCAGGGGTGTGAACCCAGACACTGATCTGGGGGAGAAAGATAGACAGACAGACACAGATATTGGTCTGTAATGTACTGCAGGAAACAATGTTTGTGAGTATTATTGGTATTGCACTATTATCAGATGCGTGCAATGTATTGTACATATAACCCCCCCCTACTAATTTGGAGTTTACCTTAATGTCTTACTGGGCTCCTTCTGTGCCCACTGCCAGGCTGATGTCCTGTAGAGGTAATCGATCCGAGGTGATCCGTTTGCTTCTGCTGATTTATGTGAGAGTGCCCTGCTGTGCCTCTGCGCCTGTCCCTTTAAGAATTCAGTCAGTATGTGAATAGTGAATGGTCTGGGCTGGGTCTGAGTACTTTTTAGGGCTTGCGATCAGCCAGACACTGCTTTAATTTGCTCCAATCAGCAGTCAATAATAAAGCAGAGGGAGTCTGAACTAGTACTGTAATAATTTATTTCTAACTGGCTGTTATAGAAACATAGAAGTTGACGGCAGATAAGGTCTGCAAGGCCCATCCAGTCTGCCCATTTCTTTTTCTACCTTATAAATGTGCCATCGGCCTTTGCTCTGTCAGTGGCCTATCTATTCATACTCATCTGTATTGCTCCCTTATGCCTATCCCATGCCTGTTTGAAGCCCTGCACAGTATTCATAGCCACCACTTCCTGAGGTAGGCCGTTCCATGCATCCACCACCCTTTCTGTGAAAAAGAATTTCCTCACATTCCCCCTTAATCGGCCTCCCTCTAGTCTCATGCTATGTCCTCTTGTCCTGCTATATTTCTTATATTTAAACATGTTAGACACTTTCACCTTGTTAATGCCCTTAAGGTGTTTGAATGTTTTGATTATATCACCGCTCTCCCTCCTTTGCTCCAAGATATACATATTGAGCTCCGTTAATCTGTCCTCATATGTCTTCTGATGCAGTCCCTGCACTATTTTGGTTGCCCTTCTCTGGACTGCCTCAATTTGGTTAATGTCCTTGTGAAGGCGTGGTCTCCAGTACTGCACACAGTACTCCAGACGAGGGCCTAACCAGTGTCTTGTAAAGAGGGATTATTACCTCCCTCTTACGACTTGTGATACCCCTACTAATACACCCCAACATCCTCCTAGCCTTACCTACTGCTTTAGAGGTCTGCTTGGATGATTTCAGGTCATCGGTGATGATGATGCCCAAGTCTCTTTCTTCCTTTGTGACTGCCAGCAACTCTCCTCCCAGCCTATAGGTGGCTTCAGGGTTTCTCTTCCCTATGTGCATGATCTTGCATTTCTTTGCATTAAATCCCAGTTGCCACTCTTCTGACCATTTTGCTAGTTTATCCAGATCTCTCTCATTCTGCCCACCCCATCTGGATCATCTACTCTGTTGCAGATCTTGGTGTCATCTGCAAACAGACAAGCCTTACCCTCTAGTCCATCTGCAATGTCACTAATGAAGATATTGAAGAGGACTGGCCCCAGGAGTGATCCCTGAGGTACCCCACTTGTGACTTGCATCTCTTCTGACTGTATACCATTTACCACCACTCTCTGTTTTCTGCCCATCGACCAGTTTGCCACCCAGTTGACCAACTTCTGACCCACCCCGAGCCTACCCAGCTTATTTATCAATCTTCTATGTGGAACAGTGTCAAAAGCTTTGCTGAAGTCAAGGCAGGAGACATCAACTGCTCCCCCTTGGTCCACCACTCTGGTTACCCAGACAAAGAAATCTATGAGATTAGTTTGACAGGACCTTCCTTTTGTAAACCCATGCTGTCTTGGATCCTGTGCTCCTATGGATTCCAGGTGTTGCACTATCTTTTTCTTAAGGAGTGCCTCCATAATCTTGCCCACTACTGAGGTAAGACTGACTGGTCTGTAGTTCCCTGCCTCCTCCCTGCTACCACTCTTGTGGAGCAGGATGACATGAGCCCTTCTCCAGTCTTCTTGGACCTCTCCAGTGCTCAGAGACTCACTAAACAGTTCTGCTAATGGCTCTGCTGGTTCCACCCTTAGCTCCTTAAGTACCCTGGGATGTATGCCATCAGGTCCCATTGCCTTGTCCACCCTGAGCTTAGCGAGCTCTTGTAGGACCCTTTCTTTTGTGAAGGGAGTAGTGCTCACCTCCCTCCCCTGTGTCCATGGTGCTGAGCTGTGGGCCCTGCCCTACCTTCTCTTCACTAAATACTGAGCAAAAGTATCTATTTAGGATAGATGGTTTTACAGGGTCCTCCTCCTCACATGCCCCCTTTTCTCATTTGAGCTTAGCAATACCCCCCTCTGGACTTTCTCCTTTCACTAATGTATCTATAGAAAGTCTTGTCACCTTCTTTTACTGTTCGTGCTAGTGTTTCCTCAGTTTGGGACTTTGCCTGCCTTGCTGCCTTCTCTGCTTCCCTTAGAGCAGTTTGGTATGCCTCCCTATCTTCATCCCGCTGTGTTCCCTTATATTTCCTGAAGGCCAGCCTTTTGTCTCTGACCTTTTCTGCTACTGTATTTGAGAACCAAAGTGGTTTCCTTCTTTTGCACTTCCTTTTCTGTCTGACACATTGGGATGCTGCTTCAAGTATTGCATCCTTAATGCTTGCCCACTTTGCCTGCCTGCAACCAGATCGTTACGCCAGCTGGAGGCGTCACCAGCAAAACAAACTGAACTTTGCCAAAGTGCTCATCACTCCTGGGCCTTTGCCAACCCAGCCCAGACTCACTGTATTGCACCGAAGACTGTCCTCAGCAAGAGACTAATTTTGGGGATCCAGGCCCTGCAGAGAGACAACTCGCAGGTTGCGGCCACCTGGAGGGAAAGGCCATGAAGAGAAGGTGTGTCGTGTCTGCCCTGTTTCTCCATGCTCATTGGTGATCAACACGAGGTCTCCATATTGCCAGCAACATCACAGCCAACTGGTAGCGTGAGTAAACCCAGGGTAGCTCCCTGCAACAAGTCACTTAATTATCTGTGGTACCACCTGATTAACTTAGTACTTATCTGGGTTACAAGAGACTGGGTCAACCGGCCAGGATTACAAAAAATCAAATCTTTGTTATGCATACTAACTGCCTTTTCTTTCCGTCAAGGGCCCTAACAACAGCTGCAATGCTGGCCACCCCCGGGCAATGCCTCTGGCTAGCCAGTATTCCATCCTGGGTACCCAGTGTTGTAGAACTAATTACTTGGGACTAAAAAGTACATGCCAAGAACCTGAATTCAATCAGTATAGTAATCATTTAACTAAATTCACGCCCCTTCCATGTTCATGACCCCTAAATAAATCTGATTATTTCACGTTTAACCTGGCTTATGTGCATATTATTAGTTGGGTTACAATACTGAAAGTGTGCATTTGCTTTGCTAACCTTGTTTTTACAGGGGGTTCCAGGGATGTCGCTGAAGGCCAGACCTTGGGGGTAAGTGTGAAGCGTGTGTACATATTATTAATGCCACTAGCTGACTGTGTGTTAACTGCTATTAAAGGTACAAAGCCACCAGGAGGGTTGGTGGGTGGTTATAGCTTTCCAGAGGGCTATAACAGGTTAGACAGATATCCTCACTATTGTTACTCTGGGTGGAGGCACCTTAATATCAAATCCAGGCCCCTCAACCTGTGGTCAGAAGTACAGGCAGGGGTAATGACCTTAGGGATAGCACCACCTAGGGGTTACATACAATTAATTTGTAAATCTGTCTTTTAAATAAAGCTGAGTTAAAAAAAATGATTTGTATTCAGTATTTACTGCTGTATAGTATGCTTTGCATTTTGCCACTTTGGTGTTGACCCAGCCTTGTTTCTAAGTTTCCTGGAGAGTCTGCGATGTCATTTGACACAGTTCCGCAGTGTTAACTAATCAGTGTGTAACAGGGCATGGATATCAAAGACTAGGCTGAAAACGCGGAACAGAAAGGCATAACTGTTAACTGGTGCTCATCTAATGCACACTAGACAACAGCTAAAAAGTAATCAAACTAATTCTCCGAATAAAAACAAAGCATGTCAGAGCAGCGGCTGTCACTGAAGAAATATACATGAAGGGGTTTGAAGAGATTTTAAATGTTTCTTGTCACCTTTATGGGCATTACTCTGCCTAGAGACAAGGTCACCGACGTTCAGATGCCAGTGCCAATCGGCAGAGAAGGACACACACACACACACGCCCTGACCTAAACCCTCCCCCCACCTGCTTATCATGTGCTCAAATAAGGACACAACGTACCTCTTAAGTGCGATGTACATTATGCTACACATTTTATAGTTACATTTACTGAACCCTACCTCCACAAAGATATACTGATTTTTCCACACAATGCTGCAGCTATATAGTTCTGGACGTACAAACTGTGAAAGAATTACACTAACTTCATAGGCATGCTCTTCAACACTGAATGATACCTCCTTTTTCAGTAATTATTCTATAAATTAAGAAACCACATTCTGACCATTTGCTCCACAGTTTACAGAGCTGCACAGGCACAGCTACTCAATTTAGTGCTAACAGGTTGAGACGCTGTACAGTGTTATGGGTTTTAGAAAGTAACACTCACACTATTTTCTCTCTCTCTCTCTCTCTCTCTGTAGACAGAGCAGAATTGGATTTTAGAAAGTAACACTCACACTCTCGCTCTCTCTTTCTCTGTACGCAGAGTAGGACTCGACTTCCCTGATCAACACTGCTGTTTGCATGCTCTCTGGTCTGTGTAACTACTAAAAGCTTCCCCTTTTCAACCTTCGTTCTACATTAGTGGCACTCCCTCTGGTGACTAAACTATGTTACCTCACACCCTCCTTTCTGAAACAATGGCAAATTATATTTTTAACTTAACTCTTTTCCCGCTGAGTGTTTACCATTTCAGTACCAGTTATTTTTTTTTTTTTTCAAAAGCATGTATTATTTAAATTGTTTAAATCTATCTTCCCACTAAGGAAACGGATCTCAACGTATGTGGCTACCGAGAGCAGAACCTTAGTTTTTTAGGGCATCAGTATCTTGTTGGTATGTTTCATGTAATTCACAAAATCTGTGTGAAGACTGATAAAATATGCTTTATTTGTGTACAAACAACAGATCATAGCCGGCCCATCAGCGTAGCAGTAGGGTTACTGCTCGTGACGCCGGTGACTCAGGTTCTGGGACTGGCCAGGGATGAGAGGGAATGAGCATCCCAGGGGATCCTCTCCCTCTCTGGGGAGGGAGGGCAGACATACTGAGGCATTGCGTTAGCGCCTCCTGTGGGAGAACAGGAGGTGCAGCTAGCATGGCCAGCATGGGAGGGTGGATTTGACAGGGCTTGCGCATGATCATTGCATGTGCACGTTAATGCCACAAACTCCAAAGGGAAGGGGGGGAATAAGCTGGAAATGACGGTGGGGTAGCAGGACAATGCAGGTACCTTGCAGGCCCAGCACCCTCCAACCAGGCTCTCCCACACCCCCCCCCCCCCCATTGCAGGTTCAGTCTCCAACGAGGTTAGGGCAACCCCAACAGCCTCACCATGGAGGGCACGCCATCAGGCTACTGAGGGAAGAGGTAAGCCCTGGGGATGGTGGGGTGACTGGGCTGGACGTGCCAGCTGAAGGGGCACCAGCTGGGAGTTGGCAGAGAAAAAGAAATTAAAAAACAAACAACAGATCTTGCAAGAAAAAGGTTCAAATCCCTTGAAAACAACGAAATCAGTGTTATTACTGCCCCTCAGCGAGGTTCAGATGGAGATAAACTACTGCCCCCAATCATTGTGTTCGCACCTGTTCCGTTCCATGCACATACCCTCCTGACATCCAGTAGACATTGGATGTTTGGGGTCAGAGTTGTGTCAGGTGTCCCCAATCACCTGACCTGATCAGTCCAAAAACATTGCAGGATCAAGGTCACCTCTCATGACACCAGACCCAAAAGTAAAGTCTGCTTTGTTGATTGGCACAGCATGCTGGCAGAAAGTGAGCAGTGGAAACACATGCTGCCTGCGAGATGAAAGCAACATTACATCCAAAGTTATGGATCTCAGTTAAAAATAGAAACTGTGCCTTGTCAGGTAAATGAAATTAAATCCTTTACTAGCTTAAAAACCTAATCAGTGCCAGTGTGTTGGCACAGCGGTAGGGCTCCTGCTCGCAATGTTGGTGACCCTGGTTCAGGTACAAGCCCAGAAATGGTGCAGGTCAGCTGGTGGGGAGGCAGATCGAGCATCTCAGTGAGGACTCTCCTCCAATGACCGTGTGTGGTGGTGCAACTGGCCAATTTAGTGGGAGGTGGGGATGCAGCCTGGCTACGTATTGGTGTGCACATGCACATCATGGAGCCCCAGCCAGCTGTACCCTGAGGGTGGGGAGAAAATAAAGCAGGAAAACCCTAACGTATGACAGCGTGAAGCCAGCACTCTTGAGAACCCGACTTACCACACTTGACTGACCACTGGGTCCCCCACACACACATATTAGACAGGCCCGAGATAGGTCCTGGCTTACGATGCTCCTAAAGGAACCCACCAAGCAGGAAATGTCCTTTGGGGAAGAAATGGGCAGATTAGGTGGGCCAAGCAGTCCTTATCTGCCGTCAAAGTCTATGTTTCTATGTCCTCCATGGACCCCTGGTGGGGGCCTAAGTAAGCGACTGAGAAGAGTGGTGGATGGGGCTGGGAGATATTAGCTGATTAGATCCTCTCCCCCCCCTTGCTTTCTTCCCCCCCTTACTGCTCCCAATCTGTCTTTTTTCTCTCCTACCACTGTTTTGCTAACCTTTTGTCCCCTTGCAAGGTTCTCAGCATCCCAAATAGGAGTAGACATTTGGCAATTTTCCCTCCCCCAACTCCACCTCCTCCTCCTCCTCAACCATCCACCAGCTACTCCTCTTGTTGGTATTGCCATTCTTTTTTTAATTTTTTAACTGTTTTTCTGCTCCACACCGGGGAACTCTCTCGGGCATCCTCGGTGGCCCAGGTCTCTACCTCTGACCTGAGACTCCCCTACCTCCCCCCCCGCATGGCCTGATGCAACCTCCAGATCTGAGCCCTCCAGAGGAAGGGCCACCCTACCTGCCCAGGGCACTCTATCTGTAGTGTAGAGAGCCAGAACTCTACGGATTGGCCATGGAGAGGAGGAAATCCGGCACTGGAGTGTGGTCCTGGGGCCGAGGTGCCATCGCCTATCCCCAGGTGGGGATTTTCTTTCTTTGTGTGTTCCTGCCCCCCGCAGAGTGTGGCTGTCAAGGCAACACTGTGCCGCAACTCCGCCCCCTGCATTCGCAGCATCACTACATTGGGCAACTCCAGCCACCACCAGAGGCCGCTCCAGGAGCGATCACTCCCCTGAACCCTCCCCTGGAAGAGAGAGCAGTCCTCTGGATGCTCAATCTCTTCCCTCCCCTGCCAACCCCTGATGACCTGGGTTCATTCCCGAACCCGGGTCACCTGCATGGAGTGAGGTTGTTGTCCAGCACCTCAACCCTCAGCGCCACCGGGCCAGACTTGGTATTGTCATTCTGATGTGATAATATGATAAAATATAGCACTTAGTGGTCCAGGTATTCAACTATGCATTCATCTAGCACTTTTTCTGTGTGTTCCAGCTATCTGGTTTTCTCCCTATGGTGTTACCTGACTGTACTCAGTATTGTTGCTCTGTATGAAGTTTTTGTACTGTTTGTTTTTTTACTCTTGGCCGCATCCTATGTCATGGCCTCTTGTAATCTTCAACGTACCTATTCCTCAGCTGTAACTGTTTTGACTCAGTCCATTTATTGTTGTGGACTGTAATGTAATGTATTTGAAATGCTCTTTGTGTATTTTATCTTGGTTTTGTTTTTCTGCTCTACTCAATCATGTAACCCCTCCCTCCCAGGACGCTTCTGGAAACGAGCTGTTTACAGCTCATGTTGTCTTTCCTGGTGAAACCTTTCAAATAAATAAGTAAATAAATACATTTTCTCCTACAGCACAGTGTAATAGGGTCACCCTTATATTTCAGGGACACAAGTGACACGCTGAGGAAATCTGAGAGTTTTAAGTGGGAAACATAGAAACATAGACTTTGACGGTAGATAAGGACTGCTTGGCCCACCTAGTCTGCCCATTTCCCTACCTACTTACCTACAGGATAAGCTGCAGATCCTATTTAACCAACAGCCTATTTCTTCCTACCCCCACAAAAATTGCCTTATGTCTGTCCCATGCACTCTTGAATTCTCCCACAGTTTTAGACCCCACAACCTCCTCAGGAAGGCTGTTCCATGCGTCCACCACCCTCTCTGTGAAAAAATACTTTCTTCACATTGCCCCTGAGCCATCCCCTCTCTATCTTCATATTGTGTCCCCTTGTTCTTGCACATCTCTTTTTCTGAAAGATGCTACCCTCTTGGACTTTGGTGATTCCACTTAGATACTTAAAAGTTTCTATCATGACCCCCCCCCCTTCCTCAAGAGTATACATATTAAGCTGCTTTAGTCTCTCCTTGTATGGCTTCTCTTGCAGACCCTGCACCATTTTAGTTGCCCTCCTCTGGACTGCCTCCATCCTGTCTATGTCCTTGCGGAGATGGGGTCTCCAGAACTGGATGCAGAACTCCAGATGGGGTCTCACCAACTGTCTGTACAGAGGGATAACAAGTTCCTGTTTTCTGCTGGTGATGCCTCTCCCTATACATCCCAGTATCCACCCAGCCTTCCCTACTGCCTTCTCACATTGCTTGCTTATCTTAAGGTCATCTGATATGATTACCCCCAGGTCCCTTTCCATTTTTGCTGTTGTTACTTCCTCCCCCTCCCCATTGTGTAATCATTCCCTGGGTTTTGTTTCCCAGGTGCATTATTTTGCACTTCTTTGCATTGAATCCAAGCTGCCATACTTCTGACCATACCTCTCAACCTTCTGCCTCATAAATCAGGGACATGGCTTAAAAAAATCAGGGACACATCTGCAAAATTAGAAATATCCACCCAAAAAGATGGTAGAATATGGGACTTAGTGCAAAATGCATTTTGTAAAGAAGAACAAGTCTGTAATTTTAGTGCTTGACATTATTTTGTGCTTACAATCCTTACTGTTTAGCAAAGGAAACACAAATTTTAGGATGGACAGAGTAAAATTTTGAGGCAAAATCAGGGACAGTTGAGAGGTATGCTTCTGACCATTCCTCCAATCTTGCCAAGTCCCTTCTCATCCTTTCCACGCCTCCTTGTGTATCAACCCTGTTGCAGATCTTTGTGTCATCTGCAAAGAGGCATGCTTTTCCTTCCAGTCCCTCTGTAATGTCACTTATAAAGATATTAAAAAGGACTGGACCCAATACTGAACCCTGCGGTACCCCACTAGTACCCCTCTTTCTTCAGAGTGGACTCCATTTACAATTATCTTCTGTGTCCTGTTGTCCAGCTAATGTTTTACCCAGGCTACCACCCTGGGACCCACTCCCAGGCTGGTTAATTTGACTATTAATCTTTTGTGTGGGACTGTGTCAAATGTCTTGATAAAGTCTAGGTAGGCCATGTCCACAGCCCCTCCCTGGTCTACTACTACTTTGGTCACCCAGTCAATTAGATTTGTCTGACATGACCTTCCTGCTGTGAACCAATGCTGCCTTGGGTCCTGTGCCCCTCTGGCCTCTAGGTACTCAACAATTCTTTCCTTCAGAAGTGATTCCATCACTTTCCCTACCACAGAGGTCAAACTGACAGGTCTTTAGTTTCCTGCCTCTGTCTTGCTCCCACTTTTGTGAAGGGGAATCACAACCGCCTTCCTCCAGTCCTCAGGTACCACACCATCCTCCCATGATTTGTTAAAAAGGGCAGTCAATGGTGTTACTAGTTCTCCCCTTAATTCTTTTAGAATTCTGGAGGATGACCTGCTATGGCTAAGCACTGAGGTTGAGGCCCTGTACACATCAATTAGACATAGGGATGGTATACAGACATGTGAGCATGTTTTGAATAAAAGCTCACTGAAAGAAGTATTGGCAATAGACTTCATACGTACAGTCCTTGATTTTGTGTTAACACACAACTGTTCTGAATTTGACTGAGATTTCTTCCTTCAAACCTGTGGCACAATCATGGGGGCATCCATGACCCTCCAGTTTATGCAAATATATTCCTGTGGCTTTGGGAAGATAATATGATATGTAACAAAGAGGTTAACCCCTTCCTAGAAAACATCATATGTTGGTACATATACATAGATGATTGTATTTGTGTATGGAGGGGGGCTGATACTAGGGAATTTGTGCAATGGCTCAACATTAAAAACATAAATCTGTGTTTCACCTCTAAGATCAGTAGGGATGCAATTAATGTCCTGGATGTCACCTTCATAGAGGGTGTCAATAGGAGACAGGTGATCACAAAAGGTTTTAGAAAAGCCATTGCTACAAATTCACTGCTAAGATGTGATAGTTCACATCCAGAATCATTGAAAAAATCTATACCCTACTGTCAGTTTCTCCTGATTAGATGCAATTGCACAGAGGATACAGAGTTTGGGAAACAGGGTAGGGAGCTGATGTCAAGGTTCAGAGCTAGGAGCTATCAGAATGACATACTAGAGCAAGCTTTCAGTGAGCTAAGGAATAGAGGATAATGCATGGTCTTTGGTTAATAACCACGCTGTAAATACTTTGATAGGTTGCCATGACATCATTGTAAACCTCGAGAGCGCAGCTCGAGAGGTTTTCAAATGTCATGGCAACCTCGAGAAGTGTTTTCAGTGCGGTTGTTAACCAAAGACCATACATTGTATTTTATAGCATATGGGCTACCAAGATTGTGTAATCATGGATTGAATTACTTTACTAACTTTACTTTATGGAACATTGATTGTTGTCAGCATTCAATTTTGTTATACTATTGATATGACTTACTCAAGAAGGGTTAACAACAGAGTGATGTCATATCGATGGCATAACATAGGGGATAATGGCTGGGGATCAGGTGATAACCACACTGTAATCACCTCGAGTGGTTGCTAGGGCAACATGGTAAACCTCAAGAGCGCAGCTCGAGAGGTTTACTGTAGCTAAAGCAACCACGAGAGGTGATTTCAGAGTGGTTGTCACCCGATCCCCAGCCATCATCTTTTATAGTGTATGGTCAAAAAAAACACTGTTTGCATTCTATGTGTGAGAATTATGGAACTCTGGTGCATTCTTTTTTGTTATGCCACTGTTTGGAAGTTCCGAAGTGTGGTTAACAACTTTTAAAATGCTAAACAGTGCATAACAAAGCTGTGTAACTGCTGATTATGGTGGTTAATAAGCACTTACCTTACATTATAAGGTTATAATAACTGGTTACCATTTTTTCCCATAGGGAAACCAGGTTATAATTCTGTCATTATAACCAGCCAGTTATAATGATAATCACGCGCCCAGTTTCCCTTGTACTGGGCATGTGCCAGCTCCAGCTCTTTCCTTCCTCCCTGCGGCTGCCACTCCTCACGCTGGAATATTCACTGTCTGGCATGTGCCCTCAAAAAAAATAATTTCCACAGTTTTAAACAATGCTACTTCCAAAAACAAAAAAGTAAACATTACTTTTAGGAACTACCGCGTGCTAGTCGTGAACTTCCGCTTTTCTGCCGTTCGCTGCCGTTCCACTCCTCAACACTCTGTAGGACTCAGCGGTAAGTTCTTTGTGTGTGTGTGTGTATATATATATATATATATATACACACCTTTTTCATGTAAACCTTTATCTTTCTCCAAAGTGGAATTACCCTCGACTGGAAAGTCTATAACCTTGGTTTGGGTATCCTGAGTGAGGTCTGTGACTCGCAGCCAGGCAAACCTCCTCTGAACCACTGTACTTGCCATCCATCTGGCAGCCGCCACTTGAACTGTTATTTGGTTGCTCCCAAACCAAATTTAGCTGTTTCAGCTAGATCATCTGACAGGGGAGTCTGGGCCTTGGCTCACATAGCAGGGGCCGACTACCATAGTGACATAGGCTTGAAAAGTCTGTGCCTGCCTGATGGCCAAGGAACCTGATAAATATCCCTTTTTAAGACATGTTGTTAATTTTTCCCGGGATCCTTGTTAAGAGGATAGGATGCCAGGGGTATCTTTGCCTTGTCATAGGCTGTCACTTTAACCACTCCTTGGTGGACCAGTTGGAGGAATAAATTTCAGTTCCCTCCCTGTCCAGCTGATATTTCTTAAATACCCTCTTATCCAGAGGGGGAGCAGAGCTTGGAGTTTGTAAAATCTTTAAAGTATCTTCCCTGAAGAATTTATTCACAAGAAAGGGAAGCTTTTAGTGGGTGTCAGCCCAATCTTTCTCACCAATGTGAAGAATGATGAATAATCCTCAGATGTTCTGTGGGGAGAGACAAACTTATATTCAGAGGAAACCTCAGATTCAATAGGTTCTCCTCTATTTCATAATAATTACATATTCTTCCTTTTAAATATTAGGAAGACTGCTTTGCAAAGGTCTGCTGCTGAGAGACAGACAGCCCTTGTAAGCCTGAAAGTGTTTTCTTTAGCCGTTCTAGGCATTTCTCCTCACTTTTTCCCCAGGAAAGTTTACAAATTTCACAGTATTCATTTAGGTGATCATAGCCAAGGGAAGCAACACACAACTTTGCTTACCTGTCTTGGAAAATACTTTGAAGGAGTTGGCAGGCTCTATAGCAGGCACAGAAGTCCCCAAAATGTTGTCAGCAGGGGGGTTCTGTGTGTTTAGTTTTCTTCAGTTTCACTGAGGGAACCAGGGAGTCAGCCACAGTAACTTAGGGTATCAGATGGTTAGAGCTCGAGGGACCCTTAGGTGGTGATAGTTTTTTGGTTTTTTAACCTTATCCAGGCATTTCAGTCATTTTTTCAGGACATGTAATGCAGATTTCACTCTGCTTTTAAATGTTGATGTCCAGATAGGCAAAACAAGAGAATGTTTGCCATAACAAAATTTCAGCACACTGAATACAATTTTTGAAACTGGGATCACCAGTTTATTCTAGGTTTTTATGACATTTTCAATGTAAAACCAATAACAGTTGCAACTGCTAAAAAATATTTTAATTTAAATTTTATTTAGCAGTTGCGGTTGGTTCCGGAACCGATGAGGAACCAATCAGGACCCGGGAACCGAGATAAAATGAACTGAGGCTATCGGTTCAGGAATCAGTATTAGCGGATTTTAAAACAAGCTAATTTAATAAAATTAAACACAACTAATGGAGTTTTTTAATCAGAAAACTCCACTAAATATAAAATAAACCTCGGTTTGCCCCTGGTTATACCAAACCAGAAGAAACTGAGAAAAACATACAATTTAAACACTAAAACTACGGGTTTACCTAAAATTACAAAAAGTAAAAGGCAGCAAATGAAAAGTAAAGAATACTTATAATATTTTATAAGGTTTCTCACGTCAGAACAAAAGATGATGAGGAGAAGTTCTCTGAGCATCTAGTCTTGACAGGTAGAGAGAGAAATCTGAGGGGTTTAGAACAAAGGCAGTGAGTATAAGGCAGCATTTGAAAAGTGGCTCATGCAAAAGATTCCATCATTTGCATATCAGGGTTTTAAATAATTGATTAGCAGTTTTTTTCTTGGGACAATACTAACTGTACAGAAAGCATTTATATAGATTTTCTAGAAGGGTTATGTTTGTTAAACACAGTCAGGCAAGTGCTATGCATTTTCACAATGTTTTAGAACTTTTATAAGCAAAATGCTAATCAATTTTTAGAGTTAAATAAAACCCTGCATATGTTCCAAATTCTCTCTGGGTAGTTCTACTTAGAAGGCTGACTGCATAAAGTTATGAAAACCTGAGTATTACTGGGATTAGAAGTAAGTACTTTAACTTATTAAATCTTATGTCTGATCTGGAGCTGTATCACAAGGCATCCGCCATATTGCTGCTCCACAGTGCCCCCCCAATACTGCCCATTTTTGACTACTGTGACGTAGTCTATGGTGCTGCCCGTAAGTCCTCCCTGGCCAGACTGGACACCCTCTTCAATTCCTTCTGCTGCTTTGCCCTGGATGCCCCCTCTCGCACACACCACTGCGATCTTTATTGTGCCCTATCCTTCCCCTCTCTTACAAATAGGCGACTCTCCCACTGTGCTAAATTCACCTCCAAACACTGGTTGGGTAAGCTCCCTTCCTACCTCACCTCCTCCTTTATAACATCCCCCCCATCCTCCCATTCCCTTAGATCAACCAACTTCTGCACCCTGGTAGTCCCCCGCAGATCCACCCAAATTGGCCAATCCAGTTACTCTCACTATCTCCCAAAAATTTGGAATTCCCTCCCCCCTCAAATTTGGCATTCATCCTTCGCCTACTCCCATCAGCTCTACCCTCAATAATTATCTTGCACCTAGCTACTCCTGCCATGTCCGTCCCTAATTCCCTCCTCTAAGCCCTGGACAAACCGTACCCCCTACCGGCACCTTCATTTTACCCTTTGCACCCCCACCCCTGAAATTTATAGTTCTCCTCCCCTTCTCCCAAAGTGCTCCCCTTTACTGACCTCCCTTGATCTCTCACAGAATGTAAGGGACCCCGAATGCTCTCCATGGGTCCCTCTCCTACCTCCCCCCTCCTTACTCCCTAGACATGCAGTCCTCTTGCAGGGTTCTCAGCATCCTGAAGGGGTCCTACTGCATCTAGGCTTGTTTCCTCTCCTTCCCCCTCCTCATCTACCTGTCCTCCTAGCCTTTGCAGTCTCCTTGCAGGATTCTCAGCATCTTGAAGGGGCCCTGCTGCACCTAGGCATGTCTCCTCTCCTTCCCCTTCCCCATTCTACCTTTTCTCCCTAGCCTTCACAGTCCCCTTGCAGGGTTCTCAGCATCCTAAAGGGGTCCTACTGGGCCTAGGCTTGTCTCCTCTCCTTCCCCTTCCCAATCTACCTTTCTCCCTGGCCATCGTAGTCCTCTTGCAGGCTTCTCATCATCCTGAAGGGGTCCAACTGAGCCTAAGCATATCTCCCCTCTCCTATCTAGCCACTATCTTGGCTTTCCATGAATACTATCAGGGTCCAATGCATCCTGATGGACTACTGATTAGGCCCATCCCCTCCAAAGGTGCAAATTCTCTTCCCCTCAAGAGTTCAATTCTCACTCCCTCCCTTCCTCTTCTATCACTCTCTTAATCCCTATCTACTGACCTTCCCCAGCCCCCTTGCAGGGTACCCCACATCCTGAAGGGTCCTCTCTTGGGTTAGGTCCTATTCTCCCTCCTAGCATTGTCACACTTCCTCCTTCTCTCTCTTCTCCCTCTTTAAATCCCGACAGCTGAAGGGGTCTCTCTGGGACACTGCCTTATCCCCTTCTCTCTGGTCCCCCCAGTCCCCTTGCAGGGTTCCTCGCATCCTGAAGGGGTCTCCATGGACATGACTCTCCCCTCCCCCAACTCACCCCCCCTCTCCTTTCCCCCTTTTCTTTCACGTAAGCACTTGTTTATTTATTAACCTGGTACTTATTATTGTCCACTCTTTCTACCTATTATGCGCAACACTGTTGTAACACTGTTATAGTGTCAGTGGCTCAGTAGGTAGCACACTCACCTCTGAGGCCGGGAGATCAGAGGGCTGTGGGTTCAGTTCCCACATCTGGCACTTGGGTTAATATCCCATTACTGGCACTGTAGTACAGCATGAGAGGGGTGCTGCACTTCTGAGGTGCCTTCTTTCGGATGAGACGTTAAACCGAGGTCCCATCTGCCTGGACTGGTGGTAGTTAAGGTGGATGTTAAAGATCCCATGGCACTTATCGAAAAGAGTAGGGAAATTTCCCCGGTGTCCTGGCCAAATTTCTCTCATTCACTAAAAATACCACCAACAGCTTAATCTGGTTCAAGGTCAGTTGGCATTCATCTGTATCCCCCTCCCCAGGTCATGCCTGAAAATAGGCAGGATATGTCTAGTGCACTTAGCCGGTCAACAAAAACTAAATAAATAAAATAAAACACTACTTGTAACACCTGCCTTACAACTGAATGTTAAGGTTGATCTTGTAACTTAAATGTTTACTGTCTCATTCCTATTGTACCCCTTGCCCCCAGGTCACACCGGGAGACAAGCGACTTATCGCTCATTGTGCCTTCCTGGTGAAACATTTCGATAAATAAACAAATAAATGACATCATTTGTAGTGGGTGGAAGGACTATTTTATCATAGATGCACACAAGTAAATCTATTGTTTCTGCATAGAAACATGCTTTTCCCAACTGTAAAAAGTAAAAAAAGAGCCAATTTTATAAGTGCAATAAGGCACTCAGGGATGCGAGTAAAACATATTTTATAGCATGTCCTGTGGCTGAAGTCACTCGGCCTTTGGCCTTGTGCCTTACTACACCCCTGGCCATGCTGTAAAATATGTTTTATACACACCCCTTCATGCCTTATTGCTTACAGAAAGAATTCAAGAACATGTTCAATCAACTGTGAACCATAAAAGTGACACTCCTGTAGACAGATCCAGAAGCAGGGACCAATACGGCAAATACTAAATCTGTATGTCACTCCTGTAGACAGACATTTTCGGAAGCCACACAACCCAGATCCAAAACAGTTGCACTTTATGGGACTTGACTGGGTTAAGACACCTGCCAGAGGAGGGGATCGTCTGTACCTTTTGTTATAGAGGGAAAGTTACTGGATCTTTAAATTAAAGTCTGTGAATCCAGGGAGTCCTAATGAAACATGGTACTCGAAACCCTTTTTGTAAGCCATAAAGAGCTACCTGGGCCTTTACCACTCTGTTATTGTAAAATACCCCCCCCCACACACCCCAACCATTCATACCCAAATACCACAACACAATTTTCCAACTTCTGTAAATGAATATTACCTGTTTATCTCACGTAATTTCTCTAATGTATGCAAATGTGGCAACCTCGCCCATAGAACCCTATAGTATACGCATATGAATAGCTATTTATTTATTGTATTTATTGCACATGAAGCCCTTTAGGCAGGGCCTATTTACAAAAGGTTTAGAGTCAGCATCAACAGGAAAAATAACAGGTGACTACATACGATTGATATAATAACAGAAATGAAATCAATATGAAGTTGCTTTAACTTTTATCTCATTTAATGTTTTAAATGTTGTCTCTTTTCAGATCACGGTGGCAGTTCTATCGTTCTCTCTGGAATACAGAAAAGAAATTCACCTTACTCCTTTCCACCGCCTGAGCTATTAATCCCCAGGGACTTCCCAGATAATAATCCCAGATAATAAGAGAGGTGATCACACCACACCTCACAGGGGAGGTTGGCACTGCAAGGGGACCTGGATACTCTGGAAAAGTGGTCATGCACCTGGGGATTGAAATTTAACTCCTCCAAGTGCAAGGTGCTACACCTAGGGTGAGGGAACCCCAAATATGAGTATACCCTGGGAGGAGATGTGTTGCAGGCTTCAGCAGGGAAAAAAGACCTAGGAGTACAAGTGGATGTCAACATAAATAATTCGGAGCAGTGCAGGAGGGCTGCGGTCAGGGCAAATAGGATGCTGGGCTGCATCACTAGGGGGATTATCTCAAGGAACAGGGAAGTGATTTTGCCACTGTACAATGGCCTGGTTAGACCACACCTTGAGTACTGTGTGCAGTTCTGGCGGCCGCATCTAAGGAGGAACATCCAGCTCCTGGAGAGGGTTCAGAGGAGGGCAACCTGAATGATCCAGGGATTGGGAGATATGACATACAAGGAGAGACTGGAGTTCAACCTGTTCTCGCTGGGGGGCGGGGATATGACTGAGGTTTTCAGGTACCTCAAGGGAGTAAATGAGGTAAACCATGATACAATTCTTTGGCTAAAGAAGGGTGGAGTCACCAGAAAGCACAGCTGGAAGATTGGAGCGGGGAGGCTTGGGGGGAAGGAGGAGGTACTTCACCGAGAGAGTGGTGGAACCATGGAATGAGCTGTCCCAGGAGCTGATACAGGTAGCTAAGGTGGAAGAGTTCAAGAGAGGATGGGACAGGTATAGGTGAGGAGTGAAACAGAGGAGGGCTTGCCTGGTGGGGGAAGGGAGAGGGGGTGGGTAAGCATGAAAGGAACTTGGATGATGGATATGGAACCCAATCAAGAAGCTGAGGCCCGAGCAAACTCAATAGACCATGAGGCCTACTCTGCTGGCATTTTTAGTATGTTAGTACTGGTGGCTGGAGATATTCGGGATTTATAATGTAACCAGGGGTCGAGTTGATGTTATTTTTTGTTTTTAGTGTGGTGCCTCCATTTTTGTAACCCACTACCTGGCTGCCTGGGTTCAGGGAGAAAACTGTTGCTCGGCATTTTGGCTAGGTTTGAAACTTCTGCACAGGGGCACCCAAGTAATCCAGACACAGGAATCAATAACTAAAATGTCCAAACCAGGAGTGGGATTCTAGAGTGTGGCTTTTATTCACAACAACAACAGAATAATAAAGCATAGATGGACCCCCATGGGGCTACACTCCCTGGTAATGCAGATTAATGGAGACTAGAACACATCTTTTTCACAATACTGTAACCCTCCGGTTCTGAACACACTGGGCCCTCAGCCCGAACTGGTATTCTTCTCTTGGATTCCCTGGCATAGCACCTAGGCGAGCACTGGGACATTTCTCCATATGGCATGGATATTTATCTGGTGGCTCCCTCTACCACCCATGAGCACTTCCTAGCTCCATAAGGGAAAACATCATCCTCAATCCCATGTCTGGATACTTTCTACGAACACTGGCCAAGTGCCCAGAAGAAAGCTATAGGTGCCCAAAGTGAACCCGTGGAGGTAACTCTGGTTATTCCAGATGGGGGGGTCTCCCACCTCTCGCTCCCAAATCCATACCCGGCCATTCATTTGGAATCAGCGCCTTTCTTGTGAACCTCTCTGGTTGTAGAATGCTATCTCGAAACACATATCACATTTAACACTCTACTCTTCATGAACTGGTGTCCTGACTTGTAATGTTCTTTAAGTGGCTATGTCTATCCCTGTAGATCCCCACTGTTTAGATGCATTTTAAGTCATACACAAACTTCAGGTACTGTACTTGGCTGTCCTTCCCTGACCCCCAAGTGGGGATTAAGTGGGATTCTTGTAACCCCGGGTGACAGGCGGGTTACACCCACCCTTGGCCAGGAAAATGACTGTCCGCAGTCATTATTTACCCAGCCCAGACCATCTTACCCTATGTGCTGACTATGGTGAGGTAGCACTACCTTCTCCCCTACCATGTGCCAGCACAGGTAGACAACACTAAGGGACCAGAGGCCTTCGGCTGACACATTAGCCTCTACTCTATGATGTTACTATGGATATCTAGTGGCCCTGGTAGAATTGTCCAGAGCATAGCCCTAATAGATTAGTGCTGCAGCCCCTTTGGCCGGTCAGGACCACAGCCTGTCTATCCCCCCTAGCCCTCTAGGGAAAACCTATCTGACTCTAACCCAAATTACCCAAAAACAAACAAAACATGGGAACCTCCCCCCAACCCTGGACACCTGCAGCCAAACACCGGGGAGCTAATGCTTCACTTCATACATTACTCCTACACCCCCCACAACCATACCTGTGGAAAGAAAAGTTACACACAGTACACAACAACACTGTACCTTAAACACTACTACATTAAAATACTAGAGGAACTCTGCTGAGTCCCTCCTCCTCTTCTTGTCTTGTCTTCTTCAGGAACACCTGCAAGAAAAAGAAGGACAAACACCCCTAATCTTTAAACATAGTACTATCTAACCCCTACCATCAAAATACTGGAGAGTCCCAAAAATATTTTTTAGAAAAGTAGAAAAACAGTAGAAACAGTAAAAACAGTAGAAAAACGATGACATTATTTACAATACACATCATGGGGATGGAGGGCCCTAAAAGTCCCTTCTAGTAACAACAGTGCCCGAAGGCAAGTCCAATAAAGATGCTCTCCTGGGCCAAAGCTCAGTGAAGTACAGTTCTAGCAGGCTGGAATCCCAAAGGGGAGAGTCTTTGAGGACAGTTCAAACACCTGGCGTCTGCTAGTATAGGGTGTGTACTGCAATGTCATTAGAATAGAAAAGTCTGGACTACGACTCTCCTCCTGGCAAGTCAGTTCGCACACTCCTCTCTCTCTCCCTCTCGAACACTGTGCAGTCGCTGTAGAGCTGGCCTGGGGGCGGGACTGATTGCAGTCTCACCAATCACTCAACGCCATGTAAATAAGCCTCTCTCTTCTCATGCTCTTCTCCTCCACGGCGATCATCGAGCAGGCAAAATTTAAACTGCAAACCACACTTTTTTTTTCTCAACTGTGACTCCTCAGCGGGAGCTCCATTTCAACCATTTTTCATGGCATTTTACTCAGCGACTCTCTTAGTCCATACCACAAGCACTTCCAACTTCTATGGTACAAATCTATCTTTGTTTCCCACAATTTTCCACACTTTTTCCTGTCACATAACAATTTAAAAGCTGGCAAACATTGTAATTATGATGCAGGACAAGGGGATACACTCTCGGGCTTTACTGCTCCTTGGTAAACAGTTGGCACAATTACAGCAGCACATAGACAGCAGCACACAGCGGCACATTTAGTTGGCAATACTTATGATTTTTGGGCTACTACTGCCAGACAGCCAAAATGCTAGCCACCATCCGAGCAACCTTTCTTGCTTTTCTCCCTAAATTGCAAACCAAATCCCAGCGGTAGCCTCCAATTTGTAATAAGGGGTCAAGTTGTTGTTATTTTTTGGTTTTAGTGCGGTGCCTCCATTTTTGTAACCCACTACCTGGCTGCCTGGATTCAGGGAGAAAACTGTTGCTCGGCATTTTGGCTAGGTTTGAAACTTCTGCACAGGGGCACCCCAGTAATCCAGACACAGGAAGCAATAACTGAAATGTCCAAACCAGGAGTGGGATTCTAGAGTGTGGATTTTATTCACAACAACAACAGAATAATAAACCATGGGGCTACACTCCCTGGTAATGCAGATTAATGGAGACTAGAAGAAAAAATTACTCACCTTAGTAATGTTGTTTCTTCTAATGGAGTCTTGCTATATTATGACATATGCAGTTTGTCCCAGCCTTAGAACTGCTCCGGAGGTGAAAGAGTTAACTTCCATGCCAGGCATGGAATCTTGAGCGCGATCTCGGTTGAAAAACTCTGTCTGTTGTTCTTCAAACTGAAACTGTCAGATCATTACGAGCAAAACTCACTAAGGTTCTGTGTGGAAGCTGTAAACCTACACTAGCCAACTGGCTACTAAAATATTAACACATTTTTCTGGTTCCAAAACCAAGACTCAAGTCAGGGGATCCAAAAAATAAAATAAAATACAACACCCAAACACCCCAAAAAAGAGGGGTGAAAAACACAAGGTGGGCATCATTAAGTGCCAACACTGCAATGCCCACCCACATCCCAAGAGCAGAGGTTCTGAGAGGGGCAGGCAGGGGGGGAGGTCATAATATAGCAAGACTCCATTAGAAGAAACAACATTACTAAGGTAAGTAATTTTTTCTTCAAACAACATGAAGTCTTGCTATATTATGACATATGCAGACTACACAGCAGTACCTCCATGGAGGAGGGACAGAACCTACTTAGGAAATAGGCTCTGAAGCACAGCTGTGCCAAACCGAGCATCACTCCTAGCCTGGATGTCCAGGGAGTAATGCTTGGTGAAAGTGTGTACTGTTTTCAGGTAGCTGCTTGACATATCTCTAAGATAGGATGTCCCTGGCCGCAGCTAGGGACGCAGCTGTACCTCTGGTAGAGTGAGCCCTCAGGCCTGAAGGGGGAACCTTACCCAGTTTTTGATAGCAAAATTGGATACAAGAGACAATCCACCTGGCAATGGATCTTTTAGTGGCAGGTTTCTTTACCAACCTCACCATAAGTGAGGAACAGTTGGAGGGAGTCAAACCTGTGACCCTTGGTATGCTCTATGTAGTAACTAAGGGTTCTTCTTCGCCTAAACTGTGCAGCCTCCCTCTCGCCAGAGGAGGAATGGTCAGTGAAGTACACTAGAAGAGATATAGATTGATTAAGGTGGAAATCTGAAACCACCTTAGGCAAGAACTTCCTGTTAGTCCTGAGGACTACCTTATCTCTGTGAAAGGAGATAAAATCAGGCTCCACTGACAAAGCTTGTAATTCACTTATGCGCCTGGTAGAAGTGATGGCTACTAGAAACACAGTTTTCCAAGTCAAGTACTTAAGCTCTGCTGAAGACAAAGGCTCAAAGGGGGGTTGCATTAGCTGAGCAATGCAAACATTAAGATCCCAGGCAGGAGCAGGGTCCCTGAATGGAGGGTTGGTGAAGCAATCCCTTGAAAAACTTGGAGAATACAGGGTGAGCAGAAAGAGAAGAGGGCTTTCCTGCTGAAATAAAAGCAGAGACAGCTGCCAAATGCACTTTCAGGGTAGCTGGCCTCAGCCCCAAAGTATTTAGATCGACCATATAGTCCAGGACTGTGGGCAAATCAGCAGATTCTGGGGAAATATGCTTTCCAGAGCACCATATGGAAAACCTTTTCCATTTAGAATTATAAGTAGCCCTGGTGGAAGGCTTCCTAGAAGCTTTCAAGATATCGAGTACACCTTGAGAAAGGTGTAGGTCAGCAAACTCTAACTCCTCAAGAGCCAGGCCTTGAGGTTGAGGGATTTGAGATTCGGATACCAAACTCTCCCCTGGGCACAGGTTAACAGATTGTGATTCCTGGGGAGACACAGGGGAAGGTGGACTGCTAAGGACAGAAGGAGTGGATACCAGGGCTGTCTGGCCCAATCTGGAGCAATCAGAATCATCTTGCAAGGTTGAGATCTGATTTTGACTAGCACCTTGAACAAGAGAGGAAAGGGGGGAAAAGCATAGAGGAACTTCCCTTCCCAATCGAGAAGGAAGGCATCCAGAGGGACTGAGCCCAACACTGGGGGCCTGCAACAAAACAGTGGAAGTTGGTGATTGTCTGGGGCTGCAAAAAGATCTATCTGAGGGGTGCCCCACCTGGCAAATACTAACCCCAGTACTAGGGGATCCAGTGACCATTCGTGATGGCCCTGGGAAATCCTGCCGAGAGCATCTGCCAGGACATTGTCCTTGCCTGGGAGGTGAACTACCATGAGAGAGGTGTTCAGGGAATAAGCCAGAGACCACAACTTCATTGCCTCGGTGCACAAAGCCGAAGACCAAGTGCCCCCTTGCTTGTTGATGTACCACATTGTAGTGGTGTTGTCTGTTCTGACCTGTACCACTTTGTTCTGAACAGATGCAGAAAAAACATGAAGTGCTAGAAAAACAGCTCTGAGTTCCAACAGATTGATGTGGAGCAGAGATTCCTGAGGGGACCAAAATCCCTGGGTGGTGATGTCGCCCATGTGAGCTCCCCATCCCAAGAGGGACGCATCTGTAGTAAGGGTCAAGGAGTGAGATTGAGGGGTGAAAGGAACCCCCTGTCTCAGATTGCTCTGATCCTGCCACCACTGCAGGGCCTGGATCAGGGTTCGAGTTACTGGGATCAATTTGGTTAGAGGATCTCTCCTTTGAGACCAGAAGGCTCTCAAATGGAACTGAATGTCCCTCATCTGAAATCTTGCTCCTTGCACTACAGCTGTGGAAGCAGCCATGTGCCCTAGGAGCTGTAGAAAGTGCCTTGCTGGTCGAGAGACCTGCAGAGTGAAGGAGGAGGCCAGAGCCACTAGGGTCTTTACTCTTTCTAGAGGAAGGAAAGCTCTGGCCTGCTTTGTGTCCAGTTCTGCGCCTATGAAGGTGAGTAGCTGAACAGGCTCTAGAACTGACTTTGGAAGATTGAGAAGAAAACCTAGAGATGTAAGCAGCTGCTGGGTAACCTGAAGGTGTGATTTGACTTGGTCTGGAGACTGACCCACTATGAGCCAGTCGTCCAGGTAAGGAAAGATGGCAATCTTTTGCCTTCTTAAGTGAGCAACTGCTACTGCCAGGCATTTTGTGAATACCCTTGGGGCAGAGGTGAGGCCGAAGGGCATTGCTCTGAACTGGTAATGGCCTGAGGGCAGTTCGAGATCTGAGGTACTTTCAGTGGGAGCTTTGATGAGAACATGGAAGTAGGCATCCTTGAGGTCCAGGGACTAGCCAGTCCCCTGGCCTTAGGGAGGGTAAAATAATTCCCAGAGTCACCATTTTGAATTTTGGTTTTAAAAGGTGCTTGTTTAGGTATCTTAGATCCAGGATGGGCCACCATTCTCCTGTCTTTTGGGGTAAGGAAGTACCTGGAGTACAGTCCTTTGCCCTGGTGTGGGAGGAACCCTTTCTACAGCTCTGAGAGCCAGGAGGGTTGAGACTTCTGTTTCCAAAGCAAGAGCTCTAATGGATTTGCAGGTGGAAAGGATCTGGTTCTCATCTTTGGAAATTTTTGAAGCTGAGAACTCAGTCCCTAGCTTACTACTTCCAGGACCCACTTGTCTGATGTTAAAGACTCCCGTCCTGGATGAAGTAAGCCAGCCTGCCCCTACAGGTAATGGAGAATCGGCCCTGGGCATCCCATCAGGGTGCCTGTTTGGCAGGGGCTTTAGGCTGAGGGGTGGGAGCAGGCCTGCTCATACCCCGTCTGCCTCTCCCTCTGAAGAACCCCCTCTGGGCATAAGCTGAAGAGGAGGCCTGGGCTTGGTAAAAAGGCCTGTGAAAAGGCCTGCCCCTGCCCCTGGAAAGCTGCCTCTGAGGAGTGGCTTGCCTCTCCTTGGCCTGTGCACTCCTATAAGTGGTTCCATTTTCTTCATGTAATCCTCTGTCTGCTCCCCAAAAAGAGAATTACCCACAACAGGAAAATCCATGGCCTTAGCCTGGGTATCCTGTGACAGGCTAGTACACCTGAGCCAAGCCATTCTACTGAAAAGCCACAGATGTAGCCATGACTCTTGAAGATACATCATTAGAGTCCACTGCAGCATGGAATTGCACCTTGGATGCCTCAATACCATCAGCAGCCACCTGTTCCAGCTCCTTGGCAAGCTGGCCAGGGACCTGTTTCGCTAAAGCCATAACAGTATCCCATCTGGATTTCTGGTATCTTGCAACATAGGCCATATAATTTGCCTGTCTGAGTCCCAAGGATGCTGCCATGTGTTGTTTCTTTGCCATGGCATCAATCCTCCTGGAGTCCTTGTCAAGAGGGTGTGAAGCCAAGGGAATATTTGCCTTATCACAGGCTGCAGCCTGCACTACCCCAACATGGCTGCATTGTTGTGAAAGGAACTCTGCTTTTAAAATGTTTATTGTCTGTTTCCTAAAAGATTTATGTAAAGGAATAGACAATCTCCTGGACTCTGGGATATCCATCATTTCCACATAGTCAGGCTCCTCCTGTTCATCCACAGCTTCTTCCAAAGGAAGCTGGAGGGTTTCAGCAACTTTTTTATAAAACAGAAAATGAGAAGGGGACTCAGAAAGCCTAGGGGGAGACACTCCTGAAGGTCTGTCTGGGGAGATGTCCGGTTCAATGGGCACATCCAGACTTTCAAAATCACATTCACTCTCTTCATAATCCTCCTCCCCCTCCTCCGGTTCATAAAATTCCTCTATATCATATTCTTGAACGGGGGAACCGACCGAACCGACCGTTTACCTGATGGTGCCGGTTCGGATGGAACCGGGAAAGCGACTGGACAATTTAGATCGCTTGGCTATCTCTGCAGCGTTGGAGAAGGAAATTTTGGCTCCACACCTGCTGATTTTCTAGTCCTCTTTGCTGGAACTGGCTCCTCCGAGTCAGCTCTTCGCTTGCCCGAGAAAGTATCTCTGGTCAGAGGGCACCTCCTCCGTTCGGTTGGCACCGAACCGGGCTGGCCATCCGGGTCAGCGGACTTTTTGGCCTCTCGTTCCCTGAGCCTACCAACTCTCTTATCCAGGGTAGCTGCAGAGAAATTCTTGCAAATCTGGCAGTCTGCATTGAGGTGGTCAAACCCCAGACAATAAACACATGTGGTGTGTGGGTCAGCCTTGGCAAAGGCTTCCCCACAGACACTACAGTGCTGAAACCCAGTGGGCCCGGTTTTTCTTTTGGGTTTCTCAGACATAATGCCAGCCTAACCAAAAACTTGCCCTTTTCCGGCAAATCGCCAAGCAAGACACCCTTATCGGTTCCCAACCGTGTCACGGGTCGTGGAAAAAACCGTAATGAAATCCATTTTTTTTAGAACCGATAAGAACCGGGAACCGCACTCTAAATGCAATTTAATAAGTTTTAACAACAACCTGATCGGTTCAAACCGAACCGATAACAACGTTTGCAAGTTCCACACAGAGAAGTAAAACCTATCTATTACTTACGATACCACAGACAGAGCTTGAACCAACCGGTTGCGGTTAAAATACACAAATGCGGTTTAAAAAACCGAGAAATAACACTTTTTAACCGACAAAATGAACCGAGCAGTAGGAGGAATCTCCTGAGCGACTGTTCAGTGAGGCGGAGTAAAGAATCTGACAGTTTCAGTTTGAAGAACAACAGACAGAGTTTTTTCAACCGAGCTCTCGCTCAAGATTCCATGCCTGGCATGGAAGTTAACTCTTTCACCTCCGGAGCAGTTCTAAGGCTGGGACAAACTGCATATGTCATAATATAGCAAGACTTCATGTTGTTTGAATACATCTTCACAACACTATAACCTTCAGATTCTGAACACACTGGGCCCTCAGCCCGAACTGGTATTCTTCTCTTGGATCCCCTGGTGTAGCATCTCGGCCAGCACTGGGACATTTCTCCATATGGCATGGATATTTATCTGGTGGCTCCCTCTACCACCCATGAGCACTTCCTAGCTCCATAGGGAAAACATCATCCTCAATCCCACGTCTGGGTACTTTCTGCGAACACTGGCCAAGTGCACAGAAGAAAGCTATAGGTGCCCAAAGTGAACCAGTGGAGGTAAATCTGGTTACTCCAGATGGGGGGTCTCCCACCTCTCGTTCCCAAATCCATACCCAGCCATTCATTTGGAATCAACACCTTTCTTGTGAACCTCTCTGGCTGTAGAATGCTATCTAGAAACGTTTATCACATTTAACACTATACTCTTCATGAACTGGTGTCCTGACTTGTAATGTTCTTTAAGTGGCTATGTCCATCCCTGTAGACCCCCACTGTTTAGATGCATTTTAAGTCATACACAAACTTCAAGTACTGTACTTGGCTGTCCTTTCCTGACCCCCACAGTAGCAGATACTTTACACACTGTCTCGGTGAACACATGGGCTCTATAGCAGAGCACACTCACCAGGTGGTTTGCAGGTGCCCCAGGGCTTCTGGCAAAGAAAAAACACATCTTGGTACCTCAGTACTTGCTCTACAAATCATCAAGCAGCTTTCCCTCCTTCAGCACGGCCAGGGGATTGACCCTGAAATCACTGATCTCTTCCCCCCATCCCTCCAGGGATGGGGCACTGGAACAAGCCAGGGAGTAGTCGCTACCATTATGTCAGGTTTCTTCTGTGTCCCTATCTAGGGCAAGAACCTAGCAATCTAACAAAGAACCTCTACCTCTGGGTAGCTCTATTTTAGATCTAGACACTGAGGGGCTGCCACCTGCAGCACACCTCCTTCACTCTCAGCCCTCCACTGCAGACTGCCCAAGTCTCACTACAAAATCCCCAACGTTCTAAGCTAACCCCTTGCTGCAGCATTCCAATGTGGCTTATGCTGCTGCAAGAATTCTATATGATGTCATCCCTCCAGCTCAGCTGAGACTGAGGACAGAGTGAGACAGTGTGAAACCCATTTAACTGGTGTCTCACAAGCTGCCTTTTCCTGCCTGCCACTAGATCTAAGTGGGATTCTTGTAACCCCGGGTGACAGGGGGGTTACACTAATCTGATATTATTCTCTGCTAACTACACTTTCTTATTTAGCAGACTTATTTGGTTTGCAAAGTAATGAATTGTGCTAAAGATTAGCTTTATTGCTGTCGAAGCAGGAGTTAATGCTATTTGTATTTAATGTACTTTTCTGATATTTGTTGATGTTTTTGTAATGTTTTGTATAATTGGTATAGTGAGGTGATGGTATAATGGCACATATGTGTTATACTTGAGACCACACCAAATTGTGTGCAATTGACTGACAGATTTTTTACAAAAACTGTCAATCTTATGATGTCATCCTGAAATCAGTATTTAAGAGCATGTGATCCTGTGTTTACCCGCCCACTTTGGTGGCGAAGCACTGGGGCATTGTTCCCACTTGGTGACTGGGACCAACTGGGACACTACTTATTTGGTAGTCTTTGGCAAATAAAAATATATTTGTTTGCACTTGTTGGCTCCAATTTGTAATCGGTGTGAGTGGATGTGTGGTTCCTTTGGAGTATTTGGCATCTATAGCAGGGATGAGCCCGCCCTTCCATCACACCCCCCATCTGATTCATAGTCACATGGTATATACCCTGTCCTGAACTTGTCAGGTAGCCCAGCATAGTTGGTCAGCAATGACAAGGACAGAAAAGAACATATAGAAAAACTAAAAGCTGGCCCACCAGCACGGCACCAGGGCGTCCACTCGCCATACCTGCAGTCTGAGTTTGGATAGTGACTTGGGTTGCAGGGGACCGAACAGAAGAAGAAGTTACCTCTCTTTCTTTGGGGAGGGGGGATTTTTGTCCTCTGTTGCTTTTTTTCTATAGAGCTGTTTCCTTCTTTCAGGATGCTGACTTGGCTCTTCAGCCTCTGTCCACCTCCCCACCAGTCACCATCTGTACCCAGGACTCACCTGCTTCTGTTCCCCCACTGCTTACCCCCATGGCGGGGCTGAGAGAGAGAGAGATGTCCCTCCTCCCCTCCCCAGGGTCTGGATCCAGTTGGTCAGGGTCTTGGGACAATGGCACGAGTAGGGACTAGTGGACAGGGCCTCCTAAATGCACAGCTCCTGCTTTTCCAATTTTTCTTGCTTCCCCACTCCAAGGCTGGCACATGTGCAATGGCCTTAGAGATGCTGCCTGGAGGTGCGTGGTTACCATCCCACGGGATAGCATGTTTCTTTTGTAGCTTTGCATCTTTGTTATTTACAATCATAAAAAAACTACAATTTCTGGTGAAGACTAAAAATGAAAAAACCCTCGGCTCACCCAAAACCCCACAAAAACAATGAAACACTGTTATAAAAATTAAAGCAGCAGTTTTATTACATGTAGTAGCACCCCTCACACACTGATCTACGTTTCACGTTGCACTTGACACTTTATAAAGATAATTTAATTATACACAAAAACATGCCTTATATAGTGTTACAGCCACAATTATCCAACTAATTAGAAACAATTAAAAGCATGAAATACCCATGATATCACTTATAAAGAAACACACATACCTGATAGTGTTTAAAATCACTTAGTGATGCCCATATCAATTATCCAATCAATTGTTTTAACAATTGGAGCGAACGGAGCCCATTACAGACCTATAAAATAAATATCTTTAAATAGGGCTCTAGTAATGTTACAAAAAGGGAAGCTCCTATAAGTTACCAGTGTTAAATAATACATATAATAACAAAGAAACAGCCTAGAAATTTTAAATTATAATACATCAAAGTGCTGTCTCTGTATGCTGAAAAAATTTTTATTTTGAATGAGTCAGAAGAGGCAGGTAAAAAACATATTAAAAATCAAAGATGACTTTGCAGGCCTTCGGCCCCCAAGCAACCAGGGCCGGATTAAGGCATAGGCAACATAGGCACAGGCCTAGGGCCCCTGCCTGCTAGGGGGCTCCAACAATTCCCAACATATATTTTCAGTATATCTTTTTCTTCCTGCCTGAGCTGCATTTTTTTTGTAAAGGACCATGCCACTAAGTAATCTGAACAAGGTAGGGGCTGATCTGTGGCATGACTCTCACCTCCCTGATTGATTAAGTGAAGCTAATAGCTCAGGGCCCACAGCCCAGTGACCAATAAAAAATGTGAAAGAGGCCCATTTCCTTTGCTTTGTCTGCCACCCCACTTAGAATCTTCATTTAGAATCAAGTCTTACTCTTAAATATGAAAGATTACAGTGCAGTTTAATGTGTATGCTTTATATTTAATCACACTTTTAAAATTAAGAAAACTACAATGCGTTTCAATGGTACAATTAAAAATCACACTCTATTTTTTTAATTCCCTTATCTCACTGATATTGAAGTTCTGATCTTGATATAGCTCAATTTTCCTGGTGAACAAATTAATGTATTTCCAGATTCCCATCAGTAAATCTTGCCATTTATTGATCTGGACTTTATTTATTTCATTTTTGTTGACCGGGTAAGTGCACTGGGTAAAACATTGCCTATTTTCAAGTATGATCCGGGAGGTTACAGAACTGTAGTACAACAGTAAAACAACAGTCAGTAGAAAAAAATACAGCTTCATAAGGATGAGTTACAAAGCATAACATTTTGAGCATTGTCTGTGTCAATGAGTACCGATAACTCTGGTACAGAAGACTAGTGAATATATTCACACAGCCAGGAGAATTTAGAGGCAGGTGGACACTTATTACTTATCAATAACAGAAATGTTTGATCCCGGGAATGATTTCTTCCAACAATCACTTGCTTTGCGATATAATCTCTAAAGTTCACGACTCCTCTAGTAATCCATAGATTTAACTCTTACACCTGGCAGGACCTAGCCTCTTTTAAAGGTGGGTCCTTACCCTACCCAACAAAACTCTCACATCCTGGTTCATACCACCTGACAGGACAAAATGATAATACCCACACTGCAAGCACACATGTGAGTGTTTGCGGGGGGGGGGGGCTTTGGAGAAATGCAAATCATGACATTTTACACTCAAAAATTATTTCTACCAGGTCAATTAGTAATTATTTTCTCTAAATGATCAAAACTCAGACTACTGTTATTTTTCCATGCTGACATTATCAGTTTCATTAATTCTGAAGCATTTTAGTTAGGTTATTTATGTTTTATGTAACTTTTTAGGAACAGTAAGTTATATTTTTTTCAAGTTTTAGTAACTGATATGCAATGGAAAACTTGGGTGTGGTCACAGCGAAGGGGCACAGTCATGGTAAAGGGTGTGGTTGTGGTGAGGGGGCCCCCAGATTTCTTGGGCCTAGGGTCCCATGGTGCCTTAATCTGGCCCTGCAAGCAACTCTGATAGTGCAGACTGAATTAGGGACTACTAGTGTTGCTACACTTCATATTTACTATAGGGACTACTAGTGTTGCTACATTTCATATTTACTAAAAGTGTTTTCCCAGTTTATAGATCCTTCTGTGAATAGTTCAACTGCTCTGTATATTTTATGTTGTTAAGGAGAACTAGTTCTACGCCTACATATGCAAGTTCATTATATGATAGCTTCAAGTGGGGGCTTAAAATTCTGATTTAATTACGGTGCTGAATGAGCAGATGCGGGGGATGGGTTCCCATTAATTTCAATGACATTAATGCGCTCCTATCTGATGTAGTCTTCCGAAAGTGTCTGGGACACTCCTGATGACAGTTGGGAGAGACAAGATGGCTGTGGCCACATGGCCCAGAGACTCATTAGACACAAAATGCACCACAGTGATCCAGCAGGACACATAGCAGTTTGGCAGAAGCCTTTCCACTCAGTTTTCAAAGGCTGTGACTGTAGTGAGTATACTGTTTCTGCTCTACTTTCTCCTATATAAACAGACAACAGTTCTGCTATAAGGAGAAATAGTGGTGCACCAACAGTATATTTCTGTTTTCTAATTGTCTCTGCATTATTTCTATGGGGGCACAAGTACAGTACCCTGCTGAAGACAGTCAATGTTTGTTTATTCTTTACTTTTCTGATCTACCAGCTTAAGATTAGTGTGTTTAATAGATGGGAGTATGATGCAGCAAGTGAAAGAGCCTGGGACAGTCCTTTATAGTTACATTTTTACTTTAGGTATTCGTAGAGCTATACGAGTCACAGGATGACTTCAAGAGACTTTGACTCAGGAACATTATTGGGACAATTATCTCCACTATGTGTCTATGGTCTTGCTGCATTATAGCTACCTTCTGGTCAATTGATGGAGACTGTTTAATGTTACCATTCCTATTCTGCAACAGTGAGTGGCAGAGATTGTATCTTTATTTTATTAATTTTATTTGTATTTTGGATGACACCTTTGAGCCGAAAGCTCTTTTACAAAGGTTCCACATCAAGGCAATAAGCACAATAAGGTACAAAACATAACATGAACATTACAATGGAACTTACAAAAAAAAAAAGACAAATAAGGTTACAATAATAGCAGCCAAAGGCATTGTCAAGGAATTGTGTTGCAAGTTAATTATACAGTACAAGTCATAGGCGGCTCAGTGAAGCTTTGTTAGGAGTGGGTTAGTGGGAAAAGAAAAAGAAGAGTTGTGGTGAGGGGTGGTATGGGAGACGGAGAGAGGGAGGTGGGGAGAAATGGGGAAGGCATTGTGCCGGGTATGTGGTAGATGGGAAACAGCAAGGGAGGAGGAAAGGGGGGGATGAAAAAGAAAAGGAGACAGATTCATCCTATACACAATAATGGGGGGTAGGAGAGGAGGAGGAGGAGCTGAGGCAGTGAGGAGGGATGCTTGAGGGTAGTATGCCTGGAGGGGATTATAAGAAGCAATCACAGAAGGCACTAGTCACAAGGTGTTGACGTAGTTTACACTTAAAAGCACCAATCGTGGCAATGTTGGAGATTTCTGTAGGTAGCAAGTTGAACCAGGTGGAGGCTCTGACAAGATAAGAATGCTGAGCTTGAGAGGTCTGAGAGCAAGGTATTGTAAAGGTTAGACTGTCCGATCTTCTAGTTAGGCGGCGGACATGCTGCAGGGTCAATATTGATTGGACTACAGGGGGGTATCTTTTGTAGAGAATTTTTATTGAAGCTTTCTATACCCTGGAAAAAAGAGATATTCTCAGTATATGTTTTGCTGCATAACAATAAAAATTAAAGCTTAAAAAAAATGGCCAGCCTGGTAGTGCAGAGGGCTGAGGCACCAAGCCTCACCTGCTGCCATGCTGGCAACTCAGGGTCAGAAGTGACCTTGAGATGTCAGGGGTTGGCCAGGGAGAGGAGGATCAAGTATTTGATGGACTGCTCTCCTCCTCCTCCTCCTCTGGGGGGGAGGATTGGGTAGAGCCTCCTACCTGCCTGTCCCTTGGTGGAAGCTGGGTAAAAGCAGCTCAGACTAGAAGATCAGGAGATGGGGCAGAGATCGGCGCATGTCACATGGCAGCATGTGGCATGTGCCTGGACATTCTTGCATGCTACACCACCCAGGGGACCAGAACATGGGGAAAACGCTGAAGGTTGGATGACAGTGGGTGTCCGCAGGTCCGGCCCTCCCCCCCCGAATAGCTGGGCTCACCAGCCCAAACTGGATCTTGTCCTTGGTGGGGGCCTGGGACCCCCCCACTGACCCCACCAATGGGGGGCAAGCCCTGGGGAAAGACGGCTGGTGGTAGGTCCTAGTGGGCGTCGGGCGGATGGGATGGGGTGCCCTCCGCGGATGGGATGGGGTGCCCTCTTGAACGAGGGCCAACCAGGAGTAGAGAAGACAATAAAGTTTAGAAAAAAAATTAAAGATGCTCCTGCACGTTGTGTCATCCAGCCTCCACTGGGTTGCAGGCAAGCAGCGGCATGTGCTGTCCCCCCCAACCCCCAAGGAGAAGAGCCATCTATGGATGCTCGATCCTCCTTCTCCTGGCTGGCCCCCAAGTAACCCTGTTCTGGTTCCAAATCCTGGGTTGCCAGCAGGGCTGGAGGCAAGGCACCCAGCACCTCAGCCCTCCACACTACTGGGCTGGCGTTGTCCTCTGCTGTTTGACTGCAGGCAGCAACACATGCAGCGGCTGCCTCAGAGTCAGAGGCTACTACACTGATGCATGCTCACGCACAACTGCCCATGCACATGCCACGTCGCTGCATACAGGCAGTCCCTCAGAGAGAAAATGGTCAAAAAACCACTGCAGTGGCAGGATGGCGACCAGACCTTCGAAGGCACCACACTGTCAACCAGGCACCTACTGCCCAGACTAGATCCTGCACCCAAGGGAGAAGTTGCACTCCCTGGGAATCCCACCATCCGGGGGGGCATGGTGGCACTAAAGGAGGCTGGATAAGTATTGTATCTGGGGATGGTGGGTGACGGTACTGGGGGCATTCAGATGGATGGCACCTGGCAGCCAAGAAGAGAAACAAAGTGTTGAAAGAAAAATAATCGAGGGGATAACATGCCAAAGGAAAGTGATATACAGTTTGTGCAGTTTACTTATGCAATAAGGCATGACCAGGGGTTAGGTTGGGCTAGGCTAGGCTACCAGCAGCTTTTCATCCTCCAGGGAGGATTATGCCTTAGGCTGTTGCCCCAGGAGAGCAGTTAGGGAAGACTGTCCCTTGGAGTATCTCACTGTGATTAACACACATAAAATATGTTTTGTAGTTGTTGAAAAGAAAGATTTTGTGAATTCCACTAGGTAGCGTCATACTCAGGGGTTTTCACCATAGACTGCAGTCAGACAATCAGAATTCACGTTTTTCATTTTTATGTTTGCTTGCGCTGCAGTGCACAAGAAACATATTGAGATAGTAGAGCATTGCAGAGGTGTGGTAATGTTGTGACCAATGCAGTGGATGCTTTAATGGGCATGTCCCTTGGCCACCAATTAATGCTGAAGCTGCCGATGATGGCAGTTTCAGAGTGAGTGCGGCACTTGAAGGAAATCTGCTGCTGCAATCAGGGGCAGTTTCGTCATGCAGCAGCAGTTCCCCCCCCCCAACCAGGCACACAGAAGGACAACAAATTTAAATGTTAGCTCCCTCCCAATGCTGCCGCCCACCCCGCACCCTCCATTCTCTGTCCCTGCTGACATCAGGGTACTCAATCCTCGTGTCAGCATGTATCCACCCTGCCCCCATTAATGTGGCACGCTGGGAGCCCATCCCAGTGTGCCAAAAAATATTTATTTGATGTTTCCGGCACTGGGATGCCGACTCCCAGTGTCGGATGTGCCCCCCCCATGCCCCTATGTTCTCAGCTGACCTCGGGATGCCCAATCCCCGGGTCAGCATTGATCTCCCCTCAAATACTCTGGCACACTGGGAGCCCACCCCAGTGTGCCAAAATCCATATTGTTAATATTTCACCTGTAAAAAAGAAAACAGTCCCACAAAGTCTTTTTTTTTAAACCTGAAAAAAAAGAAAAGGGTCCCTTGTCATTCCTGCCAGACCCCCTTCCCCTACCTGCACCCTCCCTCTGCGCACCCTACCTCTGGCGGTTAGAAGCAGCGATCTTCTGTGGACCAGTAACACGTCTGCACCCTTCAAAGACCAACCGGGAACTGAAGAAATTATGGTAAGCCCTATAGTGGCAGTCAATGGAGAGTTTTCAACTTAGGTTTATATCTTAGCCAACTTTTGCAGTTTTGGTCCCTAATTTTCAGCATGGAGTTCTTGGGACCCCACCTCATGAACACTAACACTGTAATTTTGTTTCTTGGTCCCAAAAACGTGATTTCATGGTTGCTGCATAAAATCACCTTTCCGGACCAAGTAATGAAACGACAGTGCCACTGTTCATGAGGTGGGGTTCCAAAAAACCCTTGTTGCAAATTTGGTGTAAAAACTTTAAAAAATGACTGCGTTACGAGCGTCCATTGCGCAGTTTCTACGCACGCTCAAAACTTCATCAATTTTTAATATTTTCACTCCAAGTTTCCAACATTGCCATTTTTTTACCTCCCACCCCCACCCCCATGAACAGTACAACTGTAATTTTTTGCATCCTTCCCGAATTATGTTTTTGCATCTGTGGCATGGAATGGAACGGTCGCTGTGCGAAATCAACTTTTGGGACAGATTAACAAAATCATAGTGCCACTGTTCATGAAGGGAGGTCCCAAAAAGGGCATGTTGAAAATTTGGTGGAAACATTCTAAAAAATGACTGCATTATGAGCTGTACAGTTTCTACGCACACTCATAACTTAGACACTTTTTCATATTTTCACTCCAGATTTTCAGCAGTGCCATTTCTTCACACCTCCTCATGAACTGTACAGCTGTCATTTTTCACATCCTGCCCAAAATGTGTTTTTGCACCTGTGGCACTGAATGGCACACTCACTGTGCGAAATCATCTTTTGGGATTGAGTAATGAAATTATACTGCCACTGTTCATGAGGTGGGGTCCCAAAAAGCCCATGTTGAAAATCTGGAGCAATAATACCAACAAATGCCCGGGGCATTAGGGTTTCTGACCGTAACGCCCACCCTGTATATACTGACAGGCGTCGGGGGTGTGACTTGGGGTCATCGGCCGTAGTGCTCATTCCATTCCACCACCACCCCCACCCTGCAGACACTGGCAGGCATCGAGGTGTGCCTTGGGGTCTTCAGCCCTAAAATTCACACCATTCTCCTATACTGCACCCATCTCAGCTTATTTCCTTATGGAATGGGGTGAGCATAAGGGCCGAAGACCTCAAGGCACACTGTTACACTTGTCGGTGTCTTCAGGGTGGGGTGAGGTGGAATGGCATGAGTTTTATGGCAGATGACCCAAAGGCACACCCCCAACACCTGTCAGTCTCTGCAGGGTGGGGGTAGGGGTTGGCGTTACTTCAATACTTCACTGCCATTCCTATTATGCATCTCTCTAACTCCTGCACTACCAATGCCAATACCAACAAGCAAACATTCGGCATTGACAAATGCTTGATCATTAAGTTCCTCAGGGTAAAACCACTGAACAAAGCTTGGTTACAGCTGTGTGTCCTTGTGCAGAGCAAACTTTAGAATATTGACAAACAAGGGGCAGCATACACGTGACAAAGCAGAAACACAACATTTAAAATCCGTTGGTGCTTGACAACAGACAGCATTCCTTCCAGGTCAGAACAGCATTGACAAACTAGTTTGTTACAGTAAATTCTGGAGGAATTTCATGATCAGTGCAGTGCAAGAAATCAGGCAAAAGATTCCAAACAGGAAGACATTAAAAACGAAAGGATTCTTCCCACTGAGCATATTATTTTTAATAAAATGGACTTCAGGGTCCTGGCAACTTCAATGATCTAAATGCATCACCTGGCCATTGATTAATCTCTGGTATACCAACAATTTGTAACTAACCAGCTCTAATCTACCTAGCAACAGTCTAACTAAATAAAAATAAAAACCTTTTCCATTAAAATAAAAACTTTACCACTTTTGAAACACAAACACCCACAATGAAACATAGGTTTCTTTAAAATAAATACACTTCCCCGGTTCATTCAAATGCACCCTGCCTTTGCTACCAAACTCTTACTTTCTACCTAGCAACAACCCAATTTAAGGAAAATAAAACCTTTTTGTATTAAAAAAATAACTTTTTCCATTTTATAAGTGCAATAACCCACTCCAGAGCATGGGTTTTTAGAGATTTAAAGAGATAATAGAGCCAAAAAGTAGCAGGCAGAAAATTGTAATAATTGTTAAAAGTAGTCCCTTATTTCTTTTTATTTCAGAAGTGTTTTTCTTTTCCTGTGTGCTCATTAAATGGTTTTCTACCCAATAGTACTGGGTGTGATGTGAAAAGCAGTGCTTTACCTGGAAGTAGACATATCTAGTTCTGTTCCTCCCAGTACCCCATCAGCATGTGACCTCACTCATTGGTATATCACAAGCCCTGCTGCCTGATTGGTAACCTGTGTAACAAATTACCAATCAAGCAGCAGGAGAGCTTTGTTACTAGTGACATCACGGTCAGTGAGATCACAAAAATGCTGTGGTATATAATGGGTAACAGAAGTGACCATGTCAGTCTCCAGACAGAGTACTGTTTCACATATCACACCCAGTACTGCCAAATAGAAAATCTTCCAACTGGAAAAACAGAAAAGGAAAAAAGTACTACAGATATAAGAAGTGATAGCGAACTACTTCTGAAAGTTACTGTTAATTCCAGGCAGTACACTAGCTCCATGATACAATGGACATAAAAAATCCTATAACCTGATTGGTCAATTAAGGTCATTACCCATGAGTAAATTAAGCAATAAGCCACGAGGGAGTGTGGGTTATCAGGGGATTTACCACGGCTGGAGTGGTTTGCCCATGAGGCACAGTCGGAGTGACTAAATCCTAACCAGCCGTGGTAAATCCCCGATGACCATTCTCGATTAACCTCGATTATACCGGTTCATTTTTACTATAATAAAATACAACTTTTAAAGCGGTTGCTTTGTTTTTTATGTTTATTGTATTTATTCCTGTGCTGCAGATGATTAGGATTTGGCGTAGGATTATTTGCTCATCAGCAGCCGTTGGTTATCAGGGGATTTATACCAGTGGTAAACTGCCAGTCTGATGATTTCATTGGCTGTTCACTTATGTTCATGGTATAATCTTGCAATAACCCAGGGCTGAAGAAGGGCATTTATAAAAAATATATTTAAACACATTTTAAATTTATGTTACACATGTGCCGATTGTATAATCTCAATAAGGCACTCCGAGATGTGGGTAATTGGGGGATTACCCACTTCTCATGTGGTTGCATCACTCAGCTGTGCCTTGTGATATACAACACACAAGATGTGAGTAAATCCCCCAGTCACCCATGCCCTGCCATGTCTTATCGCTAAAATGCACTTCTGGGAAGCATTGAAAGTCACTTGGCCGTTGGCCTTGTGCCTTCCAATTCACCTAGGACATGCACAAATTCTCTAGAAATGCATGCTCTTTTGTGGATTATTGCTTACTTATTTTTATTTTATTTGATAACCTGGTAGGTACACTGTGCAAAGAGTTTGCCCATTTCCAGGCATGACCTGAGCTGTATTGTTACTGACAATGTACAGCCATGAATTATAGAAGGTTACAATAGCTATAGTAGTGGCAGGCAGAGTCCCAGTACAGGAATGGTATACGATGCAAGATCACAGTGTTGAGTATGGGCCAAGAAACCCATGTAAGCAGCATTATAAAATGGGCCATGAAAATCCTGCAACATCATTGGTCAAAACATGTCATATGACTGTTAATTATTTTCTTCTCTTTTTTTCTTTAGAGCTGTTTGGTCTCCCAGCCGCCACCTTTGCCTGCTTCAGGCTTCAGTCCCATCCACCACTCCCCCTGCCATCACACCAGGGGGATTCACATGGCGTGGGACCTGAGGGGCATGATGCTGTCATCCTTGGTGGCCAGTGCACATGCAGCTTTTTTTTCTCATTTTTCTTCCTCCATTTTCCCCTAGTGCTGAGTCACGTGTAATGATGCATGCACACGTTACAGGTGTCTGTGTCAGATCTCCTTCCTGTGGCACTTGCATGCTGCGCCACCTAGCCTCTGCTAGGTTGACATAGTGCAGCGACATACACTACCCCACCCCCACACAGAAGGTGGAGAGCTGTCTGTTGGACACTCAGACTTTCTTCCCCCAAGCAACTGTAGTTCATTCCTGAACCCAGGTCATCAGCATGGCGGCAGGTGAGGCACCAGCACCTCATCCCTCCGCACCACTGGGCTGGTTTCACAACTCACCTGAACTGCATTTCTTTTAACAAATAAAAGCCTATTTTATAGGTGCTATAACACACTCCAGGGTGTGCAGTTATAAGGGAATAATGCACTTCTCGGGTGGTTGCCTAACAACCACCCAAGATGTGTCTTATTTCCTTATAGGATATGGTTTAGCCTTATGTATAGAAATTGATTGCTTCCCAAAAGTTGTGTACATTCTAAAAGTTATTGTGTACATTCTTCAAATTGTTGTGCACATTCTGAAAGTTATTGTGTATGTTCTTAAAGTTGTGCACATTCTAAAAACTGGTTGTTGTGTACTTTCTATAATTACCCGATTCAGCTGTGTTCAGCTGTGTTCTCTCTTGTGCTGTCTCCAGTCACTTTTGGTTACTCAGTGCAGCTTTCTCTGTCTCAGTGCAACTTCATACAATCTTGCATTTTCATTTTTATGTTTGCTTGCACGCATGTGCAAGAAACGTAGTACGATAACCCAAAATGCAGTGGCTTACAGCTGAAAGGGAGAGCACCGCGTGAGTGAGCAGTGCTCCCTTCCCCACACACACATGTCGCGGCGCATGCATGCATATTATTATGCTCATCGCGCTCCTCCCCTGCATGCGCTGTATGGCGGGGGTGCCCAATATCCCAACATGGCAAAATTATTATGCAATGGGGTTTCCTAATCCCGTCGGCCCTGTGCCCCCCCAAACAGTTTTCCAGCTACACACTGCGAGCCCACCCCAGCATGGCAAAATTGTTGCTGCACGGGTACCCAATCCCGTCAGCTCCAGGCCTCCCAAGACAGCCTTCCAGCTGCCACGCTTGGGAGCCCACCCAGTGTGGCAAGCGTCCCGCGTCGTCTTAGGAAAAAACCTGTAAACAAGAAAACGGTCCCTTGTAGTCTCCCTGCCCCCCACCAGCACCCATCCACCGCGCACCCTGCCTCCCCACACACACACCCACCCCATACTTACCTCTGGAGTCTGGCGTGACAATCTTCGGTGGACCGGGAACACGTCTGCACTCTTCAAAGTCGACTGCGAACTGAGGAAATGCCGGTAAGCTGTATAATGGAATAAATAGGGTTTTTTCAACTTTGATGCATATCTCAGGTATTTTTTTGAATTTTAGCACCAAATTTTCAACATGGGGTTTTTGAGACCCCTCCTCATGAATTCTTGAACTGTCATGGCGTTAATCCGGCCCGAAGGGCGATTTCACGGTCACTGCGCAAAATCACCTTACAGGACCGATTAAGGAAATTACAGTGCCAGTGTTCATAAGGTGGGCTCTCAAAAAGTCTATGTTGCAAATTTGGTGAAAAAATTCCTAAAAATGACTGTTTTACGAGCGTGCGTTGCACAGTTCCTACGCACGCTCGTAAGTTCGCAAATTTTTAATAGTTGCACTCTGGATTTTCAACATTGCCATTTACCACCTCCTATGAGCATTACAGCAGTCATTTTTTCACATCTAGCCCAAAATGTGTCCGGCGCGTAGCGCACAATGGCGCCAATCGTTATGCGTAATCAATGTTTGGGACAGGTAAGAAAATCACAGTGACACTGTTCATGAGTGAGCAGAGGTCTTAAAATGCTATGTTGAAATTTGGTGAAAATTCCCAAAATTACTGTTTTATGGCGTGCGTTGCTTGCGCTTCCACAGCTCATAAGTTCTGCAAATTTTAATACTTGCACTCCAGATTTTTAACATTGCCATTTTACCACACCTCCTTATGAGCAGTACAGCTGTCATTTTTCACATGTCACCCAAAATGTGTTTCCGTGCATGTAGCGCACAATGGCACAGTCGGTGTGCGCAATCAATGTTTGGGACAGATTAAGAAAATCACAGTGACACTGTTCATGAGCAGAGGTCTTAAAATGGCTATGTTGAAAATTTTATGAAAAAATCCCCCAAAATGACTGTTTTAGGAGTGCACATTGCGCAGTTCCTACGCACGCTCACAAGTTTGCAAATTTTTTATATTAACATGCCAGATTTTCAACATTGCCATTTTACCACACTTCCTTATGAGCAGTACAGCTGCCATTTTTCACATCTCGCCCAAAATGTGTTTCCGCATATGTAGCACACAATGGTGCAGTCGATTGTGCAAAACAATGTTTGGGGACAGATTAAGAAAATCACAGTGACACTGGTCATGAGCAGAGGTCTTAAAATGGCTATGTTGAAAATTTAATGACAAAAAGTCCATAAAATGACTGTGTTATGTGTAGCATTGCGCAGTTTCCATGCACCCTCGTAAGTTCATGAATTTGTAATATTTTCAGTCCACATTTTCACCAGTGGCATTTTTCACACTTCCTTATGAACAGTACAGCTGTCATTTTTCACAACATGGCCAAAATGTGTTTTCACACTTTCAGCACAGAAATGTGTGGTGGCTGTGGAAATCATTGTTCAGGACAGATAAAGAAAATCACACTGACACTGTTTATGACCGGAGGTCCCAAAATGCCTGTGTTGACAATCTGCTGTAAAAAATCCTCAAACTAATTACATTACGTGATGCATTGCACAGTTTCTCACGTCTTCGTGACTTGACCAGTTTTTAATATTTTCACTGTAGATTTTCAACATTGCCATTTTACACCTCCCCATGAACAGTACAGATGTCATTTTCACATCCTGTTCGGAATGTGTTTTTGCACCTGTGGTGACAAATGCCGTAGTCGCTGTACAAAAGCAGCTTTCGGCTAACAAACTGATATTGCCACTGTTCATGAGGTGGGGGGGTCACAAAAAAAACATGTTGAAAATTTGGAGTGAAAATACCAACGAATGCCTGAATTGTTAGGGTTTCCGACCATAACACCCCACCCTGTAGAAAATGACAGGCATCAGGGCTGTGACTTGGGATTATCGCCTGCAATGCTCATATCATTCCACCCCCAACCACACCCTGCAGCCACTGAGAGGCATCTAGGTGTGCCTTAGACTCTTCGGCCCCAAAGTTCACCCCATTCTCCTATACCGCACCCATCTCACCGTATTTCCTGATGGGATGGGGTGAACATAAGGGCCAAAGATCCCAAGGCACACCGTGACACTTGTCAGTGTCTGCAGGGTAGGGTGTGGTGAAATGGCATGGCCGTTATGCCTGACGACCCAAAGGCACACCCCAATGCCTGTCACTATCTGCAGGGTGGTGATGGGGTTGGCTTCAGTTCAATACTTCACTGCCATTCCTATTATGCAGCTCTGTAACTCCTACACTACCAATGCCAATGCCAGCAAGCAAAACATTCGGCATTGACAAATGCTTGTTTTCTCAGTTATGTACGGGCAAGTTATGTTCAGCAGTGGGAAGGCAGCATAGCGTAGTGATTAAGAGCACTGAGCTGCAAACCTGGAGGACTGGATTTGAATCGTACAGCCATCACTTGTATACTGTGTGAATATGAGCAAGTCACTTAACTTCTCTGTGCTCCCATGATGCACCTGGAAACATGCCTTGACTTAGTGTGTCTTTCCTGGCCAAAAATGATAAAATAAAAATAAATAAATGTAAAGTTGTATGTCTGCCGATGTTGAAACAGGCCACCCAGCAGCGCTTTGTTTACACCCAGCTCAGCTGCCAGTAACTAGAGTGCATTCTTGTGTTGCTGCAAGCAAATGCTCACTCATGCGCTGACATTCGGGGTACATGACCACGCTCTCTGTAGTGTATTAAAATGTATGACATGTATCCTAATTTCTTATCATTAGTACATTTTTTAAAACCATATGCTATAATACATAAAATATGGATGACCATACACAACTCACCTTATGTTTCCATCTCGCGGTTGAAATAACAGCATGGACCTCTTGAGTTTCACTATTGAGGTCCATACGCTGTTATCTCATCCCCTCATTAGAAACACTGGCTCACTGTGTATGGCCACCCATACATTATTCCTTATATAATTAATGGGTTTCGTTTTTTTCAATGTAAAAATCCATGTATTAAAAACCGTAATACCTGAGTAGGTATTATGGAAAAGTCATATCAACCCGCACAAAGCCGCGCAAAGCTGCGCAAAACACCAGTAATTAAAAAAATAAAAGGCAAGTGTTTGTTAAGGATATTTTTTACACCACTCGATTATTGTAATGACTATATAAACCTTTGACGAAGTTACACACTCGGTGTGCGATGACTGTATGAAACCTCTCGAGCTCGCCTCCCTAGATTTACGGGTCATCACACACCTCCGGTGTGTAAAAAAAAAAAATCCATAACACACACTTGCCTATCCAATATTCTTATATAACAGCACAACCAGTCATCTGGTATCCATTGCTTAACCTACATAAAAGGCATATTCTAAGGCCAAAAATAAGTGTGCTCGCATTGCAATTTGCTACCCCCCCAAAAAAAATGCTATATGTTGATCAAGTTCAGTCTTTGATTAGCAGAAGTTGAACAATCGCTAATCAACTGATTTGTTGCATTGCAGTAAAAATGTTCAAACTGTGGTCGGTTTTTCCCCTGCACATCTGGTAAAAAGAATAGAACTGCAGTAATTTTTCGCCCAATTGGACACTTCCCACTCTTCTGGATTCTATCTTATAGATAAAAAAATAACCATTTTATAAAACTGTTCCTGCTAATTACAATTTTGTTGATTAGCAAAAACTGCTAGTCACTTTTCCAAAACAAATGTATGCCTTATACTCTCTACATTATATACAGCAACCCACAAAACATAGCTAAAGCAGCAGTGCAGTGAAACATGTTTTCATATCTACTTTTCTAGGTGCCTCCTATGCTGTGTGCCACAAGTTTTTTTATTTTCTTGAGCTTAACCATTGCCAGGTCAACAATGCTTTTTCTAAGCCAAATGTGGCTGCCTTTTTTGTGAAAAAAGAAACTGAAATAAATAATTTATAAAATACTTATATTTCGGTGGAACTAGAAAACTTTACCACCAAATAAAAATGGTAGATATCTAGAATCTTTTATAGTGGAAAAAAGGTAGACCAAAATTGTTGCCCAATTTCATTGCACTGCTGCTGTAAATAGTTAGCAGTTATACAGCATACAATACAGTTGGGAGGTGAAGGAAGGGAACAGTGAGGAGAAGGCATGTTAACTTTTGGAATAACAAATTCCACATGTGCATTTGTGCACACATTCTCTTGGTGGACCCTCCTGTGGATTCTTGTAGACAAGTAATCAAGGGCCTGGCCCTGTACTGATTGTAGGGAACACAAAATGTAATGTAACTTCCTTTTGTCTTCCAGTGCCAGCCATTTTACTTTGTTTAGGCAACAGTGTACAACAGGATGTGAGTTGTTGTGGGATTTACCCACGCATGGTGTGCTGTGTCACAATGCTGCAGACTGAGTGACTTAAACCACACCAGAAGTTGGTAAACCCCACAAAAATCCACACCCAGCAGTGCATTATTGCAATTATGGGATGGACTGTAATAAAAAAATTAAGGGATGCAGCGAAATCAAAAAATTTTATAAATGTAGTTTATTTAAGTGTTTTGTATCCTTTCCCCTTAGTGACACAGTCTCTCACACCTCACCTCACAGCAGCCAGATGAAGAGGGGCAAGGGTGTGGTGTTTTGTCATCTGCTAAGCCCTCTCTCCCCCAGCAGTTGTAGTTGTATTTTTAAAGGGACACTGTCAACCCCATTAGGCATTAAATTGTCCCTAGTTTTCAAAAAAAAAGCAATTTCATGATTACTAGCATTCTGTAAAGACTGTTGATGTAGCTGGTTGTTTGAGCCTAACTTCTTTTTTTTCTTTTTAAAATTAAAAAACAGATTGCCCACCATACTGGTGTTACCACACAAAAATGTGTTTGTTTACATTGACCAACTATTACTGCGCCTTTCCTGGACTTGGGAACACCCCCACAAAGACTAGCAACTCATGATGCAGAAAGGAGACTAATGCATCATGAGGGGCTGCACTGTTTGGGGGTGTTTGTAATGTTCACAAAGTATGCAATAAGATTTGAGCAAGGATTTGAAACAAAACAAGGTTGTGTATAGTTATACTATTACCACTTATTTCAGTTCAACTAAGAAAGGAAGCAGATAAAACAACCAGCAACATCAGTGAATTTTAGAGAAAGTAAATGTGGATTTTCAGTTAGTAATAATATGATGTAAAAAGGGTTGACAGTCTCCCTTTAAGCAACTGAGTGAGTGAGAGGTCAGCGGGCAGACGACGTTAAGTGCTTTAACAGAGAAGACAGTGAGAGTGATTGTATGTACTGCATGAGAAACAGATGATAGAAAAGGTTTAAAAATACTGTATAGTAGGTTATATTCACATTATTTTCGCTATATTAACAATAGTCATTAAACAGCGAAAATAAACTGAATGCTAATACAATCTGATATGCCACCTTACTGAAGTAAAAAATCCACTGAGGTCATGCTTGACAAGAATCCAGTATTATGTATTCATTTTATTTAATTTTATTCAAGTTAGCCTAGTCGAAGAAAAAATAGCCCAAAGAAAACAATAACAAAAACAACCAACAGTGTTACAATACTTCGGCGTACCCGTTACACAGTAGTATATGATTGTGACAGAGTTGGTTAGGCCACACCACATCCAGAAGCCTCTCCACAATGATTAAAAAAGTCTTTATTTAAACAGTCTCACGATCACTTCTTTGTCCTGTGGTATGAAACAATTACCCACCGAAGTAATATTACTTCTTCCAGGGTATTCTTTAGCATTATTGACAGAAGCAGTATGCCAGCTGGGTTCAGCTGCCCCGGAGAGGAGGAGTCAATGCAAGTGAGAAAAGGCCCTGGCCAATCAGGATAGAGATAGAGTAGAATGCTGCCTGCAATAGCCTGAGGGACCTCAGAACAAATTTCGGAGCTGAAAAAGAGCAAAAACTGTGCCCAACAGGGGCGAAAACTGTCAACAACACACAAACTATCTATTCTAATCCACTATTGTGATAACATTTTATCACTCAGATCAATACCAGTTAGCAAGTTTGCCTAAATCCCTCAACAGAGCCCTTAGACAAGGTTTCCAGGGGAAGAAGGGTGGGAGTGTCAATAATGCTAAAGAATACCCTGGAAGAAGTAATATTACTTTGGTGAGTAATTGTTTCTTCTCAACACAGGAATTCTTTAGCATCTGTTGACAGAAGCAGACTTCAAAGCAGTGCATTTGGGAGGAGGGCACAGAAACCTAGTTAAGAAAAAGGCTCTGTAGCACCGCCCTGTGAACTTTCGCATCTGAACAGGACTGCACATCGAAGCAATAATGCTTGGTGAAAGTGTGGACCGATTTCCAAGTAGCTGCTCTATAAACTTCCAGCAACGGGATATCCCTGGAAGCTGCCACTGAAGCAGCTGTTCCTCTGGTAGAGTGAGCTCTGAGCCCAAGAGGGGACTGTCTGCCCGCCTTGTTGTAACAGAACTGAATACAGGACACAATCCAACGGGAAATGGTACTCTTGGTCGCCGGTTTTCCCCTGCCCACCTCACCAAAGGTGAGAAAAAGCTGGGATTATGCCTCTCAGAACTGCTTGTTTCACTCCAAGTAGAAAGAAAGGGCTCTCTTCACATCCAGGCTGTGCAATTTGCGCTCACCTGGGGAGGACCTATCTGAGAACAACACCGGCAAAGAGACTGACTGATTAAGGTGGAACTCTGAGACCACCTTGGGAAGGAACTTCCTGTTCGTCCTCAGGACAACCTTGTCCTTATAGGGAATAATGTAGTTAGGATCTGTACTCAGGGCCTGCAACTCTGAAATCTGTCTGGCAGAGGTAATGGCCACTAGGAAGACAGTCTTCCAGGTAACGTATTTCAAGTCCGCCATAGCCAAAGGCTCAAAAGGAGGATCCATGAGCTTGGCTATACAGAGGTTAAGGTCCCATGGGGGAACCGGTTCCCTTACAGGAGGGGTGCAAGTGGAGAAGCCCCTTGAAAAACGTCTTGGAAACGGGTTGAGAAATAAGTGACTTCTCTTTACCTGCAGAAAGGTAGGCCAAAATGGCCGCTAAGTGAACTCTTAAGGAAGATGCCTTTAGACCTCCCGCCTGAAGATGAACCAAGTAATCCAATAAGGAAGGAGAAGAGGCCCGTAAAGGGTCCAAGCCCTTATCCCTACACCAGAAAGAAAAACGTCTCCACTTGGAAGTGTAAGTTTTCCTTGTGCTGGGTTTTTTGGCTATCCGTAAAACATTCAGTACTTGCTCTGAATACAAAGAGTCTGAGAATTCTAACTCCTCAAGTACCAGGCTTTGAGGTGAGGAGACCAGATGTTGGGAAACACTACTCCAGTCTGAGGAACAGTCAGAAGGCTGAGACACGAAGGAAGTCTGATGGGTTTCTTGACCAACAAGGAGAGGAGCAGGGAATACCATGGCTGTCTCACCCAATCGGGGGCCACTAAAATCATGGTGGCCAGTTGTTCCCTTAACTTGAGAAGTACTCTGTGCAGAAGAAGAAAGGGGGGGAATGCATAGAGGAACCTCCCCATCCAATCTAAGGTCAACGCATCTGTGGGGATTGTCCCCAGAATTGGGGGCCTGCAAAAGTACAGGGGTAATTGATGGTTCAGACTGGATGCGAACAGATCCAGATCTGGGACGCCCCATCTCCTGAACACCATGAGAAGGACTTGCTTGTTGAGGATCCACTCATGGTGGCCCTGACTGATGCAGCTTAGGGCATCTGCCAAAACGTTGTCCTTGCCCGGGAGATGGATGGCCGACAGGGACATGTCCAGGGAATAGGCGAGGGACCAAATCCTCATGGCTTCCATGCAGAGTTTGGTTGATCGAGTCCCTCCCTGTTTGTTGATGTAGAACATGGCCGTTGTGTTGTCTGTCCTTACTTGCACAGACTGACCCCTGAGCTGAGAAGCGAAGGCCTTGATGGCAAGGAGCACAGCTCTGAGTTCCAGAACATTGATGTGAAGGGAGGATTCCTTTGGTGTCCAAGTCCCACTTATGAACAAATCCCCCAGATGGGCCCCCCATCCAAGGATGGAAGCATCGGTAGTCAAAATATGGGAGGGTTGGGGAGTTAAAAAAGATATCCCGACCCTGAGATTGTCTGCGTCTTTCCACCAGTCCATGAATCGAACAAACGTCTCTGTGACAGGGATGAGTTTTGTAAAGGGGTCTCTCCTCTGGGACCAATGAGACCTGAGGTAAAACTGAATGTCCCTCATCTGGAATCTGGTCCCTGGCACTACCATTGTCATTGAGGCCATATGACCGAGACGTTAGAGGAAATGTCTTGCTGGCCTTGGTTGGCCTGGACTGAATGAGTTTAGCAGAGAAGGGAAAGAGTTGACCCTGTCCGAAGGGAGGGAGGGAGGAAGGCCTTGCCCTGCAGGGTGTTGAGCTCTGCCCCTATGAAGTGTAGAACTTGGGCAGGCTGAAAATGTGACTTTCTTTCATTGATAAGGAAGCCCAGGGACTCTAGGATATGCCTTGTCTGAAGTAAGGCCTCTGAAACAGACTGGGACGAGTTGGCTACAATCAGCCAATCATCCAGATAGGGATAGACTGAGATTCCCTGGCTTCTGAGATGAGCTGCAACCACTGCCAGGCACTTGGTGAATACTCTGGGAGCGGAAGTGAACCCGAAAGGCATGGCTGTGAACTGATAATGCCCGAAGGGCAGATGGAATCTGAGGAACTTTCTGTGGGATTGCCTTATTGGCACATGAAAGTAGGCGTCCTTCAGATCCAGGGAGACTAGCCAGTCCCCTTGCTTTACTGAGTGTATGACCTGAGTCAAGGTAACCATTTTGAACTTTGGTTTTGTCAGGTGCTTGTTCAGGTACCATAGGTCCAGAATAGGTCACCATTCCCCCGTTTTCTTTAGGGTTAGGAAATATCTGGAATAAAGACCCTTTTCCCATTGGGAAAGTGGCACTCATTCCACGGCTTTGACCCTAATGAGATTCTTGACCTCTACCTCCAGCAGTAGTCGTTCTGCAGGGGAGGACGGTCTTGGTTGTGAGGGCCTGTGGAGAAGGGGGAATCTTTCGAACTGAAGGGATAGGCCCTGCTCCACTACCTCCAAAACTCACTTGTCTGAAGTAATCTGATGCCAATAATGGAGGTAGTGCAAGTGCCTTCCCCCCATGGGGAGAGGGAAGGCAACCAGCAAGGAGTCAGGAAAACTGCTGTCTAGACTGAGTAGAAGTAACAGGAGTGGGATTAGCTCTTCTTTGATCCCTCCTGCCCCTACCTCTGAAATAACCTCTCATCTGAGAGAAATCAATGTTATATGGCATGGGGAAGAATGTCCTAGGGAAATAACCCCTGCCCCTACCCCCTCTATGGTGAGCTCTCTGCAAGGGAGGGGGCTTTTCTTTAACTGAATTACTCTTGTACGTGTGTTTGAACTCATCCATTCTTTTCATATAGATTTCAGTATGATCCCTGAAGAGAGAGTTATTCGGAAAGGGGGAATCTAACGCCTGGGCTTGGACATCCTGGGTAAGACTAGTAGTTCTCAACCGAGCAAAACATCTGATAGAAATAGCCTGAGCCATGACCCTTGAGGCTGCATCATTATTATCTACGGCCATGTGAAACTGGTACTTTGTGGTTTCCACGGCTCGTTTAACAGTTTCAGAAACATCCCTGAGCATAGTGTCCCCCCCCCATGTTGCACTATGGCCAGTACAGTTTTTAACAAAGCCCTCTGATATCTGGCTGTGTATGCCATGAAAGAAGAGATGCGCAGCAAGAGAGAGGCAGTAGCATAAGATTTCTTACCCATAAGATCTATTTTTCTATAGTCTTTTTCTGGTAGAAGCACAGACAGTGACACATTAGCTTTGTCACAGGCCGCTGTCTGAACTACCCCTCTGTGAACTGGATGTGTATAAAGAAAATCAGCATTAGACTTGCCAAACTGGTATTTCTTCTCAATCTTTCTGTCTACCCCGGTAGAAGTTGAGGGGGTTTCCAGAACCTTAAAAGTACTTCTCTTCAAAGTGTTGTGGATAGGGAGGATGAGACTCTTGGGAGGAGAAATGCCCATCATATCCACATAGTCGTCTTCCATCTCCTGATCGGCGTCATCCTGGAGAGGCAGGTCCAGGGTGTCCACCATCTGTTTTAAAAATGTAAAAAAGGAAGAGACTTCTTCACTTCTGTCAGTATCATCATTAACACCAGCCCCAGGGTGGCCATCAGGAATAAGAGGGTCCCCATGAGGCGATTCATCACCATGATCCTCTCCCTCATCAAAATAAATACCACGGGCATAGGGGTCCTCAAGGAAAGAATCACTCGGTCCTGCAGGAGCCGAGAAAATATCATCCATAGATTGTAAAGTCTGATATAAATGCCAAGCTTTTGCTAAATCATCTGCAGAGGGCACATTTTTATCAGTTACTGTTGTCTCCGAATGCCTTTCGGGAGGAGGGACAGTAGTGTTATTATGTTTCTTAGACTTTTTTGTAGGGGCAGGCTCAGAAACCTGCTCTGAAGCTCTTTTAAAGGCTTGGCTAGAATTTTTACTTCTACCAGACTTAGTTTCACTGGAGTCTCTACAGGACTTGTCATTAATTTTGTATTGACTTGAGGTACCCTCCTCAGCGCTTTTAGAGGAGGAGGAGGTGGACTGAGAGGCCATGGTAAAGGGACAGGCCAAAGCTAACCAAATCAAAATTAACCTTACTAGAGGTAAAAGGTTTTTTTTTTTTCACAACAGTGGAAAAGAACAGAAACCACCTCCATATCTCTTGTCAACAGAAGCCCACTGCACAGTCACACAAAAGGTATCTCCCCAGAAAAAAGAGGGGAACTACCCTTCAAATATATATAAAACTTACATAAGGAAGAAAAAAGAGGGTTCCAAAAATTCACGCAGAGTGCGCAACAGAAACTAGCACTGCAACTGAAAACCAATTGATGATTTTAACGCAAAGGGGTAAAACAACTACCATAAAATACTGAAAATTAACTATTTAAACAAAAGATGCAATTTATCGGCGCACACAGTGACTGTCACTTCAGAAAAACCACCGGAGCGGAAAAAATACAAAAAAAAACGCGACTGCGGAACCTAGCGCAGTTGCGGTAAAAATAGGTAAAATGAGAAAAATATACAAAATACCTTGAAAGCAGCACTCAAAAAGGAAGAAAATGGCATAGAAAGGTCTCTGAAGAGGAGAGCTCCGAGACAGTGTTACTAGTTCAGCGGAGAAAAAGTTCTGAGGTCCCTCAGGCTATTGCAGGCAGCATTCTACTCTATCTCTATCCTGATTGGCCAATGCCTTTTCTCACTTGCATTGACTCCTCCTCTCCAGGGCAGCTGAACCTAGCTGGCATACTGCTTCTGTCAATAGATGCTAAAGAATTCCTGGGGTGAGAATCATTAGTTCTCAAAATCAGAGCAGAGCTGTCAGGCGACGTTAGCTGTACTGTGATATCCTATCTCACAATGCATTATTCTGTGGCACAGTCTGTAAGGGAGATTAACACCATTAGGACTCTGCCAAAGTAAGATGCAGGTTTTATTTTACATGCTGCTTGCTCAAATCTCGATTAGCCCAGTCCCTCCACCCGCCGCATACCTGCTAGCCCAAAGCAACGAAACACCCCACTGCTGAAGTGAGTTGCATGGCTCTCACAAGCAAGGTGCATTTTTTTTTTACATGCTGCTTGCTCTAATCTCAATTAGTCCTCCACCCACCACATACTCACTAGACCAAAAAACAAAATAAGTGAATCAGGAGCACTTACATCACTTAGGCACGTCTGATGTGCCTCGTAGATCCCTGCTTGACGAAAAACATAAACAATGTCCTCTCTGCATGTTGTATGTGCTTGGTAGCTCGTCTCAAGCCAACAGGCATGGTGTTCTTTTTTAGAGTTTGCAGCCGTAGATCTATGCTAAGGTTTTCGGAGCCTCCGGCCATTAGTCTCTCTGAAACTAGCCCTGCAAACCAGCTGGTAAACTGATTTTTTAAAATTGTCTTTAAACAGTTTGTTGATGGACACATCCAGCGGTTGCAGGGCATCTGTGCAGGAGGTAGGCACATAAACTGGGATAATGCTGTTATTCTCCATGTGTTTAATAACAGCCTCTGTAATGTGTGCCCTGTAGAGATCCAGAATTAGTAACCCCTTTTGCTCATCTGGCAACCCATGCATTTGTTTAGTGGACTTGACATAGGGCACAACCACATTGTCAATGAACTGCAGCGTTGTTTCAACATCAGCCCAGTGATTGTCAAACTGGGTTACATACCACTCACTGGGAAACTTATGGTTTGGGTGACACACTGTACTGCTGCCTTTGTATATCAGTTGGGGTGGAAGCATGTCCCCAGCCAGGGTGCAGGCAAGCACAACTGAGATCTGCCTTTTATCTCTGAGCCCAGTTAGTGAAACTTGCTTAGACCCAATGGCTGCCATTGTACATTCTGATATGGGGATCATGTTCACCCCTGTCTCATCCATATTTATGATTAGTTCAGTGGGGATAAGTTCCTGGGCACTAGCATGGGCAATTCTGGTCAAAAAGGTATTTTCAGATTAGCAAAATCACTGGGGGTGTTACACCCAACGTTGGTCCCCTTGCCTTTGCTGAAACCCATGCGATAGAGAAAACCCCAAGCCCACTTGCTGGTCAAATTTAAATGTCCGCCATTCTCAATATGTGACTGTGGTGAATTGGCTTTGACAATCCCAACAGCAACTGCTTGGATTACGCCTGCATTTACAACTGCACCTTCGGCATATAAAGACTGAACAATCTTCTGTAGTTGCACTTCCAGATTTGCTTCCGTGTGTGTGGCGCGACCCTGGGGTTTTTTGGGCAGGAGGGGGGACATTGTAGTAGGGTCAGGTGTTTTCCGCACTTCACAAAGGTAGTCAGATTTAAATTTACGTATCCTCTTTCACTGATGTTGTTCCCAGTGCTAGCAATGTCAAATCTGACAGCAGCCATTATGCCTTGCTCAATGGCATATTTGCCGAGTTGGAAGCGGGTCTCCGGAGTGTAACTAACATAGGAAACTGGGTGGCTTTTCCTTGATGGTGGAGGGGTGGCAGCTGCCAGCTCTTTTGCTACTGAGGCCGTAACTGTAATGTCAACTCCAGAGGGTCATCTTCAAGGTGTGTTTACTCACCTTTAAGGCCCTACATGGACTAGGCCCTGGCTACCTGACTGATCTTCTGACACTGACCATTTCAGTCCACTCCCTTCTAGGAGACCTCCTTGAAATTCCCAGGACTAGACTTAGAACTGCTGGCAACAGGGCATTCAGTGTCATCAGCCCAGTCCTGTGGAATGAGTTACCACCATCTGTCAGGGAGACCCCATCAGTCAAGACCATCAAGTGTGGGCTCAAGGCCCATTTATTTTCTTTGGCCTTCCCGGGCCAGGAGATCTGATCTGGTTCTTAAGATCTTTTCTTTTTTCTTTTTTTTTTTTGCTCACTTTTCTCCAGTAATGTTCCCCCCATCTTTATCCTCTCCTTCCTCCAGCTGGTTTCCCCTGTCTGACTCCTCTACCCTCCTTGATGTCCCCCCCCCCACTGGACCTCATTCATTCAATAATTGCTAAATAATCTGCCTATTAACCGTGATCCATTCCTGCAAGGAGTTGTCTCCAAGGCTACATTAAATTTCTGTACAATGTTCCTCAGATATGCCACTTGTAATTAAATGCATATTCCACAGGTATGATATATTTAATTGTATATCACAAATGTGACTGTATGATTATTTATGATATTTTTTAACTATATGTCTTGTTACAAGTGTAATTGAATGTTTCATTTCTCGGATATGTTAAATGTTAAACTGTATGCCTAATTCTTCATCCAATTATACCCCGTCACACCAGGAGACGAGCAACTTGTTGTTCAGTGTGCCTTCCTGGTGAAACATTTCAATAAATAAAAATAAATAAATAAATCTTGCATTAATGAGATATTGTGCTGTACTGTTATTTATTGTATTTATTGCTGTATTTTATCTCATTGTTTTTATGATGCTTACTGTCTTTTACTTCCCTTGCTTGTTTTAGTGTAAGGCGCCCAGAGCCTCTGGGATTGGGCACCCTAGAAATAAACCTTGCCTTGCCTTGCTCTCATATAAATCAGTACTAGACACATTGCTCGTTTTGACAGGATACTTGCATTTGACCTGAGAGGATCGAATCCACTTTAGGAGTGACATTTTTGAGGAAACAAACAAACGACTGTAAGGTAAGGTAACCAGGATAATGGCAGGGTTTGCACTGGATAATGGAGGATAAAGTATGCACGGACTTTACTACATAGAGGCGCGTCTGTAAGCTGTGGGCAATTAAGATACAATTGCATGTTACTGGACACATAATAATAATATACTTTATTTATATTGCGCCTTTCTGAAACCAAGGTGCATTAACAATAAGCTTCTTAAAAAAAATAAATAAAACACAAATACATTAATATTGAAATTATAAAATATGTTAAAACATTATCATCAGGAAAACGCTGACAAGGCCCGTTTAAATTCCTCCATGGATGTGCACTCCTGAAGTGGACGGTGTAGAGAATTCCAGAGGGTTGGGGCCGCATACATAAAAGTATGGGCCCCCGAAGATTTCAAAGAAACCCTTTTCCACTGAGCAGAGTGATCGCTTAGGGCAGTAGGGTACCAGAAGCTCTTTCAAGTAGACCGGGCCCAGTCTGTATAGAGCTTTATAAGTCAGAAGACCGACTTTAAAGGTGATCCACCACTGTATTGGCAGCCAGTGCAGTTCGCGCAGCACCGGAGAAATATAACAGGCATGAGGAGTACCCGTCAATAACCAGGCTGCAGCGTTCTGCACGAGCTGCGAGCAGTGGATATCAACCCCAGGTAGCCCTAGATAAAGGGAGTTGCAATAATCAAGGCACGAGGTCACAAAGGCATGGACCAATGTAGGCAGGTCACTGGACGGAACTAGGTGCTTAATCCTGGAGATGTTTCTCAGATGGTCAAAGGATGATTTGATGACTGCTGACACCTGCGAGCGTAACATCAGCCCATCAACAAAAATCACCCCCAGGTTCTGCACCTGTTCAGAGGTTGGGAGCTGGGAGCCACCCAGAAATAATCCTGAAGGCAAACCAGCTCCCACCCCCTCTATCCTGTGGCCCGGGTCCACAACCATCACCTCCGTCTTCTCCGAGTTCAACCTCAGCCAGCTCAAATTCATCCAGTTCTGGATTTCAGTGAGGCAGTTGTTAAATACCGAGAGAGCTCTATCCTGGTTGGGTGCAAAAGATAAGTAGAGCTGGGTGTCATCAGCATAGCAGTGAAACATCAGCCCATACCTTCTTACAATGTCTCTGAGGGGCAGCATGTACATTGCGAACAACATGGGGGACAACACCGAACCCTGAGGAGTCCCATATGACAGAGAGACTGGGCCAGAGGAATTTATTCCTGACACCTCCCTCTGAGTTCTGCCAGTGAGGAATGATCTAAACCATCTGAGGACTGTACTAGACAGTCCATAGATGAAGCTCAGGCATTCGAGAAATACCCCATGGTCCACAGTGTCAAACGCTGAGGAGAGATCGAAAAGAACCAAGACAGAAAGGCTCTTTTGATCTCTTGCCATCAAGAGATCATTGAGCACCTGAACCAGTGCAGTCTCGGTACTGTGCCTCTTTCGAAAACCAGACTGGAGTGGTTCATAGATGTCATGGATGGTCAAATGGTTCTCCAGTTGTACGGACACTATTTTCTTAATCAACTTCTCCACAAAGGGAAGATTAGAGAGTGGTCTGTAGTTAGCATGGCAGTCTGGGTCTTACAGAAATAGGCACTGCAGTCGGTCATTTAGTAGTATATTACTGTATTTGCAAGTGTGCCAGGAGCGCTAATTCAATTGAGCGTGAATTGGTATAGCAGGTTGCAAGCTGCGAAATAAATTGGGCATGGATACAACCTGCTATACAGTACATTTCAGTGTACATGGCAGATGGTGTTATGTGCAGGTGGTTTGTGCAAGATGTAGCAGGCATAGGTTTTGAAAACAAGATGGCGGCAAAACAGGGATTAAAAAGCTGAAACAAATTTAGTGATTTTATCTGAAGTGTCCGGTGACCAGCTGACACTTCATGCATGGGTTGTGAGAAAACATAGTCACAGTCAGACAGGTGTCTTGGCCAGTCAGATTACAGGATTTGTGATGCCTGTTGTATAATACATTATAAGCATTGGTGTGTCTCATAGAGGTATTTCAGAATCCACCTTGCCAGATGATTATAAAGCACATCTAATTTGCTCAGGGAACCCTTGGAGGCATTAGCTTATGTATTTATTTTTAGTTTACTTTGTTTTTTGTTGCACGGAAAAGGAGGTCTAGGTAATTCTGCCTATTTTCAGTCTTGTCCCGGGGAAGGAATAGAGATGAAAACTAACTGCAATTGAACCAGATTAAGCTGTTGGTGGTATCTTCAGGTGATATTTTTAGTGAATGGGGGAAAAATGAGCAAGACATCAGTGAAATTCCTCTACTCCTTTCGAGAAGTGCCATGGGCTCTTTAATATCCACCTGAACCACCAGAACAGGCTGAAAGGACCATGGTTTAAAGTCTAATCTGAAAGATGGCACCTCAGGAGTGCAGCGCCCCTCCCCCCCCCCTTGCTGCACTACAATGTCAGTACTGGGATTTCATACCAAGTTCCTGCTGTTTGGCTAGAATCCATAACCTGATGTTGCCTCAGATGCAAGCGAGCAACCTGCTGAGCCACTTACACTGCTGCATTGGACAAGATGGCCAGCTCAACAGCACAGCACCTGGGAAACCACTTACCATGCCAGTGACCTGGGTTTGCACACTGAGGCTGGATCAACACTGCAGGCTGGCAAGACAGCAGTCGCACGGACACACCCAGCCTCTGGGTGGGGTGAATTGCGCTGCCTGCTCTGCGGCTGCTCCCTGGTAACCACAAGGAGTCAGCACAAGCTGGGCATGCCACACATATGATGAGCAGTGTCACTCCTGTGTCACCTTGCCTGGGGGGGTGTATGTGTGTGTGTGTATTGGGAAGCCCTGGTTCATGCCATCTAGGAGAGGGAGAAAAACTCAAAAGAGTGGCTGTCAGGATGGCAGCATTCACATGCTTGAGCCCTGTGTCTGATGGTCTGCCGCCATGCTTGATATTGCTCTGGCAAGTGATGGGGGATGCCTGCCTCTCTGTCTGCCTTACCACGGGAGGAAGGGAGCCATGGAGGACCCTAAGGCACAGCGGTGAGTGATGGGGCTGGGTGGTTGCCAGTAGTGACTGGACAGAGGATGACTGGCTCCAGGAGGAAAAACACAGGATGGAAGCCACAGAACATGCTGTCATAATCAAATGATGGCATTAGCATGGCCTGAATTATGGTCAATAGACTTTCATTAGGTCAGATGGCTAGATTATCGACCACTGTTTTGTGTACCCTACCTGGTAAACAAAAATTAAATAAATATATAATTATTTATAGTACTTGGAAAGCCATTGTTCTGTATAGAAATCAGCCTTCTCAAAATCCTTGTCATACTGCATTCCAAGCTGTTCTGCATATTCCGTAGAGTCAGAGCCCCGTGTTCACTGTGGCAAACTGGACCTACATTCTGTGGCAGGACATCATGCTTGGTGCGGTCAAGCTATGAGCAATTTCACAGAGATTATGCAACAATTTTGTGATGGGCTTTACATTCTCTGGCAACTCAAATCGAGACCCAAAATAAAATCTAGTTACCCAGAAAGAATGCTCAAGCAACGCATTGCAAAGCAATTTTAGCACATGATTTGGATTGGATGTAGGACATGAGGGAATTGAAGGGTTATTTATTGTTTTACTGCAGTCTGTTTTATTGTCTCATGGCTCCCTCCCACCTGCCCACTGCTGGTTTACCATAGCTGTGCTCATGAGAATTTCTTCCCCTGCCTGCCCAGTTGCTTGAAGACCAGTACTGCCTGTTTGCAAACCAGTGCTGCTCCAATGGCTCTCTCCCACCCACTTGCTTGAAGCCTGGTGGTGATGGTTTGTGATGTAACGCTGCTCTAGTTGCTTCCTCCTGCTCGCACAGTTCAACACCGGTGGTGCCGTTTGTGTCAATGCCACTTGGCTTCCATATCTTCTGTCCCACTCTGCAAGGATTCACTGTGAGGCAAGAGAGTAGCTGAACTATTTTACATTAGGAAAAGGTCCAGAAAGCCTCTGATTTTTCATTTGCAATAATTACTTATACTTTTTCATTCCACAGTTCTGCAATTGGCAAATAGAACCACCATTCTTTCTTATAAAACAGACTTCCTGAAGTTCCTTCAGTGTTTGTAGAAGGCCATAATGGTCATAAGCTTCAGGGATGAGTGCCAGTGGATTGGAAAGGGGTGGCGCCACTGACTACTGCAACCCGGGGTGGATGTATAATGGAGCTGCCAACAACTCACACTTATGCCATTTGAAGCTTGCTCACAATCATTTTAGTCATTTAATTAGGGTTTTCAGTGGTGACGGACAGTTTTACTGCACCAAAAAATGTTGTTTCTGTGGCAGAGGCTTGTTTCTGCGGCAGGACCATGTTTGTGTGGTAGTTGCTGCAACTGCAGACTTGCAAAAAACACGGGGCCCTGAATAGAGTTGTGCTCCTTCCATGCAATTGTTCTGTCGAGTTCAAAGGTCACATAACTGTAAATTCCTAGTTCAATCTATGCCCAGCTGCTTATTTTGTAACCACCCAGTACCCACAGTTGTACCTTTTAACTTTCATTTTAATCATAGAACAGTTCATGCTGGCCTGCTGGTGCTGAGGCGGTGGACACCTTATTTCATGCTGCACCAGTGACCCGGGTTCGGGAACGATCTCAGGTCGCCAGGATGCTGGCACAGGGGAGTGGGGCGTGGGAGCAGGATTGAGCAATTGCTCTCCTCTCCCAGGTGTGGGGGTCACCCGCCCGTAGTCCCACCATCACCGAATGGAGGTTCGGTGATGAGCGCAGGCAGTATTGGGCAACCTGTAGGGTGGGGCGTCCTGCAAGATGTGCATGCGCGTGCGTCAGGGCTCATGGGAGTGGGGCGGGAGAAAACCCAGAAAAACCCAGAAACTACCACTAAAAAAAAAATAAAAAAGAACAGTTCACACTGACTGATGATCCTACCATATTAAACGCTTATGTTTCAGTCAGCATTACTGAAACGGATGCACTTAATATCACAGGACTATAACCTAGCACTGAACTTTTCTACAGTACAAATTAAATTTCATATACTTCTACAAATTGAAAGGTACAACTCTTGGCACATGATGAGAAATAAGTATCTTGTGTGGTGAGTTTTTTTGTTCCATAAACACAGAAATGCCATGTTTTTTACTGGGGGAGGGGGGACTCCTCTGTGACTCCTGTGTAACAACAACAAATAAAATAAAATAAAATAAAAAAAAATATATATATATATGTATACACACTGTATAAAATTAAATATGGGTAACCCCACACAACCTGGCATATTTCCATCTCGGGGTTGAGATGACAGCATGGACCTCTCAAGCTGTCCTCTTGAGGTTCACATGCTGTCATTTCAACCCCTCGATGGAAACACAGCCCTGTTGAGTATGGTTGCCCATACAGTATTCTTTTCTTTAACTTTCTGTTTACGCCCCCTCATCACCACAGCCAGCCTTTCCTTCCAAGCTCTCCTAAGGCGTTCTACGGCTCTGCCCGACCTCCAGGTACCAGCGGCCCCGTACCCCTGTAGTGCCAGTTTACCCCCCCGGGCAGGGAAGAAGGGTGTCTGCTCATTCCCCCTTATGCTAGCTGTGTCAGGTCGGGATCCATGGGTCTTGGGGTGGGTCCAGGCCAAGGCACCAGGGGCTCTTCATCTGGCCTGACTGTGGGGCCATTTTCCATTTTCGACTACCCTCCCCAGACGTCGACCAGCAAAAAGATCAAGGAGCACAAGGAGCTCAAGGCTTTGTCTTCTCAGAAGGAACTAGAAGGGAAAGGATCAGATCTGTTACAGTACAGTAGCGTCTTGTTGTTTTTACATTGTTTCTTGTGGATTTTATTTGGTAGAAGGTTATTTCTTTTCTTTCTTACTACTTCTAAAGGGCTAGCAGGGTATTGTTTTGGGGCTGTTGGAATTTTGAAAACTGTTTTGGTGGCTATAAGTGGGCTCATTTGTTTGAAGTTTCACTGTGTAGCAGGCTGCATTTGTAGAGGCCTATTTCTTCTGATTTAAAACCTATTTGGTGTGATTTAACTGGCACTGTTTCTTTGAATCAGAGACCTATATCTTCTAATTTCAAGCCTATTTTGATGTGTTGTTGGTGAAGCTGTTTGAATTGGAGACCTGTTTCTTTTGGTAGCAAACCTATTTTGGGGGCTTTGAGTAGAATTGTGATTCATTTTTGCTGGCTTCACTAGCTGCAAAGGTTAGTGCATAGAGGGAGAAGGGTGCTAATGGTCTGGCCAGGTCTCACTCAGCTAGGGAGGAGGAGCTGAATCAGGTGTGGTGTCAGTTGCTTTGGCTTCTTAGATGGAACTAGAAGGGAAAGGATCAGATCTGTTACAGTACAGTAGTTTCTTGTTGTTTTTACATTGTTTCTTGTGGATTTTACTTGGTAGAAGGTTATTTCTTTTCTTTCTTACTACTTCTAAGGGGCTAGCAGGGTATTGTTTTGGGGCTGTTGGAATTTTGAAAACTGTTTTGGTGGCTATAAGTGGGCTCATTTGTTTGATGTTTCACTGTGTAGCAGGCTGCATTTGTAGAGGCCTATTTCTTCTGATTTAAAACCTATTTGGTGTGATTTAACTGGGGCTGTTTCTTTGAATCATAGACCTATATCTTCTAATTTCAAGTCTATTTTGATGTGTTGTTGGTGAAGTTGTTTGAACTGGAGACCTGTTTCTTTTGGTAGCAAACCTAATGTGCATTGCTATTGCATTGTGGAAAGGAGGAGTAGGAGTTTAAAGAAGGTTGTGCAATAGCTACTTAAAGTCTCTTTTTGAGTGTGGATAGGAAGTTTAGGAATATAAAAAGCAGTTGCTCAATCTATCTAAACGTGTACAACAAAGGGGGTAAGGAAATTAAGAAAATAATGTTTTGCACTGATAGAGGGGGGGAGACTTGGGGAAGTGTTTAGTATCCTGCATCTGGAAGGGTGGGTGGTCACTGGTGGGCAACGACAGCAATGGGTAGGGTGGTAGGCTGCAACGACTGCGGTGCACCAATCTTTCTAAAAATTGCCTGGAGTGTGGGAGGATGTTTAGTGTGCAACCACATAGAGAAACTTAGAAAGGAGATTGAGGGTCTACAGGAGGAACTAAGACAGGCAAGGCAGACTGGGGGTGGGTTTAGCCCAATACTGGAGGGAGGAAGAATGGGAGATGAGGGAGGGCGATTTAAGCCAACAGTGGTGAGGAGAGGGTCAGAAGAAGGGAAGCAGGGACAAGGAGGCCCAGGCCAGGAAGAACGATTGCAGGGAAACCAGGTCAGGAGACAAAAGACAAATGGAAGGAGGAGATAGGGACTTGTGAGGGGAGGCGAGAAGTGGCAAAAGTCATGGAGTGGAAAGGAGAGACAGGTTACTATGAAGAGAGGGGCGGGCATTTGTGAAGGGTTTTCAGAAAATAGTTTGCACTGATAGAGAGGAAGAAGGTGGAGGAGGAAATGGCGAAATTAGAGGAGTAATTGATAAATGCCTGGACCAAACCAGAGTGGGGGAAGTTCTGCTGGGAGAATTGCAACAAGGGCAAAGGGGAAATAATGTGCAGGAGGAGGAAGAAGAGGGCCGAAATGAGAGAGGGAGATGAATGGAAGCAAGCAGGGAGTAACAGTGGTGGAATCTTAGTGCTGGGGGACTCAATACTAAGAGGAGTCAGGTGGGGTAGCAAGGGGGAGAGACATAGTCGCATTTGGGTGGAGGCAATGCCAGGAATGACAGCAGAAAGGGTGGGACAATCTATTCTGAAATATGCTAAACGGGGTAGGGACAAGTCTCATTTAATTATACATCTTGGGACGAACGACCTGGCTGACAAGACAGTAGCTATAGTCCAGAGGAGGTTTGAGGAACTAGGACAATTATGTGAGGGGGCAGGAAGATCAGTAACTTTTTCAGAGATACTTCCAGTGCCCAAGGCAAGCACAACAAGAAAGCTGAGAATAGAAGAATTTAATGGATGGCTAAGAACCTGATGTTGTGCTAAAGCGTATGGGCTGTTGGGGGGGGGAGGGACCTGGGAGGACAGTAGTCTCTATGCCAAGGACAGACTACACTTGAGTGAGGAGGGAAAGAAAGTGTTGAAATAGAGGATGGAGGAGTACACAGAGGAAGTAGGGAATTTAAACTAGGAGCGCGGGGTGGCAATTGAGCAAGAGACATGCAGAGACCACAGGTTGGGAAACCATATGAGCTTACCCCCCATAACAGTGACAAAGGACAAATGGCAAGTACTATTGGTGATGCTAGTAAAGGAGGGCAGGATGGGGGGAAGGGTGGAAGGTGGTTACCCTTAATGCTAGGAGCCTTGGGAGGAATACTGCAGAGTTACAGGTGCTCATGGCAGAGGGAGAGGTGGACATTGCAGCCATCACAGAAACATGGGCCACCCAATACAGTGACTGGGACCTGTCTGTACCAGGGTACAGGTTATTTCGTAGGGACAGGGTGATTGGGAAAGGAGGGGTTGTGGCACTATATGTGAAGGAAGGACTGAAGTGTGTAAGGGAGGAAGGGGAGGAGGGTAGTACGGAGTCACTTTAGATGCAAATGCAGGATTCCAAGAATAAGATTCTTAGAATGAGAGTGGTGTACAGGCCGCCATCTCAGATGGAGGAGTTAGACAAGGAACTAGCGGGACAGATCAGGAAGACCTGCGAGAAGGGTAGTGTGATGGTTGTGGGGGACTTCAACATGCCAGGAGAGGACTGGAGTACCCCAACAACCAGGAACAGAAGAGAGCAGGTACTGCTGGATGCCTTCCAGGACAGCTTCCTGCTGCAAATGGTCAGTGAACCAACCAGGTTAGGGAATACCCTTGACCTTGTGCTGGCAATTGGGGACTTTGTGAGAGAACTTACAGTGGAGGAACCGCTGACAGGGAGTGACCACCACTCAGTATGGCTCACGTTGGATATGGGCAAGGAAGGAGTGGAATCTGGCACAAGAGTGCTGGACTTCAGGAGGGTCGGACTTTGGGAGGATAGGGAAGTGGTAAAAGGGTACCTGGCCAGAATTCAATCTAGTATGGACACTAACCAGAGGTGGGAGCTCATAAAGCTGGGGATAGTGGAGGCAACCAAAACCTGCTGCAAGGCCCAGAGCAAGAAGGTTAGGGCTAAGAAACCGAGCTGGTTGAGCAAGGAGGTCATGGAAAAGGTAAGGAGGAAAAGAGCTGCCTTTAGGAAGTACAAGAAAACAGGGAGAGGGAGGACAGGGAGGAGTACTTGATGGAATCGAAGGAGGTGACAAGGGCAGTAAGGGGAGCCAAGGCATCTATGGAACTCAGGCTGGCACAAGGCATTAAGAAGGGGAAGAAGGACATCTTTAGGTACATCAGGGAGAAAAGGAGCTGTAAGGATCACATAGTAAGGATTAGGAAGGGGGGGCTGGGTAGAAGCAGGGTGCGATCAGGTAGAAGCACTAAATGAGTACTTCTGCTCAGTATTTACTAAAGAGAAGGGGGGAGTGACACCCAAGGGGGGAGAAATGGCAGAAACAGGGGAGGGGTGACAGATGGGAAAATCATGGAGGCAACGTTCGGAGGGTTTGAAGGCACTGAGGGTGGATAAGGCGCCAGGCCCAGATGGCATCCACCCAGGGTACTGAAGGAGCTGGCAGAGATCCTTGCAGGACCTTTGGCAGACCTGTTTAATGCCTCACTATTCGTGTGTGCCCCAGGACTGGAGGATGGCTCATGTGGTGCCTCCACAAGAGTGGTCCAGGGATGAACCAGGAAACTACAGACCAGTGAGCCTCACATCCATCGTGGGTAAGCTAATGGAGACTATCCTGAAGGAGAGGCTGGTGGCCCTCCTAGAGGCCAAAGGACTACAGGACAGCAGACAGCATGGCTTCATACAGGGCAGATCCTGTCAAACCAACCTGGTGGAGTTCTATGACTGGGTAACTAGGCAACTGGACAGGGGCCATGCAGTGGATGTCCTGTATCTGGACTTCAGTAAGGCATTCGACTCGGTGCCGCATGGAAGGCTGGGAAGTAAGTTAGTAGGCACAGGGGTAGGCGCAAAGCTGGTGAGATGGGTAGGGAACTGGCAACAGAGGGTGGTGGTGGTTGAGGAGCTCTCATACCCAAGGGTAGTGACGAGCAGTGTTCCACAGGGCTCGGTGTTGGGACCAGTGTTGTTTGGGATATTCATTGCAGACATATCATTGGACATCAAGAGCAAGATCAGTCTGTTTGCTAATGATACCAAGGTAGGAGCAGTGCTGGATGACCTAGGGGGATGGCAGGGGTTGCAGGATGATCTAGCAAAGCTTGAAACCTGGTCAGACACCTGGCAACTGGGGTTTAATGCCAAAAAGTACAAGGTGCTGCATTTTGGGATGAAGAACCCAAGGAGGAGTTACCAGCTGGGGGGGGAAGTGCAGCTAGCCCAGACAGAGGAGGAGAAGGATCTGGGGGTGCTCATTACTGGGTCATTGAACAGCTCGGCACAATGTAGGAAGGCAGCTGCAAAGGCCAACAAAATGCTGAGTTGTATTGCAAGGGGTATATCCTCGAGGAGGGACGGAGGAGGTGATTCTGCCACTGTATAGGTCATTAGTTAGACCGCACCTGGAGTACTGCGTGCAGTACTGGTGCCCGTATCTGAAGAGGGACATTAAGTTACTGGAGGGGGTGCAGCGCAGGGCAACAAAGATGATCAAGGGGCTGGGGGATTTATCATATGAGAGGAGGCTGAGGGAGTTAAACATGTACTCACTGGAGGAGAGGAGGGATGGGGGGACATGATTGAAACCTTTAAGTATATGAAAGGAATAAAGAAGACAGGTACAGAGGGGCTGTTCAAAGTAAGGGAGGGGAGGGACACCAGGGGCCATGATACGAGACTGGAGGGAGGAAGGTTCAGGAGGGAAAAGAGGAGACACTTTTTTACAGAGAGGGTGGTGGCTGCGTGGAATGCGTTACCTGCAGAAGTGGTATCCAGTAGAACAGTGGACTGCTTCAAAAGGGGATGGGATGGGACAGGACAAGGGGGAGAGTCAATGAAGGGGAAGCGTGGAAGGGAGGGAGGGAGGGGCAGCTGCAGAATAAGAGGTGCTAGCTGCACATTCGAGCAGACTTGATAGACCTCTAGGCCTTTATCTGCTGGCAAATTTCGTATGTTCGTAAGGGAGTGTGGGTATGTGGAAGTGTGTCTAAACTGCTACAGAGCCCTACCAACATCTTCCCCTATTACAGCTCCCTCAGACTGCACCTACACCCATGGTCACCTAGGTGGTGGTATAGCAGAGGAACGACGGCCCTCCCTCCCCCAGAGGAAGAGAATGTCCCTTGGGATGCTCAAGCCTCCTGCCCCCACCGATCTGACAACCCGAGTCCATTCCCGAACCCAGGTCATCAGTGTCAGAAGCGATAGTGCTACCGCTACGCTGATGGGCCAGCCACCCATACATTATTCTATATGTAGTGGATAGATGTGCAGCCGCCTGAGCCAAGTGGCCTGTGGATGGACAAACAAATGTGAACCACAAGATCGCAGGTTTGAATCCCACCACAGCCTCTGGTGTGACCTTGATCAAGTCACTTGACCGCCTTAAGCTTCAGGGATATCCCTCAGCTGGGAAATTAGGTAGGCACTTAGGTAGGGCTACATCTCACATAAGCTGGGTAAACAAGCTGCTAAATCAAAACAATTTTGCCAGGGTCCAGAGATCCAGAGAGGAGACCTACACACTGCGTAGGGCTCCTCTTGCTGCAGTCAAAGAGGAAAAGAATCTAGTAGGCTTTTTTTTTTTTTTACTTATTCTTTTTCCACCTTACTGCCCTAGTCTCTCCACCCTCTCTCAGATCCCCACACAGCCACACACACACACACGCTCCAGTCACCGAGGAGTATGCTCCTAGAGTGCATACAGTGCTACTCCTGTAATTCTAGAGGCCTGGATAACCCCCAGGTGGGGTGAGGAGAGATCCCCTTACCTCCCTCAATGTTCAGGGGAGCGTGCGCCTGCACAGCGGAGTCTGCCCTTGGCTAGTGGATGTGCTGGGCTGGAAGGATTGTCACCTAGGATCGAGGAGAATTTTTTCTTTGTTCTGCTGTGCCCTCCCCGCTGATGTTGGCTCTCAGGGAGTGCCAGTGAGGCGGAGGTGCGGTGAGATGCATCTCCACTCAGGGCCCTCGGCCAACGTCAGCCCCTTCCTTTTATTGGCTTCCCTGACCGCACTGCCAATATCTAGGTTTACTCAGGAGATGGCAGTAATGCGGTGAGGCTAGCTTACAACCCTCCCCGGAGAGTGAGAGCACCCATCGGGCACTCAGTCCCTCTCCCCCCTCAGCCGACCCCCAGTGACCCGAGTCTGTCACCGAACCCAGGTCACCGGCGTAGCGCAAGGTGTGGCGTCCAGCGCCTCAACCCTCAGCACCATAGGGCTGGCTAGCAGTCTTTTTTTTTAATCTGTATTTTGTTCCCCTCTTTACCGTCTCTGGCACCCCGACTCCTTCGGAAGCACCAACCTACCTCTCCATACCCTATGCCCCAACCAGTCTGGCAGTGCCTGCCTCCATATAGCCTTGGTTTGCCCACCCGTGGTTCAGGAATATCTACCCCAACAGCTGTCATTTGTCAGGAGGTGGTGTGGTGGCAGGGCAGGGGCCCGGATGTACTTCGCCCTATCATCTATGGGTGCCAAGGTCATTGTCACTTTTTCTGCCTCCCCTCAAAACACGAGTTTCGTGACATCACGCCTGAGCATGCACGCTTGCGTGTGTTGCTGTGCAGTGTTAGCCAGCGTCTCACCTCCCATCCCATAAGGCGCGCCTACTGACAGCTCCACCTGTGGTCACCTCTGTGGTGCTGCTGTAGTGGCATCACACTCCCTCCCTCGAGAAGGAAAGCATCCTCTGGGATGCTCGTTTCTTCTCCCCCCAGCCGTTCTCCCATGTTCCAGGCTCATTTACAACCTGGGTCACCAGCATCGTGAGCGGTATCCCTACAGCTGCGATGGTGGTCCAACAGATCCTGCCACTCATAATAAACAAGGGGCTGAAGCAGGGCAAGCAGTGTGTGACCACTGTCCAAAGGGCCAGCAGAATGCTCTCCTACATCAAAGGGGGGGTGATCAGCAGAGCAGTGCAAGTAATCCTGCCACGTTACAGGGCACTGGTCAGACCCCCGGAGTACTGTGTGCAGTTCTGGGCTCCTGAATTCAAAAAGGACACTGAGGCAGTTAAGAGGGTGCAATACCAGACAAACCCTCAAAATGATCAGCGTTTTCAAGAACAAAAGTTTTGAGGAGAGACTGGAGGTCCTTATCCAGATCATCCTGGCAAAAAGGAGACAGAGAGGACACATTTATTTATTTGAAAAAGGGCAAAAATGCTGCACTCACCCACCCAAAAAAAAAATCACGCTGCTCAAGGTAGCACAAAATAAAGTGCATAGTTTATTGCAAGGTGCCAGCGCCGTGTTATTTATTTATTCTCTGTTGACCGAGTAGGTACACTGGCACCAGGCACCTGTTTTCAGGTACGATCTGGATACCACAAGTACAATGTGAGAGCAGCAAAAATATGACACAATACATGATACGGTAACAGAACAATGTGAATAGGATACATCAGAGGTACAAAAAATAATACAGTCGTGTAAGTGACATGATCTCAGTCTTCTGCATATTCAAGGTTATCGACAAGACAGAACAGTCAGAGATGCCCGATCTTGTGTCTTGCAGCAGTATACACACACCATAAAGCTCAAAGGTGGCAAATTCAAGGGTAACGTTAAGAAGTATTTTTTCTCTCAGAGGGTGCGAACCTGTGGAACAGCTTATTAGTAGAGACAGTGGACATGAAGACAGTACAGGCCTTTAAGGTAAGCTTGGACAAATTTCTACTTACCAAAGAAATCAACTAGTATCCTGGGTAGTAGAGTAGATACGGAACCCCCTATAAAGTGGTACATGTTTTCTGGCTTGCTGCCACTTGCAATGCCAGTGACCTGGGTCTGTATCCCAAGCCTAGAATGCTTGAGGGCCGGCAGGGTGCTGCATGGCATGCTACAATACTGCCACTTGCATGATTACATGTGGCGATGCAAGTGTAGCCATTAGCACATCAGAGAGCAGAGGATGAGTGCAGACGTTGGGAGTGTCTGGCACCCTGGTTCTCATCAACACCAAACATGCTCTCTAAGGTAGGAGAAAGAGTGAAAAAGGGGGTAGGTCACAGAGCAGTAGCTGAAGCCTCTCCTAACACTACAGCCATGGCAGAACGCTCTTCCCAGCATCTCCACTGGCGTCCCCCACCTCAACGGCAACAGCTGGCTTGGTATAAGGTAGTGTCCACCAAGGAGCAGGAAATGGCGGATTCCCACCACAGGGGAGTTATCTTGGGAAGGTATTCAGAGATAGGGCATTCTGCGCACTTATGGTGAATGGCCAGATGAGGGCTCTACAACTAGGAAGCGTATCTGGAGGAGGTGGAAGAAGGAGAGCTGACTGCAGCGACTAACAGAGGAATAAAGTGTTTTAAAAAATAGATTTGCATATGTTTGTAGTAGTACTGGTTTTAGTTTTCAAAATTAACCCAATTAAGCCATGACTCATTTTCAGTGGGTTACCACAGTAAAACACCAACAAAGTTGCAAGTAGTGAAAAAGATGACTAAATGGAAGATTTTATTCATTTGAAAACTGGTGACCGGGAAAGACACACTGAGCCAATGCTCATTTCTAGGCATGAACTAGGGAACAGGAACGGGAAGAACAGTAATACAGTAGCAATACGATACTACTCACTTAAAAGTAATACCAAAAGCTTACCACTGATAGTAATTGGGCACAATGCCATGTAATTACAATATAACAAAAATGATGTATTTATTTCATTTTTGTTAACCGGTTAGGTGCTCTAGCCATAGAGATGACTATTTTCAGGCACGACCCAGATTATAAAAGGGTTAGGAAAAAATCTAGTAATTTTATTGGCCGAGGGACATCAGCTGACTGTATATTAACTCTCTGTAAATGCACAGCCAGCTGCCGAATATCATTTTCCTCCCCCCAAAATCCTACTTACCAAACAAAATCACTAGGCCTCCTTCCACAGAAAAAGTAAAAAAAAAAAAAAGTAGCCACAGTATTGAAAATACTAGCCTTTACTACCACAAAATTTCAAAATAATTTCTTGTAAACTAAAAACAAGCTTTTAACAAAAAGACTACACTGCCAGCATCACAAGATTCTAAATAACATTACCTTATTAGTTAATTAAAGTATTTTAGCTCTCCAGACCTCAACAGGGCTCTGTGGCCACTGACAAAAAAAAATGTTTTACTCGTTCAGCCACTAATCACCCACTATGCATAGCATGCAGCAGATGGTTTGGGGGTATATTTACACACTCCTTCTGTTTTTCATCCTACAAATTATACATCAGTACTCTGGGTGTGAAGTGGTATCAGTAAATAAAAAATTAGTCAGCCATTACAACTTTATTCAAACCGTCATCTGAACAGATGAACTTTAAAAAAAAATGGCATTATTTTTTTTTCTTACAATCTCCACATACTTGACAGTATTTAGTCCTGCTGTTCGGGATGGGAGGGCTGAGGAAAAATGAGTAATCATGTGGCTTCGGCTGTAAGGGAATCCTGCTGCTGTTGCTCTTTATCAGATCATGGCCTTAAAGGAGTAGTACACCCAGAATTTGTAAAAACTTATGTTGTACAGAGTGTTTTGATTTGTGTGTGAAGTCCTAGTGTGTCCTTCCCTCTGTCTGCTATCAGGAGTTTTTCCTAAATTAGCCTGCTAGCTTTATGGTAGTTTTATGATCCCTGTGATCTCCATCTTAGCTAACTTTATTGCTTTTCTTGTATCTACAACATGGGTAGCTATAAGGGTGTGCTCCATGCTCAGAGCACATTTACTTACATTAGGAGCACGTTTTTTTAAATCTAAATTTAGTGTAGTTGTGCTCCTGCAAAGTACTAGGAACATAGTCCATTTTGCATTATTGTACAAGGCTCTGGGACTTGAAGTACATGCCCCATAATGACTTGTACTCATTTTAGTTCTAAGAGAGCCATTCATACCAGCTATACCCAATCACCCCATCTTTCTTTTATGTTTTCCTGATGAGAGCAGTATTAATATGTGCATGTGCAGGGTGGCCAGAGTCATACATTTTTTCAGTTAAAACTCTTGGAAGAGACGGATTCTGGTGTGATAGTGGATTAAGTTGTGCTGGAAAAGCAGGTTTGCAAAGGCAGGCATGCACAACTACTGCCAGCATAAGTCAAGGTTGTCTGTGGTGGTGCAAACAAGTGGCTGACTGTGTAGGATGGAATGGGTGGTAGGGGTGCCATCGGGAGGAGCGGCCAAGTGTACCTGTATCCATAACCATTCATTAACGGATGTGAGAAGGGGTCATTCAGTGGAGGCCAGGAGTACTAACCCTGGCTTGGGACTTTTTTTCCTTAGACCTTTGGGGCTGTGGTACAGGAGACGAAGACTGTAGATTTAGGGAAGGAGTCACCACCAAGCACATTAGAGTTGCACTGGGCTTCAGTACTTGGCCATTCAAAAACAATTACCATGGCAGGCCTTGGATGCTCTGTCTCTCTGACTTGGGACTTTTGGCTTAGAAACCAGTTGTCTCCGACCTCTGTCTGTGTGCTGGTGGCTGCTTAGGTTAGTCAGGAGTGGACACATGGGCAGGAGCAGAGGAAGTTGAGACTGAACTGGAGAGTCCAGACTGGGCTATCCGCACAGGGTGATCAAAGGTTGGGGTTTGAAATTGGCATTGGCCCTCCATTAGCCACATGCTGGAAGATTCTGAATTGGACCAATAAAAATGTTTTAAGCTGGGCCTCCTGGCTTGTACCGGAGGAGAAAAAAAAACACTTAAATAAGTGCACCAGTTGGGCTTGTGGAAAAAAACTTGGACCAGTACTTTCCCAACCACTAGTCTTGCTGCATAGCAGCTACAAAACTAAATTTTGACCACTGAAGGTGCAGAACTGCAGAGGGATTGGTCTGCACTGCCACAGGCACTAGTTTGCCCATACTTTGACAGTGAAAGGCAGTATAGTAAGTCTGGCCATGTGCAGGTGGTACTGTTATGTGTAGTGGCCTCAAAGTAGTTTTACACATTACAAAAGCACAGTGACGCAGCAGAGACAAATAAGCAGACTTGGTCTCATCTCTCTAGGTTTCTTGGACTCTTCCTCCTCCTCACTCAAGGGGTGAAAAAAGTCAGGTAAAGAAAAGTAATTTGATATAACCAGCTTTAGAATATACGTACAACCATCCCAAAATTGCCCCCCAAAAAAGACGTATGGTCTAGTTAGTCTTCTCAAGTTTGCAGACACCCCATCTCCAGTAACTAATGCTGGATCCGCCTCCCCCACTCCCCATCAGTCTCTTCCTCCACTTTGATGTCTCCCCCCCCACCATCACCACCTTTCCCCACTCCATGTAAGTTTCCCCTTTTAGCCTGTTCCAGTTTCTCCTGAAGCTGTCTAAAGTCTTCAGGAAGACAACTTCCTCTGGCAACTTGTTCCATTTTGCCACCACGTTCTCTGTGAAAAAGTGTCTCCTCATTTCCCTCTTGAAGCATCCCCACACTAGTTTGAGACCTTGCCCCCTATCCGTCTTGTTCCCACTATAGTTGAATGGATCCTCAGTCACTTTGTTGAAACACTTCAGGTATTTAAAGGTTTCGACCATGTCAGCTCCATGCCATGTAATGTAATATGGGACTGTAAATTATTAGTAGGTCCCACAGAACCTCCAGTACTATCAAACAACTGATGATTTAATATCAGGAAATTGATCATAAATAAAAATGCAGGTAGGAGCACAATCATGGTCTGAAGGAGCACATATTTCATGGCACAAGTTCTGTGAAGTGTGCTCCTCTGTTTTGGAGGAGCATGCCACACTAAATCTTTAACACTACCCCTGACCTACAATGCATCCTGTCTCATGTGACAGTGATGTAGCAGAGCCCATAGATTCAGCAACAAGCACTGCTTTACAATACAACAGCACAGATGACTTTATTTTAAAAAACATACGGAGTTCAGCTTGGTGACTACCCTCATTGTAAAGGTCTTTGTGTTGTGAACAATTTTGACACTGGTTGTGTATGTGTAAACTTGTAGGGTTTACAAGACATTTACATTTGTTTGGCATGTCTACTTGAGTGTTCGCTCAGAGAGAAAAAAGCATCTGCTGTTTGTAAGCGCATCTGCACACTCAAACAAATCTAAATATCTCAAAAACTATACAAGCCACACAAAAACAACAAGCAGCAAAGTTGTTCAGAAAGATTACACGAGAATACTAAGCTGAACTTCTTACAGTTTTTAAAATATTTGCCATCCAAAGTGGGAAATTTGGTAAGAAAACATGGAAATTTGGTTAATTAGATGGCAATATTTTAAAAACTATATAGAGTTCAGCTTAGTGACTACCCTCATTGTAAAGGTATTTTTGTCATGAACAACTTTGCTACTGGATGTTTTTGTTTAGCTTGTAATGTTTTCAAGATATTTAGATGTGTTTGGAATGTGTACAAATGTACATAGAATTCTGCACAGTGCCTTAAGAATGTCATAGCAAAGCTGCAAGGAGTTCATTCTGAATGCAGAATAGAGTAGAATTAACCAGTAAGGCATAGCAGGATGTGTGTTATGTAAGCAATAAGACATGAGGGTATGTGCATGGAACATATTTTTCTGCATGCCCATAGGCGTGGCGAGGCATGAGGCCACAGGTTGAGTGCCTATCAGCCCCTGGAAGTGAGGTCAAATATGTTTCATACACACCCCGGAATGGCTTATTGCGCTTATGAAATGGGCTTCTTTCTTAACTTTTTACAGTTGGGAAAAGCATGTTTATATGTAGAAACAATAAATTTACTTGTGTGCATTTATAATAACATAGTCCCTCCGCCCACTGCAAATGATGTTATAGTTACTGCTGGACAAAGTTTGTCCTTTGCTGGCATCAAGATTCAAGATATTGGCCAATATATTCAAAGGAGATAAGCTCTGCACAACTGAGTTGCACTGGATCATCCCCGAAATCCGCCCCGTGCCATCTTCAAAAGGGGCTAATGCGCCGTGCAAATCTGGATGCGCCGCAATACCGGCTAATATGTGGCGCATCTGGAAGAACGTTACCATATGCGGCACATCTCCATATTCAGCCAAGATGTGTGGCGCACCTGCCTGCACATCTCGGAGATGTGCTGTGCATAGATAGGCTTGGAAAAAACATGCCTAAGTGGTAGCCACCCACAGGCGGGACATGTATTGCACAGCACAACACAGAAGCCCAGCCCTTGGATGGCTACCCTCCCCAGCCCCGATCATGCAGGAGAGCGTTAACCCCCCATATCCCTGGTAGTCTAGTGCCCCCCTTCCCCAAACCCCAAACGCAAATGAAATATAATAGCTGTCCTATCCCTGGTAGTTCAGTGGTACCCCCTCCCATACCCGATGAGCCAATGTAATATTAATTTCCATCCCTGGTAGTCTAGTGGTACCCCTTCCCATCCCCGATACCCGGTGAGCAGATATAATATTAATTTCCATCCCTGGTAGTCTAGTGGGACCTGCTTCCATCCCCGATACACGATGAGACGATATAATATTAATTTCCATCCCTGGTAGTCTAGTGGGACCTGCTTCCATCCCCGATACACGATGAGACGATATAATATTAATTTCCATCCCTGTTAGTCTAGTGGGACCTGCTTCCATCCCCGATACACGATGAGACGATATAATATTAATTTCCATCCCTGTTAGTCTAGTGGGACCTGCTTCCATCCCCGATACACGATGAGACGATATAATATTAATTTCATCCCTGTAGTCTAGTGGGACCTGCTTCCATCCCCGATACACGATGAGACGATATAATATTAATTTCCATCCCTGTTAGTCTAGTGGGACCTGCTTCCATCCCCGATACCCGGTGAGCCGATATAATATTAATTTCCATCCCTGTTAGTCTAGTGGGACCTGCTTCCATCCCCGATACACGATGAGACGATATAATATTAATTTCCATTCCTGTTAGTCTAGTGGGACCTGCTTCCATCCCCGATACCCGGTGAGCCGATATAATATTAATTTCCATCCCTGTTAGTCTAGTGGGACCTGCTTCCATCCCTGATACACGATGAGACGATATAATATTAATTTCCATCCCTGTTAGTCTAGTGTGACCTGCTTCCATCCCCGATACACGATGAGACGATATAATATTAATTTCTATCCCTGTTAGTCTAGTGGGACCTGCTTCCATCCCCGATACACGATGAGACGATATAATATTAATTTCCATCCCTGTTAGTCTAGTGGGACCTGCCTCCATCCCGATACCGATGAGACGATAATATTAATTTCATCCCTGTTAGTCTAGTGGGACCTGCTTCCATCCCGATACCGATGAGAGACGTATATAATATTAATTTCCATCCCTGTTAGTCTAGTGTGACCTGCTTCCATCCCCGATACACGATGAGACGATATAATACACTTCCATCCCTGTTAGTCTAGTAGTAACCCCCCTCCATCCCTGATGCTTGGCAAAACCCACACCGAGATCTCCCTGGTAGTCAGTGGTCCCCACCTCTGTCTACCCACTGAGGCAATCAAGCCCACCCCTCCCTCCATCCCAGCATGAGCATGAGAGTCAGAGGGCAGCAAAACCCACCTGCACACCTCCACGGCTGCCCACCAACTGTGCTGTTACTGAATGACAGCTTACAGTAAGTTCTGCAAAACCATTGGTCGACATCGTTGACTAATGGGCTTGCAGTGAGTACTGTAAGCATACATTCACAACTTAGTGTCAGCTACAAAGTTGAGAATGAATGCTTACAATATTCACTGCAAGTCTTGCAGAGCTTACTGTAAGCTGTCATTCAGTGACAGTGCAGTCGGTGGGCAGCCATGGAGGTGTGCAGGTGGGTTTTGCTGCCCGCTGGCTCGCATGCCCATGCTGGGACGGGGGTAGTGGGATGGGGTTTCATTGCCTCAGTGGGTGGGGGGTCCACTGAACTACCAGGGAGCTCTCGGGTGTGGAATTTGCTGAAATTGGGGCTGGGAGGGTGGTACCACTAGACTACCAGGGATGGACCGTATTATATTATCAGCTCATCGGGGATGGGAGGGGGTACCTCTAGAGTACCAGGGATAGGATGGCAGTAATATTTCATGTGATCGGGGTACGGGGATGGGGGATCCACTAGACTACCAGGGACTATGGCCTGACATCCACTTTCAGGGCGCCCTGCACTTCTAGCCAGGCACAGCCCTGTACAGGACATGTAAATGGGGCCTTAATGACATGCAAATGGCCCCATTTACACGTTGCAAAGCTAATGGGCCCACTTGCATGTTAGCAGACAGATGGAAGGACACACTAGGACTTCACATACAAATAAAAACACTCCGCACAACATATTTGTTTTACAAACTCTGGGTGTACTACTCCTTTAAGAGTTTGTGGGGGCTGGGAGACACAGACTATTACGAGGTAAGAGCACAGCAAAAGAGAGTCAGCATGTAGCTGAAAAGAAAAACGGAGCTGGGGGAACTCGTAGTGCAGCTCATTTGTGTGAGAGACCAGAAGCAATCCATGCCATGCAGCATGAATGCCTGGCCTACTCAGATGAGTAGAGAAGCAGCAGCCGTCTCCCTTGTTCAAACAGCGCACCACGTTGTTGCATCATTCATGTGCCTTGGGTCAGAGAAAAGACATCTAAGTCCATTTTGTCTGTCTTGCACCTCCTGGCAGAATGAGATGGGGAGCAGAGGCGTTGCCAGCATGAGTAAACATTGGGGGCCTGGGCCCCAAACAAAAGGACGGGGGTCTGGGGGCTGTGTAGGCCCCAAGAAGCTGTAGAACTTTTGGTGCTCTCTCATGCAAAATAACACATTTTCTGCTACTTCAGCTTTGTTTTCCCCCATTCCTTTTCCATTATTTTGTGTTTTTTTCTTTTTTGGTTGGCTTGTCACTTGAGAGGCAAAAACTACATGTTGCAGATTAAAAGTTATAGAATCAATAGCATATTTTGTAAATATCAGTAGATCTGGGCTAAATCTACTGTTATTTAAGAAGTATGCTGGGCACGGAGGAGGGCTGGGCCGACGTGGCCTCCCTTCCTGAGCTGAGTGTGACCCTTATGAAATTATTTTCCACACACTTGAGAGGCAAAAACTATATGTTGCAGATTAAAAGTTATAGAATCAATAGCATATTTTGTAAATATCAGTAGATCTGGGCTAAATCTACTGTTATTTAAGAAGTATGCTGGGCACGGAGGAGGGCTGGGCCGCCGGGGCCTCCCTCCCTGAGCTGTGACCCTTATGAAATTATTTTCCACACAGTCACACAGCACAGGTCCATGATCTGACTGAGTAAAATATGATACTTGATGCACTAAGGGAACTTAGGGAAGTACTAGAAAATGGAATTTAAAGAAGCAAAGAACCACTGACACCTTGAGAATAACATTATAAAAATATTTGTACACAAAGCAGCTATATATTACTTTTTCGTTCTGTATTTCTTATCCTTATTGGTTATTATTGAGGTCATATATGCATGGAAACAGAAACAGGATATCTGCTGGCACTGCTCTCTGAGTGTTCATCGGCTCCTATTGTTTCTTCCCAACTTGATGTCATAATACTGTGCTTGTCACATCAGTGTTATTCCCAAGGCAACAGAAGGTGATGTCACAACAGAGCATATGTAATTCAAGTAGGGAACAAGCTACAGAGGCAATCAGTAATAAATAATGTAGAGAAAAAATCTATAGAAGATAGATAACAAAATGCAATGTGAATGGTGTCCAAATTTAAAATGCTTTTTAAAGTTTTTCAAAGTGTTCCCAAAGGAAAGGTGTCAGCTGCTCTTTAATGTTTACATGCAGCAACACTGTATCCTACCTATGTCACCTAACCACGGTGCTAACCAAAATTGGAAAATGTGAAGCACAGGCATACGAAGGTGGCGCATGACATTAATTTGATACTCACATCACATGGGCCCTTTAATAAAATATTTAGTTTTCATTTTTCTGCTCAGACTCAGACTGGAAAGTCTACATTCAAAAATACAGCAGTGAAATACACAATAAAAACAAAGAACATTAAATAATACTGCCTAATCATTTTTATTTTTATGCATTCTGTTCGCCTCCATGCTGTTCTGTCTCTTTCTCTGGTAATAACAACTGATGCCATCTGTTGCTTTTCTTTGCAAATCGTGTAATTACCTGATCTGATGATAACGCAGAACACATTTCCTTTTCAATTGCTAGAACTGCAAGATCATGTAATCTGTTTTGAGTCACGGTGCCTCTGAGCCATGTATGTACCCTTCGCAGTGCACTAAGGAGCGCTCACAGCTACAGCTTGTCACTGGAAGAGTGAGTGTTGCCTGGACCAACTGCTTGAGTTTTGGAAACATAAGAGGGTCTAGTAGCTTATAAACTTCATTTGTATTAATTTATTTTTCTTCCATTTTTCGTTTCAGGTAATGTTTTGCAACAAACAATTCCTTCTTTTGCAGTTCAATCCCATGGTGATGAGCTAGAGGTGCCAGAGATTCAGAGCAAAGGAATGTTGCAGACGATGGGTTGCATGCACAGATGCCATTTATTATCTCGACTGCAACACCAGAAAATCATTGCTTTAGTTCAACAGACATTCTGTCAAGGCATGGATAATAAAGCTTGTTTTGAAAGTCCTCTTGAGAAGAAGTTTGGTTCCGCACTCCCACTGACGCCTCAACAATAAAATCATCCGTTTCTGTTTTTTTCTTGTTTGTGTCACGTATTTCCACATTATTCTTGTTACAGAAATCCACAGCTTCCTTAAACAGTTCATTGCTACTGTCCTCACTCCACATCTCTTCAAGAGTGTGACCAACTGAGTCAACAAAATCTACTGCAGTGGACAGATCTAGATCTTCCCTTTATAAAACTTTGTGGATGCCTTCTGTTACCTTTAGAAGAGAATGAAAGATGACCAGGCAGTAAATTGTGGTTGACTTTTGCAAGGATGCTAACAGTCCAATGGCTTTAGGAGTGCGAATAGTAGCAAGGCACTGAAGTACAGCTACATAGCAGTTCATCAAGGCCTTGATTGATCGGATCTGGCAAGACCAGCGAGTATCTGACAACTGGACTGACTCTGATGGACTCAAGCCTGACTGACACTGTATATTGACAAACTCATGATGATGAACAAGGGAAGTGCTAAAAACTCATACACAGTTTCCATAGTGCAGAAAATTTCTCTTGCTTCAGTAATACATTTGCATGTATGGCAAAGTACAAGAGTCAGCTTATGTGCGTAGCAGTGCACATACACAGCCTCTGGATGATGCTGGCGGAACTTAGCTTGAACTCCCCCTACTGCCCCACTCATAACAGAGGCACCATCACATGCCTGTGCCACACATTTTGCACCTGTAATTCCACTGTCTTGGAGACATTTTAGCAGTGATTCCACAATGGAGTCAGCATTAAAAGATTTAAGTTCTGTGAATCCTATAAAACGCTCTGTAATGCTTCCAGGTACAATATACCTCACGCAAACTGCCAGCTGCTCTTTATGTTTGTCTCTTGCTTCATCTGCCATAACAGCAAACATTCCTGAGCTGTTAAGTTCAGCAACTATCTTTGAAATGACCTCATCTGTGCAACATGCAATCACCTCATTTTGAGTTTGGGGAGAAATATAACTGGCATTTGAAGGTGCCTTATACATTTGTAGAAAAGGATCAAATTGTTTTAATAGATCCAAGCATTCCAGAAAATTTCCTTTATTTAAACTACCATGCGTTTCATCGTGACCCCTGAAAGAAAGTCCTTGCTACCCAGAAATAATGTGACCGCAATGATGCGCTCCAGATAGCATCGCCTGTCATTTACTTCTTTGATGTTTGCAGCTTGTAATTTGTGAACAATATCACCAGTACTCTTTGTGTCTTAAATCCAGCCCATAAGGTGTTTGCGTTTGCATGACATGAAGTCTTTTCATGCTCTCTAAATGAGTCAAGTGTCCTTTTCCAATTAACAAATCCTGTGCTTAACAAAGAATCTTTATTAGGGCGAGTTGTTCCATATTTCATTCCAAAGCATCTACAAGGATAGCAAAAAGCAGCATCCAGAGTAACAGAATATTCTAACCAGTCGTAATTTTCAAACCAGTGAAACTGGAATGACCTTTTTTCCCTCCAAATGTGCGCTGTGGGTAACAAGGCAACTTACTCTGAATAGGCCCTGTCTCAAGTGTTTCAAGTCTGTGATATTTTGAGCATTTACTAGTTCACTGTTCGTTTTATTTATGCCTTCTGTGTCAGTGTCAGCATCAACATAACTGTGACTGTTCTGGTCACTTGTGCTTGGTTCAGCGTTCCCCTCATGCACAGTGGTACATGATGCAGTAGAATCAGGGAGTGCAACATTATCAGCATTACTTTCTGAATTGGCAATTACTCGCACTTCTTCATGTGTATTCTTTTCTTTGGACTTAAAAGAAATGTTGGATATCCATTTTTATGAAACAGTGGAAACCAACAAGTTCTGATATACAGTACTTCTTTGTAACACAACTGACTCTGAGCCACACACTGCCAGCTCGGGGCTCACAGCAACACAAAGGCAATGGCACAGACACACTAAGGTTTATTGTCACTCAGGCTGCTGTGATGTAAACTGCAACTACAACTTTTTTTTAACACAGTACGGCAACACACACTGCTGCCCTCAGCCCTCCCACAAGCCCAGTACTACTGGCAAAAAAATACCTCAGGTACGCTGGGTCACTGGTGAGGTGGATCAGAGGCTGCTGTGACTTAAACTGCAACTATAATTTTTCTTTAACACAATACAGCAACACACTGCTGCCCTCAGCCCTTCCACAAGCCCAGTACTACTAGCAAAAAAATATCTCAGGTACGCTGGGTCACTGGTTAGGTGGATCAGAGGTTGCTGTGACTTAAACTGCAACTACAACTTTTCTTTAACACAGTACGGCAACATACACTGCTGACCTCAGCCCTCCCACAAGTCCGGTAATACTGGTAAAAAAATATCTCAGGTACGCTGGGTCACTGGTGAGGTGGATCAGAGGCTGCTATGACTTAAAGAGCAGCTTTTGACTAGCCCCTTACTGAAAACCAAACGATGACTGACCTGGCCAGGAGTCCAAATGTGCAAAGTTTTCCTTTTTTTTAATGGATATTTAAAAGTTATGCCCCTCGTAATTTTATTCCCAGACCTGCTGGATCTTACGGCCATGCCCCACAGGCACCATGGCCCATTTTGTGATGTCAGTAGCGAAGCTGCGTGTGCTTATCAATGACTTGAATGGGGGTGATTTTTCAAAGATTTTATACCCATTCAACAATGGGTTTTAACAAATCAAAGCGATCGCTGAACTAACCAGGGACCCTGTTAGTCGGCCGATTGCTGATTGTAAAATCCCGTTGTTGAATGGTATAAACTCTTTGGAAAAATCACCTCCAATTCAATGCAATGGGCGTGACACGCAGCCTTCATTTACTGACATCACAAACGGGCTACGTGTTGGCATGGGGCGCAGATCGAGATCAGAACTGGCTCTGTTTTTGCCAGTGGGTCTGGGAATCAAATTACGAGGGGCATAACTTTTAAACAGTCATGAAAAAAAAGGACAAGTATGCACATTTGAACTCCTGCCCAGGTCAGTCATCATATTTTTGGGACTAAGGGGTTAGTATGATTAGTCGGAAGCTGCTCTTTATATCAAACATGTATCTATAAGCAACAGCTCCACCTACTAGACAAACCCACTTAGTGTACTATTTTTTCATTTTCACAAAAGAAATTCAATGTACAGATTAAATTTACTTACAAAACAAGTATTTTTATTTTTGCCATTTTTTAAACTGTAGCAATAAAACAAATTATAAGAATGGTAAGCCATTCCAGAGTGTGCATTAAAAGATTTTAATGCACTTCCCAAGGGCATAAGGAGTTTCGGTCTTCGGCCTTGTGCCTCAGCATGCCCCTGGGGCGTGCATTAAAACTCTTTGTAATATGGTTACAAATCTCTACCGTAAATGCAGCACAACCATAGGCTTAAACACACCCCGTGGCACAAAACTAAGCAGTCATTAATCCAATAGAAACGCACACTGCCGCAGACAAACACACCAACAGGTGAAACAAATTACCAATCGTATAAGTACCCACGTACCCAAAACATTCACTACAGAAATAGCGAAACACTGCTTTTAAAACAAGCTACCATGATCAGGTGTTACACACATTTCAAAATATTTGTCTCTACAAATGAAAACGACAAACTTCCAACATCATAAACTGTCTCAAACAAACCTCGTAGTGATCTCACAAACACCGTTCCATGACTTTAATGAAACTGCAACAGTTCTCAATAATTACGCTTTTACAATGAAGACTGTCATGAATATAATAGCAACCCTACTCATATAACTGTGACCAAATCAACAACTTTACGTTGATAAGTGACATTAACTCCAAAATGGTTGCATGTAATATGCTGTAGTACAACATTGATAAAGACAGCAGTAACAACATACAAAGAATGTTTATTCTGACTTTATTAAAAAACTAAACGTTGTTCAAAACTGTATTACTATAACTACAGCAATAAAACCTAAATAAAGATTACTTTACTCCTTTATACACTGTACATTTCTTTTGTCTATTAACAAATAACACCACAGACCACACCAAGAGCCATATTACAAGTACCTTAATGACCTTGACAGGAGGTAATTTCCCAGGCATTAATGCATGGTTGGGTGGTGGGACCCCCCAACCATGCATTAATGCCTGGGAAATGACCTCCTGTCTCAGTCATTAAGGCTTACTTATGACATGAGGTAGGAAAAAGAAGAAACCCAATTGGTGAAACAGGATCAGGTGACAGTGCATTAGCTGTTAGTAAATGCACAGTTGCTGTAAATTGCTCTGAAGCGGTCCTTGACTTGCTCTGGAGACCGAACTGCCACTCAGACTCGGTGGCAAGTTATTTTAAAAAAACAAACTTAACTACCAAGGGAAAAAAAACGTAACTTTTGGCAGGCAACTGAAATAAATAATCTGTTAAATAAATAAATAAAGGTAACTGCGGACTGTGCTGAAACCTAACCGGAACACGGCCACACAGGAACGTCTTTTTATTTTATATAATTGCTGTGGCGAAAAAGCAAAACCAGCAATTATATAAAATAAAATATGGGGTAATTAATAGAGCACAATTTACACACTCTCTTGGTGTTGGATGCCTAGATAAACCCCTCGAGCTTCACTCTTGGGGTTTATGTGGCATCCAACACCTTGGGTGTGTTTAAGATTCTTATTACACACGTCAGCCCATATATTATTATATATTTAATCAACACTTCAGGTGCTGTGAGGGCACTCAGCCTGCGGCCTCGTACCTCACTCACAAGGCACCTGGGGAGGGGTGTTGATTGATCCCCAATAACCCCATACTCTGGAGTGGGTTATTGATTACTTAATGCACACCTTGTCATGGCTTATTACTTACATATTAGTTTACAAAGTTTTTCTACCTACCATAAACTTTGCAGACTAAATACAATTGGCTACCCCACCCCAATTTTTTTTCTTTACTTTTAGCCTTTGCTATGAGTGGGGCAACGTGGGACTTATTTCATACCGACTAAGCCAGGGCAGCTAACATTATGGATCTAGAAATCTGTAGAAAAAGGTTCCTTGGCAGGTTTTATCTCATTACGGAGCCCTTACAGACCTTTCTTAGCTCAGTATTACGAGGAGCAATCTTGGACACGGATTGATTCTTGCCCCTAGGTCAGGGTTTCTCAAATGGTGAGGCCCCAACCTGTTCCAGGGGAGGCTCAAGCAAGCCTTAAAATGTACTATATTTAAATGTTAAGTTTTGGATGCTTTGTGTGAAAGGATGCGGCAAACTGAAAGTGAATAATGGTATGCAAATTTATGTACAAAATGATTACCAGGAACACACACTCAACAAACACTTGTTTCCTGGTGTGACATGGGGGAAAGCTGAATGGAGGAAATACAATTCTTGGAAACTGTGCAAAACAAAATGCAAAATAATACAAATGAATAGGAAGAAGATAACAACTGACCCATTATACTGGCTGCAGAAAAGCACAAATACAAAGGCTAAGCAGAGAGATACTAGGAGCAAGACCAGGAGGGAGCAAAATTGTCCCCAAGAAGGTGTTTAAGAGGTGGGTAAAACTGACAAAGAAAACAGTCTGACTCATGGAGGTATTGCAAAGAGGGATAAATAGGGCCCAAACTCAGAAGTATGGAGGGGTAGGCTGACCGGGGTTAGAGAGAGAATAATAGCGTCAATTAAATGAGAATAAACTCAACTACTCACATACACTTCATTGCATTCTTCCTATAATGTGCAAAGTATGGTAGTTGTTCTCACTATGGGGAGGCCCAAAATTATTTCTACATATGGGGAGGCTCAAGATCTTTCCCAAGGCTTGGGGGAAGCTCACTATGACAAAGTGTGAGAACTCCTGCCGCCTAGGTCAAGGAGGGCGTGTGGAGACACACCTTACTAGTGGGAGAGGTGGGGGATAGATAAACAGAGACCCTAGCTCAATCAGTGCCAGTTGTTCAAGATCAAATGAATGCAATCCAACATTTAACAGCCTCCCCCGTGCCTCTTTCAGGGACAGACCCGATTTTACCTCAGAAATTTCCTCTGCCCCTGCTAAAATTGTCGTTTGTGTCACTGGAGAGTAGGGATTTAAAATAATAAAATAATGTCAGCCATTAGTTACAGTGTAGTTCTCAATAGGAAAAGGCTATTTACACTAAACAACATACCGTACCCAGCTTCTGGAGCGGTTACTGCTATTTTTTTTAGATATGTGCCTGATTTTGGCCATTTGTCCCTGATTTTTATAAACCTTGTCCCTAATTTGTAAGGCTGCACGTTGAGAAGTATGCCCCCCCCCCCCAAAAAAAAAGGTGCGTGTGGGAGTTCGTTGACGCTAAAGTGTGTAGAAAATTAATGAAAAAAAAAACAAAACTTTCTTGCACTCATTTGGCGCTGCTGGCGCATTGTAGCAGATAAGACACACGCAGACTACTGTACAACGAGTATCGAGTCTGCGCGTAGAAAATCATTTGCAAGCAAAGAGCCGGGCGGCCTGCTTTGGAATTTGAGCTCTTTTGTGCAGCAGAGCTGGGGGCGGAGGGACTTGCAGAGAGATCGCAATGTCCCACGCCCAAAGGGCTGCCCACGTCGACTTAAGAGTCGACAAAATGTCAAACCTTTCCAGACCAGGATGAGCCAACCCCCATGTGACGTCATTTGACGAACGGGCCGGGCTGTCTGCTGCACAAGTCTGTTGTTACAGGAGTGGTATAGGAAGTGACGCCTCTCCCAATAGCAGACAAAAAAAGTTTTAGAAAACCTAGGTGGAAAAAAAGTCATACCTTTGGCTTCAGCGCAGGTAAATGCACCTGTTTGTGTTTATTAGTGGCTTTGCTTCCTATATTTTTGCACAGTTACCTTGCAGTTGTGTATTTTTTTTTCTGCACCGGGAGGGGCTTGGAAAGTTTGGCGTTTTGTTGGGACACTGTAATTAACCTGCAAGTTTGCTGGGCGCGCTGCGGCGCAATTGACAAGAACAGCTGATGGCGTGGGGGTGGGGGGTTAGGGTTAATGATAATGCAGCAGGAGCTGTTGTACCCCTGGGCAGCCGAAGAGGTCGTTTGCTTTCCGTTTGCTCTTGCAGATTTTGCAAACGTTGAACGATAGTACGACATCCGTGTTGCAGAGAACATGCGAAGTTCGTTGGCTTTTCTTCCCTTTTTTTTTTTAAGTGCGCGATCTATCAAACCCGAACAATCAAGAAAGTCCCTTGTTTGCATCATTTAGCAATAGCGTGCTTTTGCTTGCAAAAATACAGATGCGAGATACAGCTGGCCAGTGCATAAACTGCAGAAAAAAAATGCCGGGGCTGTAAGGTCATCATTATAAAAAGATACATGGAGTACTTCTGTGGAAGTCTTTTTTTTTTTCTTTCGTAGTGTGGAATTTGCCGTTTCCTTATTATCCAGTTTTAAAATAGTAACCCAAAACACAGGCACAAAACATGAAGATACTGTAGGACATGCCTCTCAACCTCTCAGCGATACAAATCATAGCACTGGCCTTCAAAAAATCATGGCAAAGGGCCACAATGTGTAGCACTTTCTTATCTTAAACAGTACTATGTCTACAGCTAGTAGGTCCCATATACTTAGTGAAAAGGAATGTTTCTAGCAACTTAGTTCAATAATTTAACAGTTTGTGTGTCCAGAAATAGCTCTAACATTATGAGGAACAATGGTAAATTTGAGTGTGAAAATCATAGCGCTATGCAGAATTCATAGCGGTTGAGAGGTATGCTGTAGGAAATTGAGGGACAAATGGACTGGGGAAGGGGGTGTCATATTGCCCTCTTGAAGTCATGGTAAGAGGAAATTAACATGGAGTAAGGGCCCTGTTTCGAGACCCCCCCCCCCAAAATGTTTTTGCAGGGTCTGAAACCCTGCGAGACCTGGCCCACTTAAAGTGCTGCAGAACGAAGAACCACCATGGGGTGAGGGCAAAAAGAACCTAACCACATACTGTACCTTGCGTCACCCAAGAACGAGGTGCAGTGGCTCACAAAATGTGTGGCACCTCGTGAGTTAAACAAGCTCAGAACCCATTTTGGGGGCTCATAACGTTTTCATCTTCTGATTTTTAAATGTGAAATGTGGTACAGAGCATGCTACAGCAGGGGCGGCTAAATGGGGGGGGGACATACCAGCCATGCCCCCCCCGGCCCATTGTGACATCAGGGTTGACTATATTAGTCCCCACCCCATACACACACCTCTTAGTTGACCTTTTTTGGGCTTTTTTTTTTTTTTTTTAACAGTGAACTGCCTAGCTGGTGCTAGTACTGTACTTACAGTTGGGGTGGGTTTTTGTTCCATTTATTTTCCTCCTCCATGTCTGTTTTTCCTACCAGCTCAAAGCATCTGTTGGCTGGGATTTTGTGTGCATCTCATGCAGTTTTGTACAATATGAGCCACAAGTTGCAAAGGGTCTCCTCATTCTTGTGTGCATTCACTGGCTTCCACTACTGTCACATGGGTTTGGATGGGCCACCAAAGTGTGGTTTGCACTGTGTTGAAGAGGGAGTGCAGGGCTGTTCAGCTGCAGTTCGGAACGCAGTCAGAATGAGCTGTGAGTACTTTCTAAAACGTTCTGTTCCTGTCGTCTGTTCAGCTGCCAGCTGCATCTGTAAGAGAAATTTATTTATTAAAAAATTGGTAACCTCCCCCTCAACTTTCTTCTACCATTCCCCTTCCCCTCCACTTACTCAGCTTCCTTACTGTTCCAAACTCCTTCCCTGTGCCTCTTAACAACGCTATGCCTCAAGATTATAATTCTCCCTATGTAAATTTGACAGTTCCAGTTTGGTACAATTAGTTCTTTAGAAAATTGCTCTGTGCTTTATTTTATTCATTTATTTATTTATTAAAGCATTTCACCAGGAAAAAAACATACTGAGCACAAACTAACTCATTTCCAGATGTGTCCTGGGGGAGAGAAAAGCTTAAGAACATTCTAAAAAGATGTATACAATAGTATATGGGCAACCATACACAGCAACGCTATGTTTCCATTGATGGCTTGAGATGACATCACAGGGACCTCGAGAGCGAAACACTTAAAACACTTAAAAAGTGTTAAAACACTACAGGACACAACAGGTTAAAACACTACAGGACACAACAGGCTTCCAGCTTCTTTCCCCACCAGCCTGATCACTATAAAAAACGGTCTGCCAGTTTATCTCTCCCCACTCGCTCGCTCATTTAACCATCTACTCACTTGTTTCCCCAACCGCCTGCTCCCTCGTTCACCTCTCTCTCTTCACTGTCATGTCCCTGAACTGCAATACGTGGAGAAGATTTAAAAAAAAAAAAAAAAAAATATTTCTTACATTAAATGAAGTGTTTTTTGAGAGCGTGCATGGTGTGACTTTCATTATCAGCTACCGACTGTGACTAAAAAACTGCTGCCAGCCCAGTCCGTAGAGACAGACTCGTGCTACTAATAAGAAAAGAAAAAATATTCCAATACAGTGTTATGCTACTGTTCTAAGGCTAAAGGGTAACAGCTGGTTGAGGGTGGTTGTATCAACCTTAAGTGGTGCACCTTAAGAAACCAACTCCGGAACGGTAACAACGAACGGGGCGGTTCAAATGTCAGAAAAAGTTGTTGTTCTATCGATGTGACATCCGAACGATAGTACAACAGCTTTTTTGACCTTTGAACTGTCCTATAACAAGATTTAGAAAGCCTCGGAATTCTATACACAATAAGCATTAACCATATACTATATATACAGTTGAACAGGCTGACATACAGAGAATTATAAAAAGGGCAAAACAATTCAAGCCTTTTCATTGGCTAAAACACCCTTTCACCCCAGTCCTTATGGAGCCATATATTCACAACCGGCACTTTATCACCATACTGTGCCTCACAACACAAGCAGTATCGCTAACCAATCACAGTATCTCTCTGACAGTGGGAACAGCTCAGCGTTCGGCTGTGACAGACTTCTCGCAGACTCGCACAGCTGTCACAGCAAAGCGCTTATTTCATATAGCTACCAGTCACAACCAGTGTAAAACAAAACCCGAGAAAATGTCAGACGTTGACCCAGTCAGTGTATTCAAGCACCCTTCCGACGGCATGAAACCTACAAACAGTTACCTTTTTCAGTATTTTCTTTTACTCACTCCCTGTCTCGTAGTCTTATCTCCAGTTCTCCATCTCGCTCCTTAGGAGTCTCCCAGCACAGAGTGACCGTTGGCAACATCCCTGCACTCAGTCCTCCTTCCTTCGTGTTATCCTAAATATCTGAGCAGCAACAATCCAGACAAAAACCAAATGGCATTTCTGTCAGCTAAAAAGTGATACTAGTTTAGTTTACGTCTGTGATTTGCCATTCAAGAACCGCAAAGCAGAAAATTGCTGTCTACAGCGGTCCGCGAGGGATACGCTCGCTCTGACTCAGGGTAGCCGTTTAATTAAATAAAACCCAAAATTATTTCAGGAGACAAAACTTTAAAAAAAAAAAAAAAAAAGTTAAAATTAAAAAAATGGTTGTGAATTTGGGGGGGGCACAGAATCACACTAAACACATAATCCAGTATGGGACAGGATTGGTCCCAGCTGCTGTAACTGTGGATCCATTCACATATCTGGACTGTGTAGTACGGTACGGCCTGCACGCCCATTGGCTCATGCTGTGGACCAGTGGGCATACAGCCGTACCGTACAGTGTCAGGCGGCAGGCAGGTGGGGTGCTGCCACCCGCCGCTGACCGGGGGGGGGGAGAGGGGCGGTGGGGCTCAGTTGGCGGGTGGGGAGGGGGGTACCACTGGACTACCAGGGATATTGGACTTTGTTTTTTCATACAAATGCCCGCAGTTGGGCTGCAAGTGGTCCACTGGACCACCAGGGATATTGGACGATTAGTTTTAGTACAAATGCCCGCGATCGGGCAGTGAGGCACATTAACGCAATGTGCAGGGGGCTTCCGTCCCTGACGGCTGCTGCCTGGCAGGGCGCCAGGCGCAAGTCGCCAGGAATCGGCACACCTGCATGCAAATGGGGCCATAATGACATGCAAATAGCCCCATTTGCACCTTGCATACATTATGTCCCCATTTGCATGTGCACTTTTGAATATCACAGTTGTTGTGCCTAGCGCAATGGAACTTGCGCTGGCACATTCCCCTGCTCCACTCTGGCCACTGGCGCAGTGCCACTGCGCCATGCGCACTGCGGGTGGACAGGATGTGATAGTCAGCGATGCTGTGCCATGGCACAGCTCCATTGAATATCACCCTGTCAACGCCCCTGCGCAGCCAGGTTGTGCTGTGACCAGGCTTGTGCCACAGCCTGGCGCAGTCTGAATATCCAGGCCAATAAGTGCAAAATACAGTCACAGTAGTTGTACCTAGGGGAACGGAGGGAGGGTCAGTGTACACTTAAGACAGTGGCAGGAGGGAGAGGTGTGGGATCGGGGAAGAGAGATTAGTGAGGGTTTTGAAGAGGGTGAGCGAATGTTTAAGGGGAGAGAATTCCAGAGTTTAGGAAATCGGAAAGAGAAGGCGGATTGAGCAGTGAGAGTTTTACGGGAAGAAGCAACACCCAGAGTTTCGGAGGGAGTAGGAAGAGGTGGCGGATGGAGATAGTAGGGAGTCGAGATAGGGAAGATAGCCAGAGTTTGAAAGTAAAGGAGGCACAGTGGGACAGATGGTGATTCTCCAGGGAAGGGAGGGAAAGAGCAGAGTAGAGAGTACAGTGTTGGGTGTGGGTAGGGCAGTTAAGAGCAAAGTGGCGGAAGGAGTGGAAGAAGGGGATCCAGTCTGGCCAGGGTGGATTTAGGAGCAACACCATAAACAATATCACTGTAGTTAAAGATGGGGAGAATTATCTTGGTAAGGATATCTTGGCAAGCAGGGAGGGGGATACAGCTCTTATGCCTAAAGAGGGCACCCAGTTTAGGGTGGAGCTTTTTGTGAATGGCATCTCTGTGCTGAGAGAAATGAAGGTGACGGTCAAGCCAGATGTCAAGGTATTTGAAGGCAGGTACATCGTCAATTGGGATACCATCTAGGGTATGGAAGGATGGAAGGGAGGGAGGGACGGGAATTTAAGAGAGCCTTGGTCTAGTGCCAGAGCACATAGAGACCATCTTTTTGGCATTTAGAGATAACTGATTTGACTGAAACCATTTCTGGACCAAGTCGAAATCAGGTTGAAGTTTGGATACTAGCTCAGCTGGCGAAGAACCAGAGATAAATGGGGCAGTGTTGTCTGTGTACATGTGTATGGATGCAAATGAGCAGGCAGAGGGAACGTCATTTAGAAATATGGAAAATAAAAGTGGACCAAGTACAGAGCCTTGGGGTACTCCAGTGGTAATGGGGGGGGGGGTATGGCTCCTCTTAGCCTCATAGATTGAGATCTCCCTGTGAGGCAGGAGCAGAACCAGTGGGTGGTGGGGACCGAAAGATCAGCTCAGCTGCGTTTTTGGAGTAGGAGTGAGTGAGAGACGGTGCTGAATGCTTTTGCTAAATCAATGAAAATGTTGGCAGTGAGAAGACCTTGGTCCATAGCTGTATGGATGGAATCTGTTAGTTGGAGGAGGAGGAGGAGGAGGAGGTGGAATGGAATTTTTGAAAGCCAGACTGGAAAGGGGTGAAAAGGGAAGCCTTTTCCTCCTCTTCCCAAGATATTTTTTTGGGGATAAATGTCTCAAAGAGCGGAGGGAATTGTTTTATGTGGTTGTTGGTCTTGGGGCTGGCAGGGGGGGCAGGTCTTTAAACAGAGAAGCTTGTTATTCTTTTCTGCACACCTGAACATCAGAGGTGTTATCATTGCCAACTTGTCCAGGTACAGCTTATGCACATCAGGATAGATGTCTTTTTTTGTGCTAACGTCATAATAGACAAGTGTCTGTTTGTCCTTTTATAGCTTAGCAGCAAGTGGAAGATGATTGAGCGTGGCCTTGCTGCTAGGTCTGCCGACTTTGAGGACAGGGCTCGATGCACTGACTCTTTTAGTGGTGCTACCCCAAGGGATACTACCCCTGCCTGCTTGACTGAGAGCAGGGTGAGGGGCCTGAGTTCTAGGAATGGGTGCCTCCACCTGGAGGACAGGGTCAGTGGTAGCGTAGCTGCTGTGGGTACAGCCCTCCAGGACACTGTTACCCCCCTCTTTGCCTGCTAGTGGCCTAAATGGTTCACTGAGTACACAATTGCAATTAACACCTGGCAACAGATTTAGCCCCACACTTGTTGCACTTAACACCAGGGCTAGATCAGCTGGCTTGGCCCTGGAGAGAGCCCCTGTAAAACAAGATTTACCACAGCAACCAACAGTATTTTAATGCTGTCTGTACAGAGGTACACCACAAACAGTTTAAGTGCAAAAAGATTCAGATCTGATTTATTTGGGGGGGTAGGAACAAGGAAGGGGGTGTAATCTGGTGTATGATTCTATTAATGATTAAATCAGGTTTAAGCATCTATGCCCCTGAGAGTCCCTCTGTCACAGTTGCACACACTCTGGGTACCCAGTTGGAATTACAGGCTAGCCTGAATTATTGCCCGGTGTAGGCCGGCGTTGCAGCTGTTGTTGAGGCCCTCAGGAAAAAGGAAACACAACATGTACTTTAACTCAATATTTGTTTTCCAGAGCTGGAGGTCTCAGTTAGTGACAATCAATCAAAAAAATTAAATCAGATGACACACTTTGATTAGGAGGTAGTTGTAGGGAGCTACCCTGTGATTTATTCATGATATCCAGACCAGCTTGCAGGAGGGATGACGTGGAGACCTCAGGATTAAGTGCTGGATTGCCAGGAGAAGCAGGGCCCACACGATTCTCCGTGGTGTTGTTCCTGTTCGTGAATGTTGAGCAGGGAGCAGAATCCCCAGACAGGTCTCTTGTCGGGTGGTTCTCTGCAGCGTGAGTGGCAATCAGGGCCGTGGTGTTGAGGCCCAGACAGGTTGAAGGAAACGGATTCAGTCCGGTCGGTCAGTTACTGGATACTGCTTCCAGCAAGCATGACACATTCAAGCAGTGGGGAACCAAATCGCGACCCACTATTCACATTCAGCACACTTATAGTAAAGGCAAGGAAGTACCATAGTTCGGATGACAGTCCGGTTGCAATTCACAGGATTTTCTGCGCAAACCGTATGCTCTGCAGTCGTGGTGGAAGTCCTGACAGGCTGATCGCACAACAGCAAGTCTTCGGTCCTCTTCAGGCGAAATTGGTCACAATAGACAGAGCCTCACATATTTGGGGCTTAAAGTGGGGAGAGACCTCAAATAATTATACGAGCTCAGTTATACCCCCACTATAAAGCAAGTCCAGGAGGATATGTCACGATGAAATGGTCTGCCGTTATCATGGATTGGCAGGATCAACCTTATAAAAATGAAAACTTTACCCAGGTTATTTTACATAATGCAGCTGATGCCATTTAGCCCAACCAAAAATGGTTTTACAAAACTGGACAGAAGATTTTCTAATTTTATATGGAAGGGGAATAGACCACGGATGACCCTGAACAGATTCAAGGCAGCTAAAGAAAAAGGGGGAATGGAGTTCCCGGACACGAGAGGGTATTTCCTCTCGAATCAAATTAGGTACATGTATAACTGGGTGGCAAGGGGGGAGGCTGCCTCCTGGCTAGCTTTGGAACAAGATGGTTGCCCTGGTCGCCTCTCAGCCTACTTGGCACCTGGTGGTACTGGAGCTTTTGCATGACTACCCTGTCCTAACCCTCTGGTGTTGGCAAGTTTAGAGGCATGGGAGTGCCTTAAGAAGAGAAGTAATGTGTTAGACAGTGGCACAGCCCTGGTCCCAATAGTTAGAAACCCAGAGTTTCTACCGGGATGGGAAGATGCAGGGTTTGCTCTATGGGAATTCGAGGCGATTGACTGTCTGGGGGATTTATGGGGGAAAGATGGAGCTTTCACATTTGAAACTATAAAAAAAAAAAAAGCCTTCGGTTACCGTACTCGCATATGTACCGTTGCTTTCAAGTTCGACACTATGGGGGGGAAAATTTTGACACATGCTCCCAGAGAAGAAAGTTTCCTGCAAATAGAAAAAGAAATTTGAGCAGCCAAAAGGGGTGAGAAGGGACTTGGCGGGAGAGTAGCAAAACTAGATAGGCAATATTTTGGTGAACCAGCACTGGCCAGCAAGTTAAAATGGAAAAGAGATCTGGACTTAGCTTTGGCCAATGAGACTTGGGAACAAATACTACTACCTCACACGGGTCTCCTAACATGCAATAAACTGTATAGGTTTCTCCACTTTCTCTATTGTCCCCCAACCAGGGTTAATAAATTTCACCCTGCCATTTTACCAATGTTTGGTAGATGTTCGAAGGAAAAGGGGTCTTACCTCCATTGTTTTTGGGGATGTTACATCTCACAACATTACTGGGGCCAGATAAAGAGGGAAGTGGGTAGATTATGGGGTCAATCTCTGGAGATGTCCCCACTCTCCCTGCTCTTTGGAATACAGGAGGATGAACAGGGAGAAGGATCCATGTACTCAAGATGGGTAAGGGTGTTGCTTATTTTAGCTAGACAAATTATAATAAATACATGGGTTTCCTGTACAATACCCGCTATACATATGTGGAGAGACCTAATGCTGTCCGTTCTAGCAATGGAAAGATTGACTTTTGCACTGAAAGGAAAGGTGGATCTATTTTTCAGATTGTGGGCTCCATGTATAGCGGCCCTTACACCCGCATAATTACTAATTTTTTTCCAAAGGTTTTGGGGGACTAGTTTAAATGTCAAAATATGATAATAATATTCGCCACTCATTCATAGCTATTTTATGGGGAAAGAAGTAGCCCTTCTACTATTCGCAATTAATACGATTTGAGATTTAGTCTGATGCTGTATACATATGAAATGGGTTGCATCTTAACTGTTAATAATCAGTTTCTTTTTATGATTATGTTTGTTGTAAATTGATTATGGAATTCAAAATGTGATAAGATCTCACGATTCTACTTCTAATTGATTGTACAGTCTATTACTGGACATTTAATTACCCTATTATAGGGGGTTGGCTGAAAAATGGACCTTAAGCCCAGCCTTAGAGACTTTTTTCTGAAAAGTGGACTGATAACTACAGATACTATTTGTAATATGCCTGTTACCATCATAGAGTATGTGACACATGGAATGTCTGTTACATTTTAAGATAAAATAATAAAAATATTATTAAAAAAAAAAAAACAGAAATTGGTCACAATTCAGGCTGAAAGTCACAGGTTCGGATACTAAGCTTAAGGGCTCTTCATTCAGGAATATGGTAGCAGGCAGGCCAGACACAGCCTTCCCACCAATTTTCTCTGTGCACTACACAGGAGCAGCTGCTCAAATCTTTTGAGCTCCTCTCACTCTGAACTCCTACTTCACACTGACTTACTGCTGCAGGCAGCTCAGGACTTTCCCAGTGATCCAAAAGGTTCGATTCATTGATCCATCTGTCTGTCACAGCAAGGGCTCCCCGCAACAAGTCCATTTAGGCGCCAAAGGGAGAAAACTACAATTCCTACAGAAATTCAGTCCCACAGGACCCCTGGGGGCAGGCTCGATTTTAGGACCCACAAAGGGGGCAGTCCAGAACGAAGATGGTGGTGATTAACAGAAATGTCCATACTGCAAAGAAGTCAGGTTAGACAAACTACTGTATCATTATTAAGAAAACAGATAACCAGCAAACAATTACAGTTCTTAACAGGGCTACCTCTGAGCAATTAGTGATGGCAGAATGGAGCAATTATCTGGCAGCCCAGGCAGGACTCGAGCTTAGGAATACTCAGCCCCCACCCAGATCAATTATACACTACGAGATAGGTAGCTCTTAAAGAGACAGGCACGGAGGCTAATGGGGCACTCACATGCAATTACTTTTAAACGGTTAGAACACCACCGGGCAGTGGGCATTTAGGCACACCCAAGGAAGACTTTTGGGAACCCCCATTTATAGTGGGGTTACACCGGCAAATAAACATCTTTTGGCGGTTTTAACAATAAGAGCAGGTATTCATATAAGAAATCAACCAAGGAGATTACTTTCTCAGCCCCCATATACCCTACATAGATGAATATTCAGTTCAGTTCAATTCAGTTTTATTTTTATACTGGAAGGTATGTGAGCAAAAATGCCCGTTTTCACAAATGTTCAGTACTACAGAAATTCAGTGATATAGAGGAAAAGATAAAAACAATATTTGCAAAATGTTACGGTATTTACAGTAGGGACAGTGTACATGACAGAATCATCTAGATTAGAAAAAAAAATACAGAGCACCAACAATAGAGCCAATATACAGATACATATAAACTCTAAGGTAACTCAAGGGTTGGTAGACATTCAGGTGGGTTACATATCAGGGCAGCCACAGGTGGTGGATTGCAGGAGGTGGTCCTTGAGGGAGGAGGTGAATGAGCAAATTGAACTACAGGCCTGAAGTTCAGGGGGCAATTTATTGTAAAACTTAGGACCCTTGTATGTGATGGAGTTCTGCGCATGCTTGGTGCAGTAAAAAGGGGCGTCGAAGATATGACAGGCGGCCCCTCTAGTTCTGCGCTTGGGAACCAATAAGGGGGGAAAAGGGAGTTAACGCTGATCGGCAGTAGGTTACGGTGAACTTTGTGTAAGAAAGAGAGCATTTTAAGTTGGAACCTGCCTTCAAGGATGAGCCAGTTGAGGGAGGCTTAGAGGGTACAGTGATGGGTTGTCCAGGGGAGGCTGGTCATGAAGCATGCAATATTATTGTATATAGTCCTGAGTTTGGAGAAAAGGGGGGATGTGTTGGGGGGTAGTAGACAATAGAGCCATAATCAAGGAGGGGCAGGAGAAGGGAGCCGGCAAGGTGTAATCTGGAGATGGGGATAAGGAACTTTCTGATTCGGTGTAAGAGACCTAGCATTATATGGATTTTCTTGCTGCGGTTGGTAATATGGATATTGTTAATCAGGTGAGGGTCTAAGTACTGTCCAAGGTATTTGAATTCATAGACTTGTTCTACGATGTTACCAGGATTGTCTGAGAGAGCTTGGCCCAGGACCGGGGCTTTTCTTGGGCCGGAGAATATTGTTCTGTTCAGGCTCCCTGTCCCCTTATTTCTCCTTGAGCTGTTTTCATTTTTTATATGATGTAAGTGGACTAGCGTTTGTTGAATTAGGTCTGTACTGGTAGCCAGAGGACAAAAGTTTTTCATTTCAGGGACCTGGACCTCCACTTTGGGCCAACCTATTGGTGCAACGGTAGTGCTACCACTCGTAACGCTGGTGATTGGGATTTTGGAGCAAACCAGGATTATCAGGGCCGGCGGGGGGAGGGGGGAATTCAGCATGCCAGGGGATGCCCTCCTCCTCCAGGGGTGGGGTCATCATCCTCGCTGCCACAGGTGGCAGTGCAACTGAGGTGCCAGGAGGGAACAGAGATGAGACCCGAAATCAAAGTGCATGCACACGCGGTGTCTGTGCATTCCCATAGTTCCTCTCACTGATTCGGTCTCCAGGGTTGGGACAAAACACAGAAAATGGCCCTATCACAAGTGAGATGATCTCATCGCTCTCCTGCAGGCCCTGCACTACTGACTGTGGTGACTCTCCATCCATTGCTCTGATATAAGTTGTTTCTAGGGGTTTGTAGACCTCCAGACCCTGATGAAGGAGCCATCCCATTTTGGGGAGCCATGGGGTATTCGGATGCAGTGTGGTAAGTCCCAGAGAAAGCAGGTGATGGAGTTGGGGATGGGGAGGTGGGGGCAGCTGGAGTAAGGGGCTTAGAAACAAAGAATGTTTAAAAAAAAAAAAAAAAAATCAGAACCTCCTGCCGGACCTCCTGTATGATTGTGTACAGTTTTGGGGCAGATGCTGTTGAGGGAGAGGTTATGGCAGTTATGGGCAACACGCTAGAGGCCTGGGAACCCTTTCCATCACAGGTCCCGTCCAGTGAGAACCCTGAGTAGGGCCTCTCCTTCTGGGTGTACATTCTGAGACCAGGGTCCTCTGTATTCTTTTTACAAAACTCACCATACCTTTTTGCTTCAGTCTCCTTTTCCGGCAGCGTCTAAAAGCCTTTCCCTCCTCTCCCTGAAATATTTATCACACTCGATTGTATTCTTGTATGTTTGCCCACATGTCTTTGCATTATTCCATGCTGTTGCTAATTTACTTGATTTTCAACTTTTGCTCCTACACCTGTGATGTTTGCCTGTATACACGTAATCTGATGTTTTGACATTTTTATTCTGTCTGTACCCCCCCTTCCCAGGGTCGCATCTAGAAATGAGCCTTGGCTTAGTGTGCCTTTCCCTGGTTCCCAATAAGGATTTTGAGCATGCTGACTGTTCTGCAGAACAAAGGCTAATTATGTGCTACACTGTCATTAACAGGTTTGACCTGGGGCAGGGAGCAGACAAGGGAACAAGTGTAGCAGATGCAGTTCAGTTACCGGAGAGGAAGTTGAGCGCAGGCCAAATTTTCACTTGAATCCAGTACTACTGAGAAAAGTTATAGTGGGTAATCACAATAATAGGTAAAGAAATAAACAGAGTAACAAAAACATGTTTTGCCATGATAAGGTATTCATTAAAACATTCACAAAGATTAAACAATGTGTTGTGGATCAGTGACTTAAATCTGGACATAGAAACTAATGTTCACAGCTTCAGAGACCTTTGTAGCGCAATAGTCAGCAGTTACACAGACAGACAAAATCATTGCATCCTGGGGACAGTGTGGTAACATGAATGTGTTTTATTGACTTGGGTGGGGTGGGTATGGGGAGGGCGGTTGGCCATGGCACCAGGGGAAACTGTATTTTTCTTCAATAAGTTCCATGGGATCTTTCATTTCTGCCTAGACAGTGACCACAAATGGACAGAAGGGACCTCAATTTGACATCTCATACTAAGTTCCGCACCTCCACAGTGCAGCAGCACCCCCTTGTTCTGCAAGTACCTGGTGTGATGCTAGAACCCATGACTTGCTGATCTTCTGGCCCCAGAGATCAGTCTGTATAACTGTTGCTGCTGTCTTGTTCCCCTGGTTTCTCCTTCTCCCATGGCACATCTATAAACAAGATAATTGTGTACCTCTGTATGGTTACCTGGTAAATCATTTCAGTAAATATATGTCACTGTCATTGACTCTGTAGGTAGCAGGCTCATCTCTGGGGCGGGGAGGTGGTAGGTTCTGGCACTCTCTTTTTGCCTCATTCCTTATTGGTCCGAGTTTGTGGGAGTATACTGGATCGGGGGGTGGGGGGTGTCTGATTACAGGCAGAATAGTCAGCCCAGTCCTAGTGAAAAGCTGTTGTTCAGCACCCCTTCAGGTTTTGAAGCGTCCCGTTGTGCTGTGCTGAAGAGTGCTTGGCGGTGGTGGTGGTGGGGGGGGGGGTGAAGGAGAGTGCCGGTGGTGATTCGGAGGTCAGTGGACAGGAGGCAGAGGAAGGTATGCTGCAGTGGAAGTGATTCTGTGGGAAATGTCTTTATAGTTGCTGACTTTTGGGTGCTTTTTATAAGTGGGGAATAATGTTTTTAAAATCATACAGAGTGAAGGCTGGGAAACTGAAAGTTACGGGTCAGAAGCCAGCCAAGAACTGAAAGTAAAAGTTCTTTGTAACATGGCAATTAATACTACTTGGAGTACTACTTACCTTTTTGGTCAAAATACAGCAGTTGACTAGAAATCCGCCATGGATTGATTCTTTAGAAATACCATGCTGGGGGCACTGCTGAGCAGCCACGTGGAAGGCGGCATTGTTGTGTAGTTCTGTGTATTCCTAAACTTATACTTTTATTTTTAAAAGCAATTCTTGGAGTTTTTCTTCTGCCTTTACATCTCCTGAAACTGTGAATGCTCTGGATTGACCTGAGATGGGGAAAACGAGGGGCATTACAGCTGCACCGCCTGATTCCTTCCACCCTAAAAGTAAGAAATGAGATGGGCCCCTGCAGAGCAGCGCGGCCGGGGCTGCTGGTGCAAATGAGCCAGAAGGGGTGTCACTGGGGACGGTTCACTCGACACTACAGCAGTTGGTCCGGTCAATCCAGCATTTATATCGAAAAGTCGATCCGCTGACCCCGAGAGTGGCGGTGCTGGAAACCAAAGCGGAGGTCACCCAACAAACGATATCAAAGCTGGAACATAATTTGAACAAATCAATGAATGTTTCTACAAAGCTAATTGGGAATACAGCAGGGCTTCGTCGTCAGATTGAGATGTTGGAGAACCAAGCAAAAGAGCGGAACATCCGCATATTGGGGCTCCCTGAGTCGGCAGAAGGAGAGGATCCCCCTGGTCTGTATTCGGACATTTCTACTGAATTTGCTTGGCTTGGGTGGAGATGAGCCGCCACTCTCTTTTGAATGAGCTTATCAGCTTACCCCTGCTAGGGTGACACAAGAAAAGAGGGGCGCCCACGGACTTTAGTGGTAATCTGCACTGGGGTTGGAGTTCGTGATCAAATATTGGCCGCAACAAGATGATGAAGATTTTTCAAATATGGGGACTCGGCTCTATATATTTATCTGGATTTGTCTTTTGAGACCCGACAACGCCGAAGGTCTTTTGATGGGGTACATAGATGTCTTTGGCAACTAAAAATCTCTCGCCAGCTATTATACCCCGCCTGATTGCATCTGGAATGACAGGCCAAGACCTATATGTTTAATGATCTAACGGAGGTCGAAAAGGTGATGGGGCTGATGGGAATAGAAGATATCCCACGACTTGGAGGCTACTGGGGCAGAAGGGGATTGATCTCCCCAATGGACTTTCCCTAGTTTGTTATTTTAATAGATTTGTATTACTCTCCTCGTTCGCTGTGCTTGTATTAAAGGTGACTGACTGAAGGGTAGTTATAAACTGCCACATTTGCGCTAAAGGGCTGTAACTGCGGTTCTTTATTGTCCGGCAAAGCGCACAATGATACATCCTGGACTTTCTGTCTTTTCCTTCTTTTCCTCTGCAGCTGCAATTGGGACTCTTAATATGCTGGACTCTTGTTCATGTAGAAAGGGGACTAGATGTGAAGGGTCCTCTGTTGTATGTTATATGTAGGCACATTACCCATTTTGACCACAAGGGGAGTATACTGAAAGATTTCTGGAAAAGTTAATCATAGTAGTCACTTGCTACTTGTTATTTGCTGACCTTTATATATTGATGGGGATACTGAATATCAATTATAAGTGTATTTGATGAGAAGTTTTGGTAATACAGGGGCTGTTATCCAGTTAAGATAAAGGAGCTTTTATGGGGTCTGTGGGCTACCCAGCTGACACGCCAGCAGGTCCTATTAGGGGCTGGCTGGTGCTAACTCCCCTCTTTCTGAAGCTTTCCTTGGCTGTAGGCTTTTGAGTTTCGCATTTTGAAATATTTGTGGTTAATTCCCCCAGGTGGGCTTTGGCTGTGGGGTGGGCCTTGATAAGTTGGGGATACATCCTCATATATGTCTTTTTGATGTATACATTTATTGTGAACCCACTTCTGTGTATTAGCTTACTGTGAGTGTTTACTTGCTTTTTAAGCTTAATAAAAATATAATACAAAAAAAATAGAAATACCATGTTGTGTAATGCTGCTGACAGCCATATGGAGAAAAAGCGTATTGTACTTCCCACCCAGCCAGTTGACAATGTCACTATCATTGCCATTATCCAAACCGGCACCATCTGTAGATAGTAGCTGTGATAAAAGCAAATCTCAAATAGCAGAACTAAAGGGAGAGGCAGAAAATCTTAATAATGTGAACAGTCCCGTAGACTCCACATCCACATCACGAACGGCATCAACAGCGCCACAGAAACCTCGCCGATCAGTCCCGGTTATATAGCATTAGAAATATATCCTAACAGTACTAACCCCTTTAATTTGTCTCGGTTCACAATAAACAGGCCAGTAGATTTTAATTATTACACTTCACCACAGAATTGAATGATTTTGGCCCATACCGTTGAAGCATAGCCTGTGTATCATTTCCGGGTTGCCATGCTGTCTCACATATATCCTGCATCCCACTTTTTTTACCATTGTATGTTTAAAGTAAGCAGAGCCGTTTAAAAGTTGCGTTTGTTCAAATCTTTGCATTTCTATGACAGTACTTCACGTGTGCCATTTTTACTTGCACAATATAGTTGGAAAAGTTTTACAGATTACCACAGTACTGTTTACCCAATAGTAAACAAACAGCAGTATTTTGTTAGAAGTCATTATTGTAGCAGTCACAGTATTAATGCATATGGTTCATATTTTGCTGTTATTGTAACATGCCAATATTATTAAATATTTAAACATCTTATGCAGTGTTTCTGCTTCCTTACAATACTTGTGACCAGTGCTTCCCATGTTACAAGTGCATTAAGCCACTGGAGAGGAGGCATTTACGTTGGAATTAATGTATGGTTGGAGCACTTGGCCTTCGGCTGTGTGCACCCCAACCATGCATTAATTCCTAGTAAATGCCTCCTTTCTTGTGTCTTCATGCTTACATATCTGAAACTGTGGAGCTCGTGCTGCTGGCAGGGGCCAGTCAGGAGCTGGATGGTGGATATTTTTCCTCATTGGGATCTAGAGTGAGAATATTTTGATGTTCTCCCTCTAGGTGGGGAGAAAGAAATATCTGGGATATCTGCCACAAAATTTGCCAACAAGGAAAGAGTTTGCACGAGGCTGTGGTGCTCTTGGTTAAAAGACTAAAAACAACATGTATAAACCAGGCATTCACCACCATATATGATGCTGACAACTACTTAAAAGTAAAAGAAAAAGTTTAAGAAAAAGTCATTGCAGACACACTTGTGCAATGACTTTTTATGGTGCAATGGATTGGGTGGTTACCTCTGCAAGTAAAGTTTGTGGGTTTATAGAAACATAGAAACGTAGAAGTTGACGGCAGATAAGGACCGAAAGGCCCATCCAGTCTGCCCATTTCTTTTTCTACCTTATAAATGTGCCATCGGCCTTTGCTCTGTCAGTGGCCTATCTATTCATAGTCATTTGTGTTGCTCCCTTATGCCTATCCCATGCCTGTTTGAAGCCCTGCACTGTATTCGTAGCCACCACTTCCTGTGGTAAGCCATTCCATGCATCCACCACCCTTTCTGTGAAAAGAATTTCCACATTTCCCCTTAATTGGCCCCTCTAATCTCATGCTGTGTCCTCTTGTCCTGCTATTTTCTTATATTTAAACATGTTAGACTCTTTTCACCTTGTTAATGCCCTTAAGGTGTTTGAATGCCTCGATCATATCACCTCTCTCCTCCTTAGCTCAAGGGTATACATATTGAGCTCTGTTAATCTGTCCTCGTATGTCTTCTGATGCAGTCCCTGCACCATTTTGGTTGCCCTTCTCTGGACTGCCTCAATTTGGTTAATGTCCTTGTGAAGGTGTGCCCTCCAATACTGCACGCGAGTACTCCAGATGAGGCCTAACAGTGTCTTGTAAAGAGGATTATTACCTCCCTCTTACGACTTGTGATACCCCTACTAATACACCCTAACACCCCCCTAGCCTTACCTACTACTTTAGAGGTCTGCTTGGATGATTTCAGGTTATCAGTGATGATGATGCCCAAGTTTCTTTCTTCCTTTGTGACTGCTAGCAACTCCCCTCTCAGCCTATAGGTGGCTTCAGGGTTTCTCTTCCCTATGTGCATGATTTTACACTTCCTTGCGTTAAATCCCAGTTGCCACTCTTCTGACCATTTTGCTAGTTTATCCAGATCTTTTCTCATTCTGCCCACCCCATCTGGATCATCTGCTCTGTTGCAGATCTTGGTGTCATCTGCAAACAGACAAGCCTTACCCTCTAGTCCATCTGCAAGGTCAGTATTGAAGATGTTGAAGAGGACTGGCCCCAGGACTGATCCCTGAGGTACCCCACTTGTGACCTGTATCTCTTCTGACTGTATACCATTTACCACCACTCTCTGTTTTCTGCCCATCAACCAGTTTGCCACCCAGTTGACCAACTTTAACCCACCCCAGCCTACCCAGCTTATTTATCAATCTTCTATGTGGAACAGTGTCAAAAGCTTTGCTGAAATCAAGGTAGGCGACATCAACTGCTCCCCTGGTCCACCACTCTGGTTACCCAGTCAAAGAAATCTATGAGATTAGTTTGACAGGACCTTCCTTTGTAAACCCATGCTATCTTGGATCCTGTGCCCTATGGTTCCAGGTGTTGCACTATCCTTTCCTTAAGGAGTGCCTCCATAATCTTGCCCACTACTGAGGTAAGACTGACTGGTCTGTAGTTCCCGCCTCCTCCCTGCTACCACTCTTGTGGAGCGGGATCACATGAGCCCTTCTTCAGTCTTCTGGGACCTCTCCTGTGCTCAGAGACTCACTAAACAGTTCTGCTAATGGCTCTGCTAGTTCCACCTTTAGCTTCTTAAGTACTCCTGGGATGTATGGCATCAGGTCCCGTTGCTTATCCACCCTGAGCTTAGCAAGCTCTTTAGGACCCTTTATTTTGTGAAGGGAGTGCTCACCTCCCCCGTGTCCATGATGCTGAGCTGTGGGCCCTGCCCTACCTTCTCTTCAGTAAATACTGAGCAAAAGTATCTATTTAGGATAGATGCCTTTATAGGGTCCTCCTCCTCACATGCTCCCTTTTCTCCATTTTCTCCATTAAGCTTAGCAATACCCCCTCTGGACTTTCTCCTTTCACTAATGTATCTATAGAAAGTCTTGTCACCTTCTTTTACTGTTCGTGCTAGTGTTTCCTCAGTTTGGGACTTTGCCTGCCTTAGGGCAGTTTGGTATCCTCCCTATCTTCATCCCGCTGTGTTCCCTTATATTTCCTGAAGGCCAGCCTTTTGGCTCTGACCTTTTCTGCTACTGTATTTGAGAACCAAAGTGGTTTCCTTCTTTTTTTGCACTTCCTTTTCTGTCTAACACAATGGGATGTTGCTTCAAGTATTGCATCTTAATGCTTGCCCACTTTGCCTGTACCCCTCACCTGTGTTTCTTTTTGCCAGGGCTAGCTTAACTCTGTTGGCCATCTTATCAAAGTCAGCTCCTCTGAAATCCCGTATTTTTGCCTTGGAATGGGATGATTTAGATGTAATGTAGAGTTGAACCTTACCATGTGTGGTCACTGGCCCCAGGTGACCTCCTACCTGAGATCTGTGATCCCTTCCTTGTTAGTCAGTACTAGATCTAGGATAGCCCTGTCTCTTGTGGGTTGCTGTACCCAGTTGTTTGAGGCCCTCCCTGCAGGGAATCCACCAAGTGTCTAGTTCTGGCAGATGTTCCTGCTGGTATTGCCCAATCTGTATCCGCATGTTGAAGTCTCCCATTATCAGAACCTCCCTTTAGCTGTCATGTTTTGTATATCTTCTAACAGTAATGTGTCTGTGTCCTTCTCTGGTCTGGGGCCTGTAGGACAACCCAGTTCTTATGGCTGTCCCATTTCCTGTTTCCAGGGTGACCCCACAGTTCTTCTGGCTCCTTCTGTGTATTCTGAATTTCTGTAGCTTTGATATATTCATTGACATACAGGGCCACTCCTCTCCCCCTTTTTGCACCTCAATCTCTTCTGAACAATACATAGCCAGGTACTGAAGTCTCCCAAGTGTGGTTACTGGTAAACCACGTCTCACTAATTGCTACTGTGTCCAGTTTAGCCTCTGACATTCTTGTCTGCAAGTCTGGGATCTTATTTCCTAGGCTGTGAGCATTTGTGTAAATGATTTTCCATTGGCCAGATTTTGGTGTGTTAGTTGTTGGGTGAGGTTTGGCATTACCCCTCAAAAGGAATTTCTCGGCTGCTGAGGGCCGCTGCCCCGGCTAACGCCTACCTTGTCACACTGCTTATAAACAGGTCCCTCCATGTAGGAACAATCCCAAGTAAGTGGAAGGTATCAACTATTGTCCCTATCCACAAATAAGGACCCTGGGACAGAGTGGGAAACTATCGGCCTATCTCCCTACTCAGCCCTCTCAGGAAAGTACAGGAGTGGCTTGTATACAGTCAACTCCAGGATTACCTTGAGCAGCACCTACTCCTTGCCAATATACAACCTGGCTTTAGGAAAAGCCATGGCACCGACATTGCCCTCATCCATCTCATATCTGACATCCTCAAGGCCATGGACCAAGGCTGCCCAGTGGGTGCCCTATTCATTGACCTGTCCAAGGCCTTCGACCTGGTCAGCCATGAACTTCTCCTTTCCAAACTCCACCGACTGAGCCTGGATGAGCACTCACTCTCTTAGTTTGTGAACTACCTGAATAACAGATCCCAAAAAGTCTGTTGGAGAGGAACACATTCTGACACTAGGCCCATGATCTCCGGGGTATCCCAGGGCTCGATCCTGGGCACCCTATTATTCTCACTCTTCCTCAACGACATTGAAGGTGATTGCATGCCCAGCAACCTCATCCTTTATGCGGACGACACCGTTGTCTACTGCAGTGACCCGCAACCCAGCGTCATCTCCTCCAAACTTCAGGCCTGTCTCTCAGCTCTTGAGGTCTGGTTCTCCTCTAATTCCCTAAAGCTGAATGAAGACAAAACCAAGGCAGTCCTGTTTGGGACAAGACGCCTGGGCACTGACTGAAGTGAGCTACTCCAGCTCAATACAGCCCAAGGGAGGAGAGTTGAGGTCATAGACCAGTTCAAGTACCTTGGGGTCCTCCTTGACCAGGAGCTGACCTATAAACGACACATCGACTCCTTAACACGATCCATCCACCAGAGGCTTGGTCTCCTCTACCGTCTGGGGAAACTCCCTCTCCGGCGAGGTGCGACAAGCCATAGCCAACTGTAACCTCCTCCCCTCCATTTTCTACAGTTCCTCCGAGAGACGGAGCTCAACCAACTCTCCATACTCTACCATCGAGTAACTCGCTTTGCAACAAACTCCTCCCCCAGGAGGCACCATTGTGAGGCCCTCGTGGACCTAAACTGGCCCTCCCTACAGCATAAGCTGGCCTATTCTGCTGCCTGTCTGGCCTTTAAATTCACCTTCTTCGGCTCCCCGCCTTACCTGCATGGACTACTCACTCCTAAAGTCTGGCGCTGAACCCTCCGATCCACAGCAAGTCCCCTTGCTATCCCCCGTGTTCGCACCAACCTAGGCAAGCGCTCCTTCCAGTACGCAGCTTCCTACTTATGGAACACCCTACCAGCAAGTCTACTTGACAAGCCTACTCTCCTTGGGTTTAAATCAGGCCTCAAAGCATACCTCCTGGAACTTAGCCTCTGTGGTTGCAATCGCTAGACCCATCCTTGATCTACTCCCCTGCTACCATCTGCTGAACCATGCCTCCCACCCCACGAATTCCCTATTGAGGAATGCTAAAAGTACTGTGTATCTGCCTTAATACCTGTTTTACCTGTGATTCTTGCTGTCTCTGTGCCCAACGTTTGATACCTACTCCCCAACATGTAAGAGCTATTAATCTACAGTATCCTAATGTCTATGTACTGTATATATTCATTGTAACTAAATATGTATTCACTCAATACTACTGTATTTTACACCTATGTATGTATTCATTGTTACTAATTCCGGGTCGCCCCTGAAAAAGGGATCTCTGGTCTCAGTGGGCTTACCTGGTTACCAAAATCTAAATAAATAAATAAATTAGGCCATTTTTCCCTTCAAGCGGTTGTCAGTATCCTATGTGGTGGTGAGTGCCTGGTTTATACATGTTGCTGCCACAAAATAGCCACACAAGTGTTGGATAAATGTGTGTGCGCGTATATGTAACACACACACACACACACACACACACACACAATCTCTCTCTCTCTATATATATATATATATATATATGCATGCATGCGCGTGTGTGTGTGTGTGTGTGTGTGTGTATATATATCTATTTATGTGTGTGTGTATATATAATGCATAGATATATACATAAGATACGACATGGACTGATTAAGATATTTTTATCTTCATGAGAGGGCAGTGGTCTGCTGATATCTCACGAGTGGTGATGGAGGTGGTGTTCAATCAGTCAATCAATACTTTATTTATAAAACGCCTTTGCAAAAACCAAGGCGCCTGTACACCACATAATAAAACAATATTAATAAAACAATTAACTACACAATAAGATATTAAAAATCATTATATGCTTGTTTAAAAAGATATGTTTTAAGTGCTCCCTAAAAGTTTCGATGGTCGGACAATCTAGAGCACCTGTGAGGAGTGAAATTCCACAGGTCGGGGCCTAAAACTAAAAGATCTGGCCCCAGAAGTCTTCAAACGAAGAACCCTGGGACTCTCTAGCAATCCCTCGTCAGTGGATCGGAGAGAGCGGGGGGACAGTAGGGATGAAGGAGATCTTTCAGGTAGCTAGGTCCCTGATCATGTAGGGCCTTATAGGTCAGCAAACCGACCTTGAAGGTGATATGCCAGCATATTGGCAGCCAGTGCAGTCCGAGGAGCACAGGTATTATATGACTGGTCCTAGAAGAACCTGTCAGTAGCCTGGCTGCCGCGTTCTGCACTAGCTGCAAGTGGCGAATATCAACCCCCGGTAGCCCAAGATACAGGGAATTGCAGTAGTCAAGACGGGAGGTAACGAAGGCGTGGACCAAAGTAGAAAGATCATCAGGAGGAACCAGGTGCTTCACCCGGGCAGTGTTCCTCAAGTGGTAAAAAGAGGCTTTGACAACTGCCGACACCTGTAATTTAAGTGTCAAACAGTTGTCAAAACAACACCCAGATTTCACACCTGATCTGAGGTAGTTAGCTGGATACCCCCAAGCCATAAGCCTGAGGGAGATCCGGACAACAGACCCGCCTCCCGATGACCTGGGTCCACGACCAACACCTCAGTTTTTCTTGGGTTCAACCCCAGCCAACTTGCATTCATCCAGTCCTGGATTTCGGCAAGACAGTTATTAAAGACAGAGAAAACGGCATCTTGGCCAGGTACAAAGGACATGTACAGTTGAGTATCATCTGCATAGCAGTGAAAACTCAAACTGTACCGCCTAATGATCAATCCCAACGGCAGCATGTACACAGCAAATAACATGGGTGCAAAATGGAGCCCTGTGGTACCCCACAGGATAGGGGGAATGGTGTCGAGGAAGAAATCCCAGACACCACCCTCTGAGTCCTACCCTCAAGGAAAGATCGAAACCAGCTGAGGACTGTACCAGACAGTCCACAGATAAGCCGCAGGTGTTCCAACAGCACACCATGGTCCACCGTGTCAAATGCCGCAGAGAGATCAAGAAGGACCAAGATGGAACAGGTCCTTCGATCTCTCGCTATCAGGAGATCATTTAGTACCCGAACCAGAGCCGTCTTGGTGCTATGTCTCTTCCTAAATCCGGACTAGAGAGAATCATAGACATCGTGGCTGGTTAAATGATCATCCAACAGCGTCGCAACCACCTTCTCAATAACCTTTCCCACAAAGGGTAGGTTAGAGACGGGTCTATAATTAGCCAGACAGTACGGGTCCAAGGAGGGCTTCTTAAGAAGGGGCTGCACCAAAGCCTCCTTCAGAGGATTTGGAAAAATCCCCCTCTTCAAAGACCTCCAGACTATCTCAGCCAGAACCGGACCAATTTTATCTACACAACCCACTAGGAGACGTGTAGGGCCCGGATCCAGACCACAGTTGGTCGGACGTAGTAATCGGATGACCATCACAATGTCATTGATTGTGGGAAGGCTGAAGTCGGACCACACAAAACCGGTGTCCGACATCTCCTGTCGACCACCACTACTCCCACTAGAGAGCATCAGACGGACATCAGACCTGATCTTGGCAACCTTATCTAAAAGAATTGAGCAAGCTCCTCACACCATTCTTGAGAAAAAGCTCTTCTGGGCTGAAGACAGATTGGATTGCACAATCATCCCACGGTCAGAAAAGCTGAGCTAGTCTATTCTGAGCAGCAGCATCTCTGGACAAGAATTCTGCCTTCTTACGAGATTGCCGATTGATAAACCACATAATGGTCCATCAATCTAAGTTTGTCACAATCAAGCCCGACTTCAGCCAACATCTCTCTAATCTTCGGCCCAACTCTTCTCAACTCCCTTAAAGTCTCATCAAACCAAGGAGACCTAGGGCGTAAGAGTGAGGACGACATGAACAGGTGTACGGAATCCAGGGCCCTGTCACTGCCTTATTACAGGCAAGTACCAAGTCCCCTGGATCCTGCAATCACTCAGAAAACTCGCTAGGTCCAGCACCGCCATCAGGCCGTCTGGGGAAACACCCCTCAAAGGGCGGTACCGGACCATCTCCATAGGGGCTGGCCTACTAGGGGTGGCCTCAAAACTAAACCCAATGGAATGATGGTCAGACCATCTGACTGGTTCCACCACCAAATCGGATATCTCCATCCCCAACAGGAACACCAAGTCCAATGAATGACCACCAATATGGGTCGGGGAGGAAATGACCTGTGTGAAGCCCAGTGAAATCATTAACTGGCAGAAGTCTTGACCAAACTGCGAGAGTTCATCGTCGACCCAGGCATTGAAATCACCCAGAACCAACCATCTGGGGGATCCCAATGTCAGGTTGACAGTGAAGTCTGCGACTTCCTGCAGGAAAACATTCCCACCACCTGGTGGACGGTAGACGAGAAGAATCCTGCGCCCCACACCCTCGCCCATAATACATTCAAAGGAGCTGGTATTGCCCACTGGTACTTCCACTAGGCTGAGTTCTGAACTGAAACAGATGGCAACACCCCCGCCCCTACGATCCATCCTAGGGCGGTGTATCACCGAGTACTCGGCTGGAATTGCTGAAGCCAAAACCGGGCCAGCATTTTCATCCAGCCAGGTCTCGGTTATGCATGCCAGGTCAGATGTTTCAACAAGATCTGCTATAACAGCGGTCTTGTTTTTAATAGACCTGGCGTTACATAACACCACCTGAGTTGGATGAGCATCCGAGGATGACCGCGCTACCTGCTGACTACCAGCAAAACCCTTGGGTGTGGCCAAAGATGATCTTGGTCATGAAGTACAAGAAAGTGAAGAATCCACCTTGACAGATTGCAGTGCAAATTGCTGCCTCCTGCTCAATAATTAGGTGACTTCTGAGCCACTGAACATACAAATCTGCTCACAAACCAAGACCCCCTGGGACAGTTGACCTTTCCATTGCTGTATCTTTTGCTGCCTGGTTCCCTACTACATGTAATTATGTATTAGTTAACGTTCAGCATGGCAAAACCAAACAAGTGCCAGCCTGTTGGAGCAGCAGTAGCACTGCTGCTCACATCGCCGGCCACCCGTGTTTGGGAACAAGTGTGGGGGGGGAGAGAGAATTGAACGTCCTGGGGAACGCTCTCCTTCTCTGGGGTGGGAAGGTTGCCACCCTCACTGCAGTACTGCCACCTTGGTGACCACAGGTGGCAGTGCAGTTGAGGGTGCTGTGGGCGAGTGTAACACAGGCCGAGATCTGGTGCCGGAAAACACTTATGCATGCGCACACATCTAGGATCTGTGGCACGTGTCCTCTTCCTTGGGGTGGGTAGAAAAAAGGAAAAGATCCCACAGCAAGCCTGACGACAGCCCCTGGTGAACCAAATCTGGACCAACCTGGAAACCTCAGCCACTGGCCTGACAAAGGCTTGTTCAGGTAGGCGGGGTCCCTTCCTGCTTCCCCATCGTGGGGGTGCTGAGAGACCACAGCAGCATGGAAGTACATGGCTGGAAGGGACTAGAGTTCAGCACAGCCGGCACCTTGGGGGGACCCTGTTGGATAGGTCCACTGTGGGGGAGAGAAAAGAATTAAGAAAAAAAAAAAAAAAGTATTTCATGCCACTTGAATAAGAAAAGGTCACCCTTCACATTTTCTCCCTGCCTTCCCTTGGAGTGCTGTGCATGGGAGCTCCAGTGACTCCACCTCTTAAAATTAAATATGCACCATAGAATTACGGAAACTGGAAGGACGTCAGCTGTAGATGACAAGACATTATGCTACTCTGTGGAGAGTTTATGCTAACTTCTGTGCATCACAAAGATTACAACCAGGTATTGAGAAAAACTTCATAAGCTGAAATAATGCCCCACTTTTTTGGTTGACATTGATACTGTTTTATTAGTACAATCATATTTAATTATTTTTTTACTTTCTAATTTTGCCAGTTGCCAAGTTCTTTTGCCACTTGCCCAAGACCTTCTTCCCATAATAAAAGTCTTCCAGGAGTTCTACCTGCCGCCAGCCTCTTATCATTCTCTGCGGACATGGCCTACCTAGACTTTAGCAAAGCATTTGATACAGTCCCGCATAAAAGATTAATAAATTAGCCAGCCTGGGAGTGGGTCCCAGGGTGGTAGCCTGGGTAAAACACTGGCTGCACAACAGGACACAGAAGGTAATAGTAAATGGAGTCCACAGTGAAGAAAGGGAGGTTACTAGTGGGGTACTGCAGGGTTTAGTACTGGGGACGGTCCTTTTTAATGTCTTTATAAGTGACATTGCAGAGGGACTGGAAGGAAAAGTATGACCCTTTGCAGATGACACAAAGATATGCAACAGGGTTGATACGCAAGGTGGGGTGGAAAGGATGAAAAGGGACTTGGCAAGGTTGGAGGAATGGTCAAATGTATGGCAGCTTAGATTCAATGCAAAGAAGTGCAAAGTGATGCACCTGGGAAACAAAAACCCAGGGATTGACAACAACAAAAATGGAAACAGACTTGGGGGTGGTCATATCAGTTGACCTAAAGGTAGGCAAACAATGTGAGAAGGCAGTAAGGAGGGCTGGGGGGATACTGGGATGCATAGGGAGAGGCATCACCAGTAGAAAACAGGAAGTTGTTGTCCCTCTGTACAGACAGTTGGTAAGACCACATCTGGAGTACTGTGTACAGTTCTGGAGACCCCATCTCCGCAAACACATAGACAGGGTGGAGGCTGTTCAGAGGAGGGCAACCAAAATGGTGCAGGGTCTGCACCAGAAGACATAAAAAAAAAGACTAAAGGAGCTTAAGATGTATAGACTTGAGGAAAGGAGAGAGAGGGGGTACATTATAGAAGCGTTCAAATACCTCAAGGGAATCAACAAAGTCCAAGAGGGTAGCATCTTTCAGAAAGAGATGTGCAAGAACAAGGGGGCACAATTTGAAGATGGGGGGGATGGCTCAGAGGTAATGTGAGGAAGTATTTCTTCACAGAGAGGGTTCTAGATGCATGGAACAGCCTTTCTGAAGAGGTCGTAGAGTCAAAAACAGTGGGGGAATTCAGGAATGCATGGGACAGATATAAGACAATTCTAGTGGGGAGTAGGAGGAAGTAGGCTATTGGTTAACTAGGATCTGTAGCTTATCTATTAGGTAGGGAAATGGGCAGACTAGGTGGGTCAAGTGGTCCTCATCTGCCATCAGATGCTAGGTTTCTAGTATCCTTACTAGAATCCTTACTTTCTGCAATCCACTGCTTGTCCCTGTGGGCGGGACCCCCATTTAGAAACATAGAAACAGAATTTGTCCAAAGGAAAGGACTGCTTGGCACACCCAGTCTGCACAGATGTTCCTTGCTGAATCTGTCTCTTCAGACCCTAATTGGTCTCCGGCAACCCTCCCGCTTCCCTCCTTATTTTCTAATGCACCCCTTTCTCTATCCCACACATGCTTGAAGCCCACCACTGTTCTTGCCTCAGACTTTTCCAGGCAACCACAGTCCTTTCAGTGAAGAAATATTTCCTCACATCTCTTGTAAGCTCTCCCCCACCCCACCCCCCAGCTTCACTGCATGCCTCCGTCCTGGTGATCCTTCTCATTTGAATGAGATTTCTGCACCCTGTTCACTCCTGTAAGGTACTTGTAGGTCTCTATCATGTCTCATATTGCTCTTATCCCTTCCAGGGAGTACTAGTTGAGATCACTCAGTCTCTCCTCATAGGACTTCTCATGAAACCCAAAACCATTTCAGTTGTCCTTCTCTGTACTGCCCCTATCTTTTCAATGCCCTTTCTGAGGTGTGACCTCCAGAATGGGACACAGTACTCCAGGTGGGGTCTTGCCAGTGAGCGATACATTGGCAATACTGCCTCCCTCTTCCTGGTGGGTATACCCCTCCCTATGCACCCCAGCATCCCACTAGCTCTACCCACTGCTTCATCAAATATGATTACCCCAAGGTCCCTTTCCTATTTAATGACTGTCGGTACCTCTCCCCGATCCTGTACTCAGCCTCTGGGATCCTATGCCTAGGTGCGTGATCTTGCACTATTTGGCATTGAACCCGAACTGCCATGCTTTAGACCACTCCTCAAGTTTCCCCAGATTTCTGATCATTCTCTCCACCCACTCCCGACAGTCCACTGTATTGCAGGTTTTGGTGTCGCCAGGTACCTGGGTTCAGAAACAAGCCCGAGTTGGAGAGCCAGCAGGGGAGGAAGACTGAGCATCCCACAAGAGACTCTTCTTTGGAGGGGGATTGCCATTTCCTCCATGCAGTCATCTGACCACAGCTACTGCTGCAGGCAGGAGCATTGTGGAGGAGACACTGATTTAAGCAGTCATGAATGACAGGGTGTGTGGTGCTGGGATAACGTCACGTCTTAGGTGGTTGGGCACAAAACCAAAAGACGAATGTGCCCCAACACCCGAGAAGTGAGGTCATCCCCATGACACATGCCCTGGAGTGTATTATTGCAATTAGAAAATGACTTGCTTGTATAAAAAAGGAAAAAAATGTGAAAAGATACATTTCTAAAATATGTTTCTAGTTAGTTTTTGAATAGGTGTGATGTTATGTTGGGATAACATCACCGCTGAAGATCAGCACTGATTAATTGGAGCCCAGGAATTTTCTTGCCATTTCATAATTGCTGTTTTTGGTATGTAGCCATGCTGCAGCATGTGGATGCCTGCACTTGCCCCTGCTGGCTTCTCTGTGGGTATGGGGTGAAAATGGAGGAGAAAAGAGCTTGGCAGCAACACAGGATGAATTGCCATGGTATTCTTGGGCCCTGACTAGCCAACTGTCCACCTGTCCCTTCCCCCACACCAGAAGTATGTAATTCCGTGGGGAGCCTGGGTAATTCCCAACTGCCCCAACTTGAATGGGAGGGCTAAAAAATGAACTGCATGGAAACAAGGACCATATAATTTAAAAAAAAAAAGCATCCTCTCACTGTAGTAGTAGGGTCACCACTCATGATACTGTCAGTCTGGATTTGGGAATGAGCCTGGGATGCCGAAGGCCAGCCAGAGGATGATTGAGTATCCCAGAAGCCCCACTCTGAAGAGGGAAGGATGTGTACTCTGTTGCAGTACTGCCACCTGGTGACCACAGGTAGCAGTACAGCTAGAAACACTCATGAGAGGGAGGACGTGGCCTTTGTGTGCGCATGCATGCCATGGTGCTGTCCACCAATGATTAGGGATGTAAGTTTGTCATGGATGAGGTTTTAATGACTCATTGTTCATGAAATCATTAGTAAACAGTAGTAAATGTTGTGGCACTGTCATCATTGCTACATTCTGATGACACTAGTGAAAGTCATGGAAGTCCTGAACAAAGATCAAACGTCATGGAATCAATGACGTGTATGACTGCCATGACAAACTTACATCTCCATACCAATGATGTCCTGTAGACTGCGAGAAAAACCAAAAGAAAACATCTCGGCTGAGGAGGATGATTGCCCCTGATGCACTCTGTTCCCACCTCGCATCCCGTCATACTTCTGATACCACACAGTAAGTTCAGAGGAGTATCACTCAACTATCCGTACATACCCGTGGTGGTAAAACTGCAGCTCACTGGGGCAGTTACTTGTGAGTAGGGGTCAAGTGACTGGGAGGGGCTAATATCCTGTTTCCTTCTGTTGTCTGTAACCACTGCATTTGTGCTAATCCTGAAAAAACTGTAAATGACCTGAAATCTGTATTTACTGTACTGGTGTTTCTGTATCATTTGTCCTCCATGACGTGCAACCTTTGTAACTGAACATGTTCCGAAACCTGTAACCACCGTATTTGTCTTTTTATATGTTTGCCCACCCTGACGTGGAACCTTTGTAAAAGAGCTCACGCTCAAAGGTTTTTTCTGAATGATCATAAATAAATAAATAGGGGTCTGTACCTGTGAAAAGCATAGATGTGTACAAGTAGAAGACCACCTGGGGTCCATCAAGTCTGTCTCTACCTTACTCCCTCCAGTCCAGTACTGGTAAGGACTAGGTAGTGCTCCCTACTGGTAGCTCTGCATTATGCACTGTCTGAACACTACCCCCCATCATTTTCACCAATCCCATGAACTTGTCCCTCCCTCTCTTGAAGCATGTAACAGTCTCCATATTAACCACATCTCCTGTTAGATAGTTCACCCTATCCAGCACCCTCTCCTTGAAGATGTGCTTCCTCGCGTTCCTCCGGAGTTCCACTCCTCCACAAAGTTATACAGTAGTTGGGCCCTCTTGTCGCATTCCTCTCCCACTGGCTAAACAGTTGCTGTCAATCCACCCCATTTATTCTCTTCTGGTGAACAGAACAGGAGTGTGGGGGGTATGTTGGCTGATGACAACAGTAACAGCAAGATACTAAAAAAAAAAATATATGTGTTAGGCTGGCCGCTGCCCAAAGCCACCAACTCCTGCCGCCCTCACGGTCCCTGGAACCGGATCCCACACCTCAGGGACTCGCGCCAGAGCAGCGCTTTCTCTCAAGGGGCAGTTTTACTGCCCGCCGACTGAAGCCACTGACTCCTGCCACCCTCACGGTCCTTGGAACCGGATCCCACACCTCAGGGACTCGCGCCAGAGCGGCGCTTTCTCTCATGGGGCAGTTTTACTGGCCGCTGCATGCCGACCGAAGCCACCAACTTCTGCCACCCTCACGGTCCCTGGAACCGGATCCCACACCTCAGGTACCACCACTGACTTCTACTCGGGGAACCAGCCCTCCTCAGCAGTCTCCCATTGGTGCGGTGTTTCTGCAGACGGACTCTGATTGGTCTGCCTGCATCCCACTGCTAAGCCGATTGGTGTGCCTTTCCCATAGACACTAACAGCGGTGCCACGGTGCTTCTGAGTGCAGTTTACTTCAGGTTATCTTTTCTCTGACCCCCCCCCCCATAAGCCTTAATTTCTACTATGTACGAATGTTTCAACCTAACTATTAATGTTAGCCTGCTACTGTGTAAACTTGATTGTTATCTAATGCCTTACACTGTTAGCCCTATATTGCAGAGTGTAGCCTAATGTTGTAGTGTTACTGCAGTGTATGATCTAGACCTGTAATAATTGAGAAACCTGTTTATGCTTATTTCTCTGTCTCTTCCCTGACTATTATAACTATTGCCTGCTCCCCCCCCCCCTTGTTTCCCGGTGGCATCTCTGCTGCAATTAACTTCTGGAAACACAAAACCTTTCCCTCCCCCTCGCTAAACTGTTAATCCTACCCCCATTCTCTCCTCACTGTCACCTCGCTCTACCTATTGTACCTTGACTACCCTACCATTTCAGCTTTTGTCTCTGTGTTAATTTGCCCCCACCCCCTGCTGACGGTCTGCTGCCAGCCTCCCACCCCTCTTTGTAGCTGTGTATTTAACTGCCTGTCTCCTCTACTCCTCAGGGACTCGTGCCAGAGCGGCGCTTTCTCTCAAGGGGCGGTTTTACTGGCTGCTGCCCGCCGACTGGAGCCACCAACTCCTGCTGCCCTCACGGTCCCTGGAACTGGATCGCACACCTCGGGTACTACCGCTGACTTCTACTCGGGTAACCAGCCCGCCTCAGCGGTCTCCCATTAGTGCAGCATTTCTACAGACGGACTCTGATTGGTCCACCTGCATCCCAAGGTTAAGCCGATTGGTGTGCCTTTCCCATAGACACTAACAGCGGTGCCTCGGCGCTCCTGAGTGCAGCTTAATTCAGGTTATCTTTTTCTCGCCCTCCTCCCTCCCAGGCCACCTTTAAATACGCCTTTGTACCGCCAACTTCTGTGATCTCCCTCTCTACTGGTTCAACATATCCAGCTCATCTCCAATCCTCTCTATAGAAGACGCACAACTGATCAGCCAATTTGCCAGTTAAAACAACTATATTTCTCTGTCTGTTTCTGCTCCACCCTGTAAACTGCCCTGCGTATTTCTGCCCTGCGTATTCCCCACCTTACCAGTTGTTCTCCTCTCTCAAACTACCCAGTTTTCAACAGCATGTATCCTTAAACCTACTGAGCTATACAACAGCTAGTCTCTCTAAACTAACTAGACAACCTTTAGCTCTGTAAGCCTTGAGCCTAGCCTATCCTAGGATCCTTACCTGGAGACACTCACCCTATCTACCGATATTTGGAGATTCTATTTCAAGTCCAGTTACAGTCCTACTTTTCTTTCCTAATCCTCGGGGAGTCTACTGATTCTTCTCTGGCAAATCAATCTGCCCTTAGGACATCCTACCATGAACCAATACGTGCTACTGTCATTTCTTGCGTTCTCGCTACCTCTATTCCACCACTCCATGCCCATAGTATCCAGAGCTGCCTCAGCTAACCCATCCTTCCCGCCCAATGATTACCTCTACTCGAATCTTCTTCTCATGCCCTCTATCCGATATGACTCCACTCCATTACTATTAAACAGGACCTGGATAAACATGGTAGCATACGCCTTAAAAAATGGTCACCTGCATATAAATACTCTATGCCCCTTCTTGCGCCACAAATTATGGTATCTCCTCCTACTGGCCATGCTGCTCTCAGGTGATGTTCACCTCAACTCTGGTCCAGTAAATGCTACACCCAGCCCGTTTACAAATGCCAAAGGTCTAATTGTGGCTCACCACAATATAAGGAGCCTCGAGCACAACTTTGCCAAGTTGGAATCCTGGTCCTCGCTTTACAAGCCAGATATAATATACCTAACTGAAACATGTCTCAAACCCTCTACCCCTGACTCCCTTTGCTCCATCCCATCTTACAGTCTCCTGCGATGTGACAGACCAGCACCTAAAAGGGGGTACGGCTATCTACTTCAAAGACTACCTTCAACTCACCTCCATCTCCTCACCACCTCTAACCCACTGTGAAGCGCTACATGCCCTTCTCACTCTCAGCACCAAAAAATTACACATCGTATGTACCTACAACCCCCCCTGCTAGCAGCTTCAAAGGATTAGATGGGCTGCTGGAACAAACTTCATTTCTCTCTGGGAGAAACGAGGTACTTATACTTGGGGACTTAACTATCAACTGGTTGGGCAACTCACAGTGCACATCCCTATCCAAACTACAAAACCACAACATGCACCAGCTGATCTGTGAACCCACCAGAACTGCCCTGTGCTCGAACACTAGTATATTACTGGATTGGATAATGACTAACCACCCTGAACATATAATCACCTCAGGGGTACTAGCCGATGCCATAACTGACCACTCCCCTACCTTCTGTATCTGGGGCAAAAGCAGACTATCCCCGTCGAAGCCATGTTTTATCACCTTCCGCAACTATGCAAACTTCGACCCTCAGGCCTTTCTTCTTGACATCGATACTATTGACTGGTCCCCCCTCTTCTCAACCAACAATGCTCCAGCATCTCTAGATCACTTCCTGACCCAATTTCTTGCGCTTCAGGATAAACCCTGCCACCTTACTACCCGTAGGGTAAAAAATAGGCATACCCATTGGCTAAACTCTGACTTGCATTCTAAACTCAGGCAGAGGGACAAAAGTTGGCCCCAGTCCAAAAACTCTGGGCAAATACCTGACCTAAATACCTATAGGGCACTGCGAAATTCCTGTAAAAAGGAAATCAAACGGGCCAAAAGCGACTACTGCAAAGATCTACTAACTACCTCCTATGGTGACTCCAAAAAATTCTGGTCCCATATAAAGTTCCTCATGGGTTCGAATCCAGACCCTACCCCTAATGACATGTTGCTAAATGCAACTGCATCAATCCCCTGACCATTGCTAACTTTTTCAACTCACATTTTTCAGACCTAACCAAATACACTTCCGCTTTCACTACCCTACCTCAGTCAAGCACCATGCCTGGCTATACTGGCCCAAATTTCTTCTTCAAAAGAATCTCTAAAAATGGGGTACTAAGATTACTGAATAACATCTCTGATTTCATTGCAGTAGGATCTGACAATCTGGAACCTAAACTACTGAAACTGGCTGCTCCTTACATTGCTGCTCCACTAGTTAGGATTTTTAACCTCTCTCTGTGCCAGGGTTTTGTCCCTGACATTTGGAAGATTGCTAGAATTACCCCCGTTTTTAAAAAAGGAGACCGCAAGGATCCAGCAAACTATAGATCCATAGTCATTTTGACAGTTCTCAACAAACTCCTCGACAAGCTTGTAGCTACCCAAACTATTGAATTCCTCCATAAATATAACCTTCTAACATCTGCACAACATGGCTTCTGCAAGGGTCACAGTACCACCACCGCCCTCCTCAAATTTACGTTAGATGCCCTAGCAGCCATGGACTCTGGTCATCTCACAGGAGCCATCTTTATCGACATGACTAAGGCATTTGACCTAGTTGATCACCCCATCCTCTTAGCCACCCTCACATCTTCTAGGCTTTTCGCCCAATGTAGTCAAGTGGTTTGACAGCTACTTATCCAATAGGACTCAAATGGTTAAATTTAATTCCACCCTCTCAAATAAAACAACCATAAACATTGGTGTGCCACAAGGGTCTATTTTAGGACCGCTTCTTTTTACCATCTTTATCAACAGTATCATCTCTAACCTCCTGCAGACCTCATCCCTGTTATGTGAGGATGACATTGTCCTATACAGGAATGCGAAAACTGTTGAAGAGATCAACCAGAGTCTCCCCCAAGATTTCCAACTAATACAACAATGGCTGTTGAGACACAAACTTGTCCTGAATGAATCCAAGACCCAAGCCATGCTATTTATTTTATTTACTGTAAATTCGGAATTACAAACCTTGGGTCCATTATGAAGCTCAAAAACTCCTAACCAAAATTCAGAGTCTCCTCCTTTTAATGGAACATGAGTTGGGGTGGTTGACTCATTTAAATACCTAGGCATAACACTTGACCCATTACTTAACTCCGATATCTATATACAACAGACCTGTAAGCAGGTCAACATGAAACTTGGTATTGCTTACCGAACCAGCTATGTCCTTACCCCCTCAGCAAGGCTTGCTATAGCACAAGGCATATCCTACCAATCCTCACTTATGCTGTTGCAACATATACTGTACCTCTGCGGACAAATCAAACCTTAAGAAATGGGATGTTACCTACAACAGTGTCTGTCGTTATGCGTCCTTCTCTCACCGGCTGAAACATCACTGCCTCCTTTACTCTGCTGTAGGGTGGCTCCCACCACAAGCATCACAGTACTGTACATATGGCACCATCATTGACAACATTATCAGTTCACAGATACCCAAACCACTGGCAACTCTCTTCTGAAACCACATTTCCTGCTATGGCTTACGATCGATGGAAAATGCCCTTGTCCATATCCCCAAACACAGCACCTCCAGAGGTGCGAGTGCATTTTCCTGTCACGCCCTTCCTCTAAGATTACGCCAAGTCTCTTCCCATGCCACGTTCAAGAAGGATCTCTGAAATCATCTCACCACTTCCAGCATGTGCTCCTGTTTCAAACTGCCTTAGCTTATGTAACTCTTCCTAACCTTCACCACCCAGACCATTTCTGCTAGCCCCGCTTAATGCTCTGCACTTACTCCTACTTTCTCTTAATGCACTTAAATCAACTAAATTCTCCCTCTTATCTTGTTCTTAGCCCTTCCCTATCCCACCCTCTACCCTCCTTGCCTCATATTTTCTCTGCTACACCTACCCGATATTGGCTATTTCATAGATTTATAGCCATCATTGTATTTTCCTCCCCTATTTTCTTAAGTACCTATGATTTAATGTAGAACTACTAGTAGTTTTGCTGTATTTTCACACTGTTATGTATTTACCCTACTTTGTTGTTTACGCATGTTGACACTGTTCATATGATATGCTATTGTCTACTATGTACTGTAATTTGTACATACTGAAATTTGTTTCCTGTTGTTTGCTCTGTACCCTCCTGGGGGTCGTGCCTGAAAATAGTCATTGCTATGGCTAGTGCACCTACCTGGTAAACAAAAACTAAATAAAAAAAATTAAAAAGTGTCTATACAAGGAAAAATTAACATTGAGGGGTCTAACGGTCTCATAAATCCACAGCCCTGAGGGGTGAGTGCCCTTTATGAGCTTGTTAGGCCTCTTGATGGTAATATTTCACAAGCAGGACTTTGTTATAAGATGCTTTATATATTACATAAGGATGGACACAAAATAGATTGTTCAGGTTTTATCACAGTTGTGTGCAAGTGGCTGTTACACATGTTGATAGTATGGTAATAAGGTGTATATTTGGTGTCTACACTTGTAATATTTCTTTTTCCCAACTCTATTTATCTCTTTAGTTCAGGCAGGAAAACTCTTATAATAGTCTGCAAAATAGTCTGATTTTTAATTTGAAATGTCTTTTTTTTTTTTAGACAAAGGTGTTTAACATGATTTATAATATGTTTACATGTACAGACCCTCTGTCTGTTATGGCTATGAGAGTTTTTCTCAAGTGTGCCTGAACTGATCAACTGTGCTGCATTGCTCTCTCACCTAAAGAACTCAAGAATTCACTCGTTCTGCCGCAAGAGACAGTAAAAGTACATATAAATGTATACATAATGTTTCAGTCCCTGCCTACATGACTGAACAGAAGGGCCACTAAGCTTGCGGGGCAGCTGATTCCAAAGAATTGGAGCTGCCGCTGAGAATGCCTGGTCCCCAGACGGCTTCAAACGCAATCTGGGAACCCTCAGGAGGCCCCCCTCAGAGGAATGGAGGGGGGCGGTCAGGATCATATGGATGAAGGAGCTCTTTTAGATAGCCATGGTCCAGATCGTGTAGCTAGGTCATGTACATGTAAAATACTTGGGGATATATATATATAAAGTTAAATATATTTATATATAATTAATGCATCATAAGAGTGACAGTAAAGTTTCAGAGTCATAGAACCACTGCTTGTTACAAGTATGCAGTACACATGTTAACATCCTACTTGTGTGGCCCAGTGGTGCTGAGGGTTGAGTTGCTGGATGCCACACCTCGTGACACGTTGTCAACCCATGTTCGGGAACAAGCGTGGGCCGCTGGGGGTCGGCAGGGGAGGAGAAGAATCGAACGTCCTAGGGACTGCTCTCCTTCTCCGGGGGGTTGGGGAATGCTGCTTGTTTTTAATAGGCATCTGTTCTCCTTGTGTTAACTCATTTGACAGTGGGTGTTGTATCTTAGAATAGAAAAAATATCTGTGGATAGGTGTCTAAAGAAAATGGAACAAAAAACAAAAGGGAAATAGAAAAAAAAAAAGAGAAAGTGAAAGGCCTGCCCTATAGAATGGAATGTCATAAATGAAACACTTTATAAGATAATGTAACAAAGAATTCATAGATGGCATTCCTTTTTTTTTTTTTTAGTTACAGAAACCATTCATATTATTTCTGAAACCCTGAAGCAATTTTCTCCAAATGAAGTTGGGGTCAGATGTAGGATTTCTTTTCGGTTGGGGGCTCAGATGGGAGGCAGACAATACTAGGATAACTGGAGCTATGGTGCCCTGAACAAATCTAGGGTAGCACTTCAGCACAGTGTGTACAGTCCGTGTTGGGAGTAACACTTCTTGTAATGCGTTATTGTGCTCTGCTTTCAATTAAATGTAACTGTTCATAGTAACTGATCACTTGTCCGAAAATGTAGCACTGGGCAGTTAAATATTTGTTTTTTATCAAGTCATGTTTTGTGATACTTTTCCTATGGTTTCCACCACATTGGTCCTACTGAGTTGGAGACAGGCGTACTTTTTGCTCCTCAGCTCTGTTTGACCCTACTGAATCTGAGATGAGCCTGCTTGCTATAAACATATAAATAATGTTTCAATCCCTGCTTAAATGACTGAACAAAGGGGACCACTAAACTTGTGGGGCAGCTGAGTCAAAAGAATTGGAGCTGTGCTTGGCCTGCTGCGTCGGAAACCAGCCTGCTCACTGCTCCTCAGCTCTGATTGGCCTTACTCAGTCAGAGACCAGCCCACTTGCTGCTCCTCTGTTGCTATTGGCCCTACTGAGTTGGAGACCAGCATGCTTGCCGCTTCTGAGCTCTGATTGGCTCTTCTGACTCTTCTCTTTGCGCCAAATGATTGTCCTTTATGTCTAGAGAGGTGAGAACAGCTAAGCAAACTCTGAATGATCAGTTTATCAAAAGTACTATAGAAAAAGTAATATGAATTTATTTATTTATTGGATTTTGTTACCCGAATAGGCTCACTGAGACTTGCGTACCTTTTTCAGGAGCGAACTGGGATTAATTACATTTAGTACAGAAAATCAGACATAATTACAAGGTGCAGAGCATCATCATATGAGAGAATATAACAGTGATAGTAACAATGGTAGTAACAGATCCATACAGTCAGATCAGAAAGACAAAAGTGCAGTGTGCAGGTTCTAAGTGTACAGAGCACCTCACTGGACAAATTGAGACAGGGCTTACAGACAACAGATCAGCAAAGGACTACAGCAAATTAACAGGTCTCAGTGGAGACGTGTACAATGGTTTTTAGGAGGAGGAGGACGCTCTTTATGCTGCCTTTTGATTAGTTAATTAGTTATTTGTTTTATTAAAAAAAAATTGTAACTGCTGTAGTACTTTTTAAAAGTGTCAGGCAATGGTTAAGCTTCAGGGGGATGAAGCAAAAATTGTGATGTAAGTAAAGTAGTTTATTGTTTGATCGTTTAGGTCATTACAATTTTACAAACACAGAAAAAAAGACATCTAAAAATATTAAATATGCGATGTAGCATAAAATATAAATGTTAATCGAGCATAGCAGGCTCAATAGTAGCTAACAAAGTTAGCTAAACATTTCTCTGTAGTGGTAATACAAACATGATTAGTAGCCGGCCCGGTGGTACTGAGGGCTGAGGCACTGATCGCGGCACCTCGCACCACGCCGGTGACCCGCGTTCGAGAACGAGCGCGGGTTGCTGGGGGTCAGCAGGGAATGAGGTGGATAGAGTGTCCGAGGGACTGCACTTCATCTCTGGGGAGGGGGGGCACCTTTGGTTGGTGCAGGTCTGACCCCTGGCAGAGGCTGGGGGTTGGCACAGAATTTCCGAGACAAGCGGGCGGGAGCCTGGCATACGCCTGGCAGGGACGCACGTGGATGCGTGCGTGTGTCAGTCGCTGGTGTCACTGCACACCAAAGCTCTCATTGGGGGAGAAAACGAGAAAGACTGGCGGCTGTGGCGGCTTGATGACTGTCCTCTGGTGCTCCGCTCCTGGAGGTAATACCCTGAGCCACATCCTGTTCGGGACAGGTAAGTAGGGGGCTTCCCATTGCCCTGCCACGGGGGGGGGGGTTAGCCATGGGGGCTGCAAGGGTGAGGGCCTGAAGGGAGCGAGGGTCAGGGACAGCGGTTGAATGAGGAATGCTGACCAGGGCCAGGGAAGGGAAGAAAGTAGAAAGCAAAAAAAAATAAACATGATTAGTACCATTAGTCTGTTTTAAGTTTAGGCACAATAATTATTATCCCAGTCATACTTAGATTCTGTACAAGACTCATGAAATGCACATATTCATTTGTCACATTTATAAGTATGTGTGTGTAAGAGTCTGATCTTCATATTCGATTATACAGTCCTGCCATGGGTTATTCCCTTAAATGTCATATGTTATAGTGTTCATCTGGCTCATCACTCGGTGAACCAAGAGTAGCCTCAAAGAAGGGGATGGGCCAAGTCCTGGGCCATAGCGCACACAACCAAAACTGGATCTCCAATTGAATTACTATGCCCAGATGGATTTGAAGGACCTTTGCCACTGGGGCCAAAATGATCCAACCTGTGCTACCAGTCAGAGTTTGCCATAAGAGGGTCTGGAGGGAAAACCACATAGTGCATGCTATGCTGTGCTCCACAAGGTGACCCCCAGGCATTCACTTCCAACCGGCATGCATCCTGGAATCAAATATAGGCCCCTGCAACCAGGTCCATACCCTCACATCAGGTCATTTCATCTCCTGCATATCCCGTAAATCAGTATTGGCTCAGGGCCTTGACTCTGAACCCACTCCTCGAACGTTGGGCTACGAAGGCCACTTTTGAAGACACCAGAGAGTCTGACCAATAACATGCCAGGATCAATATCCAAAAGAGAGGAACTTGTTACCTCCTCATCCTCTAACCAACTATATATATTTTTTTCCAATCAGCGGATACAGTAGCTCAACAATAAGTGCTTTCCTTACCCGGTGCACATGAGCATTGCTACTAATGGCAAATCCTGAGTTATGAAACCAATCACAGACATTTACCAGGTACGTAAACATGTAATATCTACAAAGGAGGAATGTGATGAGACTATATAAAGTTGTAAACCTTAATATAGCATTGGTATGGCTCCCGAGCAGTCCCTCAAAGGAACCACATATTGGGACAAGTTATTATGTTATCATTTTTGTATCTAAAGGACTAAAACAAAATAAAATCGCAACAACAGAGCAGGAGTACCACTTTGATAGGAGGGAGTCCAGCTGTTAAGGAAACAGAGAACACACAATAAAGTATGTTCTCATAATACCATTTTGGTGCATTAATATGCTAAATTACGCCAACACAGAACCACAAGGTGAACATCTAAGTAAATTTCAGGGGTTTGTCCACCTTAACACAAAACTGTCTATAGTATGTAAAATTTAATGGTGGCATAATCAGATTAAAATTCGGCTCAGTATAAGAAGTCACTTGGGTTAACAAAGCAAGCTGACCTGAAAGGGATATACAGCCTAATAAAGCAGTTCATTAGTTGCAGGAATTCCAGACAAAGCGGATAACAAAGGACGAGCATGTTATGACCGAAAAACACACATAGTTATAAATTTGAAAAACTGTATTGATGGGGTCTTTCTCCTAGGCACTTAGAGAGATTTTCTTAGTTTAGTTTTAATAAAGATGTTGTAGTTAACATAACCTTTCTTGGAAGTGTCTGTGTTTTTGTTAATTCCATATACAGTAGTTGAAGTCTGTTTTTTTTTTTTTTTTCCACAGCGTTTATTTCCTGACTAGTACTCCTATTTCCACACCTCCTTTCATTCTTTGTGGTGCTAAACTGTGACACTGTGATGTCGTGCAAGGGAAACAAACATGGCTGTTAGCATGTGTGACAGCAGAGAGTATACCAGTGATTCTGACGAATCAGCACTGTTTGTCACTTTGCTTTGCATTAAGGTACATGTGATCGCAATCTGCATGTACAAATACTCATACAGTTATTTCAGGTATATCACAACTTGGCGGTTTTTGGGAGTCTGCTCTCACTAGCGTTATATCTCTTCCAAAATAACAAGCAGCCCAAAGTTGCCAATACAGATTCTGAAATGCTGCAGATAAAACCAGAAAGTTTCTATGCAGAGTGGCGTGGAACGGAGCAACACCGCAGCCATCTTGCTACTCCGCCCCCAAATTGTGATGTAGCTCCTGTAGTGACTGTGAATGAAACTGCAGTAGAGGGGTATTACACTAGCACTTCCTTCATTCTTTATCTCCCTAGTCACCCTGATGGCCCCGTTTGTGCCAGCCACCCAGCCCAGTCACCCCGACTTCTCCCAGGGATTACCCTCCTTCGACTTCCTCCAGGGTTGGGGGGGGGGCCGGGTTCCTCAACCCATATTGCAGAATGGATCTGGTTTTATGGTGATTGCCAGGGTCATCTGGTGCAGAACCGGTGGGTGCCCAGCGTCACCCTGCCGTCCAGGGTTCTCCTAGTTATCTTGTCCCCTACCTATGTTCATGTAATAAAGCATGAACAGGTGTGTGTTATTGTGTAATAATGTCACTCCTTCGGCGGTTTGAAGCACGAGGCAAAGCTGAGTGCTTCCACCACCCCAGGAGTGATGTTATTGCACAATATCACACACCCTGGAGTGCTTTATTGCTATTATACAATGGCTTGTTTTTAATAAAAGAAAAGATTTTGGACTTTTTTTCCCCATTTTTGAGTGTGTGGAGTAAGTTTAAAAAAAAAAAAAAAAAAAAAAGTCCACTGTATTTTTCTACCAGTAGGTGGAGCCGTTATGTCAGTGGTACTGAGTATACAGTTGCCCATAGTCAGTCTTCTTCTCAGTGATGTCTGTCACACACCCCCATATAACTGTTAGTCCTACATTCAACAGAGCTGTATTTAAAAGTTTCATTTTTTATTCACATTTCTTTAAAGTGCAGGTGTTTGTTTTTTCAGCCAAGGAGCGCGGGCACCGAGCCGATCAGAGAGCGTTGTCGGCGACTTCTGGTTTCCCGACCCAATTCGGTATGTGCATATCAGTCAGAACACAGATCTGTTTTAGTTTTGGGAAGCAGTTTTAGTCAACTGGCATTGCAAGTGGCTTTTGTGAGAAATGGTCAAGTGTGCATCGGCTGTTGGAGGGAGCATGCTGAACTGTGAGTTAAAGTGATTTTGGAGATGGCTGCTGCCTGCAGCTTTCTGACAAAAAAGCAGAGCACACACTCTGCGATGGGACAAAAAGTGAAGCAGGGCGGCATGTAGCACCCAGTTCTTGAAGTATTAATATAAATAAATAAGAATAATATAATAAGGGGAACAATCACTCTGTCACTACCTTTCTAAGAGAGCATAAAACCATGGTTAGAGTTCTAGGGCGGGGTGTCAGTACAGAGTGAACGGTGAGAAGTCAATTGGAAACATAGCCACTTCACTGTACTTTTTTTTTTTGTGAACTTTATTTGTCTCCTTTGGGCCAAGGTATCTCTCAGAGGTGCCCACTCAGTCTGCCCTCTACTCCCCACTGAGACCCTCCTCTTAAGTCCCCCCTCCACAGGACTTCCCAGCCCCCTTGATCACCCCCCCCTTGGGGGGAGTGCCCACCTCATCTACCTGGCAGCTGTGTCTAAATATTAGAGGGTCCATCCTGTTGGGTGGCGCCTGGGACCATTGAGGAAGGGTCCAGTACTGAGGAGGTGAGGCTTAGACCCCTGTGGCCCTCATCGCCTCCCCGGTCCTCCAGGGCTTTTTCATGCTGTTTCAACCCCTTGAAGCACGGACATGCAATGGTGTCTGTGGCGCAGATGCCTGCTGTTGCTCCGCCCCCAGCATCCTCTAGCGCCACATGTTCCGCATTTCGCCTGACCACCACCAGGAGCTGTACTAGAGCGGTGCTGTCCCCAGATCCCTCCCCGAGAAGGGAAAGCAGTCTTCCGGACACTCGATCTCTTCCCTCCCCTGCTGACCCCCTGCAGCCTGAGTCCGCTTCCGAACCCGGGTCACTGGCATGGCATCCAGCACCTCAACCCTCAGCACCACCAGGCCACCTTTCTCTTTGTTTCCTTTTTGTGAATTAAGTCGGGGAGCTGTGAGAATGTTCTTGGAGGCTATTGAACGGTGCGGTAGTGAAGAACACAGAAGTGTCAGTGTGACAGCAGAGATGCAGGAAGGGGTGCTGACATGCATGTGAGTAGTTATCTCTACATGTGGTTTTCATGTAATCGGGTCATGTGTGTGCCTGGACTTGATACAGTGATGCTATACTCCGATAACATCACTGTCCCAGGTACACACTGACCAATCGGAGTCCAGGAAATGTTATTGCCATTGTATAATACTGCATATAGCACACCAGACGTCTACTGGGAGTAAGCTCCTTGATCCAGCCCAGGGGATCTGGTGCACTGGAGTAGCAGAATCTGCCCTGCTTGTCCAAGATGCTCTGCCTGCAGCAGTACAACATCAGCCAGTGCAGCTCTGGGACTGATTGCTTGTTCTTGTTCCTGAACTTTGGGTCGCCTGGACCGGACCACCTTCCTTATCTTTTTTTTCTTTTGTTTGTTTCCCTTCCTGCCAGCCATGCTGCCTCCTACCTCTCTGCTTTCCTTCAGCTGGCATGCACATCTATCCTTCAGCCTATTAAGATGCTGGAAGCAGCTGCAACACATCATCTGATGGGCAGCGGTATTCCATGGGGAAAGCCCAAGCTTGGCAATCGCTGGGAACAGGGAGGAAACTTCTCTTGCACATACCAGAATTTGTTGCTAGAACCTGGAGGAGCTGGTGGCAGTCATGGGGCAGGTGGTATGGGCGTGCAGCAGTGTTATTGATGCTGCTGTCGGCTTTTTCTTTTCTTTTAGAACTGCCCTTCCAGTAAACTCACACAATGCTGGCAGGGTCCTAGTGTGTTTGGGGGTGGGGGGGGTGGACTTTGTTTGGTCACCCACAGCTTCCTTTGCCACCCAAAACCCATTGCCAGAGACACTGCTGGAGCAAGGACATCAGACCCCTTCCCCTGCTGCCTGAAGACATCTTTCTACAACATCTGCAAGGTTCCACTGGACCAGGGTGGTAGGATAGCTCTGCATTGTGAATCGTGGTCACCCACATGGGAACACAGCATGTTCCTGTTGACCAGGCAGCACAGGAAGACATGAGGCACACCTACAGTGATAAGGGTGTTTCTTTGTGCTCCGCAGCACTGTGCTCCTGAGAGAATTTAGACACTAGGGTCCTGGATGGCTAGGGCCACTGCTGGATTTTTGCATTATTTTGAACTGTGCTGTGCACTGCAGGGTTTCCTTGTTGGGCCCAGAAATATTTTCCACTGCTGCACACTTTGGGGGGGAAGAGCAGTAGGATTATATTAATATACTCCCCAGCTGGATTCTTACAAGTTCAGAATGGTCTCGACTGCATTCTTGGGGTGTGAAAACGGTTAGCAGTTCAGATACGGCAAGAGTGCAATTGAGACCACTCTTACAACCGTAGACATGCCATCGGGGAAGCATTAATGTATTTTAGATTAAGGAGAACCAGCGCTTTTTAACATTTAAAAAAAACACCGAACTTTGATGTAATGTTTCTGGACAACTGCTTATAAGATGCTCTTTACTGAAAATCATGCGCAGGAGAACAAAGTGCTCTGATTGGTCTGGAGCATTGCCTGAAGCTAGAATATAGATGAAGCCTCTTAATAGGGATGAATGCGTGGACAGCAATTTGTCCCTATTAACCAGATGCCCCTATTATCAGGAGAGGCTGTTTTCCCAAACAGAATGGGTGGCAATTTTAATTATGGTTGGGAGAGCTTCGTTACAGATTAAAAACAATATAATGCTTTGTTTTTTTCGTCCATGAAAGAGAAATGTTATAATCAACAGCAATTAGGAACAACTACCTATACTGAAAAATCACCTTATGGAACAAATCACCTTTTGTATTACTATACAGTGCCATTTCACCCAGTAAAATACACAGGTATTACACAATAGTTTAAACTAGTTTGACTTCTTTAAGAAAAAGGCCAAAATTCTGCTCTGATGGGCTTCAGAGCAGATCTTGTCATAAAGCCTCAAGTGGCTTGTCTGTTTGTTAGCCTGTTTTTAACCGTGAGAACATTCTTTGCATTTACTTGTTTTTGTGGCTCAAGTTTTCAGTAGTTCTGGTGACAGAGATTGAAAATCTTCTTAGCCTCAAAAATGTCCCAGTTAACTGAATCAGCTATCCCTATTAAGCATTTTGAACACTAATAGGACACAATGAAATCTCAAGCTTATTACAACATGAATAGCTACTTCCGGGTACTTGCCCAAGCCATCACACTACTGATTTTTTTTTTCTCCCACTCCACCTACTCTACCAGTAAATATGACTCACATAAGGGATCCCCAAGTCTGCTCCCCTGTTCGCCACCACAGATTTTCTGTCACCCCTCTGTTCCCCCAAATTTCCATCTCATCAGTTCCACTCTGCAGCAACTACACCTCCAACCTAAGCTGCACTGCAATCTGCTCATTGTTGGAACTACCTCCCCTTTTCCCACCATACCTCTCAACCTTTTGTCCTCCAAATGTGGAACATTGCCTCTCAAAATGTGGAACAAATGAGCAAAATGTGGAACACTTAATCAAATATTTACATAGGAAGCTCAGAACACTGTTAAAATGTTTGCATTTATGTTCAGAAAGTCTGTTATTAATTGAATAATATATTTTTTGCATCATTTACTACAGATTTTTGCTTTAAAATGTTCATACTGAATGTGGGACTAGTCCTCACAATGTGGGACAGGGCGCTTTTGTGAAGTAAAATGAGGAACGTCCCTCGTAATGTGGTACAGTTGAGAGGTATGCTTCCCACACAGGCACCCCATATGCAGCACCCGTCATGCTTTGTTCCTGGCACTGTTAGTACAACTTGTCCGCACACTCCCTATACCAGCTGCTTACACAAGAATCTCTACTACTCCCCATTTCCGCCGCTCTATACCCAAAATGCACTGGAAAGCTCTCCGTCAACATGCACTCCTCCTCCTCCTTCTTCTTTCAGGGAATGTACATCCTAACCCAGGATCACCTTCTCCTAGAACTACCAAGGAGGGCAGGCATGGGGGCCTACTACTGGCCACCCTTAACATCTGCAGGCTACTTAGAAAGTTCATTCCTCTCCAGGACTGGATCACCCAACACACCCCTGACATCCTGGCGTTATCTGAGACCTTGCTGTCTAAAAACATCCCTGATGCCTCTGTCACCCTCGTCGACTACTCCATTTTCTGAGCTGACAGGACAGGCAAAAGGGGAGGTGGCTGTGCCATCTATGCCAAATCATCCCTGCAAGCCTTCGTGGTGGCCCTACCCCCCGTCTGCCCATAATGCCCAATCTATAACCATCAAGGTCACCCTCGGGAATCTCGGTAAACCGCTATACATTACATCGGTTTACATCCCCCCCTTGAATCAAAAGCCCACCTTTGAATCTATACTATCTAGCACATCTCCATCTCCTCCCAAGTGCGGTGATTATCATGGGAGATTGTAACGTGAATTGACTATCCAACACATCTGCCACCCTCAAGGATGCTGTCCGAGCTTATGACCTTACCCAAGTAGTCCAGTCCCCTACCAGGCATGACCCAAGATCAGGTTCCACCTCGCTTATCGACCTCATCTTTACTAACCTTCCTAATCACCTCTCCAGGGTGAAAGTGTTCCCTGATGCAATAAATGACCACTCCCCTGTCTCCTGCTGGTGGACAAATAAAATCCCCCCAGCTACCCTAACATAGCCGTCCAAAGGCGCCTCAAAAAAGGTGCCCTCTCACGCCTCAAAAGGTACCTGTCTTCCTGCGACTGGTCACCCATCCACACTGCCCAGACTGTAGACGCAGCCCTCAACTCCTTTATTACCACCTTCAACACTGCCTGCGACATCTTCGCGCCCTTCTCAAAGCAGGTCATAAAACCCAGGGATACCCCCTGGATCTCACAGTCCCTCCTTGACCAGATGCACCTCAGAGATAACCTCTGGCACAGGGACCTGGACTCCTGGCTACCCCAGGACAGACAGCTGTACAGAGAGGCGAGAAACAAATGCACCTGGGCCCTCAGGCAAGCTAAGGCAACCTACTGTAAGTAAGCTGTCACAACCACCGGAGGCTCAGGGAAAAACTTCTGGAACAACATTAAGGAGCTATGTGGGAAAACCATCTCCCCTGCCCTGGCACAGCTTCAAGTCAAGGGAGCCCTCTCCCAGGACCCCACCACCATATCCAGTGCCCTTAACTCCACCTTCTCTGACCTCAGTCACATTCTCCCAAAATACTTCTTTGACCCCATCACCAACCTCCCCTTGGACACCTCTGCCTCAGCAGCCCCCCCCCTTCCAGCTGTGAATCATCTCCTGTAGGGAAGCTAAAAACTGCCTCTCCAAAGCCCTGCAAAACTCCTGCTACAGCCATGACTCCCTTGACCTTAAAATCCTCAGACTAACACTTGATGAAACCCTGCCTCACCTCACCAAAATACTAAACTGCTCTCTGCGACTAGGTCAATTCCCATCTCTTTGGAAGAGAGGTATTATAACTCCGATCCTCAAGACTGGGGATCCCACTTCCCCTGGTAACTATCGACCCATTTCTATCCTTCTCCCCCCCCCCCCCAAAAGCTCTTGAGAAAATTGTATCGGACCAATTACCTCGCCAAACACAATCTGCTCTGCCGTGAGCAACATGGCTTTAGGAAGGGACACAGCACAACCACAGCCTTACTAGAATTTACCTCATACATACATGAGGCACTGGAACAGGGGTCAGTAGCTGGAGCAATATATGTCGATCTGACCAAAGCCTTCGACACAGTCAGTCACGCACTTCTTCTCCACTCTCTCCCCTCCTACCATTTCGCCACTGAGGCCATCTCCTGGTTCAAAGACTATCTCACTGGCCGGACGCAACAAGTCAAAACTAACTCCACCCTCTCCTCCAAGTGACCTGTCCTTACAGGTGTCCCTCAAGGGTCCATTCTAGGGCCCCTGCTCTTTACACTCTTCCTAAACTCCCTCCCTCAGTCCTGCAGCGGTAAGCTCTTGCTCTATGCAGATGACGCTGTAGTTTTCTGGAAACATTCCAATCCTAACTCCCTCCAAAGTGCCCTACAAAGCATTTTTAGAGAATTAGAATCCTGGTTTACTGACTATCACTTAATACTAAACTACAACAAAACAAAATCTATGATCTTTGCCCACTGGCAAAGCCCATATAGTAATGCCCCCCTAACCATCTCAAACTCACGGGGCCTCCACATTGAACAGGTCTCAAACTTTAAATATCTGGGTGTCACCTTGGACACATCCCTCACCTACCGTACACACATTAAACACCTCTCCTTCTCTGTTAACACCCGGATAGGGATTCTCTACAGTCATAAGCATTGCCAACCCCCCCCAGCCTTACGTCTTGCTGTAACCTGCTCAGTCTTTTCATTGGTTGACTATGGTATTGTAATTTATGGCACCACAGACCAAACAGCCCTACACTGCATTAGCCTAGCTCTCAACAAAGCTTGCCGTCTGGTCACAGGCTGTGATAGACTAACCCACACATGTGAACTCTACAAGCTTGCAGACTGGCTGACCTTCGAAGGGAGACTTAAGTACCATACTTACCTCCAAGCCAAAAAAAAAATACTTATGAATCTTACACCCAAGGGCCTACACCCCCCTCATCCAGCCAGCCACTCACAGGAGGGCTCCTAGACGCCCTAATAACACCTCCCTACTAGTCCCCCACTGTAGGACCTCTTTAGGGCAAAGGTCCTTCCGTTATCGTGCCCCCCCTTTGGCTTAACGACCTACCTCCCTCTATCTCCCTGGCCACTAGTCTAGGCCAGTTCAAAACTGGTGTCAAGAGCCTCCTTCTTCACTCAGAAGCCTGTGGCTGTTACCAACATACCTCTCGTCCGAATATACCAAATGACTAGCCTATCTCCTGACAACATCCTCAGATCCTACAATCCAGCTGCTTATAAACCTCGACTCAGGATTCTGTAAATGACCCCTCGAATCTGTAACCTGTCTCGTCTCGCTACAATGACCCAGGGTCCTATAAGACCCTAGTGGTGGTAACTAAATAATGTCAATTCACTTTCTGTGTGAACAATGTATAAAATGTTTAATGTAATACTGTGTGACCAATGTATGTATAAAATGTTTTCTTTGTACTGACGAGGAGCCTTTGCAAAGGAGTCTATGACTCAAAGGATTGTAATTCTGATTCTCATCAAATAAATAAATAAAACAATGGGAATTAATTAGTTACCAGAGAAATGTCCCAGTTAACTGAATGTCCCCGTTAAGTGTGTTCCAATTAAGTGGCTTCATCTGTATTTTCAAAACCAGTGCGCCGCCTCTCTAAAATCTGATCAGTTCTTATGAAACTGCGGAGTGTATTGTACTGATAACCTCACTACATAAAGCTCTCTGTTTATCAACAGGTCAGATACAGTGTTGTCGTCCCTGTGCTGCTGCAGAAACACACTCATAAGCCTTTGGGAGGACCAGCTGTCCTTTGGGGAGTGCGGAATTCAGCCTTCTGTGTTCTGTTCAGAGTGGAATATACCATGAAGGCAGAAACTGTCTGGCCCAGGTGTGAGGGCTTTGCAGTGTGGACTTCTGTTCAGTAAGAAGGAATTAAAGTTGGAGTTACGAAATCCGTTGCCAGCAGGACCTCCAGCCCCGTTAGGACTCAGGTTAAAAAAATATTCTTTATTGTACTTTAGAGAAAATAAAGCTTTTTTAGAGTTATATCAGTATTTTTATTTTTTAATGACTGTGCTTGGTCTCTGTATTAGGGTGATGTTTGCAAAAGGGAGTTCGCAGGCTTGCGAAAGCGTAATCCAAGGTGTTCTGATAGATTTGTCACGTTAAGGATTACTGCAGAACTAACAAATATTAATAGGGGACAACCGCTGTGGCTTCCTGCTGTCCTTATAACAGCAAAATATTAAGACATTCGAAACAAACTTATCTTCCTTCCTTCCTTCTCAGAATAGGTGCAGGACATATCCCAAAGAAGTAGCTATGAAAAGTTAGCACACATAAGCCAAATTGAAATTGACAAATTCTACACATTATGGAACCCTTGCCTTAATACTGCAGGACCTAGAGGAGGCAGTATAGAGCAGTGGTTTCAGGCTCTGAGCTGCAAACCTGGAGACCTGGGTTTGAATACCACAACCCCACTTGCATGCTGTGTGACCCTGAGCAAGTCACTTAACTTCCTTGTGCTCCCAGGTCGCACCTGGAAACAAATTTTCACCTTAGTGTGTGTCTCCTGTTTAAAAAAAAAAAAAAAAAAAAACCACTGCATAAAGAAATTTTTTTTATTTTACGTTCTGACCAGTTAGATTTCTTACTTCTTATCTGGTTGATCCTGCATCCCTCCACCCATCATATTGCTGAACTAATTCTCCCACCGTCCCCCGCGGGCAGCCCTATCACGATGTGAGTGACAAGCTAAGCTGTGGAGGAAGTCTGTGTGCTGGCACAGAATAAAGTAAGTTAATTCTCTGCAACAGTCAGGAGTGCAAAGGCACAAATGGAGGAAAAAAATAGCACAGGAGATACAAAAAGGGGACAAGGCTTTTTTTAGGTACATTAGTGAAAAGAGAAAAACCAGGGGTGGGATAGTGCTGCTTAAAGGGGAAGAAGGGGAGTGTGTGGGAAGGGACCTGGAGAAAGCATCAGTACTGAACAGATATGTTTGTCCTGCATTCACAGAAGAAGGAGAGTGTGAGGAACACAGTTAGGCAACATGAACAGATATGGGAGGGAGATGGACACCAGTCCATTCGTGGAAGGGAGTCCTAAAAGAACTCGTAAAACTGAAAGTGGACAAGGCAATGGGTCCGGATGGGATACATCCTAGAATATTAAGGGAACTACAGGAGGAGCTGGCGGCACCACTGGCAGCCCTGTTCAACGAGTCACTTGATACTGGAATGGTTCCAGAGGACTGGTGGAGGGCAGATGTAGTTCCTCTTCACAAAAGTGGGAGTAGGGAGGAGGCTGGAAACTATAGACCAGTCAGCCTCACCTCAATAGTGGGGAAAACTATGGAATCACTACTTAAAAAAGGTTTGTAGGGGCCAGCCCAGTGGTGCTGAGGGTTGAGGAACTGGACGCCACACCTCGCACCATGCTGGCGACCCAGGTTCGGGAGTGAGCTCGGGTGCCAGGGGTCGGCAGGGACGGGATCGGATTGAGCACCCTCTGGGCTGCTCTCCTATCCTGGGGGGAGGGTCCTGGGGTGTCCGGTGCACCAGCAGCCCCTGATGAAGACCAAGGGCGTTGCCGTGCACTAGACTGCACGTAATCGGCATGGCCCAACAAGTTGTCGTCTTGTCGGCGCCGGGACGGCACCACGGGAAGGGAGGGGAGGAGGACACACTGAGGGAAAAGCCCTCCTGCCGGATAGGCTATGGCTCCTCCAGTGCCACTGCCACATGCCCAACGTTGGTTCTCCATCACTGCCCCTTCGATCTCCCCGGGGCTGTAGCCCCCGTGTTCCCGGGGAATCGTAACGTCTCTGAAGATGGCGGGAACACAGTGGGCAGTAGAGCGACTTTGGTGGGTGAGGCAGCCCAAGAGAGTTCCGGTCAGGGAGGAGAGAAACAGAATTAAAAAAAAAAAAAAAAAAAAAAAAAAGGTTTGTGGAACACCTTGAATCCAGTGGAGCACAGGATCTGAGACAGCATGTTCTTACAGCGGGATGGTCATATCAAACAAATCTAATTGATTTCTTTGACTGGGTGACTAGGGAAGTGAATCAAGGGGGAGCGGTGGATGTGGCCTACCTGGATTTCAGTACGGCCTTCAATACCGTTCCACACAGAAGACATGTGAACAAGCTGGGCAGCCTGAGAGTGGGTCGCAGGGTGGTAAACTGGATTAGAAACTGGTTGAGTGACAGAAGACAGAGGGTGGTGGTAAATGGAACTCAATCTGAGGAAAGGAGGGTGACCAGTGGGGTGCCACAGGGATTAGTTCTGTGGATCCTGTTTAATGTCTTCGTAAGTGACATTGCGGACGGGCTGGAAGGGAAGGTGTGCTTCTTTGCAGATGATAATAAGATCTGCAGCAGGGTGGACATTCCAGGAGGGGTGGAAAAAATGAGAAGGGACCTAGGTAAACTGGAAGAATGGTCTAGAGTGTGGCAGCTGAGATTCAGTGTGAAAAAGTGCAGAATCATGCATTTGAGTCACAAGAATCCAGGTGAAGATTTACATGATATGATGGGCGGGGGATACAGTCACTGAGCTGGAAAGGGATTTGGGGGTAATCATATCTGATGACGTGAAGGTGGCTAAACAATGTGCCAAGGCTATGGGGAGAGCCAGTGGGATGCTGGGGTGCACAGGAAAGGTATCACCAGCAGAAAAAAAAGGTGATGATGCCACGGTACAGATCATTGGTGAGGCCTCTTTTGGAGTACTGTGTCCACTTCTGGAGGCCGCATCTCCATATGGACATAGACAGGGTGGGCAGTACAAAGAAGGGCAACAAAGATGGTGCAAGGCCTGCACTAAAAGTCCTATGAGGAGACACTGGGAGACCTCAATATGTATATCCTGGAGGAGAGGAGAGACAGGTGAAATATGATAGAAACCTACAGCTATCTAAAGGGCATAAATAGGGTACCGGATGGAACCATCTTTCAGAAAAGGAGATGTTCAGGAATAAGGGAGCATAACAGGTGGTTGGAAGGAAGTAGACTAAGACTAAGGGGTAACGTGAGGAAGTATTTCTTCATGGAAAGGGTGGCAGATGCATGGACTAGACTCCCAGCAGAGGTGGCGGGGGCAAACTCAGAGGGGAAATTCAAAAATGCATGGGACAGGCATAGGGGAACCCTAGCGATAGGAACAAGAAGTTAAAGCCAGAAATCAAATGGGGTCTGCGGCTTTTGCAGTAGGTAGGAAAAATTAACAGACTGGATGGGCCTAGCGGTCCTTATCTGCCGTCAGTTTCTATGTAACAGTACAGTTTTGCACTTAGCCCACTGGTACCGATCGGACTGAGTCTGCATGATCGGTATCGGTAGACTAAGTGCGTAAATGTGCTGTTGCAGAATATTAACTTACGTTATTCGGTGCCAGCACTTAGACGTCACCTGTGGCTTAGCCTGTCTCTCACTTCATTACATGGCTGGCTGTGGGGCAGAGTGGGAGAGTTAGTTTGGCAGCATGCAGGTGGAGGGACACAGGATCAACCAGATAAAAAGGAAGAAATCTAACAGGTCAGAAGTGGCAGCCACAGAGGTTGAATTTTAGCCATACAGTATTGATGGAAGTGAGACTTTGTTTACAGAATGGGCTTGTTACGTTTAGCAACAGTATTACTGAGTATGACTAGCATTACTCTTTTCTCTTGTAAATATTTGTTTTCTTGTATGATTCATAGAAACGGAGAATTTGTCAGCAGAAAAAGACCGCTTGGTCCACCCAGTCTACCCAGATGTTCCCTGCCGAATCTCTCTCTCTCTCTCTCGTCAGCAACCCTCCCTCACTCCTCCCTGTCTATTTTTTAATATACCAGTGTCTGTCCCACACATGCTTGAAGCCCCTACTGTCTTTGCCCACACCACTTCTGTTGGCAGTCTGTTCCAGGCATCTGCTACCCTTTCAGTGAAGAATTATTTCCTCACATCTCTCTTAAACTCCTCCCCCCCCACTTCATTGCATGCCCTCCGGTTCTGGTGCTTTTTCTTATTTGCAAGAGACTCCCCTCCTGCACCACCTGTTCATCCCTGTGAGGGACTTGTAGGTCTCTATCATGTCACATCTTGTCCTCCTCTGTTCCAGGGTGTACATGATTAGTGTAGGGCTTCTCATCCAACCCTGCATCATTTTAGTTGCCCTCCTCTGGACAGCCTCCACCCCATGTCCTTTCTTTCATATGTTCTTGCATGGAAGTTGTTATTAAAATCTCTTTAAACTTTTAAATACAAAGGCTAGTCTTATGAGGCTGGTTAAAGGGGCTGCTGTGGCAGGACAGGGTGCTGGATGTAACCAGTGTGATTTATTTGTAATTTCTCAGCTCATGAGACTCCTGAGATTGTAGGATCTGCTGTGCCACATGAGAATGATGCAGTAATATAACAAATGTCCTATTCCAGCCCCCCCACTGCTACTCTTCCTCCCATCCTCACTGAAGTGTGTTCTCCATGAATAACACTGCCAATGCCTGCAGCTGGTTCTAATCCTTTGCTCTTTCTTGATCCATCCTCTGTTCCTCTCTACTCAGCGCCCCTCCGCTAATTCTCCTTCCTTTCTCCTCTATTACACTCCCATCTTCATTCCACCCTACTTCCCAGTTCCTACTGGTATCTTCTCCCCTGCAAAACAATGCTACTTTCTTGCCCTTCTGTGACCTAGTAACATGCCCTGTTGGCTGACAGTGTCATAATTTGCTTGTCCTGTGTTATTAAAGAGCAACTGACACAGTCCTAGCAGGCAACCCATACTATGGAGTTGCCTGCCATAGGACCTGTTTTAGCCATATTTCAATTTTTTTTTATGTTTTCTAAAAAAACGTTGTTAGCTCCATAAAGCCTGACTCATAACGTCAGTGTATGAGTCGAGCACTGCAGTCCCTCCCCTAAAAATAACATAATTATTACATGATGTAGGGAATGGTGCTGCAGGTGCTATATGAAGAAGCTACTAGGATTGGGACGGGGGAGCCTAAATTTACTTAAGATTATCTTTGCTGGCAGGTATACATATGTGGGGCTAAGAAACGGAGTAATGCTCGCGCAGCATCAAAGTCCAGGTGGGATGCAAACTCAGGTAGCCAACCAATTCGATTTTGACTTCAGGAAAAGTTGCACTCCAAGAAAGAGAAACAGCAGAACAAATTATTGCAAAAATGAAGATGTTTAATCGAAATGAAAAGTATTAAAGGGTCAGGTAAAATGCTCCCACACCAGGTACCCCTGCGCTTCGACCATTAGGTCTTCCTCAGGGCGTGGGCTCTGGTCCTTGCTGAATCACTGTTTAAATGAAAAATTTGTCATGTCATCACAGATCACCTGATACAAATCTTCGCCAACCATAGCTTAAATCATATACATATTGTAAATGCATTTGTTTAGTTACAATTGTGACGCTTAAGGTGAGTAGAAAAATAAATAAAATCGCAATTCAGTTAGAAAAATAAATGGTAACCCATAATCCATGAACCACAGTTAACATTCAAAATCATATTTGTGAATGTATATCTGGAATCACGAAAGAAGCAAATTTGACACCTCCAGCATAAGAGAGCATGACACCAGGTATGGCAATCCTATTATATCTGTCTAGGCAGACAAATGGGTCTTAATGTAAAGGATGAAAAAAGAAGAATAGAGTAAGTATCAAAGCAAAGTGGGGGCGGATTTTGAAAAAGATTGAGTAGGACTGAAAACAGCAGAGGTAAACACATAGAGGGAGAAGAGGCACATCCATGTGCGTTATAAAGTATACCAGGTTTCCATCTCGTCAGCGCATTTACCCCCTCCTTCCCCTACCATTGCCTCACCCTTCCTCTCTTCATCCTTCTCTTGCTCTGCTCTCTCCTCGGGCCACTGACCCCACCAAGTCCTCCAAGGATAGTCACTGCACGATCAAGATACCTATGGCGGTGCCTCCGAAACCACTGCCTGTAATTGTCCAGAGCAGCTTGCGCTCCTCAAGCTCCAAATTCCTCCGAGATTACCACTAGGATACCACTTGTTGCCCCTGGGCAGCCGTCGTCTCTCTGAACTACAACTTGATCCACGCTATATACCCCGCCCCTATGAGCCACGAACCCCTTTGCTGTGAGCCTGGCCGCCGGTGCCTCCTGGTGCCATAGCTGGCCAGCCCTAACTCTCCCCACTCTTAGTCCCACCATGGATTTACCTCCTACCTGGGCTCATTGCACTGATTAATTCTCAAAGTTAGGATAGGTATTTAGTGTACCTGTTCGATTGAACACATTTATTACTGTCTTTACATCAATGTTTGTACCTTGTCTTATTTTTGTATTCTCTGCCAATTATGTTATCAGTTTTTTTTATGGCCATGTGTAACGCAGGTCCACCTTGTAAATGAGCTTGCTCAATGGTGCTCGCCTGGATAAATAAAGATTTGATTGATTGATTGATTCCACATGGACAGTAGGCTATCAGGCCTGTGCTCGCCATTCCATCTAAAGCGGAAACCTAGAAGGGGAAATAAAGAATAATAAAACACAGGTTATTACATACATACACAGTCACAAAGTTAGAATCATTTTCAGTAGTTTCACAAATAGGGTTTGATGTCCAATTCATTATTCAGTTCTATAGGGTTAAGACTATTTAGTGTAAAGATCCCAAAAGTTTCCTGTTGTAGTAACTTATTCAGTCAATTACCTCCCCTTATACCCATCCTGACTTCTAGTCCCATAAAGTGGAGATCTTACTTTGAGAGGGTTCCTGCACTGGGTCGTAACATGTAGGACTGCGCCTCTGGTGTTAGGACCACACGGCAAACTTTTGCTAGCAGTGTCTGGCAGGGGACCACCCACCACATCACGTGACTGATGTCAGTGTGACCCTTTAAGTGGGCAGTCTCTGTGCCCACCTTCCAGTTTTTTCCTGCCGTCGACCATCGTAAGGACCTTGCGGTGAACATTGCTCCAGTTGATCGCCATTTTGATAAGTATAATTCTACTGTTTAGAGTTTGTTCGTTCTTATTTTTATGTCTTCTCCATCGGATCCTCCGAAGACCAAGAAGAAGTGCGAGAAGTGCGGATCGCAGATCTCTCATAAGGATAGCCACAAATTCTGCCTGTTCTGCCTAGGCCCGGTCCACGACATCAAGGCCTGCCCAGATTGCAAGTCCTTCAACCAGGCCACATGCAAACGTGGGCAGCAGGTCCTAGAAACCCATCTTTTAAAATCCAGGATGGCCTCTTTAGAACAAGAAATGCAGAAGCTGAGGGACTCCGCTTCTTCCCCTTCTTCGGAGGTTAAGAAGAAAAAGAAAGAGAAGCACCGGGAGCATCTGGAGGACTGAGAGTGGCCCTCTACAAGAAAGGTCACGGGACTTAAGCCTACAGACAAGACCGTGCCTCAGCCACCTCCCCTGGTGACTGTCCAGGCCTCGTCATCCAGTTCCTCTGCCTCTCTTAAGCCCATCAAGATGGGCTCCAAGACCAAATCCTCGACCAGTAAGTCACCCACTGGGACCTCCAGTGGACGCCCGGTCAATACCGGTAAGTTGGATCCCGGTCCTTCTGGAGAACGCCCGGTTGTCTAAGTCCGGTTCCTGCCCGGAGGGAACCTGCCCCGACATCTGCCGATAAGCCGGTCAGGGGCTCCTTCCCCGTCTGCCCGGCTCTTCCTCCTTCAACCGATAAGTCAGACACTAGCAACTCTGGCGCCCGCCCGGTCGAAGCTCACCTGTCGCCGACACACCCGACGTCCGGTTGAGCATGCTGACCTCCCAAGGCCAGCCCTCCTGTCAGGTTTCCCCTGTCAAGGAGCCTTCTCCTCCACCTTCACCGGTGGAACCTCCTGTGCCCGACCCTTTACCTGGGATGGAGGGGGAAGTGGTTCTTTCCTCACCCACTCCAGTGTTGGGAACCCTCCAGACCCCTGCAGATAATCTTCCAGGGGCTCTCGCATCGGAGTCAGTACCTCCACCTTCCTACCCCATTGGGCCCTTCCTCAGGTCTGACATTAGGGATCCCAACATCGTGATCCGAGCCTCTGACGTCAGGTGCATTGGCCCAACTTCCATCGGAGCCTCTGTTGGGCCCCCCAAGTCTGACGCCAGCATTTACCGATGCCTGAGAACCAGGCGCCAGGCTTCCCTGCGATGTCTCCGACACCAGCGATCCTGACACCGAGACTCCTGATGCCAGATAACCTCCCAAGTCCCTCTGTTCTGCCTTCTTCTAGGCCCTCGGGAACACCCTGGGACCATCAGAGTATTCACCATGGTCTGCCCATGGGCTACCTTTATTATCCGGGCCTGCCGACATTAGGCTGCCCGATGTCAAGTCCGACGTCGACTCACTTTTCCCATGGTTTTTACCAGGGATATCAGATGCCGGGCTATGGGGCCTCTTTACAGGCCCGAAGTCTCCCCATTAACCAGGGGTGGGTTACCAATACTACCAAACTCAACCTCAGCCAAGCCTGCTCGGTGGCGCTGAGGGTTGAGAGACTGGACGCCACACCTCGCGCCATGCCAACGACCTGGGTTTGGGAGTGAGCTTGGATTGCCAGGGGACGGTGGGGGGGGTGAGGATTGAGTGCCTGATGGGCTGCTCTCCTCCCCAAGGGGAGGTTGGGGATTGCCCGGTGTCCTAGCGGCTCCTGGTGGAGACTGGGGGCGCTGCAACACACTTGACTGCACATAATCAGCGTGCCCTGATGCAGGCAGGGGTTGCCATGTGCCTAGCGTCAGGAATGTGCACTCGCATGGGAAGGGGGGGAAGAGAGCACCAGAACAAGGAAAAGCCCGGTCTGCGTGGTAACCGACGGCACCTGCCCCCATGCCTGAGACTGGGTCCATCCTGCCTGGCCTTCCACGTTCCTCCACCCGGGTCTTCTCCCATGTCAGAGTTTGTCTCTGAGAGCGCCCAAGAAGAGGGGGCGGCCCCACCCCAGAGGGGTTAAGCCAGGGGTGCTGACCATGGACAGAGGAGGAGGGAGAGAGGAGGCACAGGTAGGAGGACTTCAGGCAGGGCAGGAGCAGGCAGGATGCCTTAGAGGCCCCCCAGACCACGACCGGAGGGAAAAGGAGATTGAAACAAAAAAACACCTCAACCTCAGCCAGACTTCCATGCCATGTTCCAGATCTGGTGGTAGGAGGCCAGATCTGAGTTAGTAGCGGATTTGGACAAGAGACTGCTGGCCCCAGTGGCGTCCCTCACCCCACATTCTTTGTCACCAGTGGATTCTCACAGGTCTGGCCATTCCACACCACATATTTCTGGGGTCGATACTCCAGAGGTTCCTCTAACTGAGGCAAAAGCCTCTGAGAAGGGAGAATCCTCGGACTCGGAGGCTGATTCCTCCGACTCGTTCTCTGAAAACCTTTCGGAAATCATGTCTAAGGGTAAGGAGTCTCCTAACTCTCCCCCCAAGACCCTTCCTTCACAGAACTCCGCATCCTCCAGCAGGCCAGTGGTTGGAATGCAGAGGAACAGGACCCAAAATGCAAGCACCTTGTGGAACATTTGGACCTACAGTAGCTGAGACATCACACATACGATTCCCCGTGGATGGAGCCACACGAGGATCTCACCTCCACTATTTGGCAGATGCCTCACTCCATCCTGGCCATCCCGAAGAAAGTGGACTGGGCTTACCATTCACCTGAGAATGCTCCTTATCTGTGTTCCCACCCGAAGGCAGACCCCATCATGATCGCTGCGGCTCACGACCAGACTGCAAAACCTAAACATATGAGCACCTCCCCTCCTGACAAGGAGTTAAGGCAGTTAGATCAGTTTGGCCGTAAGATCTATTCCTCTTCTACATGTGTCTTATGTTCCTTAAACCACGTGGCACACATGATTTCATACCAAAAAGCTGCCATGGCTCAACTCAAGGCCAGGCTAGAAAAGGTGGAGGACTCAGACCTTAGGTTGGAGCTCACTGAGGTCCTGCGGCTGTCTAAAATTTCTTGTAGGCTTGCATTAAGAGCTACCTATGACTCTGTAGATTCCATGGCTCGCTCTTTAGCTACAGCAGTCTGCCTCAGGCGCCACACCCTGGCTCCACATTTCCAGTCTCTCCCAAGATGTTCAAGCAGCCATACAGTACGCCCCCTTCTGATAATCCATCCTCTTCGGGGGTAATACCAAAGATATCATCACGGGCCTCCAGGATAGTGGGCAGGCCCTGAGATCAGTAAAGTCCATGTACTAGGCAGGCTTTAAGCCTAAGCAGCCCTTTCGGCACCAGCAAAAGTGCCAAGGTAAGCAGCCATTCAACAGGCATCAAAATAAGAGGAGAGCACTGGGACCTGCCGTCACCTCTCCACGGCCCCCAAGAATCAGCAAGCTGCAGGCAGTACCTTCCCTGGCCATTCCTCCACCTCCTGACTCCTTCAGACCCCCTCCTCCTCCTCCACCTCCAAACAGTGTGGAGTCAGTGGGGGGAAGATTTGCCCTCCACCTATCAGAGTGGCAGGGCATCACATTGGATTCCTGGGTCATTCAGGTCATAGCAAGAGGGCACACCATCGAGTTTCTGGAAAAACCTCCAGATTCTCCTCCAAGGCGATCTCATTCTCCCTAAGACCATGTAAGTCTGGTAAGGGACGAGATCCAGGCTTTACTCCAAAAATCTGCGATAGAGCCAGTTCCCTGGGCGCAGAGGGAAAAAGGGTATTGTTCCCATTTCTTTCTCATCCCCAAAATGATGGGTGACCTCAGGCCCATCTTAGACCTCGGCCATCTGAACCTTTATGTAGAATATAAAAGGTTCCACATGCTGACACTCCAGAGACGCCTGCCCATGCTTCAAACATACCATTGGCTCTGTGCACTGGATGTGCAGGATGTGTACCTGCGCATATTGGTTTTCCCAGGCCATTGCCACTTCCAATTCAGAGCCCTCCCCTTTGACCTTTCTTCGGCACCCAGAGTCTTTATCAAGTGCCTAGTGGTGGTGGCAGCAGCACTTCATTACCAGGGAATTTGTGTTCCCATACCTGGATGATTGGCTCATAGCAGCTCTGTCCAGGAGCAGCCTGGAGGATTCCCTATCCCTTCACCTTGGACCTCTTTGCACGACTGGGTATTACCATCTACTACCCCAAGTCGTCTCTGGTCCCATCTCAATGCCTCTAATTTATTGGGGCGATTCTGGACACGGTTCAGGGCAAGGCCTCCCCCCCCCCGGAGGACAGAATGGATACTTTGCAGGAGCAGGCCAAACTGGTAGCCTCCTCCAGCCATGCCCCAGCCAGAGCATTTTTACGCCTCCTCGGCCTGATGGCCACGGCCATTCCAACCATACTTTTGGCCGGGCTGCACATGAGTCATCCAATGGACCTTATGAGTCCAGTGGGATCAGGGTACTGACAACCTGGATCATCCTATTCTAGTGTCCAGTGTGCTCAGAAAGGACCTCTTGTGGTGGTAGAACCCTCTGAACTTGTCTTGAGGGACACCGTTCAGATCCTCCCTGCCCTCTTGGACCCTCACCACAGAAGTGTCGGGTCTAGGTTGGGGAGCTCATCTGGGAGTCCACCAAACCCAGGGAAAATGGTCCCAGTTGGAATCCTTGCTCCACATAAACATTCTGGAGATGAGGGTGGTCCTGTATGCCCTTCGTGCCTTCCAGCCCTTTCTGACAGCGGGAACACTGTTGATACAGACCGAGAACACATCGGCAATCTGGTACATCGACAAGCAAGGAGGCACCCGATTGTATCCCCTGTGCAGGGAAGCAGTGAGGGTCTGGTACTGGGCAGTCCAGCACAACCTACATCTGAGTGCACAACATCCTGGTGGACAGCCTCAGCCATTCCTTGGCTCTAGCTCATCAATGGGAACTACACCAGGAAGTGGTGGAAAATCTGTTCCACCGCTGGGGGCATCCAGAATTGGATCTGTTCGCCTCCCCATTCAACGCAAAGCATCCCAAGCTCGCTCATTGAAGGGCCTGGTGTTACCTGTCTAGACGCGTTATCTCTCTGTTGGACAGGGAGATACTTGTACACCTTCCCTCCCTGTCCCATTCTGCAGAAGGTTCTGCTGAAACTTCCAAGCAGAGGGGGCACAACTGTTGCTGATCGCCCCTCTCTGGCCCAGGCAAATATGGTTCCCACTCCTACAGCAGTTGGCTGTAGAACCACCAGTACCTCTGCCTCTTTGGTGCAGTCTGTTGACGCAGGATCAGGGCAGACTGGTGCAACCAGGCCTCAAGTCCCTACACCTCCATGCGTGGTTCCTTTGGACATAATCGCTAACCATTTTGGAGTCTCTGACAAGGTTGCCCAAGTTCTGGTGGAGGATAGAAAGCCTTCCACTAGAGCTACTTACGCTATGAAATGGAAACTGTTACCATTTGGGTAGCCTCAAAAGAGAGAGACCCTCTTTCTTGCCTGGTGCCCCAGGTGATGGAGTACCTCTTACACCTGTATGACTCAGGATTCGGCTACTCTTCACTAAAAGTCAACCTTTCAGCTATCTCCGCCTACCACTCCTTGGTAGATGGGAAGACTATTTCTCAGTTGGAGGTATCCACAACATTTCTGAGAGAGATCCTCCATCTGAAACCACCAATATGTACCCCCACCCCACCCCACCCCACCCTGGGATTTGAATTTTATGTTGGAAAAGCTTACTTTACCTCCCTTTGAACCAGCGATAAGCTGTGAGATGCACTGTGTCTCTTGGAAGGCACTCATTTTAGTTGCCATTACTTCTGCTCGAAGGATCTCCGTGCTTCAGGCCCTGATGTTTAAAGAGCCTTATCTGATTTTTCAGAGATCAGGTGGCTCTGCGTACAAATCCTAAGTTTCTTCCCAAGGTGGTTTCTGAGTTCACTTTGAACCAAACTGTCGAACTCCGTTTATTGTCCAGCTTACTCTTAACAGGGGTGAGGCACTCCTGCACACTCTAGATGTGCACAGGACATTGCGCTATTACATCAACAGGACCAAGGATGTCCGTAAAGATGATCAACTTTTTGTTTCCTTTGCCCCCAAGACTATGGGGTCGGCAGTCTCTAAGCAGTCCAAATGGTTGGCCAGCTGCATCCATTTCTATTACCAGAAGTATGATAAACCTCTTCCGGGAGAGGGCAAAGATCATTCCACCAGAGGCCTGGCTGCCTCTGTTGCCTTTTTCAGGAATATGTCCACAGCGTAGATTTGTGCTGCAGCCACTTGGAGTTCAGTCCATACCTTCACTAAACATTACAGTCTGGACATTGCCTCGAGGCATAAGGTGGGTTTTGGCCTAACCGGTCTGCAGGGCCTTCTGTCATAGACCTGCTCTGGTCTTTCTGCAGACCTTCTTTCCTCCCATGCTTCAGTTTTGTCCTGATCAGTTTACTGCTTGGGACTCAGTCTTACATGTTATGACCTACTGCAGGAACCCTCTCGAAGTAAGATAGTACAGTTACGTAAGATCTTACCGTAACAGTAGATCTTTGAGAGAGGTTCTTGCAGTAGGTCATTTTTTTCCCTCCCTCCTTCCCCCAGTCTTCTGTTTGTTCTTGGAAGCCTCTTTGGATTGGGCTCCAGGGATGATATCCTTTTCTCCTGTCGCACTCTATTGGGTCTTGACGGGAGACTGGAAATGACGATAAGGACCGTCCACTTATAAGTCACGCTGACATCAGTAATGTGATGTCAGGTGGGCGGTCCCCCACCAGACATTGCTAGCAAAAGTTTGCCGTGCGGTCCTGGTGCCAGAGGGTGCAGTCCTACATGTTATGACCTACTGCAGGAACCTCTCTCGAAGATCTACCATTATAGTAAGTTCTTACGTAACTGTACTATCTCTTGGGTCACTATTGTGCACAAGCAAAAAATGTTCGGCTATAGGATTAGAGATGTCCCTGTTCCTGGTGTCTTTAATATGTTCCTGGACATGGAGTTTCAGTTGTCTCGTGGTTCTGCCCACATACAGTTTTAAGCAGGAACACCACAACACGTAGACAACAAACATAGTTACACATGAAATAAATTGTCTTACTGACATAGAAAAAGAGTTGCTTTGTACATAATATTTGCAAATATTGCAATTTTCATGATGGAACATTCCTGGGGTTTAATCCGTAACCAAGTCTGATTTCTTGGGGGCTGAAAACAACTAGACACCAACTTATCTTTTAAGGTTACATCCCCTTAAAGGTAACTCGTGTTTTTGGCCAATGACTTTTGCCAGCTGTGTGTCATTAGATAGTATTGGTCAGTATTTTGTAAATGCATTCCCAATCCTGCCAGCTACTGGATTAAATTCAGTAATAAATGATACCCCTTCAGAATCCACCTTTTGTCTATTTTTTGGTGTCAGGTGTGAATTCCTATCTATGGATTCTGCTCTGTTTAGAGCTTTTACAAAAACCTCATTTGTATAATCCCGGGCCACAAATCTGTCCATAAGAACTGCTGATTGGACCCTAAAGTCAGTTTCTAACTTGCAGTTGCATTTCAAATGCAAAAATTGCCCGTAAAGTATGGAGTCCTTAAGATTGCCAGGATTTGAACTCGTGGCAAGTAACAGATTATTGGTGGCAGTGGGTTTTCTGTAAGCGGAACTAATGACCTTTTTGTCATCATTGGTTGTCAGAGTTGCATTCAGAAAGTAAATTTTAGTCTCCTGTATATCACAGGTGAAACGTAAATTGATATTATTTATATTAAGCCAGTTTGTGAAGTCTAATGCCTCAGAGTACGTACCTCTTCATATACAGACTACATTGCCTATCATGGGTGTAGGCAGGCATACTCCAAGCACTCCATGGTGTGCACTTTTAGTTAAGGGGGTAGCAGATAGGCTCTGAACTGCTTCCTTTTTCCATGAAAACTAACAAAGGAAATACTGAACCTTTCTGTAATTTTATTTATAGGAGTCAAAATTAGAAGGACTGGTCACTAATACTCTCTTTGTATCCCAAGGACAATACAACTTTACAGGCTCTAGGCTGGTACATGGGTTTCTTAGGGAACAATGCATGGCATTTGTATTTACCCATGCATGGCAACAACCATTATCATGAGATACAAAAGTTGTATTTATTGTGCCAAATAAGGCAACAAACACGGTCCTGGTGTACATTTGTATATTGTCCGACTACACAGAGTTGGGGGGAGGAGGTAGCTCACCCTAACAAAGGGGGGGTAGCATTGAATCCACTTGGTGTGCAGATCTGAAATCCCTGGCTACACCCCTGTTGCCTATATATAACTATGCCACTTAATGATTTTATCATAAATCATGTTGTCCCTGTTACTGAATATCAGTTCCTCCTCCCATAATCCCAAAAAGAGGTTTGCATATGAGGGAGCCATCGCTACCCCATTGCAGTACTACAGTATTGGAGGTAAAATTATCATCAAACATAAAATTAGTTGCGAGTAAGAATGAATTTAAGGCCCTCCAATGTCAGCTGTTTAGGGATCATATTGCTTAAGGGATCTTTGTCTTAAAAGTGCTTACAAGCCCTGAGTCCATCTACATGTCTGATTGACGTGTACAAGGACTCAGCGTCAATACCTAGCCATAAGTAATCCGATTCCCAGTTCAGAATGTTGCAGCAGATGCATGGCGTCCCTGGTATAAGATGGCAGGGACAGCATGCTACGCTGCAAGAAAAAAATCAAGGAAGGTACAGAAATTATCGATTTGTGATCCTACCCCTGAAACAATAGGACTTCGGGGGTGGGGGTGTCAAAATTCTTATGTACCTTATGTAAAATATAAAGTACAGAGGTTAGAGGACATTTCAGACAAAGGTATTGAAATCTGCTTCACTTATCAAATTATTAGCTTTAGCAGTCTCAAGCAATTCCTTTTTTTTTATTACTCTTATTTATCCGCTAACCTGCTGTAATCCAGCCACCGCTCCACTTCCCCAAGTGACCTGGAGGCACACCCACACACACCGGCTGGCATATGCTGCCATACCTTCAAGAGGCCCCCCCCCCTTTAGTTCCCGCACCAGGCCGGGATCCAACACCGGCATGCGATGTGTTCTGCAGCCCCACCGGGCTCGGAAGTAGCGGTCATCAAGCTGCTGCAGTAGTGCTGCCATTTTTCCTCCATTTACACCCCGTTTGGAGTGCAGATGTGCAGCGACAGTAGAGGCACAATGTGCCGACGTCTGCTGCACTCCGCTGCTACGCTTCACCAACTCTGGCAGTGCCCCCAGTTGTTACCGGGGGCTGCTGCAGAGCAGTGGAAACCCACAGCTCTCCCTGGGATAGGAAAGCAGTCCTCTGGACGCTCAATCCTGTCCCCCCTGACAACTCAGGCTTGTGTCCGAACCCAGGTTGCCAGCGGGACGCGAGGTGTGGCGTCGAGCACCTTAATCCTCCGCGCCACTGGGCTGGCAGTCTCAAGCAATTTCAATTATTCCTGTTTGAACTCTGGTAAAGGGTCCCCTGGCATAAGTTTGCAATTATCTACATCTCTTAAGTAAATCCAGAACCTTACCTTTATAAAATTCTTTCATTAAGATGACAGTATTGACACTCTTATTGGATGGTTTTGTTATAATGTCTTTGTTGTTCTGTTGTTCAGTGAGGGACTGCTTCTCTTCTGTGGACAAATTTAGATGGAATGGTGTTGGGTGATCCAGAATTTTGCAAACTTCATGCCATCCAGTTTTTTCATAAGTAGAAATTGCAGGATTGTCAGACATGGAGAAAACTCAGACTTTGGTTTGAATTGCAAATTTTGATCCCTTATAGATGCTTGTTGGTCCCATATAAATTTTCTTGGAATTCTAACTGAATTGCTATTTTATTCATTTTTCTACTCGCCTTAAGCGACTATACAAATGCATTTACAATATGTATATGATTTAAGCCATGGTTGGCAAAGATTTGTATCAGGCAATCTGCGATGTCATGACAAATTTTTGATTTAAATAGTGATTCAGCAATCACCAGAGCCCGTCCCCTGATGAAGTCCTAACGGTCGGAGCGCAGGGGCATCTGGTCTTGGAACATTTTGCCTAACCCCTTAATACTTTTCATTTGAATTTAAACATTTTTACTTTTGCAGTAATTTGTTCTGCTGGTTCTCTTTCTTGGAGTGCAGCTTTTCCAGAAGTCGAATACATATGTGGGGCTAACCTGCCAGCAAAGATAATCCAAGTACATTTAGGCAGCAACCCCCCCCCCATTCCTGTTACCTTCTCCTTAGAGTGCCTGCAGCCTCGTTCCCTACTTCACATCATAATTATGTTATTTTTAGGAGTGGGGCTGCAGTGCTTGGTGGCCACTTGGCTCGTACACGGAAGTTACAAGTTGGACTTTGCGGAGCTAATAACTTTTTTTTTTAGAAAACATAGAAACAAATGAAATATGGCTAAAATAGCTCTTAGGGCAGGCAACTCCGTGTTATGTGTTGGTTTCCTGGAGCCAAACATAGTGTCAACTGCTCTTTAAACACAGTTGCTACTTATATTCCATGTACGTGCTTTCCCCTCAGTGTGCCTTCTGGACAAATATTGTAAATAAAGTAAATTTTTCTACACTTTAATTTAAATGTACAATACATTTACAATGAATTTCTGAACATGATAGTATAATTATAAAATGAATTTTCATTGCTAATATTTGGTAGTTTCCTCATACTCTAGGCATAAAAAATAGAAATTCTTCTACAGTCGGGCTTGTTGTCTGTAACGTAATCATGGTAGGAACTGCATGTATGGTGGCCAGTTGGCACAGAGGTAAGGCTGCCACTTGTGATGCCTGCGACCTAAGTTTGGGAATGAGCCAGGGTTCTCCTGGTGGGGTATGCCAGTTGGGGGAAGAAGGATCGATCATCCCAAAGGACACTCTCTGTGGTGGGAGGGAGACGGTTGTTGGTATAAGAATACCACCTAGGTTTGGAGGCCGCACTTAAAGTGGGACATTAACCTCCTGGAGAGGGTCCAGAGGAGGGCAACCAAAATGATTTGGGGCTTGGGGGACAGGACCTATGAGGAGAGGCTCGAAGAGCTAAATATGTACACTTTGGAAGAGAGAAGGGACCGGGGGGACATGATAGAGGTCTTCAGGTACATGAACAGGGTAAATAGGGGAGGAACAGTGAGGGTGCTTCGAAGGAAGGAGGAGGGGCCACTAGAGGGCATGGGTGGAAGCTGGAGGGGGGAAGATTCAGGGGAGAAAGGAGGAGGTGCTACTTCACTGAGAGGGTGGTAGAGTCATGGAATGCACTACCTAGGGGGCTGGTGGAGGCAGAGACAGTGGAGGGGTTCAAGAGGGGGTGGGACAGGTACAGGGGAAGGGTTCTGGAAGCAAAATCCAATGCAGCAAGAATATCCGGAACTGGGAAGGGAGAAGCCAGAGAAGGTGAGGGGGACAGCAAGGTCAGCACCCAGGGTGGGGGCTGACCAAACGAGCAGACACGAAAGACCATTAGGCCTATTCTGCTGGCATTTTAGTATGTTAGTATGTAACTAAGGTTGAGCCGTAGGCAGTACTACTAGTGGGAGAGGGACATCTGCTGGTGCCATGTGCTAAAAACGGTTGCATGTTCAGTTTGACCTCTGTGGTAGGGAAAGTGATGGAATCACTTCTGAAGGAAAGAATTGTTGAGCACCTAAAGGCCAGTGGGGCACAGGACCCAAGGCAGCATGGGTTCAGAGCGGGAAGGTCATGTCAGATGAATCTAATTGATTTCTTTGACTGGGTGACCAAAGTAGTAGACCAGGGAGGGGCTGTGGACATGGCCTACCTAGACTTTAGCAAGGCATTTGACACAGTCCCACACAAAAGATTAGTAATCAAATTAACCAGCCTGGGACTGGGTTGCAGGGTGGTAGCCTGGATAAAACATTGGCTGGACTACAGGACACAGAAGGTAATTGTAAATGGAATCCACTCTGAGGAAAGAGGGGTTACTAGTGGGGTACCGCAGGGTTCGGTACTGGGTCCAGTCCTTTAATGTCTTATAAGGACATTGCAGAGGAACTGAAGGAAAAGACGCCTCTTGCAGATGACACAAAGATCTGCAACAGGTTGATACACAAGGAGGCTTGGAAAGATGAGAAGGAACTTGGCAAGGTTGGAGGAATGGTCAGAAGTATGGCAGCTTGGATTCAGTGCAAAGAAGTACAAAATAATGCAGCTGGGAAACAAAACCCAAGGGAAGATTACACAGTTGGGGGGAGTAACAACAACAAAATGGAAAGGGACCTGGGGGTAATCATATCAGATGACCCTAAGGTTAGCAAGCAATGTGAGAAGGCAGTAGGGAGGGCTTGGGGGATACTGGGATGCATAGGGAGAAGCATCACCAGCAGAAAACACAAAGTTGTTATCACTCTGTACAGACAGTTGGCAAGACCCCATCTGGAGTACTGCATCCAGTTCTGGAGACCCCATCTTCGCAAGGACATAGACAGGATGGAGGTAGTCCAGAGGAGGGCAACTAAAATGGTGCAGGGTCTGCAAGAGAAGCCATACAAGGAGAGACTAAAGGAGCCTAATATGTATACCCTTGATGAAAGGAGGGAAGGGGGGACATGATAGAAACTTTTAAGTACTTCAGTGGAATCAACAAAGTCCAAGAGATGTGCAAGAACAAGAGGACACAATTTGAAGATAGAGGGGGGATGGCTCTGGGGCAATGTGAGGAAGTATTTTTTTCACAGAGAGGATGGTGGATGCATGGAACAGCCTTCCTGAGGAGGTTGTGGGGTCTAAAACTGGTTGTGGGGTCTAATACTGTGGGAGAATTCAAGAATGCATGGGACAGACATAAGGCAATTCTTGCGCGTCATCATCACCGATGACCTGAAATCATCCAAGCAGACTACTAAAGCAGTAGGTAAGGCTAGAGGGATGTTGAGGTGTATTAGTAGGGGTATCACAAGTCGGAAGAGGGAGGTAATAATCCCTCTTTACAAGACACTGGTTAGGCCTCATCTGGAGTACTGCATACAGTACTGTTAGCCACACCTTCACAAGGACATTAACCAAATTGAGGCTGTCCAGAGAAGGGCAACCAACATAGTGCAGGGAAATGCATCAGAAAACATATGAGGACAGATTAATGGAGCTCAATATGTATACCCTAGAGCAAAGAAAGGAGAGAGGTGATATAATCGAAACATTCAAACACCTTAAGGACATTGACAAGATGAAAGAGTCTGACATGTTTCAATATAAGAAAAATAGCAGGACAAGAGGACACAGCATGAGATTAGAGGGAGGCCGATTAAGGGGTAATGTGAGGAAGTTCTTTTTCACAGAAAGGGTGATGGATGCATGGAACGGCCTACCTCAGGAAATGGTGGATATGAATACAGTTCAGGGCTTCAAACAGGCATGGGATAGGCATAAGGGAGCAATACAGATTACTCTGAATATATTGGCCATTGGCAGAGCAAAGGCCGATGGCACATTCATAAGGCAGAAAAATAAATGGGCAGACTGGATGGGCCTTGCAGTCCTTATCTGCCATCAACTTCTATGTTTCTTGTGGGGGGTAGGAAGAAATAGGCTGTTGGTTAACTAGGATTTGCAGCTTATCCTGTAGGTAGGGAAATGGGCAGACTAGGTGGGCCAAGCGGTCCTTATTTGCCATCAAAGTCTATGTTTCTGTGTGCGTGTATGCGCACTCTTGCCACTGATGTTCCTGGGGAACGGGGAGAACAAGACTCCACCTCACCCCGCACTGATGCAGACTTAAGCTGGCCTACTGAAGGACACACACTTTTGACCTAGGCCCCTTCTCTACCAGATCAGTTTCCCTGAAGGGGCTCAGTTCGAGGTAAGTCTTTCATTTCTGTTACCAGAAACATTACTGACTGCTGCCAGTTAGCACATATTTTCTATCCCCTTTAAGTCTGTGTTTAAGCTGGCCCAGTGGTGCTGAGGGTTGAGGTGCTGGATGCCATGCCTCGCGCCATGCCAGCGAACTGAGTTTGGGAGCGAGCTTGGGCTACAGAGAGTTGGCTGGGTGGAGAGGATTGTAGCGGCCACTGGGCTACTCTCATTTCCCGGATTGGGGAGGTGTGTAGTTCCTCGATGTCGAATGACACCCGGTGGAGGCTAGGTGTCAAAGCAGAGTCAGGGGCTGATGCAACATCGGGGAGGGTGGAAGGAGCACTCAGTTTCCAGGAGTGCGTTTGTGCCTCCATGCACATGAACTTGCCATGCTCACCGTTGTTCCAGGGATGGAAGAAAACTGGAAGAACCCATGTCTCTCTCTCTGTGGCTGTGTGTGATGGCCCCTGCTGCTCTCAGACCCTGCTCCTTATGGATCCCCACCAGTAAGACGGTAGTGAGAGAGGCTGACTGGATTGGGGTGGCAGATGGGGTTGGGGCAGCAGGAGGCCTGACGACAGGAGTAGGTGGCCACAGAGGAGCAAACGGCTATATATAACAAAAAAAAGTTTGTTTTTAAAAGACTATACTGAACTAGCATTGTGGATCCCCTTAGATAACGAGTTCCAGAGGGTTGGGGCTGCCACTGAAACAGCCCAGTCACCACTGGACTCTGAACAGGATGGTGGCACAGCTTGATCGTCGGTGACAACCCAAGGTTCTAAAAATGGTGGCAGTGTAGTATTCAGTATGGGGCAGTCGTAGTCTTAAATATCTCTGGACATCTGCCTGCTCCAAGAAGCCCAATACCTCATTTAAAAGAACTTTGCATGAACTTCAAGCTGTTGTGGGCACTGTTCATAAAAGTTCCCCTTTCAGCTGTCTGACAGGACGTCCTGGAGAATGGCTGTGTATCTTAAAGAGGAACTTCCCCAGTTCTTTTGACTTTCATGCATAAATTACCCCTTCTTGCATTGATTCTGAAGTTGTATTTCATTACTGTCCGCTGCAGTTAGTTTTTGCACTCTGAGCTGCTAAAAACTGTAGGGAGTACCAGAGATTCTATAGCAAGCCTGGTGTTGCTGTGGGCCCAGGGTTGTACTGCTGACATCACTATAGGGCAGAGTCAATTTCACAAAAAAAAAATACTGATAAGGCATTTGGATTTTTGGCATAATGCATTGCTAACAGGGTGTCTTGGGAAAGAGGAGACAGTATGTACGCTGAATACTGGTAGGTTTCCCTTGCAACACTGTTGCAACCGCATGGTACGGCACAGTGTGAGTCACTCCTCTACCCTACAGTGATGTAATCAGAAGCTAGCAGCCCGGCAGCTGAACAGCAAAGGCAAGTGCAGTAGGGCTCACAAACAAATCCAAATAATGGAAGGCAGAGTAAACCTTGGCCAAAAATAACAAATGCACACACCTTTTTAGATCTAGCACTGCATATGACTACAAGCTGTAACTTTTTGGACCATCATGAAAGGTGCTCATTAAATTGATTTTCTAATCTTACAGTACCACTTTCAAGATATGGTACCTTAGGTCGGCAGTAGTCCGTTTTTGGCATTTTTTTAAATTTTATTTGGAGTCAGTATTCAGTTGGAATGGATCATAATTTGGCCCCAACAAGGTGACCAGCCTACCCCTTCTACATCCCTACTGATGTCATGCCCCCGTGCTCAGGCACGTTATGACGATGTCCAGCAAGGAGAACAGTGGTATGCCCCATTGAAATGACTGAGTTCGTTTCATTACTATTTAATATGTTATGATAGTGAGTTGGTGACGAGTACACCACCGACTCAACAAGGGTGTTGTTAGCTCCAGCAGTGGCCTTCATTAACTCCAACTTGTTATCATAATGTGTTAAACAGTAATGAAAAATGCAGTGTCATTCATTTTAGTGGGTGCACTTGCACTCTCCCTTTGCTGCACATCATAACATGCCTGATTGCGGGGGTGTACATGAATAGGGAAGAGGAAGGGGTAGGTTGGCCACCTTGTCATGGACAAACTACAGTCCCTTCCAGCTAAAATATGTACTCATAGTAAATATTACAAATAAAAGCAAGCAACTTTCGCCAGTTTAAAGTACCCAACACAGCAAGTCCCGCCTTAGCTGCAGAAAAAAAAAAAAAAAGGCATTTTAAAGAGCTAGTGGAACCAAAAACAGAAGATGGTAAAACGGTGCAAATTTCAAGAAGTAGTCAGTTGTAACTTTTTGTTTCTGAAGAATTTTTCTTTTGCTCATCAAAAAATGTTCTATGGGATAGTATTATGTTGGATCAGTGGAATAGCACTCTGCCTGGCAGTTGACATATCTAGTTTTAGTCCCCCCACTGTGACATCACTGACCATAGCATCATAGATGATTGACCTTGCAGCTACTAGGTGGCTCCGAACAAAAGAAATTACTTCTGGCATACGTCGCTCTCAGTAGCTACAGTCTAAAACATTAACCGAACCAGACAAAATAAACTGCGCTGGAGAAGACTTGCTGGAGCCAGTAAAACAGTGAACAGTGAGATTTGTTAAATAAAAACTGGAACAGCAGAAAACATGGCACTAACTCACCAACACTTTGAACCATGCAGTTTTCCTCAGGGGGTGACTCTCCTTAGCAGTAGTGATGTCACAGTCGGTGAGATCACTGTGTTGATGATGTAGTGGGAGGAATAGAAGTAAATATGTCGGCTGCCAGGCAGAGTACTGTTCCACACATTACACCCTTTAGCATCAGGTACAAAATATTCTAATTAACCAAAAAGAAAATAAAAAAGCACTTCAAAAACAAAAGGCAGTACTGTGGTTCGCTGCATATAAAGACTAATATCAGTTTTAGGCAGTAAAGTAGCTCTTTAAATTGTACCTTTAAATGCACTGTCGTTTATGATGTCAAATAACAAGAGAAGATCTCTAATTCTCCTTCTTTTTAAATTCATAATGCTTAATTTTTCTAATCTCTCTTCTTATGACAATGTTTCCAGTTTAAATATGGAGTCGTCTTTGCTCTTTTTCGATTCTGTCTGTGTCACCCTTCGGGAATGAGGCCCAGAACTGGGATGCATGTTTTTTATTTTCTTATTTAGTTGTTTAACCAGGTATAGCACACTAAGCTGGAAGCTTTTTTACAGGAGCAACCTGGGAGCACAAGGAGGTTAAGTGACTTGCTCAGGGTCACACAGTGTGCAAGTGGAAGCTGTGGGATTCAAACCCAGGTCTGGTCTGCTGGATGTCACCAGATTTGCAGCTCAGAGCCTTAGACCACTGCGCTATACTGCCTGCCTACATGCCTACTGCATGCCTGCATGTATGTCCTGTACATCTTGCCCCAGATTTCTTTGTCTACCCATGACTGAGCACTTGATGTTATAAAATAATCTGTTTGCCCTACTTTTGACTGCTTCTCATTACATGCTGTTCTTCATTTTATTTTTTTTTATCTGCTATGACTCCTGGGTCCCTTTCAGTATTCCCCCTCCCCCATATTGCTTTGTTCCCTGGCTGACTCGGGCAGGGCTATTCAGTTCTGTCCTGCCCAACCCTGAACTGGATACCGCCACCCTCCAGCACTCACCTGGATCCACTGAACCCCACAGCTTGTCCCCCCTTCCCCATGTCAGGGCCAGGGAAGGGAGGGCCACCCCCCCACACCTGGACATTTATTATCCAGTGTAGATTGGTGGTCCATGTAGCAGCACGACTCTGGGTAGGTAGGTGGAATTTCATGGAACCTTCCCAAGTCTGCCTTTCTTATCTGTTTTCTTCCTGAGTCCCCCTACCATGGTGCCACGTGCATGCCACGGAACCATGGCCCGTCTCTTCTTGACACTCAGAAGCCAGTGTTACCCCCAGACCTCCACCCGGGGGCAGTCAAGGGCCAAGACAGCAGACCTCCCCACCCTGCGGGAAGAGAGAAATCCACTGGATGATCAATCCTCCTTCTCCTTGGCTGACCCACTAACCCAAGTATGTTCCTGAATGTGGGTCGCCGGCATGGTAGTAGGTAATGCGGACAGCATTTCAGCCCTCCATACCACTGTGCCAGGTCCTTTCGGTTTCTTTAGATTGTATTTTGTTACCTTCCAAAAAGTATGTAACTCTGGGGTTATTAGTGTGCTTGTCAACAATGAACCTCACCACCGATGATTTTTCCCATTTAACCAGTTTGTCCAGACCACTCTGAATTGTGTTGGTACTGTTTATTTTGCCACCAAAGTTTGTGTCATCTGAGTATTGTTTGATCCAGTTTTTGATTCTCTCATCCATATCCATTGCATTAATCTGGAATAAGAGTGGTCGGAGGGGAGTATTTCTTGGAAGAGAAGGTGCACAAGAATGAGGGGACATGCAATGAAGCTAGAAGGGGGGACATGTAGGAGGGATGTGAGGAAGTACTTCACTGAAAGAGTGGTGCATGCCTGGAACAGTCTTCCAGCAAAGGTAGTGGGAGGTCAACAGCAGTGGTGGGCCTTAAGCATTGCAAAAGATAGGCATAAGGGAATTTTTGTAGAGAAGTGAGGGGGGAAGGTAGCTGAGATCAGGTAGGGTCTACAGTAACAGTATAGTCTGGGAAAAGTGGGCAGACTGGGTCAGCCAAGTGGTCCTTATCTGCTGACAGAAGTGATGTTTCTCTGGTTCCATAACAGATGTGTATTGGATCCGGTGCACTGCATAGGTGGAGTCCTGGAAATACCTGTAATGTGATTGCAGAATATCTGAGAACCAGGTATAACAAACTAGTTATTACTGGTGGCAGTGAACTCTGGTTTCTGTGTATGCACTGATTAGTGAGAAGAATTGTCTATGACTTACATAAAGCCCCTTTGTACTATGCCTTAAAAGGCAGTTGCTTTGGATTACTGCCTGGAAGACAAAATTCCGCCCTCACTTGAATGGTGAGACAGACCATTCCATCAGAGACTCTCTAGTGAGTCACTAAATGTTTTTTAGGAACGCTTTCCCAAATGGAGCACACCACAATCTGCAGTGAGCTGGTTCCAGTGCTATGAGACTTATCACAGTGGTCTCCTCCATATTTAGTCACTCTGTCCAGAAGTCACTCCCCTATCACTGAGAACCCTTGACACTTGAGGACTTGAGGACAAGGGGAGAGGAACCCCAGATGGTGCAAAATAAGGAAGAAAGCAAGGTGATAAAGACAAAGCGGGATGGGGACAGGAGCATTAAAAAGAGAGGGGGAAGGAGGGGTAAAAGGCAAAAAGGGGGTAACAAGCAGAGTGCTGACAAAACCTGGAAGATTATGTGTGCGAATGCTAGAAGTTTCGGTAATAAGATTCTGAACCTAGAGGTCATCATGGCAGAGGCCTGCCAGGATATTGTGGCCATTCCTGAGTCACGATGCAGTGAAAACCATGACTGGGACATGGCCATACCAGACTATACTGTGTTTAGGAAAGATGGGGAGAGACTGAGGACGTGTGGTGCTTTATGTGAGGGAAAGTATAAAAGTGACAGAGAAACAGGGAATACTTTGGGGGGGGGGGCAGACAGGGAATGCAGCCACTGTTCGCACTGGTGTGATTTACAGACCTTCAACACAGGGGGAGGAGTTAGATAAGGTACTGGTGGAGGCCACTGGCAAGATGGCAGAAAAGGGGGAGGTGTTGCTGTTGGGGAACATCAGTCTGCTGGATATAGATTGGAACCTTCCAGATGTGGCTTCAGGTAGGAGCAGGAACATCCTGAACTTTCTGCATGGGATGTTTCTCGGGCAGCTAGTCAGTGGACCCACTCAAGGTGGTGCAGTACTGGACCTCGTACTCACTAAGAAAGACAGTGTTACAGATGTCAAGGTGGGAGACCACCTGTGGACCAGTGATCATTGTACGTTGTGGTTCAATATAAGGACAGCTGTGGAATTGAATCATACAAGGGCGAAGGTCCTGGAGTTCAGGAGGATAGATTTTATAATGATGGGTAGATGCCTCAGAAATGACCTGGTGGGGGAATGACCTGGGTGGGGTGGAGTAATGGGCCGAAAATAAAAAGGGCCATAATTAGGGTAACAGACTTCTGCATCAAGCAAGTGCGCAGAAGCAAGAGGAAAAATAAGATTACTATGGTTCTCAAACGAGGTGGAAAAAAGTTAAAGCTAAGAGGGTAGGATTTAGAAGGTATAACGAGATGCAGAGGGAGGAGGAGGATAGGGAAATGTATCAGGGGAAACAGAGGGAAGCACAGAGAGCAGTAAGGAGTGCAAAAAGGCACAAAAAAATGCTTTTGTTCTGTGTTCATAAATGAAGGGGAAAGGAAGGGGCCACAAAAAAGTAAAAAGTACATTGGCGGGAGGGAGGTGGAAACTAGTCCGTTCTCGGGGGAGAGAGTCTAGAAGGTAGTCGCTAATCTGAATGTGGAGAAGGCGCTGAGACCGGACATGGTGCATCCAGGGGTATTGAGAGAGCTCAGGGAGGCACATGTTGTACCTCTGACAGTCCTATTTAACAGTTCATTGGAAACAGGAGTGGTTCCAGAAGACCGGAGGTGGGCAGATGTAGTTGCAATACACAAATGTGGTAGCAGGTAGGAGGCTGTCAATTATAGATCAGTTAGCCCGACATCAGTGATGGGAAATGTAATGGAATCACTGCTGAAGGAAAAGATTGTAGAATATGTTGAATCCAGTGTTTTGCAGGACATTAGGCAGCAAGGAGCATGGGGGGGGGGGCATGTCCAATAACTGATAGACTTCTTTGACTGGTTGACCAAGGAACTAGATCATGATGGAGTGGTGGACGTAGACTGCCTAGATTTTAGTAAGGCTTTTAACACTGTTTCACACAGATTTGTAAGCAAGCTGGGTAGCTTAGAGGTGGGTCCAAAGGTGGTTAACTGGGTAAAAAATTGGTTAGGGGGTAGGTGGCAGAGGGTGGTGTTAAGCGGAGTTCTCTCTGAGGAAGGGAGGGTGACCACCAGGGTGCCTCCCGGATCAGTGCTGGGACTGGTCCTCTTTAATTTCATTAGAAGTGACATTGCAGAGAAGCTGGAAAGGAAGGTTTGCCTCTTTGCAAGCGACACCAAAATCTGCAGTAGAGTAGACTGTCCAGAGGGTGGGGTTGAAAGGACGTGCAGTGTCCTGAGAAAACTTGAGGAATGGCCAAGGGTATGGCAACTGGATATCACGGAGAAAATGTGCAGAATAATGCACTCGGGGCACAGAAAGCCAGGGGCAGAATGAAAAATAGGTGGGGTGGTCCTGAAGACCACCAAGCAGGAAAGAGGCCTGGGGGCTAATCATATTGGATTTACCTAAAGGTGGCAAGGCAGTTCAGCAAGGCAGTTGGGAGGGCCAGTGTGACACTGGGGTGCATAGGGAGGGGTATCACTAGCAGAAGGAGGGAGGTGGTGTTGTATAGGTTGCTGGAAAGACCCCACCTAGAGTACTGTGTCCGGATCTGGAGACCACATCTCCAGAAGGATGTAGACAGAGTGGGGACAGTCCGGAGGTGGGCAGCTAAAATGATGCTGGGTCTGCATCAGAAGCCATATGAGGAGAGTCTTAAGGACCTGACTACGTACACACTGGAAGCAAGGAGGGAGAGGGAGAGAAGAAAGAGACCTTTAAATACTTATAGGGAGCAAATCAGGCATAGGAGGGAAGTATTTTTCAGAAGTGCTCAGGAACAAGGGAGCTCGCTCTGAAGCTGGTGGGGGGGTGAATTCAGGAGAGATGTAAAGAAGTACTTTTTCATAGAAAGAGTAGTGGATTCCTGGAACAGCTTTCCAGCGGAGGGCATAGGGATGAAAACAGTGGTGGGTTTCAAGAATGCATAGAATAGGCACAAGGGTGTGTCTTAGGGGAAGGGGGTGTTAATGGACCAGAGATCATGTAGGATCTGCGATGATATTGTGGGGGTGGGCAGACTAGGTGGGCCAAGCGGTTTTCTGCTGACAAAGTTTGTGTTTCTACATTTATGTGTGTGGACATACCAACAAGAATTTCATGCATGAAATATCAGAAACGGGCCACCAGGATGAAATGCTGCTCTGCTGATTGGTTTGGGAGAAGGCACAGAATGCTTGCAAGTGGGCTGTCAAAGTTGAAGAATGATACTCGTGGCAATGCACTGACCTTCAGGTAGGGGGGCTTCTCATTCCATGGCACTGGCAGCCCAGGGTCCTTGAGGTGTTAACCTCCAGCCACAAAGGAAACTAGTGTTCACGAGATGAACAGTAGGTGGCAGAAGGAGAAAAACCCACTTGGCCATCTCTATGATCACTGTTGGTACTCAAAGGCCCCTTGTTATGTTGACCATCTGAGATGCAGCCTGGCAGTGTAATGGTGAATGAGGGAGCATCCTGGCACCGTGGGTAATCAGATGTAGTTGTTCCCCACAGCACTCAGGCCAGCATCAGTGTGGTAGCCTATAGTTTTGTGAGAGGTGGGTGGGCTTCTAAAGTGGAGGAAAATGCCTGGCAGCCAGGCGTAAGTGCTGTGCCAGACACCCATGTTATGGGGAGCGATACTGGCCCCCAGCCCCCCAACACACTGGGTCAGCATGTGCTCCTATGCTTTAGCCTTACAGCCCAGCCCCTGCCACAGATTGGGGTGCTTGTTGAAGAGTTGCAATCTGGATGAAGCAAGGTGGGCATCTGGAATGTACCTCCAACTAGATAGCGGCCAATAGTCTACAGCCAGAGGAAGAGGGGATCAGAAGGAAGCAGCCAGTGTGGGGGGAAAGGACATTTTAAAAAAAGACACATTTTTCTTTATATTTTTGGGTCTTTCAGTCCAAGTTGGCTGCACACCAAATACTGCTGTTCTGGTTGCCTGGTGGCCTAGAGGAAATGAGTTGCAAGTTTTTGCTGATGGTTGCACTTGCCTGTGGGCTACATAAGGAATTTTTTTTTGGTGGGACTGCAACATTATGCAGCTTCCTCCTGCGCCAATACCCACACTTCAGTCTGGCCACTTCTGGCAACCTGGAGATGAGCCACACTAGCTTGAGGCAGTCTGGACTCAAGTCCTGCCTTCTTTAAAAAAAAAAAAAAAAAAGACAGCAAGCAGTGCTGGGATCCTGTTGACATGTATTTGCTGCCCCTAGTCAGGTCTTCCAATTTATTAACTACTGCACTGTCTCTGTGGAAAATACTTGGTTTAATTTATTTTGGACCCAAGCCCGTGGATTTTTTCAATGGAAGCTCTCATAATTCTTGAATAGCATGTTCTGATCACCTCAGCTAGGCTTTTGTGAGATGAGTTGTGGGGGAACTTCTAGTGTATTTTATTTTAATTTGTGTGGGGCTAGTGGTCTGAATACACTTAACTGTTTTCAGGAGGAGCAGATCACTTCACTAACAGTTTCGATAGTATATCATAAGACCAGAGCATTCCAGCAAAGCAATGTTGTATAGAATGTTATCAGATTAAGAGGGAGTGCATACACCGATTTTGAATACACAGGTTTAAAAGGGCTTGTATGTTACAAAGACTGTCTGTTTTCATTAGGGATTTGCCTGCGTCTGAAGCAATTTCTACTGCAGGGTTGACACTACCCCTGAGCAGGCGCCAGGCAGAGACAAGAGACGACTTGACGTTTTGGGTTGGGACCTTCCCCTATTTGATTATTTGAAATTTCTTCAACCGGGATAACCCCTTTAAAGGCAAAGTCTCCTTTTTGTCGGGTCCCAGAGATGGCAATAGATACAGCAACGCAGCTTAGCTCCAGCAGTACAAAGTGTTATAGTGGAAAGAAAAACAGATAGTAAGCATAATGACATGCATAGTGGAACAGGGTAAACACAGGGATAGCAGCACAAACAGAAGTAAATAACCATGTGCCGGGTATCAACATAAACTCAGTATGTACCATGTCACTAGACGAAGCAACATTGAGAGTAGCACAGCTACATGGGGTACTCGGGGTGGAGAGAGAAAGGCCTACCTTGAACGCATGAGAGGTTTGAGAATCCCTCTGCTGTGGGCTGTGGTTCGCAGTCCACTTCATGGGCACCTCCTGGCGATCCACAGCCTGGGGAGGGGCAGTGGTATGTGTGGGCTTGGCTGCAGGGGAGGGTGAGCTGCATGTACAGCTGCTGTGAATTCCCTTTTGTATGTGCTGCTGGGAGGGGCACATTGTGCAGCCAGCTCATGGATGATCCTCAAGAAAAACAGGATAACCCCCCTCAACTGTGCAGGATGGCGAATGCCACTTGCAGGACCCACACTGATGGCCTGGCTCTCCTCCTCCAGTCAATCGATCAAAACTTTATTTAACCAGGCAAGTCACCATTGAGCAAGCTCATTTTCAAGGTGGTCCTGGAGAGAGCAAGTATACAATAAAAAAGGAATACACAATACAGCAGAAATACGATAAATGTCTAACAGACTGATAGTTCTAGTGAGCAAGTATACAGTTGAAAAGGTCATACAGAACACTGGAGAGAACATTTCCTGGTTACATAGCAGAATGACAATAATTATTCTACAGGCTGATGATGAATGGAGTATAAATAAATAAATCAAAAGCAGGCCATGTTAGAATATCTTATAAAGTGTTTCATTTATGACATTCCATTCTATAGGGCAGGCCTTTCACTTTCTCTTTTTTTTCTTTCGTTTTTGTTTTTTGTTCCATTTTCTTTAGACACCTATCCACAGATATTTTTTCTATTCTAAGAAAGAACACCCACTGTCAAATGAGTTAACACAACAAGGAGAACCGATGCTTATTAAAACAAGTAGCATTCCCCCACCCCCCGGAGAAGGAGAGCAGTCCCCAGGACGCTCAATTCTTCTCCTCCCCTGCCGACCCCCAGCGGCCCATGCTCGTTCCCGAACATGGCTTGCCAACATGGCACGAGGTGTGGCATCCAGCACCTTAACCCTCAGCATCACTGGGCCATAAAGTCTCTGATCTACTAATTGACGGGGTCAGCTGTAACAATCCCCTCACCATCTCTAATACCTTTAACTCCCTGTTCTCCAAACCTCTGGCCCCTCCTCCCCTGTGCACTGCCCGAAAGCCCCCTGACTCCCTACCTCCTGGTTCTAACTCCCGTCCTCCACTCTTCCGCCAACAAGTGTCTGCTCACGAGACCCAGAAGCTCCTTGCCAGCCTATCCCCTCACAGTGGGGCAGGTCATGACTGCCTCGAGCCTAAACTGCTCAGGCTAGGGGTCCATCTTCTTGCTAGGCCTCTCACGCACATTTTCAATTCCTCCCTCAGGTCTGGGCTAATCCCGGATATCTGGAAGGTAGGCTAAGGTGGTCCCAGTCCTAAAACAAGGCAACCCCAAGGACCCCCAGAACTATCGTCCTATTGCGATACTGTCTGCTGCCTCCAACATCCTTGAGAAAATCGTGGCCTCCCAGCTATCCCTCTACACTCAGAACCATAATCTTCTTTCACCGGCTCAACACGGATTCAGAAAAGGGCACAGCACATCCACTGCCCTCGCTGTTGTCACCTCAACTATCAGAACTGCTGCCGACCAGGGGAACCTCACCGGTGCCATCTTCGTGGAGCTCTCCAAAGCGCTCGGCCAAAGTTGACCACTCTTCTCTGCTCCACCGCCTGATCCATTGGTATCTCCCCTGCCCACGTGTGGTTCCTCATCTATCTCTGGCAGACAGCAGTACACCAACTTCAATCTCACTCTACTTCTCCCCTCTCCGTCCACTGTGGGGTCCCCCAAGGTTCCGTCCTTGGTCCCACCCTCTTCTCCCTCTTCATCAACGAACTTCCGTCCACTGCCATCCACGGGCGCACCACTCTATACGCGGATGACCTGGTCATTTTGACCTGTGCCCATGACATTGCCATATCATAAACTCCCAGCCGAACACGGACTTCCATCGCATTCAGTCCTGGCTAGTGGATCACAGACTCACCATTAACCTCAAAAACCCAAGCTATGCTGTTTGGCTCATGGCATAAGATAAAGTCCTGCCCCTCCTCCAAATTCTTGATACTGATGGCTCTCCCTACAGACTGTGGCCTCAATCAAGTACCTAGGCCACTCTGGACCCATGAGCTCGATCTCACCCTGCAAATTACGGTAACGCCTGCAGGGCTACAAATTATAAGCTCGGCCTTGCCTACAAAGCTAAAACTGCTCTAACCTCGGCAGCTCGTTTGGCGCTTGCCAGAGGGGTCCTCCTCCCTACTGTCTGCTACAGGCTGGTTACCTTGCCCCGCATTCCCCATCCAGCCTTCAGAAATGGACGCCGCTTCGCCCTTTCCGCTCCGCTCCTCACTCACCGTTGAGACCTCTACTCCCGACTGAAGTGGCTCCCTCCAGAAAAGCATTGCACCTTCGTTCTTGGTAATTTCATTGACAACATTATAAGATCGCCACTCCCTCCGCCCTCGTTCCCCCCCTCCCCCAAATCCTGGCCCACCCATCCTATCAGCTGAGATCAAGAGAGGCCCTCGATCGGATTGTCCCTAGAACTCGCTCCCTCATGGGGGACCAAGCCTTCTCCTCCTTCACCCCAAAACTCTGGAACTCGTTCCCAGTCCTTACCCGGTCCGCCCCCTCACATCCCCGCTTCAAATCCTCGCTCTGGCACTTCCTGTACCTCTCCTCCGCTTGCCCCAGTACCTCCTAGTTTCACCCTACCTTCTCATGTACCATAAGCTCCCAGGGTCCCACTGCACCGTACCCCCTCCGAACACAGTTCAGACCCTTCACCCTTCTCCATCCTCTCCCCTCACTCCTCCCTCCCCAATTTTTTGGCCTCACTGACCCTTCACCCCTCTCCATCCCTCCCTCCCTCTCCCCCACTTGGCCTCACCCGTTTCCACCCAGCCCCTGCCCCATCCCCACCCGCTTTTTCCCCTCCCATGCACTTACTCCAATAGCACTAACTTTGCTCATTAAGTGTACCTAATTTCGCCTTTTTTCGCTTAGCTCTACTTCATAATAGTGTGCACCCGTGTCCCCCAATCTCTACTCTAATTGCTGCCTTGCTTCCTCTTTCCATCAGGTTATGTCTGTTGTTTTATTGCTTGCTACTGTTGTACTTTACTGTTAGCTGCCTATCCATTACCTATTAATCCTGTTTTTGCTCAACTGTATATAATTGTCTCCTGTATGCTACTGCCTATGTAACCCTCCCGGGTCGCACCTGAAAATAGGCACTTGGTTGTCTAGTGTGCCCTACCCGGTTAACAAAAACAAACAAATAAATAAATAAATACAAGTAGGATGTTAACATGTGTACTGCATACTTGTAACAAGCAGTGGCTCTATGAATTTGAAACTTTATTGTTACTGTTATGATGCATTAATTATATTTGTAACATGGCTCTGGACACAGCAGCTAAATGGAGCTCAGCGATTGGCCCAAACCAGTCATCTGACTGGCTGCCAGCAGTGATTTACCCAGCAGTAGCGCCCGCTCGGCTAGTACCACCTGTGGCCACCGCGGCAGCACAGTGTTGCAGCCCGCTAGGTCACCACCTATACTCGCCACACGCAGTGCCGGTGAGACAGACCGAGGTGCTGTCCAATGTCTAGACATAGCGCCGTCACAGAGAAGCGACGGTAAAAAGAGACATACTCAGTAAGAGCCTGACAGACCGCACGCAGTGAGAGAGCCCAAGTTTAGTGCTAAGCAATGGACAGGTTCGTAGCCACGTTCAGTTTGTGTGGCGTTAAAGGCATCGCTAGATGGGTCGACGAGTAGTACGGCCCGTGCCCGACTGACATCACGAGCGGACACACGGCAACTGTCCCACCACCGTGGTATGCAGAGATGACAGAGGCGAGTAGTGCTCCGGAGGAGGGTCTAGAGCCTCAGACACAGGGCAGGAGCACCAGAGCAGAGTGCAATGTGGAGGCAGGACTGTCTAGAGAGACCGAAGTCACCTCTGCAGCTCAGTCAGCACTGCGAGCTAGCTCTGCACACCACAGCAGCGCCCCACGACACCGCAGGGTGCGAACCCACGACACTGTAGTGTGGAGATGCATTTGGCCACAGTTGGGGAGGGTGGTACCCCTGACCACGACAGCCTGAGTGGCGAGAGCACCCTCCAAGTGGACGCAGAGAGGGAGCTGTCGATGTCCAGAGTGACACAGTATTCGCAGAGCACTCGAGGTAGCAGCAGCTACAGTGATCAGGACAGAGACACCGCGACCTGGCTGGGCGAGCACATCACAGAGCCCCCACGCCATGCAGTGCTGACAGATGAGCAGCTGGACACCCTGGAGACAAGAAGGGTGGAGGCTAACATTCACAAAAACACCACGTGGGCATGGAATGTCTTCACCGACTGGCTCTGAGCCACAGGCAAGGACATAGATTTTAGCACAACTAGCCCACCTGAGCTCGCAAGAGTCCTTAGACAGTTCTACGCCTCAGTCAGAACGGAGCAGAAGGAGCAGTACAGCTTGAGCTCCTTTGTGGGACTCCGCGCTGGACTGCAGCGCTATGTCACTGGACCCCACATTAAAAGAGTGATCAGCATAATCATGGATGGAGACTTTGTCTCAGCGAACAACGTCTTTGTGGCGGTCCTGAAAGAGTACAGGAGGGCTTGGCAAGACACGGCAACCCACCACCCGAGTATCAGTCCCAGCGATCTAGCAAAGATCAGAACCAGTGAGAAACTGAGCCCAGAGACCCCATACGGCCTTGTCCGAAGGCTGTGGTTTGAAATCCATCTCTGGCTCGCTCGGAGGGGGCGAGAGGGGCAGAGGGAGCTGCAGCAGAACTCCTTTGTAGTGCAGGCGGATGACGAGGGCCACGAGTACCTGGCCCTCGCATTCAATGAGAAGACCAAGAACCATGCCCAGCTCGGAGACACCACCCGCCAGAGTCTCAGGGGAGTCCTCTACAGCACCCCAGGCAGCAAAGACTGTGTTGTCGCTATGTACAAGGAGTACATACAGTGCTGCCCAAGCAATGCCCCTGCCCTCTACCTGCACTCTTGCAGGGTGGACCACACGGGACCGCAGTACCGTCCCTGCTGGTATAGCAGGCAGCCGATGGGGAAAACTACCTGGGAGGAGTGATGCCCCAGATCTCGGAGGACGCCCAGCTGTCTCTCCGGTACACCAACCACAGTATCCAGAGCACTGCAGTGAGCATGCTGTCCAAAGCTGGTCTCTCCACCAGAGAAATAATGTCTGTGACGGGCCATCGCTGCGAGACCAGCCTCAGAAGCTACTGGTCTCCCTCACCAAACGAGCGCAGGAAGTGGTCGACAGTCCCATCGTGCCCCCAGACAGTGCTGTCACCTGGTCGCTCACCACTGCAATCCAAAAGCCCGTCCACACCGGGCGCAGCTCCCACATCCAGCCCCACAGTGTGTCACAGCACCGCGACCATGGAGACCCGCCAGGGAATGCAGGGACCACCCTCCCACAACCAGCTGGACACCAGACAGGATCAACCTCCCCCGACCACAGCGGAGCACGCAGCTCCCCCACCGACAGAAACACAGGATCCACAGCATCCACCAGGCACTGCCGAGGCACCCAACACCGAGAAGCAGCAGGATACCGGGCGCTGTCTCACCCGCCACACCACTGGAGTCCAATCGTTCTACTTTGAGAATGTCACGGTCCACGGGCCAGTGACATTCTCATACCTGCCGGAAGACAGCCGTCCACAATAGAGAGCACCTCTTCATGACGCCCATCACAGAGCGCCGGACGTCTACACACACAGATGCGATGCCGCCCACGAGGCCCTATTAGCATACCATGCAGCCCACCTGCTGGAAATGCCATAAATCGTTGCGCTCCACAGCTCCTTGCTGGCTGCCACAAAATTACCCCTCACAGATATACCTGGGACTGTGAACTGCAAGGCAATTGTTGACCACGCTACCACTGTCGCCGATGATGTTTGTCGTGCACTGTACTCACCGCAAGTTAAATAAAGCATTTTCGCTGAACCCAACATCTCCTTGTGTTTTTGTGCCTATGCTCAGCAACTGTAACCCTGAGCCACCTGTAACATGGGCTCCTCGCTCCATAGCGAGCCCATTTACAAACGCATTAATCACCTCCAGCGCCAGGCTGTAGCGGTGATTAATGCTCAAGGTGGAACCTCGCCTTTGGCCTCGTGCACCAACACCCCCCCACCCCCGTGAGTATTAATCCACCGGTAGAGCCCTTCTCTGTCGGTGATTAATGCTTACATGACCTCTAGAGTACAACCTATATTGATAAATAAACAAGAGTCCCATGCCACCCCGTACCACAAAGATTAGGCAACCTCTTACATGAGAGGTCAACTGGGTAATAGAAAATGAGAGAATGTTAGGGATTATATAAGACAGTCATAAAGAGGAGGAAGTAGAGAAAAAAAGAGGGGAAAGACAGAGATAATGAAAGGTTTTAGAGTTATAGGAAGTTACTACAATATCATGGTAGGTGTTGGTTGAGCCAAAGGCAACAACCGATCAGCGTGAGGTTACTTGTAACATTAGCAAGATTCCCTCAGGTAACCTGCAATCAGAGTTTTGAAGGTAGAGGGTCCTGGCATAGAAGTTAACTTTAGTGTTTTTTGCATATCGTTCCAAAGGGAGGGGAGGTAGTAGATAATCGCAGCCTGACCATGCCGTGTCTTTATCCTAGGTATGATAAAGTTAATTATGGAGAAACGCCTCAGGCTGTATAACCCTTTTGCCCGCTCAAATAGACCAAGGATGTGGGCTACCAGTTTAGCGACTAAAGCCCTGAACAGCCAGAGCAAAGCATTTTTGTGCCTCTTTGTGGCAAAGGAAGACCAGCCCAGTGTCTCATAGAGAAGGCATTGATGGGTGTGCGGAGGTGAGTTCAGGATAAATCTCAAAGCACGATGATATAGGGTGTCAAGTTTACTTAGGGATGAGTTGGGACAATGGCTGTAAAGTATGTCTGCATAGTCAAACAGTGGAAGAAAGGCTGTTTGGACCAATCTTTTCTTAGTTTCAAAGGTAAGAAGATGCCTTATGTGGAAGAAAGTGCCCAAGCGTTGCCTCAGTTTTTTCGCCAGTTTATTCAGATGAGCTGTAAAGCTGAGCCTGCTATCCAGCCAGAACCCAAGATATTTGAGTTTATCCACAGTTTCCAGTGGTTCACCAAGTAAAGTGCGGATCTGGATGCCACTTGGCAAACTCTAGGCGGGGGACGTATGTGGTGAGATGATCATAGCTTTAGTCTTTTTAGCATTAAGAAGCTGAAGGTTTAATAGGTTATGCTGGAGGATAACAAAGTCATGCTGAAGTTCCTTATGAGCTAATTCCAGGGAATAATTAGAGGTGTAAAGGACCGTATCATCTGCGAATAGGTGTACTTTAGCAGAATGTATGTGTACGTCGATGTTGTTAATTAAATTGCAGAGTATAGGACCCAGTATAGAACCTTGCAGAACACCGCGAGGTAGGGCTTTTAGAGGAGACAGGTCCCCTAGTGCTTTCATTTGCTGCATTCAGTTAGTAAGATAACATTTAAACCACCTACTGGCATTGCTATCTATGCCAAGTTTATTCAAGGCGTCCAGCAAGAGGCTAGGTCCCACAGTATCAAAAGCCTTGCTGTGGTCTAAGAAGAGTGCTCACACGTTTTGCATCCAAGGCTTTTTGCCAATCCGTAGACACTTTGGCAAGGGCAGATACAGTACCGTGTTTGGGTCTGAAGCCTGATTGAACTTGGTTTAAAAGGTTTTCAGATTTGAGGTACTCTCTAAGCTGGGTGTTCACAATTTTTTCTAGGAGCTTCGAAAGAGTAGGGAGTAGAGAGATTGGCCAGTAATTATTCAGGTCCTCCATACTCTGTGCTGTCTCTGGAGGGGTTGGGGTCACTCCGAGGGCCTCACCATGGGGAGTGGGGGTAAGTCACGTGATCTTCTCAGAGGAGGTGAGCTAAGTCCAGAAGATAGTAAGTGACTGGGCTGGGGGTGGCACTCTGAAGGGGACGTCGGACAAGTAATAGGAGCACAAAGAATAAATTTAAAAAAAAAAAAAAGAGAGAGGGGCTGGCATAGTGGCCTGGAGGGCGGAGGTCCTGGGTAACTTATCTCCTGCCATGCAGATGACCCGAGTTTGGGGAACAAGCACAAGTTGCTGGGGGTGAGTCGGGGTAGGAGAGAATTGAGCATCCTAAGGACTGCTGTCCTGTGACTGCTTTTCTCGGGAGGAGAGGCTTATTGGACCAGCCTTAGATTACTACCAGCTGGAGTCCCAGTGGTAGTACAGCTTCAGGTGGCATGAAGGGAGGAGCCACAGTAACGTGATACATGTATGCCTCCACGTGTGTGCATGCACATACTGAGGTAGGTACGAGGAGAAAAGGGAAACATGGTGGCAAGAGCTTCATGAAGTCCTGACCCCTACCCACACTGCTGCCAGGGACCTTGGTCTGCTCTGGATTTATGTCACTGGGGGAGGATGGCCCTCCCTCCTCTGGCCCTGCCACAGGGTAAAAGTCATGGGGGAGTCTCAAGAGATAAGTGAGTCCTGGGAGTCACCTGTTGGGGGAGGCAGGACAGGACAGGACTGGACTGAGCAGCAGCCCCTGAGCCACAGGCAGAAAAACCTTGATTAAAAAAACCACAAACGACAGCCAGCAGTATTGTCATCTGCCTGCAAGATTCAATCAATCAATCAAAATCTTTATCCAGGCGATCATTATTGAGCAAAGCTCATTTGCCGGATGGACCTGTTTGGTAAAGGTCAAATACAATGCAAAAGAAATACATATATATAACACTCATGCTAGATGAATACAATTATCAATAGCAATAACAATCATGATAAAGTATACAATTTTCAAGATCAGGATTTATAAAGTCGTAACACAGATAAATGTATAGCAGTAAAGAATATATAACAGTATGAGCAATTTACAATTTTGAGCCTGCATGAGCACATAAGGATGGACCTCATACAAGCAAACTAGGATAACTGGGATGTAGAGGTGACGGGTTACCCGTCTAGGGAAGATGATGGGGGGGGTGGAGGAGTTTAATGGGTGAGGAGATGCAAGGGGTGGTGGAACTGGACTAGTTTAGTGTATGTCTTAGCTTGGTATTTAATTAACTGTATCTAGCAACTATGGTTTATCTATTATGTTATATTGTTTTTGTGTGACATCTTGTTTCTTAACTGCCTTGTACCTCCTTGTCTTTTAATGCTTAGAAGTTGTATTGTACATCACCTTGTAGCACTTCCCGGGTCACCCCTGAAAAAGGAACTATGATTGTCTCAGTGTACTTTACCTGGTTACCAAAATTCAATAAATAAATGAATAAGATTAAGCCATTTGAGTCATTCGTAGAGTGTGCAGTGGTGGGTGCAGAAGTTGCATGAGAGGACTTACCTGTGGAGTTTGTTACACATCCCATGAATCTCCGTCTTTCTCTGTCTCTTAGCAGTGAAACCGCCATCCCTGCTGCTCCAGTGAAAGACCTGGCTGTTTTTTTCCTCCAGATAGAGGTTCCTGGCCTAGGCTGTAGCCCCAGGTTGAGGAGCTGGTCATCCTGTGACTTTATTTTGAGCACAACTCTGTGAGATTTTATTTGGGCATTCTTGTCAATCTTCGCATGACATATATATATGAGCATATATATACACATATACACACACTTAGAGGCATAGGAGTGCTTACTTTGTCATTTCCAGAGGACACTCTCAGCAGGACCCAGTGTCCCAGAAGAAAGTTTTACTACCCCACCAAGATGAGGTCGTGGGATCGCCAACTACAGCACCCAGCCTGCTCACATTGCCTCCTGTGCCACTGTATCAGGAGTACTTTCCCATTCTGCTAGAAAGCTTCTTCATACTCAGTGTACTCCCAACCATCTTGGCATCCAGCCAAAAGCTTAGAATTCAGCAGCGGGATGGGTAGGGAGGCAGGAATGGGGAGACTCCTACATAATGGATGACCTCCAGTCTGCGGTAGCGGAGTACTTCCATTTTGCAGTGGGCAAGTTTTTTATTGCATGGTCTGCTGTCACCCTGGAATCCAACAACAGGATGGGAACTTGTTGGGGGACACAATTGCTTGCCCTTCTGCGGGATATCATGCAGGAGCTGGCAGTTAAAGGGAATGTAACAGATTATGGGTTACCACTTTTTACTTTTCTTCCAAGCTCCTTTATCTCTGTGTGGGTCCATTCTGGGTATTTTCATGATATTCTGTATGGTGTGGTTTGGGAACAAAGGGACCGTAATATGATCCTTTTACACTTTCCAGTGCACTGGTTCCTTCCCCAACGCTCAGAACATTACAGCGTCTGACCAGTGTGAGGGCTGTAAGCCATCGTCCTGACAGCATTGGAGTTTTATGTCCTCAAGGTCAAAGGTCTTTCTCTTACAGGGCCGCCAGCTGGCTCAATAACCTTGCCAGTGACATCAATGCCTCGCCAACTCTGGGCGCCTTCAGAAAAAAGCTCCACAAATCTCTGGTAGCTTCTAGTACCTGTGACTGCCTTAGCTGAGCACCATCATTTTGGCAGCTCCCATACCCACCGCTGTCCATGCTAACCCTGCTCTTCACGCTTCTCTATCCCCTACTCTTTTCCTTGCTGAACCTTATACTCAGATACTCTTTCCTGACAAAGCCGTCTAGGCTGCAGTACTCTAATACACCCCACTCTCTCCCTTTCCCCTCACTTATGTTGCAATACACCTCCTATTTATATTGTAATATGTTGTGTTACTTGTATTTGAAATCAAGTTGTTATAACCACTAGGCATTATGACTGTCTTACTTTGTAATTTCATAAACTGTATTGTCCGGTCTTCTGACGTGGAACTTTTGTAAAAGAGCCTTGGCTCAAAGGTATTATGTAATCCTAGATTTAAATAAATAAATAAATAAATAAATAAAATATATGTTCTCTCAACTCACACGGTGCAGGTTTAGCCTCTGTTAGCCATGCACAGCTGCAGTGCGTACTGGGTTGACACCATTTCTTGCAGGGGAGCAAGCTTCCTGACCTACCATGAGGGGGCCACTGTGGTGCCAGAGTTGGGTGCCTTCCCTCCTTGGACTGGCTCATTCTGCACTCAGTAGAACTCCCTATCACTGCGCCGCACAGGATCCCGGCTCCAAGGCTCGCTCCTGAACCCGGGCCATCGTCAAGGAAGTGTGATGCGCTTTCACTGGGCCATGGGGCAGCCCATCTCCCAGTGTGTCTAACTCCCACTACACCAGTAGGTGGAAGGGGTAGGATAGGCATGGGGGCTGGTAAGGGTGTCGTAAGAGGGGGGTGGCTGGACATGTACCTTTAGAGGCCCCCTTCTGCCAGCACGTTTCAGTGTTTCTGTGCTTCACTCCCGCTTTATTTGTGCTGCCTTGTTCTGTCCTACTGCCCCCTTCCCCCTAGCTCCATCACCTGGCTACTTACTGTACCTCACACCTGCTTTGTCCTCTGCCAAATACAAAGCCTGTGGGGCATCAGGCGTAATCCTGTAGCCGGGGAATTTTCCGCTATTTTCTCCTGGGTCCCACTGCATGTGCAATGGACATGATGTGCATACTCTGCCTTCGTGGAGACACCCCCAGCATCCAGTATATGGGGTCCCTTTCCCTGCGAGATCTCACTGTGCTGCTGCCCAAATTCCTCCAGTCGGCAGACAAGCAGTGGGACACTCTCACCCCCTTCTCCCCTAAGGAGACCTGTACTGGGATGCTCAGTCCTCTCTCCCTCCTCCAGCCGGCCCCAGAGCAGCCTGTGTCTGTTTTCGAACACGACTCACTGGCCTGGCAGGAGTGAGTTACCCTGTGCCTCAGTCCTCCATGCCACTGAGTTGACTGTCTTCCTCTTCTTGGGAATATACCACCCTGATTAGTTCTGTGTTATCTGCAGATTTAATGACCTTGCTTGTGACCCAAGCCACCAGATCATCAATAAAAGTAGTGAACAGCAGGAGTCAGTACTGCCCCCCACCCAAGGAACACCACCGAGTACCACTACCCTCTCAGTCCCATTTTTTTCCATATTGCCTTTTCTTTAACAGTGTTATTCGCCCACTCCTCAGGCCAGGGGGTGTTCCTCCATAGTGGAAATCCCAGCCCCACCCTCCATTTGCCACTTCACCCACTCCAGTGGGGATCCACAGAGCAGGAGCCAAAAGCTCCAGTGGTTTTCATTCTGATGACACTGTGGCTTTTAATCATTTTTTTTTCATCCTACCCTCCTCCACCCCATGGCACCTTGTTCAAGTTGATTTGTTCGATCAATATAAAAATTATTACAAAAAATTTCCCTAGTATATAAGATCCTCCTAATAGACAAATTTTTTTGCTACAGCATAGAATGCAGTACATTATACTAACATACTAAAATGCCAGCAGAATAGGCCTAATGGTCTTTTGCGTCTGCTCGTTTGGTCAGCCCCCACCCTGGGAGCTGACCTTGCTGCCCCCCTCGCCTTCTCTGGCTTCTCCCTTCCCAGTTCCAGATATTCTCGCTGCATTGGATTTAGCTTCCAGAACCCTTCCCCTGTACCTCTCCCACCCCCTCTTGAACCCCTCCACCGTCTCTGCCTCCACCAGCCCCCTAGGCAGCACATTCCATGGCTCCACCACCTCTCAGTGAAGTAGCACCTCCTTTCTCCCTGAATCTTCCCTCCAGCTTCTACCCATGCTTTCTAGTGGCCCCCTCCTCCTTCCTTCGAAGCACCCTGACTGTTCCTCCCCTATTTACTCCCTTCATGTACCTGAAGACCTCTATCATGTCCCCCGGTTCCTTCTTTCTTCTAGTGTGTACATATTTAGCTCTTCGAGCCTCTCCTCATAGGTCCTGTCCCCCAAGCCCCAAATCATTTTGGTTGCCCTCCTCTGGACCCTCTCCAGGAGTTTAATGTCCCTCTTTAAGTGTGGCCTCCAAAACTGCACGCAGTACTTGAGGTGCGGCCTCACCAAGCAGTTGCACAGAGGAAGTATCACTTCCCTCCTTCTGGAGGTGATCCCCCTAGCGATGCATCCCAGCATCCTGTTGGCCTTGGCTGCTGCCTTCCTACAAGTCTCCGAGTTGTTCATCTTGACATCCACCACCACCCCCAGGTCCCTCTCAGCCATCGAGACTTGTAGCATCCCCCCAGCGTGTACACTTGGCCCGGGTTTCTGGCCCCCAGGTGCAGTACCTTGCATTTCCCTGCACTGAACCTCAGCTTCCAATTTCTAGACCATCTTTCCAGAGCCTTCAGGTTCCCCTGTAGGGCCACCCTCCGCTCCTCCCCATCCACCACCACCCCCAGTTTTGAGTCATCCGCAAAGAGACTCATTTCACTCCTGATACCTGTCCTATGTCAGAGACATAGGCATTGAACAGGAGGGCCCAGAGACTGATCCTGTGGGACCCCACTAATGACCCTCCTTGGGGATGAGACTATCCCGCCAACTACGACCCTCTGGGTCTGGTCCTGGAGCCAATTGCCTATCCATCTGATCATCTGGTTCCCCCCCCCCATTTCTCCCATCTTATCCAACAGGCCCACATGAGGAACAGAGTCAAATGCCTTGCTGAAGTCTAGAAAGAGGACGTCCACTGGTCTGCCCAGGTCCAAGGCCAAGTAAGAAAGATTAAAGGAAAGCTCTCATCATGCCAGCCTCCCACCCCCGCAAGCCTTACCCTCTGGTTAAGCCTTTTAATTATGTTGCGGCACTTTTCTCTCGCCTCAACATACTTTATTTTAATTGCAAAAAGTCCACTACCTGGAAGGATGGTGGACGCTAGTGCGGCTCCATTATGTGTAAAGGTGCGGCGCCACACCGTGCGCTTCAATACAAAATATTGGACAATTGTTCTTTTGGTTTTAATGCTTCTTGTTTTGTGTTGCTTGCAAGAAACACATTGTGTCAGCAATTAAGGAGCATGCCACAATGCGTAAAGAAACGAACACGTTACTATTGACAATCAGCTGTTTTGTGCACATAGCTAACAAAACAGCTGATTGTGTGGTGTCCCCATGCCAACGGCTTCTCTGTCGGCCTCTCACAGTCCCCAGGAAGCCAAAGGAAAGTCGCAGCCCACTGTTCAGTGTGCCTTCCTGGTGAGACATTTCAATAAATAAAAAAAAAAAAAAAAACAGACGGGGTGCCCAATCCCCCTGTCGGCATGACCCCCTCCACAGTTCATTTGCCAACGGGGTAGCCCAGTCCCCATCAGCATAATGCACCTTCCCCCGTTTGTTGTTTACCAAGGGGGGGTGCCCATTCCCTCCTCGGCTCATGCGTCTCCCCCCCAGCACACTGTATGGCCAATTGGGGTGCCCAGTCCCCATTGGATACACTGCCCCAAACAAATCTTCCATCTGCCACACTGGGAGCCCACCCCAGCATGGCAAATGTCTTTCACAACAGGGTGCCCAATCCTCCGTCGGGTCCACTGCGCCCCCAAACAGTCTGCTTGATGCCACGCTGGGAGCCCACCCCAGCATGGCAAAGTTCCCATTGTCTGTGTTTAAAAAAAAAAAAAAACCTAGAAGAAAAATGGTCCATCGTTGATTCTCTTATCCCCAACCCACGCCCACCCCTCTGTGTACCCCACCTCCCACACCCCCACCTCACCCCACACTTACCTCCGAGCTCAGCGTGATGTTCTTCAGTGGACCAGAACATGTCTGCACTCTTCAAAGCCGACTCATGAACTCGAAGAAATGCCAGTAAGCTGTATAATGGCATAAATGTTTTTTTCTTTTTCAACTTTGGTGCATATCCTGACCATTTCTGTGCATTTTTAGCACATTTTCAACATAGAGGTTCTTGGGACTCCACCTCATGAACTCAGTCACTGTCATTTGTTATTAGGTCCCGAGGTGATTTCGCAGTCACTGCGCGGAACCACCTTCGGGACCGATTAATGAAATGACAGTGTCACAGTTCATGAGGTAGACCCCCAAAAACCCTATGTTGAAAATTTGGTGAAAAAATTCTCAAAAATGACTTTTACGAGCGTGCGTTGCACAGGTCCTTCGCACACTCTTAACTTCGAGCATTTTTAATATTTTCACTCCAGATTTTCAACATTGCCATTTTACCACATCTTCTTATGAACAGTACAGCTGTCATTTTTCACATCTCGCCTGAAATGTGTTTTCGCACAAATAGCGCACAATGGCGCGGTCGGTGTACAAAATCAATGTTCGGGACAGATTAAGAAAATCACAGTGACACTGTTCGTGAGCAGATGTCTTAAACTGGCTATGTTGAAAATTTGGTGACAAACGTCCATAAAATGACTGTGTTACGAGAGTGCATTGTGCAATTCCATGCACCCCCGGAAGTTCACGAATTCGTAATAATTTCAGTCCAGATTTTCAACATTGCCATTTTTCCACACCTCCTTATGAACAGTACAGCTGTAATTTTTCACACCCTGGCTGAAATGTGTTTCACACTTCCGGCGCAGAATAGCGCAGTCGCTGTGGGAAATAGTGTTCGGGACAGATGAAGAAAATCACAGTGACAGTGTTCATGAGCAGAGGTCCCAAAATACCTATGTTGAAAATCTGCTGTAAAATATCCCCAAACTAATTACATTACGGGTGTGCGTTGCGCAGTTTCTACGCACACTCGTGACCATCAGTTTTTTTTATATTTTCACTCCAGATTTTCAACATTGCCATTTTTTACACCTCTTCATGAACAGTATAGGTGTCATTTTTCACATTCTGCGCAAAATCACCTTTCAGCTAACAAACTGATAGTGTCACTGTTCATGCGGTGGGGTCACAAAAAGCCCATGTTAAAACTTGGAGTAAAAATACCAAGAAACGCCCAGGGTGTTAGGGTTTTCGACCATAACGCCCTACCCTGTAGGGACTGACAGGCATCAGGGGTGTGATTTGATTGTCGACAGTAATGCTCATGCCATTCCACCCCCACCCTGCAGCCAGTGGCAGGCATTGAGGTGCACCTTGGACCCTTTTTGGCCCCAGAGTTCACCCCATTCTCCTATACTGCACCCATTTCAGCGTATTTCCTTATGGAATGAGGTAAGTGTAAAGCCCGAACACTCCAAAGCACGCCTTGACACTTGTAAGTGTCTGCAGGGTAGGGTGAGGTGAAACCCAAAGGCACACCCCAATGCCTGTCCATCTCTGCAGGGTGGGAGTGGAGCGGACGTCAGTTCAATACTATACTGCCATTCCTATACTGCATCTGTCTAACTCCTGCACTTCCACTGCTAATGACAGCAAGCAACACTTGGCATTGACAAATGCTTGTTTACCTTAGCAACTGCCACAAACAAATTGCTAATCTGTTTATAGTCCAATCATCCTCTTTTGTAAGAAGGTAGTGCTGACAAGTCTGTTCACATGCATGCAGACGTTCTCTGTGACAGAACAAGCTCCCTATCCATCCACAGGGGTAGCTGCTGAGCCAGAAACTAATGCCTGCCCTCCCTGGCTGCTAGTGTGTTGCTGGGCAGTAGCAGTGCACAGTCTGCTCCCAAACCCTGGTTGGACTATTAGGTGGCCCCTCAGCCTTATTTCTTAGCCAGGTCTCTAATAATCAAAAAAATGTTCCAGGTTCCCCAGTCCTCTGTACAGGTGTAAATTCGCGTAATTCAAGAGAACTACCCTCTAGTGCTGGTCAGTACATGCAAATTTAAAGCGAGAGAATTCCACACCTATTTAATTTGTTTTAAGCTTTTTTTCCCCTCCGAGATTGCCCAGTGGCACTCCTAGGCCCATCACCAACCATCTTGAGGGCTTTCTTTATATCCATCGCCTCCCTATGACCACCATAGTGGTGCCTGACCTGCCATGTCAATTGTGCGTGGGCCGGGCAGAGTGCTGGTGCAGTGGGAGATTCGGGCCCTTTCCTCCAGCTCCTGATTTTCTCCTTGAGGGTGATGGCATGGCTGCCCCTTTCCCTTCAGTGTGGTCTCACTATGCTGCCACGAGGCCTCCACCAGACGGTGGTCAAGTAGTGGGACACAGAGTCCCCCCCTCCTCCCCGGGGCAGAGAACTGTCCCCAGGACACTCAGTCCTCCCGAACCTGTTTGTGATGTAAAGCACTTTCACACTGTATAACATGCATTGTTCATTTCATTCAGGGTCTGATGTGGTGCACATTCTTTTGTTTTAGTACTGCATTTACACATTCGGTCTAATACCGAAATACCCTACCCTCCAGCATTTCGGTAGATCTTCTGGTCATTTTACCAGCCCAATATTTCTAGTGAACTTTGAGCAGTTTCTGAAATGGTAGGAGTGAAAATTACTATTTACACGGTGGGGTATAATGACTCACATCTTGGCAAGCCATGCAAAAGGTGGTTCATTACTTGGACAAATGCTCACTGATGTAGCAAAACGGACTGTATTTACACACAAGAAAAAGAAACGTTACCATGGCTCTGTGACGGTCATTCCATCACAGAGCCCGCAGTGTAAAAAGCGCCTATAGTGAGTGGTAGTACTGCACTACCAGGCTGACTCCCACACCTAACTTTATAAGTTAAAAGTGCCTCTGCAGCGTGTCTCTCATAGTGTAAGAGACACTGAGCATGACGTTTGGGTGAGAGGACTGCAGGATGAAGCTGAGCAGTTCTGGCTGCACAAACATAGAAACATACTGTAGAAGTTGACAGCAGATAAGGGCCGCCAGGCCCATCTAGTCTGCCCATTATTTCTCCCTGATTAATATTGCCATGAGTCGCCGGCCCGGTGACACTGAGGGTTGAGGCGCTGGACGCCACATCTCGCACCACGCTGGCGACCCAGGTTGGGAAACACGCCCAGGTTGTCAAGGGTCAGCAGGGGAGGGATGGGATAGAGTGTCCGAGGGACTGCTGTCGTATTCCTGGGGAGGGTCGAGGGATCCCATCGCTCTGTAGCGGCCCCTGGTGACAGCTGGGGGCACTACCAAAGTGGTGCACTTGGGGGTGGAGTGCGGCAGACAGCACGTTGTGCCTTTGACGTCATTGCACGCCACCACTCCAAAGGGCCATTAATGGAGGAAAAAGGCTGGACGCAAGCGAGCGGCTTGATAGTCGCGCTCATACTACCCGGAGGTCTGTCGTGGAATCGCGCTTGGGGAGGTCTGGTCTCGCCCGCATGGAAGACCTAGGGGCCTCCCAGTGGGTCGGGAGCGCCGCATCAAACTCCCATCATGCGAGTGAGCTTGCTGCCCTCCGTGGGATGGAGCTGCAGATGGATGCCCTGCCGCATTTACCGCAGCAGGAGAGAAATAAGGATGTAATAAAAATATATATATATATTGCCATGAGTCTCTATTCTGAACGTTGGCCTATTTTATTCTTACTCATGTGTATTATTCCCTTGTGCCTATCCCATGCTCTATTGAAGCCTTGCACTGTACTCATTTCTACTGCCTCCTTGGGCAGGTTGTTCCATGAGAATAGTCTCCTGTACCATAAAAGACACCCCACGGAGGCCCTAGCAACTTTTCACAAATCACTCCAGTTTGCTAGACTGATTCATAATACATTTTTTTTTTTTTATTTGAAAAGTTGAATAAAGTCACCCTCCTTCTGGCCATGAAGTGAAGCACTCCACGCCTTACATTGCTACATGAGAATCCACTGTACCCAGGAGAAGAGGTTTCAGTGGCTCTGTGCACTGAACATAGAAAAATAGAAACATAGAAGTTGACGGCAGATAAGGACCGCAAGGCCCATCCAGTCTGCCCATTTCTTTTTCTACCTTATAAATGTGCCATCGGCCTTTGCTCTGTCAGTGGCCTATCTATTCATAGTCATTTGTATTGCTCCCTTATGCCTATCCCATGCCTGTTTGAAGCCCTGCACTGTATTCATAGCCACCACTTCTTGTGGTAAGCCATTCCATGCATCCACCACCCTTTCTGTGAAACAGAATTTCCTACATTCCCCTTAATCGGCCTCCTCTAATCTCATGCTGTGTCCTCTTGTCCTGCTATTTTTCTTATATTAAACATGTTAGACTCTTTCACCTTGTTTATGCCCTTAAGGTGTTTGAATGCCTCGATCATATCACCTCTCTCCCTCTTTTGCTCAAGGTATACATATTGAGCTCCGTTAATCTGTCCTCATATGTCTTCTGATGCAGTCCATGCACCATTTTGGTTGCCCTTCTCTGGACTGCCTCAATTTGGTTAATGTCCTTGTGAAGGTGTGGCCTCCAATACTGCACGAGTACTCCAGATGGGGCCTAACCAGTGTCTTGTAAGCAGAGGATTATTACCTCCTCTTACGACTTGTGATACCCCTCATTAATACACCTCCTAACACCCCTCAGCCTTACTCTACTGCTTTAGAGGTCTGCTTGATGATTTCAGGTCATCAGTGATGATGATGCCCAAGTCTCTTTCTTCCTTTGTGACTGCTAGCAACTCCCCTCCCAGCCTATAGGTGGCTTCAGGGTTTCTCTTCCCTATGTGCATGATTTTGCACTTCTTTGCATTAAATCCCAGTTGCCACTCTTCTGACCATTCTGCTAGTTTATCCAGATCTCTTCTGATTCTGCTCACCCCATCTGGATCATCTACTCTGTTGCAGATCTTGGTGTCATCTGTAAACAGACAAGCCTTACCCTCTAGTCCATCTGCAAGGTCACTGATGAAGATGTTGAAGAGGACTGGCCCCAGGACTGATCCCTGAGGTACCCACTTGTGACTTGCATCTCTTTTGACTGTATACCATTTACCACCACTCTCTGTTTCTGCCCTCAACCAGTTTGCCACCCAGTTGACCAACTTCTGACCCACCCGAGCCTACCCAGCTTATTTATCAATCTTCTATGTGGAACAGTGTCAAAACTTTGCTGAAGTCAAGGTAGGCGACATCAACTGCTCCCCTGGTCCACCACTCTGGTTACCCAGTCAAAGAAATCTATGAGATTAGTTTGACAGGACCTTCCTTTGTAAACCCATGCTGTCTTGGATCCCAGTGCCTATGGATTCCAGGTGTTGCACTATCCTTTCCTTAAGGAGTGCCTCCATAATCTTGCCCACTACTGAGGTAAGACTGACCGGTCTGTAGTTCCCTGCCTCCTCCTGCTACCACTCTTGTGGAGCGGGATCACATGAGCCCTTCTCCAGTCTTCTAGGACCTCTCCTGTGCTCAGAGACTCACTAAACAATTCTGCTAATGGCTCTGCTAGTTCCTCCTTTAGCTCCTTAGTACCCTGGGATGTATGCCATCAGGTCCCATTGCCTTATCCACCTGAGCTTAGCAAGCTCTTGTAGGACCCTTTCTTTGTGAAGGGAGTAGTGCTCACCTCCCTCCCCCTGTGTCCATGATGCTGAGCTGTGGGCCCTGCCCTACCTTCTCTTCAGTAAATACTGAGCAAAAGTATCTATTTAGGATAGATGCCTTTGCAGGGTCCTCCTCCTCACATGCTCCCTTTCTCCATTAAGCTTAGCATACCCTCTCTGGACTTTCTCCTTTCACTAATGTATCTATAGAAAGTCTTGTCACCTTCTTTTACTGTTCGTGCTAGTGTTTCCTCAGTTTGGGACTTTGCCTGCCTTACTGCCTTACCTGCTTCCCTTAGGGCAGTTTGGTATGCCTCCCTGTCTTCATCCCGCTGTGTTCCCTTATATTTCCTGAAGGCCAGCCTTTTGGCTCTGACCTTTTCTGCTACTGTATTTGAGAACCAAAGTGGTTTCCTTCTTCTTTTGCACTTCCTTTTCTGTCTAACACAATGGGATGTTGCTTCAAGTATTGCATCCTTAATGCTTGCCCACTTTGTCTGTACCCCCTCACCTGTGTTTCTTTTTGCCAGGGCTAGCTTAACTCTGTTGGCCATCTTATCAAAGTCAGCTCCTCTGAAGTCCCATATTTTTGCCTTGGAATGGGATGATATAGATGTAGTAGCCAAATTGAACCATACCATGTGATGGTCACTGGCCCCAGGTGACCTTCTACGTGGAGATCTGTGATCCTTCTTTGTTAGTCAGTACTAGATCTAGGATAGCCCTGTCTCTTGTGGGTTGCTGTACCGGTTGTTTGAGGCCCTCCCCCTGCAGGGAATCCACTATGAGTCTAGTTCTGGCAGATGTTCCTGCTGGTATTGACCAATCTGTATCCGGCATGTTGAAGTCTCCCATTATCAGAACCTCCCTTTAGCTGTCATGTTTTGTATATCTTCTAACAGTAATGTGTCTATGTCCTCCTCTGGTCTGGGGCCTGTAGACAACCCCAGTTCTTATGGCTGTCCCATTTCCTGTTTCAGGGTGACCCACAGTTCTTCTGGCTCCTTATGTGTATTCTGAATTTCTTAGCTTTGATATTTTCATTAACATACAGGCCCTCCTCCCCTCTTTGCACCTTGGTCTCTTCTGAACAATACATAGCCAGTACTGAAGTCTCCCAAGTGTGGTTACTGGTAAACCACGCCTCACTAATTGCTACTATGTCCAGTTTAGCCTCTGACATTATTGCCTGCAGGTCTGGGATCTTATTTCCCAGGCTGTGAGCATTGTGTACATGATTTTCCATTGGCCAGATTTTGGTGTGTTGGTTGTTGGGTGAAGTTTGGCATTACCCTGTGCGTCGTATGGGGAGACAAACATTTTTCTTACCTGGTGATGCAAATGAGCGGCAAACATGCTGAATTCTGTTTGACCACTAGCTGAGGGGAGGGTGTTCTTCCCATTCGACGTATGGGGTGCTGCACCCCTCTCCCATTGCTAGTTTAAATATTCTGCAAAGACGTCAAACTTCTGCCCCAATGCACTGACTCTCTTTAGTCAGATGCAGTCCATCAAATTTAAAGAACTTTCACTCCCAGAACTGTTGCCAGTTCCCTACAAATCTGTGTCCTTTTTCCTGGCACCAGTCCTTGAGCCACGTGTTTAGCTCCCCTATCTCCCCTTCTCTGACCTTCCGTCCATCTGCTCCTCTCTCCCAGACTGGCAGGATCTCAGAGAAGGAGATGCCGGACGAAATAGATGATAGTTTGTCACCCAGCCTAGTCAGGTGTTCCTTGGTCTCCACAACTGACCGGCTGGCGAGATCATTTGTCCCTATGTGTACTAGGACATCAATGTTTTCTCCTGCTTTGTGAACAATTTTAGCAATGCGGTCAGTGTCTCTCCATGCTGATGTACCTGGGAGACATCTGACCATCACCCCTGGCTGGAGATGGGTATCAACTCCCGAATCATGGAGTCTCCTATGATCAAGTTTTTGGATTCCTTTGTGCTTGTTTTGTTTTGGTTCCTGATTTGGGTGAGTTTTGTTGTGCTAGCTCCTGTGCCGCAGTGTCCTGCTCTGCAGTGTCTTCTGCCTCTTTATTTGATTTCAGAGATAGAGGCAGATACCTGTTTGTAGTGTTTATATGGTTTTGGAGGTAATGTGTTGGAGAGCAGAGTGATGGGGCACCTGATTTGCTCCTCTAACCACCTGCCAACCTCCTGGACCAACTACCCTCTGCGGTCGAGGTTTTTCTGTTGGATGCTGGGGAAATGGCAGGTGGTTCTTATAATGTATTTCCTTCAATATGAAATTTGAGATGTGCAATCTCTGCCCATGCTGCCGGAGCTGAGCCCTAAGATCTCCAAAGGCCCAGCATGTAGGACAGTGTCCTAAATCCTGTAAGACTGTCCTTCTGAAAATTGTTCCACAGTACCTGCAGTTAATGAAATCCATTCCAAATAAGTTGCTGGGTTTGTAACCTAGTCAGAGTAATTAGAAGGAAAAAAAGGAAAAAAAATGCAAGTAATGGTTTAATTGTGCTTTGTTTAACTTGTTATAACAAGTTAAATTACTAGTGCCCCTGTAAATGAGATCACCTTGTGGAGGCCCCACTGATCCGCCCCTTCCTGCGCTGCCACAGGAAATGTCACAACTGTGGTACCCTATAAAAGGAGTGTAGCGTGGGGTGGTTGGTTGGGCCCTTCCCCTGCCTAAAAAGAACAACCACGGACGAAAGAACAAGGAGGTAAGAGCAGAAACAATCAGTCAACAACAAATGCAGTAACCCTGAAAGCTTATCCTAATGTTAGATAAAACTGTAAAACCTGTAAAGCACCACCTGTAATAATTTCAGAGAAGATATACGCTGTAAAAAACACTTTGCTCCAGAGAAAAATAAAGCAGTAACAGAAGATACACCTTGCAAAAGACAATTTGAATCAGAAGATTACAGGAGTAATCTGTAGGCACACCTTGTAATAATGCAGAAGAAGGTATACCAGCAACAACAATCTGAATCAGAGAAAAAATAAAGCAATGAAATGTTAGCAACAAACAGTAGCAATCCCTGTGAGTAAAAAATAAAAACACCACCACACAGTAAATCTGCTTAGCCAAACTAAGTCTTAATCCTTTTCCCTTGCTCTGGTAAGTTTCTCTACTCTGCCTTTCAAGCAGTCTTAGAAGGAAAGAGCTCAGGTGAAGCTAGGTGCCTTGGCCAGCAAACCAAGTCTTCTACCACTGATTGGCTTAAATCACGTAACTGATTTCTGATATATCATAATGTCTCTTTATTCATGATTCTTGCTACAGCTCAGGAAGTGGTAGCTCCCTTGCATATTGACACTGTAACAAAGAGGTAGAAATTTTGTTTTTAAAAAGCTAGACTTTCTCAGCTGACCCCCAGCCCACATATACAGGGAGGCAATAGGTTAACTGCCAGCATTTCTCCACACTGATCAGAAAGCAAAGGCATTTGTTCCTGTGTATTTTGTAACAGCAGATTGTAAACAGTTACTCAGCATGTGTTCTAGTTTGAAAACAAATGGTCTATTTTTGCATACTGAATGTAGAATCCATTTTTTTTTTTTTAGAACCAGTCAATCTATATAATTGAGAAAACAGCTCTGTTTGTTGAACCCTTGGCTCAAAAAAATTAGGCAAAGCCAGGGGATTTGGTGTGTGTGGGGGGGTAATGTTGGTATAACGCTTTACGCTGATGATATGTTGTTGTCTTACTGACGCACAAATCTTCCTTGAACACGTTATGCTAGAGGTGGCCACGATTTTTCGGTACTTGGGCTATACCCTTATTACTACAGAGGCTGAGGTGCTAACTTTTAATTTTGTCGCTCCTCTAGAGATGCAGAACAAGTGCCTCATTAAATGAGGGCTCTGCAAACTGCAGTATTTGGTAATTTGCCTGGGTATGGACACCTCTACCCTATTCTGAGATAATTATGCTCCCTTAAGAGTCTCTTACGAAGGACATAAAACGTTGGTGTTTGCTACTGCTGTCAGTGTACTTGAGAGTTCTTTCGGTTTCCTGGTACCTTTATTTATACCAATGTGCACCAGTCTGGCTTTTCCAAATTTAGTATAGTAAATGCCAGCAGCAAATTTATAAGTTTGTGTGGGCAGGGCAATGGTCTAGGGTGAGAAGTGGGATTTTGCAAGCTAGAAAGCAATGTGTGTGTGTGGGGGGGATTGGACCTATGTCCCTGGAGGATTATTGGTTAGTTGCTCAGGTACGGGTTGTCGTTCTTTGGGACGGCCCGGGGTATCATCCTCACTGGAAAAATATTGAACTGGAGGACAGGGAAGAGCAGCCTCTTCTGGCACTACTGTGCTGTTTAAGCAATTATATGGGGCTCCCACACTTTCTGTGATGACTACAACACTAGTAGCATGGGATAGATTTGCAAAATGGAACCGGGTCAGAAGGAACTTGCGGAGGTATAAATGGTTTGCCTGGGATTCTACATTCTTCCTGGGCTTTTGGGATCAGTGGTGACTTTTAAGCTGACAGTTTCTGTAACTGCAGATCCCAGAATCCCCTGCAGCTGACATCAGAGGAGGGCTGCAGCAGTGGGAGAATCAGTAGCCTGCAGTGCATGTTAAGAGTTTTTATAAGTTCCGATCTTTTGTTTGCTTGTCCCACTGTCCTCCCTGGGTTACATACAGTCGGGGGTGGGGGGATTGTAATTTTTTTCTCAAGGAAAAAAAAATGGTTGCCACATTTGACTTAGAAATAGTGTAGTAGACCTGGCATGGGTTAGGATCAAGGGCAAAAACAAAACAAAGCATGGAGCGCAGCATAGGAGGTACCTAGAAAAGTAGATTTGATAGGTATGCTAATATCATTATTAAAGTAGCTGAAACTAGCTTTTTGGAACAACATTTTTCATTGCACTGCTACTTTAAATTCATGCATTAGATTACCATGGAGCAAGTTCATATTTAAATGCGATAAAGTGGATTGCTTCTCCTTTAATATAATTGCTGGCATGCTTGGGAAAGGTGTGCCTCTTCGCATATGACGCCAGTGTCTGCAACAGAGTGAACACACCGGGGGGTGGAAAAAATGAGAAAGGACCTAAGCCTGTTAAAGGAGGGGTCGGGTGTCTGGCAGTTGAGTTTCAAGGCTAACAAGTGCAGGATCATGCACCTGGGTCACAGGAATCCAAGGGAGGAGTACAGGATGGGTGGGGAAATTCTGGCCACCACAAGTCAGGAGAGACCTGGGGGTTGTCATATCTGACGACCTGAGGGTGACCAAACAGTGTGAAAAGGTGGAGGGGCGAGCAAACAGAATGTTGGGGTGCATAGGGAGGGGCATAACAAGCAGGAAGAAAGAGGTGGTGATGCCACTGTACAGATCACTGGTGAGGCTGCAGCTGGAGTATTGTGTCCAGCTCCAGAGACCATATCTCTGGAAGGACATTGACAAAATAGAGGCAGTCCAGAGAAGAGCAACGAAGATGGTACATGCCCTACGAGGAAAGACTCAAGGACCTTAATATCTATTAACTGGAGGAAAGAAGGGAGAGGGGAGATATGATGGAGACTTTCAAGTACCTTAGGGGATTAAACAGGGTACAGGTGCAACGCATGTTTCAGAGAAAACCCTGCACAACAGCAAGGGGACATGATATGAGGCTGAAGGGTGGAAGGCTCAGGGATAATGTTAGGAAGTACTTTTTCACTGAAAGGGTGGTGGGGCCATGGAACAGCCTTCTAGCAGAAGTGGTGGGTTTGAAAACAATACGGAGGTTCAAGAGTGCATGGGACAGAGAAAAGGGACCGGGTACACTGGAGATGTGCAGAGCAGGAGAGCCGCAGATCAAATAGGATCTGGGGCTGCAACAGTGAGTAGGGAAATGGACAGACTAGGTGGGCCGTATGGTCCGTATCTGCTGACAGAGTCTGTGTTTCTATATACCAGAATATATGCTGCACACCTGAATCCTGGTAAATCACTGTAAGTGCTAACTGGGCCCAAAGAGAAACATGAGGCAGTCATCTTAGAACCTACAAACAAGGTTTAGTAAAGTTTGTCCTTTGTCTTAACTCATCGTACCCAATAGCTCCGTATGAAGTCCGAACCATCCATTGATTCTCCTGATACAAAATGGCCACCCAGGGTATAATTAAGGAAGCTATCACCATAGAGTCTATTGTGTTATAGATGATAGTTCAAACATGCATGCATTATGAACTTCCGGTTGAGCTCTCACCATGATGGCAGCCTAACACAAGAGATCCATGCCCTCCCCCCCGGATACAGTTTCCCCAATACAGTATTGCAGACTTACTTATTTCACGAAAAAATATGAAGAGAGGGGACTATAGAACAGAAACTCAGCAAGAAATTGAGAAAAATACTCTACGAGCACCACAGCATGCAAGAGGACTCTAGAACATTGGCGGAAGAGGCGTCTTGAGTCGGAGCATTCTTTGGTCTCTGCGGACCACCCTGAACATGCCCCGACACCACGATCTAAACCACCCAAGAACAAATGGGTGAAGTTAGACATGATATACAAGGAGCTGCTATCCTTTGGAGCGGAGGTGAAAGATCTGTATGCAGAGCTCCGTAGAGATGTGGTCACCCTAGAACAGAGAACTGGTGCCTCTGAATGCTAGATTACAGCTACTGAAAATGGAGTCAACAGACTGGAGACCGTGCAGACATTATACCAAAATAGTCAGCTGCAAGCCAGACAGGAAGATGTGGAAAACCGCGCACAAAGGAAAAATATCAATATATTGTATACCTGAAGGCTCTGAGAATCACAACATTGTTGACTTTGTGACCACCTTATTAAGAATGGCGTTGGAATTGCCAGTGGATTTAGATATGGAGGGGGTCACCGTGCATTAGGCCTGCGGCCTTCAGATCCAGATTCCCGGCCTAGATCGATAATTGCATGATTCTTAAGCTGTGCGACTAAAGAAAAGGTACTATCAATGGCTTGGTGCAGACAGAAGGTTTACTACAGGCAAACCCGAATCTACATTGACAGTGATTATGCCCCGCAGACTATGCAGGATAGGAGGACCTATGCCAACAGTCTGCCACTGTTTAAAGAAAAACATATCAAGTTCAATACACCATATCAAGCGAGGCTGGTGGTGCAGCTTCCAACTGGCCATATGGAGTTTAGTTCTGCAGAGGAGGCGAAGGAAGAGCTAGCGAAACACGACCTACAGTTCAAAAATAAAAATCTGCAACAGCCACCAGAGATGAGGCCTTCCCGATGGCAGACAGTCCCAGCTACCAGAAATCCATGGAGTGGTGTCGCTACGACACAGACACCTATCTCAACATGCCTGGCTGCCTTTCGCTGCCCAGCTCGCGGGAGAACCTGAAGATGTATGGGGACTTAGTGGTTTTAGACCCTGCAAACGAGCTGAGCATACAGCATAGCCCCGAACTGGCGAGACTTTCCTGAACTTGCTATGGGGAAAAGGAGAAGAGCCTGGAGACTATACACAAAAGGGAAATTGGCTTGATGTTCTCAACTCCTCGATGACAGGAAAGTACTTTCATGACTAATTTTATAAGTTAACAGTACCAGGTTTATGCTGGGACATTGCTTTGATTAAATAAAAGCATTGTTTTTTTCCTTTTTAGTACTTTGGGACTTTATGGGTTTGGAATAATAAAAATACTAATAAAAATTATGCAAGGAGCTGTGGGAAGTGATGCTAACTGCCAGCTCCACAGACTCGTACAGACAATGCAGAAATAATCCATAAAATTGTAACCCCCCTGTTACCCGGGGTTACTAGAATCCCAGTAAGACCTAGTGGTAGGCAGGGAAGGCAGCTTGAGAAACTCCAGTTAAATGGATTTCACACTGTCTCACTCTGTTCTTAGTCTCAGCTGAGACTGAGGGATGACATCATTTAGAACTGTCGCAGCTGCATAAGCCACACTGGAATGTTGCAGTGGGAGGTTAGAGTAGAACGTTGGGGAATTTGAAGTATAGTCTGTAGAGTTCACTAGAGAGTGGCAGTCTGATAGAGGTGCTCTGCTGTAGGCAGGCCCTCAGAGCTTTAAGCTCTGTCAAAGAGCTACTTTTGTTTTAGTTGTGTGTTTCCACTTGAAGAGGAACACAAGAACTACAAATTGAAGTGGTGGAGACCGCTTTCAATGGTTCAGGACGATGGGGGGAAGGTATCAGCCTGCTTCCAGGGGCAACCCCCTTGGTCCGGCTATGGAAAAGAAGCTGCCTTGTTTAAGTTCGTGCTGAGGCACCAGAAGTTCTGGACGAGATTCCTTGAGGAGGAAACGCCTGTGGGACACCTGCAGCCGAAGGGTGAGTTCGCTCTGCTAAAGGGCCATGTGTTTTCACCTGCATCAAGATGAAACTAAAGGGACTGTTACTGTGGGGTCAGGAAAAGACAGCCAAGTACAGTTTGGAAGATGTGGGGATTGGACTGCTTAACTCTGTGGGGGGTCTAGAGTAATGGGCAAAGCCACTTATTAAGTATGTTCAAGTCTAGCACAAATGGGATGTAAAGACAGTAGATTGAATGTGAAATACATTTAAAAAGAATCTACACAGCAAAGTGTGTTAAAGGATGAGGTGTTACAGTCCAGAGAAATGGCCGGGTATGAACTGTGGGAGCGAGAGGTGGGAGACCCCCCATCAGTAGTAACCAAATTCCCCTCTACGGATTTGTTCTGGTATACCTGTTGCTTTTTCTCAGGTACTTGGCTAGTGCCTGAGGAAAGTACCCAGACGTGGGATTTATGAGGAAGATTCCCTTATGGAGCAGAAGTGCTCATAGGTGGTTTAGGGAGCCACCAGTAAATGTTTCCATGCTATATAGAAAGTGTCCAAGTGGCTGGCAAGGGAACTGAGCCAGTGTAAACCCAGAGCAGTGCATAGTTCGGGCTGTGTGCCCAGTGTGTTTCAGAGCCTGAGGGCTAAAGTGAATGAGGATGTTCTGGTCTCTAAATCTGCATTACCAGGAGTGTAGCCCCGTGGGGGTCCATCTATGCTTTGTTTATTCTGTTGGAAGTGAATAAAAGCCACACTTTAGAATCCCACTTCTGGTATTGGACATTACAGTTATTGCTTCCTTTGTCCGGAGTTACTTGGGTGCCCCTCTGCAGAGTAGCCAAACCTAGCCAATGTGCAGAGTGACATATTCCTCCCCGAACCCAGCCCACCAGGTAGAGCTGTCAGATAGAAACGGCATACTTGGGTGGGGGTTACAAAATGCTGACATCCAATAAGGGACTCTTTATATGGACACACAGGAACTCATAAACTGTATCCATTTAGTTTATTGGACCTGGAGAAGCCAGTCTCTATAACACTACAGTCTGTGTAATCATGTTTTTTTCTTTTCCCTTAATATTCAAGTTTAACTGCATTGATGACTAGGTGAGGGGAGGTAATACCTTTATTACTGAAAGCAGGTACTTGATTCACATCATCACTATCTCTTTTTTTGTTTTGTTTTGTTTCCTAATAATGGAGATTGTAGCTACGTGAATAAGGGCCTGAAGACTAAAGGCCTATAAAAAAGCAGACCTCCCATTAGGACCTGAGCAGCAGGAGGGGATGAGAATTTTGCAGCACACATGTTTTATTTTAATCAAGATAAGGCAATAATGATAATTGGATGGTGGGACAGACATAAGATGGTCTAAGATAAATGAACAGACGGGGAGCTATGAATGTCAGTAGCTCTCAGAACTATAAAGGCTATTTAAAGATTAAGAAAGAATGTGAGTATACTAATATAAAGATATGGCAAACAGGGGAGCAAATAGCTGCCAATGGAAAATAGCTCAGTTTGACTATTTCCGTGGGCCAGTCTGTTATTGTTTATATTATACTATTTGTTTTGTAATTTTGTGGACCAACAGTTTTGTTATCTTTTGGGGTGATTGTAACCCTCTGGAGGCCGGGAGTATTATAACCCGGTGTTCCTCTAGTATTTCTTGGGGACGGAAGTGCACAAAGGAGAAAAGAATGGATCTCCCCTGCCTTGGAAGTCACTGATTTAATCCCCCCAACATGTTACACACTTTGGGAAGGGATTCACAATGTCTGTAGTTACTGGGGTACTTTATTTTTTGACCCGTGATTTTTATTGAATATGGCCCAGTTGGCTAGACAGTTGTTAATTAGACTATCAAGACAAAAAGGGAAAAAATAGTTGTTTCTTGAACAGTGTGCAAACTAGGAAACAGCAGGAACAGTTTACTAGGGCACTGAATGTATGGAATGGCTATGTGGTAGAACTAGGTTTGTAACATGGCATTAGTAAGGTGCCTCGGATCCCGCGATCCGATAGGTGTAGGAGGGTCACGAGACGGCAGCCGAAGCGGGCATTAACGCTTATATGCCGCGTCTGCCGCCGGCAGTGTACCGTCAGCAGCTGACCTCAGCCTAGCAGCACTGGGCACAGCAGGGGAGCGAAAGTGTTTCCGGGCAAGAGTGGTGCAGCGACGGGAGACAAGGTTGGATGCGGACGGAAAAGGGGAGGGGGGGACAAGAAGCAGGGGCGCACCGAACGCAGACACAGGATCGCGGGAGACAGATAGGGGATGCCGGCAAGCGGGGACTCAGCAAGAGGGAAGGGGAAGTGATGCGGGGGGCAGGCAAATTTGCATGCGGATGCACACTGCGGGATATCAGCAGCATCGCGGAGACCTCCATCGCCGTATAAAGGAAATACCCGCGCACATTGGCAGAAACACCGGACTGTGATGTGAGCCGCAGTGCCTTGTGTACTTACATCCTGTAAGTATGTAGAGCGAATCAGTAAGTAAATGTAGGTGTCAAGGAAGATTGAAAAGTGCAGCAGAAACGTGTCCTCACAGCTCTGACTCCCCCTGTTATGTGGCTCCAAGCACAATAACCAGGTTCCTAGCAACTCCATTGTCCCTGTACAAGCATTAAGCCACTCCGTCGGTGGCATCTAATGGATCATTGATGGCCGGGGCGAGTAGCCCTCGGCCTTGGGCCTGGTGCCACCCCCATGCATCAATCCAGCATTAGATGCCACCTCCGTCGTGGCTTAATGCTTACATAAGTGGTGGTGGTGGGGGGGAGTGTTATGTATGTGAAATGGTAATGCATTGCATTACTTCTGCCACTTGAGGGCAGCATTCCGATATGTGTAAGCTAGAAAGAGAGCACACAGAGAGTGTTGTTGAAACTAGAGAGGCTCCTGAATAAAAATGAAAGCTGCTGTATTCCTGTTGCAGTGTGAGTTTGTCGAACAAGACCAGATTAAATGTTAGAACATAACAGGAAGGGCAGGACTGGGAGCATGGATCAAATCAGACAAGGGGCAGTTTGTGGAGCAGGACGAATACAGGTTTATGTTGTAAGAGCTGGGATTCAGTGGGAGACAAACCCAAAGCCCATTTGGGGCATGTATAGTGACTTTCTCTTTAAACAGAACTAAAAATGGCTGTATTTCTGGTAAAATTCATGTCACTCAATATTAATGGGCTTAACAACCCCATTAAGAGATCCCGACTCTTTCAGTATTTTAAAAAACTATTAAACAAAGTGATCTTTCTTCAGGAGACTCATCTAACCAAGGGAGAACACTTGAAGCTGTCCTTGGTTGGGGGCCGATATCGGGTTTTTTCATCCTCATATATCCAAAGGGTAAGCATAGAGAGAGGCACAGCAATTTTTAGTTTTTGTTGACCAGGTAAGTGCACTAGACAAATCCTGCCTATTTTCAGGCACGACCCGGGGGAGGGGGAGGGGGATACAGATGAATGCCAACTGACCTTGAACCAGATTAAGCTGTTGGTGGTATTTTTAGTGAATGAGGGAAATTTGGCCAGGACACCGGAAATTCCCCTACTCTTTTCGATAAGTGCCATGGGATCTTTAACATTCACCTGAACTACCACCAATCCAGGCAGATGGGACCTTGGTTTAACGTCTCATCCAAAAGACGGCACCTCAGAAGTGCAGCACCCCTCTCATGCTACACTACAGTGTCAGTACTGGGATATTAACCCAAGTGCCAGATGTGGGAACTGAACCCACAGCCCTCTGATCTCCCGGCTTCAGAGGCGAGTGTGCTACCTACTGAGCCACCGACACTGTACTGACATTTTGATCCCTTCCACCACTCAATTTCAGATGGAGTTACAATATGTAGACTCAAAGGGATGTTATGTGATATTAACAAGTCTCTTATATGGGAAACAGGTTACATTAGCTAATGTTTATTTTCCCCCGCAAGCTTTCCCTGGCCAAACTTAAGCAGTTTTTTAGTAAACTATTAGGATGCAGGGCTGCTTGATCATGGTAGGGGACTTAAATTTGACCCTTTCGCCACAACTAGACACTTCCACACTGGCGGTACATCGCCTGACTGCGGCGCAGAGATATTTCCGTACCCAAGAAACGTCTCTGGGGCTAACTGATGTCTGGCAACATTTTTTTCCTGCCATTAGGGCATATACTTTTCATTCACCACGTTTTAACATGCATTCCCGCTTAGACAATTTTTTTTATTTCAAAAGAGCATACCGATTGGTTGCAAGATATTACAATTTGCTCTAGGTTTTTGCCTGATCACTCTCCTTTGCTATTCGATTTAAATATTCCAAGGAAGACCTCTGGGTGGCATTTCAATACCTCCTAGGGATGAGAGCTTAAAAAAAGCTTTCAATATTAAAATCTCACAAATTCTAACTAAAAATACCACTCTGGAGGTATCTTCTAGTATCATATGGGACACACTGAAAGTGGTTATCCGCGGTGAAATTATAGCATATGCTACATATAAGAGAAAGCAATGGGAGGCGGCATATAAAAAACTACAGGCAAAACTTTGGGAACTTCAGCAGGCCCCAGAGGCTTGCACCCCTATGGGTAGAACCTGGATTAATCAGCTAAAAGTGGCCTTACAAAAAAGTTTAGATGAAACAATACAACAGGCACTATTTTATGTTAAGAAATATTGATATGGAGGAGGTCCTAAGGGAGCTTGAAATTTAGCCCAGCGCCTTAGAGGTCATAGGACATCCTCGTGTATCTCACAGCTGGCATTCTCGCAGCAAGGCCTAACTGCCAAGATGACACCAGAGATCTTGGGAGATATTTCGGACTTATTACTCCCAGCTATATAAAGCCACTCCCTCAGTGGGGAACTCTCAGTTTGAGAAATGTTTTGCCCAGCTTTCCCTACCTACCATATCCTAGGGCTGTGCCGAAAGGCTCAATGCCCCTATAACAGTAGAGGAACTAAAAACAGCACTTTCCCGTAGTAAAACATTGAAGGCCCCGGATCTGGATGGGCTACCATCAGAATGGTATAAGTGTAACCCCCTTGCAAATGGGGGTTCCAAGAAATGCCTGCTTGGGCTTACCTTAGCCCTGTCCTTCTCCCGCTGTCGCTCAGACTTCTCTCAACTTGGCCCCTAATTTTTTCTGGCTTCCCAGGTCCTGTTTGCCCTCATGAGTGCCCCAGCCTGCAGCCCAAATGAGAATCCAGCCCCTCTGGGCTGAAAATGTTGACCGCGATCTCCTGCTGCAAAAGCGATGCCTCCAGGGCAGCAGGAGTTGTGTTGACATGCAAAGCGCTTTTGATATGGGGCCGCTTGTTTTGTGGTCACCTCGGGGACTGTGCCATGGGTCCCGGGATCCCTTCCACCTAGTTGGGACCCGGTGGCCACGGACAGCCTGCTGGGGGAACGGTCAGATGAAAATTAATAGTTTGACTGGGGCTCATTTGTGTATGCCTGTGCAGGGGCCCCGGTCGTCTGAATAATGCATAACAGTGTGTCTGGCTGCCTCCCAGGTAGCTATGTTCAGCTCCAGCTGAAAAGTAAAGAACTGAAATGTTTTAAACAATGAAACTTATTGCTGCATATTGGGGAATGACTGCACATGTGGGGAGAAGTGTTTAAGTTTAAAATAAATACAGTTTGCTTGGCAATTCCAGTATTTTGGGACTCGTGTGTCAGCCTGTCAGCTGCTGCAGGGGAGCTTGCTAAAGTGCAGTAGCGACAGGAAAAGTAAGAGCCACATTTTTCATCTGTGCAGCGACTGCAAGTGCAGCCTTTAAGCTACAGAACTGTGGGGCATATAATTACTTCTTTCTGGCTGCACCAGGACATTATTCAGGACTGTATCTAATCTGCTTTAAGGGACAGTGGGTTATGCAGCCATTGCCAGCAGTACAGCCAATTGGAATTGCAGCAGTAGAAAACCAGGACTTGTGGGACATTCACTGCATCTCATGGGTAAGCACCCAAGTGCTTATGGGGGCTTACAGGGACATTATTTTCGGCGCCAAATCTACAACTCAATTGTGCCTCAAGTGTTCTGATTGACAGGTCTCTCAGCAAGTTGGAGACATGTCACCCCATCCCTGCTACCAGTCAGGAGTCGAGCTAAGAGCTCTATAAAGAGACAGTGTTGCCAGTTTGTCTGGAGATTCAGAGAGAGAGAGATTGAGAGTGGGTGCTCGGGCTCCAGCCTTGCCACCAGGCCTGGGCCACTTAATCCAAGCCCCTTCAGTCTTCAGGGGACTTTTATTATTTCCTTAATTAAAAGTTTACCAGTTACAGTAATTGTACTTTCTGCAACTGCTAGTCTGGAGGTTGCCAGTACTGTCCTCCAGAGGCTAACCTTCCCTCCCATGTCAGGGAAAGATGCGGACCGAAGATCAGATGTCCAGCAGCGGTGAGAGCGCTGACCAGACCAGAGGACATCATGCAGCGGTGAGAGCGCTGACCGAGTACCTGAGCAGTGAGAGCGCTGACCAGACCAGAGGACATCATGCAGCGGTGAGAGCGTTGACCGAGTACCTGAGCAGTGAGAGAGCTGAAGAAGTCTTCAGGATGCCTTCGATTGCGGAAGAGACCCGTGGAGGACCTGAGTGAGTACCCTTGTACCTCCTGGTGCGAGGGAGAAGCTAAGCCCCATTGAGAAATGTGTGCTGTTAAGTGTGAAGTATTGAAGTTATCAGTCTGGGCTACTAACCCCATAAGAGACTGCCTAGTTCAAGTAATGGATGCATTTTGTCTGTGGCCCAAACGGCTAAGTTGCAGGTGCAGCAAGATGCTGGGCATAGTGAATCATGTAAATGTGTTGCAAGTTGTGTAGCTGTGGGTTAGAGTCCTGCCATCATGAAGTCGACTGCCAAAACGCCTTTGCCACTTCATGGGACAGGAGGCCCTAGAGCATACAATGTCTAGATGTGCTGGATAAGACTCTGTGAATAATGTTCTTAGTATATAGAATGTACTGGATGTGACTGCCTGTGACTAAAGTATGGGATGCTTGATGAAAATGCCATTTCCAACTTACTCTGGATGGATGCCTTTTGGTATATAAAGTACTGGATGTGACCGTATTTGAATTGCATATAGGATGCTTGACAAAAGTATCACCCTAATTGCATTTGGATGGGACTTTCAAGTATGGTGCTGAATGTTCTGGATGTAAGATCCACATAGCTTGTCTTGGAATGTTCGGAAGTCTGCGAGTGCAGGGCAATCCCTGATTTTGTCTGCAAGTGCAGGGCAATCCCTGCTGTGGTTGTAAATAGTAGTCTGTAACTCGGTAAGGATCCGTCTCCAAGTTGCCCCCACCCTCGAATTAATAGCTGGCCACCTCGACTAGCTGCTACTCCTCCAGGCCTGCAACATCTTGGACTGTGGTATCTGTTTAACCAGTATGGTATGCGATTGCGTGGTTTCTGCTGTATCTGGGACTGGTACCAGTGTGGGTATTAATAATTATGTTTGACATCTGATTTATCAGCAGCTAGATAGCCAGGGAGCTGGATGTCTTAAGTCGAATGGTAAAATGTGATTTATGTCTGCCTGTTAATATGTAGCCACCCAGCTGGAGGGTTTACCAGCAAAATCTAAATAATCTCTGTACATGTGTAAATAGGATGAGATAACCTCTACTCCTCCTGTTTCCCCAACCTAGCTCCTATATCCTCCCCAAAATAAATATCTTATTTGTTGTTTGAAATCCTTTGTGAGCATATTATTGGAGACAGTCTTTAATTCTAAATGTGGAAATGTGAGGAACTGTGTATTGGGGCTTGTCTGGGGAAGGTAAATGGTCATCGTGGGTGGTGTAGGAGCTCAAGGGGCTACATCCAGCACCATCTCACCCACGTAAAGCACCCTGAGTGGAGGCACTGCGCAAAAGTATTCAGAAATGGTTTGTCAAATAGCTAACCCAAACCCCTTAGCCTATGTTGCAGGGGTGTAACACTGGGGGTGGCACCGCCCAGGGGTTACATAAGGCTTTTATTAAAAACCTTGCTTCCCCATTGCTGGCTACTTTTCGAGAGGTGCAGGAGGGGGGATCTCCCCCTTCCTCCTGGGCCTACGCTACTATTTCCCCAATATTAAAACAAGGTAAAGATCCGGGATCAATCACTTCCTATAGACCAATTTCCATTTTAAATATGGACTATAAATTATTTATGTCCATTTGGGCACATGGATTGGAGGAGATTTTCCCAAACCTAATACATTCGGATCAGTTGGGTTTTATTTGTACCAGACAGTCTATGGACAATATTCATAGAATGATGCACTTAATAGACCATATAAATCAGAGAACTATTCTGGCAGCCTTGGTCAGCCTAGATACTGACAAGGCATTCAGTAGAGTTTCATGGCCCTTTTTATGGAGGACCCTTGCCGGTTTTGGCCTTCCTGAGGAGTTTATATTGTTACTGCAACGTATTTATGCCTCACCCCGGGCCTTTATAAAAGTGAATGGTCAATTGTCTCTACCAGTCCCTTTGACATGTGGGACCCGTCAGGGCTGCCCCCTGTCGCCCCTCTTTTTTGCTGTATATATTGAACCTTTAGTGGAAATACTTGGACAGCACCCAGATATCCATGGTGTCCCATTGGGAGGGCGTGCGTTTACACTCTCATTATATGCAGATGACATATTGTTGACTCTGCTAGACCATGAACGACCCATCCCGGCTATGATCAAGGTACTGAAGAATTTCACAACCCTTTCCGGCTATGAGATAAATGTGCAGAAAACAGAAATTCTGACCCTCACTTACACTCCAACACAGACTTTGAAGAAGATTCTCCCATCCCACTGGCAGGGTAATAAAATTAAGTGTTTGGGAGAGCCTCTGCCACAGAATTTAGATCACCTAGAACTATTTAATTTAGAACCGTTTACTCAGGACATAGAAAATTTGATTGGGACCTTTATTTTATTTATTTATTAAATTTTGGTGACCGGGTAGGCCCACTGAGCCCCGAAGGTCCCTTTTTCAGGGGCGACCCGTGATAACAATACAAGATAAAATACAGTGGAGAAAAACTTTTGATTACATAGGTTGTTCAAGCATAAGGTGGTTACAGACAGTGGTTACAGGCATGGTTATCATCATGACACAGTTTTGCCTTGGTACTACTTGGCATAGTGATATACGTGAGGTAGCATTGGTCCCTAGGTGTCCAGATACTAGACGGAGGTACGTGGTCGGCTCACCTTTGGGAAGGTTTGATGCAGAAAAAGGGGATACCTTAAGAGCCGTGGCAGTGGCATGCACTTGTGGCCAGTATATGGGACTTGAGCCTGGTGTAGAAGTTCGTGAGTGAGGAGGTGTCCTGGACCAGGGAGCGGAGCTTGTTCCATAGGCTGGGGGCTTGGCAAGAAAAGGATCTGCCGCCAGCATTGGTCCTTACTCTAGGGACTTCTAGTAGTGTTCATTCTGATGTCCTTAAATTCCTAGGGTTGTGTTTAATGACTATGGTTCTGGCTATGCTTGGTGGAGCGGGGGGTTTGAGTAGCTTGTAGGCCTGGACAAGCAATGGGTATTGGAGGCGAGTGGCCAATGTGGGCCATCGGAGCTGGGCCAGAGTGTCACAGTGGTGACGTCGCGGGTGGTCTTGGGTAGTGAACCAAGCTATTTTGTTGTATATGATTTGCATCCTGGATACCTCTTGCTTTTCTAGATTCCACTCATATGACTATTTTTCCCAAAATATATATAATTATTAGTATTTTTTTTTTTTTTTTTCAAACTTTACCATTTGTACCTTTTCGGTACAATTTCATGGCCTGGAATAGAATCCTCTCTAGATTTGTGTGGGCAGGGAAACGCCCTAGGATAAGGAGGTCTTTGCTGCAATTACCGGTTGACAGGGGGGCATGAGCCTTCCAAATCTATTAGAACATCACAGAGCAGTCACTTGTAAAACAGTTATGACATGGCTTAATAATGTATATCAAGTGCCATGGAAATTCATTGAATTTTTACTGAATGATCCATTTAATATTCTTCCGATTGTTTTTGCACCACTGTCAATCCCCCCCAAATTGTAAAAATTGCACATTTGGCACATGCCACACTTTAAGAAGTTGGTATGGGATTAGAGCCCTAACAACATTAGAGCAGACCTTCTATTATTTCCGACTATAAACAGCAGAACAAGAATTTTTACTGGCACAAATGGACCTCACTTTCCGTGGGTGGCACAGAAGGTTTTTTTTTTCTTTGATATATCAATTTTTAGACACCCAGGGAGTAGCAACTTTTGTAGCCTTGCAAGCAACCCGTCATCTGCCTCATCAGGATAATTTCTGGTACCTGCAAGTGAGGGCATTTCTATTGAGGAAGAACCCTCCTCGGAATGCTTTGCCAAGTCCCATACCACAATTTATGTATCTCTTAATGGAAGCTATACGGGGCTCACATATACCACATCTCATTGGTCTTACTTATCAGGCCCGTGGGCATCATTGGGCCGAATCTACTCAGAATATTTTAACACAGTGGAATACAGATTTTGGCTCTGATATTATGTATGAAAAATGGTTGGAACCAATTCTCCCCTCCATGAAAATATCACAGGCCACATATTGGCGGGAATTTATTTGGAAGTGTCAGACCTACTTTTTTAATAACCCCGACAAATTGATCAAATATTTAGCACTGAAATATGGAGCATGTTGGAGGCGATGTGGTGAACCCCGGGCAATATGGTGCACATATTTTGGAGCTGTCCGAAGATTGTTCATTTTTGGCAAGAGATCGGCTCAAGTTTAGCACAATTAATAGTTGCTGAACTGATTTTAACACAACAGTTGGTATTGAGATATATGTACAGTGTGTGTGTGTGTGTGTGTGTGTGTGTGTGTGTGCACACACACACTACCTCAAAAGGTGGTATCAGTGAGAAGTAAATTATATCTTTATTAGCGGCAAAGAAAATGATCACCCACCTGTGGCACACCACTGCTGGCCCAAAATTAGCTCAGTGGCATTCAGTGATTAATGAAATTTATTTTTTAGAATGTACAATCTCTACTCAGTTGGGTAGAGCACAGCAATTTGAGTTGTTGTGGAGGTCATGGGTCTTTTATATATCTCAAATAGATGAATCATTTGTTCCATAAACCACATTTGGAAACCAAATACCTAAGAAAATAACCCCCGGCCGGCCCCCCCAATGGGTAAGAATATAGTAAGAAGTGTATTGTTTGGTTGGAATTGCCACATTCTGCATATACTTGTCAATGATTGTGATTGGGTCGACGATGAACTCTCGCAGTTTGGTCAAGACTTCCTCCAGCTGATTAATTCACTGGGCTTCTCACAGCTGATTACCTCTGCGACTCATAGTCACGGTCATTCCTTGGACCTAGTCTTCCTTCAGGGTATGGAGCCCTCTGATTTGGTGGTGGAGCCAGTCAGTTGGCTGGACCATCACACCATAAGGTTCAATTTCCAGGCCCCCCGTATATAGGCCTACCCCTACGGAGATGGTCCAGTATCGCCCTTTAAGGAGTTTATCCCCTGATGGCTTGTTGGCGCTGCTGGACCCATCGGGGCTGCCGAGGAATAGTGGTGACCCAGATGCCATAGTCCGGGGTTATAATGATGCTGTGACTGGGGCTCTGGATTGTCTCGCTCCTGTCCACGTTCGTCCGCTTAGCAAGTGCCCTCGGTCCCCTTGGTTTGATGGGACCTTGAGGGAGCTGAGGAAAGTGGGACGAAGGCTGGGCGTGCTGGCATAAATCTGGCCTGGATGGCGACAGACTTAGATTGTTAGCCATTATAAGGACTATCAATCGGCTATTTCCATAAGAAGGCAGAGTTCCTGTCCAGGGAGATTGCTGTGGCACAAAATCGACCAGCTCAGCTCTTCTGAACTGTAGACAGACTCTGCAGTCTCAGAGAGCATTGTCGCAAGGGAAGTGCGACAAGCTCGGTCGCTTTTTTGCTGATAAGGTTGCCGACATCAGGTCTTAGATTCACAGGGGCGGTGATCGGTGGGAGGTGGCAGCTCCTCTGTCTGTGTGGTCTGACTTTGGCCAGCCGTCGATCGGAGATGTCATGAAGATTATCCAGTTTTTGTGGCCGACCTACTGTGGTTTGGACCCTGGCCCAACGCACCTCCTTATGGGGTGTGTTGAGACCATTGGCTCGGTCCTTGCTGAGATAGTCTGGTGTTCATTAGACTCCGGGGTGTTTCCAGACACCCTGAAAGAGGCGGTAGTGGTACCCCTTCTTAAGAAACCATCTGTCGACCCAGACTGTCTTGCTAACTACAGACCCATCTCTAACCTTCCCTTTGTGGGTAAGGTTATTGAGAAGGTGGTCACACTACAGCTGGAGGATCATTTGACCATCCACGACATCTACAATCCTCTCCAGTCCGGTTTCCGGAAATGGCATAGTACCGAGATGGCCCTTGTTCGGGTTCTCAATGATTTCCTAACAGTAAGAGATCGGAGGAGCCTTTCCATCTTGGTTTTTCTTGATATCTCGGTGGCATTTGACACTGTGGACCATGGGGTGTTGGTCGGGCGCCTGCGATCAATCTGTGGACTGTCCGGTACAGTCCTCAGATGGTTCCATTCCTTCCTCACTGGCAGGTTTCAGAGAGTTGTCTGTGGGGTTTACTCCTCTGACAAGGTCTCCCTGCCATGTGGGGTTCCACAGGGCTCTGTACTGTTCCCCCACGTTGTTCGCAGTGTATATGCTGCCGTTGGGAGACATTGTAAGGCGGTATAGGCTGAGTTTTCACTGCTATGCAGATGATACTCAGCTCTACCTGTCCTTTGTGCCCGATCAGGGGGGCGCTGTCTCGAGTTTTAATGACTGCCTTTCTGAGATTGAGGATTGGATGAGTGCCAGTTGGCTGAGGTTGAATCTGGATAAGATTGAGGTTTTGGTGGTGAACCTGGGCCGTCAGGTAGAGAGGCCATCAGGTGGGCGAGCCTCCGGGCTTTGGCTGAGTGGTTGCCAGCTGACGACCTCTGAACGGGTGCGAGATCTGGGTGTGATTCTTGATGATGAACCGACGCTTAAACATCAGGTGTCGTCCGTTGTCAAGACTGCCTTTTACTATCTAAGGAATGTAGCCCGGATCAAACACCTAGTTCCGCCCGATGACCTACCAGTTTTAGTTCATACCTTTGTAACCTCACACCTTGATTACTGTAATGCCTTGTACCTAGGGCTACCAGAGGTCGATATCCGCCGCTTGCAGCTGGTGCAGAACGCAGCAGCTAGGGTGTTGACTGGGCTACCTCGTAGCTGTCATGCCACGCCGGTGCTGCGCAATCTGCACTGGCTGCCTGTTCAGTGGCAGATCACCTTTAAGGTCGGTTTACTGACCTACAAGGCCCCTACGGACGGGTCAGTTATCTACAGATCTTCATCCCTATTGCCCTCCGGCTGCTTTGCTCCACCAGCGAGGGATTGCTAGAAATTCCCAGGGTTGATCTAAAATAAACTGGGGCCTGTGTGAATTGTATTGCTCCTGTGGAACTCTCTACCTCGTCCGGATTCGACAGTGCTTGACGGTGGCGAGTTTTAAATCTGTGTTAAAAACTCATTTATTTACCTTGGCATTTCCTGATTTTATTTGACTTGCTGCAGCTGTTTTTGTATATGCGTAATTTTTATGAATTTTATGGTTATGTACTAGCGCTATGGTTTTGGAATAGCGCTATTTTACAAATAAACGATGACTGATTGATTGATTGATTGTTAAACTCATGTTATTGATCAATTTGTGCTTTGTATACTGTCCCGCTGTAATGGAATCTGAAAAAGAAAGAATATGAAAAGAAAACATGCATGCATTATGTTTATAGTGTATAATATATAGTAAGGTTAGTTCCCTGGAGGAACAGTAGGTTCCAGGTATTATAGGGAACTTGGGCAGATTGGATAGCCCTATGATCTTTTCTGCTGTCATTTTCTGTGTTTCTCTGAAGCTGAGAAGGCTGCTCTCAGTCGACCAGGTATTGGTAAGTTGTCATGCAGTGTCTGGTATTTCACTCTAGCATGTGCCAAAACAAAAGTTGCACACATCATGCTTCATGCAAAGATCAGCCTCGCAGACATAACTTTGACCTTGTTTGCTCGTTTCATTTTACATTATTGTAACGTGTTTATACCTGCAGGAAGGAGTCTTGCATTGAAGAACAAAATATACTTACTCCTGCAACCTGTGTAGGTGTCTGCAATTTCTGCATCTACCAGGCAGGGGGTATGCACCATGTTAGCCGCTGACATTTTAGCTGTGGCTTCTGTGTCTGCCTTGATGCTAAACTTCCCCCCCCCAACCCACTACTACCACCACCACCACCAGAGAACATCAGCATATCCATTGCAGATGTTGTAAGTTGCATTTTTAAGTTACTCACCTGCCTTGACAAGTGGTCTTTTTTATTTTTTTTTTTTGAGTATTAAACTTGACTAAGTCTTCTAACTAGGCCAGTCTTTATTATACAATGGCAAGAAAAATTAGTGTAACTTGATTGGCTGCTGACCCCTAGACACAGTGATGTTATTAGACAATAACATCACTGTATCTAGGACAGGTACAGAGATGACCGCAGAACTGTCAATGAAGTCCGTCCCCCCCCCCAGTGAAGCCCCCGCTAAGCTAATACAGATTCATAGTACCTTTTCAGTTCCAACAGCTCATTGTCTCTCCCCTCCCACATACACACAAAATCTTTCATCCCCCCATATTCAGTAACTGTCATACTCTGTATGACACACTGCTGCATGTTGTTGCAGATTTTTATTTTTCAGAAACAAGCGCCTTTGCTGACATGCAGTGAACTATACTGAATGTAACTGCCAGTCACACGACTACAGAGAGCAAGTAACATTCGCCACCCCAGAACGCTTCCGCACATTATTCTGATCCTCACAGTCATACCCACATAGCTAAAATAAAAACAAAAAGTGTGGCATACAGCACAAGCCATCACTCCAAACGGCTTTTTCGTTCCTCGTTTCACTTCGCGACTGACAGTGCGTGCACACTGTAACGTCATCCTATATAGTCACTTAGCCGCAAACCTTGCTCCGATTCCCATTACCAGTGCTCAACTTTTCTTGCAGTCCAGTTTCTGTATTCAAACTGCACTGTCGCTCACAAGTGTTCGGGTCCTCACGGTGGGGGGAAAATACTGTCTGTGGGCAACAGCAGAGGAAAACAGAACAACAGGGCACAGGGATTCAGAGACAAACAAACCCAAGTGAATACAGGGCTGTCATGTAGGGCAGCGCCACCTGCTGGACCAAAATATGGACTTTTTTCAATATGTATACCTGCCCTAACAAAAGTTTTTTAGAAAGTATTTCAAACATAGTTTTCACATTTTCTTCTCTTTTTTAAAAAAAAGAGCCATTGTATAATAGCAATAAGGCACTCCAGGGTGTGTGTTATTGTGTAATAATGTCACTCCTGGGGTGGTGGAAGCACTCAGCTTCGCCTCGTGCTTCAACCCACCCCAGGAGTGACGTTATTACACAATAACACAAACCCTGGAGTGCCTTATTGCTTAAATAACAGTCTCAAAAAAAAAGGGGGGGGGCTGTAGTTGTACAACCTGGCTGTGTGTGAGACTGACAGTGGGGGAGAACTCTGATGTGTTCAGAAGGTCTGAAGGTGGTGGATCTGTCTGGAAATGACTTGAAAGATAACGTTTGTTATTTTAAGATGGTACCCAATGTTAGAAAGTTTTGCATTTCTGTAGAATCATCTTTTTCTTTTGCATATGTTTTCCTGTAAGCCCTTTTGTTTTTATTCTTACCAATAAATATATTGTATGTATGTAGTAGCCTTTTATTTATCCTAAGAGCCTGACAGGTGGTTTATTGTTGCAACCTCTGAGGCAGCCGTCATTCTGAAGGGGCACGCTATCCTGTTTTAAGTAAATCCTTCCTGCTACAGGAAGTGATTTAGGTAAAGTTGGTAAGACAAACTTTTACCCAGCCTAGGGTTTGAGCAGTCTGCCTTGACTTGATACAGGCAAATGTGTGACTGGGTTCAAAGGGTCCAGGTGCTTTGGGCATTCCACCTTCACAGAGAGCTGAGTGTGGGCGCAGGACACTGTACGGGGTAAACCAGGGTGAAGATGTGCAGCTGCCAGGGGCAAGGGGGTGCAGACAGGTGGTTTGTCACAGATGTGGAAGTCCCTTAAGCTTGTGCACAAGTGGACTAAAGGAACAAACTTACTGGTCAAACAGAAGGCCTATCAAGTTGATCTTGCAACAGAGAAAAATAAGAATACGATTGGCTTGGACCTCCAATGAGAACAGGAGTGTAAGGGATAACTGAAACCACCATTGGCTCTAATGAAGTGCGTAAAGGATACACAATGGCCCAATTCAAAATAAGCAGTTTATCTCCACGTATTTTAGAGGAGAATAGGGCCTGCTTGGTGGCACTGAGGTTGAGGCACTGGGCGCACACCTCGCACATCGTCGGTAACCGGGTTTTATGTGGACTTGGTTTACCAGGGGCTGGCAGGGAGAGAAAGGATTGAGCATCTGGAGGATTGCCTTCCTCTCCTGAGGAGGGAGGGTTTCAATTCTTGGCACTCGCCTGGCCCATAGCATTGGCTGGGGGAGAGATAGGCTGGAACTGCACGCATTTGGGGGGGGGGGGAGTGGAGGCTGCTGACACTCTACGCATGGAAGCATGTGTGGAGTCGTCCAGTTGGCATTGCACGCCACTCCTCTGGGGAGAACTGTGAAAATCCGTGGCTGACCAAGCTGCCGTTGTCCCCGATCAACAAAAGCCATGCTGCCTCATGCATGAAGGGAAGTCCTGGAGGAAAGCAGGGAAGTGTGACTGGGCAGTCAGCATCTGGAGGGTGGCTTGGACTCTGTGATGGAAATGACTAACTGCAAAAAAGAAGTGAGAAAGAAATAAGTGCCTTAGCATCGCCTGGGGGGGATTACCTCCAGAAAGGCAGAAGTGATCTTTCCACTGTACAACTGCTGGTTAGGCCATACCTCGAGTATTGAGTATAGTTTTGGAAACCACATTTAAAGAGGGACATTACACTCCTAGAGAGGGTCCAAAGGAGGGCAACCAGAATTATCTGGGGCCTGGGGGAGAGGACCTATGAGGAGAGGCTCAAGGAGCTCGACATGTACACCCTGGAGGAGAGGAGGGACAGGGGAGACATGATAGAGATCTTTAAGTACATGAAAGGGATCAATAAAGGAGGCCCAGTCAGGGTGCTCCAAAGGAAGGAGGGTGGGGCAACAAGAGGTCACGGGTGTAAGCTGGAAGGGGGCTGGCTCAGAGGGGAGAGGAGGAGATGTTATTTCACTGAAAGGGCGGTGGAGCCATGGAATGCACTGCCCAGGGATCTTGTAGAGGTGGAGACTGTGGACGGTTTTAAGAGGGGATGGGACAGGTACAGGGGGAGGGTAAATCTGACCAGACCCAATACAGGTGGAACATCTGGGACTGGGGACAGTATAACCCGAGGGGGGAGGCACCAAAATCGGCCCCCAGTGCGCGTGCTGAAAATCGAGCAGACTCTAGAGAGACCATTAGGCCTATTCTCCTGGCATTTTAGTATGTTTGCTGGGATTTGAGCCCAGGCTGCCTGGAATACTGCTGCGGTTGTGCTACTAGCTGTGCCGCCAAGGCAACTCAGAACCTGGGACTTCCAGAAGCACATTACTTTTTCTGTAGGGCACAACCTGGTGTTGCACATAATTACATTTACATTCACAGGGTGCGATGTATCCGTTTATGGAATCCAGACAAACATAAAAGAGAAAGAAATAAGTGCCTTAGCTGGGATTCGAACCCAGGCTACTTTGAGTACCATTTTAGCTGCGCTCCCGGAACTTCCAGAAGCATACTACTCTTCTCTCTACTACACAACATGGTGCTGCACAGATAATTACATTTACATTTACAAGGGTGTGTGTGCACATATATGGAACCCAAACAAACAGAAGAGAGAGAATTCAAGTGATTTTCCAACCTATTTGAAACTCTGTTTGGGCTTCATAACGCAATACCTTACGGCAGCGTTAGCCAATTGTTGCCAAAAATATAATTTTTAACTGTGCCGTTTTAGGTAGAGAAGGGTTCGCAACTGCAACTGAACCCATGGCCAGCCGATCCTTTCCACTTCCTGGTCTGCCGGCCCCTTCCCCGCACTCAGAGATTTTGTGATGTCTAAGCAGGGAGAGTGAGGGGGGTGCGCCCCATAAAGTCTATGGGGACATTTTTTCAGTGCCTTTTTATGTAAGTTTAAGCATTCTTAGAGGAAAATGAAAGCCACCACTCTAGGGCCTTTATTAGTTGAGTGGTGGCTTTCATTTTCTTCTAAGATTACTTAAAGAGCCACTGACAGCATTAGCAAAACTTTGAAAAAAGTAAGGTTTATATTCCGCTTCATCCCATTTTCTTTAGTACTTCATATATTTTCAGTAATTAATTCACCATTTTCTTTATTACTGAAGACAATTGCATGAAAACAAGATCCCTGTTCACTACGTTATATCTACTCTGGCTGCTTCTCCACACATGGCATCACAATCTCCTATTTATGACATCATAATTATCTCCACAGCAACCTATTTTGATGTCATAAACAGAATTATTATGTCAGGTGTAGGCAGGCAGCCAGAGCTCAAAGAGCAGAGATACTGTATTGATGCAAATACCCCTACAATAAGGAAATAAGGGTGAGAATTACAGAATAAAATACAAAATATAAGCTAAAGTTATGTCTGAATATTACATTTTTTTTCAAAGTTGTCTCAGCTGTGTCAGGGCTCTTTAAACATCGTAAAAGACACACAAAAAAATGTCCTATAGACTTAGAATTAGTGCGTCCACTCTCCTTGCTTAGACATCACAAAATGTCTGAGTGAGGGTGTGGGGCCGGCAGACCGGAAAGTGGAAGGGATTGGCTGGCCGTGGGTTCGGCTGCAGTTACAATCCCCTCTCTACCTAAAACGGCACGGTTAAAAATTACACTTCTGGCAGCAATTGGCTAACACTGCCATAAGGTATTGGACTTTGAAGCCCAGATGTGCAGATTGGAAAATTCCTTTAAGTTCCTTAGCTGCGATTTGAACCCAGGCCACACGAAATGCTGTTCTGGTTGCGTTATCAGCTGCACTAGCAAGGTAACTGGAAACCTGGAACTCCACATAAATGGAATCCAATCAGACCGAAGAGAGGAAGAAATAAGTGCCTTAGCTGGGTTCAGATAAATGTAATTATCTGTGCACCACCAGGTTGTGCATTAGAGAAAGAGTTATGTGCTTTTGAGAGTCCCAGGTTTCCAGTTGCCCTGGTGGCACACCTGGTAGTTCAACTGGAATGGTATTCTGGGTGGCCTGGGTTCAATAAGGCACTCATTTCTGTCTCTCTTTTGTTTGGATTCCGTGTATGTGCACACCACACCCTTGTGAATGCAAATGAGTTATGGAAGTCATATCCCCGTGCAAGTGGAGATGATCTATGCATTTTGAGTCAGGCCATTGTGTATTTGATTTATACAGCATCAGTTTACGGTTATAACTTTTTAAATCAACTTTTTGTGTGAAGATTTCTGTTTATCTATGATTTGAATTGCTGGCTTCAGTCCTGCATAGGCCTATTATGAAGTTATCAGCATTGTGATAGTTGCTGTCTGGTTCTGTTCTGTGCAAAGGTCAGGGATAGTGATTGTGAGATATTTAACCACTAGATAAACGTTTATTAGGAGGTTAGATAGCGTGATAAATTTATCAGGGAAAATGTATCACAGTATGAAAGGATATAATGATGTAAACTAGGAGAGGAACGCTCTTGTTTCTGAACTGCATTAACAAGCTCTCTGTCCATTACGCTGTAGATCCTGAAATACAAAATTTCCTTAACATCAGATCTATCTGCTTGTGAGGAACCATGTTGAATGCTTTACTGAAAGCCAAACATATTACGTCAAGTAAGCTAAGTTACTTAAGCTGAGTTGCATAGAGAATCAGACAGTCCTTGGCACTAACCACTGATGCCGCCCATGCCGGGAGATCCCATGCATTCTTTTATTGAAATATGATCCACTTCAACACAGAAACTAACAGCACTGCTGGTGTGCAGACACCCCTGAGGTTTCATCCCCTGTAGGGCTTTCTTAAAGGAATAGTGACCTCATCTGACCATTTGCACAGAAAATGCCACGTGCAAGCAAACATTTTAAAGGGGCATTGCTTAGTTACAGTGTTAAACACAAGTACAGGACTCAAGTACATACATTGCCTAAATATTTCTTAAAGGTCCATAACAATCGAAGTGGCATTTTTGTATTGGATATTCAACAAGTACTGATTTTTTTTTTTTTTTTTTTTTTTTTTTTTTTGTACACTTTTTTTATGCTCCCCATCTCTAGCCACCCAGACTCTCTCCGGTGTGGTTGAACGGCTCAGCCTTATCCTGCCCGCCTGAAGTCCCCAGCTTTACCTGTCCGATGTAGGCCCATCTCCTCTCTGCTCCTCTGATCACTCGACCCCCAGATTTGAGCCCCAAAGACAGGACTGACGACTCCTCTGGTGCTCTATCTGACAATCTAGTGGAGCAACCAGAGAACACAGGGAGCACCGGAAGCAGGCTGGAGGACCCGCCACTGGGCATCTGGGTCGGCCACTGGACCCACCTTCACCTACCAGGGGCCAGGGCCATTTTTGTTTTTCTGTTTCTCCACCCCCTCCCAACCGTCGGCTTGGATGTTCAGTGTGTCCAGCATGTGCACACACGAGCACAGGATTGCCGCCGCAGTAAATCCTAACAAAGATCCCCAGGGCTGCTAACCTCAGTCAAAACTGGGAGTCACCAAAGCCGGGATCTGTGAACCCCAAGGAGAGAACAGCAGTCCTCTGGATGCTCAATCCTCTCCTTCCCTGATGACCTCCGATGACCCCGCGTTCGCTCCTGAACCGGATCACACGGCATAAGCAGAATGTGGCATCCAGCGCCTCAACCTTCAGCGACACGGGCGGCACATTTTTTTTTTTTTTTTTTATGCTGCAGATTGATATTCTACATTTCAAATAGCACGTGTTCCTATTGCACATTTATTTTAGAAAGATGTTGCGAGAGCCAGCTTCCAGGCAGGACATATTTTCTCCCAGCTCCTCATTACAACTCCTAAATAGTCTGAGTTTGTAAGAACCAAAAGCTATAGAGCAGAAAATCTTTGACAACATCCGGCCGGTGGCGCTGAGGGTTGGCGCTGGGCCATGCACACCCGTGGCACACCAGCGACCTGAGTTGAGGAAACGAGCCCGGACTGCCGAAGTCGGCAGGGAGGGAGAAGGATTGGCGTCCGATAGACACTCTCCTCTCCCGGAAGGAGGAGTTACCTTCTCGGTGCTTGGCTGGCCTCATGGGCAGGCAGGAGCAAGCCGGAGCATGCAAGAAGGGGTTGGGAGTGGCGATGCCCATGGAACGCCTTGTCGTCAGGGCACCGGCCACTTCCTCAGAAAGGAGGAAAATACACCGCCGGATCACTGGTACCGACCCTAATGGCGACTGCTTGCCTGACCACCGGGGGACCCGAAGAGACATTGAAGTTATTGGGATGTTGGGGTCCTGTCCCGTACCCACCTGGGGGGTATATCCACGGCTCCATGGGGGAACTCCTGGGGATGCAGGTAAGGCAAGTCGTGGGGTGGTATCTTGGTGTCTCCCGAAGAAGCGTAGCTCTGGGGTGAGGAGGTGATAAAATAGAAAGTATTAAAAAAAAAGAAAAGAAAATCTTCGACAGCATCGAATTCTGCACATCCCAAGCTTTCAGGAGATACCTTTTTTGCGATGGGATGCACAAAAAATAATCAGAATACAGCATTGGGAAGTGTAAGCCCTACCTCCTCTCAGACACCAGCAGAACCGGCAGTAGAAGTACCCAAAGACCCAGCAACAGAGCCTCCCTGGAAGGCCATACTTGAGTCGGTTCAGGCTATGGATGCAAAAATAGAAAAAAAACTCTGAATCGCTTAGAAGCCCACGATCCGGCCCTCATCTCTCTAAAGCACACTGTAGCAGAAGCAGACAAGCGCTTGTTGTCAGCGCAAGCTACGGTGGCATTGCTTATGAAGGAAAACCAGCAATTGAGAGGACGTTTGGAGGCCATAGAGAATGGCCAGAGAGTGGGGAATATTCGAATAGTAGGCTTGCCAGAAGGAGTGGAGGGAGCCATTCTTTTGGATTACCTAAAAGAATGAATGGCAGAAACATTATCCTTACCAGACGGGTTCGACTGGACGACCTTACAGTAGACTTGTCGGGTAAATTCCAGGGCCCGACCTGCTGATCCCTCGCAACCTCGGACTGTGCTGATTCGGATGGTGGGTCCGGAGGTCCGAGACATGCTCATCTCTGCTGCCAGGGCTGTGTACCTGGTGGAGGTTCAGGGACATGATGTGAAACTGTTCCCTGATTTATCATTTCAGACTCGGGCCAGACACAAACAATTTGATGCGACCAGATAGAAGCTCAGATCCCTTGGAATTGTTCACTCTTTTCTTCTCCCAGCTCGCTTACGCATCATCTGTGGAAGGAAAAGTTGGCAGTTCACTGACCCAAAAGATGTTGGCCGATGGCTCAAGAAGATTGAGGTGGATATTCAGGGGGAAAAAAGCTCTTGAAAATGCCTCGGGTGGGGGGCTGTTTCTGATGCAGGATGAGTACTTTTAGACTCTATATTGCAGTGTTCTGATTTTCAGATGTTTCACTCAGGACAATACATGGACATGTTTTATTGGTGGGATAAAAATTTTGCCTGTATAAGGATCTTGTTTAAGGACTTTTTACTGTTAAAATTTCCTACTGTTGAAGTTTAACTTACTTAGTACTTGAAGTAGTGTTCCATGTTTAGGTTTCTGAGGACTGGTTAAAGGTTTAAGGAATTTGCTTAATAGCTTTCTAAAGGTAGTAATTATAATGCTCTGTGGAGATGGGGAGGAGTTTGGGGGGAATTGTATATAGCTTGTTATACCTTTTTAGAGAAAATAAGTTTGTTAGCACTACTGGTTTAGTGCATATGTCTAAGTTTGATATATCCCTACGACTCTCTACCTATGCCTCTGAAGTGGCTGGCAACTTCGGACATTAACTTTGGGACTTTTAAGGACTTCATGTGCCTTTCTAAGTTTTGTATAACTCCTACATCCTACTGTACCAGACTGTATGAGGGAATATGTGTAACCCCAGTATTGTATGGCAATGGTCTTATTTGACTGTTTAATTCTCTGTACCTCTTACATGAGTATTACTATTGTATTGTTTTGTTTTAAGCAAAAAAAAGATGTTGCAGAGTCTTCATATTGCACACTGTCAACCCTTTTTACATCATATTTATTTATTGAAATTGTTTCACCAGGAAAAGCACACTGAGCAGGAACTGCTCGTCTCCCAGTGCGACCTGGGGGGAGGGGTACATTGGCGAGGAGGACAAGGGTAGTCAGTTTCAAGCATATATACATACAATTTTACAAATTTACAAATACAGTTGAGTACATTTGACAGAATGGCTGAGCGAAGATAACAATTTACCCTAATAGGTAGTAGCGGTTACAATGGGAAGTCCAGCTTATGCATAAATGCAAAAATTCATATGGTTACATAATACTGCTGCATATCTTTGACAGAAATAGATGGGCGTGGGTAATACATATAGTCTAACAGTCGAGAGTAATAGTCACAATGAGGAAATCCTGCAAGGTTTTGGTTTTGGTATTTGAGTGAGATTGAATAAGTGCAAGCTGGTTGGCTCAAACAGTTGGGATCAAGTGCAGTAGTTGGGGGTAGTTTAGCAAGGTAGCTCTGTTGGGTATGGTGGGAGAAGAGAATATAGGAGAGTCAGAAGTAGGAAAATTTGAGAGTTAGCTGCAGAAGCAGTTTACTGAGAAGAGGTTGGCAAGGGCATAGGATAGTACGCGTACAGAGGATGAGTGGCGAATTTCAGTGGGGAAGGAGTTCCAAAGTTGAGGGAAATGGTGAGAGAAGACAGCCTGGCCGACTTGGGTCCTACGACTGGGGATTAACAGCAGCCAGGAATCTAGGGACCTCAGTGCATGGGTGGAGGCCAGGTAAGCTGGGAGGGTACCAAGCCAGTTCTTCGTGATAAACTTGGCACAGTGTATTTGGCGGTGGTTCTCAAGGGAGGGAGTGCGAGGGAGCGGTATAACTCGCAGCGGTGGGTGCGAGGAGGAGCGTCAAGAGCGAACTGGCAGAAAGCATTAAAGAGGGTATCCAGTTTGGATAAGACTGACTTATGGGTGGCACTGTGTACACTATCACAATAATCGAATGAGGGAAGTATCATCTTCTGGATAAGCTCACGATGGTCCGGGTAGGGGAGGCTAGAACAGCTCTGATATAAAGCCCCTAGCTTGGGGCGGAGTCTTTTTAGTATGGAGACAGCATGGACTGCGAAGCTGAGATGGTGGTCGAGCCAAACACCAAGATACTGGAAGGAGGTGACGTCCTCCAGCTGTGTCCCATCAAGGGTGTGGAAAAGTGTGAGGAAGGGGAGCCTGGTTAGTCGTTGGGAAGTACCAAAGGTCATAGTTAGTATTTTTTTTTGCATTTAAAGAGAGCTGGTGAGAGCTGAACCAGTGCTGGACTTTGTTAAAATCTGCCTGGAGGGAAGAGGCAACTGTGACTAGGGAGGAGCCAGAGGAAAATAGGACAGTGTCATCAACATACATGTGGATCGAGGAGGCAGAACAAATTTGTGGTAGGTTGTTTAGAAAAATAGAGAATAGGATGGGCCCTAGCACTGAACCTTGGGGGGCGCAAGTGGACATGGGGAGGGGATATGGCATCCGTAATCCTTACGGATTGAGTGCGGTCAGTAAGATAGGCGCTGAACCAGGCAGTAGCAGATGACCTGTCATCCTCCCTAACCGCCCTCTCCCCACCTGCCTACGCTCTCAGAAACATAGATTCTAGGCTCCTGCACATTCCACACAGATCCACCCAGTCTGGCCAGGCTGCTTTCAGCTTCAGGTTGCCCAAATTATGGAACTCCCTGGCAGCCGATATTAGACACACCACAAGTACTCCTCAACGGAATGCCCTTCTTAAAACGCACTTCTCTAGCATCTGCTCCTGTTTCTCCCCCCCATTGAACCCCATCTCAATTCCTAACTACCAGCTGTTATCACCTGTCTAGTTACTCCATTTTCGGTCTGCTCCTAATGTTATTATAATGCTAATGAAAATGTACCTACTCTATTGTATTATGACTGCCTCGTCCATTGTTTGTCCCAAACACATTATGTATGTTTTTTGTTGCTTCTGTATTACTGTACCATTGTAAACTCCCTACCCCTAGGGCGCATCTGGAATCGAGCGGTACTCTGCTCAACATGCCTTCCTGGTGAATCTCTTAAATAAATAAATGAGGAGAGGCCAGAGTCAGAGAGGCAAGATAGTAACAGAGGGTGGAAGACGGTATCAAAGGCCTTAGCCAGATTGATGAAAATGGCAGCGGTGATAAGACCTCTGTCCATTCCAGACTGGATGGTGTCGGTGAGCCTTAGTAAGGAGGAGCCAGTGGAGTGATCTTTCCTGAATCCGGACTGGTAGTGTGTGAAGAAATTAGTGTCCGTGAGATAGGAGGTGAGCTGTGTAAGCAGTAGGTGTTCTTGCAGCTTTGCCAGAGTAGGGAGGAGGGAGATTGGCCGATAGTTTGAAGTGAAGGTGGAGGCTTCCCCTTTGGGGAGAGGGATGACAGTGGCGTGCTTCCAGGACAGAGGGACCGATGCAGTGGCGAAAGATTAATTTAGGAGGTAGGCAATGGGGGTGGCTATGGCAGAGGCTGAGAGGAACAGAAGTTTGGGGTCTAGTCTATCCGGGGAATTTCCTTTAGAGGGGCTTAATGTTAGCAGGGCCTCTAGAGTTTATTTTTCTAATTGAAAACCCACATTTTATTATTGCTTACTTTTTCTAAAATTCATTGGTGTTGCTGGTAGTTGTATGAGTAGAACTGAAATGCATGCTAATGGTGTAATTATCCCCAACCTTGTTTTGTTTCAGATCCTTGATCTACTCTTATCGTATACTTCCTGAACATGCCAAACAGTGCAGTCACTTAGGATTGTCTCCTCTTCTCCCACTGCATCATGAGTGGCTAGACTGTGTTGGGGGCATCCCCAAGTCCAGGAAAGATGAAGTGGGAGGTGATCAAGGAATGTAAACAAACATGTTTTTGTGTGGTAACACCAGTATGGTGGGCAGCCTGCTTCTCATTTTTTAAAAGGAAAAAAGGAACCAGAGTCAAACAACCAGTTACATCAGCAGTCTCTACAGAATGTGAACAACTATATAAACTTGGGAACATTTGAGGCCTAGAGGCCTAAGGGGTTGACAGCACCCCTTTAAGCAGCATTTTATTGCTGCACCAGACAATTTCATCCAACATTTTACACTCGATTACTACATTACTGTTCTTAAATCTCACTTATGTACAGTGTTCAAGTACCACCACTTTCTCATATGCGCTACATGTAGCCATTGTTAACTTTAAGAGAATAAACATGATTGTTGGTTCAAGCTATGAAATTTGTGCTTGACACGAGTCCTCTTATCACTCATACATATTTCATTTAAGTTCTAAGTTCAGCATTCATCTGAAAAAATAAATGCATGGAAGAAGCACGTTGTTGACCCAGTAGTCTGCGTTGTTCAATATGGAACTAATTTCACATTCTAACAGAATGAGACATATACTAATGGAAGCTGTGGAGTGTAGTAGGGAATGTGGGATGGAGAAGGAAAGCAAGGACAGTGGGGGGTGGGAGTGGTTGAAAAGGGAAGGTAAAGGAGAGAAGGAGGGGTAGAAGGGGGAAATGAGGGAGGAGACAGGGAGAAAGGGGAAACAAACAGAGGGGAGGAAAGGGGAACAGGAAGAAAAGGACATCAGGGAAAGGAAAAGCTAGAAAAGCAAACTGCTGTTTATCTGCTAAGAATAGTGCCAACTCCAACTGGTTAGTTATTCCTGGCCAGCTACAAGCTGCCATCTTAGAAATCCAGAGCAATTCCCATTTGGCATGTGCCAAATCTCTGTCACATCCATTGTACCAGTTTGCACCTGCTCGGTACTGGTGAACAGTATCTTGTGATCAGCCTTGTTTGTGGCATTTTTAATATGTGCTGCCAACACATATTCCAAATTTTCTTTCTTCTTTTTTTTTTTTTTTGTGAATTTATGTCCCTGTTCTGCATCAGCCCCCATCTACTTAGCTGCCCCAGCCTGTCACCATACTTAGGCAAAGCAAAGTTTATTTAAAAAGACGTCCAATCCTGGAGGCTCTGGGCGCCATTCAACAATAAAACACAGCATCAACTGCAGTGCAGTAATACAACATAATAACCAATCATAAATATCAAAGTAATAAGTCAATTGTATTACAGCTAACTAAAAAGAAAAACACAAGTCAGGAACAACCTGCATAACAGTCAAGCACAGGATGTTACACAGCAAAATCAGGGAACGCCTGCGTAAACAGGAAGGCCTTGAGGTGGGCCTTAAATACCTCAACTGAAGGGGCCTCCCTTATAGATGGTGGAAGCGAATTCCACAGGGTGGTGCCGGAGACACTAAAAGCTCTGTCGCTGGCCATTTTTAGCCTCATCCTGGGAATCGCTAGGAGGCCCCTAGAGGAGGAACATAGGGAGCGGACTGAAACGGCCAGTGTAAGAAGGTCAGCCAAGTAGCAAGGGCTCAGTCCACGTAGGCCCTTAAAGGTGAGCAAGCCATCTTAAAGAGGACCCACCACCTGACTGGCAGCCACTGCAATTCCCGCAGCACCGGGGTGATGTGACAGTATTTGAACTGCCCCGTCAACAGCCTGGCAGCTGTGTTTTGCACCAGCTGCAGTCGGCGGAGGGTACCCCCAGAGACCCCAAGGTGGTGTGCATTACAGTAATTGAGCCTTGTCGTCACAAAGGCATGACCCAAATTTGGGAGGTCCAGAGGCGGAACTAGGGGCCTAACCCTAGCACTAATTCCTCAGATAATAGACGCTGACATTGACAGCGGCCGATGCCTGAGCCTCAAGCGTCGGGCCGCTATCCCGAATAACGCCCAGGCTTCACACCTTAGAGGCGGCCTTCAAGGGTAAAGATCCCAGGAACAATCCTATCTCTGCACTAGAGGCCACCCTAGCACGCCCTCTGTTCAACTGCACAGTTAGTACCTCTGTCTTATCAGGGTTCAGTCGCAACCAGCTGGAGGCCATCCAATCATTTATTTCAGTGAGGCAATTATTTAGCATGTTCACTGTGCCAGGTGTTCCAGGGGCACAGGAGAGGTATAGCTGGGTATCATTGGCATAGCAATGAAAACCCAAGCCATACTTCCTAATGATCCTTCCCAGGGATAGCATGTACATGGTGAACAACATTGGGGACAAGACTGATCCCTGAGGTACTCCACAAGACAGGAGGCTAGGGGAGGAGGAGAAGTTCCCCATCACTACCCTTTGCTTCCTGTTAGTGAGATAGAACTCAAACCAGCAGATGACCGTGCTGGTGAGTCCACAAAAGACCCTCAGGCAGTCAAGTAACACACAGTGGTCCACCGTGTCAAAAGCTGAGGAGAGATCGAGGAGAATAAGAATTGTCCCCCTCCCCTCGATCTCTCGCCCTGAGAAGGTCATTATGCATCCAAACTAACGCAGTTTCAGTGCTATGCTTCGCCCGAAATCCTGACTGGAAAGGCTCATATAGATCATAGGCCAAGAGGTGCTCCTCAAGCTGAAGCGTCACAACCTTCTCCACAACCTTCCTCACAAATGGGAGGTTGGAGATAGGATGGTAATTTGCCATGACGTCAGGGTCCAGTGATGACTTTTTCAGAAGGGGTCTCACCAATGCCTTCTTCGAGACATCCGGGACAACCCCCTCTGACAAGGAACACCGAACAGTCAAGGCAAACACCGGGCCAACGGAGTCAATGCATCCCATCAAGAAACGTGTCGGCACCGGATCCAGTTCACAATATGTGTGCCTCAGTTTGGAAGCAACCTCAGTTACCTCGGCCACCTCCATTGGTCTAAACTCACCGCAACCAGATGGAGCGCTCTTTGAATGACTAAAGTGATCCCTGTTGGCCATGACATGGCTCACTGGCGGAATTCCTAGCCAGATGCCGGACACTCTGTCTGAGAAGAACCGAGCAAACTCCTCCCATAACTAATTTGAAACAGTCTTTTTCGGCTGCAGACAGGCTGGGTTTAGCAGCCTGTCTACAGTCTGAAAAAGCACAGTTGGTTGGCTTCTCCTGGCAGCAATCTCCCTGGACAGGAAATCTGCCTTCTTAAGGTTGATTGAGCCTGGTACTCACAATAGTGAGCACACAGGGCCAGTTTGTCTGCCTCCAGCCTGGTCTTCCGCTAGCAGTGCTCTTAACCTCTGACCCACAGTCTTCATCACCTTGAGGTCCCCATCAAACCAGGGGGATCTCAAGTGAGAAGCCCTGGATCATACACGGATTGGTGCAAGGGAGTCGAGCGCGGTGGACATCACTTTATTATAGGTGGCAACCGCTTCTTACACACACCGCCACGCATGCACCACCCACACTAGATAGATCAGCCACCGCCAGAAAATCCTCCGGGGTCAAACCCTTCAAAGGGTGGTAGCTTACCATTTCAGCAGAGGGAGGGCTCTCGAGGGGGCCCCGAACGAGAACTCCACCGTGCAATGATCTGACCAAATGAACCAATCAGTCTTGAGATCATTTATCTCAAGCTCCAGTGAGAAGACCAGGTCCAACATGTGGCTGCCCTGATGGGTCACGTAAGAAACCTCTTGCGACAGGCCCAGCAATGGCATTGTCTGGAGGAGCTTGTAACCAAGCCTGGAACATTCACATTCACCTCCCTGTGTGCCCCCAGAGGTTTCCTGGCTCGGACTTGGGGGTACCCTATTCCAACTGCTGAATGGATCCTGTTGTGGGAGGTGGTGTATGGGTAGCCAGGCACGTCCCTTGAGAAAGATCAGAGGTCGATGCACTGGAGCAGGTGAACTGGCAGCTAGGTGAGAGAGGCATATTTTTTTACATAGGTGTTGCCTGCTTTGGTTGTATTAATGTTGTAAGTGTTGCATAGTGTTCTACTGTGATTAGCAGTTGCCCTAAGGGGCACACAATGTCTGTTATGTTGGCAACAGCTATTTATTAATAAAGTTCACACAAGGAGCATACAAATGTAGCATTGCTTGCTTTTTTTACTGCTATTAAAACTATTTTTTGTCTCTGAGTGCATCTCTGTTTGTGGAATTCCTAGCCTGATGTGGGACATGCGAGTGTCTGGCATCACCTAGCCAGTCAGGGGTTTTCCTGCTTTTTCTCCCCGTTACTCCCTGGCTATCAGCGGCAGTGGAGCACAAGCACACACATAATTGTGCGCAGTGCAGTACCAGCCGACGTCCTCCCACTGATGCACCACTCCCAACTCCCCTACCACCTATGGTCACCCAAGTGGCAGTTTAGCAGCAGAGTTGGCTGCCTCCCCCCCCCAGAGGAGGAGAGTGTCCACTGGGACGTTCGGTTCTCCTTCTCCGTGGCCAGCCCCTGATGGCCTGAGCTCATTCCCAAACTTGGATTGCTGGCATCACAAGTGGTAGCCCTGCCTCTGTGCCGACAGGCCGACTGCCATAGTCCAAATCTTCATCTTTCACAGGCTGATATATCACTACTCTCTCTGTTAGTATGCATTTGGTTCTACCTGTATAACCGTCCACAGCTACATGTGGCCTTATAAATAGTACAGTTTGTGTCCCAGTTTATAAAATCCTGAACTGTAGCCTTTTGATCATTGAAGGGGACTGGGTACCTAAGTGCACTCATCGATGACAGTACAGTAGTTACACATCCCGCATTTTCTGTAGCCTTTTAGCAGTGGATGTAGTTAGTGTCTAGGTGGTTCCAAGAGCACAAGGATGTCGCCTATGTAGTTTGCATTCCTATACACCATCCTCGGAGGCTTTTCAAGTGTTTGGTTAAATCTGGGGTCTCATTCCAGCACCGGCCAATGCTTTTGTATGATTCTCTAATCTTATGGGCTGTCGCTGAGTACATAGTGACAAAGTTAATCTATAGTGTATGGCAGAACACTGTTAAGCATGGAAATTTATGCTCCCAACAGCGTTGTTGTGCTTCCTTCAGTGCGGCACGATGTTGTTGTGTTGCACTGAGTACGTCACTGGTGCAGCACAACAAGATTGAATGCATTTGCGCATTCGCGATTTAGCAGCCGCGTCGGCGAAGGAGCAAGTAGCATTGGAGCGAGCCGCAACATGAAGCCAGGTAAGGCTTGATTTAAAATATTTCTGCATCCATTTGCTGTTTTTTCATGAATAGACTCCCCATACACTATAAAAAAAAATTGTCTATGGGGAGTCATTCACAAACAAGGATCTTCTCAAATCTCGAGGTCTCCTTGGCAACGGACAACCTCTCGAGCTTCGCTCTCGAGGTCTAACGTTGCCAAGGATACCTGTCGATTGAGAATATCCTTGCTGTGAATGACTCCCCATAGACAATCCTCTATGTTGTTGTCTTTCTGCAGGCTTGTTTTCAGAACCCAAGAGTGTGCTTCTCTCCATCCTATCATTTGCCACTTATGCTTCTTGAGTCACATAAGCACTGTAACCCCTGTTTCTAAAACACAGTGACAGTGTCTGATTCCTTCTCATAAATATTTTGGTCACTACAGTTTCTTCAAGCCCTACAGAAATGTATCTTGTAAAGCTAGCGATTTTCTGTTTTCAAAAATGGCCAGTTCCATTTGACAAACTCTTAAAATGTTTTTTCTGTTTTTCCCCAAAAATTGAGGGCAAATCAGCATGTTTTGTACAAAAATGTTGCTCACAATGGGGATGAGAGGGGGCGCACAAAAAGCTGGTGTAAAGGGGGGTTGTTTGCATGATGAAGTGGTGCAAATAAGAGTTTTTCATGAAAAATTGATTCCCAGGTGCTGGTTTAAAAAGTAGCTCCATTTTTAAGTGGTGTTTTCCATTGAAAATGGAAAATCGTTGGCCCTACTCTTGGAGACACTGTTTATGGTGTAGGGGGTGACATCTGATAGCCAAGAGAACTATGCTGCGATCTGTACGATTTTGATCCCCATGCTGACGCATCCCCCAGTCCCTTTGTGGACAAGTATGCTCATAAAGGATCTACATATCGAGCTGAAATTTGAAGTGAAACGCAAGTTCTCATTACTCTCATGAAGATAACTTACAAATCCTATAGTTCATTGCTTTCCCTTGCCACACCATACATATCATCAATATACTGTACCTTTTCCATATGTAGTTTTTTTTTCCTTTTGGGGGGGGGGGGATTGCTTCCATATATTTATTCCCAGGGACCATTTTCAGCCATGACCTGGGCCACAAAATTACAATAACAGGGTAAAAAAGAAAAACAGGTACAAAAGATACAGGGAATGGTGAGTAGTTATAATACATAAGTGAAACATTGAGTGATATGAAACAAATGGTGCAGAACGGAGTAAAACTTGGGTATAAGTTTATCATAGTGGAGGTCATTATAGTGCAGCCAGAGATTAAAGGGCAGTGCAGTGACCAACATATTTTGTTACAGTAACAACAGTTTCCAGAGTCCAATATCAAAAAGCAACAATTTCCAACATCATTGTGTGGCACACTGGTTGCTCTTGGGGTCTGTCTGTCATTTTGGGGGGGGAGGGTATTTATAGGTGATAGTAGCAGTGCGGGAAGTCTTGCAGTGGGATTTAAATAGGGGGTGTGAACCCATCGTCCATAGAGGAGCAGATAGACTGTTCCAAAGATTTGGGGCAGCTGAAGAGAAGGCCTTTTGGCCTATACACATAGTGACTTGTTGACATTCTGATATTTAGCTGGAAGAGGTCCACAGGCCTTGATGGCATAGCTTTGGGAGAGGTGGGGTGGGGGAAGGAGACAGATCCTTTTCTCTGATGGATTTGTCAACTAGGCATCCTAGGAGGTAGTCCTGGCAGGCGTGATGGGGAACCATCCTAGGGCCTGGGAGAGAGAGCAGTGATGCGTGGAGTAAGGTGCCATCAAGGCAAACCTACAGATGCTGTTGTAGGTTGTGGTTAGTCTGGACAGGCTGGAGGATGAGGTCTACATGTAGATGGGAGAGCAGTAGTTCAGCAGGGGAAGTAAGTTGCCGTGGATAGTTGTCAGTCTCACTTCTGGAGTCATAAAATCCTTGAGCCTGTATCCAGCTCCTAATCTGTGGTTCACGTGCCGGACATTAAGTCTGATGTGATCAGAGAAAGTCAGTGTAGGGTCAAAGGTGACTCATAGATATTTGAAGGAAGTCACTAACTCATGGGTGAGCCATTAGGGGATTGGATGCGAAGACAGGTAGTGTCACCAGCCCACCTCGCTAGTCTGGGTTTAGATCTGAACAGCTTGGCCTTAGTCTTCTGGGCATTTATCAGGAGTCTGTTGACATGGAAACCATTGTAGGGCAACACAGAAGTTGCTTGTTAGTGTGGATGAAAGTTTGGCTGGGATTTTAGCACTATGGTAGAGGATAAGGTCATCGATGTACAGTAGTGAGTTGCACATGATGCTGTCCTTGGGGGGGAAAAGAGTTGACACCTAGGGAAAAAGGGATGGGCTGAGTATAGATCCTTGGGGATCCCAGTGTGGACCTCCTGTGTGCTGGAGATTGTACCCCCCTGTGCAGACCACTTGGGTTCATCCAGCGAGGTAGTCACAAAATCAAGCTGTGGATGCAGCAGAGCATCCATTGCCACTCTGCTTACTTAGCAGGATGTGGTCCAACAGGTCGAAGGCCTTGGTGAGATCCACAAAAGTGGCACCAGGGAGTTTGCCTTTATCCGTGCTTCTGAACATGTGGTTGGTGAAACGAGCCAGTGCAGTAGAGGTGCTGTGGCACTTCCTAAAGCTGTGTTGTTGGGGACAGAGGAGGTTGGTACTTTGACACATGGTGTGAGATCTGCTGGTACACAACCTTTTCGTGGATGGACAGAGGAGGTTGTACTTAGACACATGATCTGAGATCAGCTGGTATGCAACCTTTTCAAGGATTTTACTTGGGTGGAAAGGATGGAGATGGGGCAATAATTGCCAACTAGTGTAGGATTGCCAGACTTAAAAATAGGGATGACTCTGGCTTGCTTCCAGATGGGGGGTTATGACGGAGGAGGTAAGAGAAAGGTTAAATACCATAATCGGAGGTTTGGCAATAAAAAGGGGTACAAGGTTTAGGAATCTCGGGCAGAGGCCATCACTGCCAGCACTATTCTGGTTGGGGAGGGTCATGAGGAGGTTGCTGTTTTTTTGGAGGGAGATGGCTTAAAGTGAAAGGGTGGTATGTGAGGGTTGTCTGTGACCCGGCTAATAGGACACCAGACGGAGTTGTTTGGGGGAAGTTCAGTTAGGTAGTCGAACAGGTCTGTAAATTTGGTTTTGAGGGCTTCAGCAACTTTGGATGTGTCGGTTAAGGATCCTGCCCCAGTTACAAATCTAATGGCAGTCTATTTGGTCCCAGGTGAGATAAGGGAGTTAATTGCTGACCAGAAATATTTGGGATTTCCAAGGTTACAGGATGGGAGGTTTCTGAGGTACTCGTCTTTATGTGATTTGATCTTTTGTTTGCAGAGGTTACGTAGGTGTCTGTTCTCATTCCAAAGGGAGAGCAAACGAGGGGTAGGCTTTGTGTGCTGTCCATTTTGGCATCTCTCTCGCCTTCATCTTCTTAAGGAGGTCCTTGGAGAGCCATCTCATATTATAACACTCTGTACTATCTGGGTGGTTAGAGGGAGGTGCCTGTCCTGGATTGCAGTCAGGGCTACAGTGCGGAAACCCAAGGCCAAGTTGACATCTGGCATTGTGTGTAGGACTGGCCAGTTGACTGCCCTAATATCTGAGATCAGGTGAGGAACATTGTATTTAGAGAAGTCTCTAAAGGTAAAAAACATTTGGTGTAGGGGTATGGGGGATTTGGAGGACCAGATACAAAAGGTAGGTGAGTGGTCACTCATGAGAGTCAGACGGTGCTTTGGCAAGAAGGACCCTGTCCTCTCTGTTAGTCAATATCCAGTCCAGGAGGGAGTGGTTCAAGGACCAGCTGTTTAGGTGGATGCTAGTGGTAATGAAGCCAAAGCCAGAATGACTCACCGGCTGAGCTCCCTACCGGAGCTCCGATTTCAGCGCAGGTCGCGGCTGCAGGTAATTAAACTACCTCAAGAACAGCACCCTTGTGAAGGGTTAGCCCGCCGACGCGCCACATGCGCCGACTGCCCCGCCCACCCCACCCTGGCTCAACATTTCCTTTATAGGTACTCCCTTATGACATCACTTCCTTTTCTCCTTAACCTAAGTCCCCACTTTGCCATTAGCAGGTTATACCTGCCACCCACTAGAGGGACCCTTACTACCCACCCTGCACCCACTATCTATCCCATCCCACTATTTCCTAGACCCTCCAAACCTCCTGAGCCACTCCAATCTGCTCCAACTCAAACTTTCTGCATTCCACACCCACCCACCCAGCCCACAAACTAGCCCATTCTCTGGCTCGGACTGCTTGACTGAACTGACCCCAGTGACCACTAGAAGTTGCTATTTCACACCCAATTCTCAACTCAAACTCAACCTGTTCTAGGCCCTAGAACGTGGACTTACTGCTCTCACCCAGGCACCTCACCAGCTGTCCTTGCTGAGACTTGAACCTTGCACCCTACCCACCAGAGTCCGTGTCACTACCACTAATCCAAAGTGGTAACTACATTCTTAGAAGTCCATTCAGAAACTTCTACTTAATCTCAGCTATCACCAAAGTTGCCATGTTAAACCACCTCCTAAAATGCCTCCCCCTCATTTACCTTCTAATACCCTCGTGCCTCCAGCCAGCCATCCCCCTGGATCGTGGGTTCCAGCACTAGCAATTCCCTAGACATGCTCACACGAACCCCACAATTACCATGCCTACTGGCCAAAACACCCATTCTCCATGCTCCACCACACTGCCTTTCAGGCCACCCTGGCAGCTTATCGCCTCGCCCTACCACCCTGCCAATCCCTACCCATTCCCTGCTCCCCCAAGGTCCCCCTCAGCCCCCATACACGTAGGAAATATACATCACCACATCCTGCCCAGAACTGTGGTCCTCCTTCATTCCTAACAGGCAACATACATCCTAACCCAGGCCCTCCCGGACTTGCCCATCAGGTGGGCCCCTGGTCTGAGTATTGCCTCCATGAATATATGCAGCATCTTGAAAAAACTTGACACTCCAGTGCTGGGTCATGCTGCACAAACCTGACATCATTGCACTGGTAGAAACCTGGCTATTCAAAGTCCACTCCTGACTCCCTTCGTCGCCCTCCTGGCTTCACCCCTACACGGGAGGATCGTAGAGCAAGCAGCAGGGGTAGCTGTGCGATCTATATAAAGTTCTCTCACTGGTCAAGCACTCCCTGCCCTGCCCTGTCAGGTGGGGCACAGGCCCTCACCCTAAACTCACTCCAGACCCTCTAGGGCCCCTGTATCTCACCTCTGCCTACATTCCACCTAAAACCAAAACTCAGCTACATCATCCTTAATTGACTATCTTACCACCATCCCACATAGGGCTGATCAAGTCCTTGTGGGTGACCTCAATATTAACTGGCTCAGCCCCACCTCCACCACCATCCGGGACTCCTTTTCTTGATATGGCGCAGCTAGTCTCCAGACCCACAAGAGTAAACCCTAAGGGAGGTACCAGCTCCCTCCTTGATGTCATCATCACCAACCACCCCAAAAAAATCCTGGACATCCAAATCCTCTCTGACTCACTCAGCGACCATTCCCCAACCATATTCCATTGGGTGACCACCCTGCTAAAACCCACCGACCAGCACACGCCTCGGTGGCGTCTCAAACCTGGCGGGCTGAAGAACCTCAGGCAATTTCTGGCCCAAACAAACTGGTCGCCCATTCACCATGCTCCAGATATAGACACTGCCCTGCCTTCTTCTCCCATACATTTAATACAGCCTGCAACCTCTTGCACCCTCACAGCTACCAAAACCAAAAAGCATAAAGTGCCCTGGATTACCCCTGCCCTATTACAGTTACTTAGACATAGGGATAACCTGTGGCACCTGCAGCAAAGAAACAGGCCGGATGGCTGACAGACAGGCCTACAACGCCACTTGGAATAAGTGCACCTGGGCAGTCCGAAAAGCCAAGGCCGACTACTATCAAGCCACCCTCACCTCCTCTTGAGGGTGCGCCCGAACCTTTTGGGACAATATCAAACAACTGAACGGGAGCACACGCTCCCCTCCCCCATCCCATCTCAATATTGGCGGCACCAACATTACTGACACGATAGGCATCGCAAATCACCTCAACTCCTCCTTCACGGACCTCAGCCACATCCTCCCCAGTAACTTTTTCGACCCACCACCCTCCCTACCAACGCCAGATCACCGGCACCCTAGCTTCTACCTACGTAGAGTAACTACCCTCGAAGCTAGACCCCACCTGATCCGTGGCGCTAAAGAGCAATAGTCTGGCAACTCCACTGACCCCACCATTCTCCGCGCGACTGGACCAGGTCCTTGTCCCACTTACCAGCCTTCTCAATAAATCCCTCTGCCTGGGGCAGTTCCCACAGCATGGAAACGGCCATTGTCACTCCCATCCACAAAGGGGTGATGGGTCCTCAGCTGGGAACTACCGCCTATCTCTATCCCTCCCTCTCAAAGCCCTTGAAAACTGGTCGCTATACAGATTACTGAGTACCTGACTAAATATAACATCCTTTGCCCTGAACAGCACGTTTTCCAGGCAGGACACAGCACAGGCACAGCACTAGTGGAGTTCTTAACATTCCTACACACATCCCTAGACTCTGGCTCCCTAGCTGGGGCAGTGTTCATCGACCTTTCCAAGGCGTTCTATACTGTTCCTCACCCCCTCCTACTGGGTGCACTCCACCAGGCTGGCTCCGCTACTGGGCCACTCGCATGGTGCACCAGCTATCTATCGGCCCGCTCCCAATGTGTCAAAATTAATGGAACACTTTCAAAATCATGTCCCATCCGATCAGGGGTTCCTCAGGGCTCCATCCTGGGACCCCTACTCTTCTTGCTCTACCTTAACACCCTGCCAAGTGAATGCACTGGAAATATGCTGTTGTATGCAGAAGACGCTGTCATCTTTGCCTCTCACCGCAACCCTGCCTCCCTTCAGCTCTCACGTACTGAGGCAGAAACCTGGTTCACAAAGCATGGACTGATCATAAATCTCAAAAAAATGAAAACAATGCTCTTTGCCCACCCCCAAAACAAAGCCAGCAATTTTCCACTCCACATCCTCCCTGGTTCCAAAAAACCGCTAGAGCAAGTACACTCGTTCAGGTACCTTGGGGTCACCTTTGACTCAGCCCTCAATACCATACCCACATTGACACCTTGCCTCAGCAGCCAATATGCGGCTAGGTATCTTATACCGCTACAAAAGTGCTCTCCCCCCGCTGCCCTCCGGCCTGCGGTAACATCCTCGATATTATCACTGGTAGGCTATGGACTCATGGTCTACGGGGCTGCCGACACAACTGCGCTCAACAAAGTCCACCTGTTAGTTAACAAGGCCTGCAGACTAATCACTGGGGCCCCTAGACTTACACATTCATGCCAGCTCTATGGGCTGGCAACATTGCTGAACCTAGATGAGCGGCTGCGTTATCAAACATGCCTAATAGCAAAAAAAACTCTCCTAGGACTGTCCCCCCCCCAGGGCTGACGGCCTCCCTCCCCATAGCCAAACCTCTGGTCTGTACACGGACTTCCTGCAGGACTACCTTCCAGACACCTAGAGCCAGGACCTCCCATGGTCAAAGGGCCTTCCCCCATAGAGCCCCTTCCTGGTTCAACTCACTCCCCCTCCACATCACAGATGCCCCTACGATCTCCAAATTCAAAACCGCACTCAGAAGTGAACTGTTCACTGCACAAAATTGCACCTGTATAATCTGAGGCCCTACCCACTGTGCCCTGACAATGCCCACTGGGCAGCATCCAAACCACACCACATATCTCCTCTGGCAAAATTACCACTGTTCTGCCGACTGCTCAACCTGCAGTATTGCAATATGTTACTGTAATTTGGCTTACACTGCTCTGTTGATTTCGCCCTGGCAGTGTTACTATGTGCTGCTGTAACCTGGTTAATTTGCCACTGCTCCTGACTGCTCTTACCATTATATACTGCTGTAACCTGTTAAATTACCACTGCTCTACTGACTGCTCCATTTCCAGTCTCTATGTTGCCACAATAACCAATCTGGCCTCTCTGTAATATCGGTCAATCACCTATTTACTGATGTACTCATATCCTGTAACCTTAAGTGAGTTTTTGTATGTACTGCTGTATCTATCATGTTCCTCACAAACGTGTATGTTAATTCCATGTAACCTACATTCTGTAACATGAATGTCTGCACTGTATTGTCCTCTCTGTGACGAGGTACCTTTGAAAATGAGCTCCTGGCTCAAAGGTTGTAAACTGATGTACAAATAAATAAATAAATAAATAAAATGAGTTGGGCAAGTCTGAGTTGTTTTAACAATTCGCAGCATTCTGTTTGGGTACTGGACAGCTGGTTCCAATTAAAGTCTCCAAACATAATAGTCTCTCTAGAGGGGGAGAGGTGACCTGTGCCATCCAGCAAGTGGATCAGGCTTCTTTTGAGGGATTGTAGCAACAACCAATGCAAATCTTTGTAGCAGACCCAAGAGATATTTCTGTAATGAACCATTTGCTATCTGATCTACCAGATGAGCTGCTAGGGTGGCACTCTGGGGGGATCTTTGAAAAAAAAATAAATATATATAGAGAGAGAGAGAGACAGAGAATAAATCATAGGTTAGTGTGGTGTATAGGGATATAATTCCACTGAGGGGTCCTAATGAGGTCAGTAAGCCACGAGCCCAAAGACAAGTGGCATTATGACCTCATTAGGACCCCAAGATGATTGAATTATATCCCAGTGCACCACATATATCTGTCGTTTTGTTTTTTGTAATACATGGGGTTGATAAATAATGAGTTTAGAGGCAGAAATGCCAGTGAGTGACGTCAGAAGTGGTGACATCAATGGGAGGCACTGGACTTCAGGATTGGCTGTTCGAACAGCGATGTACAGTATACAGGGAAATATACGATAATGGGGAAAGGGTCCCATCCATGTATTTTATATATATTATAGGGGTGTGGTAGCATTCCTATGTTTAAGGTTGAGTATGCTTTTTAATGTTAAACCCCAACTTCTGCACCTTAATAACTTTGGCGTCATTTGAGGAAATAGCCCAAAATTTGGCATGCACAGTCAGGCTGTCAGAGTCTCAAGACCTGGAAAGTTTCATGACAGCATCTTGTACGGTTTTTGATATAAGGAGTATCAAAAAACAGAAAAAAGTCACGCTTTCCCTGTACTTAACATCAGGTTTTTTGCTGTCATGTATAGGCTACATGGTACTGACTTTCTGTGCAAAACTTTCAGGGTACAGGATGTGTTCTGTGCCTTTCGAAGGTTTGGTGAAAAAAATATATAGTGGCACGCAGCCATTCAACAGATTTACATGAAACCGTGGTGTCATGGCATAGCTCTGTGGATGTACCAAGATTTGATCTGATCGGATGTGCGGAGTCCGAGATCTGGATACTGCAGAAAGTGCATTTTTCAGGGTTTTTTACTGTTTTTTTTTTTGTTTGTTTTTTACTTACCGAGCACCCAGACGATTTGGAATTTTGTTCTGAAATTTTAGGGTAGAATAGGGCTGGCCCACAGACATGCCTTTTGCTGGTTTGTTGAAAAAAATCAATCAAAGTCTTTATTTAACCAGGCGATCACCGTTGAGCAAGCTCATTTTCGAGGTGGACCTGGGTTTAACAAGGGACAATATACATGGGATGCAACACACAAGAAAATAGTAATAATACAAATAAAGTGAGATACAATAATACAGTATATACAAAGTATCAGCAGGTAGCATTGACAGTAGTATATATTTGGAACAGAAGATACAGATAGTTTTGGGTAGGACACAATTTTTCATAAAAGTAAAGAAATATACGTATCAGGTGCACCGAACACAAATAAAACCTAATATAAAAAGATAAATAGTGATATGGTATGGAGAATTTAGAGCTGGAACCAGGGTCAAAGGAATGTGAAAGGGATAGACATGGGGGGTAGAAAGAGTCGATTATAGATGTGATCAGTATTTTAACAGTAGTAATTAGAGTGTGCTTGGACTTATAGGAGTCACTATTTAGGGTAGACAAGCACAGGACTCCTTATTATGATGTAGATATAGAGATTTAAAATCTGCTAGGCTGATGGAGTGAGTTAATTTTAAAGTTTTTTGCAGCTTGTTCCACAGTTGAGGGAGCACAAAGCTGATGACTGCTCTGCCAATGCGAGATTTTGCTTTGTAAACATAAAGGTAGATATATGAGGTGCTTCTCAGGGCATACTTCCCCAAAGTGCACAAAGGTAAACAAACAGAGATATATTGGGGCAGTTTATTTGAGATAGCTTTGTATGTCCAAACCGCAGCATTTTTTTGCCGTCTGTAAGCAAGGGATGACCATCCCACTGCCGTGTACAATGCACAGTGGTGGGTTGAGTATGGAAGACCCGTGATAAATCTTAATGGCTCTGTGATAAAGCGTATCGAGTTTGGCTAGGTTATCTGCAGGTCCCTGACTATACAGAAAGTCTGCGTAATCCAATAGGGAAAGAAAGGTAGTTTGAACCAGTTTCAGTTTAGCGTCTCTTGTGAGGAGATTATTAAATCCTAAAGAACAGACCAAGTCTTTGTCTAAGTTTCTTTGCCAGTTCTAAGTGATCTGTGAAAGTAAGTCTATGGTCTAACCAGACCCCCAGGTACTTGAACTTTGGTACGTAGTCCAACTGCTCACCTAGAATGGTAGTGATCTGCAGGAGTGTCCCAGCAATTGCAGGATTTATTGAATTTTGAAGAGGTGAGAGGAACATTGCTTTGTTTGTTTTTTTTTTGCATTTAAGAGCAGTTTCTGGTTTATAAGCTGATGTTGCAGCAGATTAAATTCATTTTGAAGGGCTTTACAGGCCGCTTCAGGTGTGGGGCTACTAGCATAGAGTACCGTATCATCTGCGAATAGGTGTATTTGTGCTTCTTTGATGGGGGCATCTATGTTGTTAATATAAATGGTGAAGAGCAAGGGACCAAGAATGGGAACCTTGCGGTACACCCCTTAATAGGGGTTTTGGTGGAGAAACTTCCCCTTCTGCCTTTGCTTGTTGAAGTCGTCCTGAGAGGTAGTTGGAGAACCATTTAAGGGATAGGGAATCCAAACCAGTGTTCTGGAGGGACGACAGAAGCAGTCTGTGATCAACGGTATCGAACGCCTTGCTTAGGTCCAAGAAAACTGTGCAAAGCTTTTTTTGTCTATTTCAAGCTGCCAGTCGTTTGTCACCTTGGCTAGAGCAGAGATTGTACTATGCTGTGCTCTAAAACCGGATTGTAACGGGTTGAGCAATTTTTCTGATTCCAGGTACTTCTGAAGTTGGGAGTTCACTATTTTCTCCAGCATCTTTGACAGGATTGGAAGTAGGGAGATTGGCCTGTAGTTATTGAGGTCAGTAGGATCTCCTGACTTAAACAAAGGGACCACAAGTGCATTTTTCCAAATGGGTGGTTGGTCACCCTGGGACTAGGATAAGTTGAAGAGATGAGTAATTGGGACTGAGAGGACACGGTGGCCGACCTTTAAGAAGTACAGGTCAATAAGGTCGGCCCCAACACTTTTCCTAGTGTCCAGCTGAAGGAGAAGATCTTCGACTTCTTTCAGGGAGGTAGGCTGCAGAGAGAAGGATGGACTAGGGATGGGTTTTTCTTGTGTATCCATTCTAAGTTGTTGGCAGAGGATATTCGCGGGAGAGGAGTCAAAGGCTAGCTCTGCAGTGGCAAAATGATTATTGAGAGCATCGAGGATAGACAGTCTGTCGGAGATGACAGTATTGTCGATCAGTAATTTAGTAGGTAGGGAATTTACAGTGGTGTGACCTTCAGTGTCTTTGGTAGTCCTCCAGAATTTGGAGGCATTTCTTGAAGAGCTCTCCAGCTGAGAGCGGTAGAAATTAGCTTTGGCTTCTCTGACCATTTTTGTGCAGAGGTTCCTCGTCCTCCGGAAAGAATTCCAGTTATTTATTAAATTTATTAAATTAGTTTTCCTAGCAGTTCTCCAGAGTACATCTCTACTCCACAAAGCATCTTTCAGGTCTTCTGTAAACCACCGACAGGATTTGTTTCTGGCACAAACTTTTACTATGGGAGCATACTTGTTGAGAGCCCCTAGCACAATTTCTGAGAAAATATCATAAGCCGTAGTTAGGGACTTGGCTAGATAGAAGTCCTGCCATCGCATGGAGTCTCTTAGGTCTGATATATACCCATGGAGATCAAAGTTGCGTATGCACCTTTTAAAGGAGAATTTTGGTACAGTTGTGGATTTAAGAGTGGATCTTACACACTCGATGAAGCAATGGTCACTAATATCAGAGAAAAAGACACCAGCATGGGAGAATAAATGGGGTTTGTTAACTAAAATGATATCCAAGAGAGTACTGTTATTAGGGTTGAGCTTGTTCGGACGAGTAGATTCGTTTATTAGCTGTGACAACCCAAGGGAATCACAGAACATTTTAAGTGGGGTGGATGTACTGGAGAGCCAGTCTACGTTGAAGTTCCCTAGTATGGTACACTCTGAAGATGCCAAGCCCAGGATGTTTTCGAGATGTTTTAACAACTGTAGTCCAGCTGATGGGGGTCTGTAGCATCCTATTATACATAATGAGACACCGGTGGCGATTTCAGTCTTTAATGACAAGCTTTAAAATATTAAAATCCATTCCAAAGTTATTACATTTTTAAAATTTTGGTTCTGAGCATGCTCAGTAAGCACTTCAAAATAGCTGTATGAAACGAAAAAAAAAAATGCTTTTTCGTTTGGGGCCACTCCTTTTTCGTGAGGGGAAAAATACTTTTTAGTTTGCCATCTTGTCTCCATTTTTTCCAGAAAAAAAATTCAAAACCTACAAAAATTTCATCCAGTAGACACACCCACATATCTGTGTGGCTCATCAGAAGTCTGTTAGGCAGATTCTGCACTTAACTGTTGGAGAAGCGAGTCAAAATTTTTTTTATATTTCAAATCCTTTTTCATGACTCGCTTCCACTTTTTTCGTTTGGATATACTAACTCCAAATGAAAATGTCGTATGAAAACTTTCCTATTAATGAAAATTTGATAGAATCCTTACTTTTCCTAATGTGTAATGGCACTTCCAATCGTCAGTCCCCGAAATGTTTAATTTTTCCTGGTGTCTATAGTGGCACTCCACCCTCCAATCCCGTCCAAACTTTCATCCCTATTTACACTACAGATAATACTGTGCATCCCATCTGTCCATGATAGTACTAATGACAAGACAGGATGCTCTGATCACCATCCCAACTTTCATCCCTGTTTATGCTACGGATCATACTGTGCATCCCATCAGTCCTTGATAGTGAAAATGCCAGGACAAGATGTGAGTGACGTTGTATGGTGGATGATGTGGTTAAATGGTGGGAATATGCAAATCGAAATGTAAGTACTGAGTTCGTGTCACAGAGTTAGACCACATGCATTGCATACCATACCGGCTTGCACAAGAGTCAATTACTATTTGGATAGTATACTTTTCCATTGTGTCTTACATATACACAAAGACAGATTAAACGTTTTGTCTATATTCTTTTCATAACCTGTGCTGCTGCTGCTACTTTTGCTGAGACACCTATGTGTTAATGAAGTAAATAAGCATGTTGCCAGAGTTTAGATATGTGATGGTGAGAACAATATCACTGTAACGGGATATTCGAATGCACAGGGTTATACATTGTGTGTACTTATGTTTGTGGACTGGGAGTCACAGGTTCAATTCCCACCACCGCCACTCACTGTAAGCTCTTATTCAGGAATAAAAATATGTGAAAACATGCCCTTCCGCTGGGATATCGTAACAGAATTGACAAAAAAGTTTCTAGTAATACCACACTGGGTAGTGATTGTGAATGGACATGCAGGATGAAATCTTTCCTGTCCCAGATGATTGCACTCTGTTCCCAGTCTGCACAGTAGACCCATCGTACATACGATGGAGCAGACCAGTTCATTCTAGCTCCCCATTATGCAGTGTGTTTCTGTAGTGAAGGACTACCTGAGACTGAATTCTGTCAGAGTACAGCATGACTTTTTGGCAGTTGGAAAGCAACTGCATAGATTAGCAACCATGCTACACTTTTTACTGAAACTGTCAGCAGCTTTTAACTTAAAACTTCTGACTGAATTTAATTGGTGTGTGATACTGAAGTCTGTTTACAGACTGACTTGACCCCAGTGTTACCTTTGGTATGACTGAATATTCATTTGTTAGTGAAATACTCACAACCCCCCCCCCCCCCGCCGTCTCCCAAACAGTCACAGCATTTGTGACACTAAAGTGACATGACTGATGCTTTTTTGACTGTTTCATTTGCTTGTATTTTACTGAATACAAGACCAACTTTTATTATTTTGAAGAAAGTATACGTGATGTTATACTGTGTACATAACTAATCAGTTCTGAAAATACCATGATTGAGATCTAACTTACATGGAAGAAATGTTTAAATACAGGATTTGAAAAAAATTAGAAAAACAAACTTGGGATCGTAATTTATTATAAGTGTTAAACAGAGATTTAGGATTAAATTAATTAGATACTGGTCAGTGTAAAACATAAGAATAACACACTAGTAGTCACTTTCCTGGTCACTGAACCTTTTGACAGCCAAGAAGAAGCATGTGTACTTGGCATGAGCACAGTAGGTGGCACCAAAGCACAGAGATGTCATGGTTAAACCATTTTGCTCTGTTCCTAATGTAAAAACTAACTAGATAACAGAATCGGGCACTAGCATCTGCTATATTTTAAAAATCAACTAAATCATACATTTTAAAATACAAATAACTGGTAAGATACCTGTACACACAAGTAACCAACAATACCGAAGTACATAAAAAGACAAGGCACACTGTGCAGTGTGTGTGTGTTTATATGTATATATTTTTTAATTATACTGTATTGCTTTTAAAATCAAAAACAATAACATACAGTTGTCTCATGCAAGAGATCATATATTATAGCAGACGATACGTCCAATGTAATAGGAAAACAGTCGGTGCAATCTGATTTACGGATATACGGTAATCCATAACAATCAAGTCCACATATTACCCATTATATGCTGCACTTTATAGGACTGTGGGTGGTCGTTTCGAGCTAAAAATAACATTCCAAACTTGTAAACTCAACAGCCTGTGTTGATGTGACCCCATATCCATCCTTTTTATCCAAAACACGTGTAGTGCTCAGGGAGGCAGAAGCAAGTAAAAAAAAAAGAAGAAAAATGTTTAGATTCAGAATGTTTCTAATGAAAAACAGAGTTAAAACACGGTTGCAGATTGAGCTTCCCTGTGGACACTGATAAACTGCGTGGATTTTACGATGCAGTGCCCACCACAACCGAAGCACAAATATTTATGCTATGTAACAATTGCAGCCTCATAACCTGTTTGCTGATAATTAAATGTTGTATCTTTCATATCAATTTCTAACATTTATAACAAACACCAGATCTTTACTGAAAACATACAGTAAGCCCCTTATGGTTCTAGAAACCAACAGTGAACATTTTTGGGCCATTAGAATGCGGTATCAGCAAGGCTGCTTAGCTGTAAGCAAAGATTTCAACTTTTGTCCCAAGACACTCAAGGCCATCTGAGAAGCCAGATCCAAAAACAACCCTTCTCAAGCATCCTCCTCAGATACAGATGATCCATTGGGTCCAGTTTGGGTGAACTCCTTAGCAATTGCCTCAGCTTTCATCCCCGCTTCTTCAGGGTCAGTGAATTAAAAAGTATGCCCGCCATAATGGATTCTTAGGTGGACAGGCATTAACAGCGTGTGGGTGACTCCGGAGCTTCGCCCGAATGCCATCAAACTTCTTCCTTCTCGATCTGGTCGCAAAGGATAAATGTGGGAAGAGGTGGACAGTCCTGCCCTGGAATTCCAGCGGCACCGATCCTCTGGTAGCGTGTAAAATAAGATTCCTTGTGGCTGCACCAGCTGTGACTAACAAGATCATCCGAGACACTTCTCCTTGGCGAGCAGCGGCCCTGGGAGAAATACGGTAGGTTTTAAGGAAACTGTTCAGTGGGAGGGCCGTTTCTAGGTTTAGACTGCCAGGTAGCCAGGATTGAAGAAATTCCAGCAGACCCTCTCCTTTGCAGTTCTCTGGTAGACCTACTATTCATATGTTCAGGGCCCGCTGCCCATTCTTCAGAGCCTCCATGCGATTCCACAACTGTGCGGTCTCCTGAGTTATTTTAGTTGTGGTAGCAAGGGCTTTAGAGGCCATCGATTCTGCGGACGTGGCAGGTTTGTCAACATTATCCTTTTTTTTTTTTTCCTTTCAATGTTAGTATCCTGCTCAGTCATTCTGGTGAGAATGGACTCGATTTTAGTGTCTGTTGCCTGCATGGATTTTTGCAGAGCTGCCATGGAGGCTCCACTCCCTGTAGAAGTTGTAGTTCAGCCGTCTGCTGTAGTTCTGCTGTCGGCTGATTCTCTGATCCACCTCCCACCAGTTTATTAGTACGACCTATTATGGACAAAAGATATGCTCCGATGCAGCTCATCATGTGGGTTACACTGCTGGTGTATGAAACTTGTTTTTGGCAAAAAAAGTGAAGTTTATCAGGCTTTAAAACCCCATTTTAGAGCTCTCCCAGGGCATGTCTGGTCAGTAGGTGTGCTTCACCGTATTTTTTTTAATTATTTCCGATCTTCTTTAAAATTACATCTGTCACCTTTTCAGCGTTTTTAATAATGCAAACTATTTCTTGCATCTTCAATATTTTACTAGCTACAGATAAGGTGATTGTTACATAGAAACATAGACACTATCAACGGGGAAAAGCCATGTGGCCTGTCGACTCTGCCCAGCACTGCCTGCCTACTGTTTTTTTGTGACTGTCCTGGTTTCCATTTTTCTCTCTTTCCTTGCTACCCATTTGCCACTGTCTTCACCAACCCCATATGCCTATCCCACCCATATTTGAATCCCCTCACTGATTTTAGTACAGACTACCTCCCTTGCTAGATTATTTTGCCCTTCCACCACCTTTTTCATGAAGAATCATTTTCTGATGACCCTTTCATACCACCAACAGCTTAAAATCTGGTTCAATTTCAGTTGGCATCTGTCTGTATCCCCCTTCCCTGGGACGAGGCTGAAAATAGGCAAAAAAAATTGTCTAGTCCTCCTTCCTGGTCAGCAAAAACTAAAATAAAACTCCCACCACCCTTTGCAAGCTTCGATGAGTTCCCCCTCATGCTTGTGTTCCCGCTCAGCATGAACAGCTTTCCACTGTCTCTCTTGTTAATCCTGTGGAGACACTCCTACATCTCTGTCATGTCCCCCCCATCCTTCCTTGCCTTCAGTGTATACATGTTATGAATTGACAACCTATCCATGCGAAGCTAATCCTAATGTCTCTGAACCATTCCGCTTACTTATCTGCACCACTTCCACCCTGTTGCAGTCTTTCTTCAGGTGCTAGTGGCACCCCCGATTGCCATCCCCATAATTAGTTTATTTTTCCCGCGTGTCTAGTGGCACCCTCACCCTTTAGTCACCGTCCCTATAATTATTTTACCCTGGTGTCTAGTAGTGCCCCCCACCCACCGATTGCTGTCCCTGTAATGACTAAATCTTTCGCTGGTGTCTAGTGGCACCCCCATCCTTCAGCCACCATCCCCGTTGAGATTTTGTCTTTCCCTGTTGTCTAGTGGCATCCCCCACCCTCCAATCACCATCCCCATATTTATTTAATCTTTCTAGTGGCACCCCCACCCCTCCAGTCACCATCCCCATATTGTTTCATGTTCCCTGGTGTCTAGTGACATTCCCTCTCTCCAACTGCTGTCCCTCTTTTTGTTTAATGTTTCCCTGGTGTCTAGTGACACCCCCACCCGCTGATTGGCGTCCCTGTATTTGATAACCTGTAATAAAGAAAATCGTCCCTTGATGTCTTTTTTTTTTTTCCTGTATAAAAGAAAATGGTCCTTTGCTGATCCGACTCCCTCCTACTGAGCACCTACCACCTCACACCCCTGACACACCCTCACTCACCTGAACAGATCACAGGATAAAGATCCACTATCAGATCAAAGACACATCTTGCTGCTGGAGCCGCCAACTGCAATATGAGAAGCTAAGATAAGTGCGGATCAGTGTATTTCAGTGGGGTTTTTAATGCTGATGCATAACTTTGAAATTTTTGGGTATTTTGACCCCAGATTTTCGACATGCTCTTTTTAGGACCCCATCTCATGTACAGTGGTGGTGGAATTTCACAAATCAAACTCAAAAGGCGATTTTATGGTCACTTGGCGAAATCACCTTTCGGGCGGGATTTGAAAAATTTTCACTGCCCTTGTTCATGAGGTGGGGTCATAAGAAGACTATGTGGAAAATTTGGGGTCAAAATATGTAAAAATGTCAGTTATGCACATACATTGAAATTTTACTGTGCTCGCTCGTAACTTTGTTCATCTGAAATATTTTAACCCCCAAATTTTTGCAATACCCATTTCTTTACACCACCTCATGAACATGACAGTTGTCATTTTTCAAATCTTGGGCAAAATGTCTGTTCACGGCTGTGATGTGGAATGACGTTGTGGTGGTGCGGAACTGCAGTTTGGTGAGGATTTCAAAATTTTCAGTACTGGATACATGATGTGGGGTAATAAGGCTATGCTGACAGAATTGACAACTGAACAGGTTCTGCTAGGGATCTTTCCAGACCATTCCCCTCCATAGGGAAAAACTCTTTTGCCTCCCAGTCTTTTGGCAGCCAAAAAGTCCATTACTCGTAGATGGATGACCAGTATAATTCCAACTGTAGTAGAATGGAGATCCACCATGTCTGAATTATATGAAACAGAAAATCTTAATGCTAAAATACAGGGTAAAGCTCCAACATACATGATGAGATGGCAGAAGTGGGTTCTCTATCATACTGAGGTGGATCCACACTCTTGTCCTTAAGTTTGGTGGAGTTAGTGGGGAAGGTAACTGGGGATGATCGAACAACTGCCAAAGATCTGGAGGGAAGAAAATGTAATTAAAGAAGGAGGAGTTAACCAAGAAAAGGACATTACTCATTTGGTTATATTAGAAATGAAGGGGTAAACAAAACTTAAGGGGTAAACAAAGGTATGAGCTAAAATAGAAAAGAGTTGGAGCTTTACCTTCCGTATGTTCTCTGACCAAAAGAATGCATAAGACTTTATATCAAACATTTAAATGGCCCCCGGTGGAGCCGCAGGCACAACAGAGGGATCGCATTACGGGGAACACCAGGAAAAACGAAAATACCGCTCTGGGGACTGGCCGGATGACGGCTGCCGGCCCCAGACACCTCTGAAGACTCCCAGGAAGCCACGGAAGGCCTCAGCAGCACCTGGGACCGAGGAAAAATAGTGTGCCTTCCCCCTCGGAAGAGAGAGACCCACCCGGTACAGGGTTACACCGGGCTAGCCCAAGGATGGCTGCAGATCTGCGGTAAGGTGGCTTGGGGGAGACAGTAGGGGGATGTCTGAGGGTCATGGCAGCCGGAAGGAGAGGCAGGTCCAGAGCACGACGGGGGTATAAATAGAATATACAAAAAAAACCAAAAAACATTTAAACCTCAGGGTGAATTACAAAAAAACTGTCAATAATACACATAGAACTTAAGACGTGACAATATAACGAAATGTATGAAATGTACTCTTGACATAAGTGTAATAAAAACCATTTAATAAAAAAGAAATTTAAAATAAAAAGAAGGCTATGCTGACAATTTGGTTGTTGTTGCCCTACAAATGGAAACATAGGGCCCAGAGGGTCTTGCGCTTCCATAGCAACACACACACACATATATACCCATCTATGGAGGGATGGAAAAGCAGGGTCCAGAGGACCCTGTGCTCCCACAGACAAATAAGGATACAGTTACACTATCTCAAGCCCTGCACTCCCACAGGCAACTAAGGATTCAATTATACTATCTCAAAAAGTAAGGAAATTCTTTGCAAAAAACTCTGTTAATGCACCATTTAGGGTTAAGACTACAGCGACAAAAGTAGGGAAATGTGATTGTAAGGTTTCCAAACCTAACACCCCCCCCCCAACACACACACACATACACACCTGAAGCAAATCCTCGAGATTGTCAACCCTAAAGCTCACCCTTTTGGGGTAGCAAGAAAGCTCAGATGTGATGGACACAGGTGTGTATGCTTCAGGAGTGTATACAGTGGGGCAAGCTTTAGGGTTAACCACCCCAAGGGGAAGACTCCACCCCTGATTTGCTTCAGGTGTGTGTGCCGGGTTAGGGTTGGAAACCCTAAAATCACATTTCCCTACTTTTGCTGCTGTAGTTTTTACCCTAAGTGGTGCATTAATGGAGTTTTTTGCAAAGAATATATATATATTATAGTGGTGCGGTAGTGCCACTATAGTTAGGGTTGAATAGAGTGTTTAATGTTAAACCCCAAATATTGTACTTTAATACCTTCACAACCATTCAACGGATTTGCATGAAAGTTTTGCATGTGCAGTTCTGTGGGGTTGTTCTGTTGGTGTTCCAACTTTCGTTCTGATTCGATGTGTGGATTCCGAGATCTGGATCGTGAAAAAAGTGTGTTTTTTTTCTGGGGGGTTTTGTGGTTTCTTTGTTCACCTCTAGCACCCAGACGGTTTGGAAATTTGGTCTGAAATGTTCAGAGTAGAAAATACTTATCCTGCAGATGTGTCTTTTATTGGTTTGATGAAAAAATATAAATTTGTTCCAAAGTTACGAGTTTTTAAAATTTTGGTTCTGAGCATGCTCAGTAGGTACTTTCAGGATAGTGGCATGGAACCAAAAAAGAATTGTGTCATACGAAAAAGGGTCCTTTTCCATATGGGTGAATACTTTTTCATGAGGAAAAAAATCCTTTCTCATATGCCGCCATCTTGTTTACCCCCCCCCCAAAAAAATTCAGAACCCCTTTAAAATGGTATCCTCTGGAGACAGGAACACATGTATCTTGCTAATCAGGACTCTGTTAGGTGGATTCTGCAATTAGTTCTTGGAAAAATAACCTGAAAATTTGTTTTTATTACATTTTAAAATAGTTTCTTTATGCCCATACGAAAAAGGAATAGGGGCATAAAAAAAAAAAGAATCCTTAATACAAAAAAAGAAATCTGTCTGTCTGTCTGTCTCCACAGTGTTCCCTGGCATGCCCACCAACCATCCATATCAACAAGGACAAGTGCACACGCCCCGCTAATCGAACTCTGGCACATCGGAATGGGAGTACAGCTAGATCCCTGGATGGCAGAAGTGCAGCCCTGGCAGGTAATAGCTACAGGACGGGCACAGGAGACAGGGACTCGATTGATATTGTGATGTACCGAACTGGTGCAAGGAGGAAGTCCTTTACCCTGTGGCAGAACTGCAAAGGTGTGTCAGTGTCACTCATGCGAGTACACTGACCCAGGACTAGAACCATGCTGTGCCCTGTCTGACAGGCTCCTACAGCTGCACAGGTCCAAGATACATGGTGGCACCAAGTCAGTACCACACTCAGGCTGCAGAAGGCGTAGTGCCCTACCCTACTCCCGTGGCTGCTCATGGATCCTAACACAATGACGTACATGCTGGAGGACTGTGGCATACACAGTGTGTACCTGCAGCAGTCTGAGGGCATAGAGGACTTAGCGAGTACCTGCTGTCACATCGTATGACCGCTCAGTCTGCATACTGCCTGTTGTTGGGTGTTGGGGCGAGGAACGGACCAGGACATGTGCCGTTTGTCGGTAGAACACAGCTTCCATGAAATAAGGTATTACACAATAATCTGATTTCTGCAGTGTTAGACAATAGACAATTGCAAATACAAACTCTTAAAAAATATTTGGAAGTCATACAATGTCTGTTGCCTAGTCTCGGGCATGAACATCCCAATTTTTCGGTTCAGTTAAGAAAACGTGTTGGAAAATAATTAGATGTAGATAGGAATGCATGCCATAGTAATTTTTCACCAATTCTAAACAAAGTCAATAAAATTTACATTCTTGGACTATCTTGATAACATCTTTGCACATTCACGCATTGCACTCTAATAACATGTACGTGTTGCACTTTATTTCTTCTGCACTTTGTCTTTCAATGTCGATATTCATAAGTTCACATTTCTTGATAGTTCACCACTCTATGGAAGGCGTCATAAGTTTATTTATGTATTTAGTTATTGTTGACCAGGTAAGTGCACGAGACAAATTCTGCCTATTTTCAGGTACGACCCGGGGGAGGGGATACAGATGGATGCCAACTGATACTGAACCAGATTAAGCTGTTGGTATTTTTAGTGTGACTCAAAACATTAGGGTGTGGCCTGACATGACTGCGTAGTCATGAGATGGACCTGTTAGCAGTACTACATTTTTCACAGTTCAAGTTGCTTAGAAAATGGTAAATGTACAGTAGATGGCTTTTCTGTGTGAATGGAAATCTGCTTTGTCTAGGACCACTGAGCATCAGTCTTCTGGCTTGCAGCATGCTTTATAGTGAATCTATGGGTTGTGGTATGCTCACAAAAAGTATTTTATCAATAAAATGACTGCAGATTTTTAGAAAACTGTTTCTTACGTAAAGTTTATGTAGTACTGACCCTATTTGACTGCTGCTGTGCAGTCTGTGTGCTGTGAGGATGAGCCCTGGGTATGTGCGCACAGTTTGCATATTGAACTGCTGGTTCTGTGCCCCCCCCCGCTCTCTCAACATGTCAAGCAAGAATCGGGGAATATCCAACCCACTTTGTAATTTATTTTAAATTAAAGCTGGACATCATATTGAAATGAAATTGATTTAATTAATTTCCCACGTGTTGATATACTTTATAACATGGCCAGGAAAAATGGCCCGCTCCCATTCGTCGAGAGCACCCAGCTGACCATGGATTAATCCTCAATCCACGGTTGCTCCCTGCACAGCTGAGGCACAGCGTTTGCGATCACGGGATGCCCCTGCAGCTGAGAGGTGTAGTTGCAACGTCTGTTGAATTCCCTATATCCATGTTGTTCCACATGCAGTTGTTCAGGGACTCTGTTAGTTGAGCAGTCACTTTGATTTATTAAAATCGTAACTCTAAATAGCAGTAAAATCTACAGAAATATTACCCTCATTCAAGTCAATGGGGTGCGCACATGCAGCCTTCGTCATATGACATCACAAAACAGGGCTGCATGTGCCGGGGTGGGAGCGTGGCCATAAGTTCGGGAAGTGGCTCCATTTATGCAGGGGGTAAATTTACAAGTGATTTAACTTTTTTACAACACAGAATAAAATGGATTTACTGCTACACATCGATTCAGGAGCAGGTGAGCTGTCACATATGTTGGGGACTGGATAATCGGAACTACGCACCTGCTGTTTAAGTTCCCAAAAATCAATTCTGCTTGAAAACAAATATTTTTTAAGAAATTTATTTCTAAATGTTTTTTCCTGAAATTTGGTTTTACTTCAGCCTGTTTCATGAGTACCTCTGCCGCTTTAGCCGACTCTGCCTTGGTCTCATACCTTTGATCACATCACAAACTATTCACTCTTCCTTCTAGAAACCCTTGCTATTCTTTGCATTCACAGACTTTACAAAAAGCCATGGTGATAATAATCCCCTGGGCTGTATTGGTTTGAATAGTTCCTTTAATACAAAACAATAATGGTGCATTCTCAAGCTCCTGTAAGTTCTTGCTATGGAAGGAAACTGCTGTACAGTTTACACTATTACTTAAAACTGCTGAATCATTTTAGCCCGTCAGTCAGAGTAAAAGAGCAGATGAGCCAAGCAGTTTAAACATGTGCAGTTTTCACCCATAATTGTAAAATGACTTGGGACACCTAACCTCCATTAAATGGTTCAGAAGTGATGATTAGAAAACAAAACTGACTGTGTGAATAGTCTCCACTGGTGCCACTGCTTGTAGGCTAAAGATTACTAGTGACAAAAAAAAAAAAAAGAGAGGCACACTCAGTATTTAAAGAGCACCTTTTTCAATAGCAAATACATTATACAGGGAGCTCCCTTATCTGGAGCTCCTCCAGGCTAGTCTCCATCTTTTTTTATTCAACCAGAAAAGGAAAGGATCATAATTTGCCCCCGAGGGGCTGGCCGCATGATTCCTCTCCACTTCCTAATTCTCTGATGCATCCCCACACTCCAGCTTCTGTGACGTCTTTATAGGTCGAGTGCAGGGATGCACTCCATTCACTTGAATGGAGCATCTTTTTCAAATGTAATTTCCTGATTGTAAATCCGTTTTTGGTACCTATTGATGCCAGGGTTCGACTAACAAGAGCCTTGTTAATCGAACCCTGGCATCGAAAGGTACCAAACCCGATTTATAATCAGGAAATTACATTTGAAAAGATGCTTCATTTGTGACTTGAGCGCCTCCCACGCTAGCTATAAAACATCATAGTAGGTGGAATGTGGGACACAGAGAATCTGTAGTGGAGCGGATCATGCTGCCACCCCCTCGGGGGCAAATTATCAATCAATCAATCACTTTATTTAACCAGGCATAATTATGAACCCTTCCCTTCCTTTTCTGGCTGAATACAAAAGATGAGACTATCCTGGAGGAGCTCCCAATAAGGTAAGGGAGTTCCCTGTATAATAATTTCTGTATTTAAAAACATAGGGGAAAGGTGCTCTTCAATAATTCTGAAGTGCTGACCAGTGGCCTACTACCTGACATTTCATGGCAGACTACCACTTCATCAGGGCAGGTATGGCCACAGAAAACATGGCACCCTTACCTACATAAGTCTCATAATGGTATACCTTGAACTGGACAATCCTTTCAAAAATTAAAACAACATTAGTAAATTACAATTATCATAACTTACTAAACTTGTCAAACAAAGGGCAGATCAGATCACATACAGATTTTTAATTTTCAATGTGTATATGTATATATATATATATATGTATATATATATATATATATATATATAGACATACATAAAAAGTGTGTGTCTGCCACTTGGGGATCAAAGTCAAACTGAAGTCTGTTTAAGCTTGGCCTGTGCGTTCACAGAATATGCAATCTGAATCAGAAACAAGTATGAAATGTAATAGCGAATACTACAAATATTCAAAACCAAATAGAAGACATTGTTATAAAGTAGAAACCTCCTATTTGTGTAATACATTCACCCCGTTTGATAGCACTTATTTCAGAGTTATGTTTAAATGATTACAACTGCTATGTGTGGAAAAATGTTAAAGCGGAAGGGGTAGGAAAGAGGACCTTAAAAACTGTCAGGTTTCTGAGCCAGCTGGTGTTGAGGAAAAAATGCATACAGTATAAAGGGCAAGATCACGTAACAATTTGTGAAAGGATTGTCCGATTCAAGGCATGATGTGTTTTCTGTGGACATGCCTCCCTGATGAAGTGGCATAGCATCACAAAGCTCCAGATAGTTGGCCTTTGGTCAGTACTTTATAATGATTAAATACATTTTATATGGCATTTGTAGCCCACTGAGTGTGCCATTTTATTCTTTTTTGTTGTTGTTAATAGGAATTGGTGATTGTCATGGGGATTATTGGCATAGATGGAAATAATCTGATCAATTTCCAGCTAGAACAATATCATTTGAACAGCTACTTTTTCTTTTCAGCACGAGGGGAAAGTGTTTGTGTAGTGCACTAAACAGCAGATGAGGAGCTGCAGAATCTATAATTGTTCACCCTATGTTCAAATCCAGCTTCTTGGCTGTGAAGACAAGAAACTATGCTGATATAATATATCACATTGTAGTGCCATGGGAAAATGTTTTGGCGGGGATTTGAAAAATGTCAGTACTGGGTTCATGAGGCGGAGTAATAAGCAGGCTATGCTGAAATGTTGGTTACTGTTTTGCTACAAATGCAGGCACCAGGCCCTGCGATTCAACAGCAACATACATGTACGCATCTATGGAGTGATGGGAGTGCAGGGCCCAGAGGGTCCTGCGTCCCCACAGGCAAATAAGGATATGACTGTACTATCTCAAACAGTAAGGAAGTTCTTTGCAAAGAACTGTGTTAATGCAAAGTTTAGGGTTCAGGCTAAAGCAATAAAAGTACGGAAATGTGGCTTCAGGGTTTCTAACCCTTAAACACCACCCCATACCTACAACAAATCAGGGATGCAGTCTTCCTTGGGGTTGTTAACTGTAAAGTTCACCCCATTCTATACACTCCAGAAACATACACACCTAATGGGGAGAGCTCTGGGCTGATAACCCCAAGGAAGACTCCACCCCTGATTTGTTGGTGTGGGGGTGGGGTTTTAGGGTTGAAAACCCTAAAGCCACATTGATCCACTTTTGTTGCTTTAGCCTAAACCCTAAATGTTACATCAACACAGTTTTTTGGAAGTAATATATTATGCAAAATAAATGCTAGGTAAGTGTGGTAAATGAGAAAATATACAATCTCGGTGGGGGTGGAGGGCTGATTAGCTCATAATCCCTTATGGAGCTAATTAGCCACCCTCAATGGTATATTTCCCCATACAAGACACTTACCTAGCAGTTATTTATGCACACGTATACGTATATATGTATATATATATATATATATATATATATATATATTCTAGGCAAAAAATTGTTAATGCACTACTTAGGTTAGAGTTAAACCGACAAAAGTAGGAAAATGTGGCATTAGGGTTTTCATCCCTAACACCCCACCCCATCCTCCAAGCAGTAACTGTAAAAGCAAAAATAGTTTCACCTCTCCTGTGTCTTTGCAAATCAGGTGTGGGGTGTGCATTAGGGTTGACAATCCCAAGGCACACCCCATGCCTGATTTGAAAAAATGCAGGAGAGGTGAAACCATAATGGTTTTTCCTGTTGCTACCTGGAGGGTGAGGGTGGGGTGTTTGGGTTGGAAACCCTAATGCCACATTTCCCTACTTTTGTTGGTTTAACCCTAACTAGTGCATTAACGATGTTTTTTGCAAAGTGTATGTATGTATATATATATGTATGTGTGTGTGCATCTGTGTGTGTGCGTATATGTATATATTTTATATATGTGTGTGTGTGTGTATATTTTATATATATACATATGTGGGATATGTAATGGGTCTACTGGAAATATCACTGATATCCCCCCCCCCTTCCCGAGTGCAGATTGACCTCTGCCACTCGTGAGATTACAAAATCAAACTGCACGAGGGGGAAATGTCAGTGATACTTCCAGTAGACCCATTGCATATTTGATTTATGCAAGGTGTTTTTGTATTTTTTTTTTTTAATATTTAATTTTAATTCTTTATCCGTATGCTGTTTCATGGCGCTGCACTGCTAGGTAGGCAGGGACAGTAGCGTGGTTGCTAGGGTCCTTACGTGGTGTTTTTGGTAACACGGCATTTCATTGGTCATGGTTTTGTGTGGGTGGTCTGAGTAAGTCTGAGAAATATAGTGGCGGAGCTCTCGCTTAGCGAGGGAGTGAGTTTGCAATGCGGTGATTTTTTTTAGATATATATTTCTTTGTGCTCTCACAGCGCTTTTCTGTCTGGTTGAACCTGGCTTTTCCTTGGATATTCATCAGGGTGCGGAGGACATCCTTGCCAGGTTCAGAGGCAGCGAGAGGTACGGAGATGAATTTGGAGTTGGGAAGTGAGGTAGGCATTGAGTGTGCTGCGCGGTTTGAAATGGTCTGTTCGCTGCTTTCTTTGGTGGCTGTTTTCATTCATGAGAGCTACAAAAAAAAAAAATCTTTCAGTGTGAATGCCAGTTTCACACTGAGGAGGTTTTGTGTTACAGGTGTGTGGTAACTCAGTGAGTATATTTGGGGTGTTTATACAGGGTGAGTTGTGTTAGGGCTGTATCTGGTGCTGGAGAAAGTGAAAGTGTTCAGTGGGTTGTCTGAATGAAATGAAACTGACTGTGGGAGTTGGCATGCTAGTGAGCAGGTGAATTCTAATTGTGCTGCTCGTGCTGCCAGCTCCCACCAATCAAGTTTTTGAGCAGTTGTGGTAAAGTGCAGTTTGTGTGTGGTTATTACCTACAGTGAGAATAAATGACCTAGAGTGAGAATAAACACAATATTCTCACTGTAGGTCTGTGCAGGCAAAAATACTGCTGTTATTTGCCAGTTTTTATCCTCACTCCCATTGCATAAATATGTATATATATATATATATCTATATATATATATATGTATATGTGTGTGTGTGTGTGTGTGTATGTATGTATATGCATACTTGTGTGCGTGTGTGTGTGTCTGAATAACTGCTAGATAAGTGTCTTGTATGGGGAAATATACAATTGAGGGTGGCTGATTAACTCCATAAGGGATTATTGGGTATAGCCCCCCCCAACATGGTCAGGGAGTGGTATGGGGCCAGAGGTATGGGTTGATGGGGGATTGGGGGGAGACCTCAGAGGATAAGTGGCTGTATGCTAGAAATAGGCTCCATCTCAATTTGGAGGGGAAGGAAGTCCTTAAGTTGAAAATAGAGGGGTTCATTGGTGAGAGGTGGGGTTTAAACTTGTGAAGGGGGGAGGGATGGAAGAGGAGGCTGTCGAGGGCGGTTCGATAAAGGAGGGACTCGGTCTCCAACCCTCTGGGGAGCTGGAGGAATGTGGGAAAAGGCTGACTGGTAAGGTGCTGACTGGGGGAAGACGGAATCCCCATGGGAACGCGAGCAGGGGAAATGGAAGTATATGGAAAGGGTGGAAGGTAGTCCTGCTAAATGCCAGGAGCTTGGGCAATAAAATGCCTGCACTCCAGGCGATGCTAGCTGAGGGAGAGGTGGATGTGGCAGCGGTCACTGAGACCTGGGCCACCACAGGGCACCACTGGGACCTGAACCTGGAGGGTTACACCATATTCAGGAAGGACAGGGGGGAGGGAAGGGGAGGAGGGGTAGCAATAATAGTCAAAAACTGCATTGGCATAGGAGGGGTGGAGGAGGCGGAGGGAACTGTGGAGGCGATATGGGTCACCTTGATAACAAATGGGGGCAAGAGAGTAAAAATAGGAGTGGTGTATAGACACCCTGCGCTGGCAGAGGAGCTGGAGGAGAGTCTGGTGGCAGATGTTGGGAGACACTGCAAATTGGGCAGGGGAAGGGTGGTGGAGTTGGGGGACTTCAACATGCCAGGAACGGACTGGCAGACTATGACATTCTCGGTGGCCAGAGATCAGAGGTTGTTGGATGTCTTTCAGGATGCGTTCCTAACTCAGCAGGTGGGGGAACCGACCAGGCAGGCGCAGATACTGGATGTGGTCCTGGCAGACAGTGACCAGATTTGGGGCCTGGAGGTAAGGGACCCGTTGGAGGGGAGCGACCATGCCACGGTCTGGTTCTGCCTGGACTTAGGAGGGGTAGAAGGCTGCACAAAGATGGAGGTAACCGACTTTAGGGGGCTGATTTCAAGGAAATGGGAAGGATCCTTAAGAAGCATTTGGATGGGATTGGGCCAGACATGGACACTGACAGTAGGTGGGAAATCATCAGGAGGGGGGTGCAGGATGCTACCAGCACCTGTGCAAGAGTAAGATGAAAATGTGGTAGGGCCCGTAAACTCTGCTGGTGGACCAGGGAGGTTCAGGAGGTGGTGAGGGGAAAGAAGGCAGCTTAAAGGCATTTCAAGTGCTCAAGGAGTGAAAGGGATAGAGGGGGGTACGAGCTGATGGCCAGAAGGGCCACTAGGGTGGTGAGGGCGGTTAAGGCAAGGAAGGAGCAGAACCTGGCCAGGGAAATTAGGAGAGGGAATAAGGTAAGGGGTTTTTTAGATACATTGGGGGAAATCGAAGGGTGAAGGGGCAGATTAGAGGGATTAAAACAGGGGAGGGATGGGCACAAGATCCGGGGAGCAGGTTGAGGTACTAAATGAGTACTTCACCTCAGTTTTCACTAAGAAAAATGGGGGCTGCATCATATATGGGAGGAGATGGTGAAAGCGGGGGACCCTTGCCAATCGTCGGGTCTGGGAGAGGATGGGCCATCACTGGCAGGAGGGGAAGGCAAGGCAGGGGACGAGGTAGCGGAGGTGGAAATCAAGGCAGAGAGAGTGAGGGAAGCCCTTGGGTCCCTTAAGATGGAGAAAGCACCGGGGCCAGATAAATTACATCCCAGAGTGCTGAAGAAACTGGCGGATGTCCTGGCGAAACCCCTGGCGGAGCTTTCCAGCATCTCTCTGAGGACAGTGTGGGTGCCCCAGGACTGGAAGGTGGTGCATATAGTGCCTATCCACAAGGGGGGATCAAGGGAGGTGGCAGGGAACTACAGGCCCGTCACCCTGACATCGGTGATGGGCAAGGTGATGGAGGGCATTGTCAAGAAGAGGCTGGGGGGGGGACCTGGAAAAGTCGGGGTGCCTGGACGATAGACAGCATGGATTCGTCCCAGGGAAATCGTGTCAGACAAACCTTGTGGAGTTCTATGACTGGGTGACGAGAGCCTTGGACCTGGGTAGACCGTTGGACATCCTCTATCTTGACTTCAGCAAGGCGTTTGACTCTGTTCCTCACGGGGGCCTGTTGAATAAGCTGCGATAAATGGGGGAGGGGAACCAGATGATCAGATGGATAGGCAATTTGGCTCCAGGACCGGAGGTTGGCAAGATAGTCTCATCCCCAAGGAGGGTCATTAGTGGGGTCCCTCAGGGATCAGTCCTTGGGCCCCCTCCTGTTCAATGCCTATGTCTCTGACATAAGGAAGGGTATCAGGAGTGAGATGAGTCTCTTTGCGGATGACTCAAAACTGGGGGCGGTGGTGGATGGGGAGGAGGGGAAGGTGGCCCTACAGGGGAACCTGGAGGCTCTGGACTGGAAGGTGGTCTAGAAAGTGGAAGCTGAGGTTTAATGCAGGGAAATGCAAGGTATTGCATCTGGGAGCCAGAAACCCGGACCAAGAGTACACCCTGGGGTGGGGGGGATGCTACAAGTCTCAATGGCTGAGAGGGACCTGGGGGTGGTGGTGGATGTCAAGATGAACAACTCTGAGACTTGTAGGAGGGCAGCGGCCAAGGCCAACAGGATGCTGGGATGCATCGCTAGGGGGATCACCTCCAGCAGGAGGGAAGTGATACTCCCCCTGTATAACTGCTTGGTGAGGCCACACCTTGAGTACTGCGTGCAGTTTTGGAGGCGACACTTAAGGAGGGACATTGAACTCCTGGAGAGGGTACAGAGGAGGGCAACCAAAATGATCTGGGGCTTGGGGGACAGGACCTAAGGGGGAGAGGCTCGAAGAGCTAAATATGTACATATTAGAAGAGAGAAGGGACCGGGGGGACATGATAGAGGTCTTCAAATACATGAAGGGGGTTAAATAGGGGAGAAGCAGTCAGGGTGCTCGAGTAAGGAGGGGGGGACTAGAGGGCATGGGTGGAAGCTGGAGGGGGGGAGATTCAGGAGAGAAAGGAGGAGGTGCTACTTCACTGAGAGGGTGGTGGAGCCATGGAATGCACAGCCCTGGGGGCTGGTGGAGGCAGAGACGGTGGAGGGGTTCAGGAGGGGGTGGGACAGGTACAGGGGAAGGGTTCTGGACGCAAAGTCCTGTACAGTGGGAATATCCGGGACTGGAAAGGGAGAAGCCAGAGAGGACGAGGGGGGGCAGCAAGGTCAGCTCCCAGGGTGGGGGCTGACCAAACGAGCAGACATGAAAGACCGTTAGACCTATTCTGCTGGCATTTTAGTATGTTAGTGTGTTAGTATATTTTCTCATACATCGCACTTACCTAGCATTTATTTTGTATAATATATTTGCAAAACGCTACGTTAATGTAACATTTAGGGTTCAGGCTAAAATGACAGAAGTGGGGAAATGTGGTTTTAGGGTTTTCAACCCTGAGACCCGCCCCCTTGCTTGAGCCAGATTTGCATAATTCCACCACCCTTGGTCATGAGGTGGGGTCCCCAAAAGGTTATGTTGAAAATGTTGTGTATAAACATTACAAAATGACAGTTATAATGCCGTCCCGCCGGTGTAGCGGTAGAGCTACCGCTTGCGATGCCAGTGACCTGGGTTCAGGAACAAGCAGTGGTCAGCGGAGGGCCAGCCGGGGGGGAGGTTCAAGCATCCTAGGGATGCTCTCCTCTGGGGAGGGAGGGAGGGTTGTCGCTCCCACCGTAATACCACCACATGGGTGGAGGTGCAGTAGAGGAGGATGTTGTCTGAGGTCCAGAGTGGCATCATGTCTCGTGTGCACAACTCCTTGGACCTCCCCGAATGTCATCGCCCTTGAGGGCAGGGAGAAACACACGGAAAATGAACCCTGCTTCTGTGCCTGGCGATGTGCTTCAGTGCCAAGCCCCATGGACTGACCCTGGTGTCCCAGAGGAACCAGCCCGACGTGATTTGTATAGGTAGGGAGGAAGCCAAGACTCCCTACTTCCCTGCCTGGGGGGCAAACCACAGCAGGTTGGGGGCTGTTCCTGCCAGGGCATGCAGGAGTTCAGCTGAGCCTGTGAACACTATGAGGAGACCCTGAGGGAAGGTGCAGTTGCGGTGCCAGGGGGGTGATAAACAGTAAATAAAAAAATGTAATTAAAAAAAAGAACAGTTATGAATAAAAGTTTAAACCCTATTAAAATACATTAAACCAGACTTGCCATATTTTTTCATATCACAGTTGGCGGTTGCAGCAGTGAGATGTGTCTATAAGTGGAGAGTGGATCTGCGTTGTGGAACATGTTCAGGCAATCGAGGGTGCGTGGTGGGGTGTGTGTGGTGGGGGTTATATCAGCCAGAGACCATTTTCTTTTTTTACAGATTTTAAAAAACAATGAGGAACAGTTTTCTTTATTTCAGGGGACATTCCGACACTGTGGATTGGGCACCCCAGTGTCGGGCTCCTGTTCGGCACCAGTGGTGGGCACCCTAGTGTCACCATGTATATAATCAGAAGGGGAGCGAGTGACCTGAAAGAGAGGGGCATGAACAGAAGTGGTACCAGGGGTGGGCACCCTGATCTGCTTATATAATAATATATATTCTTTTTTTTTTTTTTTTATGACTTTAACACTTAAAAAAGACACAATCAGCTTTTAGCTAACTTTTGGAGCCCCAGTTAAAAAAGTGCCAAAACATATAATTATCCTCCATATTATGGTCTCAGTCTCTGCTTAACTCAGAATACACATACACATGTTTTTTGTCAGATTTTAGCCTTTACCTTGCCATGTGAAATTCTGGGAGATCTGCACTGATCCCATACATGCACTCCTAAAGTAGTGCATGAATGAGTTTTGATCTTTTTAAAGGCATTCAAGTTAAACAGATATTTCAACAGAGGACACTATCCTGAAACTTACAAAATTGATTGTGCTTCTGAAACGTGTGCTGTAACATGTCTGTCATTCACATGCCTGGAGTCACGACTTTATTTTTCAGCTACTGATTTACAAATGTTAGAACACTCATTTCAGAAGCACGGTCACTTTGTAAGTTTCAGGATAGCATCCTCTGTTAAAACATCTGTCTAACCTGAATGCCTTTAAAAAAAAAATCAAAACTTGTTCATGCACGAGTTTAGAGGTGCTTGCATGGGACCAGTGGACCTCTGAGATTTCACAGCTAGGCAAATGGTAAAAGCAGACAAAAAAAAAAAATGTGCATATGGAGTTAAGTAGGACTGTGAGTATATGGAGGATCATTTTGTAGTGCTCCAGAGTTGGGGGCACAACAGAAAAAGAAAAATAGAAAGGTACCCAGCTCTGAAAGGTGCCCCAGAACATGCTCAGATGCCCAGTTTCTGATCCAGTCATCACAAACCTGTTTAAATAAATGTACATAGCTACAGAATTGTAAAAAAAGTTAGCCCTTTATGCCAACTTGAGCAGATGGAATGTCATGCTGAGCATATAGAATGCCAGGCTGAGCAGATGGAATGCCCACTGTGTGGCACCTGCCCTGCCTTCCAGAACCCAGAGTATTAATGTAACCCCCCTACAAATGCCGCCATCCTCGCCTATGCTGACCACACCAAACCCTATGTGCTGCATACTGACACTAGTCTGCAGGGTCTAGGAGCTGTGGTGTATCAAGACCATGAGGATGGTTTGAGACCAGTGGCTTTTGCCAGTAGGAGCTTGACTCCATCATAGTGAAACTACCCTGTACATAAGTTGGAGTTCCTTGCGCTAAAATGGGCCATCATTGACCAGTTTCATGAATACCTCTATGAGGCAAAGATATTGGTGAAGACTGACAATAACTCATTGACCTATGTACAGACTTCAGCTAAGTTAGACGCCACTGGGCACCAGTGGCTTTCTGCATTATCAACCTATGATTATGCTGTCGAATACAGACCAGGCCTGAACCATATTGATGCTGACACCCTATCACAAAGGCCCACTTCCAAGAGTGATTGGATCAGGCTGTCTGAATGTGACATCCGAGCATTCTGTCAAAAGTTTGATAGAGATGAACAGATGTCTGCGGACACAGTGGACTGTTTAGTAGATTGTTTGGGCCCCTTCTGACACCTGCATACCGGTTGCTTATTGCCACTTCTCTGCTCTAGATATTAGTACACTACCTCAGTTTGACAATGACCGTATTCAGTGGGCTCAATCCCAAGATCCTATGATTCAGCCAGCACTTGATGCCCTGCGTGCGGGGAAAGATGCGTCTAAGTTACGTTCCACTGACTTTACGAACTGCTTTATTGTTTAAAGAAGGCCCCAGATTGAAGTTGCTCAATCAGTTGTTGTTTAGAGAGACAGTAGATCGTAGTGGCAAAGTAGACAAGCAACAATTGGTCCTGCCCACGGCCTTTAAAGATTTGGTACTGAGGTCCCTCTACAGTCACATGGGGCACCTCGGTATTGACAGAACCCTTGACCTGGTATGATCTCGTTTCAACTGGCCCAAAATGGGGGCCGATGTTGAGCACCATGTAAAGACTTGTAGTCGCTGCCTGCAAAGAAAAGCCCTGCCTCAGTGGGCTGCCCCCCTGTTAATATTACTACCAGCACTCCCATGGAACTAGTCTGCATAGACTTCTTGCATTTAGAACCTGATCAGTGGAACATTGGCAATGTGTTAGTGGTTACAGATCATTTCACATGGTATGCACAAGTTTTTCCCCATCGAAGATCAAAAGGCATCTACCGTGGCCAAGGTGCTAGTGGAAAATTTCTTCATCCACTATGGTGCCCCACAGCAGATCCACTCTGACCAGGGCAGAGACTTTGAGAGTCGACTAATCAAAGAAATGCTCTCTCTATGGGGGGTGCGGAAGTTAAGAACCACCCCCATCACCCGCAGGGAGATCCCCAACCAGAACGATTTAACCGCACCCTGCTAGACATGCTGGGCACCCTCCACCCAAAAGACAGGCATAAATGGAGCCAGCAGATTAGCACCTTGGTACACGCATACAATTGCATGAAAAATTATGCTACCGGATTCTCCCCCTACCACCTCGTGTTCGGGAGAGAGGCCCGGCTGCCAGTTGATATCTGCTTTGGGGTCTCTCCAGATGGGGTCTGAGCCCGAAAACTACCTGCAATATGTACAAAAACTGAAAGCTTAATTGAACCATGCCTATCAACTGACCCAGACAATGGCTGCCAAGAGAAATCTAGCCAACAAAGAGAGGCATGATAGAAAAGACTCAAGAGCTTCGACCTGGAGACCGTGTGTTGTTGCGTAATTTGGGACTGCATGGTAAACACAAAGTTTCTTATCGATAGTACCATCTTCCCTATGTAGTAGTTGGAAAGTTGGATGATTTACCAGTGTACCAAGTGCGCCCAAAGAATAACTCCAAAGCTGTCAAGACCATGCACTGTAACCACTTGCTACCTATCGGCCAAGTCATAATTGAGGCTGAACCCTCAGAGATTGATTCCCCTGTGCCAGTGACTCATGCTGCTGCAAGAAAGAGACAGAGTTGACCTCCCTCAGTGGTTACAAGTTCAAGGTTTCCCCTGCACCAGGTTCAGAATGATAGTGACTTTTAGTCCACCTTGGACGAAAGTGAATGTGACAATGCCTATTACCCCTCTTATGAATTGAGTCAGCTGTTTCGAGGTAACCCTATGACTAATTGTGGGGATGAAGCTGGGCCTTCTGGACTGTCTTACCCCCCAGCTTCGTCCTTGGAGGCAGTGCTCCCAGAAAGTGAAGTGCAAAGCATCACGTCTGAAGATGCTGAGTCTCTGTGTATTGTGGAACTGTATGATTTGCCTGAAGGAGGGGCTGATGGTTTGAGTCTTTCTGGTGACATACCAGAATTTGAAGAACACCATGAGAGTGCTGACAACCCCCTTCAGTGCCTCAAAGTTTGATTGTGCCTGAGCCTTCGCAAAATGAGTCAAGTTTTGTTTAAACAGAGCCTGCAGAGCAAGGAGTCGACAGTGCCCCAAGTTTGGACGTTCCCATCCAGGCAGAGGCACCCCTCACAAGTGACGAGAGTCCACAGACCAGTGCAGAGACTGTAGTTGTCCCCCTCAGAAAGACTGGCCGAGCTGTCAAGCCAGTAGTATGCTTCAATTATGATTCTCCCTGGAGTCCAGTGGATTTGTGGTCCACAAAGGAGTTTATGTTTCTCAGAGCTCACTGCCTAAACTGAGCCTAAGTGCCAATTCCAGGTTGATTGTTCTGCCTTCTAGGTATGGTGCCCCTGCCCTATCTAGCCCCAAGTTAGCTGATAGGGAAGGGCCCCCTATTGCATTGTTCAATGTACAAGAAGTTATTACATGATTCAGTATAGTAATGTTCAATTGACCTGTGTGAAATATGCTTAATGTGTTGTCAGAATGGATATAGTATTGTGAAGTGTAGTGAATATGTGTAGTAAAGGTATAAGTTTACGTTAACTGATGCAACAGATGTTATTTGCATAGCATGCTGATGGTATATATGTTTTGCATATGCTGCATTCTCAATATTGTGATGGTACAGACTTGACGCAGACACCAAGTTTTCTCCAGGCAGGGAAGGGTGTAACCCCCCTACAAATGGGGGTTCCCAAAAAGTCTTCCTTAAGCTTGCCTAAATGCTCACTGCCAGGCTGGTATCCTGCGTTTTAGCAGTTTAAATGTGATTGCCAGAGAGTGCCTGTATAGCCTCTGTGTACTGTCTCTTTTAGAGCTGCCTGGATTGCAGTCATAAGTAATCTGAGCGGGAGCTCTGTTGAAAGATGTAACTATTTGCTGAAAATCATTTAGAGTGATAATATGGTGTAGTTTGTCTTACCTGCCTTCTTTGCAGCAAGGACTGTTTTGTTTATCTCCACTATCTTGGTCCTGGACTGCCAAATTGGACCAATCAATACTGGTGGGAGCTGGACTACAGGAGCTGCCTGGAGTCAAAATCCATAGGAATTGTAGTTTTGGGCTTTTGGCATATTTTTGCACCTGAAGGGGGAGCTTTTATTGTGACTGACAGACAGATCAGCCAACCAAACCTTTTGTATTCTGGGGAAAGTCCCAGGCTTTCTGGCAGTTGAGTCAGATCTAAGTTGAGAACTGAAAAAGCAACAGCTCGAGACAGTCTCTGTGGAAAGACCTGAGTTTTGGCCTGCATCCTACCTGCTGCCCCTGAGAGAGAGAGAGAGAGAGAGACAGAAGAGAATCAGTTTGGACTGAATCCGAGTTTGTGAGAATGAAGTAAGCCACTGAGTTGTGACCAGGATCAACCTGAAGAAGACCGAAGATTTGCTGAATGCATCAGCCTGTCAGGATTTCCAACTACTGTACCTCTAAACTCCCGATGTGTGCGGAGACTTTGCGACTGTGACCGGAGAGTGGTTTGCCTGGTATAGTAGAATCCCTTACATGTAAATGTGCTGTGTGTTTATAGTGGGTTGTGATTTGGTTCCCTACTGTGTGAATTGTGTTCTACTTGCTGGAAGCTGTATCCAACTTGACCAGACTGAATCCGCATTCATCTCCATACGGCTTGGGCCTTGCCACACTGGCCCTGCCAGACTACCCCACTGCACAGAGAAAACCATTGACGAGAGACCTGCCTGGGGATCAGCCCACTGCTCCATGCTTGAACAGGAACGACGCTTCAGCGAATCGTGTGGGCCCTGCTTCTCCTGGCGCTCCAGATCAACCACCTGCAGTCTCAATTTTTGTCCAGCCTGTGTCCAGTCTTGGGTATCGTGAGTAACCATCAAGGTAGCTCCCTGCAACAACAGCTTAATCTAAGTGTGTCGTCTGATTGTCTTGTTGTTTCTTTTCTTTCACGAACTGAGCCCTCCAGCTCCGGATTACAATTAGTGTGTGTGGTGCATGTTGTTTTCTTCCATCACAGGGCCCCAACCAGCTGTGACACCGGCCTACCCCGGGCAAAGATCCTGGCTAGCCCACCTCTTCTTCACCTGGGTACCCAGAGTGTGTGACTGTTTATGGACCCTGCAGTGCATGCATAACTGTTTGATTGATACAGCCTTTAAGCAAATTAACCTGATTACGCCCCCCTCCCTTGTTCAAGTCCCTTAAATAAATTGGATCCAACTCTTTTTGCATTTACCCTGACTGTGGTTCCAGTTTGTGCAAGAGTACTGTACTGCTGTTATTTGCTGTGTATTACCTTGTTTTACACGGGGTCCCCAGGGTCGAGCCAGAGGAAAGCTCTGGTGGTAAGTGCAAACAGTGTGGGTACTTGTGTGGTGTATCGGGGTATTGTGAAAGTGATTATTGTGTATTGTTCCGGCCACTAGTAAAGAAAGAGGTGGGTTACAGTGTCCCGGAGGGCAGTGCCCAGGTTGGCTTGACCACTACCAACCCTGACGTGCGGGTGGAGGCACCCGTTTCAGAACTCAGGCCCCTTAACCTGCTCCTAGCCAAGCAGGCAGGGGTAGTAACCCTTTGGACAACGCCACCTAGGGGCTACATTGTTTAAAAAAAAAAATATTTATCAGTTGAGAGAGATTTGTGGTGACTGTGGAGGAGAGAGGACACAGAAAGTGAGGAGGGATGAGAAGAGCTTGCCAGGAGGGCTGAAGCTGGCCCTGGGGGCTTTCCTTTGTGCCTCTCTGCCTCCAGTCACTTAAGAAAGCTACCTGAATGTGCCGTGGTGTCGTCGGACACCAGAAGAGACGTCCTGCACCCCATCTGAAGGGCTTGGTCCCCCGTTTTATTGTTTTTTTTTAAAAGTAAAGTTCAGTCCCCCATAGGCGGCAATACCAGTGCAGCATCATTTGTACTGAGTTTTCGGACTTCGCAAGTTCCCCAGTCAACCGCTCATCTGCCTGAAGCCCCCCGCAGCAGCACCTCCCAATTCCCGATCCAGTTTCCCTGCACCCCAGTCTAGGGCGGTGAGTTAGCGGCAGAACATTCAAGTGTGCTGGCTACCATTACGTTTGCTTTCCTTCTTAAAAGAATTGTATTTAGTGCTCTGGTGCTGTCGCAAGGGTGGGCTGCGGGACAGCCCTGGGCCTGAGGGCTCATGAATATTAATGCATTCTGGGCATAATGACGCCCATAGGGAGGGGTCAGGAGCAAAGGTCCAAAAGGGATGGGTGGAATTATCGAAACAAGGGGCAGAGCTGAGGCGTGGAGGCTTAGTGAGAGACATAAAGGCTCAGCCAGGCCTGAGATTTAAAAGGAACCCAGCTAAGAAAGGCCCAGGAATTTAAAAGGAGCTTGTTTTGAGAAGCCCATAACAAAATGGGTGGCCCAGGTCTTCAAGGGGTTCTGCCACAGAGGGGGATCAGGCTGCTACTTTAAAAGGGCAAGTCAGGCCCACTGCTACTCCCAAAAAAACTCTATTCATTCATCTCCCCAGTGAACTCTCTCCAGCAACCTCCAAGTACCCGGTCTCTACCTCCGTTGACACCTACCTGCTCCACACCCCAGCCCAGCACATCCCGTCTGTACACTCCTAGGAAGGGCTGCCCTATCTGCCCAGGGCACTCTATCTAGGTGCAGAGCTCCGGCTTGGGGGAATGAGAGGAGCGTCCGACTTTGGGAGTGTGGATCAGAGCAGGAAGTGCCTCTGCCTATCACCGGGAGGAAGGGTATTTTCTCTTTTGTGGTCCCTTCCCTATTGGCTTAGACGTGCAGTGCGTCCCAGCGTGGGCACGCACGCTTCCATGCATACCTACAGGGTTGCTACTGCAGCCAATCCCCGATAGTTACGGACCTCTGGCTAGCTGTACCCCTAGCTTCCGCCAGGAGTCCCTAGAGCCTGGGATCGAGACCCCCCCACCCAGGACAGGAGAGCCGTCCACCGGACGCTCGATCCTGTCCCTCCCCTGCCAGCCCCCGATGACCCACGCTCGCTCCTGAACTCCTGAACCCGTGTCACCGGTGTGGTGCGAGGTGTGGTGTCCAACGCCTCAACCCTCAGTGCCACCGGGCTGGTCAAAGCCCACTGCTACTTAAAAAGGGGCAAGTTAGGCCCACTGCTATTTAAAGGGGCGAGTTAGGCCCACTGCTACCTAACAGTGCGAGTTAGGCCCACTGCTACTTAACAGGGTGAGTTAGGCCCACAGCTACCAAACAGTGTGAGTTAGGCCCGTTGCTTCTTAAAAGAGCAAGTCAGGCCCACTGCTACATAACAGGGTGAAGTTATACCCACTGCTTGCCATTTAGACACCCAGGTGTTATAGGGGCCCAGCAGCATTAGTGACCCCAGATGTTAAGGGAGTTGAGCTAGTCACACCAACCCACAGTAACAGAAAGAACCTGATCTAGCTAGAGGGACCCCTAATAGTTAGGTCCACAGAAGCTAGGGTTCACTCAGTAAAGTAAAGTGCCTGTGTATTTACTGTGGTCTGGACATTGAGACTATAATTGACCACTGCAATAAGAACTGAGACTTTCATTGCCTTGCTGTTATATCTACAAAAAGTAAAAGTGCCAGACTGTCTTTGTATTGCTCTGTACCAGCATTTCAGTGCCAGAAAGTATTGCTTTGTTGCCAGCATTTCAATGTCTTAAAATATTCGACTCAGTCTTTAAGAGGTTTCCAGAATCACTCCACCAATGTGTATACAGATTCATTTTCTTCAGTTCTTCAGAAATCATCTCCAGTGCATCTCCGAAGCAGCCAACAGCAAATTCTTGAAGAACCGTGCTGCAGTCGTCTCAGTTTGCAACGTCCTGTTTATTATTTTCCTCTCTCCAGTTCCCAGTGTACGGCCTGGCCCAGTACAAAGTTGCCACCCATTTTCTTATTTTATCATCCGTACCAAAGTGCCATCCAGGATCTTATGTTTCAGTACCCTGTATCATCGTCCTGTTTCTTATTTTATGTTAGTCCTTGGCTCGTCCGACCTTGGTGCCCAGAACCCTGTTGTTCTCTCACATTCCACAGACTTCCTTCTTCCCGTATCTTCTCTGTGTCCTGGCATTCCAGAAGTGGGCTGTGGCTGGGTGTTCTGCAGCTTCTTCATTTCCCGGCAGTCCAGAAGCGGGCTGTGGCTGGGTGTTCTGCATCTTCTTCATGTCCCAGCAGTCCAGAAGCGGGCTGTGGCTGGGTGTTCTGCATCTTCTTCATGTCCCAGCAGTCCAGAAGCAGGCTGTGGCCAGTTGTTCAGCATCTTTTTCGTGTTCTGGCAGTCCAGAAGGGGGCTATGACTGGGTGTTCAACATCTTCTTTGTCTCCTGGCAGTCCAGAAGTGGGCTGTGGCCGGTTGTTCAGTATCTTCTTCTCCTCCCGGCAGTCCAGAAGCAGACTGTGGCCGGGTCTGTTGTGTTTCAATTCCAGTGTCCCTCAGTGGGTTTTGAGCCGAGATCTTTGTATTGTTCTGAAAATTCCAGCAGCCCTAGAGAGGTGGGGTGTGGCTGAGAACTCATGGCCTGTTCAAAATCCTCTCTGCATTCCCTTAGTTTTAAACTCATTCCAGCCAGTCAGCCAAGTTGTTCCCCTTGTGTTTCTATATCCCGCAACCCAGTTTCTTCTTGACGACAGAGAAATCTCAACTGTGCACGAACTGCCGCTTAGGACTTATGTAGAGTCTTATAGTGACATGTTTTAGAGTTCCTTAGAGTGGAGTACTCCAGGTAATAGACCCTAGGTAGAAGTGCACCTCAGGGTATTATTAGATACTGCTTAGTGATTCACTGATCTCAGTAGATAGAACGCTCTTAAAGTGGAGCTGTGACAGTCCTCTGATGTAGAGTTCTCCTCGTACAGGAGAAGTAGGGATAAGAGTTCCCTGTAACCGTTTTCCCTTTCCCTGTTTGTGTGAATAAAATGCTGTCGAGTATTTGGAATCTATTTCTGACTCCCGCCTGTCTTTGTCCGGTGCCACCATCCACCTCCTTGGGACCTGTGTTAGTAATTTGTGTGCAAGTTACTGGTGTCATCACAACACAGTTGCTTTATTTACCCTTTTATATTTTTGTGGAGACCCAGCACATGTTAACATCCATTATACCACCATCGGGTTACCACAATTTCATGTGCGGACAACATTTTTAACTGAAGCTCTAAAAGTCAGCTGAAAGTGTCCTTTAAACATGGGAAGTGGGGTGGGTGACCTGGAGGGAGGGAGGTGGAGAAAGAAGTGGTACCGGGGTGGGCAACCTGCACTGCTAGCTAGGTAGATAGATGTTATAGATTGATTGACAGATAAAGAGACGGAGAGGGAGCAGGGGATTGTTGGCTCACTGCTTCAACTGAAGTCTGCAGCACGACTCCAGCTGCGGCTTCAGAATTTATGAAAGTCCCACTGTTCTGATACTGAGAACGTGGGTGAACAGGTCCTCTCATGAAGCTGGACACCCAGGATTTTCGGTTGCCCAGAAACATAATTTCCAGGGCAGTCTAAAAAAAAAACCAAAAAAAACCCACCAGAATCTTGCAAAAAGGGTCCCGTTTACCTAGGTTCAGGTGTTTGTTTGAACATGCAACATTTTTATGTATTTTCAAGATTTGTGAGTTAGAAAAAAAACCAAAACAACAACAAGAAGATGGCGGCTGCCACAATCTTTTTTTTTTTCTCATGACAAGTAAATCATAAAAGTAAGCACTCATGATCCATGAAAATAAGCACTTACGATCTGTGTGTCTTTTACCTGGCTAGGTTGATGGTTATAAAAAAATCCTTAACTCTAGAACTGCATAAATGTTTTCATGAAACCTTTGAAATGTTATATCTCAATGCAGGCTACTTCTACCCTGAATGTTTCATGAAAAATGCTGCACTATCTAGGCTGTGCGTGAAAGCAAAAAAAAACCCAAACATTTTCAGTATAACCACCAAACATCAGGGTTTTTTTTTTTTTGCTCTTTTTGACGCTGAAGAAGATGCTGTGATGAAACTTTTCATGTCTTGAGACCCTGCCAGCTTGACTGTGCATATGCCACATTTTGGGCTGTTTCGTTGAACGCTGTGAAAGTTACTAACAGCAAAATCTGAGGTTTAACATTAAATGATCTACTCATCCCTAACTAGAAGTGCCCCTATATTATAAATTCACCAGAGGTGAGGCTGGAGGAGGGCGCTAGTGGGGATGGGGGTCGTATGCATAATAAACTATTTGAGAGGTGGGAGGGAACTTATAATAGAGTGGGTGGGAGAAGGCAGTTTAAGCCTTGTGGGGCTTTTTTAGTCCCAAAGACAGCCAGGTCATGGCTGCAGTATGCATAGTTTTCACCAGTGTAGTGCCTACCTAATTAAAACTACTCAAATGTCCTAATTCACTGGTGAATTGTCAGTTTGCGTAGGTGTGCAGTGCAAAGTTGGTCTCTTTGTTGGGTGAAAACTTACTCGAATTGCAGCCACTGGTAAATCAGTCAGCAGAATTGTCAAAGCACTTCCTGAAACGAATGTAGTCGAATTTCACTCACCTGTACTTCCCATACCACTGTACTGTGATACGAACTGGTGCAGAAGGTTTCCAAGTTCTCGTCTGAGCATTGTTTGAAGAAGATGCAGCTAAGGGGTTGCCACGAAATTGGTTAACTGATAATGGAGTTCCCTTTTTTCCTATTTTGAGAGTAAATTAGCATTTTGAAGATATGAAAAACTAAAGGAGAGCTTCTTTAAGTATGGCATTCCCAGGTTTGCAGTAGTATACTCAGCTAGTTTTGGACACTTATCATGTCACTTTACTCATGGTGTGACCAAGATGGCTAACATGCAACAGGCACTGCTGTCTGACCTTAGAGACACTGAGGACATTAGCACTCGGTCACATTATTTATTTATTTTTTGCTACTTTATGTTTATTGGTCTTACCATTAACATACAGTTAAAGAAATTCCTGATATAGTACATTAGGAATTATTACACACATGTTCCAGCGGAGGGCGCCACCCCTCTTAATACAAGCATATTAAAGGATTCGTACTGTTTCCATTAGATACATCTTTGGAGGATTTTCAGTAAAAACATAATAATTCAATGTATTAATTAGACTTTGTTCGCTATTTAATACAAGCCCACGAGCAGCATGTAATTTTAAATTCTATTTTAGTCCTAATAGGAATACAAGTACCAGCTCCTTAATTAAGGAGATAAATGCTCATGCTTCTACCAACATAAGGTACCAAAATGGTAACATCAGAACGTTATACTAATACTACAACAAAATCCCTAGTAGTAAAAGTACCTCTAGGGCTCCAACAGCAAAACTTAACATAGGGTATAGAGATATACTGCGAGGCTCTGTGGACACAGTAAAATAAGTCTTAACTTACAGTAGCTTTGACTAGCTGATAGCCATACATGGCATTTCAGTCTCAGTTACCTCTATTAACCAGACAGCTATAAGAAGTCCGTATTTAGATGAAAAATAAAGACTTTACTAGAGTTAGGCAAAGAAACCGGGGTATTTTGCAACTATTCCCCATTTAGTGTCACTCACTATAGACCTGTTGTTTAGTCTTGTGTTATTGCGATCAGGTCTCGCCCTCTTCAGGTTCGTCTGGGTCCGATTGGTCAGATTGATCCGTTGAGCCTCTGTGTCTCTGTGCTGGTTTGTGTTTTTGGGCCCATCTCAGATCTTCAGCAGGGTCCCAAAAAATATAGACCTTACCCTCATGCACAATACGCAACCATGCAGGAAATAGCATGTTATGTGGAATTTGTGCTTCTCGAAGTACAGCCCTGATGCCATCGTAACATTTCTTCTTTTGTCGTGTGGCAAAACTCAAATGTGGATAAAGCTGCACCTGGGTTCCCTCATAAAGCAGAATTTTTTTTCTGTCTGGCTAGGGCTAGAATAAAGTCTCTTGATCCGATGCCATCTAGTATTGCCACTATAGCTCTAGGGGCCTCCGTGTTGGTTTGCCTGCCCCTCGATATCACCCGATAAGCCTTCTGGATCTGGATGTGTCTGTCTGAGAAAGGTTATCCCAATTGCTATTCCAGCCAGTCCAAAAGGAATAAAGTTAAGTGATCCCCCTCACTTCTTTCAGGAATCCCTATAATACGAAGATTTGCAGCCCTGGCTTGATTTTCAAGCGTTTCAAGCCGGGCTCTCAGATGAGTATTTTCCTTTATTAAGTTGGTTGAGGTTCCCATGGCTGCTTCAGAGCATTTGTGTGATTCTGAGGCTTCTAGTTTTATTGCTTTTACCTCTGCTTCTACAGAAGTAACTCTGGCTGTCAGGGAATCGCATTTTTCTGCTAGTCCTGACACCGTGCTAATGAGACTGTTGATTTTGTGGCCTAAGGATTGCAGCGTCTCTTTTCCACTTGCATCTTCCTCCGTTGGACTGCGGCCCTGCACCGACCTTGTGGCAGGGGGTCCGTGAGTACTTTTACTTTTTGTTGCATCATACGACCCTTCATCTTTCTTTGGGTTCCCCATCGTATCTCTCTGGAGTTTCCGATTTACAAATATGTAACTCTTGCTGGTTAGAATCACTAATTAAGTACTTAGATTAATTCTTAACATTGTTATTATAGAGAGCTGTAGTTTTTAGCGACCGCTTTGCTCCGGCTCAATAGCGCCCCCCCCACACACACACACTCAGTTGCATTATTGAGTAGGGATGGGCGGACCCGAAAAAGTCCTGACCCTTATTATCAGGACCAGGATCCAGGTCAGAGTCCTGATTAGTTCTGATTGGTTCTGATTCAAATCAGAACCTTTAGGAAATACGAAAAGATTCACAAAATGCACTAAAAATAAAGACTTTTTCTAAAATGTGTGCTGGTCTGTGTTTCGACTCTTCTATGCATTCTTCTGCGCTTTCTTTTTTTTTCTTGTTCTTTGTTCCCATCCCTTACCTTCTGTGTTGGGTATGGGTAAACATATCTCAGGTCACCTTCCTTCCCCAGTATAAACACACGTTTCTATCCCCTTCCAGCCCGACTTCTTACATTTCTGCTCCTCCTTCCCTGTTTCCAGATGTCTGCCTCTTCCCTGCCCTAGGATTTCCCATTTCTGCCCTCCCCTACCCAGGACTTCCCATTTATGTCCTCTCCCTACCCAGGATTTCTCAGCCTCCTTCCCTGCCCCATATTTCCCATTTCTGCCCACACCCTGCCCTAGTTCTCAAATTTCTTCCCCCTTCTCTGCCTTAGTTATAACATTTTGGCCCCTTTCCCTAGCCCAGTCCTGACAACTGACTGCTGCCTGCAGTGCATAACATTCCTATCTCCTTCCCTCACAAATTTCATATCCATCTCTAACTTTACTGTAATGCAGATAATAACCTCACCATAAAGTGCAATTTTGCTAACTTGAAAAATAAATCTTTATCTTCTGGTCAGGCTGGTCCTCGTCTATTGCCATGCTGCTGCTATCAACCACTTGTCTGCTGTATCAGTCAGACATCAACTATTGCCCCATTTGCTCAGTGTAACCACTGACTATCCACTTCCTTGGCTGGCTGACCACTTCTGATCTCTTTATCAGCTGACCACGATGGACCGACCTACTATGATGGACTACATTGGTCCCAAGTTTCATCAACTGGAATGCTGGTTCAGCTGCAGCTGAGCAGGGTGGGCAGCTGCTCCTCCTCAAAAAGGATGCATCCCGGCCCCCACCAAAATAGATAGAAAGAGTAATTATACACCACACCACATCAAATACAGCTTGCTTGTAAAGACAAAAAAATAACACGTTTCCCCCCCCTTATTTTGCCAGCGTTCCATTTCAGCTTACTTTTTAACTGACAGGTATTGCAGCTGAACCAGCTCAGAGGGGCCCTCATGAAAATGTTTTTTTTTACCCAAGCCAAGTCAAAGAATCAGCAGCTTGCTTGTTCACTAAGGTTAAACATTTTCATTTGTCCTTCTGTTCACATTTTTTTCACTCTGTATATCCCACATCCTAGTGCAAAACAGAGAGTAAAGTCTGACTAATAAAGCAAATCCCTCTAGTCTGTGCTGGAGTGGAGGAGCTGCACTACATTAATTTAAGTGACTCCAGTTTGTCTGCCAAACGGGTGTCTCTCCAATGCCCCCCCCCCCCAAAACAATGGCAGATCAGACCACCTCTTACAATACATTGATCTTTTTTTTTTTTTTTAACCACTGAGTGCACAGACACTAATACCAGGTGTTCTTAGACAGCGTTCCCCGGTGAATATGGCCCAAGCCAAGAGATCGCTGTTTAATAGCTGAGCAGCAGTTTTCATCGGCCTTACCAAACACCTCGCTTTTCCAGGACTGCTGCTCCTTTTATTGGCTGCAACAACCGGCGGCTCGCCTGGACTGTCGTTCTCAGACTTCATTTATTTACTAAAAAAAAAAAAAAAAACTTTTCCCCCAATGTGGTGACTGAGGCAAAGATCTATAGGGAAGCCTCGCAATCCGCACCTCTGCCCGCTCAAACTGATCTAAACCCCGTAGTATGCAGACACGGACGTTCGGCACACTTGAAGTGCTAATGCAGAGAGCGGATATAGGAAATAGGAAAACAAATCCAGTCCAGAAATAAAATAAATGAAAAATCTTTTTTTTTTTGTTATTATTATTACTATTGGGGCATTTCTTTTGGAATTTTACAGGGGATGGGGTGGTTTTTGTAAATGGGAGAGGTATTTTCACGGACCTGGTATACTTCACGGCAGGGTTCTTATTTACCCGTGTCAGCTGGACATCATGGGATCGGGGGTTCTGATTCTCAATGGACAGGTCTGCACATCCCTAATATTGAGTCTACTGTCTCATGTCATGTTACACTGTCATGTAGAATAATGAGAAAGTAGCTCTGTGTTCTGATTGGCTGAGAGGGATCTTTTTCAGTATCATAGTAAACAGTTCAAATTAGAAAATGGCAAGAATCAATTCTCAAACTTGATTGGCTGAGACAGGCTCCAAGTTGGGCATTTATTTTTCAATAGATGCCCAGCTTAAAATAAGAGCCAGTCCAAGTGCCGCTTCACAGTGTAGCATTTTCCAAGGGTGCCCAGCCTGCTTTCTAATTGGCTGAAAGCACCTTAGAAAATTTGAAAAGCCTGCCATATTTTTTCTCTCGCTTAGCGAGAACTACAGCTGACCCCAACACTACTTCCTTCAGTCTCGACTGCCTCCCTGAATGTTGTATTTGCAGCGACTCTCTGTTTTAAAAACAAATAAAAAAAAAAAAAACACACACACTTCAGTTATCTTGCGGTTGGAAGAGTAACACAACCACTCTCCCGACCGCACTGCCACAGTTCACGGACAACTGTTTCTGGACCGCAGTCTCGTGATGACCACAAACACATTTGTGATGATCTCTCAGCACAAGCCCCCCACAATCACAAAGCCTGCTATAGAGAAAGAAACAAAAAAAAATTACCTATTTCAAGAAATAAATCTTTTCTTTGCTGGTACATCGCACTCAAATGTTGCTTTTGTCATCCTGTACATTGCGGTCAAATGTCACAGGGTGCACAGATGCAACTCCGAAAAAAACCAAAAAACTTCAAAAGGACTGCGACAAAGATTTTTCAAATAACTGCTGTTCTTAATCAGCATGCAGTGTCTCTGTCTCTGTGACTGTGTGTGTTTATGTGTGTGTGACTGTCTCGGGGGGATGGCAATCCACTAGAATGCTGCAGGGAGGAGCAACAGCACCAGGAACAACCTATGGACTACTTTAGCAACACATTTCGCTCTAATACCTGTATTCATTCTTTCACAGTCATTGACTGTATTATTTAACAACTTAATAAAATTTACACATGGCCATTTCTAAAGCATGATAATACCCTCGAGGTGGATTATTAGGAAATACCAAACCTTCAGGGCTATAAGGCCCTCCGCCTGCAGCATTGGGCCTCATTATGCCCCTGGGCGGTCCGGTATTTCCCAGTAATGCCCACCCTGTCGGGTATTATTGCTTACATATGTTCTGGTTTGGGCCACAGAGTCTACCATTTCATACTTTGAAAGTTTCTTATAGGTTTAGTTTACAAATATTGTGAAATGTGCAAAGTGATAATGCAGTCTAATAGTATGCAATGATGAGATTTTGATTTTGATATCGTCGCCCCAGTATGAAACGCAATGTGATTGTAAAACTCCAGTTTAGTGTCTTACTACATTAAAATTAAAGCACATACTAGAGAGAACGAAAGGGCACTTGTTCCTTGCCCCTTTTTTGACTCCCTCTTTTTCTTCCCGATGCTACAAGCCATGCAGTTTGAAGAAGCAATGACCACCAGTAAATTTTATAAGTGGCGTGGAAGACGCCGTTTGGCTGTTCTCTCCTCTGTCTACAAATAGTCTAGGAAGGATATGTTTTGCAGGATCATGTTTTATAACCCCATGGCATTGTTCTACAGCAGCTCTCACATTTGAACTATTTTAAATAATTTATATAGAGTAAACATCATTTTAAGGACAAACGAGTGCCAAAGCATTTTTTTTTTTTTTAATGGCAAGAAATCTCAGTCATCTATCAATGCTTAGTGTCAGTTTTGCAAAGGGTTAATGCAAGATATTGCCAGAGTAGATTTCATGGTACCTGCCAGCAGGGCATGCAAAAAATCTTTTATCATCAAATGAATGGCCAGATGAGAACTATTTCAACCTTTTCACTTAAATGCAGCCTGCAGACTCCGGACCTCTTGCCTTCCCGTGATAGTCCGCTATGAAAAATGTGTCAGATTAGAGGAGCAGCAGCAACAGTTTTTGGCCGTGCTGGATAGATCGTTTTCATTTCTGTGGATATCTAACACACAGAAGGCTCCCTCGGCCCCTCATTCAGACAGCATTAAGAGTGGTTGCTTACAGAGTACCTGTGTTGGGTTCTTTCGCTTACTTGGGGCTCGTGACGTAAAAACCAAAGATGAAAAAATGTGGACTCCTTTTATTATATGTGTAACAAAGAAGGGGAAAGGGATTCCATCCAGCCTATGATTTGAGACCTTACCCCGTTCCAGAGAAAGAGAGAGGAAGAAGAGCGTGCATGGTATCATCGACTCGCTGCTTCAGCTGAAATCAGCAGTACGATTCCAGCTGCAGCTTCAGAATTCAAGAAACTCCCACTGTTCTCGTACTGAGAATGTGGGTGAACAACTCCTCTCACTAAGCTGGGTACCCAGAAATGTTATTTTTGGGGCAGTTTAAAAAACAAACAAAAAAAAAAATGCTAGAATCGAGCTAGATGGGTCGCGTTTACTTGGGGTCAGGTATTTGTCTTTTGAAAATGCATCTTTTTTTTCTGCATACATTTTTTCCTCCCTGTGTCCAGAGGGGTGGCTCTTTAGCCTAGACTCCGGCCCCCTGCACCGGCTTTTTTTTTTTTTATTAATCACCCCAGCCACCTACCTGGTCTTATGGTTTCCTTACGAGCTTCCACCTTGTGGTAGGGCTGAGGAGGGAGAGCTATCCCCCCCCCCACTACCCCATTCATCATATCCAAGGTGGACCAGCATGGTGACTGGGTGACGTTGCAGGTATGGAGCTGCCACACTGGACTTCATTGAGCCCCTGCAACACCATTTTCACTTTTTTCCCCACCTCACTGCAGACTGTTGTACTCGTGCATGGAGGTGCACCCATCCGGTGTGTCCCCACAGTTCCCTCCCTTACGTGTCTCCTTAGTGCTGCTGTACCCCCACGCCTCCACCTGGGGGGCAGTCTAGACCGGGCCGACATGCCACCCCTCCCTGGGAAAGGTGAGCAGTCCCTCAGACACTTGGTCTTCTCCCATCCCGGCCAACCCCTGACCACCCAGGTCTGTTCCCGAACTTGGGTCGCCGGCGTGGGAAGAGGTAAGGTGCTAGGTGCCTCAGCCCTCTGCACCGCTGGGCCAACCCAAAATGTGTCATTTTTTATGTATTTTCAGTGTTTGAGTTAAACAAATAAAAAAATGGCAGCCACCACAATCCTTTATTTATTTCTTTTTTGTTCCTTCTTTTCATGACGTGCAAATCATGAAAATAACCACTCACGGTCTGTTTCTTATTTTTTGCACTGGTCGAGCTTTATTACTGTGGAACCATATAGCATTTTTTCATGAAACCTTTGAAAGGCACTACCTCGGTACAGGCCGCTTCTACCCTGAAAGTTTAATGGAAAAATTCTGCACCGTCTAGGCTGTGCAGGAGAGCAAAACAAACAAAAAATTAAAAAATAAAGTTAAGTATAGCAAAACCAAAACCTTTTTTTTTTTTTTCTGAATTTTTTTGGCATTCTGTAGCTCAAAACCCGAACAAGATGCCATCACAAAACTTTTCACATCCTGGGACTCTGCCAGCCTGACTGTACATGCCAAATTTTGGGTGAATTTTGTCAACTATCACCAGAGTTATTCGGGTGCAGAAATAGAGGTTTAACCTTAAACAGCCTACTCAGTCCTAACTATAGGGATGCTACCATGCCCCTGTAACATAGATATATTTATGGCAAAAACACATTGATGTGCAGTAGGGTTGCTGCTACACAAAATGCAAACCGCACAAAGGTTGGAAATAAACTATTAGTATTGCTAACACAGTGCCCACAGAGTTTGGAAATTACCTTTTAGGGATGTCCCGCTCCCGCCGTCCTTCTTTGTCCCCCACCCAAATGACCCAGAAAACAAAGCAGTGCCATGCTCCGTTATCACAAAAAGGTTCCACAGACTTGAAGGCTGCAGGAAATCTTTTAATGTCAGTGACTGCGGTTTACAGACATGTAGGAAACCTCAGCCAGTAAACCAGGGAAAAAAATGTCTTTCCCTGGTGACTGGCTGAGAGTCCTACTTGTCTGTAAACTGTAGTCACTGCCATTAAAAATTGTCCTGCAGCCTTCAAGTTAGTGGAACCTTTCCTTTTTTTTTTTTTTTTTAAACTTCTATGTTTATCCACCAACTAGCACTGTCCTTCCACTCATTCAGAACTCCTCAATTCATCGTTCCAACATCCCGTGGTGCCCCCAAGAGTCTGCTCCTAGAATGTCCATCCGCTCAGAGAGACCCTCAGGTAGCCCGGTATACCCCCCGGGAGGGGGGCAGGGGAAGGTAACCCCAAGCCTTCCTCCTACTAACTGCAGAGCGAGCGGGACACAGCAGAATCTGCCCCCGGTGAGCACTGGTGACGCGGTCTGGCTGTGGAGTCGTCGTCACCTAGGAGTGACGGGCTCCATTTTCTCCTGTTCTGGTCCAATCCCCCTGCAGTTACCAGCACACTAGGAGAGCCAATGAGGAGGCATGCGTAAACGCTGCTTCTCCCCGGGCTCTCAGCCAGCACTGCCCCTCCCGTTGAGCATCCCGATCTGCATCGCCATTCCTGGGTTCACCCAGGAGGTGGCGATATAGCGGCGGGACAGACCTGTAACCCTCCCCAGAGAGGGAGAGCCACCTCTGGGCGCTCAATCCCTCTCTTCCCCTGCCGACCCCTGATGGCCCGGGCTCAGTGGAACCTTTTCATGGTAAAGGAGTACACAGTACTGCTTTGTTCCATGTGTTTCTCTGAGTACCACCCTTTGTGCTGCACCATCCTGTGTTTCCACGCAAGCACGGCTATTGTTTATATCTCATGACCCAAGGACAGTCTACAGGTACAAGGCCATAGATCAGTGGTATGGTACCTCATACTGTCTGTACGTATTCAGATTGATATATAGCAACCCTAATCCCAATTCCCCTCCCCTACCCTCATGACTGATGTGCAAAGTACATTTCCAGAGTCATGGTACACAGGTCTGGTATTTCATACACATTGTAGATCTAAATTAAAATGCTTTTTTGGGTGCATAACCGTGAAAGGTTCGTAGCTTAATGAACCCGACAGGGTGTGTGTTAGACACTTAACACCACGGCTAGGAGGCGTAGTGAGGCCACGAGGCCGCAGGCCAAGTGTGTCCAGCCTCCTAGCAGTGTGTTAAAGTGTCTAACACACACCCGGGAGTGACTTATTGCGCTTAAGAATTGGTCATTAAAACTGTACATGGTTTTGACAATTAAAAATAATTATATTAAGTAGTTAAAAACTTAAACCTTTGTCTTTATTATACATAAAAAAAAAAAAAATTCTTCTGCCTTCAGTTTACTACTTTTTTTTTTTTACTTAAGGTTTTGTCCTAGTAAGGCTTTCTTAGTTGTTTCTTTTTTCTTTTATGTAGTTGCCATGGTGACCCCCAACCTCCGATTTGGTTTTGCTTTGCGCACACACACACACACACACCGCCCCAAACACTCTGATTTGGTTTTGGTTGTAAAATGAGTGTCTTTCTTGTGTTTATTTATTTATTAAAAATGTATAGGCAGCAGCAGGGAGAACAGGGCAGTAACCGGCTTTTATTCATTTATTTAAAACCTGTAGGCAGTAGCGAGGAAAACACAGTGGTTGACTTGAAGAATGGTAGGAGACAACAGCAGTGCCGAAGTGAAATGGGACTGCAGGACCCGGTGAAAACATGGGCAGCATCATAGTTTGAGGAGGAAAGCATGTAAAAGTAAAATGTGAAGTAAAAGAGAGAAGTACTGAGGAGCTAGCAGGTGGCCATTAAGGAGAGTGAGTGGGCGTACAGCTGACATGACGGCACTGGACTTGTAAATTTGGTCAGTTTTATAAGGTCTGTCGAGGCGCTGGTAAGCATAGAGTTATCGGGCACGTACAGTTTGGTGAAGCAGTGGATGGGAGTGCTTCGATTATAGTTTGATGCCCATTTCATAAACGTTTTTATTTAGTGGGAGAATCAAGATGGCCGATTTTAATTTTTGAACATTCCATTTGGGCTGATTACTTGAATCAGTACCCAGCTGAAAAAAAATGTTCTTTTTTTTATATTTGTTAGAAATATTAACACATTCCTTGCAGCCAATGAAATTACTGCAAATGACCTATCCATTTCATAAATCCATAAGAACCTGTACCTTACTTGGCACATAATGTGGTTCACCCTCCGAAAAGTAGCAAAACTGTTACAAATTTGAAAGTATTATACGCAGTGTTTAGTTGTCAGTTTTTTTAGGACTCAAAAATCATTTCACGTGGAGGTAGTCAGTTGCGTAGTGTGACTAACTGATTTGTCTCACCTTGGTCACAAGGGTAGGGGAAGGAATGAGGATTAGGGTATTCTGGTTTTACTATGTGAACCCTGTATGAGGTACCATACCATTGATCTGTGGCATTGTACCTATAGACAATCCTTGGGTCACGTGGGCAAGGGGATGTGGCAGGGTGGGTGAGAGAGTAAGACATAAGAACTCTAATAGGACATTAAAACACTTTGTGGACATTGTGTGTGCAACCCTTGTAGTTTATTTCCAGCCTTTGTGTGGTTTGCATTTTGTGTGGTAGTAACCACGATGAGCAATAATGTAGTTTTTTTTTTTTTTTGCCATGCTTTTCCTAATTTTCTGAGAAAGTTGTGTAATAACTTCATTTTACACATCCCTGTAATATTTTTAAAATATTATTTTGGTGAAAATGTACATATTTTGCTTTTATTTCTCAAATTTTTCACCTTGTTGTTTTTTTTTTTTAAATTTATGGATAAGTTCTCCACTCTTTGAATTTTTTTTTTAATTAAAGGAGATTTCCTGGCACCCGTCAAGCAGCGACTGCTGCACCGATCGGGGCTTCGGTACCCTGATCCCCATTGCAGGCACAATATTTGTGAAAATGTATTAATACCTGAATACTTGTAAAAACTGTACGATGCTCCGTACCAGCAGGCCTTTTCTAATAGCCCAGTCCCCCCACCACCACCACCGAGATCACGCTGCTAACAACGCGATACGACGACGCGCCACTGCCCCTTCCTGTATGGTGCCCTTTTGTACAGAGATTTAATAATCTCCGTATCTCCCATGTTCTGCTCTACTTTTAAGACTTTGCCTAAATGCCATGTGTATGCTGTGTATGCACATGGCGTTTAGGCAAAGTCTGTAAAAATACAACAGGTGATGAGTGATACAGAGATTATTAAATCTCCATACATAAGGGCACTGTGCAGGAGGGGACAGTGGCGCGTCATCATATTGCGTTGTTAGCAGCGCAGTCTCGAGGGTGAGGGGGTGAGGACCGGGCTACTAGGAAATGCCAGCTGGCATAGTTTTTGCGTGTATTCAGCTAAAAATACATTTTCACGAATATTGTGCCTGCAGGGGGAATCGGGGTACTGAAGCCCTGATGTGTGCAGCTGTCGCTGCTTGGTGGGTGTCAGTAGATCTCCCTTAAAGTATTATTTCAAAGTCATATAAAATTGTACTAGTCATCCTTCCAGTTATTTAAACATTCTACAACTTAAACATGCAATACATATGTAAGTGTTAAGTTGTGGTTGAGGGAGATAGATTAAAATCAAGTTTTCTAAACATAAAAAGCAAGTTTTATGAAAGTGTTTCCAAACACGCTATCTCAATACGTAAAGAGTGTGTTTTCTAAATTAATATGCAAAGCTCGCACATTTAAACATGAACACTATCATGCAGCACAAATATTTTTCACAAATACTTTTTACTGCACAAAGATGTTGTTATAATATAAATTGTGAACTGAGGATCATGAATAGAGGAATCTGATTGGCCAAGAGCTCTTTGAAGCCGTGATGATATCGGGCTACATGATCACGGCTTCAAAAAAGTTCCGGCACCACCAGCCTCTTTGCTCTCTACTGTCTGAGAACTATTGTTTTAAAATGTACTCCTATACCACCCAAAAGCACATTTATAAAATGTTTTAAAACCTGTTTGTTTTATTTTTTTTTATTTATAAAACTTCAAACTCTGTTCATAATAGCAATAAGTCACTCCAGGGTGTGGTATATCATGGGATATCTTCACTTCTTGGGTGGTTGGACGCACTCGGCCTGCGGCCTCGTGCCCAAACACCCAAGGCGTGACGATATCCCATAATATACCACACCCTGGAGTGACTTATTGCTTAATTGTTGCAAAGCACAAAAACCATCGTCCAAGCAGATATTATGAGAAACACTTTATAACCTCACGATCAGTTTGAAAATCTTTGCACAGGACAAAAACTGGTGTTCAGTTTGAATATTTTAAAAACTGGTATTCGGTATTCGTGCTACACGTAGATTTTACAGAAGAAAAAACATTTGTGAAGGATTCCTTGGCGAAAACTTTCATTTTTTTATTTTATTTAAACAGCAGTTTGGAAAACCTTTGAGCCGTAGGCTCATTTACGAAGGTACCTTGTCACAGTAAGACAAACGAAAATACACAGTATAACAGTACAACACATAAGTATAACAGTAAATTAAGACATAGATACAAGCAAGCTGGTACAGGTAGGGTGGATGCAAACAATACCAGAGTTATGTTGTCCTTTGCAGCTTAGTAATAAGCTTTGTCATAAGTATTGAGTACGGCTTTGACTAGTGGCAATTACAGCATCGGGTGTTAATAAGGTGGTTACGTAAGGAAGTTTTGAAGCACGATATAGTTGGAGCTTTGGAGATGGAGGGGGGCAGTGTGTTGAACCAGGAGGGGGCCCTAAAGCTGAAGGCTCTTTGGACGTGAGAGGTCCTAGCTCTAGGGATAACAAGAGGTTTTCCCAGAGGTCCGAGTATGAACTAGTGGGACAGAGGCGGTATGGTGGTGGTCAAGCCTGGTGGGGATAGCCCAAGGAGGGTCTTTTTTGTAAGGGTACAGGTCAGATATTTGAGGCGCTCGTCAAGATCAAGTACCAGCGCTTTAGCGTACAGTAGACAGGTGTGTGTCAGCCTAGGTGCTCCAGTAATTAACCTGCAGGCCTTATTCAGAGTAGTGCGAATTTTATGGAGTGCGGTCTGATTATTTTAATCAGACACTGTTAATTGTTTTAAAAAATATATTGCATAACTCATACTAACCCTTCCTCACAAACACCACACTGTCACCTGTAGCTTTTACCAAATTAAAAAGTTATCTTACCTTTAAAGTTTTTGTTTGTGCTGCACTTTAACCTGAAAAAAGTCTCCATGTAGTTCCAGCTATTTTTCTTGGAGAGTTTTTTTTTTTTTGAATGTGCATGTATGAACAATTAATTGTAATTAACTTAAAAACTAACCCCAAATGACCTATTTATTTATTTTTATTTATTTATTTATCAAGTCTAGGATTACAAATACCTTTGAGCCTTGGCTCTTTTACAAAGGTTCCACGTCCACTATTCCTGTATGATACCTACAAAACGTGGAACCTTTGTAAAAGAGCCTTGGCTCAAAGGTACTTGTAATCCTAGGATAAAAAAAGAAATGAAATAAAAAACATTTAAGTTTCATTACTCAGCTCTTTACTGTTTTTAGCTATTTGAGTGCAAAAATTGAGGTAGCATAGCTGGCAAAAATATGTAATTTCAGCCCTTAATATTTCAAAAACTACAAAAGCAATCCTCATAACATTTTTTTTTTGGGGGGTGGGGTTAGGTTAAGAGACACTATGACTGAGAAGTTGCATACCCAAATTTCGGAGTCCTGGGGTCTAAGACAGCTGAGATATAAGGATATGAAAATGGCCATTTTTAATGAAATCCCAATTGAACACACACACATATATATATATATATATATATATATGTGTGTGTGTGTGTCTGTATGTATATGTGTGTGCGTTTGTAATGAGTGAGAAAAATCAATGAAAATGCTTTTTCCTGATTGGATGAAACGTACCACATGACCATTCATTATCCCACAACAATTGCATGCCTGCACTTTTCTGTTCCCCCCTTCTCCCTCCAAAACAATTTTGGCCATTTTATAAGACAGATAATCCACTACAGGCATGTGGTCATGCTCTGACACATGCACAGCTTGGTTGGTTGAATGCACTTGCCCTGCAGCCTCGTGCCTCACAGTTCATACCAAGTCATGCGTATATCAGAACAGGACCGCATGCCCTATAATGGATTATCTGATATATATGGGATATGGCCTGAGCTGACTTAAGATCTCATTTTTATCTTCATGTGAGGGTATTAGTCTGTTGAGATCAGATAGCAGTAGACCAATCCCGTCAAATGAAGATAAAAATGATATCTTAAGTCAGCCCATGTCATATTTGATTTATACAGCAGGTGTTTAGGTGGTTTTGTGACAGAAATGGTGCCAAAGAAAAAAGTAATGTAAACTACTGTACTGTATATTTTAATTAAAAAAAAAAAAAAAAAAAAACGACATCTCACTTTTTTGTTGACAGGCTTTTACCAGGGAAGGCCTACTGGGCCATAAAACTCATTTCCAGTGGTGTCCTGGGGGAAAATAAATGAAACTGGTCACTGAGCAGGCTCAGAAATTTATTTTCACTTGTGAGAATTTCTCTTCACTTGCAGGAATCCATTTCTGAGCATGCTCAGTGTCACGTAAATGAGTGAGATAAATTTCTGAGCATGCTCAGTGGCCAGCTTCATTTATCTTGGTAATGTTGACAAAAATAACATTTTTACTTTAGTAAATTTACTGTCACACCTGTTGTATAAGTATATGTATATATACACACACGCGCACACACACTGTATTATGTGAATGGGAACTTTTCCCATAGAAAAGGCCATCATGTATTTCCCTGTATATCTGTGACTAATCTATCAATTAAAAGTATATACCTGCACTAATTAAAGCTATGTACGTACACCAATTAAACAATTACTGAGACAGTACCGAAAACACAACACATCATCAGTAAGCTAGCCAAACCAGTTTAACAAGCAGCAAAAAAACCTGGAAAAAAGACATACAAAACTGCCCCAAACCCAGAAATTCCCCAAACTCCTACCTGCACTCACTACACACCATTCCCTCCTTGCTGCAAGACAACTTCAGGTGCCATAACATGATCTCAAATGCGGTCTCTATAACAATGACCATCCTAACGTATTATATTCAACAAACAATGGGTAAGGGTGCAACACTCAGAAGTATGCCCATCTCAAGGACTAATTAGGGCAATAAAGCTGCTTGCCTTTTGGGCTCATGGTCATATTAGCCCCCATGATGGGTATACATCCTTGTATACCACCCTTACCCATTATTTATTCTATATGTATACCTGCTAAACTTCGCCCCTGGCTTGGTGCCTGTACTGCAACAAAGACTATTTACCTCTGCAGGGAGTTTGTTACCCAAATGATGGTGCTCCCCGTCTTCGACTGTACGTATATAGTCTGTGGCACTGCCCACTCCACTTCCCTTGCCAAACCGACACCGTCTTGTAACTCTTTTTTGCCACTTTGATACAGACACCCCTGGTACTTGTCATTGCTTCCTCTTTTCCATCCTCTCTCTATTCCTCCCTTTCAGTCCTTTCTCTGCCCTCACGTTGCCAGTCTCACTGTACCTCCTTCATATCCAAATACTGGTTTGGGTCCCTTCCTTTCCACCTCTTCTCTCTCCTCTCCGAACTCCCCCCCCCCCGCCTGCTGTTCCCTCCTTTCCAGGGATCATCACGCTTCCTCCACTCCTCACTCCTGCCCCTCTGCTGGGCAATCTGCATTCTCCTATTGATTCCCTACCTCTGGAACAGACTCCCCTCCTCTCTCCACCTGTCCTTCTCCCTTGGCTCCCTCAGGCACCAGTTGAAGCTCCAACCACAACCCACCTGCTCCTGTTTCCCTTCCTCTTGACCCCCCCCCCTTGGCCTTGCCTCACACGTCCATGGTTGGGTCTTCAGATCGGTTTCCTCTACTTGCCTACTGGCTGTGCTTCCTCGCCACCACTGCTCATCCACCACAGGGTTAGACATAAGCTTGTTTTCAGGCATCACGCCAGTGTCAGTGTTGCGTGCTGTGGATTGTCATTTTCCCTTGTACCTGAACTGGCATCTCATATTGAGCTGTAACTGCACTTTGTTTTAATAACTTTATTTTTGCATGAACGTATTTACCAAATGTGCTCTACTGATTTGCTTCATGTATTGTAGTGTGCTTCTCCAGTTCCTCTTCCTCCCGGGTCACACCTGGAAACGAGTCTCAGCTCAGTGTGCCTCTTCCGATTACCAACAACAGGAGTGGGGGTAAAAATGATGAGATAACAAACATATCTTGCCTAGTAACACCAGTAACAGATCAAAAAATATTGTTACCGTTAACACAGTGGATATGTTTAAGGTTACTGCCATCACAGTGGAATACTGAACCAATTGGAGAGCAGCTTTCACAATACTGATGACATCACAATATCCAGTGCAGCACTGAAGCAAACTGTTAAAAATCGAACAAAAACAGCAAAATCTTCAAAGTGCAGACTAAAGACATTCCTTGGGGTTTCAAATTCCCAATCGCGAGATGCACCCACAAAAGTTTTCAATGTTATTTACTGGCACAAATACCCTTCTTAAATATATGGAAACAATATTAGAATAATGAGTTACTGTATTATGTCATGTCCAACTAAGAGTATATAGAGGATGACAACAAGGAAATTGGCTCCCAGAACTGCAGCCGTTGGCATCATTCAGGGCGCTTTACTTTACGTTCATGTCTGTCTGTCTGTATCCTTTAGATGAAAGTCTTTGTCATTCTGCATGCACTTTTAAATAGCTTTCTGGTAGGGCTGTGCCAAACAAATACTATTTGGGGCAAATACGGCACTTTTTACAAATACAAATATCGCTCTTAAATATTTGTATTTGTGTTAGACCACATAAAGTAGTGTTAGACCTTGGCTTAGGTTGACATGAAACACCTATGACTGCTGCTGTTCAATACATGGATGCATATTTTCTTGATAAATCTGCAGATTTTATTGAAACCTCTCAAACTCTTGGTCTTATGTCACCATTAACAACAGAAACCAGTCCAAAATGTAAAATAAAATATTTTACGAACACTGATGTGCAAACAAATACAAATACTGTAGCAGACATACAAATACAAGTATCAGAAATCAGCCCTGTGCACAACCCTACTTTCTGGCAAATTTAATTTTTGTTTCTCAGATCTCAGTTATGAAACAAGACAACGCCGGAAAAGATTTGATGCAGTACGGGCTGTTTTGAGGGCACTAGGAATAGCACATACCCTCCATTTCCCCACCAAACAGACTTAATTATGCCGGAAAAATCTGTTTGTACTCCATTACAACAGACAGTGGCAAAAAGCTGGAGCAGATTACAGGAGACTTTGAGGAAGATGAATGATGGACTCCTCTGTTATTAATGTAACGGCAAAAGTTGTATATTATTAATTTGCTGCTGGCGGTTTCTTGGGAGACTGGATATCAGTATGGGGTCGAGACAGAGTGAGGGCATTAATACTCCCCCCTTTTTTTTTTTTCACTAAGACGTGGGAGCCACTGATCATTTAAAAGAAGATCTTAAATTGGCTTACTTAAATTTTTGAGTTGAAGCCTGTTATTCCAAATTGAAATATACTTGAACCAAAATGGCTGCTATTAGGTTTTAGAAGTTTTAGAACCATGAGGTGCTGTATGCACCATTATCTCAATATCCACACACAGCTCAGCACAAGCCCTCTTGAATACTGCAAAGTTACAGTAGCGGATAGCAGTTGGTTCATATTTTTTTTTTTTTTTTTTTGTACTTTCTATTTATTGCCTCCCCTGCCCCCTGTGCTCCGCCTCATTGGGAGCGCCTGGCATCTGCCTCAGTTCCTTCCTGCCTGGAGCCCCGCGGTGGTCCCCCCATGTAGCCTTGCCCCCCCAGGTGGGGACGAGGTGGGGGGCCCTTACACCCCGAACTATCGCCATTTCATCGGGCCGCTGCATGGGACAGGCAGGGGACCATTGAGGTCTGTGCTACCGCTCCGTCTTCCCGGAGTGCAGGAGGCGATTTTCCTCTCTTCCAGGTGTACTGTGCACCCTGACGTCTGGGCAGGGATCTGCCAACATCCGGCACGCCCAACCCCTCTCTGGGAGGCCGGGTGCTTGCTGTACCTCAGGCGTCCGCCTGGGGTCAGTCAGACACCGGACCTCATCCGCCCTCGCTCCCCGGAAAAGGCGAGCGATCCTACGGACGCTCAGCCTTCTCCCCCCGGCTGGCCCGCCAGCTCCCGGGGCTCGTTCCCGAACCCAGATCGCTGGCGTCATGAGTTTAGTGCTACCACTGCAGTGGCAGGCCAGCTAATTCTGTTTTACTCTCCTTTTTCACCTGACATTGCAGTTTTGGGGGCTATACATTTCAAACAAGGTACTCTTCAAACTCATTATTGAAAGCTATGAGTCGGATGCCAGTATAAACGTATATATAAATTACAATAATAATATGTATAATGTTGGTCGGCCCGGTTGCACTGAGGGTTGAGGTGCTGGATGCCACACTTCGTGCCATGCCGGCGACCCGGGTTCAGGAACGACCTTGAATCACCGGGGAGCCGACTGGGGGGGGGAGGGTTGGAGTGGGATTTCCCCTTCAGGGGTGGATGCCTGCTCCTCCGTAGTTCCGCACCCATCGGTTGGAAGTCTGATGGGTGCGTAGGTGGCAGGGGTGTCGATGCAAGTCTGGGGTGGGGTGGAAGGGGTCACCAGATCCTGGCGCACGCGCACGCAAGTGTATGCCATGAGCCCGGGAGGGGAGAAAAAGGGTAAAATAGAAAAATTGTATATGAAAAGAAAAAAGTATGTATAATGTTAATTATCGGAAAGCTCTGGGTCATTCACTGTTTCACTTCCAATGATCATTTAAACATTCTTATAGTTCTGCCTTACACTGAAGTGTGAAGTTGATTTCCCTTCATGACAGCCAGACTGAAGCTTGTCTCATTCTATATTACGGAGGGATTACTGTTTAAATTCTTAGTTGGTGGACATATACGTCAAATAATTGACGTTATGGTGCCTGGTACCTGGCAGAATCCTTGGAACTAATTTATGGATTTTGTCCACTGTTATGCTGCAATAAGCTCTTTTTTGAAAAATGTAATGGTAATTACATTTAGTGAGACCTCCACTGGTGGTAGCATAGGATGAGGAGTTTCATATCCTATTGTAGTATTACTGTTCTAAAACATTTCTGTACTCTGTACCATGGCAGATGCAGATGCATGTATTGTATTTTTATTAATACTTGAATAAAAATAAATAAAAAAATATAATCTATAAGGTGAAAAGTACAGCTTACATTATCATGAGTTTGTCTTTGGTGAATGAAGCCAGCTTGGTCCCCATCCAGCAAGTGCAGCAAAATATTGTCTAGCCTATGTGCCCAGATGCTAGAGGGGAGACGGCAGGAGTTCGGCGGCCCCAGCCATGGAGCACAACGGGGCCAGCTGGCCTGAATCCTACTAGGGCCACATATGGATGCCAGCGTGGGAGCGGAGGGCCGGAGCCCATACAGATAAGCCCATTTCAGGGGCTTACATAATTTTTAAGTAAACTGGCAAATGATCAGACAAATGTCTGGGACCGTAGGAGATATCTTGGACTTTTTTTTAAATGTTCCTTGGTTATAAAAAAATGAGTCCAATCTAGCAGAAGAATGATGTCTGGATGACCCAGTGTGTAAATTCCCGAACTGTTGGGGAAAAAAACTGTCTTCATACATCCAGGAATCCCAGCTGAACCTTCCAGGTTTTACATAATTTTTGCACCCTTGTAATGCTATGCCTCCCCTTAGTGTGAATTATATAATTTGAAAATCGATGGAGCCAGAGAGACTATAGTAATAGGGAGGTATACAATATAGTAATAAGGAGGTAAAGCAGAGACCACAGGGAGCTATACAATATAGTAATAGGGAGGTAAAGCAGAGACCACAGGGAGCTATACAATATAGTAATAGGGAGGTAAAGCAGAGACTACAGGGAGCTATACAATATAGTAATAGGGAGGTAAAGCAGAGTCTACAAGGAGGTTTACAATATAGTAAAAAGGAGGTAAAGCAGAGACTACAGGGAGATATACAATATAATAATAGGGAGGTATACAATATAGTAATAAGGAGGTAAAGCAGAGACTACAGGGAGCTATACAATATAGTAAAAGGGAGGTAAAGCAGAGACTACATGGAGGTATACAATATAGTAATAGGGAGGTAAAGCAGAGACTACAGGGAGGTATACAATATAGTAATAGGGAGGCAAAGCAGAGACCACAGGGAGCTGTACAATATAGTAATAGGGAGGCAAAGCTGAGACCACAGGGAGCTATACAATATAGTAATAGGGAGGTAAAGCAGAGACCACAGGAGGTATACAATATAGTAATAGGGAAGTAAAGCAGAGACTACAGGGAGGTATACAATATAGTAATAGGGAGGTAAAGCAGAGACCACAAGGAGGTATACAGTATAGTAATGGGGAGATAAAGCCGAGACTACAGGGAGGTATACCCTTGAGTTCAGCAAATAGTAACTGTAGCTACACTGGGCCTAGCAGTCTTAATTGGTTTTGCAGACTGTGTCTCAACACTGCAAACGGTAATCCAAAGCAGAGCCATGCCAACAGCACCTGCCACAAACAAAGCTTGAGAGGTTTAAAAAGGAATCAGACACTGAGGATGTGTTTTAAAAAAGGGAAAAAAATATATATATATATACAGTATATACATATAGATACACATCTGCATGTTTTATTTTATGTAATTTACTGGTTTGCAGTGTTTCTCACACTGCAACATTATGGTTTCTTGAAAAGCACAGAACAACTAGCTACATACTAAGTTACTTCTAGCAATGCCTCTGATGTAGGTCTCAGTGGTTGACTGACGTGGTAATTACAGATCTTCGTTTTTTTCTGGCTAAAGAACGAACAGTGACTCTGAGAGGAAGAACTTGACGTAAACTGCCGTGCTGTTTCGGGTGTGTGTGGGGGGGATTTTGTGTAGAGTGTGTGTGTGTGTAAAAGAATACTGAGTCAAACATGGTGTTTTATTTGTGAAAGTTTATTGGTATCACTTAGGAATACTTGTACAACAATTGTGAAGCTGAAAAATTAGCTTTTTGATGGTACCAAATGGTTGCCCAGTTATTAAGGAGCTCCAAAATAACTGGGTAACCAACTGAAATCACTCTCTCTCAGCCCCAGGTGGCCATTTTGAATAAGGTTAATCATAGAATATTTCGACTCACATGTGAGTTCTGGGGCTGAGTAAGCCAGTTGTTACGGCTTTTCGTGGGCATGGTTTGCAGGTTGATAAACACTGCAGCCAGTAATTATGGCTTTTTGCCCGTCATTTTTAGTCTCTTTTACCCCATACCAATTGCAGCACTGGAAGGTGAATTGGTTTAGCCGAATTGGCGAAGTTCAACAGAATTTTTACGCCCCAAGTTGAACTGAAGTTGACTTTGGCCTATGCCTACTACCCTGTCACATGACCAGGGACACTGGAAAACTGCACCCGCAATTTTATTGCTAAGTCCACAATTTTCATCATTCTTCGCAATTTCTTTAAATCAGTAGAGTTTTACAAAATTGTGTAAAGAAGATTAAAATGTTTCAAAGCAAAACTCAAATACACTGCCAGATATGATAACATAGAAACACAGAACCATAGAATTGGATGGCAGATAAGGCCCACCTAGTCTGCCCATTTCCCCTACCTGCTGTGATAATGTATGTAACCCCCTTGCAAATGGGGGTTCCTAAAAGCTTCCCAGGAGCTCATTAAATGCTCCCTGCCAGGTTGGCGTCCTGCATTTTAGCAGTTTAAGTGTGATCGCCAGGAGCGCTATCAAGGCCTCCATGCCTGTCTTTTTAAGGGCTGCCTAACTCGCAGTCTTGATTAATCTGGGAAGGGGTTTGAGTGTTACCCTGCTTGAGTCCCGCCCGGGCTGCCGGATAATTGCTCCGTTTCTGCCATCGTTAAATTGTGCAGAGGGAGTTTTCCCGGGAGATGTAACTGCCTGCTGGGAATAACTTAGGGTGATAAATGAAAATGTAGTTGTTCTAACCTGTTTTTCCTTTGTAGCAAAGACTGTTCTGATTCTCCCCTTCATTTTGGTCCAGGACTGCTGAATTGGACCAATCAGTACCTCGGGACCATACAGATTCGGCTAACCAATAGAGGAGCTGCTTGTATTTTGGGAAAGGTATTCTGGGCTATGGTGCTTTTTCGCACCACTGAGAGCAGGTGCAGTTGATTGGCAAGTGCCGCTAGCCAATGGAAGCGGGTAGCGCCCAAACTGAAGGGAGAGCCCCTTGCTGTTGGGGGCAGATGCGTAGTGGCTGAGAAGAAAGAAGGAGCTGTGTGCTTCTGCACTGGTGGAGTGTTCATGCGGGAAGCGCGTGAAGGCCTGAGGCGGCCGTTGTTGCCGTTGAGTGAGTCGGACTAAATCCGCTGCAGGCGGTCGGAGGAGGCTGGTGCCAGCCCAGCTACCCACCAGGCTCGACCTGTTGGAGGATTGGAGAATCTGCTGAATCATGCTCGGTCCTCGGAAAGCTGAAATGCCGCCAGCACCTTAGCTGGCTGAGAGTTCGTGTGAGCCTTGGAAGCTACGGCCTGGTGGTACCTCTCTGGAGTTGCCATATAAATGTGTGAGGAGGCTGGTGAAACTCGGCTCAGCCCTGCCAGTGGTGCAGAAACCATTGCTTGCTGGAGTCGTGAGTACAGAACCAGGGTAGCTCCTACTAAGTTGCAACAGGGTCTCAAGTTTTTTATTATACTGCTGGCTGCCTAGCTGAATCTTCTTTCCATTCTGACCTTCTCAGTATAGTAAAGGTTATCTGTGTCAGGGCCCCAACCAGCTGCCACAGTGGACTAGCCATTAGGGCTTGGGTACCCAGGCCAGTAAATATTAGGTTCGAGCCTGTGCACAGAGCCCTAGGTAGAGAGGTATAGTGATAAGCTAATTAACTTGATTTCCCTGTCCTGGTTACTCCCTTGAATAAATTAGCTTGTTTGTTCTGCAGCTACACCCTGGCTACTGTGTGCATTACTGGTGAACTGCTGTATAGTGACTGTGATAAAACTGTACCTTACTTAACAGCGGGCCCCTGGAGTGAGTTGAGAGGTACTAGCTGGGGGTAAGTGAACTGGGAAAAGCACTGTGGGTACCCGGTGAGCCACTAGCGGGGCCCGAGGGGGTTGCAGTAACCCAGAGGGCTGTGACCGGGGCAATCTCGACAGTACTAACCCTGACCTCTGGGTGGAGGCACCTGTCAACGGATCTGAGCCCTTTACCCTGTCTCAGAGGAGGCAGGCAGGGGTAGTAACCCTAAGGATAGACCACTGGGTTACAATTGAGGCACCGCTGGATCAGCGTTCCCCTAGTGGCCAAGTGGGGAAGTACATAAGAGATGGAGAAAGTGGAAGGGGATATGTTGGAAAAAATTAAGTTGGGACCTATTAAGACAATGGTACACAGACTGATGGGGTGGGGTGAAGCCAAAGAGCTGGACTCCCAGAAAATTGTGTTACTGTTAGATGTGCCTTTGGGAACCCCAACTGCTGAAATCATTTCCGCAGCAGAGCGAGTAAAATGTTTAGGCAAAGTGGAGGTAAAAGGGCGTATGGCTGACCTGCTCGACCAGATGCTGCAGGTGCTACTCCTGTGCAGTGTGGCCATCAACCCCGAGAAGGTACCTCCCATGATTTACCCTGAGGGTGCCTCACAGGGATGGAGGCTAATTAATATTCGAAGTGGGTCAGTCACCCCTGGGGTCCCCCAACTGAATAGTTTTAAAGACAAACTGCTTAAACTGCTGGCTGTGGAGGGGAGAACTACCCAGGAACTGCTGCAAGCATTGGATTTGTCCAGCGATGCTACCCCACAGGGCTCCCCCGGCGCCTCCCCCTGTCCCTCCAAGAGTTCTGTGTTGGCTTTACTGCCACTAGTGGTCCCACCTATACAGCTCGATTCTTACCATAAGTTAAACTCTTTCTGGCACGGTGCCAGTGCCTCAGGGAGGATGATCTGGAGGCTTGATGGACTATGCCACCCCTTAGTCCAGGAATGGCAGTGCTCTGAGGGGAGAAAAGGAAGAGGCTGATGGAGAGCTTGGGGTCCCACTTTAGAAGCCATTAGTTTTTCCGGCCACCAGTCTGAAGCCACCATTGCAGAGTATCTCTGCTTTAGAAGGGGTTTTGGGAGTACAGAGACTGGTGAAGACTTATTATGGAAATTCAGGTCTGCTAAGCAGTGGAGGAATGAGAAACTGTCCTGGTCACTAGGTGGAGCGGCCTTGCAGAAGGCCTATAGAAGGGGAATCACTGCCACAGCCCTGAATCGGGTCAGGTTAGAACATGTTTTAAAATCTGCCAGATTCTCTAGTGTAATACTGTTGAAACTTAAGTTACATGATCGACGGGCCACCCCGCCTGAATATTGTCAATTAATGAGGGAAATTAGAGAGGTGGAGACTGATGAAGAGGGGTGGGAGCCCTGTGTGGGGGCGGTAAACCCTAGTGGGACCCCTGAGCCTAGCACTCCTGAGGAGGTCAGCCTGTCCAGAGAGTCTGAGGGATCCCCAGATTTTCCCGGTGCTGTGGGAATGCGAGTTGTCTCCTCTGACCCCTATGTAGAGAGTGAGTTGAGGGCCGAGGTCAGGAATTTACGGGAACTTGTGAGGGACTTAAAGCAATCTGCTATGCACCCTGTTAGGTCCGGGGCCCCTGAGATAAACCGAAACCAGACCCCGCCCAAGGAAGCCCCTCACCCCCTCAGGGCCCCCCACAAATACGGGGCCCACCGCCAAACAGTGATCTCCGGGACCCCAAGTTCTGTTACCATTGTGGAGAAGATGGGCATTTTCAACCTGAGTGTCAGAGGCCGGAGAACTTAAGGAAAGTTAACAGTAGACTGATCACTTGGCATCGCCGGACCCAGTCTTGACTCCCTAGGAAAAGTTTTGTGACTCGGGCCCAGGCTCAGTCGACTCTCGATGCTGTGGCCCCCAACTGGTCTGATGTGGTCGGGTCTTCGATGGAGACCCCGGTGCGAGTAAATGGGATTCCCACTCGGGCTGTATTAGACAGTGGCTCTCGGGTAACCATCATGTTCCAGGAGTGGTATCAGGCACATTTACCTGAGGTGCCCCTGCAACCCTTGAATGGTCTACATGTGTGGGGGTTGAGCGACAAGGCATATCCGTATTTGGGGTGTATCCGAGTTTGGTTATCATTCCCGACATCTGTGGCTGGAATGGATGAGCAGGTGGAAACTTTAGTTTTAGTTTGCCAACCCACTGGACTGTATGACGGGGTGCCTTTGTTGATTGGGACGAATGTCCATATGTTTGGACGATTGGCCCAGTTGTGCTCAGAAAAACAGGCATTCAAAACTGGGCGAGCTCTAAAAATACCCGCTGTGCTCCAAAAAGCAATTGCCACCCAGCGGAAGGTTGGCCAGGAGGAACCTGAGGGCCCGGTGGGGGTGGTGTGGAAAAAGGATCCGGCTCCAGTGATACTCGCCCCAAATGCCCAGTGTGTCTTGCATGGAGAGGTACGATTAAGGACGGATGTCAAGAATAAGTTGTTGATGTTGGATGCGCCTGGGGAGGGAAGATTGCCTGAGGGACTATTGATAAAGCCCAGCATCTTGCCAGCTAGAGCTCATGCTTATGTCAAGAGAGTGATGGTTCAAGTGCATAATGTGTCTGACAAAGAGATTCGAATAAGAAGAGGGTGCACCCTGGCAAGTGTCCATTGTGCGGATACTGCAGTACTGCCAAGTAGCAAGGGTCCCGAGGCAGACGATTGAGTTACTCCTGATTTGTTTGATTTCGGTGACTCTCCATTGCCAGCTGAATGGAAAAAGAGGATCAGTGAGAGGCTTGCCCAAAGGGACCAGGTATTCTCCCTAAAAGAATGGGATGTGGGATGTGTGCAAGGGGCTGAGCATCACATTTGGCTGCATGACGAAAGGCCTTTCCGAGAGAGATCCTGGCGCCTGGCCCCGGCTGACATCGATGATGTACGGCGGCATCTGCAAGAGATGTTGGCTGTTGGTGTGATACAAGAGTCCAGGAGCCCCTATGCTTCCCCTATTGTGGTGGTAAGGAAGAAGAATGGGACGGTTCGGTTGTGTGTAGACTATCACACTTGGAATCGGCGGACCATCCCCGACCAGTACACCATGCCACGAATACAGGACGCCTTGGACTGTTTAAATGGCAGCAAGTGGTTTTCTGTGTTGGATCTCCGCAGCGGGTACTACCAGATCCCGATGGCCCCAGGGGACCGAGAGAAGACTGCAATCATTTGCCCCCTAGGTTTCTATGAGTTCATCTGGATGCCGCAAGGGATTTCAGGCGCCCCAGCCACCTTTCAGCGCCTGATGGAGAGAGCTGTGGGGGATATGAATTTGCTAGAGTGTCTGGTCTATTTAGATGACATCGTAGTGTTTGGACGCTCGTTGGAAGAACACGAGCAGCGACTGTTTAAGGTCTTGGATCGGCTGGAGGAATTCGGCCTCAAGCTGTCTATAGATAAGTGTCAATTCTTCCAGAGTTCCGTAAAGTATGTGGGCCACATATTGTCTACTGAGGGCATAGAGACTGACCCTAGCAAAGTGGAGGCATTGACTACTTGGCCCCAACCCAGGAACTTGAAAGAGTTGCAACGGTTTCTGGGGTTTTGCGGATATTATAGGCGATTTGTCAAGGACTATTCTCGAGTGATTCGTCCCCTCCTCAACCTCACTCGGGGTACCCTCCTACACACAAAAAGTATAAGAAGGTTGTGCGATCCGAGACCGAGAAGAGGTATTTCCAGCCGAATGAACTATTTGGGGATCGTTGGACTGTTGAGTGTGAGGACGCTTTCTATGACATCATATATCAACTCACCCGTGCCCCCGTGTTGGCCTGTGCTGACCTGGCCAAGCCCTACGTTCTCCATACTGACGCCAGTCTTCAAGGATTGGGGGCTGTGTTATATCAGGAGCACTCAAATGGCCTGAGACCTGTAGCTTTTGCCAGCAGAAGTCTGGCTCCGTCAGAAAAAAACTATCCCGTGCATAAGCTAGAGTTCCTGGCTCTGAAGTGGGCCATTGTTGACCAGTTCCATGACTATTTGTACGGTGCCAAGATATTAGTGAAGACTGATAACAACCCTCTGACCTGTGTACAAACCTCAGCCAAGTTGGACGCCACTGGCCACAGGTGGCTCTCTGCCTTGGCCACCTAAGACTATGCTGTTGAATACAGGGCCGGTTTAAACCATGTAGATGCGGATGCCCTCTCTCAGAGGCCTATGCCCCAAACTGATTGGATCAGGTTGTCTGAGCCTGACATAAGAGCCCTTTGCCAGAAGTTTGACAAGGAAGAACAGGTGTCCCCGGATGCTGTGAACTGTATGGTGGATTGCTTGGGGCCATCTGAGAGCTGTATACCTGCTGCCTACTGTCACTTTTCCGCCTGGACACTAGTTCACTGCCCCAGTTTGACAGTACTAATCTTCAACAGGCTCAATCCCGAGATTCTCTGATAAAACTGGTGGTGGAAGCCTTGCAGGCCGGGCGAGATGTGTCCAAATTGCGCTCCACCGACTTAAGAGCCACCTTGTTATACAAAGAAGGGCCCAAATTAAGGCTGATTAACCAACTACTATATCAAGAGACTGTACATAAAGAGGACCAGATCGTCAGACAACAGCTAGTGCTGCCTTCAGAATTAAAGGAACTGGTTTTAAGGTCTTTGCATAATCAGATGGGGCATCTTGGCATCGACCGAACCCCCCGATTTGGTACGAGCCCGGTTTTACTGGCCAAAAATGAGCGCAGATGTAGAGCGGTATGTAAAGACCTGTAGTCGGTGTTTGCAGAGGAAAGCCTTGCCCCAGAGAGCTGCTCCCATGGTCAACATTACTACTAGCGCCCCTATGGAACTAGTCTGCATTGATTTCTTGAGTCTGGAACCCGATCTGAAAAATATCAGTAATATATTGGTGGTTACCGATCATTTCACCCGGTATGCACAGGCGTTCCCTACTAAGGATCAGAAAGCAACCACGGTGGCTAAGATACTTGTTGAAAACTTTTTTGTCCACTACGGGGCCCCCCAGCGGATCCATTCTGACCAGGGAAGGGACTTCGAGAGCCGCTTGATTAAAGAGATGCTGTCTTTGTGGGGGGTGCGAAAGTCAAGAACCACCCCCTACCATCCTCAGGGAGATCCCCAGCCTGAAAGGTTTAACCGCACATTGCTTGACATGTTGGGCACATTGCAACCCAAAGACAAACCGAGATGGAGCCAGCAGATTAGTATCCTGGTTCACGCTTATAACTGCACCAAGAGTGATGTCACGGAATTTTCCCAGTACAGACTGATGTTTGGGAGAGAGGCTAGATTGCCTGTGGATGTGTGCTTTGGAGTTTCCCCTGATGGGGTGCAAGCTGAAAATCATCTACAATACGTACAGAAGCTGAAGGCCCAGTTAACCCATGCTTATCAGTTGGCCCAGACGATGGCTGCTAAAAGAAACCTGGCCAACAAGGAGAGGTATGACAAGAAAGTGAAGACATTGGAGCTAAGAGAAGGGGATAGGGTGTTGCTACGAAATCTGGGACTGCATGGAAAACGTAAGATTGCTGATCGGTGGCATCACCTCCCTCACATTGTTGTGGGGCAATTGGCCGATTTGCCTGTATATAAAATGCGACCTGAAAACAATTCCAAAGATGTGAAAACCATTCACCGAAATTATCTGCTACCAATTGGGCAAATCCTGATTGAAGCCGAACCTTCAATTGCCACCCCCTTCCGGCCTATAACTAGATCTGCTGCTAAAAAAAGAACCCAACTCGTGGATTCTTCAGCAAGCCACCCAAGAGAGCCCTGTTCAAACCCTGCAGAAGGAGATAATCCACAGTCTGTGTCAGAGGACGATGAAGATGATGTTGAATACTATCCCTCTTATGAAATGAGCCAGTTGTTTCGGGGCAATCCCCTTGTTAACTACAGAGATGAGGTTGGGCCTTCTGGAATGTTCGAGCCCCCTACCTTGTCTCCACGACCAGTGCTTCCAGAGGGTGAGCTGGGTAGCAGTAAAGCTCAAGGGGTGGGGTCCTTGAGCCTGGCTGAACTGTCTGGCCTGGCTGAATTATCTGACTTTTCAGCAGAAGAGAGTGATATGGGGGAACCAGCCAGTGATATGCCAGAACCAGAAGAATATTTTGAATGCCCTGATGGTCCCTCACTAGCGTCTAACCAGCCCTCAACTGAGCCCAGTGGGGTGGGCCCTGGGGTAGAGGGTCAAGCCCCCAATAGTGCTATGAGCCCTGGGTTCTTTTCCCCTGTGGAGATTCCCGCTACTAGCGTCAGTGAGGCCGGATTGGAATCGGGGTCTGTCTCTGGGTTTTCCAAAACCCCTAGATGTTCCAGCCGAGAAGTACGGCCTGTAGTAAAGTTGAGCTACGAGTCTCTGGGCCAGCCTGTGGACCTGCCCTTAAATGTGGTCCATAAAGGGGTGTATGTGTCCCCGAGCTCTTTGCCTAAGTTAGCCCTGGGGGATGACTCTAGTCTGTTAATATTGCCCTTCGGGTGTGGTGCCCCTACTTGAGGTGACCCGCCAGTAACTGAAATGGAGGAGTTCCCCCAGGTCCGGGGCCATGAGCAGGAAATATTGACCTGATTGGGAAAAAGAGAAACACAGGGTTATGTGTGTACACCATTGTACAACCCATAGTACACTGTAAGTATTCATGTATGTAATGCAAAGTGTGATGTAGTGTCAATTAGGCTGTCTGCCTTCAAGTGAATTAAGGGCAATTACTTGGCGTGGACGCCAAGTTTCTTCAGGCTGGGGAGGGTGTAACCCCCTTGCAAATGGGGGTTCCTAAAAGCTTCCCAGGAGCTCGTTAAATGCTCCCTGCCAGGTTGGCGTCCTGCAATTTAGCAGTTTAAGTGTGATCGCCAGGAGCGCTATCAAGGCCTCCGTGCCTGTCTTTTTAAGGGCTGCCTAACTCGCAGTCTTGATTAATCTGGAAAGGAGTTTGAGTGTTACCCTGCTCGAGTCCCGCCCGGGCTGCCGGATAATTGCTCCGTTTCTGCCATCGTTAAATTGTGCAGAGGGAGTTTTCTCCGGGAGATGTAACTGCCTGCTGGGAATAACTTAGGGTGATAAATGAAAATGTAGTTGTTCTAACCTGTTTTTCCTTTGTAGCAAAGACTGTTCTGATTCTCCCCTTCATTTTGGTCCAGGACTGCTGAATTGGACCAATCAGTACCTCGGGACCCTACAGATTTGGCTGACCGATAGAGGAGCTGCTTGTATTTTGGGAAAGGTATTCTGGGCTATGGTGCTTTTTCGCACCACTGAGAGCAGGTGCAGTTGATTGGCAGGTGCCGCTAGCCAATGGAAGAGGGTAGCGCCCGAACTGAAGGGAGAGCCCCTTGCTGTTGGGGGCAGATGCGTAGTGGCTGAGGAGAAAGAAGGAGCTGTGTGCTTCTGCGTAGGTGGAGTGTTCACGCGGGAAGCGCGTGAAGGCCTGAGGCGGCCGTTGTTGCTGTTGAGTGAGTCGGACTAAATCCGCTGCAGGCGGTCAGAGGAGGCTGGTGCCAGCCCAGCTACCCACCAGGCTCGACCTGTTGGAGGATTGGAGAATCTGCTGAATCATGCTCGGTCCTCGGGAAAGTTGAAACTGCCGTTGCAGCACCTTAGCCGGCTGAGAGTTCGTGTGAGCCTTGGAAGCTACGGCCTGGTGTGGTACCCCTCTGGAGTTGCCATATAAATGTGTGAGGAGCCTGGTGAAACTCAGGCTCAGCCCTGCCAGTGGTGCAGAAACCGTTGCTTGCTGGAGTCGTGAGTACAGAACCAGGGTAGCTCCCTGCTAAGTTGCAACAGGGTCTCAAGTTGTTTTATTATACTGCTGGCTGCCTAGCTGAATCTTCTTTCCATTCTGACCTTCTCAGTATAGTAAAGGTTATCTGTGTCAGGGCCCCAACCAGCTGCCACAGTGGACTAGCCATTAGGGCTTGGGTACCCAGGGCCAATAAATATTAGGTTCAGGCCTGTGCACAGAGCCCTAGGTAGAGAGGTATAGTGATAAGCTAATTAACTTGATTTCCCCCCTGTCCTGGTTACTCCCCCTTGAATAAATCAGCTTGTTTGTTCTGCAACTACACCCTGGCTACTGTGTGCATTACTGGTGAACTGCTGTATAGTGACTGTGATAAAACTGTACCTTACTTTACAGCGGGCCCCCGGAGTGAGTTGAGAGGTACTAGCTGGGGGGTAATTGAACTGGGGAAAAGCACTGTCGGTACCCCGAGTGAGCCACTAGCGGGACAAAAGGGGGGTTGCAGTAACCCAGAGGGCTGTGACCGAGGCAATCTCGACAGTAGTAACCCTGACCTCTGGGTGGAGGCAGCCGTCAACGGATCTGGGCCCTTTACCCTGTCTCAGAGGAGGCAGGCAGGGGTAGTAACCCTAAGGATAGCGCCCCACGGGGGTTAAATGTAAGTAACATGCAGACTTGGGTTGGGTCAAAACAATACTGTATAAAGTGGGAGGGGTTTTCTAGGGGTTCTGTATGATGCTGTTTTCATCAGATTCACTGCTTGGTATGGTTTCAAAATCCTCTGGCTAAACATGTGTGCATTAAGCACTTAAGATCTGTGTAGAAGTAGCCTAAGTTGTCACAGGGATTTAAACAATGGGTGACAGTAAAGGTGTGAATTGTGCCATTTACTTATATGGGGTACTAGCAGCAAAACTTTTGCAAGTAGAAAGGTAGTTTTATCTTGGTTCCATGTCATAATAGTGATCACAAAACAGTGATCACTATTATGACAAGTGTATATCACCAAAAGCAAATCAGCGATATATACTTCAAGGCGACTCTACATCCGGGATATTAAAATGTGTTTTATGGGGGTGCCCCCCACACACACACACACACACACCTCCCTGAGTATATTCTCACCCAGGGGTGCATGTCAGGAGGGGCAAAATCTGAATTTTGCAAAATCGCCCTGCAGCCACAGGTAGCGGCAATGATTTCTTTGGTGCTTGAATTTATTTTCAGTTGTCTGGTTGATCCTTGTCCATCATGACATTTTAGAATCAAGCATCCCAGAGTGTTTGACAATCATCTACTAGCTGTCCTGAGAATGATGTGTCATGCGAGGCGAGCCAGCGCTGGTCCCGTCTATAGCATTTCTGTACAGCCAGGAGCTTCTATCGCTCATGTTTGAACGCGTGCACGCCTCAGTATAGCACCGTAGATGCTTAGGTTCCAAATCGGAGCCATTGGAAATTTCATCTGTACAGAAATTCATGGAAGGACTCAGGTTGCTCCTGCATGACATGTCATTCTTGGACAGTCATGGTGTTGTGGGCATGCTGCTCGATGCTTGATTTTAAAATGCTGGCAGAGAAGAACGCAGGATCAACCAGATAAATTATAAATAAATGCACCAAAGTAAAAAAAAATTGCTGCTTTTTCTAAGAGTGATAATCAGGCCCTGCCTCACACTGAGGTAGGGCCTGTTTTTACATAGATTATTCCTTTTAACAATCTGCCACTTACGTGTTCCAGGGTATTAAATAAGCAGAAAAAATTGATTAGTGTTTTTTTGTGTGAAAGTGCTAACTAATCAGCTGTGAAAATGTATAGCACTGTTCGGGGGCCTACCTGTTAGCCCCATAGTGGCTCCTGTTGCCCCCATTTTTCCCTGGTCCTGGCTGGTCCCCCCAGGTAGACCCCTGAATCCTCCCCCGGGCACCCGCAAAGTGTTTTTAAGGAGCGGTGCTCTGGGAGCTGTAGCACGGAACCGTCCGCCTCGCTTGGGTGCACTTCAGTGCTGGGCGATGTTTCAGCATTTACAGAAGGCGCATTTTCATTCGCCCATTCTGCGGCCTTTGGTGATGCCTCTCCAGTGGTCCTGGTCACGGGGCAAAGCAAGAGAGGGACCGAACACCTTAGCTGGACTAGAGAGGCAACGGGAGAGGAAGGAAATCAATTTTTGTGAGTGACAGTCTTCTTCGAGTTCGGAGCTGCCTCATGAATTTATTTATTTATTGAAATGTTTCACCAGGAGGGCACACTGAACAACAAGTTGCTTGTCTCACGTGCGCACCTGGGGGTAATAGGGTTGTGAAGGATGATCAGTTACAATAGTATGTGGGTAGTACAAACAATACAACATTGTAAGATTGTGCAACAGTTGGAACACAAGGTATTGTGCAATAAACAGTAGTGGAACATTGGGCAAATTACATGTCCAGAATCATACAAAGAACATATGAACGTACAAAACAGTAATAATGTGATATAACCATTTGTGTAGTGAGTGTACCAGGAGCAGGCTCGAGTAGTACGCAAGTGCTGTTGGAGTAAAAAGGATGGGGTTAGGCTGTGCACACTGGTGACCCAGGAGGAGAAGGGGGAGAGGCAAGAACTGAATATGAGAGAAGGGGTAGCTATTTCTGATTCCCTTTAGGATGTTGAGAACCCTGCTGGGGGGTCATGGTAGGAAGGCAGAAACTGGGGATAGGTATTAAGGTGGGTTAAAGCAGGAACAGCTGAGGGAAAGGTAATTGTGTGGGCAGAGGTAAGGGAGTAGTTGGAGGAGGAGTGACTGTTTCAGGGGGAGGGAATTCCAGATTTTAGGGAAATGGGCAAAACCAGCCTGACCGATGAGGGTGGAGTAGCGGGGGACCATCAAGGTGCGGGCGTCATTTGATCTGAGAGAGTGGGTGGGGGGAGGTGGAGTGTAGAGAGAGGATGAGAGATAGGAGGGGAGCCCCCCAAACCAGAATTTGGAGGTTAGTTTGGCACAGTGAGAGATGCGTCTGGGAGATAGTGGAAGTAAGGTTAGAGCGCGATAGAGTTCACAGTGGTGGGAGCGGGAAGGGGAGTCAATAGCAAAGCAGGAGAAGGAGTTAAAGAGAGTGTCCAACTTGGTCAGGGAAGATTTGGGAGCAGCACCATAGACTACGTCACAGTAGTCAAAGATGGGGGAGTGTCATCTTCTGGACAATTTCACGCCTCGCAGTCAGTGGGATGCAACTACGATTCCTGTACAGAGCACCAAGCTTGGGGCGCAGTTTCTTCAGGATAGCATCGGTATGCACAGAGAAGTTGAGGTGCTGGTCCAACCAAACTCCTAGATATCGAAATGAGGAGGTGTCCTCCAAGATGGTCCCATCAAGGGTGTGGAAGGTGGGTAGGGCCGGGAGCCTAGAGAGTCTCTGCCTGGTGCCAAGAGTCATTAAGACTGTCTTCTTGACATTTAGAAAAAGCTGGTGAGAAGCAAACCAGAGCTGAACTTGGTTGAAGTCATGCTGTAAGCTGGTTTGCACAGCAGTAGGGGTTTTGCCGGGACTGTACAAAACAGTATTGTCAGCGTACATGTGGCTAGAAGAGGATGAGCAGGCTGTGGCAAGATCATTAAGGAAAATGAAGAAGAGTAGAAGACCAAGCACTGAGCCCTGAGGGACACCAGTGTTGATGGGGAGTGGAGGGGAGATGGAATCAAGGATTCTCACCGACTGGGTCCTGCCAGTGAGGTTGTAGTTAAACCAGTTGGTGGCTGACGGAGCAAGGCCAGCTGAGAAGAGTGAATCAAGAAGCAGGAGATGTGAAACAGTATCAAAAGCTTTGGCTAGGTGATCAGGCCGTCGTCCATCCCTGAAAGAAAGTAAGCCTGAGGAGGGAGGTGGTTGTTGAGAAATTCTTCCAAAAACCAGATTGGAAGGGGGTTAGGAAGAAGGAGGAATCAGAGAGGAAGGGTGATAGTTGAGAGAGAACTAAATGTTCTTGAAGTTTGGCAAGGGTAGGAAGGAGGGAAATGGGGTGATAGTTGCCAGGAGTGGATGTGTCACCACCCTTGGGGAGAGGAAGGAGTGTGTTTCCAGGATGAGGGTACTTGGGCAGAAATAAAGGACAAGTTTAGGATTAGGGAAATAGGATAATCGATTTCAGGAGCAGAAAGGTAGAGAAGTTTAGGATCGAGTTCATCTGGTGAGGAGCGTTTAGAGGGGTCGAGGGATAGGAGAGCATTAAGAACTTCATCAGGGGAGATAGTAGAAAAGGAAAATTGGAGAGGGATAGGCACAGGCTGAGGCGAAGGGCTGAAGTTAGTAGGTGGCAGTGGGGAGAGGGAATTTAGAAGAGACGTGGCTCACAAGGTGTAGCAGGCATTAAATTCATTGGCCACGGAGCCAATGAATATTAATGAGGTGGCTCATACATAATAATGATGAGTCCTGACCAGCACCTAGAGGCAGAGGTTTTCAGTGCTAACAGGAAAAGAAGAAAAATAATAAATATTGTGATAGTGGCCAGGGCAGAAGGTGTGGTTTCAGTCCTGTGAGGATTTAAATAAATAAACATTTGAATCTTGGCTGGATCAGGGTGTACAGGTGGGACCTATATGACTTGCATTGGGACTGTATGTATGCTGCTAGGGGCAATGAAAAACAGCAGCAGTGACTGAGAAAGAGCAAATTAAAAATGTTAAAATGTGTAGTCACTTAATAGGGCACAGGGGTAGCTACTCATGTGTGGGGAAATAATTGAATAAAAGTAAATGTCTTGGCTGCAGGAACTTTGTAAAGTTAAAAACCCGTATGGACTGTAGTGGGACTGTTTATCTTGCAGCCATGTTTTGCAGCCATGTGACTCCAACCAATCAACCAGAGTGCTGGGTTACACCAGGAGTATTATGGGTTTTGTGAGAGGACTCTTGGGGGGGGAAAAAATACCGAGGAATATTCTGGCGCCATTTTGAGCAGCCAATGAGGCATCGAGGGAGCCTCGTACGTATTAATTTTCCTTAAGGACAGTGGCTCTTGCTAATAGGGAGCTGCCAGAGAGCTCCCAAAAGAAAAGAACTGTTGGATTCTAGTTCAGTTCGGCAAAGCCCTCCACGGGGTGGGTGGGGGAGAAGGGTGCAAGGCTGGGAAAGAGCCTGCCTGGGGTTGCCAGCAATCTGTCCCCAGGGCTGGTGGTGCCTTCCCCCATTTGAAGAGAGTCGAAGGAAAATGTGGAGGCATCTCTGCAGAGAGAGAGCTGCAAGTTTCTGATCTGAGGCTGTGGTAGAAAGCGGCACCACCGCGGTGAAGGTATTGAGAAAAGGGAAAATGAACTGTTCTAGGGACATGGATATGTTGTTCATCCACACTCATTGGCAGGTATCCTTGCCGCTTTAAATCTTGCCGGAAGGTCTTCAAGCTTGCTCCTCCCACCCACCCGGGTGGTATAACTCTCGGCTCCGCCCCATGACGCCAGATCTTCCTTACCGCTTGGAAGCTCAGGTTCCTCCTTAATGCTCTGGTTTGAGACTGGTTCCTATTTTCTCCGCTTATGGATTTAAAATAAATTTATGAATAAGACTTCTGTTCGATCCTCGCGCCGCGGCGGACAAATCGACTCCGATTTCGGAGATGCCCATGCGGGCAGAAGATGTCTCGACGGATCCACACTCCACGGTGTTCACTGCTCAGGCCTTGAGCACGACCCGCAGGCTTGCGACCTGTGCTCATCTTTCTCGCCTCACGTCCCCTCAAGACCGTGTTGCCGATTGCAACTGGGCCGTCCCGAGAAGCGTTTCCCTCCGGTGAAGTCCAAGGAGGCCCGGTTGGCGGTGTCCGCGGCGGCAGGCTCGGCGGATCAGCTCGAGCGGATGGTCGCCCTCGAAGAGGAGGCGGCGCGGGCCGTATCTTCCTCGGCCGCTGCATTTATCCCGCCTTCTGGGTTCTTCCTACACGGCTTCTTTAGGAGCTTTGTCTGTCCCTCTCACTAAGGGAGAAGGGCTTACGCCTGCTGGACCTTATTCTCGGTCCAAAAGAAGGACAAGGTAAGTCCCTCCGTCGACGCTCTTGGGGAGCGGAAAGGTCCCTCTCCCGAGTCGTCGACCGCCGGCTTCGGTCGACGCTCAAGCCGCCACTGGCCTCATGGTGTCCCCGCCAGGTCAGTTGACCGAGACTCCCACCGGCCAAGTCGAGATTTTTCTCGACCCGTTGGATGGGCTGTCGCCTTTAGCAGCCGAGATCCTCCCCGGTTCCCGGGAGGAGTTGAGGATCCCGCTGGCTCGCCCGTGTCTCCGGTTCCGGAGCCCTCGGATGAACCATCCGAGCCGGAGGGAGGCCGTTCCGGCGACACCTCCCACACCGACCTCGGAAATTCCGGGACTCTCTGTCTCGGTCTCGGACCTCTTCGCGGTCCAGCCGATCCCACCGTCATAGGCGGTCTCGGTCTCGGCACCGCGGTAAGCGGCGTCGCCGCTCGTCCTCATCCTCCTCCTCGGACGAGGGGAGGCTTCGGCGTAAGTCGTCGGCCAGTACTAAGGACCTATATGTTGCAACAGCTCCTCCTGCCGGGAGTAAGCCGACCCCGCCGCCTTCCCCGCCATTAAGGCTGTAACCGAGCGGCCGACACAACCCTCGACTTATCCGAGGAGCTCATACCCAGGCCGTTGTTCGCCAAAACCAGCTGCTCCACCGATTCGTGGAACCTCCGCCTCCACAGCCACCACTTGGGGCCCACCAAGGATTCTCGGTCGGCTAAGGGTCTACCCCATCGGCTGTCAGTTACCCTCACTCCCGACCGACCTCGGCAGGTGAAGGGTGGCTCAGGCCAGAGGCAGCTCTTCGAGGACTCTTCGAGTCCGAAGATGATTCTCCTTTTCTCCAAGCGACTGGACTTGGAGTCTTCAGGAGGTCAGTCAATGGACGATAGCCCGTCGTCCTTCCTAGGACTGCTTCGGCTCATCTCGGAGTCCACCGGGATGGAGCTCGAACCCGTTTCAAACGGGCCAGGTATCCCCTCACGGAGATTCTGGACCGAGGGGATTCTCCGACGGAGGCCTTTCCGTGGCCGAGGCCATAGTGAGTCCGGCACTGGAGATTTGGCAGCGCCCTGCTTCCTGCCCTGCGCCTTCGGCCAGGATGGCCAGGAAGTATGCGGTCCCTACGGTTCCTTGTCCGGTTTTCGGAACACCCTCTGCTGAGGATTGGTTACCGACAGTTCCGCGCGCCCGGCAACGCCAGGGATGTGGACAAACCTCCTGAAAGGAGTCCAAGAAATTGACTATGTCGGCTAAAAGTCTAAGCTGCGCCCTTCTCTCGGCTCTTCGCCAGGCCAACTGGCCGTCCTCATGGCAACATTTCTCTCATGCCCTGTTGGGCTCCTGGATGAGGTCATCCCTCATCTCCCCGCCGATCTGCAGACTACGGTTAAGCAGGTGCGGGACCAGGGCAGGGCAGTGGCCAAACAGCAGCTCCAGACTGCTTTGGATATAGGGGACTCATGTGCCAGATCGGTGGCGGCCGCAGTGGCTATGCGTCGGCGGGCTTGGCTGAGGATATCCACCTTCACTTCGGATACCCAGCACAAGTTGGCGGATGTTCCCTTCTTGGGGACTGACCTCTTGCCCTGGGGTGGAAGGTCACCTGCAGAGGATCGAGAAGTCCAATACTACCTTGGACTCGGTCTCTTCCGGCTCAGAAGGACAAGGCATAAACCACAGCCTAAGCCCTTTCGTCCTTCTGCGCCCCGCGCGCCTGCCCAGCAACGCCAAGGCCAGCAGGCTCGGCCTTGGCATCCCAAACCAACGCCGCCTCCTCTAACAGGAGGCAGGGAGGAAAGGCCCAGGAGGTCCCTCGGCGGTCCCTCCTCCAAGCCTGCCCAGTGACGGGCTGAGGTGTCGCCCCATTCCCCGCCACCTGCCTCTGGGTCCTCTTGGGACGGCCCGCACTCCTGCTCGCCTGGTCCGCTGTTACCACGGACAGGTGGGTCTTGAGGTGGCGGGAAGAGGCCTGCTCTGAGTCCGAGCAGGCACCACCTCTTCAGAGCCACGCCTCGGGGCCTGGGATCCCCAGCCTCACTGGCGGCTCAAGCCGACATCGCTCCTCCTCCAGAAGGAGGTGATAAGAGAGGTGGTGGACCCTCCTTCAGACCCAGGGTTTGTGTCCAGGTACTTCCTGGTTCCGAACGGACGGGGTTGGCGCCATTCTCACCTACACGACCTAAACAAGTTCCTAAGGTCTCGAACCTTCAGGATGGTCACTCTGGCTCAGATAATACCATCCTTGGAACGCGGCGTGTGGTTCTGCTCTCTGGACTTGCAGGACGCGTTTTTTCACGTCCCTATCCGTCCGTCTCACCAGAGATTCCTTCGCTTCCGAGCGGAAGGATCCCTCTTAGAGTTCCAAGCCATGCCCTTCGGCTTGTCTCCAGCTCCCAGGGTCTTCACCAAATGCATGGCAGTGGTGACAGCATTCCTGCGGCGCCGAGGGGTCCGGGTGTACCCTTACCTGGACGACTGGCTGATAGCAGCTTCCTCCAGGAAGGAGGCGGAGTGGTCCAGAGATCTGGCCCTCCAGGTCTGCTCTCAACTGGGCCTCCTTATCAACGAGGCCAAGTCGGAACTCGAGCCGAAGCAGGTGATTCTATTCATCGGGGCGCAGCTCGACTCTCTTCGAGCCAGAGCGCGGCTCCCGGCGGACAGGGCCGAGGTTCTTTCCTCCTTTGCCCGATCATTTCTGGTTGGGCACTGCGCCTGCCCGGGACTTCCTGCGCCTCCTGGTCTCATGGCGGCCTGCACCAGCGTGGTCCGTTGGGCCCGCTGGAACATGCGTCCCTCAGTGGGGACTGGCCAGCCAGTGGTCGCAACGCTACGATCCTTTGGACCAGCTTGTGTCGGTGACACAGGGGATGTGGAACGCCTCCAGTGGTGGACCGCTCCAGATCATTTGCAGGAGGGCATCCCTGTCGTCCGCCCGAGCCGACGGGCTCTCATCGACCGATGCCTCTCTGATGGGTTGGGTGCCCATCTGGGGAACACTGCCTCATGGCCTCTGGTCCCCGCGGAGTCCCGATGCCACATCAACCTGTTGAGCTCAGCGGTCCTCACGCTCTCACCGCCTTTGCTCCGTTCCTCCGGGGTCAAGTGGTCCGAGTCCAGACGGACAATACCACGACCATGTACTATCTAAACCGCCAGGGGGGACGCGCCATGCTTCTATGCAAGGAAGCTTCCGCATTTGGTCACTCGTGCGCAGCCTGGAGGCGGATCTCCTAGCCATTCACGTGGCAGGAGCCTCCAACACCCTGGCCGATGCCCTGAGCCGGATAGGGCTGCATCCCACAGTGGTCTCTCCTGCCGGAGGTAGTACAGCATCTGTTCTCCCATTGGGGCACACCTCAGGTGGACCTGTTTGCCTCCAGGAGAACGCGGCTGAGTCTGTTCCATGCCCGCCCTCAGCAGGGCTCGCTGCAGGGGATGCCTTCTCGAGGCAGTGGACCCCGGCCTCTTTACGCCTTTCCCCATTTCCCTTGATCCACAAGGTGCTTCTCAAGGCGAGGAGGGACAAGCGCAGGTGATTCTGATAGCCCCAGACTGGCCTCGCCAGTTCTGGTACCCAGATCTCCTTAGTCTCAGCTCCAGGACTCCGCGGCAGCTTCCAGCTCGCCCGGACCTGCTCTCAGTCAATCAGGGGAAGGTGTTCCATCCGGACCTTCAATCCCTGCACCTGACGGCCTGGTTCCTGAGCGGCTAGAGTTCCAGGCCTTGGGTCTTTCCGACGAGGTCCTCAATATAGTTGAGGCGTCCCGTAAGGAGTCGACCAGAAAATGCTATGCCTTCAAATGGAAAAGGTTTTCCATTTGGTGTCAGGGCAAGGGCTTGGACCCTTCCTCCTGTTCCTTGGCAAGCATCTTGGACTATTTATGGTCCCTTTCTAGTCAAGGGCTTGGTCGAGCGACCCTAAGGGTGCACCTGGCAGCCATCTCTGCTTACCGGGCGGGCGGAAGCAGTCGGTTGCAGGAGAAGGTGGTCTCGCTTTTTCCAAAGGCCTTGATCACATTTCCTCCAGTGCGGGAACCCCACCTCCGTGGATCTACTGCTGGTACTGGCAAAGCTCATGGGCAAGCTATCTCAACCTATGCACAGGTGTGCTCTCTCTCACCTGTCATGGAAGACCGCCTTCTTGGTGGCTATCACATCAGCCAGAAGGATGGGAGAGCTCCAGGCGCTTCCATCGAGTCTCCTTACCTGGTCTTCCACAGGGACAGGTTGTCCTGCGCCCCACCCAAATTCCTTCCGGAAGGTGGTGTCGGAGTTTCACCTTAACCAGGTGTTGACTCTGCGGTGTTCTACCCTAATCACACCTCGGAGGGTCGAATATAGGCTCCATACTTTGGACCCTAGAAGGGCGCTGCCTATTACAAAGAGCCATCGGCTGAAATTGGGAGAGGTTCGCCAGCTGTTTGTCACCTATGCTGAAGCCGATCTGGCAGACCTGCAGCCAAGCGGACGATAAGCAGGTGGGTCACCTCCTGCATAGATCTCTGCTATAAGTTGGCGGGCATGGAGCCTCCCAGAGGGATAAGAGCTCATTCTACCCGCCATACTGCTTGCATCGGTGGCTGCTTCCAGGACGTCCCTATCCAGGAAATCTGCAGGGCTGCTACCTGGAAGTCAGCAAACACCTTCATTACCCATTACCACATCGACCTTGAGTCACGCCGGATGCTGGTTTTGGGGCCTCGGTTCTCCAGTCTCTCTTTCCCAAGTAAGTATTGGGGTGTGCGTCTTGCCTCCTCCTCCCGGAGAACTGCTAGAGTCTGCCAATGAGTGTGGATGAACAACATATCCATGTCCCTAGAAATACAGGTTACTCACCTGTAACAGGAGTTCTAGGAATGGTATATGTTGTTCATCCACACACTCACCCGACCTCCCCGGCTTCGACGCACAACCTGAGCTTCCAGCGGGCCAGATCTGGCGTCATGGGGCGGAGCCGAGAGTTATACCACCCTGGTGGGTGGGAGGAGCAAGCTTGAAGACCTTCCGGCAAGATTTAAAGCGGCAAGGATACCTGCCAATGAGTGTGGATGAACAACATATACCATTCCTAGAACTCCTGTTACAGGTGAGTAACCTGTATATCCTGAGGACGAGGAGAGAGCCTCCTGGTCTTCGCCTTCACCTGCACAGTGAGACATGGGTGAGCTGTGAAGTGAATGAAAAGTTGTGTGAACGTATGGAAAGGAACAAGGAACTGTCTGACCCTAGCATAGACAAAGTGTCTAGGGAGATGAGAGGAAGACACAGGTTTGAGGACTGGTTGTAGTATGGAAGACTGACTACTGGAAGTTGGATGCAAATTCAGATTCTGAGAAGCTGAAGAGAGAGCCTCTTCTGAGACTGTTATGCACCTGCACGGTGGGAAAAGAGACTTTCTTGATGTTCTCTTGAGAAAGAATTCTGGAACTGTATCAGCCGGAGTGAGAGTGATCACTGTGTTAAAGTTGAGAGACTGTGAAAGCAGAAGGATAAGGAGGTGCTTTCTGGGCTAGTACCTGCTTTCTGTTCCAGAAATACAGCTGAGAAAAGAGATTGCTGTGATGAACCTGTGCTTTAGACTCTTCACCCCCACCAGAGTCTGGGAGACAGGGAAGAAACAGACTGCTTTGGCTACACACCATAGCCGGTAATTGAGAGAACCGGATGACGACTTAAGGCTTCCATCCTAAATCCAGAGCCAGGTGGGGACCTCGCTAACCCCCATCAAGTGGGGCTTGCCGGCTACGGGGGATCGTGGGTTTTATATCTGAGCGCTAGGGCAGTCTGACCTGTGGGAGAGCTGGGCATTGGGACCACTCCTAGGTCTGAGACCCTTGTGTTTTGCAGGCCTTGCCATGTGCTCTGCAGTGGGCCTCAATAGGCCAAAGGGGACAAGCTGCAAGATCTCCAATCAAGCTGAAGATCCGCACTGCAGTTTTCTTGCCCTTCAAGTTCAAGCATTGAGTCTAGTTCTGCATCTGCTGTTTCCACTAAACCCCAGGTCTTCAGTCATCTGTGCCACCAAGGGACTGGTTATGCACACCCATGAGTAACAGCAGGAATTGTCCTGCACCTGGGGAAATGTATATAGTTCAGATATGCCCTCTGGCATAGGAAGCCAGCGAAGCAATTGGAGAAAAGTGTAAAAATTTAATTTAATTCAAGTAAGCGCGCCAAAGCCGTCCAACCAGCTGCACCTCAAACCTGCAACCTGTCATCTGGGTACCCAATGGCAGAACTTGGGGCATCATTCTAACTGGTACCAGTGGGTCTGGGTTTGGTTATATCTGCAGCAGTTAGGTAGCTAGAAAGTTATGGCTGCATTGATAAAATGGTGGTTTGGGGCAAAATTAAAAGTCAAAATAACTGTTTGAAAATGCCAATTCTTTAAATGCAAGTCTGGCTAAAATGTTTGCATGACCTCTATTCCAATCTCCCCTTGTGCCACCCTCCTCTTGTGAATAATTTGATGTTACTGTTTCAGAAAGCGCTGACTCAACAGCCTGATTTTGGTGAGCATATTATTACCTGAAGTTAATGATGCAAACTGTTTAAATGTGGGGAGCTTTGAGTCTAGTAAGTTCATGGCTGGGATAACTGTTTGGGGAGGTGGGTTGGTATGACTTCCCAGGGGGTTGTGCTGTATAGATCAGTCCCACTAAATATGTATTCTGGGTGGAGGTATCCCCATTTTATTTTACCTTTTGGGAAAGGACCCCCACTTTCAACAGCTTATGGGAACCCAGGCCCCTTAAAGAGACTCACCAAGGTAGCCCTGTGCACCCCACAGCTCGGTGCCTTATGTCCACAAACTGCTTCTGAGTGATAGTTGCCAAAAAAATAGTAAATTATTTAATAGAAAACCCACTCGTAAAATTCTCAGCACTGGGACACAGGCACTTCCTGGTTGGAAGATCCGCGCTCTGCCAACTTTATGACAAAAAGACAGGGAGAGTACAGGGACACACTACATTGTAGTCTATGGAGGGTAACATTACCAACAATTTTGTGTACTACATTGATCATGTGGCGATTAAACAACGGCACCGGGTGACTAACAAGGGCCTTGTTAGTTGCCCGGTGCCCTCGTTTAATCACCACATGATTAATGTAGTACATAATTGTTGATTAAGTTACTCCCACCATAGACTACAATGTAGTGGATCCCTGCACTCTCCCTGTTATTGTGTCATAAAGTTGGCAGGGCGCGGGGGTGAATCTTCCAACCAGGAAGTGCCTGTGTCCAAGTGTTGAGAATTTTACGAGTGGGTTTTCTATTGAATAATTAACTATTTTTTGGCAACTATGGCTCAGAGGCAGTTCGTGGAGGTAAGGCACTGAACTGTGGGGTGCACATCTACCTCCAGTTTACTTGGTGAATCTCTTTAACCATGGTCAGGCCTGCATGGCAGGGGTAGTGGTCCTCTCTAGGATGGCAGCAGAGAGGGGCTACATACAGAGTGATTAGCAAAATAAAGAAAATATGTATTGTTTGTATTCATTTTGTCCATTGTGCCATGGACTTCATCAAAAAATGGTTAGCAGTCTACTGCTGTGCATTTCTGGAAATGGTTAACATTACCTCCTGTTTCACATAGTATTTTGCTGTGCTATATCAGCTATTTAATGCCCTGTGTTCCCATGCAAAGAATGTCATGAAAAAGTTGACTAAAACAATCTGTTGAAACAGGTGTATTTTTTTTTTTTTTTGCATTCTTTAGTAATGGGGTAAGGCCCACTACGCACAAGAGCCCGGTTTCAGGGACGACCTGGGAGCAATTGGAGTGGAAATATATTTAAATGCTGTCTTTTTCTTAAAATAGACAAAAATAATTGCGGTTAGAGTAAAACAAAAGTGCATTACAAACTACTGTATGAAGCAGTGAAAAGATGTACTGCATTTGTATTTATTTTGTGATAAACATTCTGAGTCTAGGCATGTAAAAATATGTTGCTTCTGAATTTATCTAATATTGACGAGCTGTGGATCTCTAAGTAAAAATCTAGTAAGGTAAGCATAGAAACAGAGATCCTAGGATTCTAGGGATGTGGATCTGTTGTTCTATCCACACTGTCTGGCAGTGTCCTTTCCCTTTAAATCTTGTTGGAAAGTCTTCAAGCTGGCTCCTTCCACTCACCTGGGTGGTATACCCCTCAGCTCCGCCCCATGACACCAGATCTACCTTTCCATTGGAAGAAGCAGGTTCCCTCCTTACTGCTCCCGCGTTGAGTAGGCCCTGGTGCTCAAATCTTCAGACTTACTTCCAAAATTTAAACTCATAAGATTTTTTTCTTCAGAATGATCTTTGATTGCGACCGTGATGGAGGAAAAGTCCTCACCCGGGTTTTGCCGGTGCCACTGCGGGCAGAAGATGTTGCACACCGACCCGCACGAGACATGCATGTACTGCCTGGGTCACGAGCATGATACCCAGGACTGCGATTTCTGTTGCTCATTTCATCCTAACGTGCTCGACAACCATCTCTCCCGTTTGCAGTTGGGCCATCCGGAAAAATGAAACCCGACGATCAGATCAAAAGAAGCCCATTGGGTGGTCTCCTGGGCTGCGGGATCCGTTGAGCAACCCAGACAGATGAAGGCCTTCAAGGAGGAGGTGGCTCGAGCCGCCAAACAATCCTCTTCAGCTTCCGCTTTTGTCCCTTTGAAATTGGGCTTCACCTTTACAGGCTGGAGCTGTGCCAGTCTCTCTCAACCAAGGGAGAGGGCCCCTCAGCTTCGCACAGCTCGTGCTCAAATGAAAAGAAAAAGGAGTTAAAAGACAGAGAAGACTGATCATCAACATTCTTGGAATCAAGAGTGGTCTCGGTCTCAGGAAACTTTGGTTTGACCTTGGTCAAAACCGCAGCTGTAGCCGCTGGCTTCATGGTGCCCCCGTCGGGCCAGCCTGCTGAGTAGCGGGCCAATCAGGCTGAGGTTTTTCTCAACTCAGTCTACTCACTATCTCCTGATGAGGCCGACAACCCTCTTTTTAGGACTCTGGTCCTTACCACTGATGAGCCGACCCAGCCCGAAGGGCTGGATTCCAAGGCTCCTGTTGAGCAGGAGGAGCTATGGCACTCCCCGGCTCCCTCCAAGCGACCCCGTTGGTCCCCCCAATGGTCTCGGTCCAGGTCTCTGTCGTCTTCCTCTAGTGGGTCATGCAGAACCCACAGACATGCCAGCCCGCCAACGCAGGGGCAGGGTGCCCGACTGCGATGCCGACGACCCGGGTTTGGGAACGGACCTGGGAACGTCGGAGGGCCGGCCAGGGGGAGAAGGATTGAGCATCCTAGAGACTCTCTTTCTCTGAGAAGGAGCGGGTAGAGTGTCTGGCATGATGGGGACCCTTAGCAAAGGCTGGAGATTCTTCTGCATCGGTGCCAGTATGTTTGTGTGTGTGGGGGGGGGCAGACTCGGGACGTCATTGCACATCCCCGCCCCCAGGGATCAAAATATAAAAACAGTGAAGCCCGCTTAACCCGGCTCTGCTAGCCTTCCCCGGCACATACGGGACCCGACCTATCCCAACATCTGCTATGGCCGGTACAGGGTTTCGCGCCCCGCCTTGGGGGGCAAGCCAAGGAGGCAATGCCGGTGGGCTTTCCTGCTGGCACATTCTCCCATCATTGCAGAAGTCCTGCCAGTGTGGCGGCCCTGTCCTGGGGGGCAATCCAGGAGGCATCGGGGAACCTGGATTAAGGTAAGTCCCCAGGGGTTAGTGAGGTAGTTAGGGGCGGGCAGGGACCAAGGTCCAGGTGGGTCATAAAAAAAACAAAAAAAAAAACACAGAAGCCATTCTCGGCATCACAAGAAGCAGCGCTACTGCTACTCTTTGTCCGCTTCCTCCTCAGCCGAGGAGAGGCTCTGATGCAAGTTGTGATGGTGCTACAAGGACCTTATGTGGCAGCAGTTGGTTCTGGCAAGTCAGAAGCCTGCTCTGGCTCATACCCTGGCGATCACCTGCCTGTCGCCCTCTGGACCAACGCCTATGCCTCTGGAGCCCTCGGAGCTGGTTGACATCACCCCTCCACCCACGGAGCCAGTGAAGACTGTTCTGGCTCAGCCTAAGCCAGCCTCTACACTGATTGTGGTGGAGCCACCCCCTCGACAGCCTCCATCCGGGGCCCCGTCCAAGGAGTCTTGGTCACCTTAACACCTGACCGAACACGGTGGGTCGAGAGTGACACTGGTGGTCGGCCATTGTGCAGAGACTCTTCGGAGTCAGACAGTGATTCCTTGCTCCACTTCCGACCGGTGGATGAGGAGTCGACAGGGGATCTCTCCATGGAGGAAGGCCCTTTGTCCTTCCAGGGCATCCTTTGCCTCATCTCTGAGTCCACTGGGATGCCAATGGAGCCTGTCCAGAAGCAGGCCCGTTACCTCCTTACCGATATCTTGGACAAGGGGGACTCACCGACAGAGGCCTTTCCAGTGGCTGAAGCTATTGTTGGCCCAGCCCTGGAGCTTTAGCAGCACCCAGCTTCCTGCCCTATGCCATCAGCCTGTATGGCCCGCAAATATGCAGACCTTTCAGGGTTCACAGAACACCCCTCGGCCGAGGGGATAGTGACCGATTCTGTGTTTCAGCGCTCAGGTCATAAGGATGTCAACAAACTTCCAGACAAAGAGTCCAAGAAATTGGACTACTGTGCTAAAAAGGTTTATGCTGCCTCTTCGCTCGGTTTCCATCAGGTGAGTTTGGCCGTTATTATGGCATATTTCTCCCACGTTCTGCTGGGCTCCCTGGATGAGGTGCTTCCTCATCTTCCTGCAGACCTCCAGACTATGGTCAAGAAGGTTCGGGGTCAGGGCTGAGCTGTTTCCAAACAGCAGCTGCAGACAGCTCTGGACATTGGAGATTCTTGTGCCCGCTCGGTAGCGGCCGCAGTCGCCATGCACCATAGGGCTTGGCTGAGAATCTTGAACTTCACGGCAGATACCCAGCACAAATGATCCGAATCCTAAATAAATAAATAAATTGGGGGACGTAGCCTTTCTGGGCAGCGACCTGTTCGGGCCCAGAGTTGACAGTCACCTCCAGCACATAGAAAAGTCCAGTGCCACCTTGGACTCTGACCAGTCTGTCCAAAAGGACTCTAAGGGCTCCAAGCAACAGAAGCATAAGCCCTTTCGGCCTTCCAGCCTTGCGGCCAAGCCTGCCCAGTACCAGTGTGGGCAGCAGCAGGCTCAGTCTTAGTGGCCTCAGCCCAAGGCAGTGGCTTCAGTGTCCTGAAAGCCCAGAGGGAAGGGCCCCGGTAACTCCACTGTTGGCTCCTTCTCTTCCGCCAAGCCTGCTCAGTTGATGGGATGGGGTAGTCACTCCCATGCCCATCACACCTCCCTTGGGTCCTCCTGTGGGGGGCCGGCTCTGTCACTTCCTTTACGCCTGGTCTGCTGTTATCATGGACAGGTGGGTTCTGGAAGTGGTCAGTCAGGGTCTGCCTCTGGAATTCGAGCAGTACCCTCCAAGCCGAGCCCACACTCCACAGGAAGGCTTAGTATCCGCAGACACTTGGTCGGCTCTCTGAGACAACATAACCCAGCTCCTCCACAAGGAGGTAATGGCCAGGGTAGTGGATCCTTCTGCACACCCAGGGTTTGTCTCCAGGTACTTCCCGGTGCCAAAACGGATGGGGGGCTGGTGCCCCATTCTAGATCTACATGACCTGAACAAGTTTCTCAGGTCTCGTACCTTCAGGATGGTATCTCTGTCCCAGATCATACCATCTCTCAGGCAAAGCATGTGGTTTTGCTCTCTGGATCTCTAGGATGTGTTCTTTCATGTCCCAATCTGTCCATCCCACCGAAGGTTCCTCCACTTCCGGGCAGAGGGAGCCCTTTACGAGTTCCAGGCCATGCCATTCAGCCTCTCCTTGGCCCCCAGGGTCTTCACTAAATGCATTGCAGTGGTGGCGGTCCACCTTGGGCATAGAGGGGTCCGGGTCTACCCCTGCCTGGATGACTGGTTGATCACAGGTCCCTCCAGGCAGGAGGTGGAGCGGTCCAGGGACCTGGCACTCCAGACTTGCATCAACCTGGGCCTCCTCATCAACAAGGTGAAGCTGGAAGTTGTGCTCATTCAGGTGATCAGTTTAATTGGAGCGGAGCTCGACTCTTGCCGAGCCAGAGCCAGGCTCCCAGCAGAAGGGCGGAGGTTCTCTTCTCCTTTGCCCAGTCATTTCTGGTTGAGCATTTGCGCCCTGCCCGGGACTTCCTGCGACTTCTGGGTTACATGGCAGCCTGCACCACCATGGTCTGATGGGCCTGGTGGCATATACACTCCCTGCAGTGGGAGCTGACCAGTCAATGGTCCCAGTACAGAGGTCACTTCGACCAGCTGGTCACAGTGACTCAGAAGATGTGGGACGCTCTCCAGTGATGGACCGTCCTGGAACATCTGCAGGAAGGGATTCCATTTGTCCGCCCCAAGCCTACGGTCATCTTGATGACCGACGTCTCTCTCATGGGCTGGGGTGCCTATCTGGGGGAACACAGAGTCCACAGGCTCTGGAACCCCAAAGAATCCCAATGCCACATCATGTCATTCCATCCCCTAACCATGGCTCCACCTCTCAGGTCCTCACCATCAAAATTCTCCGTGGCACCCATAATAAGGAACTCACTATAGTCTCTGTTTACCTACCCCCTAAGGACCAGGCCATTGGCTTCAACAGCATCATGGAATACTTAAGGAGCCTGCATCACAACTCAGAGACCATAATCCTGGGCGATTTTAACATAAACTGGCTCTAGCCTGAGGCCTGTGTCTATAAGGATGCTGTCATGGCACAGCACCTCACACAGCTTGTCCTCAACCCCCCACCCCCACCGATGCAACTATAGGACTGGGACTTTCACATTACTGGATTGGATTCTGTCAAACTGCCCCGAACGAATATCTCATGTCTCAATACTCCCTGACACAATAAGTGACCACTCACCTGTAAACTGTTCCTGGGCTAACAAATTCAGCAAGCCCCCTCCCAAGCTAATCCACACCAGGGTACTTAAACAGTGGCACCTTCAGCTGCTAAAATCCCATCTAAGCAGACTGGACTGGGCAGTAATTGACACAATCGGTGACACTAACAAAGCCTTGGACTTTTTCATCAACCACTTTACTGCAGCCTGCGACATCTATGCGCCACTGAAAAAGATGACGGTCAAAGGAAGGTCCAACCTTTGGATACCGCTGAGCTTGTAACACAGCTCAAACACAGGGACCACCTCTGGCACTGTGCTCGAGCTACACCGATGCAAGGAAACATACAAAAGTACAAAGCAGCCAGAAATGACTGCACTCGTGAGATATGGAATGCTAAAAGCAAATATTGCAAGGAGTCACTGACCAACTCTTGGGGAGATGGGGAAAAACTTCTGGAATAACCTGAAAGACCTCACAGGCAAGGATCATAAGACCCCCCACTATGCTCAACACTGATGGAACTCCAACACTTGACCTTGGTACTATCACCAGTACCTTCAACAATGCGTTCTCTAACCTGGGCAGTGTCCTTCAACCTAATTTCTTTGACACCTCTACCTCCAGTACATCCCACGACACCCCCCCACGTAAGCACATAGCTCCATAGTTCTTATTCAAAGAGATTCCAACACATGTGGCCAGTACCTATATCTGCAAGGCCATCTGCAAATGTGGGTACAGTGGTGACTCCCTTGACCTGAAACTGATTGTGCTAGCTCTTGAAGAAATCCTTGAATCCCTGACAAAGATCTTCAACCTTTCTCTAAGACTGGGTCAATTCCCTTCACTCTGGAAACAGGCAACTGTCACACCGGTTTACAAAAACAGAAATAGGTCTCTACACACCAACTACAGACCTATCTCACTCCTCTTCCCCCTTATCCAAAGCATTGGAACGAATAGTATCGGAACAATTAGTCAAATTCCTGGATAAGTGCGAAGTCCAATGCCTAGAACAGCATGGCTTCAGAAAAGGGCACAGCACCACCATGGCTTTGCTGGAATATAGCGGTTTCATCCACGCCATGCTTGACCAAGGAAACTGTGGGGGGGCAGTATTTATTGACCTAACGAAGGCCTTTGACACCGTAAATCACCCTCCACTACTCGGGCAACTGTCCTCTATCGGGCTGTCCAATGATGCTCTTCTGTGGTTTGCTAGCTGCCTCGGGAGTCGGGTCCAACATGTTAGGATTGCCGGTGTCACGTCTGATGAAAAGTCAGTCCTCTTCGGAGTCCCCCAGGGGTCTATACTAGGACCATTTCTCTTCTCCTTCTTTCTAAACAGCCTCCCTAGCATCTGCCACCAAAAAATACTACTCTACGCGGATGACAGTCCTGTTCACTAGCCATCATGACACTAAACTCCTAGAAAGTTGGTTGCAGCTTGACTTCAAGCATGTTGAAGAATGGTTCGGCACACATAAACTCGTCCTGAACTACAGTAAGACTAAAGTCATGACATTCTGTAACGCACGGAGCAGGCACAAATCTCTGTCCCTCACCATCAAGAACCACACTGGAACTTCACTCAAACATGTCCGTGAGTTCAAGTATCTTGGTATCACGCTGGACAGTACCCTCTCCTACACTCGGCATATTGAAATTGTTGCCAAGGCCGCCAACACACAGATTGGACTGCTCCACAAGCACTGTATGACTGCGGATGCCCTTAGATTGGCTATCTACAGCTCTGTCACCTCTGTCATTGACTATGGTCTTGCCTTCTATGGCTCTGCTTCAACAACTGCCCTCCGCAGGATCTCAGTGACGCTCAAGAAAGTCTACAGGCTATTAACGGGTGCTGCCCGCCTAACACACACCTGTGACCTACACACCCAGGCTGGTTGGCTTCACTCCTCAGTAGAATACAATATCAGACCTGCCTGTTAACCAGAAAGGTTCTCCTTGGGCTCATGCTTCCAGGTGTTGGAATGCTCTTTACTGCCCACAGTAGTACCCAGCATACACGTAGTGCTCAATATCAAACCTTCCCGGTTCCCAGATGTCGGACCACTATGGGTCAGCGGTCATTCACCCACAGGACTCCTCAGTGGTTCAATACCCTCAACAAAGAAGCACTTTCCTGTGCTACGCTTGGACCCTTTAAAAGGAATCTCCGACTTTACCTCACTTCAGCCACTCACTGTGACTGCTTCTCCTAAAGGGACTGCCCCAACCTCAACCCAGTTGCTCCTGACCAGTGATCTGTATCCTACCAGGGCATTCTACTCTTTTGTCTCCTGCTTTTTCTACTTCACCCCTGACCTTTTCCCTCCCTCCCACCTCACCCATCCCCTCCCACCACTGTGGCACTTCTCAGTCATCGGACCCTCACCGCCAGGTTTACTTGCACTATTTCTAGCCACCCCTCCCTCCGACAGTGGCCCCTCAGCCTGCCTACTTCTTCCTGACCCCCCACCTACCCTGCTCATGCTAACTGTCCTTTATTTTATAATCTCTTACTCTGTAACTTAATCTAAGCTCGCTTATTAAGTTGCTCTCTAGTAATGTCTGTAATTCTAAAGTGTGTTTTGACTGTAAACCATTGTCAACCTTTGTATATATGTTACCCTCCATCCTTTGATGTGGAACCTTTGTAAATGAGCAGTTCTTGCTCAAAGGTATTTGTAATCCTAGAGTTTAATAAAAAAATAAATACATCTGCTGGAGCTCTGAGCAGTTCAGCTGGCGCTGACTGCATTCACGCCGTTCGTTTGGGGTCAAGTGGTTCAAGTCCAGACGGACAACACCATGAATATGTACTACCTCAACAAGCAGGGAGGGATGCATTCCAGGCCATTGTGCTGGGAAACTTTCTGCATCTGGACCCTGGTGCATAGCCTGGAGGCAGATCTCCTAGCCTCCGCTTAGTTAGTGGATGCTCTCAGCCAGCTGGGCAAGGCGTCATGAGTGGTCTCTCCATTCAGAGGTTGCATACAGTCTGTTCTCCCAGTGGGGCACCGTTAGGTGGACCTGTTTGCCCAGGGAGAGCATAAGCTGAGGCTGTATTGTGCCCCCACAGGGCTTGCTGCAGGAGATGCCTTCTCAAGGCCGTGGACCCTGGGCCTCTTCTGTGCCTCTCTCTTCTTGCCTTGATCCACAAAGTGTTAGTCAAGGTCAGGAGGGACAAGGCACAGTTGATTCTGGTCGCTCCAGACTGGTCCTTTCAGTATTGGTACCCCGATCTACTCAGCCTCAGCAACAGGCTTCCGAGGCATCTTCCAGTATGCCCGTATCTGCTTTCAGTTAACTGGGGAAGGTACTCCACCCGGACCGTCAATCTCTGAACCTGACTGCATGGTTCCTGAGCGGCTAGAGTTCCAGGCTTTGGGTCTCTCCAAAGACGTCTTTAGTGTCGTGGAGGCTTCTTGGAAGGAGTTGACTAGAAAATGGCATGTCTTCAAGTGGAAGAGATTCTTCATTTGGTGTCAGAGCAAGGTGCTGTACCCCTTGACTTGTCCAGTGGCCGGCATTTTGGACTTCCTGTGGTCTCTCTCCAAAGGGAGATTTCGTTCGATGACCCTTAAGGTGCACCTGGCAGCTATCTCCGCTTATCAGGCGCGGGCTGGTAGGTGGCGCAGGAGACAGTGGTCTGGTGCGTTTCAAAGCTTAGATTACATATCCTCCGGTGCGTGAACCTCCACCTCCATGGGATCTACTGCTGGTATTAGCAAAGCTCATGGGCAAGCCATTCAAACCAATGTACAAGTGTGAGATGTCGCATTTGTTGAGAAAACCACCTGCTTGGTGGCCATTATCAGCCTGAAGGATTGGGAGCTCCAGGTGCTTTCGATGGAGTCTCCTTACGTGATCGTCCACAGGGGCAAGGTTGTCCTGTACCCCAACCCAAAGTTCCTTCCGAAGATTGTGTCAGAGTTTCACCTAAATCAGGTGATGACGCTTCCAGTGTTCTACCCAAATCACACCTCGGATGCCGAATACAGGCTCCATACTTTGGACCTGAGGCTCAGCTATTACAAAGAGCGCACGGCCAGAGTTTGGGGAGAGGTTTGCCAGTTGTTTGTCACCTGTGCTGAAGCCGCACCTGCCAGACCTGCAGCCAAGCAGACGATTGGCAGATGGAGTACATCATGCATTGATCTCTGCTATAAGTTGGCAGATAGGGAGCCTCCTGTAGGGCTAAGGGCTCATTCCATCCACCATACTGCTGCGTCGGTCGCTGCTTCTATACATCCCTATCCAGGAAATCTGCAGGGCTGCTGCCTGGAAGTCAGCACACACCTTAACTTCCCATTACCACATTGATCTTGAGTCATGTCGGGATGCTGGTTTTGGGGCCTCAGTTCTCCTGTGGATAGAACAACATATCCACGTCCCTAGAAGAACAGGTTACTCATCTGTAACAGTAGTTCTAGTAGTGGTAAATGATGTTCATCCACACGAACCCACCCGACCTCCCCGGCTTCGGTGCTCACACTCTGCTTTCTAGCGGGCAAGATCTGGCGTCATGGGGCAGACCGAGGGATATACCACCCAAGTGGGTGGGAGGAGCCAGCTTGAAGACTTTCTGGCAAGATTTAAAGGGAAAGGACAATGCCAAACAGTGTGGATGAACAACATATACCACTCCTAGAACTACTGTTACAGGTGAGTAACCTGTTTATTTGACAGCAGATAAGGACCCGCTTGGCCCACCTAGTCTGACCATTGTACCTGCCAGCTTCAGATGTCACAGATCCTAAGTGAGCTGCATGCGGTTGATATTTTTAGATTCTAGAAGATATGCTACAAATTGATAAATTTCAACAACATAAACATTTCTTCAGGTTGTAAGCATATACAAGAAACTTTACATTTAACAATTTAAGTTGGCCGGTATTTGCTTCAGAAAACAGTAAATGATACAGCGTGGAGCACTTGGGATGCAAAATACAACTCCCACAATTTTCCCCCAGTTTCTGCAAATAAATCTGCACATTTTGGGGAATTTTTTTTCCTGCAAATTTCCAGTGAGCCTGCACATGACCCTACATTGCACTAGTACTGCACAGTCCTCCACTCTTTATGTCCCATAACCCATTTTTCACACCTGCCAAATTTCTTTTATAAGCACAGTAATACATTTTGGGCTGGCAGTGTAGCCTAGAGGTTAGAGGAACGGAGGTGTGAACAAGCTTGATACATCCAGCAGACCAGACCTGAGTTTGATTCTCACAACCTCCACTTGCATACTGTGTACTGTGTGACTCTGAGCAAGTCAGTTCTTAGCCCAGTGCTCCCAGGTCACCCCTGAAAACAGGCACTTGTGCCTAGTGGGCCTTACCCGGTTACTAAAGATTAAAACAAAAATAAATAAAATAAAACATTGTAGGGTGTGCATTATAGCATTTCTGATGCACTTTACAGGGTTTGTAAGGAGTCTCAGCCTTCGGCCTCCTGCCGCACACAACCCTGGAGTTTGCAACACAAATGCTTTACTGCACACCCTGTTGTGTATTATTGCTTGCTTGAGCAGGCCTACAATTGGAGCAGTAAAAGTAGGGGAGCGGGCGACTGTGGATGTTGTGTGAGTGTGTGTGTGTGTGTGTGTGTGTGTGTGTGTACAGTACAGTACAGTACAGTACATGAGGCAGGCATGTGTGTCTGCTGGGGAGAAGCAATAAAAAGCACTTTTTTTTTTTATCTCTGAGAAAATGTGGTTTTGTTCATTTATTTTCCCTGACAGAGGGGCTGACTCTGGCAGTTCGAGCTGTGCAAAAAGGGAGGTAAAGAAAATAAAAGGAGCATATCATTTATCAGTGGCAAAAGTTCCCTAAAATCACTGGAGTTGAGCTACATTGGAAAGTCCCCACAGCAGCCGCGGCCTGTTTACTGAGCTGGAAGGAAGTGTCCCTTCTGGGCCTTATATGGGCATCAGGAAGAGGCGGGCACAGAGCTGGGATCACAAGGCAGCCTTGCAAAAGCAAAGTTGAAGATCTGGTTATTTTGTTTTAATAGACTCTGTCCACCGCCTGGCTCCCTTTTCTGAGTTAGTTGTGCAATCCCTAGCAGAAGGAAATAAGGCCCTCCTCCACCACCACCTCCTTCTCCTTTCTCTGCTGAGCCGGCCTTGGGCTTTGCAAGCCATGAGCTCAGCCGATGACTCAGAACTATGCAATCATACCACTGCATAGCAGGCTGGTTGGTGGGGAGAGGGCAGTGGATCCTGCAGAGCTCCAGCCAGGTAAGCGAAGCTTTTGTTTTATTTACTCAAACCAAACTGATTAAGGTCTTGAGTGCAAAACGAATGTCTTTGCTTTTGTCTGGGGAAGTAGATCAGCAGAAAGAAATCCTGCTGACATTACCTTTTTAGAGACTAACAGTGCAAGTGAGAGAGAGAGAGAGAGAGAGTTATGCAGACTGGAACTCTCTGTGTAACAGTTGCAAATGAAATTGTTTAGCTGTGTTGCAGCCATAGGTCTGAAGGCGTATACTGTATGTTCATATGTTATGGCAGCAGGGTAGAACTCGTTACTGAGTTAACACGTAGTAGTGTGCACTGGGGAGTGCAGGCTGACACATGCAGAAAGTTGTGTGTTGGTTCGTGGGGTGGGGTAGGGTGGGGGCAGAACAGTTCACTTTTTGCAAAGATCCACGATGCAGCATTGGTGGTTTTCTGGCTCTCTTACCATTGTTTTTTGCTCACTCACCCTCCCTGTTTTGCATGTCAGGAACTTAAACTGCTGGAGTGGATGGTGTTGGTGGTGGGGCAGTTGTTGACAGCCCCCCCCCCACCCGCACGCACACACTTCCTGCAAGCATTTGTCCACACGCAGCTTGTAAACTGCAACTCACATTTAGTTTTATTGATTTTTTATTAAACATATTCCAGAAACTATCTGTGCCTGCCTTGGGCTTTTTTTTTATTTAAAGTTTCTGAAGGAAGGTCCTTTACACCAGTTTGCTGCTGACTTATAGATTGCCAGATATTCAGCTAATGCGGAAGGTGGTGGAAGGTACAGTTTAGCATTGTTCCTTTGGGCTGCAGTAGCTTGCCAGGTACACAGTTCAGAATTCAGTAACATACTTTATTGTGTAACTGACAAGCGACATAGTGTTTACTTCACTGAAGTTTTTATATAATTCTTTTAAAAATTACATTTTATTAAATTATTCATCATACAATACAGAAACCGTGAAAACACAAATACCTAATAAAAAAAAAAAAATATATACTGTATTTACACAGTTTAAACTACCATTGTTGCATATCATGTAGGCAAACACATGCTTATTTTCAGTTTCAGCTTGACCCTTAACGATAGTTCACGGATAAGTTTACACCAGCTGAGGCTGGGCCTTCCCTGCTGACTGACGTTCCTTTGCTCTGGTTTTGTTGACAAACTTCTGAGGTTTGCCCCATCTTCCTCAGTGTCCCACCTGCAGTACCATTCTCCTACCTCCTCACAGAGATCAACAGACTCTCTGCGTCTCCTAGAGTGCAAATGTTCCATGGGCCTCAACCAGCTGGCCTTTGCAGTCTCTGCCCTCAATTCCTGGAACTCCATTCCCCCAAATACTGTATGTGTTGCTCTCCCAGTACTCTGCACATCCTTGTTTTTGTCCCTAATACAGCTTAGCTCAACATTGCACTGCACTCTACTCTTGTTTCTAGTTTAGTTGCTGCTATTTTATTCAGATCTCCGGCCTCCGTACGTTTAAAATACGCTAATTAAATGCTAACTTACAGCCAGTACCTTTGTTTTTTATCTCATGTGCCGAACAGTCATCTCGTCTCTTAGTCACTGATATTATGTTGTGTCACTTGTATTGTAAGTGTATTTTATTTACTAATTACACTCTTGCTGCTGTTTTGTGTGCACTTGTTATATTTTTTATGTTAATTTGTGACCCCCACTGATGTTTTCTTTCTTTTGTAAATATATTTTTATTAAAACCAATAAAGTTGCACATCCAAGTTACCAAATACATGGCCAGAGGCAGTAGAGAGTACCACTGACAAAATATAGCACCATAACCCCTGGAGTTAATTTGTTCCTGGGCTCCCCAAGTCCCCGACACAGTGTTTGGGGACCGAGTACCCATAATTGCTTTCATAACATTGTCTGGGTGCCACGTACAGCATACAGAAGGGGTATGGGGGACCACCCATTCTCCTACACATATCCCTCACCATCACACTCCACCTATCCTCTCCTGCGTCTCCCACCTCCACCTCCCCCCACCCCGGCCTGGTAGCCCATGCTCTCATGGGACAGAGTTTGAGTCCTGTTGCATGATGTACAGCACCCAGGAATTCCACCGAGATGTGAAGGTGCCCCCAGCTGTTATTTTCTGAATGTTACTGCCTTGTCGATGAGGTTTTTAAATTGGTACTGGAACTCTCCCAAGTTGTGCTGAAAATCGGCGTACTGTATGTACACCTAGTGTTTCTTAGCTGGTATCGAAAACACATAAGTAAATGTGTTACACTACGGGATTATTAAATAGACCATCACATGTCATATAAAGCATGTACAAACATTAATGATAGGGAAATAATTTCTGAGATCGATTCAGAACTGATTCACAATTAAAGGCATTTTTTTTTACTGTATTTACTCTGCTTTATCTCCTGTTCTCTTTAACCTGCCCTTCTTCCATCCTTTCCCACACCCAGCCACGTTACATGCTTTCTCTGGGTCTTACCTCAGCACCTGGTCCTCCCTGGCTTGGGGTGGACCCTCCCCAGATGGAGTTAGAGCTCGGCTCAGCGTGAGTGCCACGATCAGCAGTGTATGGCTTGTGACAAGGGACAGATGTCATGTTGCTGTGTTTCCCCTCAGCCCACCCCATTTCACAGATCCCAACCCCTAGGACACTGACAGCAAGAGCTGTGAGGATGTGCACATGCACGCTGATGTGTGTCACCGTGCATCACAGCAGATTGGCATCCTTCCTTCCTACTTGCCAGCTCTCCTACGTTGTACCTGAAAATAGGCATAGGTAGGCCTAATATTTTCTTACCAGGTGTCAAAAACAGATAAGTAAATGTGTGTTACATTATGGGATTCTTAAAAAGTCCATCACATTTCATATCAAGAATGTACAAACGCCAGTGATAAAGAGTAACTCCTCAAATTGACTCAGAATTGATCACAATTAACAATTTTTTTTTTATATCTACTGTGCTTTATTTCCTGCTCTCCATAACTGGTCCTCATTCCATCCTTTCCCATACCCAACCTCATCACCCACCTGTGGGACCTACCTCAGTGCCTGGTTTCTCTGGCTTACTCCCCCCGACAGAGTTATAGTATGAATGCCACAGCCGGCAGTGCAGGGCTGGTGGATGTTGTGTTGCTTTGTGTCATTTTGCTCCCATTTTACAGATCCTAACTCACAGGACATTGACAGAAAGTTCCGAGGATGCGCATGCGTGTCTGGTCGTGTGTCAGCATGCATCAGAGCACGTTGGTGTTCTTCCTTCGTGCTCACCACCTCCAGTTGCACTGCTGCCTGTGGTCACCCAGGTGGCAGTAGTGCGGCGGAGACTGTGTGCCCCCTTCCACGGAAGAGGCATCCTGTTTGACATTCAGCATTGCCAGGCTAAATAGTACATTCCTACTCACATTTCTTTATTGGTAGCCACTGACTTAAGCAACTCCAAAAACTTGTTAAGTCCTCAGAAATATTTAAATGGCTATTTAAGTCCTGAGACAGAAAATTTATATCATAGTATAAGTGCAGCTAAGCCGCTACTTTAAAGGCCTTTGCCTCTGTAGCACACTGATTAGAAATGTTTTCAGCTGCTTGGAAAATATGTTGGTGTTTTTTTTGTTTGTTAGTTTTTTTACTTCCTTTTTCTGCACTAAACACCAGCCAGGCCTATTTTCAGGCTTTTTTCCTTATCTGCTACCCGACCCCGAAACCCTCTTACCTGCCTCGCCTTAGTTTCTTTATCTGATTCGGCCCCAGACAGAATGGCCAGCTAGGGCAACCTCTCCGATTTTCTAGGTCTGAAGTGTTCACTCATGGGGAGGGGTGAGCATGCCCCGGAAGATACAGCTCTGCTGCTGTTCCTGTGATCTACCTCCATGTTTCTTCCTGGCCCGCAGGATGCCACAGCAAGGATGGAGTGCATGCCATCCAGCGAAATCAAAGACATCGTCTGCACTTGAGTGGCCAGACTACACTGCCACCTGCAGTCACTGGGATGGCATAGTCAATCTCCCACATACACACAAAGACCCTTGAGGTTGCAGGCAGTAGTTCTACTGCTGCGCTGGTGGGAAATGCATTCATTTTGACTGTGACTAGTGGGAACAAAGTGGGGGCTGGGCATGTGCTGCCAATGGCCTAGTGACCTTGATTCAGGAATTAACTCTGGCGCTAGGATTGGTTGGCTGGCTGCATGGCGCTGCCTTTGGTTAACTGTCTGTATTCTTTGCATCTACCTGTTTATCTTTTCCCCAGTACTGTATCTTGGTGCATCACTGCAGCTCCAGCACTCACAGGCCACGCTGGAAGAGTGGTGCACTCTAAGATCAATGTCTGATCCTGATTATGAACTCGCTGCATAGGAGCCTGTTCTGTGATGAGTTACGCCCACTCACCCGAATATACAGTGAAGGCAAACCCATCACCTTAACAATGTGTCTGCTCTCAACTGGCCTGAGAAAGAAAAGAGGAGGAAAAAGATATATTCTTTTGTTTTATGTAGTGCCTTTTATACACACAATATCCCAAAGCACTTTACAGGCCATCAACAGCTGCAGTGCCATCATGTGTGCATGACACGGTTACATGAGGCTGAATGAGATTAAGGAAAACGGGGGGTCAAAAGGGGGTGTTGAGCACAGGGAGGTTAGAGGACTTGCTTTTGGTCGCACAGCGAGTAACAGGCAGTGGTAGGAGTCAAACCCGCATCTCTAGGTTCACAGCTCTTCACTGGAAACACTAAGTTACACTGCTTGGGGTAATGAGAATTCTGAAGTCCCTCTCTGCCCAGCCCCCTCCTTATTGCAGAACAATGTGCTGTCGCCAAGTTGCTGGGCCGGCTTTTTTTTGAGATTGAAGGGCAACCTAGTGGCCGCAGGCGATTATTGCCGTCGCCTGAGAGAAGGGCATTGTCATGGCGAACTCAAATGGGGCTTGGGAAAGGAGAAACCAGATCAGGAGTAAAGAAAAAAAAAAAAGAAAAATAAGGGAATACCCTTCATTAGTGCAGTTTATTGTGGCAAGCAACATTTATTTATAAGATGCCCTTTCCAAACAACACTTAGGGCACCATACAGAAAAACAAGCAATATTAAATGCAGCAGTAATTAATAAAATAATAGCCAATAAATCGGTCAATAAATATGACAGTATGTAAATTTATTAATTGACTGTAAGCCTCGTTCAATAAATAAGCCTTTAGTGTTCTCTGAAAGGCTTCACCGAGTGGGCATAGAGTCGCCATGGGGTGGCAACAGATTCGGAGGGCTGGGCGAGCCTTCTTGATTACTGTGTCTCCTGAAAGCAGAGCTGAACCGGTGACCACAGAGCTCAGTGGAGCAAAGAGGGTGGATAGGGGCCTATGGAAACACAACCTCTTTTACATCGCCAGAACTCGGGACTGTGTGTGGCCTTTTATGTTTACAAGCATATCATGAAGCCAATGAGATACTAAATAGGCAGCCACTGTAGAGTGGGCAGAACTGGCGGGACATGCTGTTTAGGAAATGTTCCGACCCCTAGCCAACTGCAGTGTTCTGAACCAACATTAGCAGGTGAGTACACAGATCTTGGCAGTCTCAGCATTTCTTTTTCTCTGGGAGGGTAATGAGTACCAATGCCGTAGTCTGGGCAACAAGCTCCCTGAGCTGGTGGCCTTAATGGAAGAGGGATACCTGGATATCGTGAGCAGTCACAGAAACATGGTACACAGAGAACCATGACTGGGATGTTAACATACCAGGGTACATAACTTACAGGAGAGACAGGCAGGGGAGAAGAGGGGGAGGAGTAGCTCTCTATGTAAAGGAAGGGATAAAAACTGAACAAAAGAGTAAACAGGGAGGAGAGGAGGCACTGTGGGTCACCTTGGAGACTGGAAAGGGCACCACAATCCGCACAGGGGTTGTGTACAGACCCCCATGTCAGGGGGAAGGAATGGACAAGGATATGATGGAAGGCATTCTTAGAATGGCAGAGAAAGGGAGATACTGTTGATGGGAGACCTGAATATGCCAGATGTTAACTGGAGCACATTTGCTGCAGCCACATCCAAGAGCAGGGCCATTTTTGACGCCCTACAGGTGGCAGACATTAGACAGCTAGTTTTGGAACGCACTCGTGAGGGAGCAATCTTAGACCTCGAACTCTCAAACGGGGGCAGTGAGAGGATCTCAGATATAGAAGTGGGTTGCCATCTGGGGACAAGTGACCATCAAACAGACTGGGCAGACTGGATGGGCCTTGCGGTCCTTATCTGCCGTCAACTTCTATGTTTCTATGTTTCTATCAAACAGTGTGGTTCACGTTAAACTCAGCTACAGAGTCAAGCCATACAAAAGTGAGGGTACTGGACTTTAGGAGGGCTGACTTTGGCAAGATGGGAGAATGCCTCAGAAAAGCACTAGCAAACAGGCTAGAAGGAGGTGTGAGCAACAATGGGAATTATCAAACTGCCATCACAGAGGCAACAAGCCTTTGTGTGAAGCAAATAAACAAATCAAAACGAAAGAAAAAGCCACTATGGTTCTCAAGAGAGGTGGCTGTGAAAGTCAGGAAGAAAAGATAGCATTCCGAAGTATAAGGAAACACAGAAGGAGCAGGACAGAGGCTGTACCAGTTAAGGCAGAAAGAAGGAGGGAGGAAGTCAGAATAGCAAAGGCCCAAACTGAGGAAAAGATAGCCAACCCAGTTAAGAAGGGGATAAAACCTTTATAGGTACATCAGCGACGTAGAAAAGACAAAGGGAGGGATAGTGAGCCTGAATAGAATGAACGGTGGGTGGGCAGAGGGGGACAGTGAAAAAGCAGGAATACTGAACGAATATTTCTGCTCAGTATTCACAAAAGAGGAGGGGGAAGTGCCTAATCCAGTTAACAGAAGCACTCTTGATAGGGGGGTCGATCCCAGTCCTTTCACAGAAGAAAGGGTTCTGCAAGAACTCCTAAAACTGAAGGTGGACAAAGCAATGGGTCCTGATGGAATTCACCCCAGAATTCTAAAAAGAATTAAGGAAGGAACTAGTGAAACCACTGGCTACTCTTTTTAATAAATCATGGAGGATGGTGTGGTACCCGAGGACTGGAGGAAGGCGGATGTGATTCCCTTCACAAAAGTGGACCAAGACAGAGGCAGGAAACTACAGACCTGTCAGTCTGACCTCTGTGGTAGGGAAAGTGATGGAGTCACTCTGAAGGAAAGAATAGTTGAGCACCTAGAGGTCAGTGGAGCACAGGATCCAAGGCAGCATGGGTTCACAGCGGGAAGGTCACGCCAGACGAATCTAATAGATTTCTTTGACTGGGTGACCAAAGTAGTAGACCAGGGAGGGGCTGTGGACATGGCCTACCTAGACTTTAGCAAGGCATTTGACACAGTCCCACACAAAAGATTATTAGTCAAATTAACCAGCCTGGGAGTGGGTCCCAGGGTGGTAGCCTGGGTAAAACATTGGCTGGACAACAGGACACAGAAGGTAATTGTAAATGGAGTCCACTCTGAAGAAAGGGCGTTACTAGTGGGTACAGCAGGGTTCAGAGTATTGGGTCCAGTCCTTTTAATGTCTTCATCAGTGACATTGCAGAGGGACTGGAAGGAAAAGTATGCCTTTTGTAGATGAGACAAAGATCTGCAACAGGGTTGATACACAAGGAGGCGTGGAAAGGATGAAAAGGACTTGGCAAGGTTGGAGGAATGGTCGGACGATGGCAGCTAGGATTCAATGCAAAAAGTGCAAATAATGCACCTGGACACAAGAACCCAGGGAAGAATACACAATGGGTGGGGAGGTAGTATCAACAACAAAACAGGAAAGGGACCTGGGGTAATCATATCAGATGACCTTAAGGTTAGCAAGCAATGTGAGAAGGCAGTAGGAGGGCCAGGGGTATACTGGGATGTATAGGAGAGGCATCAGCAGCAGAAAACAGGAAGTTGTTATCCTCTGTACAGACAGTTGGTGAGACCCCATTTGGAATACTGTGTCCAGTTCTGGAGACCCCATCTCCGCAAGGACATAGACAGGATAGAGGCAGTCCAGAGAAGGGCAACCAAATGGTGCAGGGTCTGCAAGAGAAGCCAATGAGGAGAGACTAAAGGAGCTTAATATGTATACCCTTGAGGAAAGAAGGGAGAGGGGGGACATGATAGAAACTTTCAAGTACCTCAAGGAATCAACAAAGTCCAAGAGGGTAGCATCTTTCAGAAAAGAGACTTGCAAGAACAAGGGACACAATTTAAAGATAGAAGGAGGCGGTTCAGGGGCAATGTGAGGAAGTATTATTTCACAGAGAGGGTAGTGGATGCAAGGAACAGCCTTCCTGAGGAAGTTGTGGGGTCTAAAACTGTGGGAGAATTCAAAATGCATGGGACAGACATAAGGCAATTCTTGTGGGGGCAGGAAGATATAGGCTGTTGGTTAACTAGGATCTACTGGCCTATCCTGTGGAAGAGGAAATGGGCAGACTAGATGGGCCTAGCAGTCCTTATCTGCCGTCAAAGTCTATGTTTCTCCTGGACAGGTGCAAGTCTGGAGGTGGTTGGAAAGGGGAGTTGTTCATTTGTTATTCCCACGCTCAGGAGTGCCATTGGCAAACACTAGCCCTTTCCCGGTGGGATTGCTACAGTGAAACTAGCTAGAAAAAACAAACAGGCAGTACAAATGATTAGCTTTGTTGGGGTGGGGAGGGGTTGCGGGCAAGAGCTGGGAGAAGACGCTTGCTGACGTTTGTGTGTCTCCATTGTATTAGTAAGCAGCCTCCGAGTTGTAGTGTTGAAAACTTGCCGGGATGTGGGAGCTGGAAGAAATGACGCAAAGTGGCGCCAAAAAATATTGATTTGGTTTTTGTTTACTGGGTAGGGTATATTAGGCAAATAAATGCCTATTTCTAGGTATGACCTGGAAAAGTACGAATACCGTGTAACAAGTCGAGAAACAAAATGTGTGACAAGAGGAACCTGGAGGACCAGGCAAACAATATGAAAAAGTTTACAAAACAAATTGTGGTAGAAAATGAATGAAACCCAGAAACAGGCTGTATACTGTACCTCCAGCATTGCGATACAGTGGAGCGGTATTGCATGCCAGTGTGTGGAATATGGTATTCTAGCTTGAAATCTGGTGTTACACTGGCCAGTAGTCCTGCAGATAATAGACATGCATCGGCCATGTGTGAGATCTGGGTTTTTTTGGGGAGCGGTTAAAGAGGGTTTTGCAGAGTCATAAGCAAAACAATCACTTTTGGCCTCAACAGAAATGTTCGTGTGGAGCCATTCTGGTCATTATTATTATTCAGGAAATCGACCTGGAAACTGAATCTTTGTGCCAACAGTTCACTTGCAGCTGAGGCCAGGACTGCAGCTAAAGTCCTAATCTGCTACTGGTACGATGACATCAGTCTGTTGCTGTGATGTCACAGGCAGGACATTCTGAGGTCGGCTCTTGAACAGGCCCCAGCTGTACATGAACTGCAAGGGTCAAAAATTGAGTTTTCATGTAATTACTCATAGAAACAGAAGAATGGAACGGCTTGACATTCCCTGTTTTTTTGTGGACCGTAGAACAGTTGAGGTCCGCTGGCAGCTGGACACCCTATCTGAAACAAAAAAGCTCCATTATTAACACTGCTTGACTGCAAAATGGGTCTGCTCATGCTAGAAAGTATAGTGCTGCCTCTTTAAAACCTACACCCAACCGACCAACCCTCCCCCCGCAAGCAAAACAGTACCCTAAAATGATTCTGCATGTCTGGCTAGACTCATTCCAGCATGTCTGGATTCTGTTAAATTCTCTGAAGAGGGTAGGCTTTAATGCCGTGGCTTGGGAGGAGTTCATCGCTTTCCCCTGCATCCTGGGTTCGTATCCCAAGCTTGGTTTGCTACTGCAGGCTGGCTAGAGGGTGAGAGAGCTCTCTAGCTTCAGCGACTAATCTCCAAGGGGATGGGGACGCTGACTGTGTCTGGGTAGACATCCCTTGTACCAGTAGCGTCTGCATCCCCTAGAGAGGGATCGGATTACTGGAGGAAAAGTGTGACTGATAAATTCCAGCCACAGAATGACTGCCATGACACTGTCTGGCCTCCTGTCTCCCTGAGCATCAGTGCCCGAGACCAGCATTCCAGAAGATGGGAGGAAGGGCCCCCCAAACAGGCCCTGCCATGTGGGTTAAGCAACGGGGTTGGTCTGTGTGATGTAAGTGCTGGGAAGGTCAACAAAGAGATATATATATATAAAAATACATATATATATATATATATATATATATATATATATCAATATGAAATTAATTCATAGAAACATAAAATGTGTCAGCAGATGGGGTCCCTGTAAATCATCTTGTCTGCCCATGTACCTTCCCAATTCAGACCAGTGTGTTAAGTTCTCCACAGTGCCTGTCCTTTGCCAATTTGAACTCCTGACTATCTTTGACCACACCACCTGTATAGGGAATTCCATAAGGGAGAAAAGGATGCTGCCCTCCCAAAACAAATCTTTGAATGGTGTGCAGCTTGTAATGTTCAGGCGATGAGCTTGTAAACTTGTGTCGTGTTCATGAGTATGCTGAGGCACTGATGGCATGCAGTTGTTACCTTCAGTTTCTGTTTCTGCAAGATTGCTCTCTGACAGAGCACTTTGTGCTAAGTTCTGTCTGCAATATGATTGGGACCAGGATTGTTTGCATGTCGTATTTCAATTTAGAGACGCTGATGAAAATGACAAGCTCAGATTACACTGGCAGAAACTGCAGGATTTCTGTTTTAGGGAATTTAGAATTGGGGGCAGCATAAGACAAACTGAGCCAAAGCTCATTTCCAGGTATGACCTGTGACAGAGCACGGGATTCCTCAAGGTCACACAGTATGCAAGTGGCAGATGTGAGATTTAAACTCCAGTCTACTGGGTCTCTAGCTTCACAGCTCTGTGCTCTAACCATTAGGCTATACTGCCTGGAATATATTGGTGGGGACTCTGCTGTCAGGAGGTGCAGTGTAGACTAAAACTGCACCATGTTCACAGGGAAGTAACCATGGCATCAGTTAATGTGGAGGGTCTGAAGAAAGACTGAATACAAAGCATACATTTATGGAGCACTTAAACACGAGACCCGAACTTTATTTAGTCCATCTTATTACCACAAACAGGGTTGCTGCATACCCAGAGTCTTAGATTTTTCAGAGGACTTTTTTTTCCATGGGTACAGAATTGGGAGAAAGACTTCAGAACATAGGGTCCCTGAACTAAAAGTTTTTTTTTATTTCATACAGCTTTTTGTCCCCAGACCACTGCCTTCTCCTGCTTCTGAGGTCCTCACGTTGGCAATCTCTAAGCCCCATCTACTGCTCCCCCCCCTGTCTGAGCCAGTGGGGATCTAGGCGGAGCACAGCTCGAGATTACCAGCAACCTTCATACGTGTGGCCTGAGAGACGTGAAGTTTTTCTGTTTTGTTTTTTTTCCCTGCCATTCCCCTGTTAGCTCTTCCACCTTCCTGTCGCTCGGCGGTGCCCCATCAGGTCTCTCATGCATGCAGAAGTGGTGCTGCAGAGGAGGCAAGCTTCCTGTCCCACTGCATTGGGTCTCTGTGGTGGCAGAACCACAGTGCCATCCCTACCTGGCTGGGAGCATTGCCCTATGGTAGCACTAATCCATTTCCCTTGGCTGCCCAACCCAGCTTCCGAACCTGAGTTGCCAGTGCGGGAGCACGATGTGCTACCCTCTGGGCAATCAAATGGCCTTAAGCATTTTGCTTATCCCCCTTTCAGTGGTGCAGCCCTTTTCTGTCTAGCTATCCCCCCGGACCATCCTTCCCTTCACCTGCTCTTGCATTGTGCTCCAGCTGGTTCACAGTACAGACCTTGCAGCCATGGTGGGCTCTGTCGGAGGGGGAGGTTATGAAGCGGCCCCCATTAGACCCAACTAATGTGTAGGATCCCAAGCAGCCAATTGGGTCTGCAGAGGTCCAAGGGAGTGCCAGCTTTATGCTTCGGGGTCTAGGGCTTTTCCTACTTGTTTTCACCCCTAGGATGCCGGCATATAAGGCATCGGGGAGAAAGTGTGGGCACATCGGACATGCTATGACACAGCCCGCATCCTCCTTCCAGTCTGCCGCTTTGACTGCACTGCCATAGTTGGTCACTCCAGGTGGTGGTATCACAGTGGAGTCTACAATCCTTCCTCCCCTGGCTGTACCTTGATCCCCAGGCTTGTTCCCGAGCCCAGAATACCTGCGTCTTGAGCATCCACCCTGCTGCTGCTCCAGGCTGGCACGACCAAACAGGTTTGAAAAAATATGAGACTGAATATGGAAAGTTTTTATTGATTAAAAGTTTAACAGATAGCAGAAACAGCACCATGAGATGTAACATCTCATTTTCATGGTGGTCCCTAGCTTATAGAACGTTGCATAACAGATAATTACATCAGCTAGTGACAGCATTCATAGGTAAAGGATATACTGGGTAAAAAAAAAAGCTATAAGTAAAGTAACATACTGGGGAAAAAGCTGTACCTGTTTGTTGGGCAAGGGGGTTCTTACCATGGTTTCAGGGGAATAAAAGCACTTTGATCAGTGTATTCAGTCTTTAAACAAAATTCTTTTCCACAGCCCCTGCTTCTAGGTTAGCTGCCTCCGAAGGTGAGGGCAGCACAGGGCTACCTTTTCACTGACTTCAGTATCAAATCTCACTTGGTTAGTGGGAGACATGCACTCTGTGATATGGGGAGGGGCAGAGCATACCTTCTCAAACTTGTGTCTGTCAGTTATCTCTGGAATAGGGACCCTTCCCGCATCTTGCAGCTTTTAGCTGTGTAACGTTACAAAGCCGCATGCTTTAAAAAGATCTGTTCTTATGTATCTTGGGGGGGAGATCTTTAACTCAATTCACAACACTTCTGTATGCTTTATTTGCACTTTCTGAAAAAATGCACTAGTTGCACTTTAAGCAAAGCAAGCAATTTGAAGTGCGCACTGCCTTCTTTTTGAAATTGTGCCTTATCTCCAGTGGGGACTGCAGTACCCTCAGTCTGTACCCCACTTGGACACTGCGCTGCTCTGATCTGTCGGGTCAGCTTTTTATATGATGGCGCTCTGAAGGTTCTCACCCACAGTGGGATGCATCTCTTTAATCCAGGATCTAGCACTCCTAATTGGAGAGTCTCGAGGAGACCCCAGGACTCTGCAACATGGGCTCGATCACCAGTGCCATCTCGCCACACCCTCTTCATTTCTTTCTATGTCCCACCCTTGCTTAAGCTGCCAGCTTTCACCATACTCTAGAAGGAAGAAGGCTGGTCAACCACGGTGTGCTATGTCACTTCACTCTCTCCCCAAGTAGGTGCAGTAGTAGTGGGATCTAGGAGCCCTGTCACCTCCACAGTGCACCTCAGATGACACTGGTCCAGTGGAGGGAGTGGGATCCAGGGTCTCCTGAGCTGCAGTGCAGTTTTTGACCTTCTGTGGCTACCAGGCTGGACCACAGTGATTCTGAACCCTGAAGGAAAGGCCAGACCTGCTACTCATCAGCACTCTGCAGCATCAGAGCGTCACTCTTGCTTACATGAGACTTGGGTTAAATAGCAGACATTCATAGGTGTTAGAATGCCTAGGCCATGGCTTACAAGTTGATTAGTGTTTTTGGGCGGGAGGTTGCATTTTGGGCCCAGGCCATGGATTTTGGTTTGTCCTGCTGCTTGATCTCCACCCTTACTGATTTTAATAATGCAGAATTGGAGAACTAGTTTGGATAAGTTGAGAACTGGTGTCATTAACTTTATCAGAACTATTTTCAGCTTCAGGTAATGTTCAGTTAATTATTAAACTCTGATTTTAGTCCTTCATATAAGATGGATACGAGAAACCAAGACTGGAGATTGGTCAGATGTGATCACATGGCCATGCATTATTCCAACAGCAGTACAGGTCAGAAATACATAACTTTTGGAACCTCATTACTCTCGATTCTTAAAATAAAAGCCCGAGAGCTATTTTATAATTACAATAAGGCACTCTAGGTGTTTGTAATTGTGGAATGACACTTCGAGGCATATAAGGCACTTGGCATTGCCTCGGCCTCACTTCCCAAGGTGTACCATTATCCAACATTAAAGAACACATTGTCATGCTTTATTGCTTAAATGCACTCCCAACCAGGCCTTTATTTAGAAAGAAGGCTGCTGCTGGTTGTAGAAAGACCCAGGAAGAAGTCTGAAGCAGAGGAAGGACCCAGTAGGTCAGATCTACACTAAGTGGCGATACTTAGTGTTGTGACACAAGGGGTACTAACTAGCTATATGACACTAATTATATTTAACAAGTTTTTTTACTTTCAGCTAAAAGGTTCTGAAAAGACTTGGATAACAGTCAGAACTTTTTTTATGGCTTATCCGAACCTTTCAGAACCTCTGGACCATTTGTGGTTCTCTGGTCCCCAGTTTTAACAGGACTGCTGTGCTTTGTGAGTGCTAAACACAATGCTACGTACGTTGTTTGCTGTCACTGTGTGCTTTTCTGAAGGGCGGCATATACAAGCGGGCAGGACAGCAAACAGTGTCCATTGCAAATGTATGTTAATTATCGAAATCAAAATGCCTGCTGAGCTCTGCCGATAAGACATCATTCCAGATCCCTTAATTAAAAACTATGCAGGGACAAAGGTCCTTGATTACGGGATGAGTTTCCCTTGAAGTTGCTGCCAGTATGACTGCTTCTGCATGTAAACGCTGTGTTATGAATTATAGCCAGGAGTCTGGTCCTTGTCATAGTTATTTCATATACTTTATACATACCCTTGTTTTCTGGCTAGATGGCCGAGTTGGCTCATGAACAGTTTACAGCACACATCAGATTGTAACTTTTTGGGGATAGGCTTAGCTGGTGGGCCAGATGGAAGGATAGGTATATCCAGGTACCCCCGGGCAGGACCCTAGCCCCATTTTCTCCCAACTTACACCCTGGTGGTTTTATATTCCCCAACACAGAGCACCAGAGGCACTCTGATGCACCTAGATTGACATAGATGCTGTCTTGATATTGCTGTTTATAGAAACAGAGAACACAGGAACACAGAATTTGTCAGCAGAAAAGGGCTGCTTGGCACACCCAGTCTGCCCATATAGTCCCTGCCTAGTCTGCCTCGCGAGACCCTGACTAGTCTCTGGCAACCCTCCTCCTCCCTGCATGTTTGCTGATATTCTCCTATGTCTATTCCACACGTGATTGAAGCCCCTACTATTTTCACCTCTACCACTTCCGTTGGCAGTCTGTTCTAAGCATCAGCTGCACTTTCAGTGAAGTACTTCCTCACACCTCCTTAAACTCCCCCTCATTTGTTTATTATGTATTCTTTACGACTAGTTATCATATTTCTTTATAATGTCATGGGCCATGAGAGGTGCTAAGATACATGGGTTAATAACTACAGTACTTGAGCTAGGTTATAGGGTACTGGGTGGTACTGAGCAATGATGTTCTTCTCTCCTTAAGAGGTACATTGCTGTTATATATGTTGTACTAAAATCTGCCCAGTGGCCCAACAGGTAGAGCATCACACTCCGTGCAGGTAACTTGAGTTTGGCGAATGACTGGGAAGCTGGCTGGGTGGCCCAGGGCTGGGGGATGGTGCTGCTGGTAGTAGCACTCTCCGCCAGATGAGGTGACGCAGCATCCTGCCAACACAGGCAGTATTGTATGGCAGTCTGGGGAACCTTCCTTCGCGATGATGCTCCACACGCGTGGATGGCTTCGGGTCAGCTTGCTGCATAATGGGAGGTGGGTGGAAAAACTGGTGCTGCTGGTAGACACAGATCCCGCACCCCTGACAGCGCTCCAGGGACCATCTGGATGAGAGTCTGTTGGGGGCTCTCCTCTTGCCCCATCATGGGGAATACGTGGAGGATATGAGTCTAGAGGTAAGTCCCTGGGAAGGTGGGTGTCCAGGGGCAGAAGGGGCCAGACACCGTGTGAAGAAGAATAAAATCCTTTATGGGGAAAAAAAAAAAGAACAATTAATGGAAAAACGTTTCCCATATTGTATGTTTGAGAAATGTTAAATTATGTGGTGGTCGGATTCTGTACCCTTTTATCTCAGTTCTTTCATGAGACAGGCTTATTCCTGTAAGCATGCCTCTTCACACCATAGAGACAACTTTTAAAGAAAATCATTTCACCCACTTCCCTACCTCTCCTACTTTACTAATGTAGTTTTCATGGAAACAGACTGAATTGCCACTTGGGTTTTTATCTGTTGTGGCTACTTGTCTACAGGTGACATCACAACTGGTTGCCGTATAAACGATTATGATGTCACAGGCAAAGGGCCATTTGTTTTCTTGCGAATGCCTACAGTAAGGAGGAACAAGGGAGCTGTAGCTAGGAGATGTTTTCCTAGTGAAGTAAGCTGGAGGCTTTGTAAATAAAGTATACAACTTTGCGTGTGTATTTGGCAACAGAGGGTAGATTATAATGAATCAACACCAAACTAAATTATGAGATTAAGGAAAAGGGAATCAAATAACCAAAGCACATTATACTGGGGGTCCATCTGCTACAGTGTGGTTTTGCTGGGCTGAAACTCTGAGATTACTAACAGTTTTAAAGATCTCTGAGGACTGATGTGCCCCTGTATTGCACCACTGTGTCAGCAGTGAGAAGTGTTGCTCCTCCGCTAGCCTGTCTCCAGCTCATTGATCTGGATCCCTTTATTTCTAGGGGGTAATATTCCTGAGCATAGCCCATAGGTATCTCGTGTTGCAACCCCAGGTGGTGGTACCGTGCCATTCATTGTCGTTTGTACCCCGTCATTCTGCAGCCTTCAAGAACCAAGGCCGCCCCCCCCCCATGGAAGTGAAAGGTAGGATAGGTGACAACCCCCCACCTGAGCCTAGGCTTACATTAGAGGCACCACTTGGATTCTTTATCATTTGTACCTGTTTATACTGCAGCCTTCAAGAACCCAGGCTGGCCCCCTCAGGGTGGTTAAAGGGAGGATAGGTGGTATCCCTGTGGGCCCCAGGCTTACACAGTGGCATCTGGTCAGCAATGCATTGCCTGCGGGGAGCCAGTCATCCTGTAGGGGAGTGTGCCTTCCTTTTTCTTCCCAACCCTCTGACGTTGGCTTTAGTATGTGACACATGCAGCTAGCCTGTCTGTGCAGTGGTGGGGCAACTGCTCGCAATGGCGGTGACCCGGGTAGGGCTACCACTTGCTATGCCAGTGGCCCAGGATAGGTAACAAGCCTGCGTTATCATGGGCTGGCGGGGGTTGGGGATTGTGCATCTCAAAGGACACTCTTCTTCTCAAGGGAGGAAGGGACATTGTCCTCACTATGATGCTGCCACCTGGGTGACCAGAGGAGGCACTGTAGCTGAGGGCACCCAGTGGGAAGGGGAAGACATTGGCCAGGGTCCCATGCTGTGCACGTACAGTGTGCACACACGCATTGGTCCCCCTCATGTGCTGACATCCTCCAGGGAACGGAGACAAAGGAAATGGAAAAAATGTCCCTAGTACCAGCTTCCTGGGGACCATTATATATCTAGGCCAGCTCCCACTGCCTCACCTGCCTACAGCGCTGTGTGTGCTAGGGTATATATTCCCCCTACCCCAAACCCAGCTGCTAGGATAAACTGGGGCATCATGGGAACTGATGTATGAACGTAGGTAGAGGTGGGAGGGAAGGAGGTACTAGAAGGTTCCAGGGGGAGCCACCACCAGAGGAAGGGGGCATAAAATGCTAATTTTAAAAAAATGTGACACATGCGACATGCACGCATGTGTCAATAAGTCTTTTTCTCCCACTACTGTCCCTAAGTAGCCTTTACCAATTCCAGACCTCTCAGGTGGCGCTGGTACTGTGGGGAACAGTTGGCCTCCCACCCTGGGTATAGGCAAGTGTCTTTTAAGATGCTGTGGGCCATATAAGGTCACAATTTTCAGGTTAAATTAAAACCTGGACTTTAGGCCTGATTTCCTTGTAATGCAAGTAACGTTCTGTTTCATCCTTGTTCAACTTCTGCTGTGAGTGCCTCCTCCTCCCCCCCTGGCCCGTAAGTGTCCCAGGCTCATTCCTGAACCCGGGTCACTAGTGTCTTGCGTGGCAACCCTGCCGGTGCACTAATGGGCCCGACTACCTGATCCCTTAGGGTTGATGTAATTCAGGACTGGACCAGGACGACAGGAGCGGAGGCTGGCAGGGAGGCTCCAGAGCGCCCTTTGGACGCCTCCTCCCGGCGGGGGGGCAAGAACGCACTGCCTTTGGCGGCTCCTGGCGCCCGGCTGGTGCATCGTGCTTTGCAGCATGGGTGACTTCACGTTGCATGTGTGATATCGCCAGGATGTAGTGGCGTCCGTTCTAGGGGGCGAATTTGCTGGAACAAGGAAAATGGCTGTCTAGTCATCGGATGACTGTGGCCTGCTCTCCCGGACCGTGCTGCACCCTCATTGCTTCCAGCATAGATGAAAGAAGGTGCCAGTGGGCACTGGAAGTCTTCCTCCTGGCCCCCGGTGAAGGGATACACTGGGTCAACCGGGAGCGCATGATGAGGGACAGTGGTTGGCGTCAGAGGAAGGAAGGTGGGGCTTGGTCAAAGGAGGGTAGCTGGGCTGATAGAAGGGTGGAAAAAGATAACACACACCAAAAAAAAGAAAAAAAAAGAGCTGGAACAGGATTTCAGAATGCTTGTAATTCTGGTCTGGCAGTTTTCTTTTTGTGCTCTGTGTTTTCATGCAGTAGAGAAAATAGTGTGATTCATCCAGTCACTGTGGCAAGCCTTTGTTACAGCCATGGGGACCCTCAGTCGAGCTTGTAAAGCGGTACTGTTCACCCTTCTGTAGGGTCATTGTCGGGGGGAAGGGGGAGACAAAGTCTAAATGGATCCACATGATTCATGTTGAGTGTGTTCAGTAGTGCTGTAGTAGCATAAGAGGAGTAACAGGCTATTTACTTGTTGTGGAACTTTGCTTAGTTCATTAATTAGAGAGTGGAGCAAATACGTAGACCCAGCTGATGTACAAAATATTACAGCAGCAGCCATACAAGTATATAATGTCCCTTGTCCTTCACATCCAAGAATTATGGCATCTGCAGTAAGTTAGGATATGAAGTCCATTACTTTTTTTTGCTGAATAAAGTCCATTAGGGTTGTTTTTTTACAACCTGGCATTGTAATCTAATTTATACATTAAAATCAATATACAGTACTCCTCTTCTATCAATGTGTAACCCCTAGGTGGTGCTATCCCAGGGGCTACTACCCCTGCCTGCTTGGCTAGTAGCAGGTTAAGGGGCCAGAGTTCTGAAACGGGTGCCTCCACCCAGAGGTCAGGGATGGTAGTGGACAAACTAGCTATGGCACAGCCCTCTGGGACACTGTAACCCTCCTCTGTTCCTGCTAGTGGCCACCACAATATGCAGTAATTACTTTCACAATCCCTCTGATATGCTTTGCAAGTACCCACACAGTTCAGCACTTCCCACTCAAGGCTGGTTGCTTCGTTCAACCTGGACCCCTGCAAAACAAGGTTAGCAGAACAAATGGCAACAATACAAATACTTCGAGCACAAATTAGAACCACAGTTTAGTTAAATGCAGAAACGAGTAGATCTGATTTATTCAGAGGAATTTGAACAAGGGAAGGGGTAATCAGGTTAATTAGCTTAATGACTCTATCAATAACACAGCTGTGTATGCAGTCAGAGTCCCTAACACAGTCACACTCTCTGGGTACCCAGTTGGAAAGAAAGGTGGCTAGCCAGGACCGTTGCCTGGGGTAGGCCAGCGCTGCAGCTGGTCGGGGACTGTGATGGAAAAACAACTTGCACAACACACTTTTGTAATCCGGAGCCAGATGGCTCAGTTCGTGAAAGAAAGAAAGAAACACAGCAACCAGATGACACACTTAGATTAAAAGATAGTTGCAGGGAGCTACCCTGATGGTTACTCACGATACCAAAGACTGGACACAGGATGGACGAAAATTGAGACAGTAGATGAATTTTCTGGATTGTCAGGAGAAGCAGGGCCCACACGATTCACCTCGGCATCGTTCCTGTTCAGGCGCAGAGTAGGGGGCTGATCCCCGGGCAGGTCTCTTGTCGATGGCTCTTCTCTGTGCAGCAGGGTAGGATGGCGGGGCCCTCGTGGCAAGGCCCAGCCACATGAAGCTAACAGCGGATTCAGTCTGTTTGCGCTGGATACAACTTCCAGCAAGCAAAATAGTTCTCAACGTGGGGAGCCAATTCGCGAACCCCTTCCAGTACACAGCACATTTATATGTAAAAATAAACTTACTGAACCAGGCACAGCACTCCCTGGTCACAATCGCTAAGTTCTCTGCACCACGCAGAAGTCTTGAAGGGAAAAGGGATTTCTGGCAGGCCGATCGCATTCAGCACTCAGGTAAAGCCTGATCCCCTTTCAGTAGCTTACTTCGTTTACACTCAGACACTGATTTAGTCTGATCACTTTTTCTCTCACTTTCTCTCCCTCTCAGAACAGTAAACAGGCGCAAGAGGCTGAAAATCAGGCCTTCCCAAGCTCCTCCCGGCCGAAAAACTACACAGTTGTTGCTTGAACTATCACTTAGCTGCTGCTTTCTCAGCTTCCAACTTAGATCTCCTTTGCCAGCAGACAGTTCAGGGAGTTCCTCAGATCCAAAAGGTTCGGTTGGTCAGTTCAGCTGTCAGTCACAGCAAGAGCTCACCCTTCAGTTACAAAAGGTGCCAGCAGTCCAAAACTACAAATCCCAAGCTTGTAATCCACACAGTCCTTTCAGACAGGCTCCATTTTAGAGTCCCCAAGTACTGATTGGTCCAATTCGGCAGTTCGGGACCAAAGTGGTGGAGATAATCAGAACAGTCCTTGCTGCAAAGAAGGCAGGTTAGAACAAACTACAATATCTCTATCATTCTAAATGACTTTCAACAAGCAGTTACATCTTTCTTCAGAGCTCCCTCTGCACAATTAGCGATGGCAGAAACGGAGCTATTTCCTGGCAGCCCGAGCAGGACTCGAGCATGCCAACACTCTGCCTCCCTTCCAGATTAATTATCACTGTAAGTTAGGCAGCTCTTAAAGCGACAGTACAGGGAGGCTACACAGGCACTCCCTGGCAATACATTAAAATGGCTAAATGCCAACACCATCCTGGCAGCGAGCATTTAGGCAAGCTCATGGAAGACTTTTCGGGAACCCCATTTGTAGGGGGTTACAAATGTCCATACGCTTTCTCAAGGCCAGTTTATTCTTCTTCTTCCAGTTTTTATAAATGGCAAAACATTTAAAGCACAATAACATTAAAGGAAAGTTGTCCAAATTGGGCTCCTGCCCTCGGACAGCTTACCCTCTGTTTTAGATTTTAACAGCAAGAGTGGCATTTTTCTGCGCCGCAACTTCCTGTATTTTAATTTTCAAAACTCTGGAACCTGGAAGTATGGAGGAGGCAGGGGACGCTCCATTTGCTGAAAAGGTGTGGCGACACACCGCTCACTTCAGTACAAAAGTACAATAATGTCGGTATAGAATAAAACTGGTAGTCAGCTCCCTTTCTGTCAGTTTATTTTGTCTTACTTTACTTGGCTAGTTGTTGATGGCATTCAAGTCTGTATCCTAATACCCATCTTTATATTCTAATACCCGGTTGAAACATAGAAGGTGATGGCAGATAAGGACCATGTGGCCCACCTAGTCTGCCCCTTTTCCCTACCTAATGCAGTACCGCAGACCCTAGTTGATCTGTGGCTTACCCTCTCTTCCCTGTTGTGAGAGTACGTTTATGTCTATCCCATGCATTCTTGAATTCCCCTACCATTTTTGCGCCCACCACCTGTGCAGGGATGCTGTTCCAAACATCCACTACTCTTTCTGTGAAAAAGTACTTCCTCAAGTTGCCCCTGAGCCTACCGCCCCTCTTGCCTCATATTATGTTGGGAAAGTACAGAACAGCCCTCTGTTTCCTCTCTAAAAACCATAAAAGGTAGCAATGCCCCACTAGATTTTTCTGCTTGCAGCCATAAAGGAAAAGAGTCCAAATTAGGGGGCTCCTGCCCCTGAAAGGCTTACCCTCTGGTTTAGCTTTATACACTAAAAGCGGCATTTTCCTCATGCCGCAACAGAGTTTATTTTATTTGATGAAAGTCCGTGACCTGGAAGTATGGCGGATGCGGGGCTCCATTAACTGGAATGGTGCAGTGCTGCACCACTACTTCAGTACAGATGTAGCAGTGTCATCTGCATATGAGGAGATCCTGTTCCTCCCACTCACCAGATGCCTCTAACTGTTGGTGTGACCTTTATCATGGCCGCCTTGGTTCAGTGCTTAAGGCAAATAAATGGGTGATATGGGACGGCCTTGCCAGTTCCTCTTCTGTATTAAGTGGGTCTGAGACTGGGACAGTCACCTCATTCACCTTGAGTCTGTGTAACCCCACCCCTAACAAATGGGGTTCCTGAAAAGTCTTCCTTGAGCTTGCTTAAATGCTCACTGCCAGGCTGGTGTCCTGCATTTTAGCAGTTTAAATGTATTGCCAGAGAATGCCTGTATAGCATCTGTATACTGTCTCTTAAGAGCTGCCTGGATTGCAGTCATAATTAATCTGAGAGGGAATTCTTTTTTTTCCATTTTGCTTTTTCTTTCCGCCTAGCTGTCGGTCGTCCAGAGTATCAGCCCGGTCACGGCAGACCATGGCTTCCACCCCAGAGCGGCCTCGAGCCCTCCGATACCCCGTGGCTTACCCCCCACGGTAGGGCTATGGGATGCAGGGAGCTAACATCCCGCAGACGTGTGATAGGTTGGAGGACTGGCCTGGGGGGCTAATCAAAGCCGCGCCGGGCTTCATAGAGGGCGACCTGCAGCCGCCCATTTTCCGCTTTTCTGGAGGCGGGACGGGTACGACGCACATGACGCCCCTGTCCCGCCTCCAAAGTGTCTCTCTTGTGCCGGTAGCTGTGCGACTCCCAGCCTCCGCTGGGGTCACTCATGCACCGAGCATCAACTCACTTTTCCCTGGAGAAGGAGAGCACCATAGGGCTTATCCTCCCCGTCGATTTTTCCTCCAGCGACCCGAGTCCGCTCTCGAACCCGGGCCGGTGTCGCAAGCGGAAATCCCACTGCGCCGACGGGCCGGCTATCTGAGAGGGAATTCTGTTAGAAGATGTACTTGTTTGCTGATCATTTGTTAGAGTAGCAATAATATTGCAGTTTGTTCTAACCTGCCTTCTTTGAGCATGGACAGTTCTGTTTGTTTCCATCATCTTGGTCCTGGACTGCAGAATGGGCCAATCAGTACATTTGGGACTCTAAATGGAGAAGCCTCACAGGGCTTGTGGGCAAAATTGTAGGAATTGTAGTTTTGGGCTTTTGGCGCTTAAAATAACTCTGGAGGAGGAGCCTTGTTGTGACTGACAGACAGATCAGCTAACCGGACCTTTTGGATCTTGGGGAAAGTCCCACACTGCTTGCAGTTTTATATTAGATATGAGTTGGGAAGTGAAGAAGTAACAGCTCGAGATAGTTCGAGCAGCAATCCATAGTGGATTCGAGCAGGAGAACTGTGGAAAGGCCTGAGTTTGGCCTGCATGCTGTTCCTGAGAGGGAACACGTGCTTTTTTTTTTTCGGACTGAATCCGAATTTGGAGAGCAAATTAAGCCACTGAATTGTGACCAGGTTTTAACCTGAAGAAGACCAAGATTTGTTGAATGCGATCGCCTGTCAGGACTTCCAACTCCTTGAACTCCCGGATTGTGCAGAGACTCTGTAATTGTGCAGGAGAGCCATTTGCCTGGTACAGTGGAATTGCTTACACGTGAATGTGCTGTGTGCTTATATGGGTCATGATTTTGCTCCCCACTGTGTGTCTGAACTGTGTTTTGCTTGCTGGAGACTGTATCCAGCTTCACAGACTGAATCTGTATCGATTTCCGTTTGCCTGGGCCCTGCTACACTGGCCCAGCCAGAATACCTGCTATGCAGAGAAAGTAATCATCGAGAGACTGGCCTGGGGATCAAACCCCTGCTCAATGCCTTGAACAGGAACGACGCCTCTGTGATTTGTGTGGGCCCTACTACTCTGGGTATTCCAGCTCAACAGCCTGCAGTCTCAATTTTGTCCTGCCTGTGTCCAGTATTGGGTATCGGAGTAAACATCAGGTAGCTCCTGCAACAACAGCTAAATCTAAAGTGTTGTCATCTGATTGCCTTGTTGCCTTTCTTTCACGAACTGAGCCCTCCGCCCGGATTACAAATAGTGTGTGTTGTGCATGTTGCTTTTTCCATCACAGGGCCCCAATCAGCTGCCACTGCCCTGGCTGACCCACTGTTTTCCTACCTGGGTATCCAGAGTGTGACTGTGTAGGGACTCTGAACTGCATGCATAACTGTCTGATTAATATAGCTTTTAAGCAAATCAACCTGATTACACCCTCCCTTGTTCAAGTCCCCTGAATAAATCAGATTTAACTTTGTTTGCATTTAACCTGACTGTGGTTCCAGTTTGTGCCAAAAGTATTGTACTGTTGCTATTTGTTGTGTTTAACCTTGTTTTACAGGGGGTCCCCAGAGTCAAGCTAGAAGAACCAGCCCTGGTGGTAATTGCCTGGCAAATAAGGGTCATTGTGAAAGTAATTATTGTATATTGTTCAGGCCACTAGAAGGGAAAGAGGGGGGTTACAGTGTCCCGGAGGTCTTTGCCCAGGTTAGCTTGACTACTAACAACCCTGACCTCTGGGTGGAGGCACCCGTTTCATTACCTAGGCCCCTTTATCTGCTACTAGCCAAGCAGGTAGGGGTAGTAGCCCTTGGGATAGTGCCACCTAGGGGTTACACTAGCATGCAGGTGGGCATGTAGTGCTTTAATCCAGTACTGAAATCTGGCGCTTAAACCAAATTTAGAGTGTGGCAAGCAGGAATTCCCAATTCAGCCTATCAAACACTTTTCCTGCATCGATTGTAGTGGCAATGTGTGGCAGTTTAAATATTTTGCTTCCATACACACTGTTCAGCTGCCTTCTGATGTTATCTGCCAGGTGTTAGTTTGGGATAAACCCCGAATAATTTTGTTTACCCAGTTGGCTAATACTTTAGTGAAGATATTTGCATCCACATTTAAAAGGGATATAACATCTGAAAGAATTACATTGATCCACCGCTTTCCAGGTTTGGATACTACTGTTATGAATGCACTGTACCATGATTCTGGAAGGTCTCCACTGTCCTTCTCCGAGTTGAATAGCTCTACCAGCATTGGAATACCTAGTCCTTAAATGTTTTATAGAATTCTACATTAATCCCATCAGGCCTGGTGATTCTTTCGGGTAAGCTGATTTATCCCTATCATGTTGTTGGAAGATGTGTTTCAGATCTTTGTACTTGAGCTTTTCTGAACCTGACTACCAGTAGGTGACCTGCCCTGTTGCCTTGCTCATAATATTTTGGTTTAAGTAACATAGTTTCTCTTCAGTTTTAATTATGGATGGGAGAACTCTGTGAAGTTCTGGCCCTTATTAAATAAGAACCTGAACACGGTGAAGTCCTGATTAATCCTGATTAGTTCTGATGTATTGACCAATATTTGAAAAAATGCATAAAAGTGGCCAGAGTCGCTCATATTTGACACAGAGGCCCAAAGGAAATGATTTAATGGATTATTTGTATAAAAATTAAAGTTAAACTGCTAAATAAAAAAGCAAGCCGTCACTACTAGCCCCTTCATGGCTGGCCTATAATGGTGGCATATCATGCTCGGGCCCGTGACATGAGTGTGCTAGGAGAGAGACGGAGAGAGAGACAGACAGACAGATGCAAATACCTACAGTATATCGTAGCACTGCAGGCAGTGCCAGGCAGCTAAGATTTCTTTTTTTTTTATTAATGGTGCTGTGTGGGTATTATTTTGATGGATGTTCTAGTCAGAGCCGAACAAGTCAAAGAAATGGATATGAATGATCAAATGAGCAGCACTAAGAGAGCCCACCTACCCTACCCATGTGAATGATGCAGCTGCTTTGCAGCCCCAGTGTACTGTGGTATATGGTACACTACCTGGTCCAAGAGGTGGTAATGTTTTCTAGTGCAACCACGCTCTACTGAAGCTGATCAACATGCTGAGGAATGGATGCTGAATTCTTAAAGAAGAAAACGAAAGACATTGTGATCACCACGCAGGCAGCCAGTCACGCATTGCATTGGTCAAGTGTGGTGCAGTCATAAAAAAGTTTGCCACCTGAAGACCTGCTACAACTCAGTCAGACTATCCCCTGGGCTACCCACAGCCAACAGCACAGGGCGGGAGCATTAACTTGTATGTTGTTTGAACAGTATTTTTTTAATACGTGAAATCGTGATTGAAGCTAGGTGACATTATTCATGATTGGATTGTACACACAGATGCAATGAAGCCAGGGAAAAAATTTGGGGATTTCTGGGACTGTCACATTTATTGTGGGCCATCCTGCAGTCTCTTTCCTCTCCTCTTTATGTCACAAAAGATTTAGTTTGCCACCCTGCTTCCCTTGTTTTGTACACACAGCCGCACTGAAGCCAGGAAAAAAACTATTTGGGATTTCTGGCATGTCACATTTATTGTGGACCACCCTGCAGTCTCTTTCCCCTTCTCCCTTTACGTCACAAAGATTTATTTTGCCACCCTACTGCCAAGAAAAAAAAAAGTTTCATTTGAGATTTTTTGTAACTATAATCTCTGGGCCCCCAGTACTCTCTCCTCTAGATCTGGAATGGCACAAGTCAGATTTTGCCAGCCTGCACTTTTTGTACACACAGCTACACTGTCTGAGGCCAAGGGAACAAACAACTTTCATTTGGGATAGTCTGTAACTGTAATCTCTGGGCCACCACCACCAGTGCTCTTCTCACTGGTTCTGGAATATACAAGTCAGAGTTTGCCAGCAGCCACCCTACACTTTTTGTACACACAACTACTATTGTCTGAGGCCAAGAACAAGTTTCATTTGGAATTTTCTGTAACTATAATCATTCATGACCCCCCATACTCCCAACACTCCCTCCCATCATCATCCACCAACTTCACCCATCCCACGCCCTCCATGATAGGGAATCTCTCTCCCTCCCTCCCTAACTTTAGTGCTTTTGCTTTTTGTTTGGCACTTCTAGTCTCCAGTCTCACTCTTCTGCTGCTTCATCAGCAGCTCCTCTGTACAGCTCAGCAATCCTCCTCCTTCTGGGCTGCATGGGGCACTCACCAGCCTTATATACCAGTGAGTGCGTCACGTGACCTTCTGTTGCTTGAGTGGAATGCCGACGGCTGCCTGGACATCCCGACGGCATCCCCCAGGCGACAGGAAAAAAATGTGGAAACGGCATCTCCACGGACCTGGAACTGGACTTCTACCGCGAACTCCATATTTATCCGGGTCCGTGAATTGCGGGTTCAGTCCGGGGTTCCGGATCTCCCACAGAACAGTTTGCCCACCCCTAGTTTGAATATCCAATAAGTGTGTGTAATTCCTTTCTGACTGCTTTCAGTTGTGTTTCTGTGTTCTGCCACTGAAAGTTTTATACTGAACATCACGAAATGCCAGCAGAAACAGGCCTCACAGTCTATCGTGTCTGCTTGGTTGTACAGCTCACAGTTCAGACAACTGCTGCTGCCTGTGCCCCTCCACGATTATTACCACTGCTAAGCTCCCACTCTGGTTAACTCTCCCCGACTTGTATTCTGCCTTGAACCCTACCCCACCCTATTTTAAAACTCCCACTGATTTCAGAGAGATCACCTCCTCCTCCGCAGTGCGCTCCATGCTGCTACCACCTCTCCGTGAAGTAGCCTCCTCATCTCCCTCCTGAACCTACCTCTCTAATTTCAGACTATGCTCTCATGATCCTCTCCTTCTTCAACTTAAACATACCCTTAGTACTAACTGTATTTATGCCCTTTAAGTACTTAAATATTTCAGTCATATCACCTCTGTCCCTTCTATCCTCCAGGGCGTACATGTTAAGGTCCCTCACCCTATCCTCGTAGGGTTTTCTCTCCCATCCCCATCTTAGTCACCCACCTCTGGACCCCCTCAAAAAGCCTGATGTCCTTCTTTAAATAGGGGCACCAGACTTGTACACAGTACTCCAAAGTACTCCAAGTGAGGCCTCACTAATGATTTGTACAGTGGAAGGATTACTTCCTCCCTCCTAGAGGTGATCCTCCTAGCAATCCACCCCAGCATTTTATTGGCCTTGGCAGCTGCTTTTCTACACTGTGCTGAGTGAGTCATAGTTCCTGTGACCCCCCCCAGATCCTTTTCCTCCACAGAGATGGATAAATGCTCCCCACCCAAATATTAACAGTACTCTGGGTTTCTGGCTCCAAAGTGCATGACCTTGTACTTCCTAGCATTGATATTCAGCTGCCATGTGTTTGACCAGTGCTCAAGTCTTTCCAGATCTTCCTGGAGTACCCTCCCTTCTTCGTCGCTATCCACAACCGCGCCTATTTTGGTGTCGTCGGTGAACAGGCTCATCTTTCTCTTAACCCCTTCAGCTATCAGCTTTGAAGACATTAAATAGCACTGGCCCCAGAAACTAGCTTTGTGGGATCCCACTGATGACTGCTCAGGGTGTCGAGAGTCCCCCCTTCCCCACCACCACCCTCTGCTGTCTGGTCCTGAGCCGGTTGCCTTTCCACCTGACCAACTTCTCCCCTGCCCCAGGTGCTTAAGCTTGCTAGTCAGTCTCCCATGCAGCACCGAGTCAAAGGCGTTGCTGAAGTCCAGATACAGGACATCAACTGCCTGACCGCCATCCAATGCCTTAGTCACCCAGTCAAAAAAGTCCACTGGGTTTGTTTGACAGGACCTCCCCAGGGCAAACCCATGCTGCCAGTCATCCTGAAGACCATTCTTTTCCAAGAACGCCACCATCCTCTCTTTTCAAGATAGTTCCATTAGTTTCCCAACTATGGAGGACGTGAGGCTGACTGGCCTGTAATTACCTGGCTCATCCCTGAATCCACTCTTATGGAGGGGCATCACATGTACCGTCTCTCGCCTAGAGGCACACATCCTGACTATAGGAGATTTTGAATGAGCAGTCAAAGTGCTGCCAGGACTTCTGCCAGTTCCTTCAGGACTCTTGAATGTATCGCATCCGGTCCTGTCGCCGTGTCTGCCCGTAAGGACTTCAAGCCCGCCACTCTTTTCACAGGGATTTTTCTATCCGTTATACCCCCAAAACACATACCTTGTCTTTTCCCTGAGGTATAGACTCACCCTGCTGTCTGGTAAATACTGAACAGAAGTACTCATTAAGTACCTCTGCCTGTTCTGCTCCATTCTCTGCCCACCTCATTCCTTCTTGAGTATTGTGATTTGTTCCTGCAGCTCCTCCTCCATGATGTACTTAAAGAAATCTTTTCCCTTCTCTAATGCCCTGTGCAGCCTTAGCTCCTTTGAGGCCTTGGCTGCCCTTACAACCCTGCTCACCTCCCTGGATTTCTTGTTGTGCTCTTCTTATCTGCATCCCTACCGGTCCTCTTGTAAGTTTTAAATACTGTTCTTTTTCTCTCACCTCCCTTGCACCTCCTTGGTCCACCAACGGTTTTCTGGACCCTGCCTTTACTGCTGGTCCTCGTGCAGGAGTTTGTGGCCTCCACTAGGCCCAACTTCAAGACTAACCATTTCTGGTTGGCATCCATATCTGGCTGATGGTGGCCACATGCCCCAAGTATAGCTGCCATCCTGCCAAAGTCCACCATTTTGAAATCCACTATTCTAGTTTTGGTAAGTGGCCCTCCTTCCCAAATCAAGGGAGAACCATACTGTATGATGGCTCCTCCCTGTCAGGGTCCTCTATCCTCACATCACATACCTGGTCCTCCTCTGATAATACCAGGTCTTAAATGTTCCTCTCTAGTTGTCTCATTTACCTGTTATAACAGGAATGTATCCTGGAAGGCATCAAGTATGACTTGTTCCCTGGTGCTAGCTGAAGTCACGGTACTCCAGTCCACCCCTGGTAGATTGGAGTCACTAATCACCACCATCCTTCCCTGCTGCAGTGATTCCATAATGTAGCCACCAACCTCTGTCAAGTTCCTCAGACTGGGAGGGTGGTCAAACACTGCCCCCAGCCTAGTTTTCCTGCCCCTCGCGTTTTATGTTAACCCACAAGATCTCTGCCCGCCCCTCCTCCCCTCCTCCCTACTGCACCCTATCCCATCCCTTATGAATAAAGCCACCCCTCCTTGCCATTTAATCTGTCTCTCCTAAACAGTCTGTATCCTGGGATCATTATGCAAGTCCTGATACTGGTTGCATGTCTCTGTGATGGCAACTATATCGACCCCCCGCCATCAGTGCCTGAGCTCTGGTAACTTATTCCCAAGCTTCTTGCATTTATAGAGACCACCTCCAGCCAGACCCCTGCCCCCTTGGCCTCTCTCTTGCCCCCCACTACCTCCTTTTTGAATTCTGCTCACTTCCCTTATCGCCAGCTGACGGGGTGAGGCAAAGGCCTCGCAATTTTGCGTCCCATGAGATTGTTTCCCAAGTCTTAGCCCCACCTTTCTTAGTTTAAATTATATGTGGTTGCTACAAACTCTTCTTTTTTTTTTTTTTCTTCTATTTTCTTTTTCTTTCTCTCCTGCCGGTCGTCCAGGGTATCCGCCCGTCACGCGGGCAGCAACATCCACCCAAACGGCCTTGAGCCCTCCGAAGCCCCATGGCTTACCCCCCCGCGTGGGGCTACGGGATGCGAGGGCCAACACCCTGCCAGGACCTGTATTAGGTCGGAGGGCCGCCTGGGGTTAATTGGCTGCAGCGGCTTCATAGAGGACGCACCGCAGCCATTTTTCTGTATTTCGGAGGCGGACGTGCAATGACGCTTGACGTCCCTGTCCCGCCTCAAAGTGTCTTTTGTGTGCGGTAGCTGTGAGACTCCCAGCCTCCGCTAGGATCGCCTCGTGCTCGAGCATCAAGCCTCCTCCCCTGGAGAAGAGAGCAGCCCATAGACGCTCAATCCCTCCCCAGCCGACCCTTCCAGCGACCCGAGTCCGTTCCCGAACCCGGGTCGCTGGCGTCACAAGCGGAAATCCCACCGCTGCGCCGATGGGCCGGCCTTTTTTTTTTTTTGTGTGCTGGGCCTCTAATTCGTGGAGGCTGGCCATTAGTTTGGTGTACTTTTCTGTTCTTTGTCTTTTAAGTTGTGCTGAATAGGATGTAATTACCCTCTTTAGTTTTGCCTTAAGTGTGTCCCAGATCCCCTTATCCTTTGACTCCAACCCCTGGTGAACCCTCAAATGTTCCGCTGCTACCTCTTTTATCCTTCTGTGGAAATCCTCTTCACTCAAGAGGGAGGTGTTCATTCTCCAGAAGATGGACCTATTTCAGTCCTCTGGCCTTATTTCAGCTATGACTGCAACACGGTCCTTGTTTACCGTTCGATGTATGTTGCAGTCTGAGAATTTATACAGATCCACCTTGCTGCCTAGAAACAAATCTAATCATCAATAAGATTTATGGATATTCGAAAAGAGTGTAAAATCTTTGTTGGCAGGATGAAATTCCCTCCATGTGTCTATTAGGGCCTTCTCCTCCATACCAGTCCATACTGCCTTCGATCAGCTTATTGGTAACATTCTCAAGACCTATCTAACTGAGGGTTGATTACACAGTTAAAGTCTCCCCAATCAATATGGTGCCCTCTGTTAATGAAATTATCTTCCTAAATACCCTTGTGAAAAAGGAGGGGCTGTCTTTATTTGGATCGTATAAATTAAAGAAATGGAAGTTCAGTAGAAACACCTGCTCAGAAACCACTACCAGTCTACCATTTTCAGGGTCTCCATGGTTGTGATAGCAAAGGAATACTTTTCCTGAAGAGAATGGCTGTAGATACCCTATTCCCATAGTCACGTAAGATGCCACCACCTTTCCCACCCAGGCTTGTGCTAATTTCTGGTGTTCCGAGTCAGTTAACCTAGTTTCTTGGAGAAACCCCACGTCACAGTTCAGTTTATTCAGTTGTGTAAGAATTTTTGTCCTTTTGACCACTGAGTTAATCCCTTGAACATTTAATGATGCTATTGTGAGGTACCCAATCTTACAGTATGTTTTGTATGGGCCATATCTTATAACCCAGGCATGAAGCCTTTACCTGTCATAGAAGTATAGGGGAATCATGTTGCTGTTGTCTACAAAACTTATTACTGACAACCTTTGTGAAGAGAATCTAATGGCAACTCGAAACAGGATGAACTTGCACAGTTGGTGCCGCAGTTAACATTTAAGAACAGAAAACAATAAATTGTAATTAACCAGACTTCTTTCACTTCAGGGCTGAACAACCTCACATCATTTGTGGGAACAAACTATACATAATCTGTTTTCTGTTTGTGTGCTTGCAATTTCAGGCAAACGTGATCTGCTGATGTATGGTTCACTAAGGTGTCACCTTGCAAAGGCTGCTTTCCCAATCTGCTTTGGGAGTAAGTGGTGCCTCACGTACGTTCTGAGTGCCCATGAGTCGCGGCCGACATCAAGATCTTGCTGCTGTCCTAGCAAGAGAGTGAACTGTTGCCCTGGCGCCCACCCCCACCCCGGTCATACTCAAAGACTGATATTTTTTTCCCCCTCCTGTTCTACACCTAATCCGTGCTAACACTCAAACTAGTTCTTTTACATGGACATACTGTTAGTAGTTTGTGTGAAGGCACATCATGCCCCCTTCCACACACAGCAAGAGCGAGGGTCCTGTAGAGAGGTCTCCCCAGCCCGATCCAGCTACCAGTGTAAAATAAAGTAGGTGTGAAGTCAGGTTCCCAACTAACTCTGCGATGTTCTTGCACCGTGGGCTCGATTTTCAAAGGGTGACACAGGGCTCATGTCAAGCCCTGCTGACAAACCTATTTTTGCACAGCTGTGTAAAACCCCTCTAACCACAGCTGCACCTGATTTTAGCACATCAGGTGCCATTGTGACAGTTTCTCAATTTACATAGCAAAACATTTGGCGCAGTTCCCAGAAAAGGGTCCCCCAATGATAAATGTTAGACCAGGGAAAGCTGGTCTAACTTGCAGTATTTGGCGAAAAGGATTGAAAATCCCGATCACCAGTCGGGAGAATGTGGCAAGCCCTGTGCCTCAAACGATCGGCGCCGTAGGGGCTTGCGGCATACTTGGGGCTTTGAAAATGGAGCCTTATGTCTCATTTCCTTTGTGGCTGCCATGTTTTAAAGACATCACTGCTCACACGCATGCCCTCCCAGTGACAGGTGCCAGCTGCCAGTAAAACTAACTGTGGTGGACTCATGATGGTCCCATTGGGCCTACTTTTATGAAGCCTCCCAGCTAGCGTGCCCCACCACCCTTCCACAGTCACCACTAATGCCGTGCTGTGTAGCATGCATACAGTTGTTGTCTTCAGCTGTAGCGGCAACTATAATCATTAATCATGAGAGGGAAAATCCTGAGCACTGCACCTTTCCTCCTTAGTGTTACATACATCCTGTGATCCCCTCTCCCTCTGGGTAAGCCATCCTGGGGGAGCATCAGAATTGCACTATCAGTGGCTGGCCAGGATGGGTCAATTCTCCTCCCCCATAACCACCCAAACTAAGGAGCGGGAACACAAGTGAACCCCCCCTCCCCACAGTATGCTTTGGTTCACCATTCCTAGATATATCCCCATGGCAGGGAGTCGAGGAATCTGCCAGAGTAACCTTTTTTTTTTTTTTTATATACAGGTTTTTATCCTCCGAACCCTGGTAGGGGCTTTGGCCCTCCAAAGGAGGGACTTTCTCTTGGATCCTGCTGCACTGCACTTAGCCGACCCCAGAAATTCCCTCACAGCTTGCCCCCCGTGGCGGGGCTAGGAATGTAATGCTCCCTTCCCGGGGACCCAAACTAGAAGCTGGGGTCGGCCCTCAGTGCGGCAGACCATCATGGGACCCTGCTAGGCTCCTTTTTCCTCCTGTTTTCGTCCCGTTCCCCCTCTTCTTACAGAGCATGCCTTCCGACCCGTATTGCCCTCCAGTCACCACCAGAGGGCAGTCAGTGAGCGGGACGACATGGGACCCTCCCCCCTGAGAGAGTGAGGAGAGGAGAGCAGTCCTCCAGATGCTCAATCCTCTCCCCCCACCGCCAACCCCTGGGTCTCTGGCGAGGTGTGGCGTCCAGCGCCTCAACCCTCAGCGCCACAGGACCGACTGCCAGAGTGACTTTTATAAGGGAACCTTAGTGGTAAGGCAAGTGGGGTTAGAGCCAAACAGCAAGTAGGGTCTGTAATGCAGTAGCAGTAGCACAAAACCCCCGCACTTGCTCACAACACCAAAACAGGAAATTACTCCAGTATGGAGATAAAAATCAGCATCTTTATTTGTTGCAAGATAAAAATATAGTGCATCATATTTAGAAGTGAAAAATGCCCCACAGGGAAAACCAAAGTCCCCAACAGCTGTTTCACACTTCATGGATGCTTTATCTAGGTTAAGATTATACATTCAAATTACTGTTTATACAAGTGCTAAAGCTACCCATGAATAAATCTAATAAAATTAGTCACGAAATCCTCATGCACATCCTTATAAATATTCAAATATAAATCCATATCAGTAACATTTAAAGCTAACAGAAACAAATCAATCAATTACTTATACATAGCAGTAACATTTAAAACGATCAGTCAGCAGGAGAAGTATACAGCTCCCCAAGAGATGTCAGTTAGTGTTAAAGAAGCATCCGCTTTTCAATATGAATTAGTCCTTTATTCAATTACTGTTTTCAGATTGGTGCTTATATGTCTTTTTTTCTTCTATCAGTATCCATGGTAATCATGTGATACTTCATCTCTCTCCGTGTATCTGATACTCCGGCTCACACCATGACAACAGTCAACATACTGGGGGCGGAAATCCTGCTGTGTACTTGTATCAGTTGTAAGCAGCTTCACCACATGGAATGGAACCACAGTCTTAAAAAGAACACAGACAATTGCATTTAAGACTCACATTTTACAAAAAGGCAAATGTCATATTTGACCGTATTATTTCTAAAATGGTTTGCTGTCGAATTCGCCATTTAGACCTGGACTATTCAGTGCATTCAAGACGCACATCCACCTTGCCTCTCTCTTTAAATGGAGGTCATTGAGGTCGCCCCCTCCTGATCCCAACTTCACCTTCTCGATACCCATATACATCCATGAGTGTTCAGTACCTGAGCCAGAGTATTTTACATGGGCTGCTAGAATGTTTGTAACGCCCTCATTAGCTATATCTCTTAATATGTTCTCCCATTCTGATCTTAAACATCCTCCTCGCTTTTACCTATGTAAAACTCCCACATGTACATGTAGCTAAGTACATAATTCCTGGTGTCACATGTGATCAGATCACATATATTGAAAATCTGGTCTCTAGTGGGATGCTTAAAACATTTTCCTTTTCTAACGAATTTGCAAAATCTACATCTACCACAGTTTGTACGGTTGGGGGCGCAAATATAGTAGGCTACTCCTGTCTAATCGGTTGATATGAGTGTACAGTCCTATCTCCTAAATTCCTGAACCTCTGATATAGCATCCTGGGCAGGTTATTTCTGTACACAGGACTTAAAGTTGGGTCGCACCAGTTATGCTCCAGTTCTTTAATATCATGCTCCTTATGTCTTGTATTTTGATTCAGGTTCCTTGGTGGCCATAGTATCTCTTGAATGATTTAGTGAAATCTCATATCCTGGTCTCCTGCACCTGAAGCACTTCCGTTTAGTGCGTTTTTAACAGCAAGAGCAGCATTTTTCTCACATCATAACTTGTTGTATTTTAATTTTAAAAGTCCGAACTGAGGAGTGGGAGCAGATGGCGTAGCGGCGACGACCACCCGCTTAACGAACAGTATTGAAGCAAGTGGTGCCGCCACACCTTTCAGCAAATGGAGCGCCCCCTGCATCCTCCGTACTTCTGGTTTTTGGACCTTTTAAAATTCAAATACAGGAAGTTGCGGCACAAGAAAAATGCCACTCTTGCTGTTAAAAGCTAAACCGGAGGGTTCGTTTTTAGGTGCGGGAGACCAGGATGTGTGGAGTTTTCCTTTAAGAGTGCATTTCTATCCTTATGGTGTGCCCAATCCAGTGCCCCCTGTACTGTTGATTTCCTATATCTTCTCATAAGGACCCTATCTTTCATTTCATTCGCCCTCATATCGTAGCTGTCCTCACGACTACAATTGCAGTGAACCCTCAAAGACTGACCCCGAGGAATATTGTTAATCAGGTGCATTGAAGATTCCGTAGAACAGAGTTTTATCCGTTGCTTTCATATATAGGTTCACCTCCAGATTCCTCCCAAGTCGTACATATTTCTACATCTGAGTTTACACAAAAATTTAACTTCTCATTTGTGCTGCGTAAGTAATTTACATACTCTGCAAGTTCATTCTGAGTTTTCTCCAAATAAATAAATCAATCATTTTTGTAATGATAATATGCTCTGATTTTGTCATGAAATGGATTTAGTACCTCATTCTAAATATAATGTGTTTTCCCAATGGCCCATATATAGATTCATATAGTTGGGAGCCAACAAGGCTCCTATGGCTGTACCATGGATTTGTAGAAAGTGTTGTCCTTGAAAATAAAATTGTTACAGGTGAGCACAAATTCTGTACAGGAAATCAAAAAATCTATAAATTCTGAATTGTGTACTCCTCATTTTCTAAAAATACTGCATGTATGACCCCACAGGGTACATTTTGTATATAGCGACGTTGCATCCAAGGTGACAAGTAAACATTCATGATCAATGGAACGTGAGTGTGATTTATATAGTAAATCAGTTGTATCCTTAACATAGCTGGGCAGAAGGCAGACAAGAAGATGGAGATAGTAGTCAACATATTTTGACAGTTTTTCCCTTAGACTCCCTATACTCGCCACTATGGGGTGACCGGGCGGATTCTGCTTTATGAATTTTAGGGAGAGCGTATATTGTGGGCAGTACTGGATGTTGGACCTTCAAGAATTCTCTTTATTCCCTACTGATGGCACCCTCCTCGCATGAGTAATGCAAAAACATAGCTGTTCTCTTTCTGAATTCTGTTGATGGATCTCGTTAGTGTTTCGTATACCTTTTCATCTCCCAGTTGTCTTGGAACCTCTGCTACATAAGCAGGTGTATCCATTACTATAATGGACCCCTCCCCTATCAGCTGGTTTTATGGTTGTGTCCATGTTTTTTTTCTAACTTATCCAAAGCTTCTCGCTCTGCATTACTCATGTTAACATATTTATATTTGGGTGCATTCTCTACTAGGGTTCATATTTCCACTTCACATACTTGCTCAAAAGCAAGCACAGCAGGAGTGGTGGGGGGCTAAAGGTAGATTTTGGTTTAAAATGCCCCTGTCTATTAATATTATCAGACACTTTGCCCAGTTTCATCATCACCTGTTTGTTTTAGGAAAAATATTTTAAATTAAGCTTTCTTGTGAATTTGTTTAGTTCTAGCATGCAGTCAAAGATATCACTTTTTTTTTGGAACAAACGACAGACCTTTCTGTAAAACCTGTGCTTCTATGTCTGATAACATATAGGAAGAAATATTTATCACTAGATATTGTTCCTGTGTCTTTTGCATTGGCGCTTGAACTGGGTTTGGGCCCCCATTCACCTCCTCTGTGGTCCCCTGTTGTTCTGTTGCCACTTGTTGTACTGCTGTGACGTCCGCTGTTCTGATAACCTCCCTGCTGCTGCATTTGTTTGTTCCCACTGTTCACTTTTGTTGTTGATTTCGCCTCCTGCTGCATCGTCTTCTCCTTGTCTTCTTTTTTTGTCCCTGCCTCTGTGGCTGCTCGAACCAGATCCGTGGGTTTCCTCAAGAGAGCTGCCCTCCGGTGACAATTCTAAAAACTGTATCACTAGCATTGTCCAGGTCTGGTGGTGTTTCTTTATTGGAATCTGCAGCTTTTTAATACAGTAGGTAGGGAAGAATAGGCAGACTAGGTGGGCCAAGCGGTCCTTATCTGCCGTCAGATTCTATGTTTCCATGTTATTCCAAGCCTAGTTGGCGGAACGCGTCAACAGACTATTTTCTAACTATTTTTTCAAGAAATTCTCCTTACAAAATGGTGTGCAGGATTTCTGATACCCCCAACAGATCTTCTTGCCCCAAACCTGAAAAAACTGTACTTTTCTTTTTCTTCTTTTACTAGATCAAAGCAATTTTACTCACTCAAAATAGATTTTGCTGTCCCAATTAAAAAATTGGTGAGTGTGAGGATGATCTGTCAGCACAGTGGTAGTGGTACTGCTCGCAATGCCGATAACTCGGGTTCGGGAATGAGCCTCGGTCGACAGGGGGCTGGCCGAAGGGAAAAGGACTGAACGTCCCACAGTACACTCTCTGTCTTCGGGGTTGGTGGAAGGCAGCTCTGCTACAGCACTGGCCTCTGGGTGACCACAGGTAGCATTGCAGTTGGAGCGGTAAAGGTTTGGGGATCGCCGACCATGTCTGAGCATGAGGACCCCTGGTGGGTGCATGTGTTCACTGACGCCATGCACACTGGTGACCCATGGTAAAATAAAGAAGAAAGCCCTGGTGCTGAACAGTATGGCAAGGCAGAGTAACTCTATTTATATCACTCCCATTCCCAGGGGCCCTGGGCACCTCAGAATAAAGCAGATAAATAAAAATAAAATCATTCAAAAAATATTTTCCAATTAAAATTACACAAAATTGCACCGCAGTGTCAGATCCAGTAGGACTGATTTATTTTGTTTTTGTTGACCACCAGAAGGCAGACAGGACCTCGGTTTAAAGTCTCATCTCAAGCCAGCATCCCTGTAGTACTGCATGGGGGTGCCAGCATTTATGGTATGAACCCAGTCCCAGTGTGGGACTAAAACCCAGGACCTTCTAGCCCAGAGGAGGATGTGCTACCTGCTGAGCCACGCTGACACCTTATGATGTTAACACCATTCGGATCCTTCTGAATGGACTAGCCACAATCTCCTGCACATTAAACAGACTGGAGAGGGAGAATAGCTCACACCCTAATGGAGCTCCCCCACCCCACCCCACCCCCGTGAGTGGTGCATGCTAGTCAAGTGAATTGAAAAGGGTGCTGGGGCGGGCGACTGTGGAGCCCGAGCTCGTGGCAGCACTTATGCACAGCTCCTAGCAATCGCATTAAATCATCAAGATTTCTACTTTTCAGCAATTATTTACTAAATAATTCCAGCTTATTGGACTGAGGAACTCTACAATTACTAAATGGGTAATCCTCGAGAGACAAAGAGTGGAGGAACCAGAGGAAAATCGGGACAGACGCTCTCAGCCCATGCGGTCCAGCTATGAAGCGCAGGCTGCTTCTTCGCAGGAGCCAGAAGAAACCATGAGTTCGATTGGGACTAAACTACAGTGAATAATCTCATTCATTACAGACCTTAGTGCAAAAATGGATACCTTTAATACCAGAATCACTGTTGTTGAGTCGGAGGTAGCGGGACTGAACCGGAATGTCCGACATGAAAGACAGTCGGAGACCCAGCTGCCACAACCACTTTGGTAGTTAAGGAAAATGCGCACCTTCTCGAGCCAGGAAACTTTAGAAAATCAGGCCTGCTCCTCCCACATAAGAATTTTGGGACTTCTTGAAGGGATAGAGGGGGATCATCCCCTCATGTTTATCCAGGACTGGTTGGGTGAGAAATTGCTGCCTGAAGGGCAAAATGCTCGATTTGCGCTCCATAAGGTGTATCGAATAACCCCACGAGGATACAGAGATACCTTGGAGGTCCCACGTACACTACCAGTGATCACAGATGGAGTCGGTACCCGGGATAAAATTTTGAATCTAGCCAGACGAGTGAGCCCGATTTTGCAGGATGATCGAACTGTTTACCTATTTCCTGATGTAAGTTATGCCAATAGGATGCACTGCAAAAAGTTTGATCCCAGCAGGAAGGTGTTGCGAGAGGCTCACATTATGCACGCTATGATTTTCCCAGCAAGGCTCCAAATTGTATACAAAGATAAAGTATGGGTGTTTTCTGATCCAGCAGATGCAAATAAATGGGTCTCCCGTATGGGTATTAGCTCCAAACATCAGGGCAGAGAACTGAGCGAGGACGATCTGGATGTTGTCAGGACAGAAGAAGGCTGACCCCTATTTCATACTGACTTAAGAACTGGTTTTGTCTAAAGTAAAAGATCCTCAGGAAGCTTTATAGTTTTTATGTTCCTGGTTTAATAGGGCTTTTCAGTAAAAGAATTAAGCTAACAGAACATGATTAGTGAAGCTACTTATTTTATAGCTCCATAAGTTAACGTAGGAGGATCGATTGCTAGTTAATCATATGATTAATGGTGTTTTTTTATCTTCAATAGTTTTGGGTACTCTGTATGGATAATGCTGCCTATAACAAAATAGTGTCATTTATATTTCTTTAGATGTTAGTGTGACGCATCAAGTCTCAACGTGGGACACGATTTTCTGGACTTTCCAACGAACTTTTAAGTATATTGCAATTAGTCACACTGCTCATGGGCTCAGCAACATAGCTCAGAGCTGGAACTACTTTAGAATGCGTTACATAGTTTTTAGTATACCCCTCAGAGTGGTATCAATATATCCGAGAGGCATCTATCCTTTGATTAAAGGTGGGGGTTTCCTACCTGTGCTATAAAATCTGTATTTGGAGTGTCTTGGATATGTAACTAACGTGTGTTTTACATATGAAAAACTAAAAATAAAGTATAAAAAAAAAAGGTGCTAGAGGGTGGCTAGGCAAAAGTGTGCCGCACCAATGAAGGAAGAAAAAAAAGTGGGAAGTGGGTGGAGCTGGTTAGAGTGTGTGCGTGTATGTATTGAAGGACCCTTGCTAATAAGCTGCCAGAATTGGCAGTCAGCTTTAATACAAGGATTTTATGTGAACAACTCACAACAGGGTGTGCAGTAAGGCTGTTCTTATTGCATGCCCTAAGCGCACTGTGAAGCACGATACGAGCTGAGTGCTTTTAACCATCTGGTAAGTGTGATGGTGGTGGTTACCACACATCCTGGAGCAGATTATGTAAACAATAACCCACAACAGGGTGTGTAGTAAGGTTGATCATACAGCATGCCGCAGAAGCATTGTGAGGGACAGGGTGCAGCTGAGTGCTTTTAACCGTCTGTGAGGTGTGGTATTATACATCTTTCTTACCACACACACACAGTGACATAAAATGGCATGCAGTAAAGCTGATTGTATTGCGTGCTCCAGGTGCTTTGTGAGGCATGAGGCAGAGCGGAGTGCTTTCAGCCAACTGGGATGTATGATATGATATGATCTGTCTTATCACACACCCCAAAGTGGGTTTTGTAAGCGGCAACCCACAACATGGTGTATGTGCAGTAAGACGGATCTTGCTGTACCCCCATGCTGCCAGAGGCCTAAGGTGCAGCCTTACCTCACACCTTGGGTTATTGTACTTAGAAAACAGCTTGTTTAGTAAGAAACATGTTTGAAATGTTTCATATGTTTAAAAAAACTGCTAAGTTTGCTTTACAGTACTAAATACATTCGGGGACAGTTTTGTCTTCAAACAGGTTAGTACCACAAGAAGTGAATTTACAAACCAGGATGTAATCATTTTGGTATTTAGTTGTTCAGCATTTAGGGACTGAAGGGGAGGGGGAAAGAAAGAGATTGCTTTCTGTTGACTAGCCTACTTTATCATACCATTTTGCATTTCTATAGCACTTTTCTTGCGAGCATCTTGTAACGCTTTACAGTCACGACACAACTACATGTCGAATCCTCAGTGAAGTGTAGCCACTTCGGGGGAGGGGGGAATACGGCCACCATTCTCTGCCAGTACACTACTCAACAGTTATCTTACTCTAGGTCCAGATGAAAATAGATCAGTTTTTAATCAGTGTAATCTGTTGGTGGTTTAGTGACTAGGAAGACATTTAGCCAGGACACAGGGGAAATGTCTTTACTCTTTTTGAGATGTGTCGTGGAATATTTAACATCTACTATAACAGACAGGAGGGACTTCAGTTTTTGTTTTTCCTATAAAGGTTTTTATCTCTTCCTGGGCAGGGACGGTGGCTCATCAGCACTCTGTCCCTGCCCCCTCTCTACACCAACCACCTCCCCAGGACTTAACTGGCCCCAAGAGCCCCCTAGATTAACCCCTGCGGCAGGAGCAAGAGGGGGAGGTATGTCCTCTTCCTCTGCCCCTCACCTCTGATACACAAATCCAGAAGTGGGGGCTTAGGGTCCTGGTGGTGGCATGGGCGGTGGATGGATGCGCAGTGCTCAGTGGTACTGATCCTGCCAGGTATCCTCCAATTTTCTTCCCACTCTCTGCTGGGGCATGCATGTCATTGCGTGTGTGTGGAGGCATGCAGCCTGCTGCGAGAGTTTTGTCCCACACCGAACTCCCTGTGTGCCACTTTGACCTGTAGTGCCACTCACCCTTCACTGGGTGGCAGCTGACTGCAGAAGCACCAAGCACTCCCTCCCCGGGAGAGGAGAGCAGTCTCTTGGACACTCAATCCTCTCCTATCGCCTGACCATCCCCAGGTGACCCCAAGTCTGTTCCCAAATCCAGGTCACTGGGCGGGTGGCTTGTGAGGTGAAAGCCTCAGCCCTCCACACCACCGGAGTCGACTAGGGATCTCAGTTTAACGCTTTTCTAAAAGGCGGTATGAGCTATTGTACCTTCTGAGAAGAAGCTATTTGTTGGGCTGCTAGAGTATCACAGCTCTAAGCCTTCTCGTCCTTCTGAGTTTTCTTAGAGCAAGACAGAACTCTTACTGGTTAACTTGGATTAGGTAGATCTCAGCAGTACAGTGAAGCCTCCGACTACCTTCTCTTGAGGAGGTTACACTGAAGGCTTTGTGGGAAGCGTATAATCTATGAACGATCCTTAATGACCAGCTGTCATTTTGAATTTCGGGTGTCAGTGGATGTCAGATGCTGATTTTACCATCTCAGAAATATTGCCAGACTCCTCCCCTTTCATGACCCTGCCATCCTGGCCACTGTAGTGCAGGCCTTCATCACTGCAAGATTGGGTTACTGTAATGGGCCTCATAAGGGCTTGCCTCATAGTCTGATTTGTTGTTTGAGGCTAATCTAGAATGCCGCACCTAGACTTCACACTTCTGTATGGAAATTGGATCATATTACCCTGTCGCTTAGATGCAGGGCTAACTGCCTGTCCTATGGTGGTAGGGACTACAAGGTTCCTCCCTTTTTAAAACTGTGACCGAGTTGGGCCACAGCACAATTGTATCTCCTGACCCCTTATACCCCCTCCAGAGTGACAAGGTCAGTTGACTGAATATTAACAGTGCCACCTTCTAGGCTGAAATCGACTGGTGATAAGCATTTGTGGTGGCCACACCACATTCCCCCCTCCCAATCATCTGGAGCTTTCTACTGGTAGATATCTGTCCTGCCCCCACTCATGGTAACTCCCACCCTCCACACAGCTGCCTCCATACATGCACTGTCCCAGCTCCCAGACCCATCCCTGTCTCTTATCCTGCCCCTACTACTAATGGACTGACCCTCTGAGGTGGGGGGGGTGTTGCCCAGGCTGTCCACCGACTACACAGTTCTGGGGGCAGGTGGGCAGTCAGCAACCCGAGATCTAGGAGGCTGGCACATCATCCCACGATGCTGGAGGGCTCCATTTTCTTCTTTTCCCAACCCTACCACTAGGAGACACCAGGTGGGCTAAGCAGGGTGCAGAGCATGGCCATGCACCCGCTAGACATTCTGTGCCTCTCCTTCCCCACTCGACTTGGTGCCTCTGCCTCCACCTGGGAACACCCAGGTGGCCGTGGTGTGACGGTAACAGGATCCCTTCCTTCCCAAATCCTCCTCCCTTTGGCTGGCCCAGGACAACGCGAGATTGCTCCTGATCCTGGACCACCGGCGTCATAAGTAACATAGACTTTGATGGCAGATAAAGACCACTTGGCCCACCCAGTCTGCCCATTTCCCTACCTATTGGATAAGCTGCAGATCCTAGTTAACCAACAGCCTACCAGTGGTAACGCTAGTGTTGTGCTGACAGGCCAGCCTCACTCATGGTACTTTTAAAATTTAAAATGAGAAATCTTTTCTTAAAACTTGCTTTTCCAGGCTGTATGTAATTTTGTTACAGAAAGTTTGTTTGCTGTGTACAATCTCCTTGTTTCTTTTTCGGTATGACTTCTGGAAATTGTACCGTGACTTGAGCCTTACAAAGGTGATATATTTTTATCTGTTTCCCATATACATTTTTTTATGCCCCAACCAGCTGCCTGTCTGCAAGGATATATAGTACCCTGTTATCATGGATATATCCTGCTCAGGCCGAGGAAAGCCCGGCTGTCGGGTAGACAGTGGCCAGTGGTTTTCTCCCTAGTTTTTATTCCACCACCTTCCCGTGCACGGGCCAGTGCCTGTGTCTATCTGGCACGGGCACAGTGTCCCCCTTGGCGGCAGGAGTAAGCTTCCTGTTCCATGCTGTGGTGACGAACCAGATGTGGCACAGAGTCTGTTCCAAAATCTTGGTTATCTACATGGCACTAGGACACATTGTTGCTGCACCAGTGGCATGGCCTAAATGGCACTAAATGAAATAAACACTACAAATACTACTACATTGAGCTACCTTGAGATCTCCATCATGTGCCCATTTCTGCATTCACAAACACCCTTGTGTTGCATTTGCACAGAACTTTGCAGATTACATTTGCCAGAGGTGTGGCACCCATTTGAGTAGATATGGCAACCTTGTGATGATGCTAGACTGAGTCACTGGGTTCATGGAGTGCACTAAAGTGTCCCTGATGTTCTTTCCACACTTGGATACCATCCTAGTGGAGTTAGACAGGTCTCCATAATGCTGGATCCCGTTTGTCAGTTGGCTACTGCTTCTGCACAATATTCCGCACCTCTTCCGACCTAGGGGAGAAGGCAGTAAACACTTCCGCAGAATCTCTGTTTGGTTGATGTGCCATCTACTAAGGGCTGCATGTGCTTCTCTGTTTAATGCTGGCCTTGCTGCACTTCTGATAGGTGTACAATACTCCTGAGTGTGTGGGAGTTGGTGAATGTGTCAGGCATGTGACTCGCTCACTCACATTACAGGGCTATTACTGTTGTCATCTGGCAAACAATGAATTCAGTCTCAGGCTTTCATACTTTATTAGAAAAGAATTTCTTCAAACAAGATACTTTTGGATAAACGGTCTGAAGTGCACAAATAGCTACTGCAGTTTCCGTTTGTTACAGTAGTAAAGATATGTATTACTAAAAGTGGTTTTAAAAAACTCTCCAAACCGGGGGCGGGGGATGGTGTGGCACAGTGAACAGGATTTATCAAACTTAGAGGCTGACACTAATTGAGAGACATCAGAAGAATGCTTTTCGGGCTGCCTAAAGGCCCTATGATACCGCACTATGCTCTGACCTGGTCTGGGTGGCAGAAGGGGTATCGTTGCTGCTGGTGGCAAGGCTTCCCCAGCCTGGGGAGGGTAAGATCCACATTCCGTGGTAACAGCACCCCGCCCCCGTGGTGGGCCGTGGTGGGTTCAACCTCCTACAACAGAGGGAAGCTGTGGTGTGCTGTGAGTGGCACCAGGAGGGTGGTGGGAAGGACCAGAGATATAAATGGGCAGAACCCACATAGCTGTCTAAATGATGGTTACCTGCATGGTCAGCTACGTGCCACGTTGACCCCTGGTGAGGATTGGGTCACTGGGCACACCTGCTCACAGTCTGGGAGAATCTGCGATAGAGAAGAGAAAGCAGGATTTAAAACAAAAAAAGACTGCTTGTGAGAGTAAATGGGCAGTGGCCTGAGTGTGTGTGTGTGTGTGTGTGTGTGTATATGTGTATGTATATATATATATATATATATATGTATTGCAAAACCCATTAATGCATCAGTTAGGGTTCTGTTACAGCAACAAAGACTGGAAATTCAGTGTTAGGGTTACCAACCCTACCACCCCACCCACCCTCCACGCACCAGCAGGCGCCAGGGTGTGCCTTGATGAATGTTTTAACTCTCACCCCATCTCCATGTAAACCAGATGAGATGTTACAGTATAGGAGAATGGGGTGAGAGTTAGGCTAAGGCACCCTGTCACCTGTTAGTGTGTGGAGGGGTGGGTGGGGTGGGGTGGGGTGGTAGGGTCGGTAACCTTAACACTGAATTTCCAATCTTTTGTTGCTGTAATAGAAACCCAGCTGCTGTATTAGAGTTTTTTGCAATGAATTTCCCTTCTTTTTGAGATAGTATAATAGTTTTCTTATTTTACTGTGAGAGATGCGCATATGTATGTAGGTGTGGAAGCGCTCAGCCCTCTGGGCCCTGTGCTTCCATGCGTCCAACAGCAGTGACCCAGTTGTCAGCATAGCCATCTTATTACCCCACCTCATGTACCCTGGTACAGAGAAATTGTGAAATGCAAGGCAAAACGTAATTATGCCCAACCGCAACACCATTCTGTGTCACAGGTGCAAAAACACATTTTGGGCAGGATGTAAAAAAAGGACAGCTGTACTGGTCATGAAGTGGTGTGATAAAATGGCTATGTTGAAAATTTGGCAGCAAAAGAAAGTACAAAATTTATGCACGTGTGTAGAATAAATTCAACGGACGCATGTAACTCGGGCATTTTCAGGAATTTTCTCACCAAATTTTCAACATGGCCTTTTGGGGGACCCCACCTCATGAACACTGGCACTGTGGTTTCATTATTCCATCCCGAAAGTTGATTTTGCACAGCGACCATGCCATTCTACGTCACAAGTGCTAAAACATGTTTCGGGCAGGATGTGAAAAATGACAGCCATACTGTTCATGAGGAGGTGTGAAAAAATGGTAACGTTGAAAATCTGGAGTGAAAATATTAAAAATTGGCGAAGTTATGAGCAGCCAATTTTTGGAGTTTTGCTCCAGATTTTCAACATGGGCCTTTTAGGAACTCCCTTCATGAACACTGGCACTGGTATTTCATTAATCGGTCCCAAAAGGTGATTCCAACCACGAAATCACCTTTCAGGACTGAGTAACGCGGTGACAGTGCCGTGTTCATGAGGTGGGGTCCCAAAAAGCCTATGTTAAACATTTGGTGCAAAAAGTTTGAAAAATGCTCCGAGATATCAACATAAGTTAAAAACGCCATAGACAGCCATTATATGGCACTTCTTCAGTTTGCGGTTCGGCTTTGAACAGTGAAAACGTGTCCTGGTCCAGAGAAGATCACAGCCGCCAATCTCTGGAGGTAAGTATGACGTAAGGGGGGGTTGCAGAAAGGTGGTGCGCAGAGGGAGGTTGGGGAGGGGGACAGGGGAGACGACGAGGGACTGCTTTTTTTTTACAGGATTTTTTTTTTTTAAATAAAAAGATGTTGGGGACTGTTTTCTTTATTTCAGGCATCATTTAAATAAGCAAACATTTCGGACAGGGGGCTCCCAGTATCCCACAGTGACAGTACTGGTAGTGATCGGGGGCGCATGATATAATTGGGGACACTGGGAGTGGGCTCCCCAGTGTCCCATTCTGGTGGGTCGCCTAGTGCCGATACAGGGATTGGGCACCCTGATGTTGGCATAAACATTTTATTTTTAATTAATAATCCTATTTTTGGCTCACGACTAGGATCCTACATTGCATCTCTGCATACTAAGTAGGATTCTAGGTTGTACTGCAACCGATATTGAGCTAGGAATTAATTAAAACACATTTTACGGGCATATTTCATCCAGTAATGTGCAGAATGCACTGAAGGAGGTCCCAGTAAGCAAGCTACATGTGTTGGTTCCTCCCAGAATATCATTGTGGAGGTTTCCAAATTTTATTTCCAGGCAAAACTGAAAACAAGATGACGGCCATATGAAGTAGGAATTTCTCCATAAGGAGCAGGATTCCTACTTCATTTCATACAGCTATATTGAAGTGCCTACTGAGCATGCTCAGAAGCAATTTTTTCACATTTTTAAATTGCTATTACTTGAAAACTTCTTATTATTTTTTCACCAGACTAGCAAAAGGCACATCTGTGGGGTAGTCCCTTTCCACCCTGAAAATGTCAGACCCCAAAACCAAACTGTTTGGGTTGTAGGCAAGTTCAAAGAAAAGTCCCAGCAAAGTCAATGAGCGAAAACATGTTTTTTTCACCTCTCCGTAACTCAGAGACTGCACATCCAACTGGAACGTAACTTGCCACATCAAGAGACGTACCCCACAGGATGGCGCTTGCCTTATTTTGTGCAAATCTGATGAATGGTTGCAAAGTTATTAAAGTGTAAACATTTGAGTTTAACATTGAACAGCCTACTCAGCCCTAACTATAATATATTTATTTTTTATCAAGCTTTCACTTGTCCCCTGGCTCGTCCAACTGCACCCTCCCCCCGTCCTGTCCTGTCGCCAACCTTTTCATGGACTTATTGATTATTCACCACTTGACCAGGACCACGATAGTGGAAGGTGGCCTGCCATGTTGGTCGTGTGTGGGCCTGCGTGGCTGCGGGAGTGCCACTGCAGTGGCAGACTAGGGCTTTTTTCTCCAGCTCCTGGTTTTCTCCCCGAGAGTGCCCGTGTGTAACGATGCACATGCATGTGTACGTCATGTATGTGGACCTGGCATCCAATAGATACCCCTCTCCGCATCTATGGACTCCTGCTGTGCTGTCATCTGGTTTCCAGTAGGTGGCAGTCAAGTAGCAAAATGCAGAGCCCCCCTTCCCGAGGGAAGAGAGCTGTTCTTGGGAACGTCTAATCCTCCCTCAGCCATCCCCTGAGTGACCAGAGTCTTTTCCCAAATCCAGGTCACTGGCGTAGTGAGCGTCAGTGCTGCTGCTGCCCTTTCGAGCCACCAAAGGGAACTGTAATCGTGTTTTTTTTTTTAATATTGTCTTCATCTCCTGGTCACTGCTGCTGCACTGCTCTTCCAGGTGACCTCCCAGCCTCATTTACATCCCTTCTCTGTCTCTTATCCAGTCTCATGTGATTCACTGGGGACATTTCCTTCCTTGAGAGAGCAATTCCCTGGTGTGGTGTACTCCCTTGGGAGAACCAACAGCCTTTGTCTGCCTTGGGCCTGTTGGATATTTCCTACTTTCTGTTCTGCCCCCTGGGACAGTGCAGCTAGGGCTCCAAGATACAGCGTCCCTCCCCCATCACCCTCTCTGCACTATCACCTGTGATTACCTGCAGGTGGAAGTGTAGTAGTGAAAGTGCAGCCCTCTCTGTCCCCAGATGAGGAGAGCATGCGTTAACATGCTAGATCTTCTTTCCACTGTTTGGCCTCAATGACCTACACTTGCTTCTAAATTCTGGAAGCCAGCGTCGTAAGCGGCACTGCAGTCAGTTTTTGTTCCTGAAAGCAGCAGCGCAACAAGAAATGTTTTGTGGAAACGTTGCATGTAGTATCTAGCTACAGTTAATGAAAATAGCAGCATACCTGTTAAAAGTTGCTTTTCCTGCTGCTTCCTATCCAGTGCGGTATATCGTTTATTTTTCTGATCCTAACCCTAAACCTTGCCAAGCTTGCAATGGTATGCATATGCCACAGGAAGTAACCAGCTTGTTTACTAGAGAAAAAATGGAAGCATTAAAAAAAAAAATAGATAGATAGATAGATAGATAGATAGATAGATAGATAGATTCTGGTAGAACAAGCGGAAACAGAGCTGCCCTTTTGAGCCTGCTAGCTGATCCTGCATGTGATGGGGTGGGCATGACCCAGGGTGACTCCTGTGCCTAAGGGTATAAAGATGGTTTGGCTTGCTAGGAGTCCCCTTGTAAACAGCTGCAGCACAGCTGCCAGTCTTCTGTACATTTCCTGAGACAGTGAATTGAAACAGCAGTGTAAATGATCACCTGACACCCAGAGCGGCAGATCATATGTAGTCCCTTTACTGGGGGAAATTAGTTTATAACTGTCTCATTTAACTACATAGTCATCTTGTAATACACATCAGCCATCAAGCTTTAGCAGTTCATATCATGTATCCGTAATGATGGTTAACAGGGGTCTTCGGCAGCAGGTTCGCTAGCCCACAACACCACACACACCTCGGACTCTCCCGTCCTTTTTTCTGAAGCTTGGCTTACTAGTCGGAAAGTGTGAGGGGTTCTTCCTTATCCTCTATTCAAAACAGTCACAGTTCGGACTGGCTCAGGCATGAGCCTTCTTGCAGATGGCTAAAGATGTCATAACTACATTCTTCCATTCCTCCCTGGAGCAACGCCCTTTTGTAAATAGAGCCATTGCATGCTGAAATAATTTACCTGCTTCACTACACTTTATCAGTTCACAGAAATGCATTTGAAAAGGTGTTAAAGAGCTGGCCCTGTGGTGTGAAGGGCTGAGGTACTGGTGCCTTGCTTCCTGCCACACCGGTGAGCTGGTTTGGAAACTGACCAGGGTCACTCTAGGGGGCCGGCCAGGTGAGGGAGGGAGGATTAAGCATCCTAAGACAGCTCTCCTTCCGCTGGGGTCTGAGTCCTCCTTTGCCCACCACCCAGCAGACCAGCAGACGCTGAATTGTAGGTTCTGCGGGAGGGGGATGGCTCTCCCCTGGATCCTACCTCAGGGCAATATCCATGGGGATTCTCCCAGGTAAATCCCCAAGGATGGTGGGTAACTGAAAGAGGATGGGCGCAGACAGCTTAGTGGGAAAAACCTATATGGAAAGAAAAAAGGAAGGAGGGAAGGAGGCATCCTCTACATGTTTGTCTCATGCCTGACAACCATGCAAGATGTACATTATATATAGAATAATATATATAAAATAAATGATGGGCAAGTGTGAGTGGTAATTCAGTCGATGGGTTTTCCTGAATGTGAAAGTGAGAGTGAGTGAAGCACAATGGCAGCAGTGTGAAAAGAAGTCATGCTGGAGTTGGCTTTCAGTAGTGTGAGCACAGTTATCTGTCACTTTACAATAATCCACTGTTAGTCATTGACACGTAGCGATAATCCATGCTTAGAAATGGATTATTGCTACTTGTCAATCAAAAACCAGGGATTATCGTATTTGGAAAAGTGCTCCTGTCCATGGATTATTGGCTTTAGCCATACTATATTACCCGATAACCACACAGCCTGCCACGTGTTATCCCTTGCATATATTGCTTCCTTTAGGTCTTTTGTTCCGTGGTTAACTACTCTGTCTCTGAAGACATGCATCCTCACATAACCCCTAGTTGTGTGTTGGCTCTTGCGGTCAGGTAGTGAATTGGTATGGGCTGTCTTCCCCTCTCAGCTAGGGCAGATATAAAAGTCTGAGAGTATGAGGACATGCCCCTTATCCCATAATCCTCAACCTTGTCAATCTGTCCTTCAGAATTGAGACAGCTCCTGCCTTGCAGGGACTTTGTTTTTCTTTTCATGTATTTATTTACGGATGTATTTTATTTATTTGAATGTCGATGACCGGCTAGGCCCACTGAGACAGGACTGTCCCTTTTTCAGGGGCGACTTAAAATTATTTACATACATTAAGTGAGAAGCAAATACACAAACTTTACAGAGTAGAAAATATTACAGAAGTCATCATATACAAAACATACAGCATATTAGTTGCAATCAATTACAGCTTCTCTTGGATTTATTATGTCCCCAGCAGTTGAAGAAAGCACAGCCCTTACGGGTAGGATATGCCCCATGTTTCTACTGCTTTGAACAAACAGAAAAGGATTCCCTTCATCCACCTTATCCAATCCCTTTAACAATTTAAAAACTGAAATCCTGTCTCCTCCTCTCAGCTTTCTTTTTTCAGGGAAGCCACACGTAGTCTGTCTTAAAATTTTCCCACAGCATAACCTCTCCATTCCCTTAAAATCATTTTACTTGTTCACTGCTGCACCTTTATTCTTACCCCCATATTCTTTATTCCTAACAGCATTTGCATGAAAACAGGATCTTTGAGTCTTCGGTTTCATCTCTTGCTTCTTTCCCTTGGCAGAACTTCTAACCTTGGTCTACTAGTCTCTCTGTATTCTGCACCTGATTGGAAAAGTCCCCTGTTGGAGCTCAGGGTCTAGTAGTATTCGAGCTCAGATGCAGACTACAGCAGTTCTGTGAGGAGACTGAAGGAAAGTCCCTTTGTGTTTCCTTCAGTGCAACCAGTGCAGGATAATGTACAATGCAGAAGCAAGCCCTTTAAAATGAGAAAGGGAAACTCGTACACTTGTGTCAAGGGAGTGAGGCACATCCTTGTGAGAGCTGTAAGGTCACATGACACACAAATGGTGTTAGTTGTGGATTATCTCCCGGACGCAAGAAAAAGGTTCACATACCCATTGCTGACAGTGCAATACTGGGGACTAGGACTCATACCCAATGCTGACAGTGCAGTACAGGGAAGGGGGGCATACATAGGACTAGGGCTTGTACCCAATGCTGACAGTTCAGTGCAGGGGTAGGGCAGTGGACATACCAAGGACTAGGGCTTACACCCAGTGCTGACAGTGCAGTACTACAGTAGTGGAGGGCCCTATACTGGGGACTGGGACTCTAACCTGTGCTGACAGTGCAGCAGGGGGAGAAGATACCAGGGACTAGGGCTCATAGCCCTGGAAGATAGTGCAGTACTAAGGGGGAGGGTCCTGTACCAGGGACTAGGGCTCATACTCAGTGCTGACAGTGCAGTACTTGGGAGGGTCACGTACAAGGGACTAGGACTCATACCCAGTACTGATAGTGCAGTGCAGGAAAAGGGGGGGGCTACAGAGGATTTGTCTCATACCCAGTGCTGACAGTACATTACTAGGGGAGGGTACCACACGGGGGGCTAAGGCTCATATCCAGTGCTGATAATGCAGTATGGGGAGGAGGGTCCCATACCAGGGACTGAAGCAGTTACCCAGTGCTGACAGTGCAGTATGGGGGGTCCATACCAGGAAATAAGGCTCATATCCAGTGCTGACAGCTCACAGTGGGGGATTTCAGGGACTGAGGCTCATACCCATTGCTGACAGTGCAGTACTGAGGAGGGTCCCGTGCAGTACTGAGGGGTCCCATACCAGAGGCTAAGGCTTATACTCAGTGCTGACAGTGCATTATGGGGGTGAGGGTCCTATAATGGGGGCTAAGGCTCATACCCAATGCTGATAGTGCCGAACGGGGGGGTGTCCTATACCAGGGCCTAAGGCTCATAGCCAGTGCTGACAGTGCAATACATGTAGGGGAGGGTCCCATACTGGAGACTGATTCTGATACCCAGTGCTGACAGTGCAGTATAGGGAGGGAAGGGTTGCATGCTGGGGAATGGGGCTCATACCTAATGCTAACAGTGCAGTACTGGGGAGGGTTCCACACCAAGGACAAAGGCTCATACCTAATGCTGACTGGGTAGTACAGGCTGGTGGGGGGTGGTCCCACACCAGGAACTAAGGCTCATACCCAGTGCTGACAGTGCAGTACATGGAGGAGGGTCCCATTTCAGGGACTAAGGCTCATACCTAATACTGACAGTGCAGTATGGGGATGGGAGGGTCCCATACAAGGGACTGAGGCTCATACCTAATACTGACAGTGCAGTACTGGGGGGTGTCCCATACTGAGGGGGGCCTAAGGCTTATACCCAGTGCTGACAGTGCAGTACTGAGAGGGCCCCATACCAGGTACTAAGGCTTATACCCATTGCTGACAGTGCAGTACATGGAGGAGGGTCCCACCAGGGACGAAGGCTTATACCTAATGCTGACTGTTCAGTACATGTGTGTGTTTGGGGGTCTCACACCAGGGACCAGGCTCATACCTAATACTAATACTAATACATATCTAATACTAACAGTGCAATGCAGGGGATGGGAGGGTCCCATACAAAGGACTAAGGCTCATACCTAATGCTGACAGTACAGGTGTGGTCTATAGACCACCAGCCCAGGAGGAAGAAACAGATAGGGAGCTGATGCTAGCCATCCAAAGGATGGCAGACAAGGGTGAGGTAGTACTGGTTGGAGACTTCAATATTCCAGGCGTGGACTGGAGCATCCCAGCAGCAGCATTAACTAGGAGCAGATTTATCCTGGACTCCTTCAGGGTGTCTTCCTCAAGCAACTGGTCATGGAACCAACTCGCAGAAGGCAATACTGGACCTTGTGCTCACAAACGGGACAGTGTGATGGGGTAACAGTGGGGAGCACCTGGGGAACAGTGACCACCAGTCATTGTGGTTTGAAATCACAGAAAGAGCAGAACCAAACCACACAAAAACACGTATCCTGGATTTTAGGGGGGCAGACTTTGGGAAAATGGGGAGATACTTGAAAGAGGCATTAAGGGGAATGGGACAGGAATCAGGGGTTGAGGAACAGTGGGCAGTATTTAAAATGGTGATTACAAGAACAACAGAATTATGCATTAAGCAGGTTAGCAAAAGGAAAAGGAAGAGGAGACCATTATGGTTTTCCAAAGAGGTAGCAAAGAAAGTGAAAGCCAAAAAGATTGCATTCAGGCAATACAAAAAGACACAGGCAGAAGGGGATAGGGAAAAGTACCAGGAGAAGCAAAGGGAGGCAGGGAGGTCAGTAAGGGAAGCCAAAGCTCAGACAGAAGAACACATTGCAAAATCAGTTGGTAGAGGGGACAAAACCTTTTACAGGTACATAAGTGAAAAAAGAAAGACAAAGGCAGGGATAGTGAGACTGAAGGGGGAGGGGTGGGGCGGCTGGAGGATGACAGCAGAAGCTTGATATATTGAATAGGTATTTTGCCCAGTCTTTACTGGAGGTGAAGAGGAGGGTAAATGGTCTGAAGGAGTACAAGGGGTGAGAATGGTGCAGAAATGGACACAAGTCCCTTTACGAGAAAGGGTCTCAAGGAACTGGAAGTATAAGTTGATAAAACAATGGGCCAGATGGGGTGCACCCCAGGGTCCTTAAAGAACTAAGAGAGGTGGTGGCTGAACCTCTGGCTATCCTGTTTAGCCGATCACTGGAAACAGGGGAGGTACCCAAAGACTGGAGGACAGCAGATGTAGTCCCCTTATACAAAAGTGGGAACAAAGAGGAAGCGGAGAACTACAGACCAGTCAGCCTCACCTCGATAGTGGGAAAGATCATGGAAGCACTACTGAAGGAGAGATTGGTGGAACATCTGGTTGTCAATGGACTACAGGACCCAAGGCAGCATGGTTTCACTGGGGGAGGTCATGTCAGACCAACCTCATTCAATTTTTGACTGGGTGACTAGGGAGGTGGATCAGGGAGGGCAGTGGACATGGCCTATCTGGACTTCAGCAAGGCCTTTGACACTGTGCCACATAGAAGACTATTACACAAACTGGGAATATGGGTGTGGGCAGGACAGTAGTGTGGTGGGTAGGTAACTGGCTGGGTGGCAGGACACAGAGTGGTGGTAAATGGCGGTCACTCCACAGAGGGAAGAGTGACCAGTGGGTACCACAGGGATCAGTGCTGGGACCGATCCTATTCAACATCTTCATCAGTGACATTGCACAGGACCTAGAAGGCAGAATTTCACTGTTCGCTGATGACACAAAGCTCTGTAACAGAGTAGACACACGGAGGGTGTAGACAGAATGAGAAGGGACCTGCAGAAACTTGAAGAATGGTCAGGGGTTTGGCAGTTGAAATTCAATGCAAAGAAGTGCAAGATAATGCATATGGGGCACAAAACCCTGGCACAATATATCAGTTGGGGGGTGAGGATATAGCATGCACCAAGCAGGAAAGGGATCTTGGGGTTATCATCTCTAGATGACCTCAAGGTAGGGAAACAGTGTGACAAGGCAGCAGGTAAAGCAAATAGGATGCTGGGATGCATAGGCAGGGGCATCACCAGCAGGAAAAGGGAGGTCATAATTCCGCCTATACAAGACACTAGTGAGGCCCCACCTGGAGTACAGTGTACAGTTCTGGAGACCATACCTACATAAGGACATAGACAGGGTAGAGAAGGTCAGAGGAGGGCAACAAAGATGGTGCATGGATTGCATCACAAGTCCTATGAAGACAGGTTGAAGGAACTGAACATGTACTCCTGGAGGAGAGGAGGAGAGAGGATATGATGGAGACATACAAGTATCTCACAGGGAGGAACAGGGTGCAGGAATACACTATTTTTAAGCGAAAAAGATGTTCCAGGACTAGAGGGCATGGGATGAAGTTGGAGGGAGGACGATTCAGAGGAAACATGAGGAAGAATTTCTTCACAGAACGGGTGGTGGACAAGTAGAACACCCTGCCAGAGGAAGTGGTGGGGGCTGAAACAATCACAGGATTTAAGAATGCATGGGATAGACATAAAGGAATTCTGGAGGTCAGGGGTAAGGGGCAACAGACTTCTAGGAAAACATAAACTGAACTTACAAGCTCAAATGGGCAGACTGGGTGGGCCATAGGCCCTTATCTGCCGACACTGTCTATGTATCTGTGTATCTATGTAGTATGGGAGGGAGGCATATGTGGGGGCTACAGCTCATTCCCAATGCTGACAGTGCAGTACAGGGATGGTCCCATACCAGGGACTAAGGCTTATTCCCAATGCTGACAGTCCAGTACAGGGAGGGTCCCATACCAGGGACCAAGGCTCATTCCCAGTGCTGACAGTGCAGTTACGTGGTGGTGGGGGAGGCTCCCATACTAGTGACTAAGGCTCTTGCCTAATGCTGACAATGCAGTATGGGAGATGGGGACATGCCATAGAGTGAGGCTCGTACCCAATGCTGGCACTACTTCTGTTTGTTTGTTTTTTTATCTTGCATACATTTCCCCCCCCACTCCTAAAGGTGACTGGCTGAGGTTTATTGGAGGCAGCTGCCATTGTAATTTAGTGACACTGTACTCCAACAAGGCACTGTACAGCATTAAGTCCTAGTAAAATCACCAACTCAGAAGATAGGAGGGGCAGTGCAACCTTACCTAGCAGCCCCATAACTTCGGGAGAAAGTAAGCTAAAACAGTGATGTAGATCCCACTGCTGCTGTAGCTGCAACAGCCGGTCGTGTTTAAATATACTTATTGTCTTGCTTCCACGGGGAATTTTAGGTTTAAAATAATACAGCAACATTAGGCCTAAACCGCTGTGTGCAGCGCCATGTGCATGCCGCCTTGTGACATCCTCACCCAGTTCAGAAGTCTTCTCCCATGGGGTTTTGTCACTACTGGCTCCGAGACCAAAGATTAATGCTCTATGGATAAAATTGATTGTTAGAAGATCTCCTTAAAATACCTGTGTTCTTCTGTACTTGTGAAGGAATTGCATTCCACAGGATCAGAGCCAAGAATGAAACAGATCTGTGCATACGCCGGCCCAGTGGCGCTGAGGCACTGGACGCCTTACCTTGCGTTATGCCGGCGACCCGTGTTCGGGAACAAGCACGGGCCACCGGGGGCTGGCAGAGTGGGAGAAGGATTGAGCATCCGAAGGACTGCTCTCCTTCTCTGGGGAGGGGGGACGTCAGTGTTCGGCACGCGACTGGCCCCCAGTGGAAGAGGGACGGAGATAGGGCAGATGCCTGGAGGAGCGCCGGACGACACGCGCCGCCTCTCGCTGGCGCCATTCCACGCCTCTCCGCAGGGGAGAAAACAGAAAACGTGAGTCCTCGATTATTTCAAACCCCACGAGCCACAAGTTGATCATCTGTTTTCAACAGCTTTGTTTAAAAGGCCAATCCAGTGGGCAAGCAGTAGCCCATCTTGATGCCATGCAGGTAGACTGAGTTTGGGGAGCAGACTGGGGACTGCAGTCAGAGCTTTGAGTAGTGCTGCATTTGACATCACGTCCCAGCCTGAGTGGAGGTACCAATGCCCACCACCACAGCAGCCCTGTATTGCATCCCTGGCAGTAAGCTCCACTGTAAGGGCAGGACCTGGCGCCTCACTGCCTGCAGACACAGTGCAACAGTAACAGTGAATACACAGCATCAGGGAGGTGGGGGTCAAGGGGTTGAAATTGAAAAATAACACAGCGTGGCCTGATGGTACAGCGGGTAATGCATTGCGCTCCGTGCCAGAGACCTAAGTTTAAAATGAATTCAGGGTGGCGCTGCCATTTAGCAGCGCTCCAGCAGCGGAGGAATGATGCTGTGGCTCTTATGCTGCAGTGAACCCTAGTGTGAGACAAGCAGCTTGCCTCTTCCGTTGTGGTGGCACTGCTATGTGTGAGGCCTGAGGGAACATTGCCCAAACCTGGTGAGGTGGCAGGGTCTGGTAACAAGAGAAAACCTAAAAGAACTCCAAAAACAACAACAAAAAGCGGTGTTTTCCAGGCCACTTGTATGATGGCTGTGGAAATCTTGGGCCCATATCGTGGGATCCCCACCTGCCCGTGGGGAGGGGGGACAGGTGGGGCTGGGAGGTTGCTTGCACAAGGAACAAAATGAATGGCAGAGGTGGAGACCTGGGGTGCACAAAGCTGTATGGCAGAACCAAGGAATAAATAAATAAAAATGGGAAAATGTCCCTCTGTTGTCAGCATGATGGCAGCGTATTTTGGGCCTTGCGTGGACCAGGTTGGCTACCACTGTGTGAAGATTGCATCAGTGATGGTGTTCAGGCTGGAAGTATGTTCACAGGGTCCCCTCAGTGTTAACATTTTGGCACACATGGAAGTGTTGTGGGGTGGGGTAAAGAAAAGATTTACAACATTCAGCAGTGTTTTTCCATCTTTGTTTATCTCCTTCATTTTCGGCTGCCCTTCTGTATGACCCTCCGAGCCTGTCACCCCAGTATCACGGGACTTACCTTCAGCCCGGTCGCGGATGCGGAACCTCTGGAGGGTTAGGCGTCGTCCTGCCACCAGGGTTTTTCCTCCGTTATTTCCCTTTCTCTGTTGCTGGGGCGCACAGCTAAACGTGTGCGGAGGCGCACATCAGCAGAAGTCCTACAGCACCCTCCCCTACCAGGCACCCAACAGACCTGTACCACCCGCAAGCCTCCACCTGGGGGCGGTCATTTGGCGGGAGCACCAGTCCTCCCTCCTCAGGAGAGGAGAACTGTCCCCCGGACGCTCGGTCCTCTCCCTCCCCAGCTGACCCCCGGTGGCCTGCTCGCACCACGAACACGGGTCGCTGGCGTAGCAGGAGGTAAAGCATCGCTGCTTCAGCCCTCCACACCACTGGGGTGGCTTTCAACAGTGGTTTTAAATACATACTATGAAATGGGTAGAAATAATGTTGACATTTGATTGGCTAGGAGGTTCTTTCAGCTGGGCTGTTATCCCAGCACAGCCACCCTGCTGAAAATTGCTCACAAATATATGTTTAAAAATACATCCAATTTACTAAAAAAAGAACTCTGCATTTCATAATCACAGTGAGGCACTCCAGGGTGCATTATTTATTTTTTATTTATTTAGTTTTTGTTGACCGGGTAAGTGCACTAGACAAATCTTGCCTATTTTCAGGCACAACCCGGGGGAAGGGGATACAGATGAATGCCAACTGACCTTGAACCAGATTAAACCGTTGGTAGTATTTTTAGTGAATAGTGGGCTAATGGCCCTTCTTGGGTGGTGGAAGCACTCAGCTTCACCTTGTGCTTCAGTTCACCCAAGGTGGGCTGTTACCACACCATTATGCACCCCCTGTCATGCCTTATTGCTTAAATATTGCAACAGTGCATCTGCACACTGCCAGCAGTGCCTTTTTTCCCAGAGCTTTTCTCTCTAGCCATGTCCATCAGGGATATACTTTGTTCCGCCCATAAACTTCTGTTCTCTAGGGTCCCTGCCCTCTCAGCATCCTCCATGGTCCGTCCCCCCACCGTCCCCGCCTCCTCTATGAGGCAGTCCACTGTGTAGACTAAGACCCAGTGTCATTTGGCACTAGGATTCATGAGAGACCTCGGAGCCCAGGCTGTCATATAGATAGTTAAGTTTTTTTCCTCCCTAGTGTTCACTCTGCTTCCTTCCTGCTCCCGTGGTGTGGGCGTAGCATATCAAGTGGCCTTGGCATGCGCAGTGATGTCCTGTGGATGGAGCAAGCCTCTAGCGCACCACAGAGGCTGATGTGGCACTGGAGTTTAACACCATCCCTTCCCAACCGTAGTGCACTGCCAGTGGCGGCTGCTGCCCTCAGGCCTGCCTCCCAATACAGTGGCCCGCACTCACTCCCAAACCCTGGCCGCCTGCAGTGTAGTGAGTTGCATTGCCGTTGGGCCATCGCGGTGGCCCCTGCAGGCAGTGATACCATGTCTGGTGTGTATTGAGTACCACATTTCAAATGTTACAACATCTGCCTGACTGTGCTGGGTTTTGTTTCATGCCCGACTCCCATCCCTGCTCTGGAGGAGCCCAAAAAGCCCACTCAGATTCCAGGGAGAGGTCTTGGCTAGCTGGGCTGTACCAGCGTCAACTCCTTCCTGTTTAATGGACCAGACAAGCTCTCATGGTTGCCAAATTCTGTTCTCCCCACAATGAACTGGATCTGAAGGATTCTTGCGTTGTGTCATAGTAGCCGACTGTCTGATGATGCAGAGAGGAGCAAGCTGCTTCTGGCGAAAGATTGGGCAGCACACCAAGGAGCTGATGGCAGATTGGGCCTGCCACAGGAGAAAGAACTTTTTTTTGGGGGGGGGGGGGTTCAAAACATTTTTTTGCTTCCGAATTCTTTGTATCAGAGACTTTGTCCCAGCCACTGTCCCATCAGACTTAACCAGTGTGAATGTACATCTTTTGCAGTTCTCCCAGAAGGCTGGTCAAGGGTGTTGGGATTTGTTGAGAAGCTTGAGGGCACAGCCTTCATCAGTCTACATGCTGAAAACAGTGTTGCTCTAGAGAAGTAAAGACAAGTGGGGTGGTTTAAAAATAATCCCAAGCTACATTTAAAATTGTGGCAGTTAGACCAGGTTGTTATGGCAACTTGAGTTCCACATTCGATTATCTTGTGCATAGTTGGGGGGGGGGGGGTTTACAAACCTTGATAAAGCAAGTTAAAGCTGGAAAGTAGACTTCTAGTCGAACTGGTTAACCCTTTCACATTTGCTGTACATTGCCACCAAAATGGGGGCCTAACTCCCAATAATTTTTTTTTTTTACTTATTATAGTTTTGAGGACGGTCTGCCAGCTCAGAGGTAGGGCTCCCACTTGGAATGCCAGTGACCTGAGTTCCGCAACAAACTCAAGTTGCTAGGGGTCAGCTTGGGGAGGATTGGGTGTCCCAGAGGATGCTCTACTCTAGGGAGGGAGGGCAGCTGTCTCCTTTGCAGTACCGCCACCTGGGTGATCATAGGTGACAGTGCATATTGAGCAGCTTACAGGGCAGGGGGACACAGGCTAGTTAATGTGCTAAGCACACTTCTTCATGTAGCTTGCAAACCCTAGCATACTAATGGCCCAAAGGAGTCTGAAAAGTGGTAAATCCCTGGCCAACAGCAGGATTAAGGTATAGCCTCCCATAGACCCACACCAGTAACATGGCGCTCCTCGGGATTTGGATCATGACATGCAGCAAGAGTTGGGGGAGCTCTGTCACTCCCCCGTTGGGGGGGAAGCCATGGGAAACCAGAGTCAAGGTAAGTCTTCAAGGAGCTGGGTGATGGGGCTGGGGAGGCTGGAACAGAAAAGGGCATGGCTGGTGTCCAAGGGGCATAAAGAAAGTACCTTAAGCAGCCCCTTCCTCCAGTCAGGTGGGTGAGCAAGTAGAATGCCTTTGCAGCTCACTCAGAGACTGGCAAATGAAGGTCGGCTTCAGCGCCAGGTAGCCTGGTCCCACCCTCTGGGGGTAGCCAAGTGCCTCACTGCCACAGTATGCTGGTCTTCCACGTCAATTCTGAGATTGCACAACAACTGGTCTTACGGGCAGCCATGCAATGTACTACCACTGCACCCCTCCCCAGCATGGTGGGACAGATCAGGTAGCCAACTCAAAAAAAAAATGGTTTGGTTACCAAATTTTTAAATTTACCAACCAACTGGTTACTTGCCCACTTGGAGGCAGTATGGCATAGTGGTTTAAGGCTCTGAGCTGCAAACCTGGAGACCTGGGTTTGAATCCCACAGCCCCCATTTGTATACTGTGTGAAACTGAGCAAGTCCCTTAACTTCCTTGTGCTCCCAGGTCACACCTGGAATCAAGCTTCAGCTTAGTGTGCCTCTCCTGGTTAAACAATTTCCCCTACCCCCTTAAAAATGATGACTCCCAAAATATTGATTCGACCACAGGATATGAAAGCTAGTGGCCCAGACCTGACCACTAGCTCACAAACTGTCTCACCCTGCCCCCTAGTTTTGTTACTTTTTGTCCCTCTTAAATTTCAGAAAGAGACTAAACTAGCAATCTGAAAATCAAGTAGGAAATTTTAACTGCAGGGCCCCCAGCATTTGATTCCGTGAACTTATGTGTGACCCTGGTCTCCTAGGTGACAGAGAAATGTGCTCGCCAAGGTATGGTGCAGACCCTCCTTTATTGTTTTTAAAGCAATTTTCTGTCTGTAGTTAAACATTTCAAAATATATAGACACAATTTGATTACATTCCATTCATTTCTCTATTTCTTCAATACCTATGAGAATCTAAATGAATGAATATTTGAGATATTTTTGTTGGTGACTAGCCTAAAGTGAAAATGTATTAATTTAGACTCGTGCCAGCAAATATTCTCATCTCAAGCCTGTCGTGAGTGGAATACCTAACCAATGGGAGAGCAGCTTGCATACTGCTTTATGACATCACAGATGCTCTGTGGTACATTCTGAGTACAGCAGTTTAAAGAGCAGCTAACCCCTCCTATGAAAAATATATTTAGACACAAGTCTTATAGTGCATAGTGAAGGTTTGTTCTGCATGGATTTCCATGGACGCTGAAATGTTGTTGTACCACAGTTCGGAGGTCATGGAACACAGTTGTACCCTTCTGTGGTACAGTAACGTTCTAACTGATCAGAAATCTTCGTGGCAAATGGTGGTTCACACAGCACTGTCACGTGCACAGCACTCAAAGTTCTAAACCGAAACTGCCAGCATGTTCACTGCTGTGACGGAGCACTGTGAAAACACTTCTGTTTAAAAAACAAAAAAACTATACACTTAAAAAAATACTGATTGGGTAAACACATGACCAACCAGCCTGTGCTGCTGCCTTGGGCTTCTGATTACGTCCGATCTCTCGAGCTTCTCTTGAGGCCTGATGTAGTTAGACCCTCCTCTGAAGCACCGCTGGTTGTGCATGGTTGCCCAATCAGAATTCTCTATTTATGCAATAGGTGTAGGTGGACAAACAGTTAAATAAATGTGTTTATTTTCACGGGTGTTAAATCATAGAGCCACCATTTATTTAACACACTGCCATCAGTCATCCCCCCTCCTACTGGCACCACTTACAATAACCCATACTTTCAGTTTCATTTTTTGTCAGTCACACGCACCTCTCATACAAGATAAGTAAATTCTATGATTTAATAGAATAAAAAAAAAAAGAAGAATGCCACTGTTAAATGTATGGAGTGACCATGACATTCAACATCTATCTCTATTGAAGCACCGGCAACAAGTACTTTGGAAACAGATTTCCAATCTTCACGTAAAAGCACTTTCCCTTTCTACAGCACACTGCACTTTCCAACATCCATTTTTTTTATGTAAAGACTTGCCCTGTATTTTTTTTTTCTCAGTAAAATTCTGCCCCATTTTTTTTTTTTTTTTTCTGAAAGAAAAACAAACTTTTTTAGAAAAACCCTACCAGAGGGAAGCCGCATACTGCTTTCCTGTCTGGCCACACTGCTTACGACGCCAAACTCCTTTCCAGCTCGCACCTTCTCTGGCCTCCACAACTGCCGAACTGGCACACACACACACACACACACAGGCTCAACCAAATAAAAGACGGGGCGTGTTCTGACAAACTCCGCAGGATGAACCAGATAAAACATAACAAACAAAAAAATAAGGAACTGCAACAAAAATGAGCAGAGCCACAACCAACCTAGCAGGACCTACTCTTCACCTTCAGTCACGAACATAAGATCAACCAGATCAAATGACATAAACGTGGATCAACCACACAATATACAGTATTCTTACTCAGCAAAGTTCCAGTAACTTGCAGGATCAACCAGATATTTAAAATAAAAACAAACCACTACACAAGTCTCACGAGTTAGCTTTGGTAAATGAAACAAACCGTCACCATGTTTTTTTTAAATCCTCCCAAAAGCCATTCTCCACCAATAGGAATGCACGCATAAGTGTACAAGTGTCGCCTCCTAACAACCACATTACCAACCCTGACAACCAGCCCTAAACCACGCAGTAACATACAGATGATGATAAACAATCCCTCCCTTTTACACACTCTTAAAACTCTATCCCTATTGCATAAATTGGATATGCAATGGAAACCTCATGGAATACATGATTTATCTGCACTCGAGCAGTTTGACCTTGGACACCTCACTCGTGGCTTATGCCACTTGTGAGGCTACCTGAGGTCAAACTGCTCTTCTGCAGATAAATCATGTATTCCATGAGGTTTCCATTGCATATCCCCTATATATTTAACATTAGTTTTGTATTTTCTCCTCCTCATTATTGGACTACTGAGTTAATTTGCTTGGAACATAAACTTTGTTCCTTAAAGGGAAACTCCTATTGAGTCCCTAAGTGCAGCAGCGGCTACGGAAACACCCAATTAAGGCTTTTAACATAAAAGTAAATTTTTTCATTACCTGGTTCCTGGAATTTTAATTGTAACCCCCTTGTTACCCGGGGTTACTAGAATCCCAGTAAGACCTAGTGGTAGGCAGGAAGGCAGCTGTGAAACTCTAGTTAAATGGATTTCACACAGTCTCTCTCTGTTCTCGGTCTCAGCTGAGACTGAAGTATGACATCACCATAGAACTATTGCAGCTGCATGAGCCACAGTGGAATCTGCAGAAGGGAGTTAGAGTAGAATGTTGGGAGGTTTGAACAGTAGTCTGTAGTCAGTTGGAGTTTGGAGCTTGTTGTAAGAGGAGCACAGCAGCTCTGTGCTAGGCTCTTGGAGCCTCAGCCGTGAAATAGGGCTACAATTAGGGAAAGGTGTGTGTTTCCACCTAAAGAGAGACACAGTTAGCTATTTTTAAAGTGGTGGAGACTGCTGGTTAGGGTCTCTGTGCCCCATCCCTGAGGGGATGGGGCAGGAAGGTTTGCCTGCATATCCAGGGGCAACCCCCCTGGCTACTGCTAGTGAAGAAGCTGCCTTATTTTGTCCAAGAGTCTGGGAAACAAGAAGATTTTGTGATTCGCCTGTGGGGCACCTGCAACGGGAGGGCGAGTTCTGCTCTTCCTAAAGGGCCCATGTTTCACCCTGTACTTGTGTTAAAGTGGGGATTGGACTACTGAAGTAGTGGGAGGCCTAGGGTAATAGGCTTAGCCAAAAGTATAAGTATGTTCAAGTCCAGCACATAGGGCAAGTCAAGACATGTAGAGGAGATGTGACATACGTCTACCCAGTAGTCTACATTGCCAAGCTTTCAAAAGAGTTGTTTAGTTTCCAGAGAAATGGCTGGGTATGGATTGTGGGAGCTGGAGGTGGGAGACTCCACATCTTTAGTAACCAGGTCCACCTCTATGGATTTGCTCTGTGGATTTCTACTTTGCCTCATGCACTTGGCCAGTGATGAGGGAAGTACCCAGATGTGGGATGGAAGGAAAATTCCCTCTAGGAGTCGAAGGCTCTAAGGTGGTTTGGGGAGCCACCAATAGGAAAACTGGTTCATTCCCAAAATGGACCATGGATCAAGTGGCCGGCGGGGGAGCCAGGCCATGGGGAAAACCCAAGTAGTGTACAAGTCGGGCTGTGTACCCAAAGTTGCGTGCAAATCCGGGCTGTGTGCCTGGTGGGTTCAGAGCCTGAGGGCTGAAATGTGAAGAAGTGTTCTGTTGTCTCTGATCTGCATTACCAGGAATGTAGCCCCGTGGGGGTCCGTCTATGCTTTGTTTGTTCAGTTTGGATGTGGAAAAAAGCCACACTGTAGAATCCCATTCCTGGTTTTGGACATTACAGTTATTGCTTCCTGTGTTCGGATTTACTTGGGTGCCCCTGTGCACAGTAGCCAAACCTAGGCCCCCTGTGCCGAGTAACCTAGTCCTCCCCGAACCCAGTCCCCACCAGGTACTGCTGTCAGCTTCAACAGCATGCCACCTGTCATTTTGCAAAAAGGCAGGGGTCCGGGGGTTATATAATTAAAAAGATCTGCTTGCTTCATAATGGCAACAGAGCCCTGGGTGAAAATCTCGTGGCCCCTCCCCCCGGTGACTTCTGCCATAAAGGTTATGCTAATGAGGGCTACCAGCAAATAGCAGATTTAATTTCTGCAGCCTCTGCCGGACTTAGGGACTCAATAGGAGTTTCCCTTTAAGAAAGAATCTGCTCTACTTGCTTATTTCCCACCTGAATTCATAATACTCTGCTTATGATATCATAGTTATTACCACGGCAACAGACTGTGATGTCACAGCACAGAATTATGACTTTAAGTTGGGAATAAGTCACTGGAACAGATGAACCCTAAGGGATAAAGATCTGTTTTTGTTAGAATTTCATCAGTTACAAATAATGTGAAAGAGAAATCTATAGAAGAAATATGAAATACAAGCTGAATTGTGTCTGAATATTTTTATGTTTCCAAAAGTTTCCCATAGATGTAGGCAGCTGTCTAATCTTCATTTTATTTTATTTAAGTTTTGGAATTACAGTACCTTTGTGCCAGAGACTCATTTATGAAGGTTCCATTTCGAGAGTACAGGGACAAACAGATAATACAACAACATACAATAATTCATAAAACGTCAAACAACAATTCAAGTTGGGTGATACAGAGAGTACAGAGTCACAATTTTAGATTGTTATAGAGTTAACATTAACAGAGTTTCCAAGCATGTTACAGAGTTGGTTACAACAATAGCACCTACAGATAAGTTGCCGGAGCATTAAAAGCAGTTGGGTAGCATGGACGTCGACAGGTGTATGCAGTATACGCTACTGCGTGCATTTAATTTTTACCTGGGGTAGCAAATCCTCCTAGTTATGTGCTGCAACAAGCACGTCCTGACTTGGACACACCATTCCCTCATGCTGTGCCAGTTAAATGTGCATTTTCCAATGGGTGGGGGCAGGAACATGACCAGCAACATTTGGAATGGTTTCCCGTAGTTGGAATCCTCCAACTTCCATATGCCAGCAGCGGTAAGCCTCCAAGATTCCTACCGAACCCTGAACCATAGGGTCAGTAGGGATTTTCAAGTAATCAGCGCCAGCGTCACTCCGAGCGCTATGGGGTGGGGGGGTGCAGTAGAACAAAGGACATCACCGGATGCTGTTATGACATGTTACACACAAAGCCAGTATGGGAATTAATGGGAGAGGAACTGGCTTGGCAGAGAATCACAGCAGAACTTTTCTTTTTTTTTGTTTGCATTTTTAGCCAAATCAGTGTGGCAGTATCGAAATCCGGATGACACTGCAAGCACTGAATGGAGGAAACAAAAACTGTGTGACCAGGTTAAAAAACAAACAAAAAAAAACAGGTAGATGGCATAATACTACTGCCTTGGAGTTTTTGTGGTGGGAGGTGGGTCCATGGGCCTTTTAAATAGTGGTGGCCATGGTCCAGACAAAGCCAGGTGTATTATGTGGAGGGACACAAAGGGGAGGGCGGGAAGGAATCTAATCAGCCTTCAAAAGTTTGGGGGTGGACATCACAGAAAGGGAGCTGTTACAATCTATTCAACTGACGATAACTGGCACAGTCTTAGGCTACTTGCTGGAGTTACATAAAACCTTTAGGGTGTTGCTGCCATTGGAGCTGGAAAAAGGTATGTAAGGAGGCTAGACAAATAGGTGCCCTCCCCCTGATCTGCTTAGAAAGTGATCACAGTGAGTATTGTGAAAAAAGGAAAGCAGTCAAATGACCCGGATAGTTACTGCCTTTTTTTTTATTTATTTATTTAACCTGTTAGATGGGTTGAGACACAGGGCTAATTTTTAGCCATGCCTAGGATCCATGTTGAAACAAGATACAGATGTGTAAGAGATTAAAACGTATGTACAATTATTTCAGATGTATGTACTGTACTTACATGCAGATCTCTGTTGTCTGTAGACTACAACATACTGGCAAGATCCTTGCACTGAGGTTCAAGTCTGTTGATTCTGCCAGATCTTGTGCACCAGAACCAAGTGGGCTTTGTAAAGAACCACAAGGCCTATGACTAAGTCAGATATCTAATTGGTCTCATGTATGGAGCTCAGAGCTCCACTTCACCAATAGCAGTCATATCACTCGGCAGTGAGACGGTGTTTGATTGGGTGCAGTGGGGCTATTCCATGCCATATTCCATTTTGGCCTGTATGACACTTTTGTCTCATGGGTTCAGATACTATATGCAGGAGTTCTGGCCGTGCTATCGACTAATGGGCTATCTTATACCACATTTAAAGTTGGGCAAAGGCAAGAAGTAGAGTTATTTGTTCTGGCCTTAGAGACCCCCTGGCACTCCTTCTCTGGAAGGCCCAGGAATCCAGGGGCTTGAGTCTTTTTAATTATTTCTCGGCCATAAGCAGCTATAAAATCAATTGGGACAATCTGGAACTGCTCCTGTTGAAAGATTATTGCCCTACTACTATGTTCGCCCCACCCCCACCCCCTTCCCCGCTAGGCTTCAAAGGAGAGCATCACATACCTAGGCCTGGCACTACATAGAGAGACAATGAGTTCATTAACAAACGTTATACCTCTTACACAAAATTTAAGCCCAGCTGGCAAATGGAGTAATGAAGCTCTCCTTTTAGTGGAAAGTATTGGCACTGAAAATGAGCATTGTACCAGAGATCTTGTGCCTCATCTCAGCCATCCCTGCCAAGTTTTTAAAATAATTGATAGCAAAGTGAGCAGCTTTTTTTTGGGGGGCAAGAATAAAACTGGCAAAACTTCAGCTCCCTCAAGATGGAGGGCAGTCAACCTGCTTCATGTTATGCAGTATTACGTGGCTCAAGGTCTTAGGGCTCTGGCATTTGTTGCCCACACAAAGAGAGGGAGGCCACTGTGGGTTGACGTGGAGGCAGAACAAGCTAAGACCACCAGGTTGTTGTACACTACATCTCAAGATCCTCAGCAAACAATACATTTCATCCAGCCTTTCAATACCAGAGGGTTATCTTGAGCCAGGGGCACAACTGATACAAGTGAAATGTTAATTACATAGAGACATAGAATTTGACAGCAGACATAGAATTTGACGGCAGATAAGGACTGCTTGGCCCACCCAGTCTGCTCTTTTTTCCTTGCCTATACTGTCACCACTGATCTTACTTGATCTTTGAACCCCCCTTTGCTTCCTAGTAAGATATCCTTGTGCCTATCTCATGCATGCTTGAAGTCCACCACTGTTTTCGCCACCAGCACCACCACCACTACTGGGAGACTTCCAGGCATTCACCACTCTTTCAGTGAAGAAATATTTCCTCACATCTCTCTTGAATTTACCTCCTTCCAACTTCATTGCATGTTCCCTTGTTCTCGTGCATCTTTTCTTCCGAAAAATACTCCCCTCCTGTACCTTATTTACACCTAAATAGGTGATTTGATACCTTTTATTCGACCAACAGAGATTTCAAAATAAAACTACGTTTTGGACCTACAGGAGAATATTCTCTTCCTGAAGAAGGACCTGTAGGTTGGAAAGCTTAAAGTTAAGGTTTTTTTTGGGGGGAGGGGTCTCTGCACCATTTCAGTTCCCCTTCTGTGGATTGCCTCCATTCTATGTCCTTCCTGGGATGTAGCCTCCAGAACTAGACACAGTGCTCCAGGTGGGGGTCTCACCAGTGAGCTATACAGTGGCAACACCACCGTCCTCCTCCTGCTGGCAATACCCCCTCCCTGTGCACTCTTGCGTCTCACTGGCCCTACCCCACTGCCTTGTCGCACCACCTCGCCACCTTGAGGTAATCTGAAATTATTAATCCTGGGTCCCTTTCCTGTTTGGTGACTCGCCAGTACTTCTTCTCCCAGTTTGTATTCTGCCTCTGGGTTTCTGTGCCCTAAGTGCATCATTTTGCACTTTTTCTGCATTGAAACCCTGCCCATGCCCTGGCCATCCTTGAGTTTTCTCAGGTCTCTGCACTCTCTTTCCATCCCCTCTAGAGTGTCCAATCTATTTCAGATGTTGGTGTCGTCTGCAAAGAGGCAGACCTTCCCTTTCAGCTTATCTGCAATGTCACTTATAAAGACATTAAAGAGGACTAGTCCAATTACTGAGCCCTGTCGTACACTGCTGGTCACTCTTCCTTCCCAGAGTGAACTCTGTTAACCACCGCCCTCTGTCATCTATCCCTTAACCAATTTGTTACCCAGTTTGCCACCTTTGGACCTACCCCTAAGCTACCCAGTTTCCTTATGTGCCTCCTATGTGTTGTGCCTCCTGTGTGGAATGGTGTTGAAAGCCTTACTGCAGGGCACAATTTCCATTTCCAGAACTTTCCAGTTCATGTAAGAGGCTGAAATGGAGGGATGGGTTTTGACATTGGCAGAAAGTGTATTACATAAATAGATACAAGGAGAAAAACCTTCTGCTACACTATTCTCCATCCATACCAAGATTGTGGCGCCTTCTGTAATCTCTGAAATAGAAGAGTTTGAGTTCCTACATATGCCTCATGGTTGCCCTGTAGTCATGGGAGTCCACAACCTCCCATAGACTTGTGACCTCTAAGTTTTCCCTGCTGTACATGCGTTGTCATCCATCCCACAGAAGGGAGCCAGTTCATTTTGTCTGTCTTATGAAACCACTAAATGGGTATGACAGTTGAGAAATAACTCGGACAGGACAACAATTTAGCAGAGGTACCAATACATAGGGCCTCAATTTTGCCAACAAGAGAGAGATTTAATGCTTTCTATATGTTACATTCCTCCTGCAGGACCTTCAGCAGGGGAGCCAGGTTCAGCTGGGTGACTTGCTTCAGCTCTGATACCACCTTCATCTCTAAGTATGCTTGATGGGGCCCACTCTAGATTTGACTGCATTATAGGAGTGGGAATGCAACACTTGCTTAGTGGAAGTACCAGGATTTTACTTCCAGTAACATTTAGCCCCTTTGATTACTGAAGATTTTGTATGGAGAGTAACAAAGCCTGGGACAGACCTCTCAGGGTCCGATAGGGTAAGAAAAAGGTTGTCAGTCAGTCAATCAGAGATGTTGGGTGGCACTTGTCCTTGCCCTTTCTGGGAATGACGGTTACCTCCCCGAGAGTGTAGGGCAGTATGCCTGTTGTGAGTACATGACAGGACATGGTCTGCATGGGAGTGGTGACTGTGTGTGGCATCAGTTTGTATAGTCCTACTGGAATACCATCATCCCCTGGGGCTTTACAGGGAGACATTGAGGTGTTTGTGAAGTTATTGCTGAGATTGTAAGGGGCATATAGTTCTGTTTGGGAGAGGCAAGGAGATTCTGTGTTTTTATGTCAGTCTGAAAAAGAAAAAAGTTTACTAAAATATTAAAGAAAAAAGTCTGCCTGATGGGGTGAATTGAACCATTGGTTCAATGTGTGTGTGTGTGTAGGTGGTGTAATACACTGTATTTTTATTTTGAGTGTACACCACTGATGAAATGCCGTGAGGTAGGAAAAAAACGGCAACATTGGGCGGGTGGGCAGGATTGAGTACAGTTCTGAACTTCCTGGCTACACCCCTGTTGGATAGGTAGGGGGTGCTGTCAGTAAGGTGATATTGTCAGTAGCGTCAAGCTCTGAATGCATGTAGGAAGAGAAATTAGTGGAGAAAAAGGGGAGTAGCAGGGGGAGGGTGGGGAGGTGGGTGAAGAGAGGAAAGGTGGAGGCAGGGCAGAAGTGGTGCTTGTGGGGAATTAGGCGGACTAACTCGACAGAGTACTATGAGCAGTCACAGCTACTAAGTGCGAGGAAGTGCTACCTGAGTTTGAGTTTGAAAGGTCCTAACTCGTGTTCAGACAGAATATGGGTGAGTAGGCCATTTAGCCAGGTAGGTGCCGTGAACATGAATGCCCGTTGCCCATGACCTGTTCGGCAGAAAGGGACTTGAAAGAAAGCCTTAGCGGTGCTCCGAGGGTTTGTGGCATGTATGAGGAGTTTTTGTGTGTAGGAAGGGGAGAGTACAAGAGTAATTTTTTTGCCATCAGGCAGGATTGGTACGTGATCCTGCTCTTGAGGTTCAGCCAGTTGGTACGATCATACAGATTGCAGGTGTGGGTATGCCTGTCTGCACCAGCAACCAGTCGGCAAGCTTAATTAAGAGCTATTTTGATTGTACTAAGGGCAGTGTTGGTTGCGGACCCGTAGATAACTAGCCCATAATCTATTATTGAAAGGACAGAACTTGTTACTGTCAGACAGATGACATCAGGGGTCAGTACCTGAATTTCGAAAGGAGTCCAATTCTGGAGTTAAGTGTCTTACAGACCAGGTTTATGTGTTCATGGTAGGAGAGGGAGCTGTCAAGGATCATGCCCAGATATTTAAAGTTATTGACCTGTTCAAGTGCTGTACTGCGGTATTGAGGATGAACAGTTGAGCTGATTTGTGTTTGTTATGGGGGTTGGCGAATATCATAACCTTGTTTTTTTTGTAGTTGAGAACAAGTTTATGGAGCCCAAACCAGGATTCGACTTCAGTGAAACTACACTGGAGAATGTTTTCAAGAGGGAGAGGATCAGGATGACTTACAAAAATAACTGCGTCATCTGCAAAAGGAGGAGGAGATTGTCTGTACAGACTTGGGGGAGGGCATTGAGGAAAAGGCTGAAAAGAAGTGGGCCGAGCATTGAGCCTTGAGGGACTCCAGAAAGTACGGGACGGCTGTCTGAGAGTGCATCACGGATTTTTACCTGCTCGGACCTGCCTCCCAGATAACTGAAGAACCAGGATGTGGTTACTTACGAGAGGTCAATGTCAGAGAGTGCAGTGAGTAGGAGGGCATGGTTGACAGTATCAAAGGCCTTTGTTAAATCTATATGAATTGAGCCTGCGAGGTGACTGCGATCTAAAGCTTTTGTGTGTAAAGTCAGAGAACTCAAGAAGGGCAAAGGAAGTTCTGTGCCCCTTCCTGAAGCCATGCTGCTGATGGCATTGCAGAGTGTATTTGGACAAGTACTCGGTCAGTTGGTCTGCTACGATCTTCTCCAGAGCTTTAGACAGGGGAGGGAGGGTGGATATTGGGCAGTAATTACCTTGGGAGGCCCTGTCGCCACTTTACTGTACAGGGGTTCACAACAGCTACCTTCCTATGTGTGGGGAATTGTCCAAGACACAGGGACAGGTTTTAGCAGCTTGGTGAGGGGGGATAAGACCACATCGAGAGTGAGGTGAAGTAGTTTCTAACTCCAGTAATACTCGGGTATTCATAACTTTCTGCAGTAAGCCCTTTAGGTAGGACTGCCTGGAGAGAACAGAACGTATGCAAATTATGGAATTATTTGCACTTGACAACTTTTCAAATGCTGCCCTATACTAACTGCCAGTGTTCTAAACTTCCTCAGATTTCACTCTCCACCTGAACAGTCTGGTCGCTCGGAGTGTCGCTCTTCAATCAACTGTTTTGACGTGAAGAAACGTATGAAATATATATAAGTACCGTTTCTATTCGTCTGCTGCCTTATATTGATTGTTTTATTATTTTTAAGCTTAGTTTTTGTAGTAATTTAGTTGTTTTGCTGGCTCCTCTCGGTTCAGTATAACTGGGAGGGAACTGGGTTAGGTTTTAGGTTTATTGGGTTTTCTGACTAAAAAAACCATTTTGTTTTGCTTAAATTTAGTTTTAAATTTTTTTTTTTGTAACTATTGTTTTGGATACTGAACCGCTAAGACTGGTTCCAAATTCTTTATCAGTTCAGTTCCTAATCAGTTCTGGAACTGAACGAAACCGCAAGTATTATTGTTTAACTCTTTCTGACTTAGCGGTTACCTTTTTATTGGTTCAATGGCAGAAAAAACGAAGAAAGAGACCGGTTGGTGAGCCCAGTTTTAAAAATTGTACACAATGTGGGGACGTTTTTGCTAAGGCAGATAAACATACCCTATGTGTGGTCTGCCTTCGATATGAGCATCTTAAAGAGGATTGTCAAATCTACCTGACATTCCCTGAAAAAAACATTGAGAAACACCTGGAACGGCTGAAAATGAAACTCCCCAAGGGTCCCTCTGGCTCTGACCAGCCGATACCCTTTATTTCTGTGGCTGAACCCACATCTGTTATTACCTCCACCTCGAGACGGGTGATAAGGGTACCAAGAGGGTTTCTGAACTGGCTAACTCCGTTCCCTCAAAGAAGGCAAGAAAATTGAAGCACACAGAACTCCCAAATCCTGATCAGGGGACTTGTGCCTGCCAGTATTATGCCTACTCCTCAAGAAGTTGCACAGGCTTTTAAAGTCACTCAGGCATTGCAGGGCCTAGTGCCTCCTGTTCAGCGCCATCTGCTCCAGCAGGACAGTCTGGCAGAATTCCCCTTCCTGAAGAAGAGGAATACAGTGAATATGAGGAGGATGAAGGGGAACCCATTTTACCTGAGGTATCCCTGGAACAAGAGTTTGGTTCACCCCCTAGAATGTCTGAAGATTATTATTCTTATTTTACTTTTGTGAGAAAAATGGCAGATGCCCTGGACATCTCCACAAGAGAGGAAGTGGAGGATGAGGAGGAGATAGAATATCTGGAGATGATGGGTTTAACTCCCACCAAAGCCCTCCTCCTCCTCCTCCCGGTGAACACATTCTTTAAAAATGATGCTCTTAAGTTGTTGCAAACCCCAAACTCTATCTTCCCTCTGGATAAGGGGACAGATAAGAAATATCAGTTGGAAACGGAAGGGGCAGAGTTCCTTTTTTCCCATCCAGATCATCAAGGGGTTATTCAACAAGCAGCCTGTGACACGGCTAGAGTCCCTCTGGCGTCCCACCCACTAGATAAGGACTCCCAAAAAAATAGATAGTATGGCTAGGAAGGGGAACCTGTCAGCCCCTCTTGCCATAAGACAGGCTAACTTCCAGGCCTATGATGCCCAGTATTAAAAGTCCCCGTGGCAGTCAGTTTTAGCCATGTCTCAGAAGACTCCCTCACCCCATCCGATGACCTAGCTGAAACAGCTAGGTTTGGGCTAGAGGCTGCTAAATACCAATTCCAAATGGCTGTTGATACAAATGACACTGCAGCCAGATGGATGGCAAACACGGTAGCCCAGAGATTTGCCTGGCTAACAGCCACAAATCTTACTTCTGATGCTCAGTCTAAGGCCCTGGATTTTCCTCTAGAGGGGAATGCTTTTTTCGGAGAATCTACAGTGACATACATGAAAAAGGTGGATGAGTACAAGGCCACATACAGAAGCAACTCTAGTAAGGAGAGAGCATCTCCATCCACCAGGCTTTATGGAAGGGGAGGCCGGGGCAGGTCCTTCCACATCAGACCCTTTTTCCAGCCAGTGGCCACACCCCAGTATGAACAGTACCCACAGCAGGGTACATTAGGAACAGGGGTCGAAGGTGTTCTAGGCGTGGGTGACAAGCACAGCCTCAACCCCAAGCCTAGCAGACCACCTGAAGTATAGGCTGCCTCCTCACTCCCCTGTCGGAGGCAGACTTTCCCACTTCCTCCAGGCTTGGTAGAACATCACCACAGACAAATGGGTCCTGGAGGTAGTGGGTCAGGGTCTGTCTCTGGCTTTCAAATCCCTTCCTCCTGTAGCAGCCAGGGGTTTCAGTACACATTCCCTGGCAGAGGTCCAGAAACTGTTAGTGTTGAAAGCAGTGGAACCTGTTCCAAACCTACTGAGAGGAAGGGGCTTTTACTCCAGATACTTCTTCACCACAAAGAAAAGTGGGGAATGGCGGCCTATATTGGATCTCAGAGCCTTAAACAAGCATCTAAAAAAGCCAAAGTTTAAAATGGTAACTTTGGCACTGATTCTGCCAACAATCCAGAAAGGGGATTTATTGGCATCACTGGATTTAAAAGATGCCTATTTCCACATTCCCATAAGGGAGTCTCGCAGAAAACATCTCAGGTTCAGACTCCCTTCAGGCAATTACCAGTTTTCAACCCTGCCTTTTGGCCTCTCTTCGGCCCCAAGGGTTTTTACAAAGTGCCTAGCACCAGTGGTGGCACATCTTCGAAGGCAGGGTGTGACAGTTTTTCCATATCTGGACAGTTGACTGGTGGTGGGCAAATCACCACAACAGGTCACTCAGTATTTAAACCTCACCCAAGGCCTGTTGGAATCCTTGGGGTTCATCAATCACAAGAAATCTGTCCTCATTCCTGCACAAAGTTGCAGTTCATAGGGGCAGAAATAGACACCCTGCAGGGCAGGGCCTGCCTCCCTCTAGACAGGATCAGAAATCTTCAGCTAATGGCAAATTCATTCATCTTGAACAAAAGCAAGCCTGCAAGACAGTTCTTGCAGCTCCTGGGCCATATGGCTGCGTCCACAGGTACAGTGCTGGGTTCCAGGTTTCAAATGAGGGACATCCAGTTCCACCTCAGGGCTCACTGGAGTCAAAGAAAAGATTCTCTCTCAAAACCTATTCTAGTCACAAGAACCTTGCTGCAAGCTTTAAAGTGGTGGAAGGAAGAACTCAATCTAAGAGAAGAGGTCCCCTTTCAGAGAGAATCTCCCTCAGTTGTCCTCACAACGGATGCATCCCTCCTGGGTTGGGGCGCCCATTTGGGAACCCATACAACCCAGGGTACCTTGTCAGCTGCAGATTCCCTCCAGCACATAAATCTGTTGGAACTCGGAACGGTTTTTCTGGCTCTGAAAACTTTTTCAGGACTAGTACAGACAAAGGTGGTACAGGTCAGAACAGACAATACCACCACAGTGTACTACATCAACAAACAAGGAGGCACCAGGTCAGGCCCCTTTTGCATAGATGCTATGAAAATTTGGACTCTGGCATACTCTTTAGGAGTATTCCTGCAGGCGATCCATTTGCCAGGAAAGGACAATACCCTGGCGGATGCCTTAAGTTGAATCAACCAGGCCCATCACGAATGGGCTCTGAACAAGCAGGTGGTGCAAGTAATTTTCAGAAGGTGGGGCACTCCAGAGATAGACTTGTTCGCATCCCACCAGAACCACCACTGCCCACAGTATTGTTGCAAGCCACCAGATCAGGGTACTCTGCCTCTGGATGCCTGTGCTCTAGATTGATCAGGGAGGTACCTGTATGCTTTCCCTCCCTTTCAAGGTGTTACTCAAGCTCAGATCCCACTCAGCATCACTGATCTTAATAGCTCCGGATTGGCCTAGGCAGCCATGGTACTGTCTACTGCTCTCCATGTCTGTGGCCAAGCCAATATGACTCCCTCTGAGGTACAACCTGTTGACCTCCAACCAGGGGACCCTTTTATACCCAAACCTCAAGTCCCTCAACCTCAAAGCTTGGTTCTTGAGGAATTGGAATATGCTGATTTACAACTCTCTGAATCAGTGCTTCACATTCTCAGGGGCTGTAGGAAACCTTCTACTAAGAAAACTTACTCTTCAAAAATCTGGTATTCAACTAAAGAATTGATTCCACTACAGGCTGGGGTCCCAGCTGTCTTGGATTACCTCTCTCATTTACACTCTCTGGGTCTATAGCCCAGTTCGTTCAAGGTCCACCTCGCAGCATTGTCTGCCTACATTTCCGCTGGTGCCAGGGTAACATTAGCCTCAGAACCCATTTTTAGGCGGTTCTTCAAGGGCTTAGCCCATTTGCATCCCCCTCACAGGGCACCTGTGCCAGCATGGGACCTTAATGTTTGTATAGCCAAGCTCATGGGACCTCCCTTTCAGCCTATGGCTACAGCTCACCTTAAATATGTCCCTTGGAAAACAGTTTTCCTAGTAGCAATGACTTCTGCAAGAAGAATAAGAAAGCTCCATTTTCTCTCTGTGGAGCAGGATTATATCTCTTTTCACAGAAACTGGTAATTCTGAGAACAAATAGAAAAGTCCTTCCTTAGGTAGTCTCTGATTTTTCACCTTAACCAATCCATTTGCTGACACTGTAGTGCAGCATGAGGCGGGGAGCTGCACTCCTGAGGTGCCGTCTTTTGGATGAGACGTTAAACCGAGGTTCCATCTACCTGTTCTGGTGGTGGTTCAGGTGGATGTTAAAGATCCTATGGCACTTCTCGAAAAGAGTAGGGGAAATTTCCCCGGTGTCCTGGCCAAATTTCCTCCACTCACTAGAAATACCACCAACAGCTTAATCTGGTTCAGTTTCAGTTGGTTACCATCTGTATTCCCACCCCCTGGGTCGCCCCTGAAAAAGGGACTTCTAGTCTCAGTGGGCTTACCCGGTCAACAAAATTCTATAAATAAATTACCCTACCTGTCTTTTCCACTGAGCATTCCACGTCTGGTGAAAGAAAACGTCATAGACTGGATGTAAAGGGAGTTCTCAGTTATGACATGACAGCCACTAAGGACCACAGGGCAGGACAGGAAACCGTTGTTTCTGACCTATGGGGATGTGTGGGAAAAGGTAATCCAGCTTCTAAGAGATCTTTTTCTTGCTGGATAGTCCAGTGTATTCAGTTCTGCTGTTTGAAAGCTGATAGGGAGCTCCCAACAGGGTTGAGGGTGCATTTCACCAGGGGAACAGCTGCTACTCTGGCAGCTGCAAGAGACGTTCCACTTTTTGACATCTGTAAAGCAGCTACTTGGAAGACAGTACACACCTTTATGAAGCATTACAATCTGGATATCCAGTCTAGAAGTGATGCTAGCTTTGGCACAGCAGTCCTGCAAAGTCTGTTTCCTAAATAAATGTTCAGTGTCCACCTCTAGTGGTACTGCTTTGTAGTCTGCAGAAAGTTATGAATACCTGAGTATTACTGGGGTTTGAAGAAAAAAATACTCACCTTAGTAATCTGGTTTCTTCCCAGTGATACTCGGGTATTCATAACTTCCCACCCTACCTCCCCTTCCAGAACTTAAGCTTCTGCACTCCCACATGCTGTGCTACCGTAAAAGGGTACATCACTGTGACTGCATATATGTTGCCACATAGTGGTATAATTTGGGTAAACAAGGCTTATGGTCCTCACCCCTCTTCAGGTGGTTCTGACATTGTTGGTTTTTTTTCTAATTAATGTGTTTTCTCCAGTTGGAGGTTTCTTTCTTTCTTAAGAGATTTTTTGTTGTTGTTGGTTTTTTTTTTTTATTATTATTATTCTTTATTCTTTTAATCATAAATACTCACAGTAGTCTGCTTACATGGGTCTGCCTATTCAGGCTCTTTGGAAATCTGAGGAAGTTTAGAACACTGGCAGTTAGTATAGGGCAGCATTTGAAAAGTTGTCACGTGCAAAATAATTCCATCATTTGCATATGTTCTATTCTCTCTAGGCAGTCCTACCTAAAGGGCTTACTATAGAAAGTTATGAATACCTGAGTATCACTGGGAAGAAACAAGATTATTAAGGTGTGTAATTTTTTCTTCGGGTCCAGAGTGTCACTGCTGAAATGAGTCTTCCCCAACACTCACTGAAGATACTTTTTGGCTTGTTTTGGTGAGACTGCTCTGAAATAGAAAAGGGGAGTTGTGTGGAGCCATCTGTCATATGAGTGACTGGGGGGTCATCGCTCTGATAGAGACATTGCATTAATCAGATATGCCGTGCCTCTTAGAAAAATGTGCTAGCTATAATGTGTCTGTGCATCCATCTTACCTTTTGATTTATTTTTATTTAGTTGTGCAACAGGTGGGGCACTGGTCCCAGGGACCATTTTCAGGCACGTCCTGGGCCTTAAGGATGGCAGCAGCAGAAGCAGTTGTCAAGAGCCATAAACAACGTACAGGGCATGGTGTACATGGCCAACTTTATTTGTTTTATGTAGTTTTTGTTAACCAGGTAGGTACACTAGGCAGAAGCAGGTGCGACTCGGGAGAGTTGCAACAAAGGTGATGCAACACCAGACCATATACAGTATACAGCAATGTACAACATATTCTCAGATTGCAAACGATGAAGACAAGGTAAGCAGAAGGGTGTATCGCACCTCCAGCAGGAATAGTGCTAGACTTGATTGGGAGAGTGGTACATAGCGAAGGACAGTATCTTGCAGTATTATCATCATCATGAGCAGACAATTAAATTCTAATACCTCAGTGGCAGGCATTCCCAAGGATAGGTTACGACCCCATGTAATCAGGCCAAGGTTTGTTTTCAACTTGGGTACCTCAAGTAGGCCACAGTCTGAGGATCTTAGTAAATATGGGCTGTGATATGGCCGCAGTTACATTCTGAGCTTTTGTGGTTGCTGCTTACTTAAATAGCCAATGCTTCCTAGAGCATGGTCTCTCAACGCTTCAGGGGGTAGCCAGTTCAGCTTCTCATACTGCATACAATGATGGTGAAATCTGCTGTCGGGCAGTACAAAACGACATACTGTGTTGTAGGTGACATCCCACCACCTCAGCACAAGCTTGGATGCTGAGGGTGCATGTACTGCAACATTTTACATGAGCTTAGTGAGCAGTATACCACGTGCAATTGACAGGCAGGCATGGTGAGTAAGAGTGTGCCTAATCCTATATGACAGGCCCAGTCTAGAGTTAACATGCCTTGCATGTTTTCTATATGTGTAGGTTAAAATCAAGTGAGGGGTCCAATGTAACCCCTAGATAGTTGAAGGACTGCACTGAACTTGTATAAACGATGATTACTGACAACAGAGAGACAATAATAGGTAAACATTGCTTAATGAAAATACACACAGTAAGTATAATATATCAAATACAATCATTATAACTCAGAGCTATTCTTCTGCACTCCACCTCTTGTGAAGAGGGAATGCACACCCGTAACATAGCCAGCATATTTGGCAGGCCCATCAGTGTAGCGGTAAGGCTGCCGCTTGCAATGTCGGTGACCTAGGTTCAGGAACGAGTCTGGACAATGGGGGTCATCACTTCCTCCTCTAGGGAAGGAAGGACTGCGTCTTCGCTTCAATACTGCCACTTGAATGACCACAGGAGGCAGTGCAGCAAGGCACTGTGAGGGAGATTGAGTGGGTGACCACAGGTGACAGTGCAGAAAAGTGCTGCAGGGATGGAGGTGGGTGACCACAGGTGGCAGTGCAGAAAGGCACTGCGAGGAGAGGTGGCTGGATCACAGGTGGCAGTGCAGAAAGGTGCTATGAGGGAGGGTGGGTAAAACAGGTGGCAGTGCTGAAAAGGGCCATGAAGGTGGGGAGGATACCTGCCAGGACTGAACACGCTTTAATGCTTGCATGCACATTGGTTTCCTTAGCATGCTGGCATCCTTCAGGGGAGCAAGGGAGGAACAGGAAAGTGCCACCCCAGTGCTTGCCTGATGGGATTCCGTACGTCCAGTGCTGGTCCCCTCCCTCACTGTGCCTCCTGATGTCTAGTGCATTCTGGGGTTTATTTGCCAAACTTCTGAAGTAGGGCATCAGTTCAGCTGTATGCAGACGACGCCATCATATACCATTCCTTAGCTTATACCCAATGGCTCAGTCAGCACTTGGAATCCAATTTCAGCCAATTAAAAGTTTGGTTCTTTGAAAATAACCTACTACTTAACATAAAAAAACAAAGCAATGCTTTTCCATCCTCCCTCCTATAAAGCTGCCTCAACCCGCTACTCTCCATCTGCTCAATTAATGGGGAACCTGTCGGAACAGTAAATTCCTTTAGGTAACTGGGCATCTTGTTAATCCTAACCTCTCGTTCAAGGCCCATATCCACAAAACCACCAAAACCATATACCAAAAGATCAGTCTCTTGTACTGTCTTCTTCCCTTGCTGTCTGCTGCATCCTGTCTCAAAATTGCTTCTGCCTCTCTGTTACCTCTGCTATCCTATGGGGCTCCATTATTCTTATCAAGCAAGGCCTCTCTAACAAACCAGCTGAAACAACTTTACCATAAGATTGGGCACTTTGCACTTGGAGCAGTCCCACGCCAACACCATTGCACAGTACTAGCATCTCTGGGCTGGTTACAGCTCAAACACAAATTCCAGCACTCCTTGCTATGCCTTATCCTCAGTCTCACACATCTCCGCACTCGATCTAGGCTATCTGACATCATTGTACGAAAACAGACAAGATGATCTCTTCACTCTACCTCTCTTCCACTCCTTGACGTACCTAAGACACGTCTATCAACAGGTAGAAGATCCTTTGCTCATACTGCCCCCTTGGCTTGGAATTCCCTTCCCATCTATCCTCTCCTGCTCTACCCTCCCTCGCTTCAAACTTGCCCTGTAGAACCACCTTGCTGCTTCAGGAACCTGTACTTGCCTCTCCTGACTCAAAGGTTTCTGCTCTACCCTGATCCCCTACAACTCTAAAACTCAGTTCTCCTGTCCTCCATAACCAGTTATGGTAATCTGAATTGTCTTGGGAACACTGCTGTTAATATATTATACTGTGAATCTCAATATGTACCCTTGGCCCTATTATGTTGCACTTCCATGATACAATCATCCTTATGTTAACTGTGACTTTGTTTAACTCTGTGCATCTATGTATAGTTGTATATTAGTTTCTCTGTTAACTGTGACCTTGTATAGCTCTGTGCATCTATGTCGTGTATATTATTTTACCCTATGTACCTCCCGGGTCGCCCCTGAAAAAGGGACTGCATGGTCTCAGTGGGCTTACCCAGTTATTAAAATTCAAATAAATAAATATTTTCTGTTTCTCATATCCTGCCCTGGGGAGTAAGCTGATGCTCTGCGGATGATGGTGAGGTAGGTACGTAGGGGGCCGGTGGGGATGGTGCCACGGGGTTCCAGAGAAGTGAGGGCACCGGAGATGGGAAGGAGGCATAAAGTGTACATTTAAAAAATGCCAGCACGTTTCTAAGAAGCATGGCATCTTGTATTTATCTGTTTTTTTTCCTGGTTTTGTTGCTTGTTTTTCTTCATGTACTTTTATGCAAATGTGCTCATAATTATTGATCAAGTTGTTAATGTATAGACTTGTGAATTTATTATTGGTTTTCTCCCCTGTGCTTTTGTATGTTGCAATCTCTGGCACTAGTCTGAACTTTGTCAGGATCCCGTTATGAATAAATATACTCCTCGGATGTTTGTACATGCGGTGACCAATGTGACATGAGTTGCACTGGTTGCTGTTCGGTTCCTAGTGGACACGTGTCCCTAACACTGGGAGGGGGAGAACAGGGGGAAACGTGTAAAAACAGAATAGTAGTAGTAGTAATAAAGAACTTGGTTTGCTTAATCCAAATGTATTGCCCTGCTGTTTTAAAGAAACAGCAAGCATAAAATGTTGATTAATTTTTATAAGTTGTCAGTTGTTACTTGTTATTTCTGAAGTAGTATTTTTCTTTTCCATTTCCTCAGTTTTTCCACCTGATAATATATGGTGATGTAAAGGGTGGTACTTTATCTGGAACCTGACATACCTAGCACTGTTCCTCTTCATACTGTGTCAGCATTTGTTTGTGACATCACAAGTGACTGATCTTACAGCAGGTAATTGGCTCATCTTGTTCAGATATGATGTCATAGACAGTGAGGTCATAGGGCTGATGATGTATGAGGAGGGATATTTATTAAGTGTTCGTTGCCCAGGAAAGGAGAGCTAGACAGTACTGTCTATGTTCAGCCTCGTATGGGACGGTGGAGAATAGAGATGCAAACGAGCTGAAGTTGAACCGAAATAAGCAGTTGATGGTATTTTTTAGTGAATTTGGAAAATTTGTCCAGGACACTGGGGGAATCCCACTACTCTTTTCGAGAAGTGCTATGGGATCTTTAACGTCCACTTGAACAACCAAAAATCAGACAAGACATAAGTTTAATGTCTCATCTGAAGGTCGGCACACCCTGACAGTACAGCAATCCCCTTGTTACTGCACTCAGGTGCCTGCATTTAATGGTACGAGTCCAATCTCTGCGTGGGACTAGAACCCAGAAACTTCTGTCCTGGAGTCGGATGGGCTACCAACTGAGTCACACTGACACCTGAAAAGAGCTAGCTATGTCAGACTTCAGGTGCTGTTCCACACGTCAAACCAAGTATTGTCCTGTAGAAAATCTTTTAATTAGTAAAAGTGAAACGAAATACTCACTGCTTTTGAAAGTTAATATTCATTCCAGGTAATACAGTAGTCCTTTGAGAGGGACATAAAAACATATAATTTGTTGGCAAATATGGACTGCTTTGCCCACCCAGTTTTCCCTGCCTGTACTGTTAACCATAGACTTAACTGTTCTCTGGCTGTCTCTCCCCACCCCCCACCCCACACTTTCCTACCAAGATTCCTTCTGCCTATCCCATGCATGCTTGAAGCCCACCACTGTTTCCGCCCCCCATTTCCTCCACTGGAAGACAGTTCCAAGCATCCACCACTCTTCTTCCTCACATTCCTCCTACGCCCTCCCCCCCTTCCAGCTTCACTGAATGCCCTCTTATCATACACCTTCTCTTCTGAAGAATATTCCCCTCTGACCAACCTTATTCCAGACTTGTGCTGTGGATATGGATGAGAGAATTGAAATCTGAATCATACAGTATATAGATGACGCACAATTGGCAGTAGATTAGATAACCACAGTACCAGCACAATTCAGAGTGGTTTGGACAAACTGATTAAGTAAACATAACCATAGGTGGTGGGCTTCTTTGATGACAAGTACATTGTCTTGTACACAGGAACTGATAACCCCAGGGCTTCCTACGTTTTGGAAGGTAACAAACTGGAGTCTAAAGAAACAGAAAGAGACCTGGGAGTCACAGTAGATAAGGAACTAAAGAATACCAGGCAATGCGAGCCAGTCAAAATTAGGGCCAAGAGATTATTTTGTAATGTCAAGGGCTCAGTCATGAATACTAATAAAGAACTCTTGGTGGATGACATCACAAACTGCCTTCCACCCTTGGTGCAGCCTCACAGCAGTGCTACCAAATAACAAACCTGCCACGAACAAGGGCTCAGGAATGGGGCGGGGGGCATAGTGCATTCTGCAAAGACTGCCTTGCATAACAGGCTAGCATGGATGTCAGCTGATCAGTGATCCGTGGCTCAACTTCTCCTGTCAAACATGTCTTATGTTGAGAGGGGTGAGGTCTTGAATGTTTACATACTTTAAAGTAATTTTTTCAGGCACTAGTAGAGCACAAATCTCTCCTCCTGGCTAGCTGTCCCACCTGGGAGGGGTAAGTCTGAGGCAGTATGTTAATCTACTGCATGCATCACGACTGCCTAACACATTTTATTTGCTCTGTACTTTTTTCGGCTGGCTACATGGGCATCTGCACATACTCTGCAGAGATATGGCAATATAAATGAAGGCCAAAATGAAGACAATGACAGTGCAGGAACAAAAGTAGCCTTGTTTTACAGTACAGTATGTTCATAGCAGATTCTGTCCAGGGCAGCCACTTACGTCTCTCTTCATTATCTATACAGTATATTCAGTGCCACAGGGTTTGCATGCCCTAAGTAAAACATAGCAAGGGACATGCACGTACAGCATGGCTTTTTAATAGTAGCACTGTCTAGGTGAGCTGTTGGGGAGTTTAGCCACATACTGCAAATGTCTGTTTTCTGATTTAAAAAAAAAAAAAAAAATTCCAGTATTGTTAGTTAACAATGTTGTAATTTTTAATTGCTACATTCCTATTCATTAGCCATTGGCTACTATGGCTATCCTTGGCGCTCATTCAAACTGTAGCCCCCACAGTGGTGTTGTAGTGCCACTGTAGTTCAGGGTTGGATAGGCACTAATGTTAAACTACGATTTTTGGCAGATTGTATTTCGGACATGTCATGATGGATTCTCACAGAACCTTTAAAAGCATGATCTGCTGCCCAGATGCTTCTAATGTGGCAAGTTTGGTGAAATTTGGTTTAGTGTTTTATTTTGGGGTTTTTTTGGCTAGAGATGAGCAAAACATGAAAAAGACCAGATTTTTCAAAAATAAGAGCAGTTCACACATCACTGCCTCTGACATGTTCAGGGCAGTCAGAGGCAAGTGATTTATTTTCCTTCAGTAACCAGATAAAGCCCACTAGGCCCATGGCCTGTTTAAAGTGGCGACCCATGAGCACTGGGGAGGCTAACTGCCTTGCTCAGGGTCACGCATTATGCAGGTGGAGGCTGTAGGAATTAAACCTGGGTCTGCTGGATGTAGCAGGCTCACATACAGCTTGTTACCCTAAGCTCTAGGCTATACTGCCAGCCCTTATCAGGGCTCTGAAGCTTACTGTGACGTTACCATATTGTTTCACATGATCACAGTTCAGAGTCGCCTCCACTGCCAGTGCTGGTCTCTGTCCTGTCCCTCCCCAGCACAAAAGGTTTGCATTTGCTGTTTTTAAAATGAAAATGCTGATTGTCATGTGCCCAATCCTGTTACCATTCCTTCCTTCCTTGTTGTCATGTATCATTTTCCAGAGGCCCCTCCTGTAAAATCCTCCCCCAACCTTCTGCCTCCCTTCAAATGTTGAGCTCCCTTAGCGCCAACTAGCACAGCCCTCCTCCATCTTGGCTGGCCACAGTCTGCTGAACCTGCAAGATGATCAGGAAAAATGAAGCCCCAAATGCACAAACTGCGTGTGCGCAGAATGTCTTTTTTTTTTTTTTTGTAAATATTGAGCAACACGGTGCAATGTGACCAGCATACAGTACATTTGAGTGCAAGAAGATGACTACATGGGATACAGGGCATCTGCAGACGTGTAAACAGGAAATTGAGGCCCTCTTATCCCTCAACTCAGCTTTGGAGAAGGAGGAGTTTCTGTGTTATACAGTTTCCCAATAAAGAGTACATCTTCTTGTGCTAAATGAGAGGAAGAGGTGTTGATCTCCCCTTATTCCAGCGCTCTCCCTCTGGACCCTGTCCTGCCCATTTAGAGTGGTCCTGCCACTGCTGAATATGTCTTTGACCATTCCTTACTCAGCCCCAGCTATGGGACAAAGCTGGTTTCATGCTGCAGTACGTACATCACCCAGGCATTCCATCTGGATGTAAACACCTCTATCCGTTCGTTTAGTCCAAATGTGATTCTCTCCATGTTGTACAAATTCTCACCGTTTGCAGTTCGAACCTCAGTTTTGTTTATAACTTGCCATTTTAACAAAAATGTATCTGATTTTCAAGTTACCACCCTCCTTTTCGACCACATAGGTGGTGTTATGGAGTGTACTGCATATCTGCCAGATGTGCAACTAATTTTAGGAGGGTCAGGGCGGGGCCTTGCCCCAAACATCAGGCCAGTGTGGGCAGACCTAGTCCTCCTGTCGGTAGCCTGGGTACGTGACTCCATACATATCCCATGCCAATACTGTTCTGAAATCAGCTGATGGGAGTATGTATATAAAACCCAGGCAGCTCCATACCTTGTTATTGGTGGATCTCAGCTGCATGAAATACCACTCCCATCACCAAAACTACCAGGATACCCTGCTCTCCACATTACCACCATGCCACCCGGCACACACACACACACACACACATCCCAGGACAAGGAATGTGAATCCACACATGAATCCATTTCTCCAGATTAGCATTGAGCCACCCCTCATCTCACCCATCCCTGGACAGGATTGCGGAGTCTACACATGAACCTAGGTCTCCCCATTACCACCCCCTCCCAGCACCCACACATCCCAGGATGGGATGCAGCGTCCAGCACATTAACCCTGGTCTCCACATTACCACCGTGCCACTGCCTAATCCCACACATCCCATGACAGGACATGCCAATTCCATACGTAAACCCTGGTCCTCCAGTACCACTGTGCCACTACCTCATCCCCATACATCCCAGGATGGGACACATGAGTCCACACATGAACCTCGGTCTCCACATTACCACTGTGCCACCCCCTCATCCCCACACATCCCAGGACAGGACACATGAGTCCACACATGAACCCTGGTCTCCACATTACCACCGTGCCACCCCCTCATCCCCACACATCCCATGACAGGACATGTAATTCCATACATAAACCCTGGTCCGCACAGTACCACTGTGCCACTACCTCATCCCCATACATCCCAGGATGGGACACATGAGTCCACACATGAACCTCGGTCTCCACATTACCACTGTGCCACCCCCTCATCCCCACACATCCCAGGACAGGACATGTAATTCCATACGTAAACCCTGGTCCGCACAGTACCACTGTGCCACTACCTCATCCCCATACATCCCAGGATGGGACACATGAGTCCACACATGAACCCTGGTCTCCACATTACCACTGTGCCACCCCCTCATCCCCACACATCCCAGGACAGGACACATGAGTCCACACATGAACCCTGGTCTCCACATTACCACCGTGCCACCTTCTCCTCCCCACACATCCCAGGACAGGACACGTGAGTCCACACATGAACTCTGGTCTCCACATTACCACCGTGCCACCCTCTCATCCCCACACATCCCAGGACAGGACACGCAAGTCCACACATGAACCGTGGTCTCCACATTACCACCGTGTCATGTCCTCATCCCCACATATCTCAGGACAGGACACACAAATCCACACATAAACCCTGGCCTCCTCATCCCCACAAGTCCTAGGACAGGACATGTAAGTTCACAACTGAACCCTGGTCTCCACATTAGCAGCGTGCCTACCCCCTCATACCCACACATCCCAGGACCAGACATGTGAGTTCACATGTGAACCCAGTTCTCCACATTACCCCTGTGTCACCCCATCCCAGAATAGGACATACGATCCACATGTAAACCCTGGTCTTCACATTAGCACTGTGCCAACCCACCCCCAAAACACACATCCCAGGACAGGGCATGTGAGTCTACATGTGAAGCCTGGTCTCCACATTACCACTGTGCCAGCCCCCTCATCCCAGAACTGGACCCGCAAGTCCACATGTGAACTCAATTCTCCGATTACCAGTGTGCTACCCCAATCCCAGGACAGGACACATGAGTCGATCCATGAACCCTGTTTCCCATCCCCCACCAAGTGTTAATTGTTTGTATTGTAACATGCTTGCACATGCCGTACAGCACAGTGGGGTGAGATGCTGGGTTTTTCAGGTCTATATGGCCTAGTTGATAGCACTTCCACCTCTGTGTCAAAAGGTTGTCGGACCATGCCCCACACTGATGACCATGGCTCATACTCAAAGCTGACACAGTGATGCAGGACAGGAGAAGAGGGGTCCTGCTGCCCTGTACATGGTGTGGTTCTTTGAATGAGATGTGAAACCGAGGTCCATTCTGCATGGCTGTAGTGGTTAGCTAGGTAGACGTTAAATATCTAGCGATACTTCAGAAATAAAGAAAAAGACTAATTCCATCACCAAGTAAAGCAGGTTCTAATGCAGTAGTCCATGACTGTGCTTAAGATGTTGAGCACAAAATGTATTGAACTCATGGCTTTGTGAGGTGCAATGTGTATCCAAGATGTTGTATTAATTCAGATTTTGATCTGTTCTACGTGGGTTATCTGTTCTGTGTGGGTTAGATAATGGAAACATAGTGTTGGCAGAAAACCACCATTAGGCCGGCTCGTTGGCGCAGCATTCAAGCTACTGCTCGCAGTGCTGGTGACCTGCATATGGAAACAAGACTGGGTCATCAGGGGACCACTGGGGGAAGGGAGGATTGAGCATCCCAGTGGGTGTGTTGTTCTGGGAAGGGAGGGATGACTGCCTCACAGTGCTAGCACCACCTTTAAGTGTACAAGTAATGGAGCAGATGCCAAGACATATGGGGGAGAGAGACATGCCGAGATGTGTTTGGGCACAGCATGTGTGTCAGCACACTTTATGCAGGCACCCCACAAGGGTAGTAAAAATCTTTATTTTTAGACAGGCTAAGAACAGTTAGCACACCATGGGCCTATTTCCAAAGTTGTCCTATGGTTATATACGTTACAGTAGTTTCGACATTTGCAAACAGGAAAGTAAACTCATTATCTGAGTTTCGACATTATTTATTTCGTTTTTGTTGACTGGGTAAGTGCACTAGACAAATTCTGCCTATTTTCAGGCATGACCTGAGGGAGGGGGATACAGATGAATGCCAGCGGACCTTGAACCAGATTAAGCTGTTGGTGGTATTTTTGTGAATGGGGGGAAATTTGGCCAGAGCACCAGGGAAATTCCCCTACTCTTTTGGAGAAGTGCCATGGGATCTTTAACATCCACCTGAACAGGCAGATGGGACCTCAGTTTAACGTCTCATCTGAAAGACGGCACGTCAGGAGTGCAACACCCCCTCATGCTGCACTACCGTGTCAGTATTGGGATATTAACCCAAGTGCCTGGTGTGGGGATAGAACCCACAGCGTTCTGATCTCCCAACCTCAGAGGCAAGTGTGCTACCTGCTGAGCCACTGACACTGCTTGACATTGCATTGCCAGGTAGGAGTGTACAACACAGTGTTCGGAGCCAAACCAACAGCTGTTGGTCCGGGGAAGTTGCTACACTGTTAAAGGATCACATAGGCAGTGGTTTTCAGTTTAATTGGAGTTCTGTGAATTCTGTTTGTAATATGGTTTTAGATTCAGACAGGGATTTACTCCCACGTGGTACAGGAGATAGGGACTCCTCAGGGAGTTCCAAGTGTTTGGAATAAAGAGGATCATTTCTCCTTGTATACTCGGGCCCTGGGAATGTGGAGGCCTCTGATTTTGGTCTCTCGATGTTGTATTGGTTTTGGGAAAGTTGCTTACTTAGTTTTGGTATATGGTTATCTGGCCATTGATTATTTTTGTAAGTTACGATTGCCTTGGACTTTTGCCTTCTGGTTTTGAGGGAGTTCCAGTTTAAACTGTTGAGCATCTCCCAGTGGTGTGTATGATACGGGCCTCTGAGGATGAATCTGGCCATCGTATGATAAGTTATGACCAGTCTTTCTGGGAAGTAGTTGCTTGCATACTGATAGACCAACAGTTCTCAAACTTTGTCATTGTGAGCCTCCCCTAAGCCATGGAAAAGATCTTGAGCCTCCCCCAAAATACTGAAATATTTTTGGGCCTCCCCATAGAAAAATAGCTTACTTTTCACAGGTACATCAGGAATAAATTGAAACCTCTTTGCATAGCTGGCTCTCAGGTTATTAAGCTTGTTGTACCCCCCCCCCCAAAAAAAAAAAAACAGGACAACCTGCTTGCTCCAATATTTTGACTCTTAAACCATTGTTACACCTTACTGCCATACCTTCATGGAGCAGACTGCTTTTTCTGTTTCCCCTCTAACTGGAATAACCTTCCTGCTGACATCAGCCTCTTCCCCTGCTCTTAAGCTACTTCTCAGGGATCATTTTGCTCCTCCTGCTATTATTCCTAGCACCTGTTGACTCTTGTATTTGGACAGTTCTGCTTCAGTCTAATTGATCACTTGTTCCTCGCATTGTTAGTTTATTGTTCTTAATTTGTTTGTACTTTTATTCATTTTGTATTGCTTGAGTGTTCTACAGTTACATTTTGAATTGTATTTTCTCATTACTGCTCCTGGGTACACCTGAAATAAGCCATGGTTCAGTGTACAGTACCTTCCCTGGTCACAGACTTCTTAATAAATACATAAATCCACCTACTGTTATCCTCCTTCAGTTTGCCTTATCCCTTCACACAAAATCTATACAGTTCAATAGTGAAATATAATACTTTTTAATACTTGCTTGAGCCTCCCCTGGAACAGCTTGGGGCCTCCCCAGGAAGGCTGGCCTCACCATTTGAGAACCCCTGATAGACTATGCTTCTGTGCTCTAGGATTGGTAGCAGCAGCTGGGTGGCTACTGTCAGTCTTCTTTTTTTTCTGGGGGGGGCGTGGCCAAGCCAGGGACAAAGATGGCGGCTTAAACCATGAGATCCATGCCCATACCTACAAATTTTGCCCCAAAGTAAGAATAAAACGATGGATCCTACCCAAATAGTGTCTACAATACCTCACTGATGGCAACTTCACCAAAGTCGGGGAGACAAGCTCAATTGATTTTCAAAGCGGGCTTCAGCCAGGACCCGATCACCCCATAATGAGGGTGGCTTCCAAAATGCTCTCCGACCCGCAACACGAGATAGAAACATCGATGACTGCACAGCCTGCTTCGTCTACCTCACACCTGGTGCAAGTCATTACTTAGTATGAAATACGAGCTGACCACAACAAATGCAGTCGGGATTCACAAATATTAACGCACAGTTCACTCACCTTCAGGAAACTATTAATGCTATGGGTGACAGGGTCGATAAACATGAAGGCTGGATTTTAGAGCTGGAGTAGCGGCTCAGCTCTCAGGAAGATGAGCAGTCCTGATCCTAAGCTGCAGCAGGCCTTGTAGGAAATAGAGAAATTTAAGGAGGTGCTCAGTGACCATGAAAATTGAGAAAAATGATGCAGTCTGAGACTGGTTGGCCTCCCAGAGGGGGTCGAGGGCAGAAACTGTGCAGAATACCTACAAAAATGGCTAGTGACTACCCTTCAATTGCCTGAGGACAGACGACTTGAGATCCAGAGGGTCCACCGCTTAATGGGTAGGAGGCCTGGTCCTAACCCGAGACCACATAACATCATTGTGAAATGTCTGAGGTATCAAGATAGGCAGCGAGTTGTGACAGCTGCACGGAAGGTGGACTATATCCTGGTTAGCGGGAGTAAGGTTCACATTTTTCCGGACTTCTCTCTGAAACTACAGCAAGAAAGACAGGCCTTCCGGGAAGTCAAAAAGAAGCTCCATGCTTTGACTTGCCCTTTCTCCCTGGTTTACCCGGCACGATTAATCATTCTGGCTTCTGATAAACTTCTAAATCATTCACAGACCCTAAACTGGCGCTTACATACGTTACTTCGGAGCTGGATTGAAAGATGGAGAAGGGCAGGGGGTCTCCGAGATCCACAGTCATCTGAGCTGCCTGTGGTATGAGGTACAGATCTCTTGTCTGGTTGTTGTTCCCTGGTTGGGAGGGGGCATAGGGGAGTAGTGATTGATGTGGTCCATAATGGGCTTTGCCCGGCCTATAAAGGCGAGACTGCGGAGGCCCCGCTCCCCCCTCTGTGACACCGAGGGGGGCTGAGCGCAGGCATTTGGGTGCAAGAATGCTGGCTCCCTGAAGGGTACTCCCCAAGGAGGGAACAGCAGATTTCACTGTTTTATGGAGGGAGTTTGAATATCATGGGTTCAGGAATGAGCCTGAGTTGTCGGGGGGAGGAAGATGGTGCATCTCATAGGACAGTATCCTCATCCGGTAAGAGGGGGCAGCTGGCTCCACTGGGATACTGCCACCTGGGTGATCACAGGTGGCAGTGCAGTTGGGAGCAGCTATGTGGGTGGGCACTGCCAGCTGGTGCAATGCACGGTCGCGTGCATTGCTGACGTGCACCCACACTGCTGGAGTCCTGAGGGCCTGGGACTGCAAAAAGCAAAATAAATACCTGACCAGACTGGATGAACTACAGCCTCCTGCAGGCCCTACACCAAAGACCTTGGCACCTTCTCCAACTGGATCCGGACTGTGGTGGGAGTTGGGCAGCCCTGCTGCTCTCACCATGGGTGGGAGGAGCCATGGAAGACTAGCTGTAGGCTAAGTCTGTGAGAAGCTGTGTGATGGGGCTGGGGAGGCCAGCATGAAGAGGGCATGGTCAGGGACAAGGGACATAAACAGTTTACAGTGGGGACTGCACCTGCTGACTCTGGGACAACAGAGAGCCTCTGGGGGCAAAATAAGGGACATCTCTCCCAATCAGGGGCAGTTGAGATGCATCCTCTAGCTGTTTGCCACCCCTCAGTGTGTGTATCCCTGCAATTCATCCCCCTCCCCAACAGCAGAGCCCCTATGGATCCTCCAGATGTAGTGTACAAAGGTAAGAGCTGCTTGAATGTATGACTGGTCTACAAACTGTAGAGGAACCACCGATTTTAAGGTCTTTACCACAAGGCTCTAAAATAGCTTTGATGACTGCAGTAGCCTTCTGCAGACCACACTGGGTGCAGTTTTCTAATGTGTATTTTAAGACACTTTGCTTCAGCTGCGTCATTGTCTCATGCCTACTTTCCACTGTGTCCGGTTCATCTTTCTACAGTCTCAGGTTACACAGCACTTTCAAGAGCAGATTCCCTTCTGAACTTTAATCAGTCACAATTCTGCTGTGCCCTGTGGTGGATTTATCGGAGTTGCCTCATGAACACACCATTGCTGTAAAGCCCAAGACTTTGTTGAATATCGGTCAGTTCTTGGTAACTTGGCCGAGGCACAGTAGAAATCTGTCAGTAACGCTGCAGCGTACCAGCTGAATAGACTTTACTGTAGGTGGAAATGTGCACACTGCACTTACAGAAGGGTAAGGGCGTTCAGCCTGTACACTCCAATACAAGGATTGTGCACCTGTTCACCTACAATGAAGTCCATTTAGCAAGTATGCTGCAGTGTTACTGATGGATTTTTGCTACGCCTCGCTTTGTGTGTCTCCTGCCGGCTGTTCAGCTTTTGGAGTGCACCAACCACTCTGGTGTGTGTCTGTGTTTGTTTGGTATCTTGGTTGCCTTGGAAGGGCAGGGTTATGTAGATGCAGACTTGTGTTCAGGAGCATTAGACAGCTCATTAGCTACAGTGAGCAGTCACTCCGCCACAGCTGACATGTTCACTCTGAAGACAACTGCTAGGGAATGTGAGCGTTGCTTTGTTTACAAAACACTCTGAGGTGCACTGTCCATTCTGTGTGTCTGCCACACAGAGAGGGTCTGGCAGCTCATCTCAGTTTTTGTTGTGAGGAATGAAAAGAAAAATGTGAGGTAAATAACTGGATGTCACTGTCTGATATTGGGACTGGAAGGTGATTTTGTGCAGCAACCACCAAATCGCCTTTAGGACCCAGTTAACATAATTTCACCATCAGTGTTCATGAGGTTGAGTCCCAAAAAGGCCATATTGAAAATTCGATGAAAAAATTTGTAAAATGACCAAGTTATGAAAATAAGTTCAAAATGCCATTGAAATACATGATGCAGGTACTTAAGAACTTCTTGGGATAACTGGAAGCCCGACGATGCTGATCGGGGCTTCAGTACCCATTTCTCCTACTGCCACCAGATAAGTAAGTTTATTAGCTTACCCCATCCTCGTAAAATCTGAAGTTCCCGGGCTGCAGCCGGCATGTTTATGGTAATAGGTGGTGCCGGCTGGGTGCCCACCCCGAGCCTATAATGCTCCTATGTATGGAGTTTTAATAAATTCATTTCAGCTGTGCCCGTGCATAGGGCAACATTACAGGCCGCGGAAACACCACGTCATTATCTCAAGGATTTAGTTAGCAAGATCTCAAGTGGCACGCAGCCGGGCTCCCGCACTTACAGTATGCTGGCTGCAGCCCGGGAACTTCAGATTTTATGAAGGATGGGGTAAGCTAATAAACTTATTATCTGGTGACAGCAGGGAGAAATGGGGTACTGAAGCCCGACCAGCACCAGTCGGGACCTCCAGTTACCCCTGTAGTTCTCCTTTAACTGTTTCCTTCTGTTCACGGTTCGCCATTGAGGAGTGAAGACATGTCTCTGGTCCATAGAGGATTATGGCATTGGTCCTCGGTTCAGTAAGTATAGGGTGAGGGGTGGGGGGTGCTGGCTGCTGAGTGGGAGGGTCGGGTTGGGGACATGGTAGAAGACGAGGGACCATTTTCTTTATTTCAGGATATAAAAAAAAAAAAGAGACTTTGTGGGATGGTTTTCTTTGTTTCAGGAACACTTAACACTAGTTCTGACACTGGGGACCGGGCACCCCAGTGTTGGCATGATACTGTGTGACACTGGGGGTGGGCACCCTAATGTCCCAGACTGCCGGGTGGGGAAGGAGATTGTGTAGCCTGACACTGGGGATTGGGCACCCCAATGTTGACAACTTGACATTACTGGTTTATGGGGGGGGCCATATGGAGGGAGGGGGGAACAAACCGACACCGAGTAGGCACCGGTGTTAGAGTATTGCTATTAAATATCATATTTAACTGACACCAGGGATTGGGCCCCCTGGTGTCCAGTCGAAATGAATAAAGCAGCCTATGCTGCTAATGGCGGCAAAGATACGCACACACACCATGCTCAGCAGGGGCAGGACTACACACTGACATGTAGCCCCATCCTTGCTGAACGAAGACCGCAGGATGGATTCGTCAGCAGGGAGCCGGCCCTGCCAGCTTACAAATGACAGCTGTCTCATAATAAGACAACATGACTTCATGTCGTGTCTGAAAACGGTCCCTGGGATCAGTGCACCTACCCGGTTACCAAAGTCATAAATAAATAAATAAATAAATAATGTTGTCGCAAAAAATTCAGTTATCTTTACATACTAACATACTAAAAGCCAGCAGAATAGGCCTGGCGGTCTTTCATGTTGTCTTTCGGTAGCCAGCCCTATTGAGGCTAGCTCCTCCCCCGGTCCCTGAGAGGGTCAACCTTGGCTTCAGTACACCCATGCATCTGTCCCACCCCCTCTTGAAGCCCTGCACAGTGCCTTGCTTGACTAGACTCTTGGGCAATGCATTCCATGGCTCCACCACCCTCTCTGTGAAGTAATGCCTTCTACGTTCTCCCCTATAGGTTCCTCCCTCCAGCTTCCATTCATGCCCTCTGGTTGTGCCCCTTTGCTTTAGCCTGAACATTTCTTTGGTTCTACCCCTGTTAATCCCTTTCACATATTTGAAAACCTCAATCATGTCCCCCCCCGTCTCTCCTCTCTTCCTGTGAATACAGCCCAAAGACTTCCAGCCTATCCTCATAGGTCCTATCAGTCATGTCCCGGATCATCCTGGTTGCCCTCCTCTGGACCCTCTCCAACAATACTATGTCCTTTTTAAGGTGCGGCCTCCAGAACTGCACGCAATACTCAAGATGCGGCCTGACCAAGGCATTGTACAGAGGCAGGATCACCTCGCTCCTCCTGGACGTTATTCCCCGGGCTATGCAGCCCAGTATCTTGTTTACCTTTGCCGCCGTTCTTCTGCAGTTCTCACTGTTGTTCATTCTGGTGTCTACCAACCCCCCCCCCGAGGTCCCTTTCACTCGAAGTGGCTTGCAGTGTGACCCCTCCCGTGGTGTATACATGCCCTGGGTTTCTGACCCTCAGATGCATCACCCTACACTTCTCCAGATTAAACCTCAGCCCCCACCTCCTTGACCAACCTTCCAGGGTATCCAGATCCCTCTGGACTGCCACCCTCGCTTCCTCCCCGTCGGCCAATGCTCCCAGTTTAGAGTCATCTGCGAAGAGGCTCATCCTACTCCTAACTCCCATCCCTAGATCGGAGACATAGGCATTCAACAGGAGTGGTCCCAGTACCGAACCCTGAGGCACCCCACTGAAGACCTTCCTAGGGGAGGAAACAATCCCACTAACCACCACCCTCTGTGTTCTATCTGTAAGCCAGTTTTCCACCTATCTAAACAACTGTCTTCCCACCCCCACCCTCCCAACTTTGTCAATAACCCGAAGTAGGGTACCGAGTCAAACGCCTTACTAAAATCCAGATATAAGACGTCCACTGGTCTCTGTCTGTCCAGGGTCCCTGTCACCCAGTCGTAAAAATCTATGAGGTTGGTCTGGCACAATCTCCCCGGGACGAAACCATTGTGTTTGTGAACTGTTTAGAATGCAGATTTTTTTTTAAACAATGCATGCTCAAAAATCGAATGTTTTTTCTTAAATAATTAAAAACTACTTAACTTTGGGACATAAAAAACACAAAAGCACATACCTTGGGCCAAACTGCAATTTTCAGATTTCAGATCCTCCTAAATTTGTAGTTATAGTTGAGCAAAAAAAAAGTCTTAATTTTGGTGATTTGGGGGGTATTTGCCCCCAGTAAACCAATTTCTGTGAAAGTTTCAGAATCCAGAGGTCCTGGCACCATCTCTGTGCTTTCAAAATTTCATGTAAATCAGTTGAACGGGGAAAAGTTATTAAGGTGCAAAATGGGGGTTAACATTAAAGTGCTTGCTCAACCTAATATACAGGCACTACTGCACCTGTATAATAGAGATACATACACATATATAAAACACAGTACGAGTATTATTAAAATGCAAAGACAGAAAGAGTGGCCTTAGTAATTTGTTTGCTGGCTTTTCTTCAATTAAGATTTTCCACAACACCTACATCAAAGACAGTGAATCTGTGTAATCACATGCACTTGAAGGTGCTGAGTTACATAACCATTTCAATGACTGCAGCTTGGCTGTATTACTCCCCACGTACATAGAGGCCCAGAACTAATAAAAAGAAAAGTAACCATGAAAATGATAGTGATAAATAGCATACACAGCCACAGCGTTTCTGATGCAGTGTCACCTGTGCATTACTAGTATGTTGTCATTCTGGGTGTTTAGTAGCAGGCATGCATATAATTATCCTCTTACTTCAATAGTAACATGCCAGTTTGCACTCCTTTTAGTGGAAGAAATGGATTTTTTTCTACTTTCTATTTTCTGTGCCTCTACAGTCTCCTGACCTCCACTCCTTCAGGCCACCAAGGTGCTCTGCTTCCTGACCCTACCGACTACCCCAGAGTCTGCTCCTAGAGTGCCACACACTCGCGAATCCTCGGGGTCCCTTGATGGCCCGGATTACCCCCCCGGGCGGGGCGAGGAGGGAACCCTCCTAACCCTCCTCTATCCCCGAGTGATCGAGCTGCACACAGCAGAGTCTGCCCCTTATTAGTCGGCGGGTGGCGAAGCAGGCAACAGCGGTCATCATCTAGGAGGATTGGGAGATGTTTTTCCTCCTTTCCTCTAGAGAGCCCGGCGTAATGACGCCAGTGCACTGGACGTGCAGACGCCTGCCAGCTCTCCCGCCATGTTAATGCCTGCATGCCAAACACCCAGCCTCTGCTGGTTGTCACTGCAGTGTGGCGCATATCCCTAACCCACCCCGAAGGAAGGAGAGCTGTCGTAGGACACTCAATCCTTCCTTCCCCCTGCCAGCCCCTGGCAACCTAAGTCCATTCTCGAACCCAGGTCGCCGGTGCGGCACGAGGTGTGGCATCCAGCACCTCAACCCTCAGCGCCACCGGGCCGGCTAGAAATGGATTTTAAAGGGAACATTAGCCCTGTTGTTTACATGTTTAATAGAACTGTAAATCTGAGCATGACTGAAGTCTATTTAATAACCTCAGTGTGTGGTTTTGAAATGGTCCTTTTTTTCTTTTGTAGGGTCCCTTGTTGATGCTGCCTTTTCCTGTACAGTATCATTTATCAGCCTGAGGTCGGAGAGGTCTTTTAAGGGCATGTCCCTTCTCCACCAGTCACAGCTCCAGAATACTGAATCTCCTTCCTAGTTTTTACCCACTCTCTGCCTTTCTCCTCCTTTTCCCTTTGAAGTCCTTGCCCAATCACAAAGCTTGAAAATGCAAGGTAGATGTTTTCTCGTGCAACTCCTAATTTCTGTTTGAAATTTTACCTCTTGTCTTCATTCCACATCTGCAACTGTTTAGAACTTTGTTTCTCAGGGAATGGCAGAAATGTTGCACATCACTTATAATTTGCATACCCATGATGCAGTGCTTGCAACTCATGGAATTAATTGAAACGTAGAAACATACAAAGAAGCCAGCAGAAAAAGGCCATTTGGACTATCTAGTCTGCTCATATTGCAGGGTCCACAACTTGAGCTACTGTCCCTGCCCTCCTCCCCACTCCTTCCATCCTCCCTACCCATGATCTTTACATTCCCCCATGCCTATGCCAGCTTCTGTTAAAGCTGCCCACTGTCTTCAACGAGATCATCTCTTTCAGGAGTGCATTCCAAGTATCCACCACCCTCTCTGTGAAGAAGTGTTTCCTTACCTCTCTCCTAAACCTCCCACCCTCCAGCTTAAGACTGTGCCCCCTTGTGTTATGGTTGCCACTCAGCTTAAAGAGACTCTCCTTATCCACCTTATTTATCCCTTTCAAGTACTTGAAGGTCTCAATCATGGCTGCTTTCTCTCTCCTGTCCTCCAGGGAGTACATGTTCAGTGCCCTCTACCTCTCCTTGTGTGCCTTAGCCTGCTGACCAGCTGTCATCTTTGTAGCCTTCCTCTGGACCTTCTCCAGCAAGTTATTGTTCTTTTTAAGGTGTAGGCACCAGTACTGAATGCCATACTCTAGATGTGGCCTTACCAGTGACCTGTACAAGGGCAGTATAACCTCCTCTCTCCTACTACTACTGATCCCCCCCCAGCTGTGCATCCCAGCATTTTGTTTATAACATAGACAATGATGGCAGAAAAAGACCATTGGTCCATCCAGTCTGCCCATAAAACCCTAACAAACGTGGGACCCACTGTCCATACAGGGTTTTAACTAACACTATCCACCCCCATGCTCCCTGCCCTACTGCTAGCACCCTGGGCAAGCACTAAGCCCTTCACTCTGTCCCATTCATGTTTGAAACCATTGATGGTTTTGGTACCCACCACATCAGCTGGTATATTGTTCCAAAGCTCCACCGCCCCTTTTGTAGAATAAAACATTCTCACGTCCCTCCTGAATCTCTCCCCATCAATTTCCAGTCTTGCCCCCATATAATAAATACACTGTCCATGCTAAATAGTTCCTTGCAGTTTACCGTGTTCATTCTTTTCTAGTAATTGTTTTCAGGAACTTGAAGGTCTCTATCATATCTCCTCTCCTCTCTCTCGTCTGGCCTTCAACAAGTACATGTTCAGTGCATTTAGCCAGTCCTCATAAGATCTGTACTTGTAGCCCTTAATCATTTTGGTCACCCTACATTGCACCGCCTCCAGCCTATCCTTATCTTTCCTCAGGTGAGGACTGCAGAACTGGGCACAGTACTTGGGTGAGCCTCACCAGTGCTCTACAGAGAGTTAGTAATACCTCCTTCTTTCTGCTGTCAGTACCGCTTCTATCACTACAGCAGTCTGGTTACCTTACTGTAGGCCTTGCTACACTGGCGTGATTGTTTCAGGAGTCACTGAGGTTGACTTCAGGCCTCTTTCCTCAGAGGTCATGCCCAGCTTTACCAAACCCCATCCAGTACTCTGTCCTGGGGTTCTTTTTCCCTACGTACATCACCTTGCACTTTTTGATACTGAATTTTAACTGCCAAACCTTTGACCACCTCTCTACCCATTGCAAGTTTCTTTGCATCTCCTTAACCCCCTCCTCACTGTCTGCCCTGCCACAGGGCTTAGTGACATCTGCGAAGAGACGCATCTTGACCAGGATTCTTTTTCCCATGTAGCTGATGAACATATTGGAAAGGACCAGACCCAGGACAGATCTTGTGGCACCCCATGGGTGCTCTTCCTCTCTTCTGAGTTGACTTCTTAACCACAGCCCTCTGCTGGCTGCCTTCCAACCAGTTTCTCACCCATCTGTGTCCTTTGCTGCACCCAGATCCTCCCGCTCTTCAGCAGCCTTTTGTGAGGCACTGAGTCAAACGCTTAACTGAAATCTGTGTACAGTAAATCCACAGCGGGCCGTGATCCACTATCCTTGTTACTAGTCAAAGAATACTATCAGATTGGTCTAAGACCTCCCTGCCACAACCTGTGTTGCTTACTATCCTGGAGTCCATTGTTCTCCAGGTAGTCCTCGAGGTCCTCTTTGGCTATTTATTGTCCATCAGTTTACCAACAATAGAGGTAAGACTGACAGGTCTGTGCTTACCCCAGTTGTTCCTTGTCACCCTGCTTATGGAGCAGGACTACATCCGCTCACCTCCAGTCTTTTACATTTCTGTAGTGCAGGAGTGATCCCCTTTGTATTGCAATGTCAGTGGCAGGCTAAATGTGATACTGTTGTCAGTCAGCTGTCCCACTGTAAAAAAAAAAAATAATAATAATTTCTGTAGTGCAGGAGCGATCCCCTTTGTAGTTCTAGGTCAGTGGCAGGCTAATTTGATACTGTTGTAAGTCAGCTGTCCCGTTGTAAAAAAAAAAAAAAATAATTTCTGTAGTGCAGGAGCCATCCCCTTTGCAGTTCTAGGTCAGTGGCAGGCTAATTTGATACTGTTGTCAGTCAACTGTCCCGTTGTAAAAAAAAAAATCAAATGCCAGAACAACTAGTAGTACAAAATAAAAATTAAAAACAGGACAAGAAGAGGAATAATGATACCAAGTGCTGCTGCCATTCATTACATCTGAAATGACAGTTACACACATCACTAATAAATTCCGTCTTTAGGTTCCCTTACCAAAAATCGGATTGTACATAGAAACAATTGGGATAGCAATAAGGTAGCACTCAGAGTAGCAGGACTATTAAAACAGCATTTATTTATGACATGAAAGCACCTCAGTGCGTTTTCACAGTCAGTGGCAGCCTGAATATATGCTAGCGATGTAGCACTGTCAGACGTGTCTGGTTGCAAAACGTGAGGAGTTTGAACTCGCTCCCAAATGTCACTTGCAACAGTGATTGTTAGAGCAACAAAATAACAGTAAATAACAAAAATGGATCAGAAGAGCATTAGAGCTACAGATTGCTGCAGCCATTCAGTACCTCTAAAATGGCAGCTAGGAACAGCTAATCTAGCAAAACGCACGTGATGTGCTTTCATAGCACCACTGCTGACTGAGTTCTTTTATTTTGTTCACTGTTAAACTCAAATAGGATGTTAGTAACAATGAACAGCTGATTGAAGACATCATTTCAACCTATTGTAATGCAGTTAGTTTGATTTTAGGCTGTTTAATGCCAAACCGTAAATGAATGCCTAAGCAAGTTTTGCAGGTTCGATCCCCACCTCCCCGATACCACTCACCCAACCTGCAACAAAAGAGCCAGTCTAATGCAGTCAGACATTACAAGTTATGATAGGCTGACATAATGGAATAAAAAATAAATAACTGTGATACATATAAGGACAGCAGTCTGCTCTCACACATCCCACTCCTCTGTCCCTTCAGCCTTGCACAATCACACTGACAGCAAATCACTGTGCCTGTGCTACACCAGGTATCGGACTGGTGTACATGCTCATAGGTCCTGTCCACACTAGGGATCCTGTAATGTTACGAGCAGGCAAAAACATTACAGGAGCCCCCAAACACGGTGCGCGTCCACACTGGAAACGGTACAGAACCGTGTTTGAAAACCATGTTCAAACCTTGATACTATCAGGGTTTTAGCACAGTCTGCAACATGGTTCTGCTTCAGACACGCTTACCTCAGTGGTGTGGATGGGAGTCTGTAGCGTGTTTCTTATGGGACAGCTGACGAGATGTATAAAACCCCAAGTCTCCTTAGCACAGTTTACTCTGGAGTTCAAGAACAAAACACACGGAAATATGGCAGTAAGGACACGCTAGCATGGTCAGAAGTGTAGCCAGAAATTTCCATTTTGTACACACAATCTCCAACAGTTACCCCCCCCATTAAGAAATGTACACATCCTCTCCAAATGGTACCCCCTTCTAAACAAGTCAGATTGTTGTCAGATGGTTCCTCTAATCTCTAAAAAGGTTATACATGTATCTGTCTCCTAAACAACAGAAGTTTAAACAGATACACTCCTCAGTGGCCTACACTAACCCAAATACTACAGATTAGAACGAAAAAGTTAACAGAAAGGCATATGGTTTGTGACAGGCACTCAATGAAACTGTACACAGCTGTGTACAGTGAGTATGCCTGTCTACACCCATGAGCACGGTAAGTCCTGTAATGTTATTGAAAACGTTACCTAACTACTGTTGCCGGTGTGGACAGGACCAGAGTGACCTGACATTTTCTAAAAGAAGTTTATGGTGTAATATTTGTCGTCTTCTTCTTGTGAGCACACTAATAGTATAGCAGCTCATACAGTGGGAAGTGAGAAAATGTTCTTTTTGGAGTTTTGTAGTGAAAAAAAAAACATTGGTACCGCTATTATCTTTTTTTTTGTTTAATTATTGCCTTTTTGATTCTAATATTTAATATACTGACGTCATAAAAATGTGCATGATGCGTTTTCACTGCCAAACTCCAAAGGAACATTTACTCACTTCCCATTGAAGAACGCATATAAGATACTGTAACCCTCTTTTAGAATAGGCCAGCTCACTAGGAGTATACGCATCAGTCTGATAGGTGATAGAGTAGAGGCATGGTGAGCGCAAGTGCAAGGTTGGGGGGAAGGGCTGGGATGAGTGTAAGAGCAGACTGCTGCCTCTATATGTATTACGGTTATTTTAATTTTTTCTTATTCCATTATTTAAGCCTGTCATACCTTGTAATGTCTGACTGTATTAGTCTGGCTTTTTTTCACAGGTTGCTAGGGGTATCAGGGAGGTGGGAATCGAACCTGCAAAACTTGCTCAGTTATTCTTTTGTGGTTTCAGATTAAACAGTCTAAAAGTCAAACCACTTATGTTACAATAAGCTGAAATGATGACTTCAATCAGCTGTTCATTCTTACTGGCATCCTGTTTGATTTTAACAGTGAATAGGTTAGCAGGCTGTACCAAATATTCCTGCCTTCAGCGCCACACACGCACATACAAGCAATCCCATGGGCACCAGAACTGGCAGCTATGATCAGCTCTTTACATACTTTTAAGTACAGCTGATCTAGCTGGAACTACGATCCACAAATCACTCTGTATACTGTAGCAAATATGGTGGCAGTTACCTACTGTATCATAGAGTGGCATATCTGTTGAAAGGTAATTTCTGTAGTGCATGAGCTGATCCCCTTTGTTTTTCTACGTCTATGGCAGGCTAAATGGGATACTGTTGTCAGTCAGCTGTCCTATTGTGTAAAAAAAAAAAAAAAAAACCAATCTTAGGAGAATGTGATTGTGAGCAGCCGGGTGAGCAGTAGCAGGAAAAAAAAGCAAATGTAACTTCAGCAGTATCTTAGGAGAATGTGATTAAGGCCGGCCCACTGGTGCAGCAGTAGAGCTACCGCTTGCAGCACCAGAGACCCGGATGAGAACGACGGGTGGTCGAGGTCAGCTGGGAGGAGATGGGTGGAGTGGCAACCTGAGCCTCGCCATCCCAGGGTAGGGGGATCGTGCCTCTCAGTACAGTAGGCAAGGCAATTTTATTTATAGGGCGCCCAATCCCAGAGGCTTCGGGTGCCGAACACAAATGAGGACAAACAGCAATAAAACAAAAACATAATAAAACCTCATAAAACATAACAAGATTAAAATACATTAAAAAGAGGCTTCCAGAAGTCGGGCTTCAAGGGACTGGCCAAAACTAGCAAGATGTCAACAGTCAAAGGCCAGGCTGAAGAGGTGGGCCTTTAGCCTCCCCTGAATACTTCAGTTGAGGGAGCCTCCCAGACTGCAGGTGGAAGCGAGTTCCACAGGGTCGGCCGAGAGACACTAAAAGCATGATCTCCCGAGTTCTTGAGCCAAACCCTGGGAACATCCAGGAGCCCCCTTGAGGAGGAGCGATGGGAGCGAGCAGAGGACACCGGTGTCAGGGGACCGGACAGGTAGCCAAGACCCAGCCCATATAGGGCCTCAGAGGTGAGAAGACACAGCTTGAAAAGGACCCTCCACCTGACTGGCAGCCAGTGCAGAGCACGCAGGACCGGAGTCACATGACTGGACCTCGAAAGGCCCATCAGCAACCGGGCCGCTGCGTTCTGCACTAGCTGCAGCCTGCAGAGGGTCCCTCCCTTGACCCCGAAGTACAGGGCATTACAGTAGTCGAGCCTAGAAGTCACGAAGGCAAGTGCTAGTGTCGGCAGGTCCTCAGGCAGAATGAGAGGCATAATCCAGACAGTGTTCCGCAAGTGGTAAAAACCACTTCTGAGTATAGCTGACACCTGATCTTCAAAGGTCAATCTGCAATCAAGGATCATGCCCAGATTTCGCACCCTTGGAGAAACCACCAATGGAGCAGATCCCAGAACAAGTCCAGAGTCGGCCCCCGGTGGCAACCCATCACGCCCACAACCAGGCTCAATCACCAGCACCTCAGTCTTAGCTGGGTTGAGTCTCAGCCAGCTGGAAGCCATCCAGTCATTGATTTTAGCCAGACAGCTGTTAAGCACGTCGACCGTTCCCGATGTTCCGGGTGCAAAAAACAAATACAGTTGGGTGTCATCTGCATAGCAGTGAAACTCCACACTGTATTGTCGAATAATCTCGCCAGGGGCAGCATATACACTGTGAACAACATCGGCGACAAGATCGAGCCCTGAGGTGCTCCACAAGAGAGGCATTGGGGAGGAGGAGAAATTCCCCATCACCACCCACTTCACTCTGTCTGAGAGATGGGACTCAAACCATTTGATAAGGGTACTGGCAAGTCCACAAAACTCACAGAGTCAATCAAGAAGCATGATGTGATTCACAGTTTCAAAAACTGAAGCAAGATCGAACAGCATAAGAACTGACCTGTCTCCTCTGTCTCTAGCTCTGAGCAGATCATTATGCACTCTTACTAGAGCAGTTTCAGTGATATGTCTGGCTCAAAAATCTGACTGGAAAGGCTCATAGATATCCGAGGACATCAGGTGATCCTCAAGCTGATGTGCCACCAATTTTTCAACATCTTTACTCAAGAAAGGCAGGTTGGAGATCTGACAGTAATTCGCCAGAACGTCTGGGTCGAGAGAAGATTTATTTAGGAGGGGCTTCACCAGTACTTCTTTCAAAGCAACTGGGAAGGCTCCCTCCATCATCGAACACCTGGCAATCCTGGCGAACACCGGGTCAACGGCATCGACATCCCATTAAGAAACACATTGGTGCCGGATGCAGTTCGCAAAAGGTGTGCTTCAGCTCCAAGATTACCTTAGTCACTTCAGACACCTCCACTTGCCTGAACTCCTCCCAAGCAGATGGAGTGCCTCTGAAACTCTCAACTTGATCACTGCAAGGCAAAAGCCTCCCTCGTGGAATCCGATACTCTGTCGGAGAAAAACACAGCAACCTCTTCACATAAAGAAGTTGAAAAAGCTTTTTTTGGCCGGAGACAGGCAGGATGTAAAAGCCTGTCCACGGTCCAAAACAGCTGAGATGGTCTGTTTCTCCCTAAAGCACTTTCCTTGGACAGAAATTCTGTCTTCTTATGGGAAATTGCCCCCTGGTACTCAGCACAGTGAGAACGTAGGGCCAGCCTGTCGGCCTCCAGCCGGGACTTCCGCCAGCAATGCTCCAACTTCCGACCCCTGATCTTCATCACCTTGAGATCCCCATCAAACCAAGGGATCTCAAGTGAGAGGATTTGGGTCGTATACAGACTGGTGCGATGGCATCTAGAGCTTCAGTAACCGCCCTATTATAGGAGGCCACAGCCTCTCCAGTGCCAGTCGCACATGCTGCATCAACCCTAGATAGGTCAGCTAACACCAGTAGTCCCTCGGGATCAACACTCCTTAAGGAGCGATAGCTGACCATCTCCACAGGGGAAGGACTTTCAGGGGGGTCCCAAGGCTGAACTCCATGGTACTCCTGGGTGACCACAGGGGTGGTTTACTGGGGGATCAGTAGTTGAGTTTGGGAGGTGTGCCGGATGCTTGGTGTCTCTATGCCACAGTGTCATTACACCCCGTGCCTCCCAGAATGCAAAAAATCCATACAGTCTCCCTTGGGCAGGCAGCATGCTGCCCCTCTGCTGTAGCCCCCTTGTTGTTGGCCTGGGGCCCCGCCCTCCAGGACGCTGAGCGTGGTGTCCAGGGAAGTGGGGAGACCCCGGAGGCCCCGGCCTGGGAGTAAGCCAGGGAGGAACACTTGGACGGAGCATGGTCCCAAGTTGGTGACAGGGAGGCGGCAGGAGCGTGGTTCGATGGGGAACCATCCGGGGTCGTAAAACATACTATAGAGAAAAAATACATGTGATTGTGAGTGGCCCGTGAGCGATAGCAGTCAGAGTGATAAACTGGTTGAGTGGGTAAAGCAGCGGAGCCCTCGAGAATGAAACTGCTGCAGTCCACTGGAAGGCTTTTCTTTCTTTTTCATCAAAGTCTGAAGCTGTAAAACAAAAGAAATGCCCCTCATCCACCTCACTGACTGCTTGTCAAGGAATGATCCCTTTGTATTTCTTGGTCAGTGGCAGGCTAATTTGATATTGTTGTCAGTTAGCTGTCCCACTGTAACAAAACAAAATAAAAACAAATCAAATGTAGTTTTGGCAGTATCAGTGGTATCTTAGGAGAATGTAATTGCAAGTGGCCGGGCAAGTGGTAGCAGAATGGCAGCCACGCGTGCGGTAGTTGTAGTGAGAGTGGTAAAGTGCAGTGAGTGAGTGGGTAGAGCAACTGAGCCCTCGAGAGTGAAACTGCTGCAGTCCACTGGTAGGCTTTTCTTTCTTTTTCAACACAGTCTGCACAGTCAGGAGCTGTCTGAGCAGTAAAGGAAAAACAAGAGGGGCTCTAGCAGCTGTCCATTTAGCAGGAGTCAGTGCTCCTTCTGCTTTTCATGTAAGGATGCCAAGGGCTAACTACTGTGTGGGCACCTCTCACTAACACAGCCACACACTGCTCTGGTTATGGATCTGGGTTCCTCTTCCTGAGATGGGAGAGGCATGGCGGCAGGGACCCCGGGCCCTGCCTTTGCAGCAATGATCTTTTCCCTGTGCAAATCATTTGCTGATGGGGAGCACTGAGGGGACTGAAGCATGCCATTCAGCAGCAGCAAAGATGGTTTCTGCCACAAGTACCTTATTACAATTGTTATACATGGCTCAGGAGCAAGAAAATATTACGCCGGGGGGGGGCAGAGAGAAGGAAACACATTTACTGAATGAGGCGGACATAGACATTTCCAGGAAGCTGTGTTCAACTCCACTCGTGAAGAACACAGCTATGCTGTGTTAGAAATTTCACTCAGACCCTTTACTTTTCTGCTTTTGTTCGCAACAAACATGTCAGCATAGCTCGCTTCAGCAGCTGTTAAAATGAGAATCTGGTGGAGAAAGACTGGATTAAAAGAAGTGACCCTAAATAAAGAAAAAAATCAAACTATTTCAGAGCAGTACACTGGGGTTATTAAACAGACTTCACGCAATCCCAGATTTACATTGAGAAATGAAAACCAGGTTCATGTTCCCTTTAAATTCTGTTTTTTCCCATTTTTTTCCAAAAGTGATTGCAAATCAGCATATTGTACATTACTGCTTGGTATTTGCGCTCAGTAGATTTTTTGCATGGTGATTTAGTACAAATGGAGGGTTTTTGCATGAAGTATTTGCACTACGGGGCTTTGAGCAAATAATCGTTACAAAGGGAAATTCCTGCACTAAAACTGAAAAAAAAAATGCTAAGTTTAGCATACAGATATAAAAATATCAAAATCTCCACCCTGGTAAATTAGATGGCTACTTCAATTTTTCTTTAAATTTATTTATTTTTTATAGAACAGCATGGACGCTAAATACTGTGTAGTACAGCGTGGCCCCCTAGATGCTGTGTAGTATGTTTGGGAGTCGTCCTCAGTTCTCTCATGTGGCAATGCCAAGTGTTGCTAGCCGCACCACTTAGATGCTGTGTCTTGCCATCTTATAATATTGTTGGTAATGACGGTCCTTTGTCAGTAGCATAATAGCTGCATAACATGGGTAAAAGCTATCTAAAATATGTCACAGCATCTAATTACTTATTTGAACATCTCCAAGAATTCTGCCTGGAAGGTTCCACATCAGGTCTGGGGTGTCGTCCACCTCCCTTCCATGTTTCCTGACCCAGCGCATCTTTTCCTGCAAACAAATAGGTGTTTTTCAGTGTCTGTTTCCAAACACATCCATACAGTTTATCACTAAAAAGAGAAACGGATAAACAAATATTGAGGTTATAGTCTCTCACTGAAACCTGCGCTCCTCCCCGCCAACAAAACAAAAAAACTGGTCTTTTTAGAGAAGCTACTGTGTTCACTCCTGTATGAAAGGAAGAACACATTACCCACAAGATAATTATCTGCGCTAGAAATACAGTCTTGATGTTTGCTAGGGTTTCATTTTGGGGGTTGCTTATCCTGTTGTTCACCTATTTTAGCCAAGTCAGTCTGGACATTTTGAATACTATATTTTTTTTTGTCCCCTCTCTTCTGCTCCTGTGCTTCCTCTCTTAGGAAACCCCAGGCACATAACAAGCCCTGTGCCTCTCCCTCGCTCTCACCTGCCTCCATCTTGCCACTGGATTGGGGTCAGAGTTGGGAGAAATCCTCCTAACAGTGGTCTGTGTCAGGCATTGGAGGCACGGAGCCCGGATATACTAGGGTCCATCATCTACAGACAGTGGGAGTCATTTTCCTGCAAGTTCTCTACCCCTGGCTCCCACTAGGATGCCGTCCCTATAATGCCAAGTGCAGACACACAGAGTGTGCAGCGGTGCGTCTTCTCCAGCATCCCCTTCCCCTTGCCTGTAATGCCACATGTGACCACTGGGTGGGGCTATAGTGGCACACAGCCTTTCTCCCCAAAAAGGGAAAGCAGCTTCTGGGTCAGTCAGTCCCCGCCACCCCACCCCCCGGTTGGCTGGCCCCAGTAATCAAGGTCTGCACCTGAACCCCGGTTGCTGGCATCATGAGCAGTAGTGTAGTATTATTTTCCACATTTTCTTTTTTGCTTCTCCCATCTCCTGCCTCAATGTTGAGTTTGCCCGGCTGCGCCTTTCCTCTGGCTACAGATGTGGGCAGGTGTCTGTCTTCACAGCTGATGCTGGTGCCTTTGCAAGGTCAGCCAGTAGTGGTTGCACCAGTGCCAGGTGACCTGCTCCCAGCTACAGCAGGAGCTGAGTGCCTCGCCTGTATGACATGCCAGGTCTGAATTGCAGAGATCCCACATGGACCCCGACTCTCAGTTGGCTCTGTGGTGCATTGCCACCACGAGTGTGGGGAATTTTATTTATATTTTAAAGTGCGTGAAATTTTATTTATATTTTTAAATGGACACTGTAGAGTCTCCATTCAGGCTGTGCAAGACTCCCCAGTGTCCACAGAAGGAATTTAGAAATAATCAAACTGTGTTTGACTTATAATAAGCAGCGTTTCCCTGGCCCCTCCGGACAGCCTGACCAGCTCCTGAGTTCACTCCACAACCCAGATCTCTGGCATGAGAGTACAGTGCACGACTCATGGGCCATGGGGTTGACCCCAGGCATCGTGATTCTGAGGCAACAGCAACCCCTCTGGCAGTGATATAGAGAGGTCACCTTCCCACACCACTGGTGCAGTGTTTCCACGGGCCATCATGGTTGGTGCAACTCTGCTGTGGGTGGTAGCGCAGAAAGAACCAGAAAAAAGCGGGGTACAACATCTCATGCTGAAGAAGCTGTCATTCATAACAGACCTGTGGACTCTCAAAGTGAACAAATGCATTACCAAATGTTTAATGTAATGATTGTTTGCAATGGATCTTAATGTGCTGTGGAACCAGCTAGTACACTTTCAGACACCAGCAAAAAAAAGCAGAGTTAAAAAAAAAAAAAAAAGACTAGTCCTGTCAAGGTGATGGCTAGTACTGTCAAGTGCTACACTGCTTAAAGAGGTCCTGCAGGGACCCATGGTGTTGAAGCTTTGAGGTTGTGACACAAGAAGGGGACATGGGTCATGACTATCTGCGGTTGGGAGAAAATGTTTTGTGGGATAAAACAATATTTTAAAAATTAACGTAGAATGATGATGTCTAAAACTGAAGCCTTGTATTAATCTCCAGGGGAGGTACCGGAACAAAGGAGGGACAGGGGAGATATGATAGAAACCTTTAAATACATTAAGGAATAAAATTTGTGCACAAGGAAGCCCTCTTTCACTTATACAGACTGCTCCACCAGAGTAGCATTGCATGCGGCTAAAGGGAGGTAGGTTGAAAAGCAACACTCGGAAATTCTTTTTCACGGAACGGATTGTGGACCCCGGAATAGTGTGCCACAAGAAGTGGTAGAGTCTAAGACGGTCAGGGAGTTCAAGTTAACATGGGATAGGTGCTATGGAAACATGACAAGAAAGAATTAGCTGGGGGTAGCAAGAAAAAGGGCAGACTAGATGGACCAAAAGATCCCCTTCTGCTGTCACTTTTCTTATGTTCTTATGTTCTAGGTACAGTGCAGTGAGCTGAAATGCAAACTTTGCTCCCGTCTGTAGCTTCTCAGCCCCAGCAACCCGACCAGGTAGTACCACCCCTTTCTTCAGGGCTCACGGATTCAGTCGTCACATTCTGACCTCTGGGAACAGAGCTGAGACGTGACCAAGCTCACTTCACTTGTGTGAGTGGAGAGTTGAACATAGTTTTCTAGCCTCAAAAGACCTGTCTTCAGTACTAAGTATGGATGCAGTGCAGACCTCAAATATCTGATGCTGGACAGCTGTCAGCAGAGCAGGCACTTGCACTGCAAACACAACTCTGCTTCCTGGGTTACACTGATGATTTGCAGGCAGTATGCTTGGTACACTAAGCACAGTGCTAAGCAAAGCAGCTTAGAAATGAGCCCAAAGAACCTGAGGTTACCAGCTCTTGTAGACAGTACAGATCATAGCCTCCTACTATAGGTACCAGTGAAAGGAAATGGTGGTGAGGAAGGTGAGAGGGTGTTTCACCACAAGCACGGTGACACTGCAAAACAGAGAACCTAAGTGACCCATGATGAGTCAGGTGCCATAGGTAAGGGTCATTGGTTTACAACCTTTTACATTAACAAAAAAAAAGTAAAAAGCATAGAACTTGACTGTGTACATTGGTTAGCACTGTTTTATACGAGCGCTGTGCATCTGAATTACATGTATTTTGCTGTAAATTATTGCATTTATAAGATATGAAAACTGGGGAAAAAATTTAAATATGCCAATTTTTGTTTTGTATTAAAAACAGATATTTTCTGTTTTTAAAAGTCACTAGTAAAACATAGTCCCTCCCTATCTGTCAGTTATCTGCCTTTTTACACATTCAGTAGATAGAATGTTTGTTTGTTAAGGAATACAGGAATTCAGACTTCTGCACTCCTTTGGCAGAATGTTCACCCTCTGACATGTAACAGAAGGCCTTATATGGAGCCATGGTCTCAGTTTCATCAGTGGCAGAGTAAAGAGCGGAGATTGCTCTTGCAAACTTGAGAGGATAGGAGGGTGATTTTTCATGGTCACCAAGAAAACATCAGGAATTAAAGCTGTAAATAATACTTTTTTTTTTTTTTTTGAATTGTGTAAGAAAGGGATCATGAGAGGAAAGACTGTTTATTTTTTTTTTTATTTATTGAAATTTAAGGGAGTTTTACTTCGATGGGCCTTTTTGAAGGATTTCAGTAAGGTGTAAAGGTGGCAGCCATGTTTGTGATGGCATTCAGGGATGAGTGAAATAGGTCATGAATTCTGTATGTGATTTGCCCAAATTCTAAATCCCCCTGGAACGTTTTCATACCTGGGAATTACACCGAGGTAAAGGTATGGGTGCCAGGCAGTGTCAACCAGTCAGATGGCAGGATTTGTCTTGCCCATTTTATAAGATGCTTCTTTGTGACCAACCTAAAGTGGAAATAAATGCTGATGACCCACCTAACATTGAATAAATGATTTATTTCCACTTTAGGCCTGTTGGACATGAAAAAAGCAGGGTTGCACCGTGTTAGCCCACACAAAAGCAAGAGAGAAACAAAAAGAGAATCATTTTGCTGAGTTAAGGTAATACTATACCTTTATTAGGCTCATGAAAAGTTAAAGATATAAACTTTCGAAGGGCTAAAGTACAGCCTCCTCTTCTGGTGTATTACACGGTGCAGGCTGAAGCTCCTTATATAGGGGTGTGAGTCTTTTCAAAATGCAAATACAGAATGCAAGTACAAAACTGCTGAAGCTTTGAAGTGGTGATAATATCAAACCAATTGGCATAAAGCAGCTATGTACAGTCCAGCTGCTGTCATAGTAAGAACAGGAAGGTGTCTTCTATAAGCAGAAGTTAATGTTTTAGATGAATCAAGCTTTGTGATGCTGGTTACTCTACCAAGCTTTCCTTTAACAGGGTTTCCAACGTTCCATTAATTTCCCCACCACTGATGTAAAACTGGCCTATAGTTACTAGCCTTCTTGCCGCTGCCGCTCATATATAGAGGGACCATGTCTGCTGTCCTCTGTAGCCATGCCTGTTTCCAGAGAGCTGTTGAATAAGGCCATGACTGAGGCCCCTGGCACCTCCCTGAGTTCTTTTAGCATCCTTGGGTGTATCCCTTCCTGTCCCATAGCCTTTTCCACTTTCAGAGCTGCAAGTCCCTGCAGGACTCTTTCCTCTGAAAATTGACTTGTGTACACACCCTTTACCCCTTTGTTCCTGATGCTCTCTTTTGGTACATCCCCCCAATGAAGACGGAGCAGAAGTACCTGTTTAAGTTGGAAGCTTTTCAGGTCCTCCTCTGTGCAGTCCCCGTGCGCCCTCCATATCCTCATTACCCTCCCTTGCTTTCCTTTTCACTTACGTATCTAAAGAAAGTCTTATCCCTTTCGCTCACCCTGGTTAGATCCTTCCTCTGTCTGTGTCATTGCTGTCTCACTGCCTTTCCTGCTTCTCTCTGTTCTACTTGGTGCACCTCCCTCCCTTGCTCTGTCTGCATTTCCTTATACCTCCCAAATGCCACCCTTTTTTTCACCACTTTCCTAGAGAACCATAATGGTCTCTTTTTTAGGGCTGCATGGGCGGAGCCTGTCCTTTAACGATCACAGAGTGAGGACTCTGCATATTTTCCTTCATTAAAAAAAACCCGGATTCTCTCTGCCCATCACAACCCCGCCCCTCTCTGGTGCCCATGCTGTACTGCTATCCAAACAGCTCCTCCCCGCCCTTTCTCTGCCCATCACCAGTCTATCTCCCCCAACTATGTTTTTAGTGCTGCAGTAGATCCTCCCCACCAAGCTCCGCCCTGCTGTAAAGAAACCCTCCTGCTACTGCCCACTGTGCACTGCACCACCCCCACCCTCTGTACTGTCCCCTTACTACAAAAGAAATCTTCCTGCTACCACCCACTGTGAGCTGTACCACCTTACCCTCCGCTCCCTGCCCCTATTTCCCCATACTACAAAAGAAGCCCTGGTTTTGGGGACGTGTTCTCCGCAGAAGAGAAAGCTCTTGTCTAACTTCACCCCCTCTCGCCAGTGGGAGTTGGGACTGGGACAGCATGCGGCATTGTTCTGTTAATTAGAAGACTGATGTCCCTCACACTTTCTCCCCATTTGCCAGATGGAGCCCAGACCAGATATATTTTAACTGATCTGAACCTATTCCACAAGTGAGTAAAAGTGCAGAGTGCTCTGTGTGCATTAGCACACTGCCCCACCCCCTTACGAAGAAGTCATTGATATTTAAATTGCTGCTTCTGTAAGGTCTTAATGCTGACAAAAACGCAGTCCGAAGTGGAGGTGTTGAGTGAGGTGGGTTGTTCAGGTAAACTACTGAGTCCAAAGGGGCAGAAAACAGCACTGCACCAGGCAAGGATGCAATTCTAGTCAGAGACATATAGTGTGAAACAAAAGATGTATTGTATTAATAAGCTTGTTAATAGGGATTCAAAGAGAAGCCAACAAAAGACAGCAGCAACAGAGAAAATAGTCAGTTTTTTGGGTGCTACCAGGAGATCTGGGTAAATGCTACACTTGAACTAAGAATTTCCAACAACATAGAGGGTACATTGCGCAAGATCCCAAAAGAAAAATATTACAAAATACATTTTTGGTGTGTAAATGCAACCGTTTATTTTATAAGCGCCAATGGCAGGTAACAAAACAACAGATTCCCCAATTAAAATCTGTATGTTCTGTTACTTGCCCTTGACTCTCACAAAATAAATGGCACTTGCATTTGCACACCAGAAACCTGTTTTGCAATATTTTTCTTTTAGAAACTTGCACTTTGTATCCTCTGGGCTGACGGAGAAATTACAGGCAGCATATCAGGTAAACAGCCAAACACTGACTGATTTGTTTTATTACTACTGCCTTTTATTTCCACCTTGTTAACGAGTAAATTCTGGTAAAAACATGTTACTTGGAAGCAGGAGACACATTCACTGAGAAATTATATTCCTTTTCAATTTCACTAGCCAAAATTTAAAATTAGTGTCTAGTGATTGGTCAACAAAACAGTGCTGCAACAGAGTAGAATCATAGGACTTGGGAAATGGGATTTTAGGAGGGATGTACCTGTATCTACTCCCAAAAAAGGGAGCTACTCCAAATCTAGATATATATATATAAAGAAGCTTGCTGCCCTCTCAATCCATTTTAAGAAAAGGAAGAGAAACTCGATTTGAAGATGAAGTACCAATAAAAACGGAGATATTTCGAAGTACTCATTCAACCCAAGGGTTCCACAGCAGTGCTCCCAGATCTACGGGGATTCCCATATTTTACGGGGTTTCAGGGCTCAAAACCGGGTACGGGAAGGAATTTGTCATTTTTAAAAATATACGGGAGAAATTGGCACCCTCTGTGCCGTCACTTTAAATCTGGTGAAAGTTACAGCAAGAGTCTCTTGAGTTCACCCGGGATCAATTCCCAGACATGATTACCACACAAGCCTGCCCCTAATTGGTTCAGAGACCCCAGTCATGCTCTGATCACGCACTGACTGTGGTCTCTGATTGGCTGTGCTATAAGTGTTTGATGCAGAGTGCTGCCCGGGAATATTTAAACTGGCTACCAGTGCTTTAATTCCTGCTTCGGAGTTCACTTTAGTATTTATTGTCGCCACTGCTGAAGAAAGAAGAGAGAGAGAGGAGATATCGGCCCCGCACATCCACAGCTCACCGCCTCAGCCTGCTATGTGTTTTCGGCATTTGTTTCACCGACCCGAGACCTCAGTATCCGAGAGAGCAGAGCTACGATGAATTTCATCGGTTTTAATTTCGCAGCCAGAGATGACAAGGAGAGAGAGACCAGCCTGTTGCCTTGAATCATCAAAATAAATTTTTTTTAAATGACCCCACCGCATCGGAGGACCCTGACCTGCCACCAGTCCGTGCCATTTCATCGGCTTCTTTACTGCAGAAGTGTCAGTAACAGACTCGGATTCAAAACAGAGTGAGAGAGAGATGAGCCTGATCAGATCCCGAGCTGCTTTCTTGGCTTCTCACTGGACGATCATTTGCAAAAAAAGGTAAAAAAAAAATAATAACCTCTCTCTGAGTCTGGGCTGGCATAAAATTAAATTGAGCTACTAGCTGAAACCTCTATGAACCTGTGCTGCTTTGGTCTCTATGAATCTGTGCTGCTTTGGCAGAGAGAGGTTGAGGAGGGAGATTTGTTAGTTTTTAATATGTCATTTTTAATGTTTAATATGTGTCCTCCCTAAGTGTCCAGGGGACAGTGTGTAGTTGGAGGTCGAGGAGATAATTAGTTTTTTAAACATGAATATTAACAGAAAAACTCCCATTCACATTGGAGGATGAAAAAATAATTTGGGTACCAAACCTGTCTCCGAGGTAATCCTAATGCATCGATGATCTGCTGCTGCTTTGGCTGGGACTTGTACTCGGATAGGTCGAGGAGATAAGTTTGAGTCATGCGTCACTGTTGGCTGCTTTGGCTATGAGTATGGTTAACAACTTGGGGGAGGTCGAGGAGATGATTTGTTTAAATTCTTCCTATAATTGTGAATCATGCTTTAGCCCAGTGGAGGAGAGATGTTGTGCAGCATGGTCAGGAGCCAGTCTCCGACTTGGAGAACTATAGTACCAGCTGTGTTGTCAAGGACGTTTTGGTAGAGTATTAGTTGTAACTCTGGCTGTAGCTTATTATTTTCAGATGGACATTGATGTGCAATCGGATATTTACCTGGGAGGATGCCTGAAGCTGTCAAGATGTTTTAGTAATTTTTTCTGGTTTGGGGTTGGAATATTTTGCATATCCACAAAATGCATAACATGCAGACTTTAATAAGCTGATGGTAACATTCTTAATAAACGAGATGGGCAGAAGGCAAGGGGGCACTTGGTCTAAGGCTCACAGATCGCTTTAACCCTCTATGCCTGTTGGTAGAAGAGAGGAGTGTGGGGTGTTGCTGATGTGGCTGTGACAGGGATGGATAGGAAGGGAGAAGGGGGCAAGAAGCAGGGATAGAAAATGAGCATACAGGAATTTCACCAAAGTTTTACAGGGAAAATGCAGGAAAAATTAGGGTCTTCTACAGGAAAATGCTTTGGCCGATCTGGGAGCACTGCCACAGACACTCACCAGTACTGCTTGCATGGCATACGTGAGCTGCCAAAATATTCTCAGGTCTCTCTGCCTCAGTGGCCCTAATATAAAATATCAAATCAAAGTATTGCTTGGTCCCAGAGGAGGAAACCTATTTACAGCACTGCTGAAAAATGAAGCATTTTGGATGTTCTCTTTGGGTAGCTGAACTACCCCTGGGCTGAATGAGCGCTTTGAGATATATTCCTTTCATGAGTACTTTTCAAATCTCATTTCTCTTCCTCTTTTAAAATGGACTGGGGTGTAGTAAGCTTCTCTTATATGGAATATCGCCTTTCTTGGAGTGCATATATCTTCGCTAAAATCCCATTTCCTTAGTTCTATGATAGACTGAAATCTATAAGGATACTACTGTGAACCCCACCCCCCCAAAAAAAAACAGTCCTTGAGGATATAGTTAGATATATTTACTTCTATAGCTAGGTTTATTCTGGATTATTCGTTTGCCACTGCTTATTCTGTAAAAACAATATGTGTATAAAACTGTGTATTTATAATGCTTTTATAATAACTGGTTTCACTTTCTCCTGTAGAGAAACCTGTGGTGTTATTTGCCGTTATAAAGGAGTGTCACCACCCTGTACTTTGTTCTCTTTACATTTCAGTGACCTGGCTCCTGATGTGAATTACTCTTTTACCATGGTTAACTATGGAAGCACTTAGAAGTTGTGGAACAGGTGGCAAACGAGACATGCCCGCTTGTAACAGTGAGACCGTGGTGGTGGGTGTAAGTCACAAATATGAGGATATATGAATATCAGTATGAGAAAACACTGAGTCCATTTTTGTGTTTCTTTGGTGCGACCTCAATGACTATCTTTTGCTCATATTTTTGTCTTATCTTTCTTTAAATAGTTTCAGATCTCATTGGTACAAGTGCTCACGCCTCCTTCTTCATTTGTTGCACAACTTCTTTCTCAGTGCTTCCGTAGATAACCATGCTAAAGAGTAATTCACACATTGAGAATCCAGCTAACTGAAATATAACAAACATTATAAATACACACAGAAAAATTCAGATAAAACCATTCTGTTATTAACTTACAACAGGATAAAAATATTGAACCTATAACGCACTCTGACAGCCTGCTAATAACACCCGAGGGCATTTCATGCCTCAAAAGGCACTTTATCAAGGGTGGTTCATTTCTCTGGGTGTGCTGTTTAATTATCCCCTCACAATGTGAGGTAAGCACCAGAGTCCCATCCATAGTATGCATAGTTTTAATCTAACAAATAATTTATGCCATATGCATTTGCTCATTGTTACATTATTTGTGTTTTTAAGTCTCTTTTTTTTCACCCTGCCTGCTTGCTGACCTGATCTAGCGGTGGAGACTTGATCGCTGACTTTGCACTGCAAGTGGACATAATAGCTGAATGTGCAAGCTGTTAAATCTATGCATTCAGTTCATAATCATATTATTTATCTAATTATGTACTGGTGCATGTGTCTATTTATTTATTTTTTGTCCAATAATGCATCAGTTAGTCTTGCATTTATGAAGTTGCAGAAGTGCTGAGAGTCAGAAGTTCTGATGCATATAGTAGTGGTGTTCTATTTAATGATGCTGCACTACTAAATTCCCCTTTTTGGGGTTGTATAAGCATTGTTAAAAAATGTAAATTTTTTTTAAAGTTTCTTTCAGTTTCCATTCAGAGTTTTTCATTCTTATAAGGTCACTGTCTGAAAAGTTGTGCCAATTGGCTTGTTATGTGGTAATTTTTAGGGCTGCAGGGGGGCGTGGCCCTGCAGTCCTTTAACTATCACAGAGTGAGGACTCTGCATTTTTTCCCTAATTAAAAAAAATCTGGATTCTCTCTGCCCATCACTACCTTGTCCCCTGTCTTGGGCCCATGCTGTATTGCAATCCAAACAGCTCCTCCCCGTCCCTGCTCCGCCCATCACCAGTCCATCCCCTCCTCGGTGTCCCTTATCAACTATGTTTTAAGGGCTGCAGTAGCTCCTTCCCACCCAGCTCTGCCCCGCTCCTCTCCTCCCTGCTCTATAAAACGCTCCCGCTACCGTCCACTGTGTGCTGTACCAACCCACCCCTTCCCTCTGTTCCTGTCCCCATACTACAAAAGAAATGCTCCTGCTACCACCCACTGTGCACTGTACTGGCCCATCCCTCTGTTCCCATCTCCGATTTCCCCATACTGCAAAAGAAGCCTCCCTCTACCCCACTGTGTGCTGTACCTCCCCACCTCCATTCCCTTCCCCTATTTCCCAGACTACAAAGAAGCCTTCCACTACTGCCCACTGTGCACTATACTGCCCCACCCTCCGCTCCTGTCCCCTATTTCCCATACCACGAAAGAAGCTTCCACTCACGTGCTGTAACAACCCCAACCTTCCGCTCCCAAATTCCTGTACTATACATGAAACCCTCCTTCATAGCTCAGGGACAGTAAAGTTAGGAGGACTACTGTAAAGCAGATATGCATAGCAGTCAACTAGTCATACAGTCAGTTAACCTGATTTAATGTTGATTGATTGAGTGAGCAAATACATTTAGTTTTAGAGCACATCTGAAATGTTGTAATTTTTTTTTTTTTATACTTTAGAAATGTTGTAATTCTATCAGTTTATTTTTTTCCAATTGTTTAACCAGGTGGAGACACACTAAGCTGAAAGCTTGTTTACAGGTGCAACCTGGGAGCACAAGAGTTAAGTGACTTGCTCAGGGTCACACAGTATGCAAGCGGGGCTGCGGATTCAAACCCTGGTCTCCAGATTTGCAGCTCAGAGCCTTAAACCACTGTGCTATACTGCCTCCCTCAATATAGTTTATAGTTTCTGCTTCACTATTTTTTTTAAATGGTTTCATGCTGCATACCTCTCAACTGTCCCTGATTTTCAGGGACGTCCCTGATTTTGCCTCAAAATTTTACCCTGTCCCTCCTAAAAATTGTGTTTCCGTGCCCAAACAGTGGGGGTTGTAAGCACAAAAAGATGTCAAACATTAAAGTTACAGACTTGCTCTTCATTAGAAAACACTTTTTACACTAAGCCCCTTATTCTACCAGCTTCCTGAGTGTATATCGCCAAGTTTTAAAATGTGGCCCTGATTTTGGTCCTTTGTCCCTGATTTTTTTAAGCGTTGTCCCTGATTTATGAGACAGGAGGTTGAGAGGTATGTCATGCTGTGTTTTGCTGTTGCATTCCTATCTGTAATTAGCATGATGATATACGTTTTGGGAAGGTTTACACTGTCCTACTGTATAACTTGTGCTGATTCTCGGAAATGCAGCACTGTTTGACAGTTTTGGTTAGAGAACTATGTGACTGGAGGACTGCTTATAAAGGCATTTCTAACATGCTTGACTTTTGTTACGCAAATTATATCTAGGGGTGAGGTCTGTGCTTAATTTATTTATTTATTTTTTTATTTCATGATATTATTTTCTTGTTTTCTTATCTGAGAAATATTGGCCGGGTGAAAAACCTGGTTCCTCCTGATGATCTTCCTACATTAGTCCACACCTTCATTACCTCTCGCCTTGACTACTGCAATGCCCTTTACCTAGGGCTACCTGGGGCTGATATCTGCCGATTGCAGCTGGTGTAGAATGCGGCAGCCAGGCTGTTGACTGGTACCTCTAGGGCCAGTCATATAACGCCTGTGCTCTGCTGACTGCACTGGCTGCTAATACAGTGGCGGATTACCTTTAAGGTCGGTTTGCTGACCTATAAAGCCCTACACGATCAAGGAACTAGTTACTTGCAAGATCTCCTTCGCCCTTACTGTCCCCTCTGTCCTCTCCGACCCACCGATAAGGGATTGCTAGAAGTTCCCAGGGTCTGTTGCAAGACATCTGAGGATCGGTCTTTTGGTTTTGTTGCCCCAACCCTGTGGAACTTTCTGCCTCATCAGGTACGGGACTGCCTGACTGTGTAGAGTTTTAAAGCAGCACTCAAAACTTATTTATTTACTTTGGCTTAACTAGACTTTTAGGCCACCATTGTAATCTATTGAGTTTTAAACTGTGGATTTTAGGATTTTAATTGATTGTTATGCTGAGTTATCTCGCTGTTTTAAAGCTGTACAAGTGTGTTGGTTTTTAGAAAGGTGCTTTATACAAATAAAGATTGGTTATTTTGTGATGTACTCTGAAACACACCAAGGACTACAGAGGGAGTTGGGCAGGATGTAGTTGTTTCTGTACCATGCCATGTTTCACAAAGAATAAGAATGGCACGGCCATCTGCATGCTTCACCCCCACCCCCAACACATGCAGCCCTTTTGGCTCTGGCCAAAGCTTGTCGTCCTGCCTTTACTCACTTCCATCATGCAGAGACTTTTTGCTTTAATTATGACCTCCCTTATCTTTCCCTACTGTACCTCTCCCTCGCAATACCCCCCTCCCTCAATGAGGCAGTCTCCCATTTCTTTAAAATCTGCCCTCCTAAAGTTTAGGACCCTTGTCCTCATGTGGTTTGCTTCTGTTCCCATCTTAATGTTAAACCACACTGTATGGTGATCACGGGTAACTACGGGGTTGCATACTGTGACGTCTGTAATGCCATCCCTGTTTGTAAGCACCAGGTCCAGCACTGCTTCGTTCCTAGTTGGTTCACGCACTAGCTGACTGAGAAAGACCCCTTGTAAGGAGACAAGGATGGCTCTGCTTCTTACTGAAACTGCAGTTGGAAGGCTCCAACTGCATTGGTCTGTTTATCTCCTGAGTGGCAAAGTGACACTTAGAACATTTTATTTCCACTTAAAATGTGGAACTAGAACCCAGAGAACTAGGAACTGGATGGAGAGTTTCTAAATGAAACTGAATGGCTTAGTGGATTGGTAGTGGGTTAAGGAGTCTTTAACCTCTAGGTCACTGGTTCAAATCCAGCACAGGTCAGTAGTGGTTGAAAGCCAATTATCACCTGAGGGCTGTTCAGTGGCTTATTTGAAATGAGTTGTAGTGGTCTCAGTCCAGTTCCCAGTGTGCAGGTGTCCACATCACAAGGACCACAGACACAACTGGCACTAATTGGCACCTTTGTTGGCAGTATCACATGAGAGGCCAAGGATGAATGGGCATGGAGTCCGAACTATCTTCTTACCTGTGTTGGTCCTTTCATGGCAGGTTGGGCACATTAGTGGGACAGTGTGAGGAAGCTTGAACTGTGATGCTTGTGCTGTATGAACCTGCCATGTGGATAAATGGAGGACTTCAGGTTCCAGTGCTGTCAATCTAGTACCTTCCACAAGCACCCCAAAAGTTAAAACCAGAAAAACAAACAAAAATAAATTAAAGAAAAAGAGGTAGTTTTGAGCTGAAATCAGGTAAAACAATAATAAAAACATTGGCAATGGGGTTCCAAAATGGTGGATCTGAGCAGACACATGTAATGGTTACTCTGAGAACCGGACCAAGAGTTATATTTTTATTAGCCTTACAACCTTATAACTATATTGTCTTTTGTTTACTCTGGCAACTCTGCATCTGTGGTGTAGTTCAGTAAGCTGAATCCTGGTTGCTGACGCTGAAAAATCTAAAGTGAAGACCGAGTGTACCTGAGTTGGCGTTTACTATGAAGGAAAAACTGAAAAGCAAAGACTTGTGTGAATATGATTTGGCATTCTGCATTTCGGTATTATAACACGAGGTGTTTCTGTCCAACATACTTTGTGTTCTGTTTTGTTATTTGCGATGCAGCCTTCTGAAAAAGAATCATCCACTGCGGCAAAACTAAGCAAAAAAGGGAAGAAAATTACTACGGGAGCAGGTGTGATGAACCCAAATAGAAAGGATGTCATTTTTTTTTCTCCGACAGACACTGAAAATCCTGATGGGAGGTCTTTCAAGGGTCTGATGGAGAAGTTTCTGGCATTGAATCCTGCGGGTAGTCCTCAAGTAGGTGTGGTTCGAAGGGGAGAGGTGGGGGCCACCTGGCTTGTTTCGGGTCCCTTTGAAAGAATTCCCTTTTGCCCTTCACCAGGCGTGGTTAAAAAAAAAAAAAAAGGGTCTTCGGATCAGATCCACTTTCCTGGTAAAACTAATAAATGAAACGGAGAAAGTGCATACTGAAGAGACTCAGTAGGCAGGAAAAGATCCTGAAATACAGATTATGAAAATCCAGTAATTCGAGGATGTTTCAAGAGCCTTTAATATGCTGGCACTTGCTGTAAATACTTTTAGCCAAAAACTAGACAAAAATCTAAAACAAAATGAGAAACTTGAGAGACTGAAATCATCTTGAAAAAAGTAACAAAGAAACTATGACTGAAATGAATGTACTCACGCAGAGTTTGGAAACTCAGAAAGCATTATCCTCATCTGTGCTACGGCACAATCTTTTTCTGACTAGAAAAATAAAAAATCTAGAATGCCAGACAGAACAGTTCACATTGTCTTGGAGTCCCGATGTTGGAACCCAGTGGAGAGATATCCATGTGAGACATGATGAAGGAAATGTTCAAAGCAGTTTAACCTCAACCACGAGTGGTAAGAGCTATTAGAATACCAGCCGGGGGAGGGGGGGGATGGCAAATTAGCATTGCAAAGGCACATTGAGAAAAAACAGCTACTCTCCTTGTTTCTTTCATCCTGGAATCTGACAAAGAAACTGTTAGAAGACAAGCCATGGCAAAAGGTGCTATAAAATATAAGAATTCAAGCATTATATTTACCCTGACTTGTCCCCTCAGACACAAGTCTTGAAAAGATACTTTTACAGTTTTGGGATGAAATTGAAGGGGCTATTTAATAACCATGTAAAGCCCAAGTAACTATAGATCACACTAAGAAATTTTTTTTTATATGCGACCACTCAAATCTTTCATAGAAAGTTATGGTAAGCAGCATTTGAATGCTGATCTAAACCGATTGAAAAGTATGGACAACCGACTTGTACATGGCAAACCGTTATAACAGTTAAAAAGGCCATTATACACCTATTTCACTTTCCAGAAATGTCTTATTCTGGAGAATTTAGCATTATCTACTGACTCTTCTCTGGGGAAACCTGACAGCAAGAGAACGTCCGAGAAAGAACCGACATTGTATCTCCTTTAGAGCAGATTCTCTAAAAGATAATCCAGATTCTAACACAGCCACTGATTTGGAGACAGATATGTCCCCTGATGTAAAGAAGGTATGAGAGACGCAGGGGAAGATGCTCTACTTTAAAAAGGACATCACTTGAGAAGGCCTAAGCCTGTGAAAGCCACTTAGATACAATGGACATGGACTGATTTCTTTAAATAAACATTATTTAAAAGAATGACATATAGAGAATAATGCATATGTAGGTGTGTGATGCAGTTTTTACACACCAAGGTGTATGATATATAAACCTCGATAGTGAAGCTTGAGGGGTTTATATATTATCACACCAAATGTGCGTAAAAAATATATATATATATATATATATATATACTGTATATAAAACTGCACATCACACACCTACATGTGCTTTATTTTTTTTTTTTATAATAACTGGTGCATGTTTTATTTTGTTTTAAAGTAAATTAATACAAGACTAAGGGACACTGTCAGCCTTTCGGTCGAATTTGAGAGAGTACAAACAAAGGTGTGAGAAGCTAGTTTTAGCAATGTAAAATGCATAAATACTCCTAAAATTTGTAAAAAAAAAAAAAAAAAAAATCATCTCACATATGCTAGGGCTGAGGCACTAGACGCCTTACCTCACACTACATCAGTGACCTGGGTTCGGGAATGACCTCGGGTCGCTGGGGAGCCGATACGGGGGGGGTCAGAGCGGGATTGACCTGCTTCCCTCCCGGGGGGTTGTTGTCCGCTTACCCCGTAGTTCCGCTCCCACCAGGTGGAGGTCCAGTTGGAAGTGAAGGTGGCAGCAAATGCCAGGGGGTAGGGCAGAAGGGGCTGAGCCGGTACCTGCCGTGCGCCTCGATGCACATACGTGTCTGCCGGGATCTCAGGTCTGAGGCACAAAACGGGGTATAAAATTACATATAGGGAAAAAAATAATCTCACATGCGGTCCGTTTGATATATTGGCTCCACACGGCCACAAACTAGTGTGGCGTGGAGCTGAGGGAATATAATGTGCATGCCCAGAAGTAAAGCTTTATTTTTTTTTTTTACAGACAAAATAAAACAAACTACAGCGCTCATTTAAGAAAATGAATATGTTTGCCTAACTCTTTGCTACATACTGCACCACATGAGACCCTCTCTTAGTATGGTACCAAAAATAAGTAGCACGGACATGAACAAGCATCCCCTCTGCTCCATATCAACTTGGTGTGATGCTGTATCAACTTGGTGTGACGTCACACCGGGCTGATACAGCTTTTGAAATCTTCAGCAAGCAAGCTGATATTGGGGGTCACGTTATTACAGAGAAATAACTAAATTGATAAATCATTTTTTTTTCAGCTTTTTGAGAATTTAAAAGGATAAAAAACAGCACAGGAATTTGCAAATATATAAATTGATTTATAAACCGTATACATAGGCAGCAATTTGGGCCTATTCAGCTAACTAGTACCCTGGTAAACTGAATAAATTCCCACTAATTGCATTTATGCTCACTGAAATTGTATTAGAGTATTTCCAAATGCAATTCTCTTTTGTGTATATTCTTTAAATGGGTACTTCCACACTTAATGTTATCTAAAATGTGAATTTATTAATTTTTTGTATGTGATCTTAATAACACTGCTGTGATTCATTGTTTGTAAATGTATCATGTTTAATTTTGGGAGGCAGTATAGCGCAGTGGTTTAAGGCTGTGAGCTGCGAACCTGGAGACCTGAGTTTGAATCCCACAGCCCCCACTTGCATACTGTGTGACCCTAAGCAAGTCACTTAACTTCCTTGTGCTCCCAGGTCACACCTGTAAGCAAGCTTTCAGCTTAGTGTTAAAATAAATAAATAAAAATGAAATAATTTTATTTATGATAAATTTCTATAAATAAAAACTGAAAAAAACAAAACATTGGCAGTAGTATGGAATGTATTAAATACATAATGGATTGCAGTGGGGTCACACATTCATCTTTGCCTACTCCATATACTCCATTTTGCTGTAATGAGTAGAGATGCTATGATGTATAATTTGATAGTAAAGGAGTTAGCGATGTTGGAGAACCCGTTGAAGCTTGAAGATACCCTGACCTCTCACCAATCTCATCAGCTTATTTTTTTTTAAAGGTTAAGAAAACCTCCCCACCCTTGTGGTCGAGTCACCCATCCCTCTCCCATCACGCATGGTTTAAGATAATATCCTCTACCCGTTCCACCCCCAAATAGGCCACCACCTCCCTCTCCACTGTGCCCCTTGTGAAGTTTTAAAAGCTGACTTAAATCCCCCTGTTCTGTAGTAAGCACAAGGGTTTTTGTTAATGAGTATCTGAGGGCCTGCTAGTGTGGGCAGATACTATGTCAGCCGTGTTTCTGAGTGTCCACTAGTGTAGAAAGACGCATCACATCAGCCACATTACTGAATGTTCCAGGGGCTACTTGTGTGGGCTGACACATACTGCGCCAGCTGCATTACCAAGTGCAAGAAAAAACAGTAAAAGACAGCGTAGCTTCTACGAGCGGGTGCTCCAAATGAGAGGTGCTAGCCTCAAATTAACAACATGAACATAAGAATAGAGCACTCGTAGCGGGTTAGATTCAAAGGCAAGGTTTTTAATTATTACAAGGAAGATTAAAAAACCCTGCACTTTGGCTTGTCGCCTTCAAAGGGGGTTTTGTAATCTTCCTTGTAATAATTAAAAACCTTGCCTTTGAATCTAACCCGCTACTGAGTGCTCTATTCTTATGTTCATGGCATTACCAAGTGCCCCAGTGTCTACTACTGTGGGCAGACACATACCATACCAGCCACGGTGGGGAGTGTCCCAGTGCCCACTAGTGTGGGAGACGCATACTGTGCCAACCACGTCACTGAGTGTAGCAGTGCCTTCTAGCATGGGCAGACACATACTGTGCCAGTCACATTACTGGGTGTCACAGTGCCTACTAGTGTGGGCAAACATATAATGTGCTAGCCATGTTACCAAGTGTCGCATTGCCTACTAGCATGGGCAGACACACACTGTGCCAGCCACATCACTGAGTGTCCCAGGGCCTATTAGTGAGGACTGACACATACTATGCTGGCCACGCTGCAAAGCTTCCCAGGGCCAACTAGTATGGGTAGACACATACTGTGCCAACTATGCTACCGAGTGACCCAGGGCCTACTAGTATGGCTAGGCAGTAGACGCATACTGTGCCAGCCACCTTACCAAGTGCCCCAGGGCTTACTACCGTGGGGAGACATATACTGTTCCAACCGCATCGCTGAATGTCCAGGACCTACAAGTGTGGGCACAAACATACTGTGCCAGCCACATTGCTGAGTGTTTCAGGGCTACTAGTATGAGTAGACACATATTGTGCCAGTTAGAAACAGAAGAGAGAAAGAAGTAAGTGCCTTAGCTGAGACTTGAACCCAGGCTGCCCAGAATACCATTCCGATTGCACTACCAGCTGCATCACCAAGGCAACTGGAAACAGGGCTGTCCCTAAGTACATTACTCTTTCTTCAATGTACAGCCTGGTACTGCACAAATAATTACATTTTCAATCACGAGTGCAGTGTACATATTTATGGAACACATACAAACAGAGGAGAGAAAGAAGTAAGTGCCTCAGTTAGGACTTAAACCCAGGCTGCCAGGAATACCGTTCCGGAACTGGGCTATCCCTGAGCACATTACTCTTTCTCTAATGCACAGCCCAGTGCTGCACAAATAAATTACATTTTCAATCACATGAGTGTGGTGTGCATATTTATGGAACACATAGAAACAGAGGAGTGAAAGAAGTAAGTGCATCATCTGGGACTTGAACGCAGCCCACCCAGAATATCGGTCCATGAGGCACTTACTTCTTTCACTAGGTTGTGCAATGGAGGAAGAGTAATGTGCTCAGGGACAGCCCAGTTTCCAGTTGCCTTAGTGGTGCAGCTGGTAGTGCAATCAAAACAGTATTCCAGGTAGCCTGGGTTCAAGTCCCAGCTGAGGCGCTCACTTCTTTCTCTCTTCTGTTTCTGTGTGTTCATAAATATACTAACATACTGAAGAAGCCAGCAGAAGAAGGCCATTTAGTCTATCAAGTCTGCTCTCATTGCAGGGTCCATAGCTTCAGCTCTGTCCTGCCTCCCTCCCCACTCCTCCCTACCTCCCTGAACCTTACTTTCCCCTATGCCTATCCCAGCCTCTTAAAGCTGCCCACTGTCTTCAACAAGATAACCTCTTCCGGCAGTGCATTCCAAGTGTCCACCACCCTCTCTGTAAAGAAGTGCTTCCTGACCTCCCTCCTAAACCTCCCACCCTCCAGCTTAAGACTGTGTCCCCTCGTATCATGGTTACCACTCAGCTTAAGGAAGGACTATGGTAAAAAATGACTGGCATTAATAAATTCAGAATACGGATTAACAAAGCCCCAATCAGCCTCATGCTAAAATTGAGATCTCAAAGTTACTTTGTTTAAAAGTTGCAAGTCATTTTACAACCCTAAATTCACTACCTGTTCGAAAAGCCAATTTCAGTGAACTGCTGCTGCTGATGTCGTCTCCTGAACTCACAGTCTAGTTCTCCTGTCAGCAAGCTTGTAGGACCCGTTTCTCCAAAGTTTATGATTACATGTAATAGGTTTAGCCAATAAAACAGGCAGGACCATTCAATAAACGTTGCTTTTAAAAACTATGTTGTGTTTCAGATTTTGTAACAGAGTGGCAAATTTGTATTTTTTTGTGTTTGTTTCGTGCTCTTTTGTTGTGGTCCTTTCTCCACGGTTGCTGGATGCTGAGTCACAGCACACTGCTGTGAGATTTGCAGACTGGCTATTCCTGATGTAGTGAAACGCCGTGATCATTCACATCGCTATTCAATTTAGGTGATTTCTCAGGATGGCCCTGAAAACAATTATTCCATCACCCGTAAATGGGGTGGGAGAGGTAATGCTGTTTTGAAACCTGACTTTGAGTTTCTGTGTAGTAGTCAGCTCAATGTCCAATCAATCAGTTTTATTCACCATCAGAGTACAAATAAATGGGATACTCCGTTGTGCAGAGATCATTTTCTGTTTTCTCCTTGGCAGGCTGCTACTTGATTGGATTCAGGCTCATCTGAGTTGTACTTCACATTAAAATGATTGTTTTACGAGGACTAGCACGTTCACCCTTAGTAGGAATTTACACATGTAATGCCCCTATTAAAAATTATTGTAACATGGTGATTAATAACAACGGAAATGGAGCATTCCGATTCGTGCAAAGGCAGCAGCTGATCAAAACCAGGCGGGTATTAATGCCGCAGTGATGCCCGCTGTTGCTATCCCTGACACAGCCACTGAAGACTGAACGTTGTACGCAATATTCCCTGCACCGCAGTAGCAAGGTAAAAAGTAGTAGCACAATGCCCTTTAGAACAGAGCAAGGAATATTGACCCCCTGCCCCAGATGGATGTTGTTATATCCACACAGATAGAAATATGGAAGCAGCCACCAAATACAGAATTGTACCTGGAAATCACCGATACCTCCAGTAATGTGCATCAATCCTGGGCTCGATCGACAATATGGGGAAAGTAGATGATGTTGTCAGGCGAGCAGCACATCTGCAGGAAACCGATGTGTAGATTGCCGACATAGCCGGCCCGGTGGCGCTGAGGGTTGAGGCGCTGGGCGCCACACCTCGCGCTGCGCCGCGACCCGGTTCGGGACGGACTCCGGGTGGCTGGGGTCGGGGGAGAGGGAGGACGAGCGTCCCAACGGATGCTCTCTCCCTCAGGGGCGAGCACAAGAGCGCATTATGCGCTTCTGCATTCTTCCGTAATGGTGGAAGCACCGCAGTGGAAGGGATGGAGGCGGCTTCGCCTGTCGGAGCCGGGAGGGGGACGCCACGGTGCATGAGGGTCTGCGTGCGTGAACACGCACTCGGGACGTCACGTCCCTAGCGCAAGGCGTCCTAGGGGAGTGGGGACGTAAGGGAGAAAACCAGAAAATCCTCCGCAGCTCCTAGATGAAGACTGCTTAAGTCCACCGAACCACCTATAGGACAGACCCCTACTGTGCGAGGAGAGGAGGATGGGCACTCTAGGGGCAGATCCCTAAGGTAGGTACTGGGGGGGGGGACATGAGCGGACGGAAGGAGGGGGCACCGGAGGTAGGAAGGAGGAGGATAAAGATGAAAATAAAAAAAAAAAAAATAGATTGCCGACATGCACAAAATATGCAAAGTAGATAGTACAGCATCCCATCATTAGCAGCCGACATCGATAACAGCAGATGAGTGAAATAAAATAATTTTGCACGCATAGTTATTGAAGCAAAACACACGATTCGACTAATCATTGTGTTGCCTTTCAATCAGAAACCTTTTAATATTTATGAAGAAAAACACCACCATATAAATAAATGTGGTTGTCACAAAATCAGAAGTTGTCTATGTTTTTATTACGAAGCATATTTTGTTCAACAGTGCATGTTTCTTTATCTGTAACATATTACAGGTATTAATGCAACACTACCCATGTTACAAGAGCATTAATCCCCTCCAGAGTCGGGCTCTTCTAGGGGATTAATGCCTGGTTGATGGTTGGAAGGACGAGGCAAACCCCTCCCCCAGCCAGGCATTAATCCCCAGAGCCTCCGGTCAGAGATTAATGCTTACTTCTAAAGCAGACACTGACAAACAGCAAAGAAATTGCCAGCATTACAACACTTGTAGCAATTCAACTTCCTATCAAGCACTGTAGAGTGACACCACAAATGGTGTCAGCAGCCTGTAGGCATGCTGACTCAGCATCCTGCAACTCTGGAGAAATGAACCACACCAAAAAAGCATTAAAAATACATGTGTGTCAACTTTGTTACAAAACCTGAAACACGTAGATTTTATAGCAATGTTTTTAAAATGGTGCTGCCTGTTTTACTTGTGAAAACCACTGCATAAAGATCTTTACCTGTTAGAGAAACAGGTCCTATACACTTGCTGACAGGGAGGACTAGCCTAAGTGCAGGAGATGACATCATCAGTCACTCTTCACTGATACTGGCTTTTGAACAGGTAGTGAAATCAGGGTTACAAAATGGCTCATAACTTTAAATAAAGTAACGTAGAAACCTAATATTTGGTATAGAGCTTTATTGGGGCACGCTTTTGTAATTCAGCAATGTACCATTTTAGGCCAGAGTCCCTCTTTAAAGAGACTCTCCTTATCAACCTTATGTATCCCTTTCAAGTACTTGAAGGTCCCACTCATGTCCCCTCTCTCTCCTATCTTCCAGGGAGTACATGTTCAGTGCCCTCAACCTCTCCTCGTATGCCTCACCCTGCTGACTCGTTATCATCTTTGTAGCCCTCCTCTGGACCTTCTCCAGCAGGTTAATGTCCTTTCTGAGGTGTGGGCGCCAGTACTGAACTCCATTCTCTAGATATGGCCTTACCAGTGACCTGTACAAGGGCAGTATAACATCCTCTCTCCTACTACTGATCCCCCTAGATATGCATCCCAGCATCTTGTTTGCACACTGCACTCACATACTGTGCCAGCAGTGTTCCTGAGTGTTCCAGGGCTTTACTAGTATTGGTAGACTGTAGACACATACTATGCCAGCTATGTTACAGTGTGTTCCAGGGCCTACTGTTGTGGACAAATACATATTGTGCCACCACCTTATTGAGTATCCCGGAGTCTACTAGTGTAGGCAGACACATGCTGTGCCTGGCACGTTACTGTGTATCCCAGGGCCTACTAGTATGGGTAGACAGACACATACTATGCTAGCCACATTGCCGAGTGACCCAGGGCTACTAGCATGGGTATACAACTAAACACACATTGTGCCTGCCACATTACTGAGTCTGCTGCAGCCTTGTAGAGCTGTTGGAAACATGCTGAGCCTTCCACTGTACTAGTATTTCCAGGGTGGTACACATGCTGTGCTGGTGACTGCGCCGGTTCTGCCAGTGCCTTCTAGCCCAATCACTTAACTGCCTGATTTCAAGAAAACAAAACAACCCACTTCCCACTCAGTATGGCGACAGAGTGTTCCCACTCAGTGGGGGGAAAGAGCTTGGTGGCCTCATGGTCTTCTTTCTTACCTTGATCTGCATGTTCTTGTGTGCAGCAGTTCTCAACCTGCTTGACATGCATTCATAGTCATTTATCTTCCAAAAAGGGACAAGAATAATATCTACTAAATCAAAAACCATAGCAACTGTGATATACAAGATACTAGCGCACCAAGTACATATATTAACCAGAGAGCATTTTTTCCCCATAGGGAAACCCAGTTATAATCAGCTGGTTATAACAGCAAACATGTGCTAGGTTTCCCTCGCTCCACGCATGCGCCATTCGTTGTCTTCCATTCGTAATGCCTGAGGCCTCACCTCTCGCACTCAGACTCCACCATAAGTAAATGTTAAAAATCAACTCGGCCCTTCTAAGTACACTTGGGATGAACCAGTTTAAAAAAAAAAAAAAAAGAAAGAAATGTTACAACAGCCACTTGAATCTGACTGTGGACTAAGTTTGAACCTGATCCTGGCCATGAGTGATGTGTTTCTATTTTATATATTGCTGTGTGAAAAAATGCTCCCCAGCAATAATATAAAATTAAACCTGGGGTGGTATGAAAACTTGAATTTTACAAACACCTTCAGTGTTGGATGCTTAAACAAACTCCTCAAGCTTTGCTGTCAGGTGTGCGTAAAATTCTTGTTAAACACACCACCCCATGTATTATTCTATATATAACAACTGGTATGATGCATTTCAAACCAGTTTTCAGAAGTCTGTAGATTCTACTTATACACATCTATTATACACAGTTGTGAATGATGTCATGGCCATGTATTATGGGATTTTTGGAGTATTGTGTTTGTGGTCATTTCTTTTTCCTACTCCTTTCTCCGTCCCCCCCCCCCCCGCATTTTCTGCACTTCAATGTGTTCTTATTAAATCATCAACTTGCCCCATACCCAACAGTGGGTGGGGCACATGTTGGGGGTTTATAATGCTGGGGTCTGGGATCGGGGTTGAAAGGAGGGAACCAGCAGGAGGGAGGGTTTAAAATATAAATATATTCAGGGATGGAAGTCAAGGAGGGAGTTTTTTTGGTGGTGTTTTTTTTCCCCCTTCATCTTCTTTCTTTTTTTTTTTTATTATTATTTGTTTATTCCCCATTTCGCTGGCCTACCACTATCAGGTTAGCACCTCTCAGCCCCATCACCCACTTTCTACAGGTACGCACTCTGTCATCTGTCCCTCATGGTCCATGGCATGCCCCTCAATTATGGGGCCTTTGGGGATGTACCTGTTCAATGTCCAGATCTGGTGGAAGAGGGTGTCTGTTGGCACACTTGCTTGGCGAGGGACTGCTGTCACTGCAGCCAGCTCAGATTCCTATGTTTTCCCTTCCCAAAGATCAGCGATATGCAGTGTCATGGGCTTGCATCACAAAGATGCCACACGCATCAACGCCTGTTCATAGCCATCTGCAATGCGGCTGCATGTTTGCATCACCTAGCCTTCCCTACGTGGCAGGCAAGCAGCGGCATGTTTGTCACCCTCCCCAAGGAGGAGAGCTGTCTTTGGACACTAAATCCTTCTTTCCCCGCAACCCCCAAGTAACCCTGGCCCATTCCTGAACCTGGTCACTGGCGTGGCATATCGGAAGCATCAGTGCCTCAGCTGTCTCTCCTCTGGTCGGGTCCTTTTTTCCTTAATCATTTGTTTTGCTTCCTTGTCTCCAGCATGCTCCCTACTGCCTTCAGCCCCTCCAGTCCTGTCACCCACCATCTCTAAGGCTTTCCTCTCTGCAGGATCCCCGTTAATTCTGCTCGTGGTGGGACCAGAAGGGTGGCCCAGCCCTCCAGTCCTGTCACCCACCATCTCTAAGGCTTTCCTCTCTGCAGGATCCCCATTAATTCTTCTCGTGGTGGGACCAGAAGGGGTGGCCCAGCCCCTCCAGTCCTGTCACCCACCATCTCTAAGGCTTTCCTCTCTGCAGGATCCCCATTAATTCTTCTCGTGGTGGGACCAGAAGGGGTGGCCCAGCCCCTCCAGTCCTGTCACCCACCATCTCTAAGGCTTTCCTCTCTGCAGGATCCCCATTAATTCTTCTCGTGGTGGGACCAGAAGGGGTGGCCCAGCCCCTCCAGAACATAATCCAGATGTGAGTACTGTAGTCCTGTGACACAGGATGTGGGAGGGACTAGGGCGTCATCCCACTACAGTTAGGGTTTCTCCGCCTTTCAGGTTTTCACCCACAAGGATGACCAGCATAAAATGGTGCACCACACAGGTGCAGAGGTATGTACATACAATGAGCATGAGGATGAGTTCTTCCTGAGCGTGTGCGTCTGACTGTACTGCCTTCCAGACTCTTTCTGGGTGGCAGACGAGCGGGACACAGGATCCCTCCCCATGGGAGGAGAGCTGTCCTTGGAACACACACGCCTCCCTCCCCAGCCCAGCTCCCTAGCGAGCTAAGTCCATTGCCAAATTTAGTTCACCAGTGTAGCAAGTGATACCAGTACTGAGCTAGCTTTTTCCTCTACTTTGGTATTCTTCGGCACCTGTTCCCCAGCCTTGGACTTTGTTTGGTGACCTCCTAGCTCAAACAATTGCTGTGCAGCGCATGTTAGAGTTTTTATAAGTACTGATCTTTTGGTTGCTGGTGACTGGTCCTGCTGTCCCCCTTGAGCCAAGTACAGTCACAGAGGACTGCACTTCGTCCAGAGAGAGAACAGTGGGACCAGCAAACCTCTGCTCATCAGATCGATCTTATAAAAGCTCCAGCATGCACTACAAGCTACTGAATCTCCCAGTGCTGCAGCCCTGCTCTGATGTCAGCTGCAGGGAATTCTGGGATTTGTATTACAGAAAATGTTAGGTGTTAACAGAATCGGTCTGTTGCAATCTACTATACTGCAGAAAACTGTAAGAGAAAAGAAAGAAGTGTTTGCAGACATTTGGGTGTGCAGCTGTTAGTGCTGACCGTTTCCCTTTAACTATTGCAAATACTGCAGAAGATGGTGTCTGCCTTACCAAGACTGACTCACCTGCCTGACGCCTGCTAGGGAGTTCCGTGTTGCTGTTGTCTTTGTGAAAGAACAGAATTGCATAACGCAGTATACTTTGGTTGCGATGCATAAATTTGTGATGTACCTCCACTGTATGCATGTGTCTTCTCCCTCCCTCCCTTCCTTTCTCACACACTCACACGGGAGCTGAAAATAAGTCTTGCAGTAGTATGGCTAAACAAACATCCACTGCTCCCGCAGATATTCCACTAGCCCAACCGGTGTACTTTCTGAAATTTACCTTGTTCAGTGCAAGCCAGCAAGGCTGTTTAACAGACTGCCGATGGCTATGCATCCAAGGCACGCAGACATAAGGGGTGCTATAGCATGAAGAGTTTGCACTGTCTCACCCCTTCTTCTCCACCTGAACTGCCACCTGCAGTCACCTACATGCAGCAAAAGCTCCGTTTGGTTCTAAATTTTTTTTTTATTCTTTATTTAGCATCTCGGGCAAAAGGTACATAAAATGTTTTATCATCTCATGCATCAGGTCGTAATACAGAGGAATATTCAAAATATAAATTCCCAGGATTTATATTCTATTCATAAATAATACTAACTATCTCAGTGGCTATAAACCTCAAAACAAAACTACAAGCCAGATATTAGGTCCAGTGTTTGTGCATAACCAACCTTTCAGAGTCCAGGCGGCTCCAGCATCAGCATACCAAAACCTCACAAGGGACCATATCCGACCCCGCTATCCACCCTCAATTCCTTTATAGAATAAAGGACCTGTCCTCCTCAGAGTAGAACACCCAGGGTCTCCATTTTAACTCAAGCCATGTTTCATTTACCATACAACTAGCAGAAAGTCATTCCAGGGAATACAGTTCATTAATAATCTTGTGCCACATAGGTATAGTAGGGGGTTGTGGTTGGCTCCACAATCTCGTGATTGCCTTTTTAGCTGCTAACAGATACATATATATCATAGATCTGGAGGAGAATCTGACATCTTAAGGGGGAACAGACAGTAGGACCATTTCTGGGCTTAAAATTGTATCTGTCCCTAGCAATCTATGAAGTCGTTGCTGCCAAAAGGCCTTTACTATAAACTTGAAGACGATAAGCAGTTGGCTGTCCCTCTGCGGAGAAGGCGAGTGCCCTCAGGTATACTTAATACTCCTCCTCCTGCCAGCACTGTCACTCCCAGTTTTGGGACAGAACCCCAATAGCCAGCACTGCAAGGGTTCGCCCATATTTAAGCGCAGTTGAAAGCCGCACGGTCAGGTAGCATGCCGTGTGGAGACCCGACAATTGCACGGTGCAAAACTGCACTAAAATTAAATAAACAAATTCCATACCGCTCATGCTGTTTTGACCACGCAGTTTTCGCCCATGCGTCTATTCTGGCGTGATCTCGATGGTATACCGCATTGCAGGTGGCAGTGCAGACAGCCCACCAACAAGCCAGCCCCAATGCACCATATGTTCCATGCAAACATCTTAAACTAACCTTGATGACTACTGTTTCCTTAAAAAGAAGGCATTTTCCCAGAATAAGAACCTTGTAATTGTGTGAGGAACCTTTAAAAATTGCTAGTGGGTGTCCTAATCCCCACCCCACTAATCTCCTGAAGTTTCTCCTCCTGACTGTTGGAGCCAGTCAGCTGATTTAATCTGTGTGTAGTGGTAGTGAAGTAGTAGTAGTGGGGTAGTGAAGGATAGCTTTCCGTTGCTTTGTGTATGCTACAGTGAAGGGGTAGCTGACTGTTGCCCATGTGTATAGGACATTGAGGAGAAAGCTGACTGCTGCCTGTGTGTTAGAGATGGACGTATTCAGTCCAAAAGAATCAGAACCTCTCGGATCTCACAATGTCCATTGGACTCTGTTAGATCCAAACTTTGGATGGCTGGTGTACCATTTCCACCTCATGTACTGCTGTGCTATACAATTTATTAGAAAAAAAAACAACTCAATACCTTATCCCATCTGCCAAACACCTCCTATCCCACAGCGACACAAAATATTTTATTTTTGTATTGCCACCTGTTGCTCATGGCTGTGTGCTGTGTCCTGTGTCACAAGCGATTCAAGTGAGCATGCTTGAAGCACAAGAGAGTGAGTGCAAGAGCAGTCTGCCTCATCAAATTATGAGGCTGGCAACAGCGTGCAAAGCATATTACTATGCTGGCTATTTTGTTGATCACTGCATCGTCAGGCAGCATGGTGGTAACAGCAGGCCTCATCTCGTGTGTTGGTAGGGGTGGGTATCAGCAGATGGTAGGGGTATTCATTTAATTCTGGGACAGGGTGGGTTGGTATTCTGGGACAAGTTGGATTTCAGCAGACAGAAGGTGGGGGTAGGGGTATTCATTCTGGAATAGGGTGGGTACCACAACTAGGAGGAGGCAGCAGTGGTGTTAATATTGAGACAGGGTGGCTATCAAAAGATGGAGGGATCAGGAATGTGCCCAGGCCGTCAGGGGTCGGCAGGGGAGAGATAGGATTGAGCATCCAGAGGACTGCCCTCCTATCCCTGGATAGGGCTAGGGGTCTTCACTGCTCTGCAGTGGCCCCCGATGGAGATCGGGTGCACTGCACAGAGTGAGTGGTGTTCTTGGGGGCAGAATGCGGCGGACATCAGCATGCTGTGCCTCTGACGTCATTGCACGTCTGCACTCCAAGGGGCATCTACCAGAAAAAAAATGCAGCCGGGACTGAGCAGCTTGATGGCTGCACTTAGCACCGCCCGTGGGGCCTGTTGTGGAATCGAGGTGTGGGCCTGGTCCCGGCCCAGCGAGAGGGGCATAGGGGAGTCCCTCCACATGTATGGGAGCAGCTGCACCAGGCCTGCCATACGAAATGAGCCTGCTGGCTCGCAGGCAGTGGAAGGCGGTGGTTGGATATCCTGCAGGTAGGTCTCATGGAAAAATAAAAGAAGTGATAAAAAAAAAAAGATGGCGGGAGAAGGGCCAGGTATTTAATACTGGGACAGCAGAGGGGATATGTATTTTTCTGGGACACGGTGGCAGAGACTTTGTTCTTGGATGATGCATGCCAGTGGATGAGGGGGTAGGGGTATTCATTGTGGCAGAGTGGGTAGCAGTAGATGAAGGGGCAGGGATTTTCATACTGGGACAGTGTGTCTGGTGGCAGATGGAGCGGAAAGGGGTGTACATACTTGGGGGAGTGTGGGTGTTAGCAAATAGGAGGGACCCAGGGATGTGCTGCATGTTTGGGGGGCATTGCCATCAGATGGGACAGGCTAGGGGCATATGTATAATTACTTGGGCAGAATGGTGGAGTGATACCATGCCCCAGCTCATACAGAGAGGGTAAAGAACACAAGCGGTTAATCTGTTGCCGGCAGATGAGTGCACAGAATGGAGTCAGAAACAGGCCAGATAAGTAAGTAACTCGGTAAGAAAAAAACTTTATTTTCTAATTTCTAATGCTTTTTTGATTATTGGGTACAGTGCATTCCACTTAACTGCATACCTGATAAATGCATAAAATTACCAAGTCCCGATTTTTTTTCCTATAGGTCCTATGTTAAATAGGCATATTAAAAGCATTTAAGGAGCCCTTTTAAATGCATAGTTTTCCCTTAGATTTGCTGTTCAAGTGTGGACTGACTGGCCCAGTTTTACTGACACTGCATGTAGCTGCCTTACTAATTAACAATTAATTGTCTGTTAATGGTCTGCTCTATTAAAATGAGGTGTTAATTGTCACAGATTCACTCAGCAGGTCAGGCCCTCTACTCCCAAAGTGCCAGCCTCTGAGCGCAGTCTTGTGAACAGTGTAACAGACAAGGTAACCCTCTTGTCTGTTTTTGTGAGTTCGATCAACCTTTGGTCTCAGTTCTGGAGGGATTCAAACTGTTAACCTCTTGCTAGCATACCCAATGCACAGGCTCAGATATATCTGTTTTCGGGGGGCCTGGTATTCAGAGATGAACCCTTTAAAACTTTTATAAAGACCTCAGATTTAAAACTCTTCTCTTTCCAGTTTGATACCACCATACAAGCTATATGTCTGATGAACCATAAATATTTCTTAGCAAAAGAAAGCAATTCAATGACAGACCAGGTTTTCTCTAAAATTAGAGTTTTTACTAAAATATATAATAATTTGTCAAACATACAATACAGAAGTCTTATATCACAAGACTACAGATCTTTAAACAAAACAAAGTTTAAAACAGTGCAATTCCTACAACTCTATTTAGATTTTGTCTAGCTATCTAAATACCTCTTTTCAGTGCTCAGAGGTTTTTGGTCAGTGTCAGATACAAAATGCATCTCTATAGTGAAAGAGAATAAACTTTTCAAGCAGTATTGGCCAACCCTTTGGGTGAAGTCATCCAGCCCTCCTCTGGTCAAATATCTAACAAAATATATTTTTATACAACCACAGGATGTAATTTCAAAGTATTAATTCTGCAACCTTCGTGATAACTCAAGCTTCAATGACACCTCTTTGATCTCATGCTGTACCCTCTTCACACAGGCTTCATAGGGTAATTTACAACCTTACACCTCTATGTAACATCCTAGCTTCCCTTATTTTAACGTCATAAAACCTAGTTTATGATTTCTCTTAACAACATTAACTTAACAACTCTGTAATTAGCTCAGAGAAACAGGATCCTTAATAAATGTCTTCCAGTAACTGTCAGAAGTTCTCTTGGCCTGCATCTGTCAGCTAAAATCTGGGGGATGAGAGAGGTCATTCCTAGAGCATTTGATTTTCAGCAGAGACATTAATACATTTTATTTAAAAAATATATAATACAGCACTCAGAACTGGCTGTCTACGTCACATTAATCACCTACTTCAACCTTTTAACCATCACACCCAAGTCACAGAAGCACCCTGCCCCTCACCCTAAAATCAAAGCAAAGAACCCCAAAGAATGTCACGGAAGCATTTTACGTGAATCCCAGAAGCACCCTTCCTTGCATAGGCATCAGACTAAAGAATGCCACAGCATGTCAGAAATCACTTTATTCCAACCAAAGAAGCACTGAAGTGCTGTTGACATTTCTTTCCCTACCCGCCCCTGGCTATATACTGCAAGATGCGCCACCATTAAAAGAATACAAGCACTGATAATCGAAGTCTCTTAAACGCATACTTTTGCTCGTCTCCTAAGGGTATGCATTTAAGAGGGCTGCACTGTATTAATATTAACTTCGTAAGGTTCTTGATTTGAATCAGGACCAGTCAGAACATATCAGGACTCTGACATGGATTCTGCCCTGCTAATAAGTGGGTCTAAATCTTTTTCGATTTACACATCCCTATTGTGTGTGTATAAGACCGCAAGGATAGCTTGTAGTTGCCTGTGCATGTAGGACTGTGAGGGATAGCTGCCTGTTGCCTTTGTATATAGGACTGTAAAAGGATAGCTGGCTGTTGCCTGTGTGTATAGGACTGTGAGGGAATAACTGGCCAGTTGCCTGTGTATCTAGGACTGTAACGGGATCAGAGGGCTGAGAACAGCAAGAGGAAGGAGCTGCTATTATAACTATACTTCCTACTGAGGCTATATTGCCTCCCCTTAGCTGGTTCTACTTTTATAGGCACAGGATTTGGACTGACAATAGGAACTTCCTGTTTGGGAGCAGGAAGGAGTGATCACAGAGCCACAAAAGAGTCACCGTCCTAGAAGGAAAAGAGTAGCTCTCCATCCCCTCTTGCAGCTGGAGGTCTGACTCTGAGCAAGTTTTATTTTTATTTTAGTCTTGGTAACTGGGTAAGGCCCACTAGGCACACATGCCTGTTTTCAGGGTGACCTGGGAGCACTGGGCAGTTAAGTGGCTAGCTCAGAGTCACACAGTATGCAAGTGGGAGGTTGTGAGAATCAAACTCAGGTCTGGTCTGCTGGATGTATCAAGTTCGTTCACGCCTCGTTCCTCTAATCTAGGCTGTACTGCCAGTAAGGAGACTACTGAGAAATATAGGAACTTCTTGTCTCAGAACAGGAAGATCAGGAGCTTAAAGGGCACTGAGGCAGTAAGTAAGTAGGGAGATTTTTTTTTTTTCCTTTAAATAGAAGAAAGAGTAAGTATTCAAAACAACAGTTAAGGAGCCAGAAATAAGACATGATGGGAGTGGTCCAGTGCAGTGGCTGTGGAGCAGCAGTTTTCCGGGAGACGTTCTGGAGGATGCGGTGTTGTCCCATCTGCAGGCACCTCTCTGGGCTGAGGGAGGAGGTTGCTTATCTCCAGGCTGAGTTGACCAGGATTTGGGACCTCCTCTTCCACCCAGGGACTCACCAGGGCCACCGCTGTTGCCTCAGAGGTTGCCAAGAAAGAGGAGCGGTTGGACCACAGTGGCTCAGGGAGGGTGGTGGAACAGAGGCGCATCCCTCCAGTTGTACCTTCCACAGTTCTTATGCCTGTTTGGCAGAGTGTGGTTCCTCTGTGGAGCACCGGGCAGTGGAGTCCAAGGAGGATGCTGGGAACCTCCACAAAGGAGACCCACAGGAGGGGGGCATGGGACCCCACAAGGGAAGGAAACAATTCCTGGTGGGGGACTCCATTGTTAGGAATGTAGAACTGGGGGAGGAAGGGCCAGGGGAGAGGGAGGTAAGGTGCCTGCCTGGCGCCATGGCTTGGAGAGACAGGGAGCGAATCCTCAGGATTGCGAGAGCAGCTGCATGGGGGAGGGAGTTGGATGTCATTGTCCACATAGAGACAAATGATCTGGCTGGGAAAGGGATCAGAGCAATGCAGAAAGAGTTTGTGGAGTTGGGGAAGGGCCTTAGACAAGTATCACGCACAGTAACCTTCCCGGAGGTGCTGCCTGTCTATGGCATGGGTGAGGCTAGGGTGCTCCACACCATGGGATTCAATCAGTGGTTGAAAAACTGGTGCAGAGCTCAGGGGTTTGGCTTCATTGGGGACTGGGGGTCCACCTGGAATGATGTAGGCCTATACTGGCATGATGGTCTGCATCTGTCCAGGAGGGGAACCAGGAACCTAGGTGATAGGTTTCAGTGCTTCATTGGCAAGCATTTAATCAATCAATCAATCAAAATCTTTATTTATCCAGGCGATCACCATTGAGCAGGGCTCACTTGCAAGATGGAACTAGCCAAGAGGGGAGGCACTGAAAAGAAGCAGGGAATTCCTCACCCCAAAAAAATCAAGATAGTGAGGTAAACACCAAGATAGAGATGTCGATAGGAGAAGGGCAGGGTAAATGGAGGAAATGACAAAGGCAGTAAGGACAGAGATGGGGCAAAGAGGGGTTAGGCCATCAAGAAATGGAGGGTAATGAGTACCAATGCCCGTAATCTGGGCAACAAGCTCCCTGAACTGGTGCCCTTGATGGAAGAGGGATGCCTGGATATCATGGCAGTCACAGAAACATGGTACACAGAGAACCATGACTGGGATGTTAACATACCAGGGTACACAACCTACAGGAGGGACAGGGAGGGTAGAAGAGGGGGAGGAGTAGCTCTCTATGTAAGGGAAGGGATAAAGGTAACGGAACAAAAGAGTAAACTGGGAGTAGACGAGGCACTGTGGGTCACCTTAGAGACTGGAAATGCACCACAATCCGCACAGGGGTTATATACAGACCCCCATCTCAGGGAGAGGGAATGGACAAGGATATGATAGAAGGCATCCTTAGGATGGCAGAGAAAGGGGAGATACTGTTGATGGGGGACCTGAATGTGCCAGATGTTAACTGGAGCACCTTTGCTGCAGCCACATCAAAGAGCAGGGCCATTCTCGATGCCCTACAGGGGGCATGCCTCAGACAGCTAGTGTTGGAACCCACTTGGGAGGGAGCAATTTTAGACCTTGTACTCTCAAATGAGGACAGTGAGAGGATCTCAGATCTAGAAGTGGGTAGCCATCTGGGAACAAGTGACCACCAAACAGTGTGGTTCACGATAAACTCAGCTGCAGAGTCATGCTATACAAAAGTGAGGGTACTGGACTTCAGGAGGGATGACTTTGGCAAAATGGGAGAGTGCCTTAGAAAAGCACTAGCAAACAGGCAAGAAGGAGGGGTGGCGCAACAATGGAGAAACATCAAAACTGCTATCACAGAGGCAACAAGCCTGTGTGCAAAGCAAATAAACAAATCAAAACGAAAAAAAGCCACTGTGGTTCTCAAAAGAGGTGGCGTGGAAGGTTAGGGAGAAGATAGCATTTAGGAAGTATAAGGAAACACAGAAGGGCAGGACAGAGAACTGTACCAGTTAAGGCAGAAGGAAGCAGGAAAGGCAGTCAGAATAGCAAAGGCCCAAAGTGAGGAAAAGACAGCCAGTTCGGTTAAGAAGGGGGATAAAACCTTTTATAGGTAGATTAGGAGCAGAAAGACAAAGGGAGGGATAGTGAGGCTGAATAGAATGAATGGTGGGTGGGCAGAGAGGGACAGTGAAAAAGCAGGGATACTGAATGAATACTTCTGCTCAGTATTCACAAAAGAGGAGGAGGGGAGGTACCTAATCCAATAAACAGAAGCACTCTGGAAAGGGGGGTCGATCCTAGTCCTTTTACAGAAGAAAGGGTTCTGAAAGAACTCCTAAAACTGAAGGTGGACAAAGCAATGGGGCCTGACGGGATTCCCCCCAGAATTCTAAAAGAATTAAGGGGAGAACTAGTGACATCACTGACTACCCTTTTTAATAAATCACAGGAGGATGGTGTGGTACCTGAGGACTTGAGGAGGGCGGCTGTGATTCCCCTTCACAAAAGTGTGAGCAAGACAGAGGCAGGAAACTACAAACCTGTCAGTTTGACCTCTGTGGTAGGGAAAATGATGGAATCACTTCTGAAGGAAAGAATTGTTGAGTACCTAAAGGCCAGTGGGGTACAGGACCCAAGGCAGCATGGATTCACAGCGGGAAGGTCATGTCAGATGAATTTAATAGATTTCTTTGACTGGGTGACCAAAGTAGTAGACCAGGAGGGGCTGTGGACATGGCCTAACTAGACTTTTTAGCAAGGCATTTCACACAGTCCCACACAAAAGATTAATAAACAAATTAGCCAGCCTGGGAGTGGGTCCCAGGGTGGTAGACTGGGTAAAACATTGGATAGACAACAGGACACAGAAGGTAATAGTAAACGAAGTCCACTCTGAAGAAAGGGGGGTTACTAGTGAGGTACCGCAGGGTTCAGTACTGGATCCAGTCCTTTTTAATGTCTTTATAAGTGACATTGCAGATGGACTGGAAGGAAAAGTATGCTTCTTTGCAGATGACACAAAGATCTCTAACAGGGTTGATACACAAGGGGGCATGGAAAGGATGAGAAGGGACTTGGCAAGGTTGGAGGAATGGTCAGAAGTACGGCAGCTTGGATTCAGTGCAAAGAAGTGCAAAATTACCATTACCTGGGAAGCAAAAACCCAGGGGAAGGGTACACAATGGGGGAGGTAGTAACAACAACAGAAATGGAAAAGGACCTGGGGTAATCATATCAGATTACCTTAAAGTTGGCAAGCAATGTGAGAAGGCAGTAGGAGGGGCTGGGGGGACACTGGGATGTATAGGGAGAGGCATCACCAGCAGAAAACAGGAAGTTGTTATCCCTCTGTCCAGACAGTTGGTGAGACCCCATCTGGAGTACTGCATCCAGTTCTGGAGACTCCATCTCCACAAGGACATAGACAGGATGTAGGCAGTCAAGAGGAGGGCAACTAAAATGGTGCAGGGTCTACAAGAGAAGCCATATGAGGAAAGACTAAAGGAGCTTAATATGTATACCCTTGAGGAAAGGACGGATGGGGGGATATGATAGAAACTTTTAAGCACCTCAGTGGAATCAGCAAAGTCCAAGAGGGTAGTATTTTTCAGAAAAAGAGATCTGCAAGAACAAGAGGACACAATTTGAAGATAGAGTGGGGACGGCGCAAGGGGAAATGTGAGGAAATATTTTTTCCAGAGAGGTGGTGTATGAGAACCGCCTCCTGGAGAAGGTGGTGGGGTCTAAAACTGTGGGAGAATTCAAGAATGTATGGGACAGACATAAGGCAATTCTTGTGGGGGGGTAGGAAGAAATAGGCTGTTTGTTAACTAGGATCTGCAGCTTATCCAGTAAGTAGGGAAATGGGCAGACTAGGTGGGCCATGCGGTCCTTATCTGCCGTCAAAGTCTATGTTTCTATGTAAGACTGTGAGGGAGTAGCTGGCTGTTGCCTTTGTATATAGGACTGTAAAGGGATAGCTGGCTGTTGCCTGTGTGTATAGGACTGTAAAGGGATAGCTGGCTGTTGCCTGTATGTATAGGACTGTGAGGTAATAACTGCCTGTTGCCTTTCTATATAGTACTGTAAAGATATAGCTGGCTGTTGCCTGTGTGTGTAGGACTGTGAGGGAATAGCTGCCTATTGCCTTTGTATATTGGACTGTAAAAGGATAGCTGGCTGCTGCCTGCATGTGTAGAATTGTGAGGGAATAGCTGGCTGTTGCCCGGTGTATAGGACAGTGAAGGGATAGCTGATTTGCCCATATGTGTATGGAAGTAGCAGGATAGCTGGCTATTACCATGTGTATAGGACTGAAACAGATAGCTGGCTGTTGCCTGTGTGTGTATAGGCCAGTGAGGGGATAACCTGTTGTTGCCTGTACATGTGGGACTGTGAAGGAATAGCTTGTTGTTGTCTTGTGTGTACAGAACAGTGAGAGGATAGCTTGCTGTTGCCTGTACATGTGGGACTATGAAGGAATAGCTTGCTGTTGTCCATGTTTATATAGGACAGTGAGGAGATAGCTTGTTGTTGCCTTAGTTTATAGGATAGTGAAGGGATAGATTGCTGTTGCCTATGTGTGTGGGACAGTGGGAGGTTAGCTGGCTGTTGCCTCTGTGTATAGGACAGTGGGGTTAACTGGCTGTTGCCTGTGTGTATAGGACAGTGAAGGGATAGATGGCTGTTGCCTGTGTGTATAGGACTGCAAGGGGTTAGTTGGCTGATGCCTGTGCATTTAGGATAATGAGGGGATAGCGAATTGTTCCCTGTGTGTATAGGACAGTGAGGGGATAGCTGGCTGTTGCCTGTGTGTATAGAACTGTGAGGGATAGCTGGCTGTTGCCTAGGTGCATAGGACAGTAAAGGAATAACTGGCTGGTGTGTGTGTGTCTACGACTGTGAGAGGATAGCTTGCTATTTGTGTGTGTAGGACTGAGAGGGGAAGCTGGCTGTTGCTCTTGTGTATAGGACTGTGCGTGTAAGACTGTAAAGGGATAGCTGGCTGTTGCCTGTGTGTGTACAGGATAGTAAGAGGATAGCTGGCTGTTGCCCGTGTGTGTATAGAATTAACTGGATAGCTGGCTGTTCCCTTTGTGTATAGGACTATGAAGGGATAGCTGGCTGTTGCCTGTATATGTAGGACAGTCAAGGGATAGCTGGCTGTTGCCTGTGTATGTAGGACAGTGAGGGAATAGCTGGTTGTTCTCTTTGTGTATAGGTCTGTGATGGGACAGCTGGCTATTGCCTGTGTATGTAGAACTGTGATGGGATAGCTGGCTGTTCCCTTTGTGTATAGGAATGTGTATTCAACACGCATAGTTGCACCTGCCTATAATTGGAGGCGCAACACTCTGTGTCCTGACAATGCCCGCTGGGCAGCTTCCTTCCCACACCTCTTTAAATCCTACCCCTTTTCTGTTTATACTTCCATTATTCCTGTTGCTTGCCCTTTCTCCGTGCAAGTATGTACCGCTTCTGATTAAACTGCTATTACTCTGTTGCCTGCTCTTACTGTTGTACTAGTATGCGCCATTGTAACCAAACTGGCTTATCTGTATAATTGTCTTTATCACATGCTTGCTATATCTATGTAACCCATATCCTGGAACCTATAATGCCTGTATATGTACTTGTCATATTCATTATCACATGAGCCTGCAAACTGTGTAACCTGTATCCTGGAACCGAGAATGCCTGTATTTGTATTTGTCCTCTATGTGACGAGGTACCTTTGGAAATGAGCCTCTGACTCAAAGGTTGTAAACTGATGTGCAAATAAATAAATAAATAAATAAGGATAGCTGGCTGTTGCCTGTATGTAGGACTGTGAAGGGATAGCTGGCTGTTGCCTGTGTGTGTACAGGACAGAGAAGGGATAGCTTGACTTTGCCCATATGTGTATGGAACAGTAAGGGTATAGCTGGCTGTTGCCCATGTGTATAGGGCTGAAACAGATAGCTGGCTGTTGCCTGTGTATGTAGGACAGTGAGGGGTTAGCTGGCTGTTGCCTGTGTGTATAGGACAGTGAGGGATAGCTGGCTGTTCCCTTGTATATAGGACTGAAGGGACAACTGGCTGTTGCCTGTGTATGTAGGACTGTGAAGGATAGCTGGCTGTTCCTTTGTATATAGGACTGTGAAGGGACAACTGGCTGTTGCCTGTGTATGTAGGGACTGTGAGGGATAGCTGGCTGTTGCCTGTGTGTGTACAGGACAGAGAAGGGATAGCTTGACTTTGCCCATATGTGTATGGAACAGTAAGGGTATAGCTGGCTGTTGCCCATGTGTATAGGGCTGAAACAGATAGCTGGCTGTTGCCTGTGTATGTAGGACAGTGAGGGGTTAGTTGGCTGTTGCCTGTGTGTATAGGACAGTGAGGGGATAGCTGGCTGTTCCCTTTGTATATAGGACTGTGAAGGGATAACTGGCTGTTGCCTGTGTATGTGGGAATGTGAAGGGATAGCTGGCTGTTGCCTGTGTATGTAGGACAGTGAGGGGATAGCTGGCTGTTCCCTTTGTATATAGGACTGTGAAGGGATAACTGGCTGTTGCCTGTGAAGGGATAGCTGGCTGCTGCCTGTGTATATGGGACTGTGAAGGATAACTGGCTGTTGCCTGTGTATGTAGGACTGTGAAGGATAGCTGGCTGTTGCCTGTGTGTGTACAGGACAGAGGCGGGATAAGCTGTTTGTGCCCATATGTGTATGGAACAGTAAGGGTATAGCTGGCTGTTGCCCATGTGTATAGGACTGTGAAGGATAACTGGCTGTTGCCTGTATATAGGACTGTGAAGGGATAGCTGGCTGTTGCCTATGTATGTGGGACAGTGAGGGGTTAGCTGGCTGTTGCCTGTGTATGTAGGACTGTGAAGGGATAGCTGGCTGTTGCCTATGTATGTAGGACAGTGAGGGGTTAGCTGGCTGTTGCCTGTGTATGTAGGACAGTGAGGGGATAGCTGTCTGTTCCCTTTGTATATAGGACTGTGAAGGGATAACTGGCTGTTGCCTGTGTATGTAGGACTGTGAAGGGATAGCTGGCTGTTGCCTGTGTATATAGGACTGTGAAGGGATAACTGGCTGTTGCCTGTGTATGTAGGACTGTGAAGGGATAGCTGGCTGTTGCCTGTGTATGTAGGACAGTGAGGGGATAACTGGCTGTTGCCTGTGTATGTGGGACTGTGAAGGGATGGCTGGCTGTTGCCTGTGTATATAGGACTGTGAAGGGATAACTGGCTGTTGCCTGTGTATGTAGGACTGTGAAGGGATAGCTGGCTGTTGCCTGTGTATGTAGGATAGTGAGGGGATAGCTGGCTGTTGCCTGTGTATGTAGGACAGTGAGGGGATAGCTGTCTGTTCCCTTTGTATATAGGACTATGAAGTGATAACTGGCTGTTGCCTGTGTATGTAGGACTGTGAAGGGATAGCTGGCTGTTGCCTGTGTATGTAGGACTGTGAAGGGATAGCGGGCTGTTTTCTGTATGCATAGGACAGCGAGGGGATAGCTGTCTGTTGCCTGTGCATATAGGACAGTGTAGTTAGTAGTAGTAGTAGTAAAAACATTATTATTTATACAGGCAATCATTTGACAAGCACATTTTTTTACCATGGGGCTACTAGAGCCCTGTTTTCATGGTAATCCTGTAGATGACATGTTTCAAGTTAGTCTTTTGTTTTTTTTATACTTTATATTTATTAGTTTTATAAAATTCAAACATACAGTTCAAATCACAAGCAATGACATTTAGATACATAAATTTGTACACATTGAGGTCGCCACTCCTCTGAATACACTCAATTTTGCTTATCTGTTGCTTTTGATATGTCCTGTGAGGGTACTATCAAGATAACTATAACACTATGTATATACTTAATGCTGTATAGAATCCAAGAGCAGCATGGTAAGAAAGTCCATGAAAATCCAAATAAACCTTACCAAGAGTAAGGTAACTTACACCATGCATTTCTAAAGTTTGTGCTTTACTGCTTCTTTTCCAGGCAGTGGAGTCAACTGCTACAAACTAAGATCAAAACATATCAATCCGAACATTTGACACATAGAGCAACACTATCCGAGTCTGGAGATATCCAAATGGACTGACCTACAATACATTTTTAATAAAGGCATCAGATAACAGAGAACAGTTAGGGTAAATTTATACTAAAAGCGATTTCTAATTAAACAGAGGTGGGTACAGGCTTTTCATGTCTACATTACTGAGCAGTGTAAGCAACGACTTTGCTACCTCACTCTTCACCGTTGAAGAGAGGTGAAAGACACGTGGAGGAAAAAAAAAGGGGAAAGAATCTTATCTTTCAAGTGTCCTCCGATGACGAGGCATTTTCCCCATCTGCTTCTCGGGTCTTCATAGCTGCATGCTTGTGGCACCATTTCAGGGTGTCAGTAGGGTCATTAAACAAAAAGACCTTTCCTTGGTATCGATCCTCAAGCGGGCTGGAAAAATCATCCCATGTGGAACAGAGGCCTCTCTCAGTATTGCTCTCACCCCATCAAATCTCTTGCGTTTTGTCTTGCTCATAAGCCAGTGTCCAGAAAGAACCGAGCAGTCTGCCTGTCATATAAAAGTGGCCCCTTTCTATGGGCCATAGCCAGCAGGGAGTACCTTGTACTTGGGCCATCCGTGACCAACATTACAGCTCGCGGAGCATCGGGGTTATCAGGACGCCCTCGCTGTGTGACAAGGTAGGCTTTTTGAGCGCGCTGAACTTTTAAAGATGCCTTGGCTCCTAGTTGCTCCCCAGTCCACTCCTGAACAAACAATAGTAGGTGGTCCCCTTCACTTTCCTTAGGTAACCCTAGGATTCAGAGATCAGATGCTCGAAACTGGTTCACCAGCATCTCAGTATGGGACTGCCATCGGGACGATTCCTTTATGAGTGAGGAAACAGCACCCACTGCCAGATCTGCTCGCTTGGAGGTTTCTACTGAGGTAGTCTGAATAGTATCAAGGGAAGTTTCTAATGTTGCCACTCGATTACTTAAACCATCAAATTCGTCAGCTAAACTCGATACCGACTTAATCAGTCGGGTAAGTTTGGAGCCGATGGTCTGCAGTGTTTCCTCTGTAGCTTCTTCGGTTTGGTCCTCCCCATGGCCTGGTCCAGAGCACGTAGTTGAAGTTGCAGAAGGTTTGTTTGATTTAGCACCGTGACTCCGTTGTTGATCTCGTCGAGGGTTTCCCATTTTGTTATATAGTGAGAAGTAACCCCCAACAGACGACAGGTCAGTAGAAGCAGATATTTCCACCACTTTTAACAGTTTTACTTCGTCGATTAGTAGAGCTCCATTAAGCAGCGCCTCATCTTGCCTGGCTCCCAGCTACTTCCAGTTACAGTTCTAATAATAATAAAAAACATAAAAAATTCACGACATTATACTTGAACAATACAATCCCATTTAACATGTAGATTATATACTCACAACAAAACTCTAATAACATTTGCATTCATGTATAAAATTCTGATTCAGTTTGGATTTAAAAGAATCTACAGACCTGTTCAAATCCCTAAGGTGATTTGGGAAATTATTCCAAGTAATTGCAGAGCGATATCCAAAGGTCATTACTCCAAACTTGTTTCTAGCTTTAGGTGTCTGCAATGTGTTTCTTTTCCTCAGACAGAATTTGTGGTGAGTCCTTTCTAATGATTTTATTAGTCACTGGGGTTGCTCTGTTTTAAGTATTTTGAAAAGCAGAATGGACCATGCTCTGTTCCTTTTGTTTTGTAATGAGTTCCAGGCATGTTCCTGATACAAGCGCACAGTGATGAGTGTACAAGTCACACCTCGACACATATCCTAGCAATTTTATGATACGTCATCAAGTTTAGTCAAAGCCCGTTGCATTTGTCAGGTCATGGCTCCCATAAACTAACAATGGAATAAGTAGTTGATTAGCAATTATTTATTTTTATTTAGTTGTTTAACCAGGTATAGCACACTAAGCCAGCTTTTTACAGGAGTGACCTGGGAGCATAAGGAGGTTAAGTGACTTGCTCAGGGTCACACAGTATGCAAGTGGAAGTTGTGGATTCAAACCCAGGTCTGGTCTGCTGGATGTCACCAGATTTGCAGCTCAGAACCTTAGACCACGCGCCATACTGCCTCCAGTTAATAGCTGATCACTTTAGTTAGGCAGTAAGAAATACACCATATAGCTCCCAGTTTCCTTCCTATCGTTTTTGTAAGGCTATCTACACGAGCGGATAGCTGGTGGTTGCCTGTCTGTATAGGACAGTGACGTGATAGCTGACTGTTGCCAGTGTGTATAGGATTGAGGAGATGGCTGACTGTTGCACACTGAAGGTGTGTGTGTGTGTGTGTGTGTGTGTGTGTGTTCTCACAAAAAAATGTTTTTTTTTTCTTTTTTATTAAAAGTTTTTTGTCATACAACATGTATAAACAACAGTACATCTGTAAATAAACTATATCCTGTAGCGTCATTGTAGAGGAAACATAATAACACAATACAAGTCTTGAAATGCTGCCCCTTTTTGGTGCGTGACAGGGTGGAAATTAACTGAGTGATGCCTTTGGAGTCTGAAAAGAAAAGGACCTTTAGTCTAAAACTGTAATCATTACGGAACAAAATCACCTCCTGGCCATAATGTAGATAACCCATCTTCTCCACACCAATTCAAAGTTAAGTAAAGCTTGAGAGACCTCAACTGCAAGTTTTCCATGTCATAAATGAAAATCATAATGTCCTGCCACAAGACAATGGTGGGTAAATTGGGAGTAAGCCAATTTTTCATTACGGTTTTCTGGGCTGGTAGAATACAAATGTATAGTAATTTTTCATTAGAGGGGCCTCAAGCCTCCAGCAGATCAAGAAATAATAAAGTGGATGGGTTTAAATTGAACATAACTCTTATTTGCAGCTGGTCCCAGAATGGCTGTAATTTGCAGCAAAAGCCAAAGATAGGAGCATGTGAGGCCCGGAATGAACCACATTGATTCCAGCAGCGATCCCCATATTGTGGTGCATATTTAACCTGTTGTACACGGGTATAGAAATAGTGTATAATCCCTTTCCACGAGTATTCTTTCCAGATGTATGAGGAAATGGGTTTATGTGTATATGTATTCCATTGGGCAGGTGGGATTTCAACAGCCAAGTCCTGTTCCCAGTGAATTCTTACATAGTCAGTTGCTCAGATGCGGGAGATGTTCCCAAGGTAACAGTTTGTATGATTAAAGGAATTGGTGGCGTGATAAGGGAATCTTTGGGGATAGCTTTTTTGCCATTGTTGTAGATAGTATTTAAGCTGGAGTAACCGAAATAAATCAGATTGGCGAAGGTTAAACCTGGACACTAGAACATGGAATTCGTCCATGGTATCCCCATATTGACAGTGGCAGGGGGCACAAAAACCTTGTCTCCCACTGTTGGTAAGTTTAGTCAAGAGTGGTTGGGAGAAACAAAAAATCAATTTCAAACAGTTCTTTTATTAGTGGTGATCATTTATTTATATGTCGTTGCCTCACAGTTTTGCCATTCTTTGTGGCTTCCTCTGGTGATAGCCATATAAGCTCTTTGTTTGCCTGGCAGTGCTGTTGGACACTTTTCATAGCGCACTGGAGAGGAGCATAGTACTGGAAGAGAAGTGATTAAAAATGGCAATATAAAAAGCAAAAATATGTGAAAGGTCTCCAATAGCGCTTTCAGGAAAATTAAGAGCTTTTTCTTTTTGCAGTCCAACACCAGGCCCCTTTGGCCACATGCTCTGCCCCAGCACACACCGTGAGACCCCCAATTCTCCAAGCACCCCCCAGCTTACCCCCCAGGGGCAGGGCCGCTGGTAGAGACTGCAGACTTTAAGTCAGGGATGGTAGTGGGAGTCCGCTTGGTGGTGCGCCATCTGTCGGCAGCGGAACCTATTTTTGAATGCTGTGCTCCCCAGGAGGCGGATGTGCAGTGATGTCTGTGGGACGAGCCTGGCGCCTGTCCCACCTCCCAGTAATCCAGGCGCCGGGTCGCAGGGAGCTTGGCCAGGGGTCCGTGATCACACTGACACTCGGCCCCCGAGAAGAAGAGCTGTCCTTGGATGCTAAGTCCTTCTCCACCTCCCTCCCCCGCCGCCGCCCGCCCGCCCTCCAACTTCTGAGTCTGTTCCCGAACTCGGGATGTCAGCATTGTAGGCAGACTCCTTGTCACTGCGCCATCGGGTCAGCTTTAAACTAAGAGCTTTTGAAAAATGTAACTGAATGACAAATGTCACGTGACATAACAAGGCGATGAAAACTTAAAAAGGCTGTCCCTGGAAGAAGGTGAAACATTGCAGAAAAGGCATATAAATGAATGAAGGTCACTAATAAAAGAAGAACTGTTTGAAATTGATTTTTCTGTGAGGCGCCTTTCAGTGTGTAGTTTAGAAAACCATCTGGGGCAGCTCCAGATTACTATTGTATTTGAACTAATACATCATTTCCTGCTCTTGATAGCTGGCTGTTGCTGTGTGTGTAGTACTGTGAGGAAATGTTTAGCATAACACAGTGGGGCTTGCTAATTTGTGGGCGGATTGCCCCCAGTCACTGTTTTGGGGAGAGATTCCCCACCTTGATTCCAACTCTCTGACTGGTAGTTGCCATAGGGGTAGAGGAAGGTGCTCATCTGCCTTTCTGGAGGAGCTGTACTTCATTGACTGCAATCGGAGGTGGGTGCAACAGATAAGGATAATGAAGTTCCTAATATATTTTTCATCCCTGCTTATGTAAAGAGGAGTGGCGGACTTGATAGACCTGGAGTCCATTTCAATCTTTGCTTACTGCGTATGTTACTGTGTCCTTTGTTTTTCTTGAACATCCATAGTCTCGCGGGTGTTTTCCTTAGGCCGATACGTACTTGAAATGGTGGGGGAAGGGAATATTAATGGCTGCAAAGTTTGTTCCTCCATTCTGTTCTGTTCGTCCCCCAAATCTTGATACATGATGATGGCATTAAATGCTTCGAGATGTGAAACTTATGCGTGCTGTTGCCCAGGGTAAACCATGCCACTGCTGAAGCAGGCTGTAGGAGGCAGCATGGCTCGGAGGTTAGAGTACAGAAGATCCCCAGTTCAGATCCTGCCATCACCATCAGTTGAACTGTAACTTTGGGTACTGATTTTTGCCCCAACCCCTTGTGCTTCATCTGTGTATGCGTGTGTATACCTATTTGTCTGTCTGTCTGGCTATCTATCTATCTATCTATCAAACACATGCACACCCCTCTCTCTCGGAGTGCGTAACAAACACTTGGACTATTCTAATTTATAGAAAGAGAGAAGGCAGGATAAACTATGCTGCAACAGGTGATGTAATGACCAGTATTAGTGAGAATCTCTGAGATTGGTTTTCTTACTACAACTGCAGTTGTCAGCCTGAAGACAGCAGGGGCAGTGACCCTTTTGAAGTCCCACAGCTGGAGCAGGTAGTTTCAATTTTGTTGGTCGGGGTGTTTCAGAGTGTTTTTAGTGCAGTTTGCAGAAACAAAGGAAGTGGTTATCCATCGCAGAGAGAGATCATGAGCTGCAGTGTACTCAGCAAGAATTTCAGCTGCAAACACACTTGCACTGGGGGCGGGGCGACATGGTCTGTTCAGCTGTCATTAGCAGAAATGTCTCGATTTACACCCCAGCTTGTACCTCATTCCCGCTCCTCCCCTCCCAACCTCATACACACCTCCGCAGGCTTTGCAGTACCTACCTGTACAAATAGTTCTGTATTTATGGTGTTCCCGGTCACGTATCCCAGACACGGAGCCTGTTACTCAGTCAGATAAACAACCACAGGCCTAAACAAACAACAGGACCTTCAACCTACTTTTAAAAAGATCTTTTAATGAACTTTTGGCGTACTCACAGTTGCTGGGAGAGGATCCAGAATCTGCCTGTGGGCCTGGTGCACAAATATACTGTCATGTTGGCAGTCTGATGTGATGCTGCAGAAACACAGTGCACCCACATCAGCTTCCTCCCTGCACATCTCTTCAGCTCATCCCTGGTAATACTAGAGGTCACCTCATCGGTTACTGTATGAGGTGCTGCTCTTCACTGTGGCCTTCCTGTATGCCTACCTTCAGTTCTGCTGGAGGGCATTGTCTCTGAGATATTAACCCTTGCAGCCCTGTGCCCAAGTCAGGAAACGGATTGTTTTTTAAGTCATTTTTTATTGTATTGTCAATTTAAGGACCTCTTGCTCTCAGGTACCCAGATGCATCCTTTCCTTTGGGCCCAAGTTGCACTCTGCTACTCACTGGGCTCCCTGCTGTGCTACTGTCCCATGTCACCAGCTCTCCAGAATGTCTACAGTCCTAGGTTCCGATCTATCCATTTCTGGGGTTACACCCTGCTGCTACACAGGGAGGGAAAAGCATCTGAACCTGAAACCGTGGCGGTACATGGTGCTGTAGAGGATCTGGTGGCATGGGGAGTTTGCATAGGGGCAGCATACGACACGTCACACGTCCCGGCTGAAACCATTTTCCATTGTTTTCTCCTGACCCTTTCATGGCCGTGCATGCGCCACTGGCGCAGCGCTGGTCTGCAATGGCACTTGATCACCTTAGAGCTGGAGCAGTACACTGTCCACCCTGTCCCCTGGGAGAAGAGCATCCACACGGCCAGCCTCCACCCTGACATCTGGGGGCTTGGATGAAGTAAATGTACATTTGTTTAAAAATAGATATGGGGTAGGTTCACCAACAGCCCAGCGGTAGCGTGATGGCATGCAGGAACACAGTTTGGGGGCAGGCAGCTGCTCCTTCTCTGCAGAGGACAACCACAGATGTGAGCATTTTGTGGTTGAGGGAGGCACAAGGGTGCAGGAAGAATCAAGGGCAAACGACCCCTACTTTCTAAATGACAGCCACTGGTGCTGTTGGGCCAAGTGTCACGGTTGTATATGTGCAGTGATTGTTGGGGTTCACCTGTTGGGGCCAGATGGGGAATGAAGAAAAATGATAGGGGGGTGAAAAGAAAGTAGCGGGTTTGGGAGTGAACTTGAGTCACTTCGGAAGGCAGCCCAGACCATAGGAGCTGCCGCTCGTCAGTGCAGTGCAGTTCAGTTAGGAAGGAAGGCATTTGACATCCAGTACTGCTGCAACCCCTATGGTGGGCCTGAGGAGCTTACTTCCTCCCCAGATGTCACTGTATGCATCCAAGGCTGTCAGTAGGCTCTGCCCATGCCTGGGGAGGAAGGATGACAGGAGAGAAAATGAGACAAAATCCCATAACTGTCTAAATGAGGGCTGAAGTTCCTGGCTTCCATGGGTCCTAGCGCCCACAACACTAGATTCTGTGTGGACTGCCTCGGGGGGTGGGGGGAACACAACCCTTCCCCCACCCCGTGTACCCCTATCCATGTCAGGGAAGCCATGGGAGTCATCAGGTGGCAGCTGGACCCAAGGCATGGGAGAACACCAGGCCTGAACAGGGTATACTGTTGATGACAACACAGCTGAGGGAGAATGGGGAAAACCCTAAATGAATAAAAAATGTGTCAGACCCAGTAAAGTCACAGTGATGGTGAACATGTTTTGCAAAGTAAAGCCAGTGTTCCGAGCCCAGGGCTGTCAGTGACAGGAGGGTGGCACAGCTTGAGAAGCGCTTGGAGGATACTGTAAAAGGTTTAGCCACATACATAAATTGCAATATTTGTGATAAACTGTAGATTCCCCTGTTTTTAATACTTCACATTGTATTTTTTATTAGCCACATTTGATATTTATTAGCCACTGGCTACACCAGCTATCCTTATCACTCACCCAGCTAGAGCATCCAAGAGTGCAGTCTCCCCCACTGAGGAGGGTAGGTAATGGTTTCTGGCTTAATACCGCCAGCTGCGGCTCAAGCCTCAAGAAACAGAGCTGCTGCAGTTTGGCAGGGAAAACCGCTGGAGAGGCTGCCGTGGCTTTTGTCTTCTTTAACAGTTAACGAGCAGGAACTGTATTTGGTAGGGTGGCACATAGTCCACATTGTTCTGGACCAGTCATTAGCGCTTGGTCTCAGTCCTTGTCCAGAGAGTCTTCTTTACTTATGAAACATCCAAAAGTGTGTTGCTTCTGGCTTCCCGTCTGGTGAAAATAATACATGCCTTCATCACGTGTAGGCTCAACTATGAAAATGCCTTGCATACAGGGCTCTGATTCAAGCTTATGCACCATCTGTCTGCTAGTGTTCATAATTCTACTGTGTGGTTGCTGATGGTGGGGGGGAGCTGATGAGCACATCTCCGTAGGCCTGAGGGCCCCTGCACTGCTTGCCTCTGAGATGGTGTTTCTGTTTTCAAACACTGTTGCTTGCCTTTCAAGCCCTATGCCGTCTTGGCTCACCCTGTATTGCCAAACCATCCATGCCATACATCTCCAGAGCACCAGTTTAGGTCTGCCACTGACAGCCTGTTGGCAGTACCTGTGGCCAGGCTTCGTTGTGTGGGTAATGTGACATTTGCTGTGGCAGCGCCAGGTTTTTGGATCTCCCATCCACAGAGAATGGGATTAGTGAAGCCAATAAAGAATTTAGGGTGATTATCACATTTTTGGGGAGGACTTGGGGGACTATTGATGATATGCGCTAATTTCTCTTTAAGTGAAAGTATAGGGGTTGACTGGCTGTGCTGTATTAAAGCACCAGTACAGCGTAAAATGCATTTTCCAAAAAACTAGTTTCAGCTACAGTTAATACAGATATCAGCATACCTATCAAATGTACTTGTCAAGCTACTTCCTATGCTGTGCACCATGACTTTTTTTTCGCGATCCCAGCCCTAGGTGTAAAGTGCGATTTCTAAGCTAAATTCAGTGACCATCTTTTTTCATGAGAAAAAAAAAACTAAATTAAAATATCTATAAAATATTCAAATTTTGGTGAGTCTACAAAATGTTATCACCAAATGAACTTGGAAGATGCCTGGAAAAGGGCAGGGTCAGATTTTTTTGCCCAGTGTTGCTGCTTTAATGGTTATTGTATCTGTGTATACTGCCTGTTTATTTATTGTTTCTGTGATTTAATTGCAATGTGCTTTGATTGGTTTACCAGCGCACAAAGTGGAATAAATGACGATGTAGGACCACAAAAGGCATCATAACAGGGTGCGCTGGCAGAAGGCAGATGGCTAAGTGATTTGTCAGGCTTGCTTGCAGGTGCGTCCCTGTGTCCTTTCAGGAAGGGTTCTTGGGGAAACAGTCAGCAGAAAAAGGGGTGGAGTGACTGGTAGATGTCTTAGCTCTGTCAGAACTTCCCAGCTGGGAGACCTGAAATGTAAGGTCCAGGGCTTTTGCAGCTTCTACCACCACCACCAAGAATTTAAAGACTTAAAAAAAAAAAAAGCAATGATAGAAGCAGAAAGCTCAACCGCAAAGGTAATTCAGGGAAAAAGGTCAATGGGTCCAATGGAATTCATAGCCGAAGTAAAGATGGTGGTAAAAGCCAATAGGAGGGCAGTCTTAAAATATTAGGGAAGCCTACAGGAGGAAGATAGGGAGAGATACCTGGAGGCAACAAAGGTGGCCAACGGGAATATGAGGGAGGCCGAGGCAGAGACGGAACTCCGGCTAGAAAAGGGAGTGAAACGAGGGGAAAAGGCGATCTCACAATACCGCTTTGCTTCTCCTATATATCTGAAGAATGACGAGAGTGGGATGGGAGGGGGGACAAAGGGGAAGCAGAGATACTGAACAGATATTTTAGGGAGGACTGGCCACTGCCAGAAAGTGGGGTTTAGAGAGGAAGGGAGGAGAGGAAGGGCTCAAATGATATGGCCAAAATAATGGAGAAATGGGTGTTGGAAAAGATTATAGCAAAGCAAAGCAAACTTTATTTATAAAAAGCGCCTTTCTAAAACCAAGGCGCCTGTACATAACATAATAAAATCAATAAATAATTAAAACAATATTAAAATGAATCTAGGGCAACTTCATTTAAAATTCATTGTATGCAAGACTAAACAAATGGGTTTTTAATGCCCCCTTAAAGCTTTGGACAGTCGGGCAATCCTGCACCTATAGCCTATAGGGCTAAAGCAGATAAAATTATGGGACCTTTTTTTTTAATTATATTTTATTGAATTTATGTAAAACTGTCATTACATGCTCTGACATGGAACCTTTGTAAAAGAGCTTTCAGCTCAAAGGTACTTGTAATCCGAATCAATAATAAATACAACATGCTGCAGTCTTAAATTCATAGCTTTAAACAAGCCAGTTACAGCATTTTAACAGTAGTGTATACAAGTCTCAAAAACACCCCTGTATTTTGTTACATCACTTTGGGGGCATATTTTATAACAATTAGCACTAACTAAGGTACCTCTTAATGATCCAGAACTAAATAGCTAAGTATACTGTCTGCAAAAATTACCACTATAGCCATGAGCAGGGATACCAAAAATGCAAAAACAAACAACATTTGCTCTAAATAGAGGGTTAATTATCCCAGATATTCAAACATTGTTGGTAAAGAATAATTGGCATTCTGTTCTTTTGCCACGTAACAGTAGACTGTACTGAAGTTTAGAACATTTTTTAAACTATCCCTACAGAGTCTGTATATAATTTAGCAGCCGATGAACTATGTGGATACACTGATACCTGAGAGATAAAGAGAAATAAATAAAACCAACATAGTGTTAAACAAAACCGGTATTTTGTGTACACCATTCAGTTCAAAAGAGTCCAGTCGGAGCTATAGGGAGGCAGTAACAGAGACTGAGTTGTGAACAGCTCCACATCTTACAGTGGATTTCTGACAAAACTATTTTAATTTGCTGAAAGTTCTACCAGATAACTACTTCACTTGATAGATCTCAAACAGTTGGGGATTTTGCGCAACAAAAATGGTGAGAGGAACAAGGGAGCCGGTGCTGAGTGCCTGACCAAAAGAACCAAAGCACTAGCAAAGATCCACAGGCTGGAGCTGGAGATACCGACTCATCTCAGTCCACAGGACGCAGCATTGCTTAGCTTAGAGCGATACAGGACTGGATCCGAAATGGAGGATTTTCTCCGCAGCTGAAGCTGCTCGATGCAAAGGTGGTATTGCTGACTGAAGACACAAAAGGAGCTACTAACACTGTAGATAAAGCCTTAGTGGTGGCAGTGCATCTGACCAAAGAAAATGGCCAGCTATGGAGACGGCTAGAAGAATCTTGAAAACACTGTCTGATCTACTCACATCCGCCTGTTGGGTTTTCTAGAGGTGATAGAAGGAGAATCCTTAACAATCCTGCAAGACTGATTAAAAGAACTATTGAATTTGGAGGAGGACTTTGCTTTGCTAAAAGGTTACAGAATTTTGCCACGTGGCAGAAGAACTTGCACTGCCATGGGAGAACTCCTGCCAAGAACCCTTCTACTTCAGCTCCGTACCTCTTCGGAGAGAGATATGCTACTTAAGAGTGCAAAAAAAAATACAAGTCCCTTACAATGGAACGAAGCTAGAATTCATCTATTTCCAGACCAGAGCTGTGCTACCCAGATGTGAAGAAAGAGTTTTGACGGTGTCAGGGCTCGTCTTCGTACTCTGGGTGTACATCACATACTTTTTATGGCTGCAAGTTTAAGGGTGGTCCATGGAGATGAGGTGTTTCAGTTCTTGGATACAGACAAGGCTGTCAAGCTACTATCCAAAATAGAAAGACACTTTCTGGTACGGGATGAGGATTCCAGCTCAAATGACGATGAGGAGGTTTTTAATGACTTAACAGAATTACCAGCAGTGAATGGGGTGGGACTGGAAGGGAGTGGCGATGAAGCAGTAAGTGGGTATATAACTGATATTATTGTCCCTGAAAATATAATGGTATAGTTTTTATTTGTAGCTGAATGAATAGATTTTATTTTGGGACATTAAATTAAATCTCATGGCTTTCTAAAGTGGTGTGGACTGATTCTGTTGACATTGCCTCTCGTGGAGCTCCCTTCCCCTTCCCCCTACATTTTCCATCACAAACTCTCATTTTGCACTAAAACTCCATCTTGTAATGTGATGGAAATTTATGGTACCTAATTGCATACACTTGAGTATGCTGAAGGAGGTAGCAGAAGTGATAGCAGGGCCACTTGCTGATGCATTCAACTGCTCGCTGGCAACAGAGGTGGTCCTTAGTAACTGGAGGACAGCGGAAATGGCCCCTCCACACAAGAGTTGAAGGAAGGGTGAGGCAGGGAACTATAGACCAGTCCGCTTGATTTCTTTAGTGGGGAAAAATCATGTAGTCTTTACTAAGGGAGGAACTGGTGGACTTTCTGGAGGGAACTGGGCTACAGGACACCAGACAACATGTGGTCGCAAGGGAAAGGTCTTGCCAGAAAATCTGGTCAGCTTTTTTGACTGGTTGACCAGGGCAGCTGATAGGGGACAGGCTGTAGATGTGTGGTATACCTGGATTTCAGCAAGTCCTTTGATTCTTTCACCCACAGGAGGCTGGTCAAGAAGATAAGGGTCTTAGAGGTGAGAAAAAATATTGACAACGTGGGTGGAGAAATGGCTGAGAGGAAGAACACAAAGCTTGTAGTTATTGAGGAGTTTTCAGAGGCAGGGAGGTAACAAGTGGAGTACTCAGGGGTCTGTTCTGGGCCTAGTCCTTTCAATGTATTCATTTGTGACAAAGGGTAGGGAATTATGGGTAAGATCTGCCTCCTCGCATACGATGCAGTGGTCTGAGCAAGGGTGGACGCTGAGGTAGAGATAAGGGAACACAGGGAGGATCTGGGAGGGTTGGAGAGCTAGTCAAAGATCTGGCAGCTGAGCTTCAATGCAAAAAAAAATGTAATGCAATGCACTTGGGGACTTAAGAGGTGCAATAAGAAATGTGGGGAGTGGTGCCAGAAAGCACTAGGAAGGAAAAGGACCTAGGGTACCAGAGAGCCTAAAAATAACAGCCCATTGTTTTGTTTTTGTTTTTAAATTTTTTTTTTAATTTGTTTTTATTAAGTTATTTTCCAAGGTTTAGAGATGCACAAGAACACAGTTAATCATTATATTTAACATCAGCCTTCTAAAATTGTACAGGATCAGTTTACATATTTATTCAAGTCTGTTGTATCTAGGTTCACCATCTACTTAACAGTGTGTTGCTAAACTTTCACTACTGGTTCTTCCCAGAACTATTAGCTTGTTATAATGTATGGTAAGTGCCTATTAACCACCATAATCAGCAGTCACACAGCTTTGTTATGCACTGTTTAGAATTTTAAAAGTTGTTAACCACACTTCAGAACTTCCAAACAGTGGCATAACAAAAAAGAATGCACCAGAGTTCCATAATTCTCACACATAGAATGCAAACAGTGTTTTTTTGACCATACACTATAAAAGATGATGGCTGGGGGATCGGGTGACAACCACACTGAAATCACCTCTCGTGGTTGCTGGGGCTACAGTAAACCTCTCGACTGCGCCTCGAGGTTTACCATGTTGCCTTGCAACCACTGAGGTGATTACAGCTGGTTATCACCTGATCCCCAGCCATTATCCTCTATATAATGTATGGTAAGTGCTATAACAACCATAATCAGCAGTTGCACAGCTTTGCTATGCACTGTTTAGAATTTTAAAAGTTGTTAACCACACTTCGGAACTTCCAAACAGTGGCATAACAAAAAAGAATGCACTAGAGTTCCATAATTCTCACACATAGAATGCAAACAGTGTTTTTTTTTGACCATACACTATAAAAGATGATGGCTGGGGATCGGGTGACAACCGCTGTAAATCACTCTCGTGGTCAGCTGAGGAGCTACAGTAAACCTCTCGAGCTGCGCCTCGGAGGTTTACCATGTTGCCCAGCAACCACTGAGGTGATTACAGCGGGTTATCACCTGATCCCCAGCCATTATCCTCTATGTTCTTATCCTTCACCTCCCCACCACCCTCCCCCCGATCCCAGCTAGGGGCAGAAATCTGGATCAGATTCTGATTGGCAGAGTACCCACTTCTGCCATTTCCTAAGGAATGGCCGTGATTGATTATTCATGTTAGCCGGTAGGCTTTCCATTTGATAAATAGTAATCAGAAGCTGTTTCCAATCTTGTACTGTGGGAATATCTGTGGACATCCACTTTCTGGTAAGAACTTTTTTTGCAGCAATTAAGTATATTGGGAGCAAAGATTTTGCCCATGGAGGGGAATGGTCGGAGTATATAGCCTGTAAAACCACCTCAGCTGTAAGTTCTATATTTTCCCCCATATACTGTGAACTCTCATTTTGTAGGGGAATCCAGTATGGCATGAGCAGTGGTCACTGTCACATAATATGTGCCAGTTCAGCTAGAGTGCAGTCACAGCCCCTCCAACAGTGTCCCTAATTATCTGGCAAGTATTTTGTTTATTTCGCTGGGGACCTGAAAAATCGATATCTGCATTTCAAAGGGAATTCTCTCCAGGTATGGGGAAAGGTTATTTTCACTGCTTGGGAGCTGCGTCCTCCCACTGATCTTTGGAAATTTCTAGGTTTAGGTCTCTATTCCAGCTATTTAGTACTGAGATCGTAGATTCTTTGGTAAGGTCCCTTATTGTCTTGTATAAGTTTTCTATTAAATGGCTCCATTGGCTTCCTTTGACTATGATCCAGAAATAGTTTTAGGAGAGGAGGGAAGGGCAGGGAATCTTTGCTTGTATAATTTGGTTTCTCAGGATGTGGTTTCTTGCCTGAAAGTAATGGAACATGTCCATCTTGATAAAATAAATTTCTTTGTTAGGTCTTCAAAAGAATGGACCCCTGTCACTCCTAGAAATTGAAAGACATGTTCCAGACTCATCCTTCTCCACCATGAAAAGGACAAATCAGTTTGTGACGGGAGAAACAATTCATCCTCTGATATAATTTTGCAGTATTCATAGATGGACAAAAAAGACTCCCTTCTACGCAATCGAAACCACACCCTGAGAATGTGTGATGTCATGTTAGTAAAGTCTTTTAGGGGAGGGGTTCTCCCTGCTGAGGCAGAGAGGATTTTTTTTAAGTCATATAGATCATTCAAGTGAAATTCCAGTTTTTCCCAAGGGGCATTGTAATTTTCTAGTATCCAGAGGAGGAGAATGCGCAGGAAAGCTGCCTCATGCACTCTTGAGGTCTGGTAGGTTAGTTCCTCCCTGGGATAATGAAAGTTTGAAAATTTGCAACCTTATTCTTGGATGCTTATTGCCCCATATAAAGGAGGAGATCATGTCATCCCAGGATTTAAAGAAATATGGGGAAGGAAAAAAGGGGATGTTTTGGAATAAGTATAGAAGACGGGGTAGTATGTTCATGCGAATTGTCTCGTTTTCTGAAAATAGGTGAGTGGAAGTGTATGCCATTTTTTCCAAGTCCTGTTGTATCGAGATGGAAAGTGGTTCGTAGTTTATTAGTTCCATTACCTCTAGGTTAAGGGGGATATGTATCCTTAAGTATTTCCTTTTGGTCGAGTTCCAGTTTAATGGGAGAATTTGTTTAAAAGATTTGGGAGGAGTATGGTTGGAAAGTAAAACTTTTGTCTTAGAGATGTTTATTTTAAAGCCAGCAATTTGTTCAAATTTTGTTAATATATTCCAGGATTCCAGAATTGAGGTAGTAGGGAACAAAAGGATGTCATCTGCAAACAGACCAATCCTGTATTCTGTTTGGTGTAGAGGAATTCCCGTTATTTTTGCGGATGTTCTTAGAGACGCTGCTAAAGGTTCAATGTAGAGTGCAAATAGCAGGCAACCCTGGCATGTGCCTTGGTGTAGAGGGAATGGTGAAGATATGCCACCATTAATCTGGACATACGCCTTCGGGGATGAGTAGATATGTTTGAGCTATGTCAAGAATGACTTGAGAACCGAAAAGTCCATGGGGTGTCCCATAAAAGAAACATGACACTCGATCAAATGCCTTTTCTACATCTAGGCTGAGAAAGGCTGCTGGAACTTTACGGGTTTCAATATGTTTTTATTTATTTATTTATTTTTATTCATTTTGAATGTAGAAATACAGTGAAAAAACTCCTACTTGGTTCCGAGTAGAGAAAATCATGCCTAGTAAATCACATACCTTGGATTATAAACTCTACTCCCATTGTTGCTCATATCTGAGGCATTCTTGCACATAGTTGTATTAGAAATCATCCCGAGAGGTACCACACAGTAGTGACCATGTACTGTTCATGAATGGGTATAGTCCGAAAATTGAGTTTGTGTGCCACAGCACAAAAAAAACATTGAACTGCACAGTGTTATAATCCATGTATCCCTGTAAGATCAAAAATTCATCTGAAAAACTCCTGCAGATGCTCATGCAGGAGCCCCCCCCCCAGCCATTCCAGACAACCCCATGTTACGCCAACGTACTGATAAAGTCTGTAGTAAACAGCTTATTGTTTTAGGCTGCTAAAGAACTAAACAGTTTTGTAGCTTTAAATCAGTGAGATGTGCTGTTTTTCACCTTTCCACAGTAAAATTGCTTTCAGGCTGCAGAGCGAGGGCTGAGAAGCAGGCAGTATAGCCTAGAGGTTAGAGTAACGAACTATGAATGAGCTTGGTACATTTGATAGACCTGGCTTTGATTCCCACAAACTCCACTTGCATACTGTGTGACTCTGAGCAAGTAACTTAACCCCCCAGTGCTGCCAGGTCACCCCCCCTAAAACAGGGGACTTGTGCCTAGTGCACCTTACCCAGTTACCAAAGACTGTCCTTGTGCAGGCAGATAGCTTGCTGACCTCATGGTTATGGCAAGTTTGAAATCTCTGACTGCTCTATCTCAATAAGCTGTCCCGAGGCCTGCCACATTTTATTTTACTAAAAATTGATATCTGAGGATCTCCCATCACACTTGTATGTAACAGCAGCTTTATTATATTAGCCCTGCAGCCTAAGACAAAACTTTTCAGTACAGATCCACGTGTTTTACATCTAAACAGCATTACAAAGTCTACACTTACAGTATTTTTGCATACCAAGCCTTCAGTCCCCTTTTTCCCCTTCCTCCTCCTACAACTGGCTACTACTGGGCACAGTCACTAGATGCAGTCTGATCTCTTCATGGCCTCGCCAGGTCTGAATAAAGAAAAGTTTTACCTGCATATGAAATCCACAGCTGGGCTGGGAACTGGAGAACACGGGCAACCCCATAAGGTGCAGGCCAGACCAAACCAAGTTGAATGGGTTGCACCTCTGGCAGGTCGTGAAGCTGATGTCTGGGAAGCAGTGAATCAGCGAGCCATCTTCCAGAGTCACTTGTCCCCTAGTTTTAGCTGTTGCCAAATCTTTTATGGGGTCCACTACTCACTGCTAGCATGGTATGTGGTTGGGTGCTGTGGTCCAATCCTATGTGCTTTGAGAGTATGCCTTGAGATGTCAGTACCCCAAGAGTTGTTGAGTCAGGCTTCCAGATATCCTTCAGTGTCTGATCTTCTGCTTTCTCTGGGATGCCCAAAAAGCACAGGTTGGCTGGGCAAACGTTGTTTTCTAATTGCTCCATCCGAAGACGCAGCACATTATTCTCCACAAGCACCCCCTCACCACAATAGCTGTATTAGTTGCTTTCTCAGCTGCTGAGTCCACAGTCACAGTGGCTTGTAAAATTTTAGTGTCCATTGTTGCTATTCTGTTTGTTAGACTGTCTGCTTTTTTTTTTTTGGTCCAGGTCTTTTTCTGGAGAAGTGCTCTGTTGGTTGGCTTCCTGCTCCTGTGTTCCACATGGCTAGCTCCCGCCTGTTCTAGTGGCTTACCTGACCTCGTGCAACCACTGTCTTGTGGGGCTGATTTCTTTGGATTCCCATTCCCATGCTGTCTGGTGTGCCAAAACATATCTAAATGATTCTCTCAGTAGGCTGCACACAATGCCACCATTAAGATCAACCTTTAATGACAATCTGTGGGGCTTTTAGTAGACATTCTCTGCTCTTTTCAGCTGTCAGAAGAGCATCTGATCCTGCCAGCTGCAGCCCCCGACATCTGCATATTGTAACAGAGCTGCAAGCAAGGCAAATAAGATGCTGGGTTACGTAGGGAGGGGTAATGAGCAGTAGAAGCCGTGAGGTGATCTTCCCATTGTGCGGGTCACTGAGACAACCACACCTGGAAAACTGCACAAGATACTGGAGTCCACACCTGAGAGGAGACTTTAACAAGGTGAAGCAGAGCACGGCAACCAAGATGGTCCGTGGACTAGGGGGCAAGATATACGAGGAGAGGCTGCAGGACCTGAACATGTACACCCTTGAGAAAATAAGGGAAAAGGGCCGACATTTATTTATTTCAAAGGTTGTACCAGGAATTAAGGTGGTAACAGCCCATTTCCTGATGCACCCTGGGGAAGGGGAAGCGAGAAAAAGATAAAAAATACAGAATATGAAATGCATAGAATGGAATAAGTATACAAAAACAAACAGGACAGTTATGCTGAAGAATAAATTTACAATAAGAAGTTACCATGCAATAAATTGCGGAACTGAATAAAAGAACAATTAAACAGTTAACTTAAAAAAGCTAGGTGAATGACTGATACTGGGGAAGTATATGATAGACATACAATTAAACAGGGTGGATGCCAAGGAACTTTTCTTTTGGAGTTAAGCTGCAGGAATGAGAAGAAACTCTTACACTCACAGGGAGAGATTCAGAAGGGACATGTGTAAGCACTTTTTCACAGAGAGAGTGGTGGACAAGTGAAACAAGCTGCCGGAGGACATGATACAGGCCAAATCAGTAAACAGCTTCAAGCAGAGATGGGACTGGCATATGGGGTTAGAAAAGTATGTGTGTGTCTGTGTGTGGGATGGGGGGCAGGGGGCAGAAACAAAGGGAAGGATAGCTGCTAGGGCCAGTGCAGAGTTGTTGGGTAGGGTGAACAGATTGGATGGGCCGATAGCCTTTTCCTGCCATGATTGTCTATGTATCTGTGTACAACTTTGGGTTCTGGGTGACCCCCTTTGAAGCAGAAGGGTGTTGGGTCTTTTTACAAACATTCTGTGGGCACTTACAATGCCACTGGGAGGTATTCAGTTATCTATTTCCAGGCGTCCTGGCAACACTTATTTGCAGTCCAAGGGCAAACCATTGTTGGAGATGGGGAAGGGAGCTCTGAGTAAAATGGATCTAGCAAGTGGAATGGGAAGTGATGTTTGGGCCAGAAGTTGACCCTCCAGTTAGGAGAGGTCAGGGGTGCATAGATAGTTGGGGGGGGGACTACCCCGTCCCACCTCTCACACAAAGGGGTAAACATAACAGTTGCATGCTGTTTGGGTCACTGCAGTCAGTTTACTGTTCAGCAGGACCACCACTGAAAACGAGATACAGCATCTCAGCTACACTGTGCTGGGTAAATATGAAAATCGTTCCGCTTTCCCTTTGCCTGGCTTTGGCTTGGTCACACATGGGCGTGCTGCTGATTTTCTGACGAAGAACAACAGGTAGGGTTTTATTTTTAGTGGCTTTGTTGTCATTCTGATTTTTTTTAAACTTCATTTTATTTCATATAAAGAACGTTAGATGCAGGATAAATGATGCCTATGTACAGAACACAAGTTTGCAACATTTTTTTTTTTTTTGGAAGCCTTACAGATAATTCATCATGGTCCTATTATTCGGTTTTGTTCCACCTGTCTGCTTTTATGGTATCATCCCAGTGCTAATGTAGTTTTGGAGTTAATGAGAAACAAATGGGGGTAGGCTGGAGGAGGAGGGGGGAACCTCTGATGGCCGGGTGGTACATACAGAAGGATGTTGCATATTCTATTTTGACTCCAAATAAATCCAATATTGTAGCGTTCATTATTATTTTTTAATTTCAGTAATTTAGCTTAAGTTCAGAACATAAAGGGCCAACTCATTTGTGTTATCAGTGCCTCTTTTTACACAGCTTAACCCGCACAAGCACCTGGACAGCTAAATGATCCGAGAATGTTGTCAGAGAATTTGTCTGCAGAAAAAGAGCCAGAAATCCATCTAGTCTTCCCATAATGCACTTGAAGGCGCTACCCAAGTCAGTTGTACTCACAAAAACATATTTTGCAGAATATAATTCATAAACTGAACACATAATTTTCAGGCCTGCAGATTTACATTTATTTGCATTTACAGATTTAATATCTCAGGAATACAAACTGGGTGTCCCGTGTAACTCTCGCTTTTTACAATTACCTCACAATCGTGAGAAAAATTCCAAGCTGTATAATTACTTTATAAGCCATTGTATATGAGCTGTATAGCATGTTTATTTATACTGTAGAACATTCGCTACAACTGATGTACCCTCACATTTTTATAAAAAAAACAAGGCCGCAAACAAAAAGTTGGACGAATATATTTCACACAATACAAAGTGGTACAAACATTAAAACTAGATAGACAAAAACATGGGGAGCAACATGGATGCAAGTCTGCTATGCTCTGAACACACCTATGTTACGTATGAAACAACCCATTTTTTCTGCCCCCATCCCTCACCTTGATCTTTGGGGTTACCGTGGCTGTGACCTGACTGCAGGTCAGATGGTTGAGGAGTAGCTCTGTGGTCAGCAGCAGAGTAAGTGTGAAAGTTCCCAGAGAGGGTGTGGCTCAGTAGGCCAAGTCCCTTCAGCTTCCATAACACGCCCAGCTCCCTGCTGGCGAGAGGAAGGGATTCCCAAAAGTTCCAAGTGGTCCAGGTGGCAACGCAGAAGGCTGCCATCACACCACTATTTACTGATTTGAAACTGCTCCAACTGGGATGGCCCCGTGAGATGCAGCATCTCATGTTCATGGGGGTGCGAAGGAGGGCAGCAGCAGTCAACAGGTTAACATAGTCCAGCAGGAATAGTTACATGCAGGCTTAAAACATCGCAGGAAAGGAAAACTGTAAAGGTAAGCAGTGACAGCGCAGGGGGGTTTAAAACATGGGTCAAATTAGACCCACTAGTGTTGGAAAAAGAAAAGTGGGTCAAAATGGAAAAAAAAAAAACAAGACTGGGTCAAAACCTAATCAAAAGTACAGATTTCACCAGTCTAAAAGCTAAAACTTGCTTTCTTATTGTTCACTTCTCCATCTTTTAGCGTAGTTACAGACTAGGAGCACCCACTGTTCTTGTTGGAGGTAGGTCATTTCTAGTCAGGCTGCAATCTTTTCACCCCCCCCCCCAACCATGTAGTGCTGTCCCTGAAAGTATATTCAAACAGTAATCAAAGCATGCCGGCCCGGCAGTGCTGAGGGTTGCGGCGCTGGACACCACACCTTGCGCCACACTGGCAACCCGGGTTTGGGAACAAGCCTGGGCCATCGGGGGTCGGCAGGGGAAGGAGAAGATTGAGCATCCGGGGGAGGGTTCTGGGAATTCCTTGCTTGGTGGCGGCTCCTGGTGGAGGCTGGGAGCTTCACCCAGCAGCAGGGATAAGTAGAGGGGATTGGTGATGGCAGGCGGTCTGTGGAAGAGCCTGCGTTGACGCCATTGCATGCTGCATCAAGGGGAGGAACTTACAAAGAAACCCCCCCCCCCCCGTCTCGGGGGGTAGGTGAAAGTGGGATCAGTGGCCATGGTCCCATGCCTTATGCTGGGCTCTGCCACTGCGTGCTTCCGGTCGATCGTCTGGATTATAGATAGAGTGCCGGAAGGAGATGGCGGTTCTGCCCTGGGATTCGGAGCTGGGGGGAGTGGGCGGCTGGATAAGGAAGGAGAGAGATTGCCCAGGCGGGAGTACGGGAAAAAGTGGGGGCTTCAGGCAGGCAGCAGAACCGTGAGCTGAGAATCTTCACTGGAGAGAGGTCACCGAGGTAGGTGCAGAAATAAAGTTAGAAAAAAAAAAACGTAATCAAAGCAAGCAAATAAATTGGGGTCACGGCAAACAAAGAGCATAATACTTGTTATGCAGTATGATCATGGTTGAAGAAGGGGAATTCTGGACCATAACCAATACAGGGAGTTCTAATGTGACTGGAAAAGTAGAAAGACTAGACTTGTAGAGGGAGATTGTTCCAGGTATCTGGTGCTGCATGCAGGGTTTAGCCTGCTGCATTCTTGTTTCTGAATTTGTGCTGCGGGCAGGGTTCAGCCTGCTGCGTTCCTGTTTCTGAGTTTGTGTTTGTCCTCTGCAGTCAGTGGCTATAGCCTCATGAAGAGATTGTCTGCACCAAGAGATAATAGGGGTACTGGTCCAATGGGTACACTTTTCAGTGAAGCCTCATCCCCTGGGCCCTGCTGTGGCCGGACGCAGTATATGTATCGAGCCTGGCCCCACCACACAGCTGATGAAAAGTGCAGTGGCTTGCTTTCGGTTTTCATGTTCTGACTTTGAGGAAGTAGCACGAGCAGAGCTAAACCGAGAACAGTCAAGAGTGAAAAGTCAGGGCAGTGCAAACAGTAGCAGCTGCAGTGACGGTTCTGCACCGTATCCTACTGCAGACTGAGTCTGAGTTGGAATAGCATGACTTGGAATTGGCTATATTGCGTCAGTTTAAAGGAGAGGAGAGGGAGACAGTTTAATTGGTGCAGGAGTACAGGTTTGGGGGGGGGGTTGTGGAGATGGGTCCCCCCCAACCTCTAAAATGAATCTACTCTGGAAGTTATTTTTTGCCTTCTCATGTCGCATGTAGGGTATACAAAACCTCAAAAAGTGCTGTAGTAACAGAAGGCCGGCCACGTCATTTTTTTGTAGTTTGCTGAATGTTAATGCGCTTGCCTAACTTTAACAGCAGAAATGCTGCCGTTACGAAATGGAAACAGGTGGCTGCTGCTGTTCGGCAACATGCAATACAGCCAAACAGATATAACAAATACAAAGCACTTTGGGATACATGGCGTATAAAAAATACTGTATAAAACCAAAGTCTGTTCTGTTCTGAAGTCCCTGCGCTGCCAGTATCTAACTCATTACTGTGTAAAGCACTTAGGGATTGACTTGAGTGTGTATAAAATAGTTATGTAAATCCAAATTCTGTTCTATTCCATTGAATTCTGTTGTGTTGTATTCTATTCCATTCTGTTCTGTTACAGTCGCTGCGCTACCAGTATCTAACTTATTACTTTGTAAAGCATTTTGGGATACAGTGTGTATAGCAGTTACTATTTAAATCCAGATTCTATTCTGTAGTGTTCTACAGTCCCTGCACTATCATTATCTAACTCATTGCCTTGTAAAGCGCTTTGGTATACAGTGTGTATGAAAGGCATTATATAAATCCCAATTTTTGTCTGTCTTGTTCTGTATTGCTCACTGACCATTTCTCTAGTTTGGGATATTGCAAAGGCCATGGTGACAGAAAAGCACTGGAGACATTCAGTTCCAAAGTTCATAGACCAAGTAGAATGAAAAAGGTGGGGGGAACAGTGCCTCTGTTATTGTCTGTCCACTAAATTCTGATGGAAAACATCTCAGTGGAGCCCCAGTGGGATTAGGTGTCCTTGAATCACTTCTCCTGGCCATTGTTCCCACTATCGCCTGCCTACTACAGTGTGCCAAGATGTCACTTGTAAGAAATATTAAAGTGAGTAGGTGGACACTAAAAATACTCTTGTTTTTTTTTTTTTCTCTTTCTCTTTTTTTTTTTTTTTTTTTTTGCCTCAAGGCCTGAGGTGTTTATTGAGGGAAAGAAAAGTTTTCAGTTTGGCGTGTTGTTCATGAGTAGCATGCAGCTGTCCCACTTTGAACATTTTCTCTATTGTGATTTAACTATTTACAAGACTGCCCACCTGAGGTCTCCCAGTGGCTGACCTGCTGCGCCAGATGCCCATGTTTGGATGTGGACCTGAGATGCTGGCAATCAGGTGGCAAGCTGGGAGGAGCACTGACTACTCACGGCAGCGCACCCCAGGCTAGGGGAGGTTGGCAGTGCGTTCTGCTCCCTGAGCGACCATTGACTGTGAGGCAGAACACTTGCTCCCCCATCAGTGATGCTTCATACATGCGAGCCTATGCAGTTTGATAGCCCCTTGCTGACGTGGAAAGGTCAGGGGTCTGATGGAGAAGACCTTGGTGCCATCTATGTTATGATGTCAGCTACTCTGTGGGCATGTGCATTGTTTGGGGGGGGGGGGGCTGCTGGGGCTGGAAGGTTGCTAGGATACACCAACACAAAGGAGCAGATAGTAAAGTTAAAATAAGATTGCCTTGCTGAGAGATACTGTAGTGGCAGTCTTCTAGTGGTGGTCCTGCTTCTACCAAATTTGGGTTGGGAGGATGGACACACTGTGGTGTCAGGTGATTGTCACATGGTGGCACTGTGCAGCAGGATCTGTGGTGGGATTTGAACTTGATGCTTCCTGGTTCACAGTTCTGTACTTCAACCAGTGCACCATATTACATATCTGAAGTCACTGGCAGAGAATCTTTCTGGGGGAGCGTATAGAAGGGCAGCAGCTACTACCATAAGGTTTCTCTGGATGTTCTGATACTTGAGAGCCCATTTGTTTGTGTGTGTGTGTGTGTGTGTGTGTGGGGGTGTCATTAAGAAATACAAAGGGTGAAATCAAGTGCTAAACAAAAAGTGTACCTGGATTGTCCTTCCCCACCCCAACACAAACACAGAAGTCTTCCTCAGCTCTGTTTATGCCCCTTGTTCAGTTGCCAGGCCCCCTTCTGTTCTGGCCTCCACAGCCCCATCACCTGGCTTCTCGTGGGCTCGCTTTCCAGTCTGGATTTCCCACCGCTTCCCCCCCTCCATGGCAGGGGTGACAGGGCTCCCCCAACTCCTGCTGGTAATCGGGATCCAAGCCCCGAGGAAGTCCATGTCACCAGTGTAGGGCCTGCAGAAGGCTGACCTGTCATCCAGCTGCTGGCTGGGGATTTACTGCATTTTATCCAGATCTGTTTGGGCCATCAGCATGCTAGTGTGCGCAAGCTACAAAGTCACCAGCCAGCGCGCCACCCTCTCAGTGAGCTGCTTCATACACAGTGTCACCTGTGGTCACCCAGGTGGCAGCATTGTAACAGAGCCAGCTGCCCCTTCCTGGTGGAGGAGAGTGTCCTCTGGGATGCTCGATCCTCCTCCTCCTCCTCCTCCTCCTACTACCCAGCCTCTGGTGACTGAAGCTCATTTCCGAACTCGGTTCACTGGCAGAACAAGCGGTAGTGGTACTGCTGTGCTGATGGACCACCGCTGGGTTCTCGGTTCACTGGCAGAACAAGCAGTAGTGGTACTGCAGTGCTGATGGACCACCGCTGGGTTCTCGGTTCACTGGCAGAACAAGCGGTAGTGGTACTGCTGTGCTGATGGACCACCGCTGGGATCTCGGTTCACTGGCAGAACAAGCGGTAGTAGTACTGCTGTGCTGATGGACCACCGCTGGGATCTCGGTTCACTGGCAGAACAAGCGGTAGTGGTACTGCTGTGCCGATGGACCACCGCTGGGTCCTCGGTTCACTGGCAGAACAAGCGGTAGTGGTACTGCTGTGCTGATGGACCACCGCTGGGATCTCGGTTCACTGGCAGAACAAGCGGTAGTGGTACTGCTGTGCTGATGGACCACCGCTGGGATCTCGGCTCACTGGCAGAACAAGCGGTAGTTGTACTGCTGTGCTGATGGACCACCGCTGGATTCAACGCTTTTAAAGGATTTTAAGGGCCAGTGATTTCCCCTTTCAGAAGTGGCAGTGCCGTCTTACAGCATCTTAAAATCCATTTTCCCCCCAAACTGAGTACAAGTTGGCATGCTTTTCATTACAAATGTGGTGCAAAATATGGGTTTTACACACATTTGGTGCCAAGTGTGAATGTAAATGTAGTGCATTTTTTTTTTCTTCTGCTGCTTCTTCAGATGACAAAATAACTCTTAAGTGGGGTTTAAAAAATGGTAGATTCTGTTTCTTAATCCTGGATTTTCTGTTTTTTTGCAGAAAAGGGGTGTCCCTAATTTTAGAAGGATCTTGAATCCTATTCTGTTCATTTATTAATTTAAAATTTGTTTCTCTGGAGAGGCACACTGAGCTGTAGCTGATTTCTAGGTGTGAAGGCGGAGTTAAAAAGGGGGACAGAGTACAATTAACTGACAGTGGAGCACTTTGTCCATGAGTTGTGTAGGAAATGTCACATGGACTTTCTTGGCTACACCCATCTTCGGGCCAGAGTGGGTTTAGAGTGAGCAGCTGCCTTCCCATGTGATGTCAGTGACCCACCTTGGTCGGCTGACAGAGGGTGCTTGAATGCCAGGCAGCCCCAGCCAGCTGCAGTGTGGGACCCCGGGCCTTGAATCCACACCCCAGTCTCCCAGGTCACACCACAGGGCCAGTGCAGGACTCTGTTAACAATAACAACAACAAAAAAATAGCAAGGCGGCTCTGTAGCACCAACTCAAACCCACGCTTCAAGCCCAGAACATCAGCAGTGGAGGCCAGCAAGGAGGGCTCAGAGCATCTCTGGGACGCTTTCCACCGGGGTGGGGGGGTGTGCTGGACAGATCACTTACGTGGTGGCTCCTGGTAGGGTGGAGATAACAGCTTGGTTGGCCATGTGTTGTCAGACAGACTCTCCCCAGGCCAACTGCAGCTTGTTTGAGTCAGGTGAGGAGGAAAAAAGACTGAAATGCCACACACACACCAGTATGCTGTATGATGGCAGCTGTCCCACCCCATGCCAGTAGATACGCCCCCCCCAGCACACCACAGAAGGGTCCCTACAACCTGCATTCCTGCAATATCCATTCCTTCTCTGGGTCCTAAAAGTCCTGCAGTGGGGACAAGCCAGCAACATAAGGGAAAGGGGGACTTGTTTAACCAGGAAAGGCATACTAAGCCAGATCTTGTTTCCAGGTGTGACCTGGGAGCACACGGAAGTTAAGAGACTTTCCCAGGGTCACACAGTATGCTGGTGGGGGCTGATGGGACTCAAACCCAGGTCTCCAGGTTTGCAGCTTAGTGCCTTTAACTGCTACCCTATACTACCCTCATGGAGGAAGTTAGGAGCAGGAAGCATTCCTCAGGTTTGGAAAAAGACAGTCCCCAGGATGTAGAGGCTGGAGATCTGGAACAGACTCTTAGAGGGGGATTCTGGAGGGCAGAGGGAGGCGATGGAGGTCAGAAGGAGCAGGGTGCGATGGGCATAGGGTGGGGGACATAAGGATTAAGGAAATAAAAATGACTCAATGGCTGCCCGGCCGCAGCGGTTGATTTCCAGCTATGACGCCAGCGACCTGGTTCGGAACGAGCTTGGGAGCTGGAGGGCTGGCTAGGAATGGAGGACTGAACGTCCCAAGGACTGCCCATTCTCTCGGGAGGAGGGAACCAGAGCTTGGCTCTTGTCTGGCCTCGGTGGAGACCGAGGTACAGCAAGCCCGATGCTCAACAGAGGGGCGGCGTGCCAGATGTCGGCACTTCAAGCGCCTTCACGTCCAGGAACCTGTGAGAAGGAACATTGGGATAATAACCTCGCGGCCTCCCCAAGTGAGCGGAGCACCAGGCCCGACCTTGATCCCCTACCTGCCCGGAGAGACAGCATTCCGACGAAATACAAGAGATGCATCGGGGTGTAAGGGCTCCCACCCCGTACCCACCTGGGGGTATAACCACGGCTCCATGGGGGACGGACTGCACCGGTCACCAGGTAGGTGAGCGAGGGCTGATAAGGCCGTAGGTGTCTCCTGAAGAGGGGAGAGCTGCGAGGAGGGGGAGAATAAAGAGAAAGTAAAAAAATAAAAAACTCCAACAACAGACACGAATTTCAGAAAACAGTTACCCTCTCTCCCAGAGCCCTTGTAAACTATTTATAAAGTTACTTTAGGCATAAGGCAATTTTAGTGGGGGGGGGGGGGTAGGAGGAAGTAGGCTGTTGGTTAACTAGGATCTGCAGCTCATCCATTAGGTAGGGAAATGGGCAGACTAGGTGGGCCAAGCAGTCCTTATCTGCCGTCAAATTCTGTGTTTCTACTGCAGCAGGAATGCGAGCGAATCTTCACTAGATGCGCGTGTTCTCGGCGTCCGATGAGGTGTTGTTTCTCAGCAGCAGTTAAGGGCCTGTACTTTCTGTTGCCCTGCAGTGTTTACAAGGAATGTGCACCAGTGCTTGTTTTATTTATTGTATTTCATTTAATTATTTATTTACAGTTTTTGACCATTGAAGGTACATGAAGCTGAGCTATAGCTTATTTCCAGGTGCGTCCTTTGGGGTAGGTTACATGGAACTGTTTTTTTTTTTTTGTTAGTTTGTTATTGACTGGGCAGTATTGGCCATAACATAGAGGAAAATCCCGTACTACTCTTCTTCGCTGCATTGGAACTGGAACAAAAAATAGTTCATGCACTACGGTTGGCTTATAACAAAGGAGGTCAGTTCCCATGTAGATACTGGAACATGCTATGGAAGAACATGTTCTGGATTTCACTTCCCTGAATTTTTCTTTTTTCGTCACCTAATGACGGTCTCACTTTTCTGCTTCCCCTTTCTTTTCTCTTCTCCTTTCTCCAGTCTTTTTTCTTTCAAGCCTTCCTGTGTCACATGATTTTTGCAGCACGTTGTTTTTGTTGCTGTTAGTAAGGATTTTCTTTTTTTGTTGTTGGAGATTATAGTTTAATGCCTTTTTATTGTGGTTTCAGGGTGTGGGTTTTCATTTACTTTTTTGTAATAGATGGTTTGTCTTGCCTCTGTTAGATTTGTGTTTGAACACTTGTAATACCAGTGCTCTGAAAGGTTCTAAACCATAATAATATCAATCTGATGCCAGATCAATGCTGTCATGACTTAGAACTTTAGAAACAACAGTGCATGCAGCAGCTGTCAGACGGCGCCAGTGCAGTTCTGACCGTGATCACTGCTCTGTGAGAGTGGGCAAGCAGTAACAGTCATGCAATGTCAGAAGGAAAGAAACACATTTAACTCAGTAGTCACTTTTAAAATGCAGGTTTATTTTCTTTTTTAACAATCTCAAAATAAATAAAAATGAATTGGAAGTCCGATCTGTGAGAAGATTGCTGCCGAGATGGTAGCCATGGCTGACGTGAATAACGTGCAGCTGAAGATTCCTATTGGAGGTCTCTCTGACTGCTAATGTGTAAGTGCATGGTTGCCATAGCATCATAAAGAAAGTGAAACTGACGAACAGCAAGTGAGGTCGCAGTGGTGAGTGTAATTTAAATATTTGGTGCCATTCCTGATAAGACTGAAACCATCTATTACAAAAAAATAGTACACGGTGTTCCATATGTTAATGATACTTGTAACTTGGGAAAAATAGTAGTACTGGAATCCAGAAAGCGGATAGGACAAATGGCGTCAGGTGGAACAGGAGCAACACAGCATTATGGCACGATAATGCCGTGTTGCTTTTGAAGTACCTGCGACAACCACAGAGGAGACAGGAGCAGTGTGGTAAAATACAGAGAGTGCAGAAGAGGGAGTCACAATATGTGTGAAAGTAGAGCGGGAGGGAGCAGTGACACGAACGGGGAGGAATACCCGGACCGCAACGCAGTCAGAGAGGCACCAGAAGGAAAAAAGAGAGAACTGTAGATGGTTCATCGTGCATAGTGCAGGCGAGATGCAACTGAAATGGATGGTGTGGGAAACGCCTGTAGGGCAGTGCAAAGATGTGCAAGGCAGTGAGGGAAGCGGCGAAAAAGGCAGAAAGCGGCAGACAGAAAAGCGCGAATGTAGCGAGATTGGAGCTACAGGGAGAGACACACAGCAGATCAGAAGTTATGCTAAGCAGACTGACGGGCACATAGCGACACGGAGAAATCAAGGTATAATAGACGACCTAGCATTCCAATGAAAAGAAAAGCTGCTCAGATGTGAGAAATATGGTAAAAGATATATAGACAGATAGTTTCCAAATACTTATGTTTGCTGAAGTTTTCACAACATCAGGCTAGAAATACATGTTTCTTCAGTGTTCACAAAGTGCAACATAGAAAAGTTAACTGTGCAAAATGTGTCTGTGTTCTCTTATTGACAGTATCAAAATAAGAGAAACACTACACATTGTGTGGTAGAAGCCATGTTACAAGTGCATTAATCCACTCGAGTGGCATCTAATAAGGAGTTAATGCATGGTTGGTCATTAGCAGAGCACTGGCGCATATGGCCCCAACCATCCATTAGCTCCCCATTAGATGCCACCTTCGGAGTGGATTAATGCTTACCTGTAACACCATTGAGGGGATCCATGATATCAAACTCCTCTCGAGCTTTGCTTTCAAGGTGTACGACATGGATCGCCTCGATGTGTTACAGCGCCGTAACATATGGAATGCAATATTCTATTTGCTATATTGTGGGAGTTATTTTGCTGAATTGTGATTTGGTGTGGGTTTGTTTTTATATATTGTCTTTGATTTCTTTTAATAAAATTCTCCTACTCTTCATTGATAAGTGCCATGGGATCTTTTACTTCCATCTGGACAGTGACCAGAGATGGGCAGAAGGGACATTGGTTTAATGTGTCCACTGAAGGACAGCACCTCAGTTGTACAGCATCCCACTTGTACTGCACTACAATGTCAGTTATGGGTATTACCCCATGTACCTGGCGTGCGGCTAGAACCCATAACCAACTTCTCTTCTGACTCTAGAGGCAAGTGTGCTTCCTACTGAGCCACTGACATTTTGTGTTTACCAGGAAACCGAATTAACCTGTTTTTTTTTTTGTTTGTTTTTTTGTTTCTATTTTTTCAAGTGTTGACCCTTGAAGCATCACCTGCTCTGTTATTTCAGGTCATTCTGCTGGCTGCCACCTATTTGTGTCTGCCCCCCACCTTCAAAACCGAGGATCACAAGGCAGGGCCTGAGGTGCCAGCGAGCCTTATTCAGATGACTTGTACATCACGTTTTTTTTTTTTTTTCTCCATTTGTAACTCCATCTACCTTCTGTACTGCACCAGGTAGTGCCCCAGTAGGCCTTACAAGCATGCTGCAACTCCATGTGGCAGAGGCATGCTGTTTGACCCATAACAGGGGTCTCTGTGGCTGCCAAACCCGGCACTTCCCCTTCTTGGCTGGGAGCGCTGCTGCTTGATAAGGCTGTCCTGGCCCCAAGGCCAGCTCCTGAGTCTGATCCATAACCTAGGTCACTTGTTGCTAGTCATTGGGTACCACCACCCCCCAAACACATTGTTTTTTTGTCCCAAGTCTCTGACCAGGACTTCCTTCCGCTAACCACAGCTGCCCTGGTACATGTCTCCCAAGGCTCTGCCAGCCAACCTACCCGAGACTCTGATGCTCACCCACGGCGCACAGCTGTGCTTCCTCCCAGGACTGGGGTCCCCCTTTCTGCTTCTTTGGCCATCTTCCCCGCTCTCTGTCCAGCTACCTGTGGCAGAGGTGAAGGCCAGGAGCAACCCCAGCAGTCATTGGCTATGGGACAGGTGGAGACGTAATCCTCCATGGTTGGGACTATCTTTTCCCTTTGACCTCCCCCCCAGAAGTACAGTGACAACATCATCAGGTGACCGCACACTTAACGCACCTGACAAAAACCGTGCTCCAAATCCCTACTCCACACTACTCCCCTGCACCTCCATCTGTGGTCATCCGAGTGGTGGTATAACAGCAGGACTCTGATCGCAATCCCCCCCCCCCCAGAGGAGGAGAGCATCCACTGGATCACTCAGCCCTCTTCCCCCCAGTGGGCCATCTGATGGTCCTAGCTCTGTTTTGAATCCAAGTTGTCGGTGTTGCAAGTGGTACGGCTACCACTGTGCCAACCTGCTGGCCCCTAACCCATTGGTTTTTCATTGGGATTATATGGTTTCAAGCATGACTGAAAATGTTTCATACTGTAGCTTTGATCATGGGCCCAGGGAGATGTCATACAGGCCTGAGGAGAACTAGGATGGAATTTGACCCTCACCCTGACCTAGAAATGGGATTAGGGTGCAGCATCCAGGACCCACCATGCCTTTACTTTTAGTATAATGGATACTGGGCCACCTTTTATCTGTTCTCTTTCTTCATTTCAGCAGGGAACTATTCTGTTTTTTGTGGTCCCCTCTAGCTGCATGCATTCAGCCTAAGAATCCCTGTTCTTCACTGGGAGGGCACCTTCCTTTTTTACCCAGCATTTCTTGTAGGACATTCCCCTTTCCCCACCACACTTGGCTTTATTGCAGTCATCGCACTGCAGTTGGGAGAGGCAAGAATGGGTGGCCTCCTTGAAGGACCCCAAGAACATGCTGCTTTCATGGGCTGGCCATCACTGGTCACTATTTTAGTTTAGTTTTTGCTGACAAGAAGAGGGAGGGCTAGGCAGTGCTGTCCATTTTCAGCCATCTCCGTGAACAACTAGGGACCTCAGTTTAACATCTCATCTGAAAGACAATACCTCGGGAGTGAAGCATCTCCCTCATTCTGTATTACAGTATAAGTATGGGGATATACCCCAAGTTCCTGGTGTGGTGTTAGAATCCACAACCTTATGATTTTCTAGCTCACAGGCAAGTGTGAAACTAAGCCCTCCTCACCAAGAGAGTGAACAAATCCCCCTTCTCGAGGCATCTGCTGTCTACCAGCTCATTGAGTATGCAAGGAACTCACAGGAGAGGTGTGGGGTGAGCCCTGTGTGAAGCTCAGAGTCCTCTCAAGCGACCATTGAAGGGATCCTAATCTCACTAGTCTGTCGATTACATCTGTTCCCAATCAGATGGTAGAGCTGCTCCTCTTGATATCACTGGTTGCTGCACAGTGGGGCCATCAAAAGGGACTCTTCCCTTCCTAGCCAGTAGCCACAGCTGTTGCATGCACTTTGCACTGGCTTTGGAAAGCAGCCGCTGTCCCAGATTTCATGTTGCTCAGGTGCTAAACATGTGCACAAGAAAAGCCATACCAGAAGTGCCGAACTACACAAGTTCAGAATCAGAATTTAGATCATTTTTTGGGAAAGAGTTGTCCTGTATGAAATGAACATTGAGACATACAGTTGTGGCCAAAAATATTGGTGCCCTTGCACTTTTTTTCAAATAACTCACAATTTCCTCTAAACATAAGTTGAAATTAACAACAGTATTTGGTCTCGACAATTCTTTATTTCTCTGTTAATATTACAGAACCTTTGTTTTTGATTCAGAATTTAATATATCATTTTAAATCAGAAAATGAAAAGAAATGGCATTGACAAAATTATTGACACCCTAGACTTAATATTTGGTAGCACAGCCTTTGGTCAAAATAACTGCAATCAACCGCTTCCTATAGCCATGGATGAGCTTCCTGCACCTCTCTGCTGGCAGTTTGGCCCACTCTTCTTGTGCAGACTGCTCCAGTTCTCCCTGATTTGAAGGGTGCCTTCTCCCAACTGCTGTTTTCAGATCTCTCCACAGGTTTTCAATGGGATTTAGATCTGGACTCATTGCTGGCCACTTCAGAACAGTCCAGCGTCTTGTCTTGAACCATTCCTGGGTGCTTTTTGAAGTGTGTTTGGGGACATTGTCCTGCTGGAAGACCCATGACCTTCGACGGAGACCCAGCTTTCTGACACTGGGTTCAACATTACGCTCCAAAATGGCCTGGTAGTCTCCAGATTTCATGATGCCATGCACACATTCAAGGCACCCAGTGCCAGAGGCAGCACAACAACCCCAAAACATCACTGAACCTCCTCCATGTTTGACTGTAGGGAAGGTGTTCTTTTCTTTGAAGGCTTCATTTTGTTTTCTGTAAACATAGAGATGATGTGCTTTACCAAAAAGCTCTAATTTGGTCTCATCTGTCCACAGGACATTCTCCCAGAAGGATTTTGGCTCGTTCAGGTGTGTTTTGGCAAACTCCAGTTGGGCTTTCTTATGTCTCTCTCTCAGCAGTGGGGTCCTCCTGGGCCTCCTACCACTACCATATAACCTCCTTTCATTGAGTTGGCGACGGATGGTGCGAGTTGAAACTGTCGTACTTTGTGTCTGAAGGTCAGCTTGAATCTGTTTGGCAGTTGATCGAGGTGCTTTCTCCACCATTCGAACAATCCTGTGCTGCAGTCTTCGATCAAGTTTTTGTCTTGCGGCCACGTCCAGGGAGGTTGGCTACAGTGCCATGGGCCTTAAACTTCCTGATAACATTAACGTATGGAGGAAACAGGAACATCAAGGTCTCGGAGATTGATTTGTAGCCTTGAGATTGTCCATGCTTGGCTGCAATCTTCTGTCTGACCTCCTCAGACAATTCTCTGGCTTTCTTTCTTTTCTCCATGCTTATTGCGGTACACACAGTGACACAAAACAGGAGAATGAGTCCTTTACTCTATTCAGACTGGTTGAATGAGTGATTTTTATATTGCAGGCACCTGCAACTCACCACAGGTGAGTTCAGTTCCAAAGTGAAGGAGAATCACCTGCTTGAAATCTGATTATTTCTAGCTACTCCTAAAAGGTGCCGATAATTTTGTCCGGGCCATTTAAGGATTTCTGTGTGGAATAAGCCAAGACTTAGTAAGTTTTTCTGCTTTTTGTGTTTTATTCCACTGCAAACCAAAGAAATACATATGTGGATACCAAAATATTTTTTAATTTCAACAATTTTCTGGAAGGAATAGTGCATTATTAGAAAAAACTGCAAGGGCGCCAATATTTTTGGCCACGACTGTAAGTTGCCAGCTAGAGTACTTGCATGTTTCAGAGATCCACCCACAGAAAAAATTCTGCGGAATATAAGCTGCTGAGGGGACAGTGATTTGCAGTACTTTTAAATGGGGAAAAACAGTCTGGGGCAGCAGCACAAAAAGGAACAGAATCCTGGTACCTGTCAAGAAGAACCTTCATGGTAGGCCCTTTGGCACAGTGCTAGTGCTACCACTCACGACACTGGAGACCCAAATTCAGGAACGAGCTTGAGTCATAAGGGACCAGCGAGGGAAGGAAATCGAGCATCCCGGAGGGCACTCTTGTTCGTGGAGGGAGGGTTGTGATCCCTGCTGCTAAACTGACACCTGGATTATCACAGGTGGTAATGCAGCAGGGGGCACACAGGAGAGGGGGGACGGTGGCCAGGCTCTCTACAGCACCCGAGCGTTCTCACACTTGGAGCTCCTTGCATGCCAGCATCCTGTGGGAGTGGGACAAAAGAACAAAGGATAAGCCCTGGAGTGAGCCAAGGCACACTCCGTTCCTGCTCTCGACACTAGCCACCTTCTCCACCCAGGATTCTCTGATCTCTATCCCCACTCCTACGAGGTGGGAGTCTGGCATAGCCAGCCCCCTCCTTGAGTGGTAAGTTCATGGGATTGAAAAGAGACAGGGTACCTAGACCCGTGGGGGTGGGGTGGGGAATAGGGGCCGCCTTATCATGGGAGTATGAGCAATTTAAGGTTTTGACCCAGTTGTTTGTCATTTTGGCCCATATTTTTTACTCCAGTGGGTCTAATTTGACCCAGTTTTAAAACCCCTAGTGATGTCACTGTCTTCATGATGTCAAATAATAACAGTACAGAGTAACAGAAAGTCATATGCATAACTTTTTTTTTTTGTCTTTAGCTCAATCCATGCGCAAAAAAAAAGGGGGTGGGGACTAAAAGCAGCATTTTTTTAGACTCCGTCATCCTCTCCAACTCTACTCATCTTGGCCCTTGTAAAACTGGCTCGGTCAGAGGTAAATTGTTTGGATTACATGGAGATATAAGGGGCCTGTCCTGACATGCAGGGTATGTAACTTCATTGTTAATATGATACTGAAATCCCTAGTCTCGTGAACACATGAAAGGAACTGATGGGAGGAGGCAAAACTGCCCGTCTTGTCAGTCAGCCACTTTAACAGTGGTAATGTAACCCCCCTACAAATGGGGGTTCCCAAAAAGTCTTCCTTGAGCTTGCTTAAATGCTCACTGCCAGGATGGTGTCCTGCGTTTTAGCAGTTTAAATGTGATTACCAGAGCTTGTGTAGCCTCTGTGCACTGTCTCTTTAAGAGCCACTTGATTGCAGCATAAGTAATCTGAGATGGAGCTCTGTTGAAAGATGTAACTATTTACTGAAAACCATTTAGGGGAAAGGGGAAATTGTTTAACCAGGAAAGGCACACTAAGCCAGAGTTTGTTTCCAGGTGCGACCTGGGAGCACAAGGAAGTTAAGTGACTTGCTCAGGGTCATACAGTATGCAAGTGGAAGCTGTGGGATTCAAACCCAGATGGTCTGCTGGATGTCACCAGATTTGCAGCTCAGAGCCTTAGACCACTGTGCTATACTGCCTCCTTAGCACTTTAGAATGATAATGATAATGTAGTTTGTCTAACCTGCTTTCTTTGTAGCAAGGACTGTTTTGTTTGTCTCCACTATCTTGGTCTTGGACTGCAAATTGGACCAATCAGTTGTGGTGGGACCTAAAATGTAGCCGGACTACAGGAGCTGTCTAAATTCAAAATCTATAGGAACTGTGGTTTGAGTTTTTGCGCCTTTTTGCAACTGAAGGGGGAGCTCATGCTTTGACTGACAGTCAAATCAGCCAGCCAAAGCTTTTGGATCTTGGGGAAGTCCTGGGCTGCTTGCAGTTCTCAGAACTAAGCTGGAAGCTAAGCAAGAATGAGCTGAAGTGATTCTGAGAGCAATCCTGAGTGGATTCGCATGGGAGAACTATGAAAAGGGTGAGAGTTTGGCTTCCATGTCTGCCTGCTGCTCCTGAGAGGAAGAGAAGAGAATTAGTTTGGACTAAATCCAAGTTTGTGTGACTAAAGTAAGCTACTGAAGTGGGCCAGGCTCAACCTGAAGAAGACCGAATATTTTTGCTGAATGCGATCGGCCTGTCAGGAGTTCCAGCTACCCCTAAGCTCCCGGTGTGTGCAGAGACTTTGCGATTGTGCCCGGGGAGCGCTTTGCCTGGTACAGTAGAATTCCCGTATATGTAAATGTGCTATGAGCTGCTAGTGGGTTGTGCGTTAGTTCCCCACTGTGTGAACTGTGTTCTGCTTGCTGGAAGCTGTATCCAGCCCAAAATGGACTGCTTCCGAACTTGTCTTCATGCGGTCTGGGCTTTGCCAGACTGGCCCAGCCAGACTACCCACTGCACAGAGAAGCCATCGACGAGAGACCTGCCTGGGGATCAGCCCCCTGCTCCACACTTGAACAGGAACGACGCCTCTGCGACTTGTGTGGGTCCTGGCTAGCCCATCTCTTCTCTACCTGGGTACCCAGAGGTGGACTGTGTGAGGGGACTCAAAGCGCATGCATAACTGCTTGATTGATATAACCTTTAAGCTAATTAACCTGATTTTGCCCCTCCCTTGTTCAAGTCCCCTGAATAAATCAAATCTAACTTTTTCTGCATGTAATCTGCCTGTGGTTCTAGTTTGTGCTCAAAGTACTGTACTGTTGCCATTTGCTGTGCTTAACCTTGTTTTACAGGGGGTCCCAGGGGTTGAGCCAGAGGAATCAGCCCTGGTGGTAATTGCCAACAGTGTGGGTACTTGTGTGGTGTACCAGGGGTATTGTGAAAGTGATTATTGTACAGTGTTCAGGCCACAAGAGGGGGGTTACAGTGTACCGGAGGGCTGTGCCCAGGTTAGCTTGACCACTGCCAACCCTGACCTCCGGGTGGAGGCACCCATTTCAGAACTCAGGCCCCTTAACCTGCTACTAGCCAAGCAGGCAGGGGTAGTAGCCCATGGGATAGCACCACCTAGGGGTTACAGTAAAATCCACTTTGACCCAGTGGAGTCCATGAATACGTTGAGTTCAGTTTCAAGACAGTTCAGTGATGGTGCATGGACTATATCACAAGTGAGCCTGTTCCATAGAGAAACCACCCTTTGAGTGAAGAACCTCACTCTTTTGTTAGTTTTTGCTGTCTCCCCCCCCCCCCAAATATCTGCAGGCTATGATTTCTAGTTTTGCATACCTTCTCTTCTTTGAGATAGCCCTAGGTTTTCACTTACAGTGGCGTGAAAAAGTATTTGCCCCCTTCCTGATTTTCTCTATTATTGCATATTTGTCACACTGGATGTTTTCAGGTCTTTAGACAAAATATAATATTAGATGAAGGGAACCTGAGTGGACAAATAACACTTTTTTTTTTTACTTATTTCATTTATTTAATGAAAAAAGTTAACCAACACCAACTGGCACTGTGTGAAAAAGTAATTGCCCCCTAGTTAAATCAACCCAATTAAAGGGATAATTAGAGTCAGCTGATTGAACACAGCCAGGCTTGATTACAGCCAGCCCTTCTTAATATAAACCTCACTTATTTTGGCCCTTACCATCAGAGTCACATTGCCAGGACAAAGATTCAACAAGCACATTATGCCATGATCAAAGGAAGTTCCTGAAAAGATCAGAAAAACATTGTGTTGCCCTCTATCAGTCTGGAAAGGGTTACAAAGCTATTTCTAAGGCTCTGGGACTCCATCAAACCACAGTGAGAGCCATAATCTCCAAATGGAGAACACTTGGAACAGTAGTGAACCTTCCCAGGAGTGGGCGGCCTGCCAAAATTACTCCAAGGATGCAGTGTAAAATCATCCAAGAAGTCTCAAAGGATCCTAAAACAACATCCAAAGAACTGCAGGCTGCTCTTGCCTCAGCTAGGTCAGTGTTCATGACTCCACAATCAGAAAGAGACTGGGCAAAATGGGCTTCATGTGAGAGTAGCAAGGCGAAACCACTGCTAACCAAGAAGGACATAAATGCTCGTCCTCATTTGCCAAGAAGCACCTGGATGATCCACAAGCCTTTGGGAAAATGTTCTATGGACAGATGAGTCCAAAGTGGAACTTTTGGACAACATGGATCCCATAATGTCTCTCAAAGCAAACACAGCATTCCACAGTAAGAACACCATACCAACAGTCAAACATGGTGGTGGTAGTGTGATGGTGTGGGGATGCTTTGCTGCCTAAGGACCTGGATGACTTGCCATAATTAAAGAAACTATGAATTCTGCTCTGTGCCAGAAAATTCTTAAGGAGAATGTCCAGTCATCCTTCCGTCAGCTGAAGCTGAAGCGTAGTTGGGTCATGCAGCAAGACAATGATCCAAAACACAAAAGCAAGTCCACATCAGAATGGTGAAAAAGAAGTAAAATTAAAGTTTTGGAGTGGCCTAGTCAAAGTCCAGACTTAAACCCAATAGAGATGCTGTGGCAGGACCTGAAACGAGCAGTTCATGCTCGAAAACCTACCAAATGTTACTGAATTAAAGCAGTTCTAGTGAAGAGTGGGTTAAAATTCCTCCACAGCGATGTGAAAGACTGATATTGAATTATAGGAAGTGTTTGGTTGCAGTCATTGCAGCTAAATGTGGCGTAACCAGTTATTAAGTGTAAGGGGGCAATTACTTTTTCACACAGTGCCAATTGGTGTTGGTTAACTTTTTTTCATTAAATAAGTGAAATAAAAAAAAAAAACAAGTGTTATTTGTTCACTCAGGTTCCCTTTATCTAATATTACATTTTGTCTAAAGACCTGAAAACATCCAGTGTGACAAATATGCAATAATAGAGAAAATCAGGAAGGGGGCAAATACTTTTTCACACCACTGTAAATGGTTATTCTGTTTGTTTGTTTGTTTGTTTTGGGGGGGGAATTATCTTGAATTTAATTTCTTTCTGTGCATTTTTATTAAAGCAACAAGTATACAGACAAACGTGTCACAGTTTAGCATGCAATACATGTAGGACTAGAGGAACTGCCCAGGGATCAGAGATTGTAACTAATTTTTCTAGGGGTGTGGATATGGTGTACTACTCACACGTCTGGTAGAATTCCATTCCCTTTAAGACTTGCCAGAAGGTCTTCAAGCTGGCTCCTCCCACCCACCCTGGGTAGTATGCTCCTCAGCACCGCCCCATGACATCAGCTCTTCCTTTCTGCTGGAAGAGACAGGTTCCCTCATGGAGTTGCCACCTTTGGATGAGGCAAAAACCAGATCCTCAGCTCCGCCCCTAGCCCCACCCCTTTTCATGACTCATCATGCATTCTTCCTCCTATAAAGCCATTTGCGATATCAGTAAAAGACGACACTTAAAGCAGCAGTTCAACAAAAATGTTAAGACACTGTACTGTACCTGTTAGTTACTTTCCTAGGTTCTTCCTAGTTATTTATTTACTTATGTGTGTATTTATTTATTGACATTGGTTTACCACATAAACATACAGAGATAAAAGAAATCTCACTTACAGATATGATCTGGGGGGAGACAAGGGAAATACTGTAAATAGCATACAGTAGTATACATGGTATATAATAATACATAACAAAGAAATAGTTTTTTATAATGTATACATTATATCTATTTCTGGCTCTATTTCCTGTTCATGTCCACAGTACTATTTCAAAGCCAAAGAAGTGACCATACTTTTTTTCTTGAGGGGAAAAAAATTATTTAAAACATTTAAAAATGCCTAAATTGTGTTAGAGATAAAAATGCTTACCAGCAAATGAAAGTGGAAGACAACTGGTTCTGTTACTGTCACAAAAGGTGGGGCAGCTCTGCTGTTATGAAACTTTAAGATGCAGTGGAAAGTTTAGGTTAAGTGCTTGCTAGTGGTGTCGATGGCCATACTTTACACCTCCCAGGCTGACTGCTTTCCTAAACAAAGGGCTATATTGACAACATAACTTATCTGTAACCTGGACATGTAGCTGAAACAATGAATGATATGACAAAATTGGTCTCAAATGGCTCAAAAACCTGACCAGCACAGAACAAAACCGGATTACCTGATAGGGACCCTGAAAACCTGATCACCAGGTAAAAGTCCTGACAGGTGGCAACCCTACCTCCATTGCACACTGTGCTTTTGTATGCCCTATCTTTGCTTTTCAAAATATTTCCACTTCGATCTTCAGGCTGCTTCACGTTTTTTTCTCCGTGCTCACACCGTGGATTCCTCAGCACAGAAGTTGGTGCTCAGTTTTAAACTTTGTGCGGGCAGAAAATGTCTTGCATGGACCCTCATACCACATGCGTTTGCTGCCTGGGCCAGGGCCACAATCTCCAGGATTGTGGCTTGTGCCACACTCTGCATCCCTCCACTCTGGTGGACCAGTACACCAGACTCTTGCTGGGTCGCCCGAATGAGTGGGACCCTCCCGTCCGCTCCAAGGATGCCTGTAAGGTGGTCTCCGCAGCTGCGGGGTCCACTGAACAAATAGTGGCTTTCAAAGAAGCTGCCGCCCAGATGGCCGCAGGCTCCTCCTCAGTATCCACGTGGGTCCCTCTGGGCTTTGGCGCCTCTTTTACAGGGGCGTTCCAGGACTTGTGTCAGTCCCGTCCCACCCTTGTGGAGGGCCTTCTCTGTCTAAATCCAAGAAGGATTCATCTTAGTTCACCCACTGACACCCTAACTGATCCTGTAGAAGTCGCTAAAGGATTCAACTTAAAGTTTACAGATCTCAAAGCTAACCTAAGCAAGTTTCCCCCACAGCCTCTTGCTGGTCTTGTTTCTGGTCCCACTGATCAACCCTTCTACTTTAGGATCATCTCAATCAAGGACACCGCTAAGCTCCTTAAGTCTCCCCAATCGTGGTGGCCCTGGCAGTGATGGCCTCTTCCCTTTGATGCTTAAGCTGATCTCCGCTGCCATCTCCAACTCACTCACCTTTATTTTTAATGTGGCACTGACTACATCCACCATGCCAGTTTCTTGGAAGCATGCCAAGGTGGTTCCTATGTTTAAAGCTGGGGACCCCCTCTGATCCGACAGTCATAGACCAATCTCCCTGCTCCCCCACATGAGCAAGCTCCTTGAGAAGATGGTCCATCGTCAACTGTCTGATCACACTGAGAAGCATCATCTGCTGTATGGCCAGCAACACGGCTTCCGGACGTCCCACAGCACGTTATCTGCTCTGGCCCAGTTTACTAATCATGTTCTTAGAAACATGGATGTGGGCAAAGCTACAGGCACTGTGTTTGTGGACTTGACCAAGGCCTTTGACCTGGTCAACCACCTTCTCCTACACAGCACTCTTCTGCAACTTGGTTACTCCTTGGGGACCTTACAGTGGTTTAGGAGCTACCTATCTGGCTGATCCTAGTCCATATATATATATCGGATCTGCCTTCTCCCATGACATGCCTGTCTCCACGGGTGTCCCCCAGGGCTCCATCCTGGGCCCACTATTATTCTCTATCTTTATTAATTCCCTTCCCACTGACTGCCTTTCCGGTGAAGCACTTCTATATGCTGATGATCTTGTCCTCTTTTGCAGTGATAAGTCACTGGCTAATATATCTGCTACCCTGTCGCAGAATTATGGCTCGGCCCACAACTGGTTCCTGTCACCCAGGCTCTTGGTTAGTGTTAAAAAAAACAAAGGCTATATTTCTTGGGTCCAAACCATACCTGGCCAATATTGCCAAGTCTGGCTCCTCTCTCTCAGTGCTTACGCGCCTTGCCAGATGGACCCTTACTAGAAAATGTCCCTCATTTCAAATACAGTACCTGGACGTAATCCTTGACCCCTTCCTCTCTTTCATGGAGCACGTGAACTCTGTTGTATGAAGGGGTTAACCAAATGCTCGGGGACGCATATCAGCTGAAACAGTTCCTGACCAGGGAGGTGCACCTAGCAATAGCCCAAGGTAACCTGCTCCCTATCCTAGACTACTGCTCCCCCATTTACACCCGTGTGTCCTCTGCCCTTTGCTCGTGTCTAACCTCTGTCTATAACAATATATTTCGATTTGCACTGCTGGCACCCTACTTCACCCACCACTGTAACCTGTACCAGGCTCTTGGCTGGCTCCCACTCCCTGGCCATCATGATTATGCACTAGGCTGCATCGCTGACAACACCCTAAGAGGTGCAACACATCCCTGTACATGTTCCTCCTAAAAGCCAGAACAGCTACCAGGTGCCTGCATGTGTCCTCAATCCCCCCCATTGAAGATTTTTAAAATTTCCACTGCTGTGGGTAGCAAAGCACTACCAGTTACAGCTCTCTCTCTCCATGGAACAGCCTCCTTGTGTCTTTCCTATCTGCTGACGCCCTATGCACCTTCAAACTCTGACTCAAAACCTGGTTACTGAGAGAGGACAAATGCCTGTGCCAACCAGGGTAAACGTTCTTTAACCTGATATTCCCTTCTGCCCAGTAACCCTGCCCTATCTTGCCTTTTTCCCCTTTATAACTGTACTACCACTAAAACACTGGGTTCTCTGCTCCTTGAACAATAATCCAGTCATTCCTACTGTTTTTGGAATCAACATGCCATGTTCATTCGTATTTGCTGTTGGCACAGTTTCCCCCCATTGTCTCGTATTCTCCCTATCTTGTTCCCCGTGTAAATTTGTAATGTACTCTTGTTCTCTCAACACTGTTGAAATTACAGTGTATCTGTTGATTTTACCGACACATTTTGTAAACTATACTATATTCAACTATTTTCTGCCTGTACATTAATTGCACCTGTATGTTTAATTCGCTGTATATGTTGTTGTATGTTGTATATTTCGTAGTGCCACTTTGTGGGCCCGGGTCGTGCCTGAAAACGGGTCCTTGGTCTCAGTGCACTTAGCCGGTAATCAAAGACTTAAATAAATAAATAAAGATAAATAAAGATTCCAAATCCAAAGTGAAAAGTCCCGCCATAGAGTAGGTAGTATCGCGGTAACTCTTTGACCTCAGTTCCTGTGTTCCTGTTAATTGAAGTTTCTATCGATTCGGCTTTGGCCGAGCCTTCTGTCCAGGCCACTGGTCCTGTGATGTACGTGCTGGGCCTGTTGGCCGAGACATGGGCCGACTAGCTGGCCAAGGTTTTTCTCGACCCAGTCAACCCATTGTCACTCGGCGAGGGGGACACTTCCCTCTTCTAGAACTCCGGTCCTGACCTTGCAGTCCCATGGTGGGTCAGTTCAGCCTGCTGATCTGGTCCCTAACCCACGAGACGTTGAGCTTGTGGGGGTGGCAGGCATCCCTCAATGATTCTGGTCTCTCCTTGCCATCCAGACCATCGGCGGTCGAGGTCTCAAACCCGCAGCTCCAGGTAGAGGAGCCCTTATCAGAGTCAGAGTTTGCGCTCTCGGCCTGCAGGCAAGCAGTATCGCTGCTACTCCTTTTCCTCCTGTTCAGGGGAGGAATGGCTCCACTGCAAGTTACTTCAGCACTGCGAGTGACTTATGTGGCAGCAGTTCTTTCTGGGTGCTGGCCTAAGGCAGTGCTGGGCCCCCTTCCTGGCACTCTCTTGGTTGCCTCTGCCTTGGCCTGAACTGGTTCTGGCTGAGTGAGTTCTGGTCTCTCTGTCCAATCGGGTGGAACCCCCAACGATTCAGCCGAAGGATGATCCCCCCATCCAGGGACACTGGCACTACACCCGGGCTTCCTTGGCAGTTATTGGTCATGGTCACTAGGGCCGATGAGCCCCACAAGGTTAGCGGCGACTTTGGGGTGGTGGTGGTTTGGCTGCCAGTCTTTGATGAATCCTCAGAGTTGGAGGCTACCTCCATGCATTCCAGGTCAGTTGACCTGGAGTTGGGTTAGGATTTGTCAATGGGCCCATCTCTTTCGGGACCATGCTCTGCCTCATCTCCAAGGTCATGAGGATCCAGTTGGAGCCTGTCCAGAAACAGGCCAAGTATCCCCTCACTGTGATACTCAACCAGGATGACTCCCTGGGGGTCTCCTTCCCGGTGGCTGAGGCCATTCTTGGGCCTGTGTTGGAGCTCTGGCAGCGTCCAGCTTCCTGCCCTACTCCATTGGCCCATATGGGTTGCAAGTATGCCATCCTTACAAGCTCAGTCTCCAGGTTTATGGACCACCCCTTGGCCAAGGGCTTAGTTGACAACTTGGTGTTTCATCGGATAGGCAATGTTGGGGATGTTGATAATCCCCCTGACAAAGAATCCAAGAAATTGCATCGTGCAGCCGAGATAGTGTGTACGGCGTCTTCTCTCAGCCTCAGGCAGACAAGTGTGGCCTTGATAATGGCTCACTTCACTCATGCCCTATTGGGCACCCTGGATGAGGTGCTTCCTTGGCTCCCAGCTGACCCTCAGATGACAGTCAAGCAGGTCCAGGACCAGGGCCTTGCAGTGGCCAAACAGCAGCTCCAGATGGCCCTGGACATCGGCGATTCTTGCGCCAGGTCAATGGCCATGGCTGTAGCTATGCTCCAGCGGACTTGGCTTCATAACTCTACCTTCATGGCAGATACCCAGCACAAATTGATGGATGCCCCCTTCCTGGGCACCAATTTTTTTGGGCGCAGGGTGGATGGTCATCTCACTACGATTGAGAATTCCAGAGCCACTTTGGATTCTGTCACCTCATCCCAAAAGGACAAAGGCTCCAAACCCCAGAAAAGGTCCTTTTGGCCTCATCCTTCTCCTGCAGCCAAGCCTTCCCTGATCCTGGCTAGACTCCAGCAGTCCTAGCGTCCCAGACCTAAGTCGGTCACTTCAGTGGTCCGGAAGCCTGGCGGGTGGGATCCAGCAGGTTCCTCCACTGGCCCAGCCTCTGCCTCCAAGCCTACCCAGTGACTGGTTGAGGGGGTGGCCCCCTTCCTGCCCATCCTGTCTCCCCTGGATCCTCCTCTGGGGGGCCAGCTCAGCCGCTTTCTTTCCACCTGGTCCAGTGTTACCATGGACAGGTAGGTGTTGGAAGTAGTCGGCCAGGGGTTGCCTCTGGAGTTCGAGGTTCTCCTGCCAAGCCCGTGCCCCTTGGGAGGATATGATGTCCGCAGATATGCTGTCCACCCTTCGGAAAAAACATCAACCAGCTCCTCCAGAAGGAGGTGGTCTTGCATGATCTGGACCCATCAGACAATCCAGGGTTTCTTTCCAGATACTTTCTGGTTGCCAAATGGATCGGGGGGCTGGCGCCCCATCTTGGAGCTGCACGATCTGAACTGGTTTCTGCGGTCGTGCATCTTCAGAATGGTCACTCTGAACTAGATCATTCTGTCCCTGGAACAGAACATGTGGTTCTGCTCCCTGGACCTGCGGGACGCCTTCTTCCACCATGCCCCATCCATCCATTCCACCCACGTTTCGGTTCCACACAGAGGGGAACCTCTATGAACTCCAGGCCATGCCCTTCGGTCTCCTTGGCTCCTAGGGTCTTCACCAAATGCATTGCGGTGATGGCAGCCTTCCCGAGGCTCACAGGGGTCCAGGTATACCCCTGCCAGGACAACTGGCTAATTGTAGGCCCCTCCAGGATAGAGGTGGATCGGTCCATGGACCTGGCCCTCCAGAGCTGCTTTTGCCTCAGCCTCCTGGTCAACAAGGCCAAGTCAGAACTTGTCCCCTCACAGGTGATTCACATCATCAGGGCAGAGCTCAACTCTTGTCGAACCAGAGCCCGGCTCCTGGCAGACAGTGCAGAGGATATTTCCTCCTTTGCCCAATCATTTCAGGTTGGGCAGTTGTGCCCTGCCAGGAACTTCCTGTGCCTCCTGGGCTTCATGGCGGCCTGCACCAGCATGGTCCATTGGGCCCACTGAAGAATGCACTCACTTCAGTGGGTGCTGACCTGCCAATGGTCTCTGCATCAGGGCTAATTTGACCAGCCAGTCATGGTGACCCAGCTGATGTGGGATGCCATCCAGTGGTGGTTGGTCCCAGAATATCTTCAGGAAGGAATCCCATTTTTTCGCCTGGAGCCGACAGTCACTCTCATGACTGACACCTCCCTGATGGGCTGGGGTGCCCACCTGGGGGCCCACAGGGTCCATAGTCTCTGGTCCCGTGAGGAATCCTGATGTCAAATCAACCTGCTGGAGCTTTGAGCTGTTTGCCTGGCCGTGACAGCCTTTGCTCCACATCTCTGGGGTCTGGTCGTTTAGGTCCAGACGGACAACATGACTACCATGCAGTACCTCAGGCTCAACAAGCAGGGCGAGACGCACCCCCTACCTCTGTGCAGGGAAGCTCTCCATATCTGGACCCTCGTGCTCAGCCTCCAGGCTGACCTGCTGGCCATTCATGTGGCCGGAGTGACCAGTCAGCTGGTGGATGCCCTCAACCATGTGGGTGAGGCGTCTCATGAATGGTCCCTTCATCAGGAGGTAGTGAACAGTCTGTTCTCCTAGTGGGGCACCCCTCAGGTGGATCTGTTTGCCTCCTGGGAGACTGCCAAGCTGAGGCTGTTTTGTACCCACCCCCTTAGCAGGGAACGCTGCAAGGGGATACCTTCGCAAGGCCCTGGACCCTGGCCTCTTTTATGCCTTCCCTCTGTTTCCTCTGATCCACAAAGTCCTGCTCAAGGCTCGGCGGGACAAGGTATGGATGATCCTTTTGGCTCTGGAGTCACTGCGCCAGTTCTGGTACCTCAGTCTCCTAAGTCTCTGCAGCAGCCTTCGTGGTGTCTTCCACTTCACCCAAACCTACTGCCATGCTCTCGGCGTCAGGCGCTCGACCTGGACCTTCAGTCCCTGCACCTGACAGCCTGGTTCCTGAGTGGCTAGAGTTCCAGGCTCTGGGTCTCTCCGATGAGGTCCTCTATGTAGTTGAGGCCTTTCGGAAGGAGTCGACTCGTCGATGCTATGCTTTCAAATGGAAGAGTTTCACTATTAGGTGCCAGGGCAAGTAGCTGGATCCCTTGTCCTGTCCAGTGGCTAGTATCCTTGACCGTCTGTGGTCCCTTTCACAATTAGGCCTTCAGTCAGCGACTCTCAAGGTGCACCTGGCAGCCATCTTTGCATACTGGGTGCGGGCTGGTATGCCAACAGTGGTGCAGGAGAAGGTGGTTGGGTGCTTCTTTAAGGGCCTTGACCACATTTCCTCTCCAGTGCATGAACCACCACCACCTTGGGACTTGTCACTGGTGTTGACAGTGCTCATGGGCAAACCATTCGAACCAGTGCACAGGTGTGAGATGTCTCACCTGTCATGGAAGACCACCTTCTTGGTTGCCGTTACATCCACCAGAAGGATTAGTGAGCTTTCAGTGGAGTTTCCTTACCTGGTCTTCCACAGGGACAAGGTTGTCCTTCGCCCCAATCTGAAGTTCCTCCCAAAGGTTGTCTCAGAGTTTCATCTTAACCAGGTGAAAAGTCTCCCAGTGTACTTCAGCAACACCTTGGAGGACCGAGCACAGGCTCCATACTTTGGATCTGCAGCACATGCTTGCCTATTATAAAGAGCTTACTGCTGGAGTTCTGGGAGAGGTTCGCCAGCTGTTTGTCACCTACAGTGAACCCTCACCTGGCAGACTGACACCGAAGTGGATGATTGGCAGGTGATTAGTCTCCTGCATCAACCTCTGCTATAGGTTGGCTGGTAGGGAGCCTCCCGTAAGGCTTAGGGCTCATTCCACCAGACATGCTGCCACCTCAGTGGCTGCTTCCAGGGACGTCCCTATCCAGGAGATCTGCATGGCTGCTACCTGGAAGTCAGCACACACCTTCATCTCCCATTAGCACATCGACCTTGAGTCATGCCAGGATGCTGGTTTTGGGTCTGGGTTCTCCAATCTCTATTCCCTAAATAGGGTGTGTGCCTCTTGCCCCCTCCTCCCAGAGAACTGCTAGGAGTCTGCCAGAAGTGTGGATAGTACACCATATCCACACCCCTAGAAAAACAAGTTACTCACCTGTAACTGTAGTTCTAGGAGTGATAGATGGTGTACATTCGCACAACCCACCCAACATCCCCTGGCAAGTGGCACACTGGTTTCGCTTCCAGTAGATCAGATCTGACGTCACGGGGGCGGTGCAGAGGAGGATACCACCTGGGTGGGTGGGAGGAGCCAGCTTGAAGACCTTCTGGCAAGTCTTAAAGGGAAAGAAATTTATTTATTTACCAGGTAAATACACTAGACAAGACATTTGCCTATTTTCAGGTACAACCTGGGAGAGTACAAGGAAATATGAGTTCAATACAGAGGACAACATGATACAAGTTAGGCAGTTACACAGTGTCAGGGGAAACATAACATACGAATGGACAGAAAATATACATAGTCACCAAGGCTATGAGCACTGCATTATATACAATTTTATACAGTTCAGGACCCCAAAACGTAGAGCCACAGTCAAAGCAACACCTGAAACAGAGAGTGGAAACATTATATACAGGGCCAAACCCAAGCAGGCAGGTTACATCAGCAGGACCTGCACCAGAGTTCAGAAAGTGGGACATGCGAGTCCACTGCAGGGGACCAAGAGTAATTATGGAGGTTTGAGACAACCACATGCTGAAGAGAGCTTCAAGTGATTCCACAGGGAGGTTCAAAGACATGCCTGGGAGGGGGAGAAGCGGACCTGGACAGGAAAGGAGTTCCATAATCTGGGGGCACATGAGACAAAATTTCTGTCCCCCATTAGAGTGCGAGTGGGAGGAACCTTAAGAACAGTAGGGCCCAGAGACCTGAGGGAGTAAGAAGAGAATGCAGCCGGTACAAGGAGCTCCACCAGTCTGGGGTGGGGGGGTGGGGTGCAGTGCCGAGAACCTTGCCTGTGAAACAGCCCAAGACAAAATTTAAGCAATTGGGCGGGGAGAGCCAGTTAAGTTTGCTACACAGGTCATAATGATGGGTGAGGCGAGGGGCAGCAAAAGCAAAATGGCAAATATTGTTGTATACTATGGTCCACCTAGAGAGGTGGGGTTTGGAGGTACAAGCAAACAGGAGGAGCCCATAGCAGAGAGATGGGAGAAACACACCTCTGGCCAGTGCAAGGCGAGCAGCAGAAGTGAGATTGTTCTTCGCTCTGTAAGCCAGACCAAGTTTGCAGTTAACAGCTCTGCACACACTTTGGATATGGTGTCCAAGGTCAAGCTGAGGGTCAAGTGTCACCCCAAGGTATTTGACGGAGTTGGTGATTAAGACAGGAGCACCATCAAGACCGGTGATACACAGAGGGTCAGGGGAGGTCTTTAACTTGGCCAGGGACCCAAAGAGCATGGCCTGAGTTTTTTTTAAGTTTGAGGACCAGCTTGTGAGTCCTTATCCAGGACTGGATACTCCTGAAATCCTCACTCAGTTGGTGGTTAATGACCCCAGTGTCCCGGGAATGAGTGAGGATGGCCAGGTTGTCAGCATATAGGATGGACCTGCAGTAGGAAGAGATTGAGGGAAGATTGTTGACAAAGATGGAGAAGAGCAGGGACCCTAGGACTGAACCCTGAGGAACTCCTGAAGACATGGTAGTGGTGTTCGAGAGCACCTTACTGTATCTGGTAAGTTGCTGTCTTCCCTGTAGGTAATTGGAGAACCATCTGAGCACAGGAGGGGCAGACCAAAGGACTTGAGTTGAGAGCAAAGTAGGACGTTGTCAAATAAGTCGAAGGCCTTGGATAGGTCAGTGAAGATGGCACCTGAGAGTTTATCCTGGTCCATAGCTGCCCTGATCCCAGAAAAGACAGTGACAAGGGCAGAGGATGTACTGTACCCTTTATGAAATCCATGCTGCGCTGGAGACAGAAGCTCATGAGGCTGAATATACTCTGTGAGTTGCCCAGCCACAACTTTCTCGAGAAGTTTACTGATAGCGGACAAAATGGGTATCGGGTGGTAGTTGTCAAGAATCTTAGGGTTGCCCTGTTTGAGAGTAGGGACAACCCTCGCCACCTTCCAGAGGTCAGGGATAACTCCAGAGGCTAAGGACAAGTTGAAGATGTAGGCCACCGGGGAGGCAATATAAGATGCACCAAGACAGAGGAGCTTAGGTTCCATACCATCATGGCCAGCACTTGAGTAGGGGGAGAGACCAGAGAGCAATCTCTGCATCTCTTGTGCCGTCACAGCCTTGAAGTAGAATAACAGCCGGGAGATAGGGGCCGGCTGTGGAGCAGGGACCTGGACACGACTATCATACCCACTAGAGGTGAATAGGGAGGTAGGTGAAGGCGGACAGGTCAGAGAAGTGTGAGTTAAATGCATTGGCAATGGTTAGTGGATTGTTGCAACTAGAACCATCAATGAGCATGTCAGAGGCCTCACAATTGGAGGAACCACTTCCTATGTTTTTAATGTTCCTCCAGAAATTCCTAGGGTCCTTAGCTGAATTCAGGAAGGCAGTTTTACAGAATTCACTTTTGGCAGCCCCGATTGCTTTTTTACACTCATTTCTGAGCCTCCTATATTGCTGAAATATGGCGTGGTCCATCTTGACCTTGAAGTTGGCCCAGCACTTGTCTCTAGTCCTCATGGGGGCAAGGAAGCTCCCATGCAGCCACTTAGTAGCAGACCTCCTTACCCTCCGTCTAATGAGAGGGGCATGTTTATTCTGCAGCGCCCAAAAGGTGCTGAGAAAATGACTAACTGCAGTGGAGGAGTCCTGGGCATTCCACGCCGCAGACCAGTCAGTAAGCCTCAGATCGTTATGGAAGGACCCCAGGTCGAACCTGGAGAAGTCCCTAACTTGGATGATTTTATGAGGAATTTTCAGGGAGGAGATCTTCCATACGCAGTACACAGGGGGAGTGGTCGGAGATAGTCAGGAAGGGTACCAGAAGAGCTAATCCTCTCAGGTCTATTGGACAGGACCCAGTCCAGGAGAGCTAGTACCACCAGCGGAAGACCACCTAGTGGGTTTCTTAATGAGTTGGGACAATGAGAGGCCAGCAAGCAGAGGCTCGTACAGTTTAGTATTTCCTCCAAGCCAGTTTAAGTTAAGATCTCCTTGGATCATTAGCTTGTTATTCCCAGTCTTTGAACCAACAATATCCAGGAGGTAGGATAACCCCGATATACCACCCATGGGGGGAATGTTAGTACAGATAATGTGAAGCTTTCTGGTATTCCTGAGTAACAGGACTTTGTGCAGCAGTTCACAGGAAGACTGCAGTGGCTGTTGTCAGACAGAACCATCAGGTTGAGGTGACTCTTGTAGTAGACCAAGATACCACCACCACCCCACCACTTTTTCCGTTGGCGGTCCTGCCTGATGAGATCAAAACCAAGGAACGCACAGGCCGAGTCAGGGGTGGAAGGTTTCAGCCAAGTCTCAGTTATACCAAGGATGTCCGGCTTGTTGTGAGTGACCCAGGCAAGGAGTTCAGCCATATTTGGCTGGAGGCTGCGGATACTGAGGTGAGCTATTTTCAATCCATTGCCTGACAGACAGCCCACAGGTGAGGAGGAGGCTTGGTAGGGAGGATCTGGGTTGAGCTCGGTGTCCCCTGCGAGGGGTAGAGTCACCAATAGGAGCCAGAGGAGATGCCTTAAAGGGGGAGCCATCTCTAACAGGCAGCTTGCGACCAGATTGCCTGACCATTATGATAGGATACAGAAAGCACCTGAGGTCGAGACAGCAGATAGGCTAGGGGGTCTGTCTGTCACAGGCTATTAGATTGGAGAAGGTAAAGTCTGGCTCCTCAAGCTGTCCAGGTGTAACCCAGGAGCTCCCCACGGGATGAGCACAGTCAGCAGTGAGTATATAGAAACATAGAAGTTGACGGCAGATAAGGACCGAAAGGCCCATCCAGTCTGCCCATTTCTTTTTCTACCTTATAAATGTGCCATCGGCCTTTGCTCTGTCAGTGGCCTATCTATTCATAGTCATTTGTATTGCTCCCTTATGCCTATCCCATGCCTGTTTGAAGCCCTGCACTGTATTCATAGCCACCACTTCTTGTGGTAAGCCATTCCATGCATCCACCACCCTTTCTGTGAAAAGAATTTCCTCACATTCCCCTTAATCGGCCTCCCTCTAATCTCATGCTGTGTCCTCTTGTCCTGCTATTTTTCTTATATTTAAACATGTTAGACTCTTTCACCTTGTTTATGCCCTTAAGGTGTTTGAATGCCTCGATCATATCACCTCTCTCCCTCCTTTGCTCAAGGGTATACATATTGAGCTCTGTTAATCTGTCCTCATATGTCTTCTGATGCAGTCCCTGCACCATTTTGGTTGCCCTTCTCAGGACTGCCTCAATTTGGTTAATGTCCTTGTGAAGGTGTGGCCTCCAATACTGCACACAGTACTCCAGATGGGGCCTAACCAGTGTCTTGTACGGAGGGATTATTACCTCCCTCTTACGACTTGTGATACCCCTACTAATACACCCTAAAACCCCCCTAGCCTTACCTACTGCTTTAGAGTTCTGCTTGGATGATCTTAGGTCATCAGTGATGATGATGCCCAAGTCTCTTTCTTCCTTTGTGACTGCTAGCAACTCCCCTCCCAGCCTATAGGTGGCTTCAGGGTTTCTCTTCCCTATGTGCATGATTTTGCACTTCTTTCATTAAATCCCAGTTGCCACTCTTCTGACCATTCTGCTAGTTTATCCAGATCTCTTCTCATTCTGCCCACCCCATCTGGATCATCTACTCTGTTGCAGATCTTGGTGTCATCTGCAAACAGACAAGCCTTACCCTCTAGTCCATCTGCAAGGTCACTAATGAAGATGTTGAAGAGGACTGGCCCCAGGACTGATCCCTGAGGTACCCACTTGTGACTTGCATCTCTTCTGACTGTATACCATTTACCACCACTCTCTGTTTTCTGCCCACAACCAGTTTGCCACCCAGTTGACCAACTTCTGACCCACCCCGAGCCTACCCAGCTTATTTATCAATCTTCTATGGAACAGTGTCAAAAGCTTTGCTGAAGTCAAGGTAGGACATAAACTGCTCCCTTGGTCCACCACTCTGGTTACCCAGTCAAAGAAATCTATGAGATTAGTTTGACAGGACCTTCCTTTTGTAAACCCATGCTGTCTTGGATCCTGTGCCCCTATGGATTCCAGGTGTTGCACTATCCTTTCCTTAAGGAGTGCCTCCATAATCTTGCCCACTACTGAGGAAAGACTGACCGGTCTGTAGTTCCCCGCCTCCTCCCTGCTACCAGTCTTGTGGAGCGGGATCACATGAGCCCTTCTCCAGTCTTCTGGGACCTCTCCTGTGCTCAGAGACTCACTGAACAATTCTGCTAATGGCTCTGCTAGTTCCTCCTTTAGCTCCTTAGTACCCTGGGATGTATGCCATCAGGTCCCATTGCCTTATCCACCCTGAGCTTAGCAAGCTCTTGTAGGACCCTTTCTTTTTGTGAAGGGAGTAGTGCTCACCTCCCTCCCCTGTGTCCATGATGCTGAGCTGTGGGCCCTGCCCTACCTTCTCTTCAGTAAATACATAAGCAAAAGTATCTATTTAGGATAGATGCTTTACAGGGTCCTCCTCCTCACATGCTCTTTTCTCCATTGCTTAGTAATACCCCTCTGACTTTCTCCTTTCACTAATGTATCTATAGAAAGTCTTGTCACCTTCTTTACTGTTCGTGCTAGTGTTTCCTCAGTTTGGGACTTTGCCTGCCTTACTGCCTTACCTGCTTCCCTTAGGGCAGTTTGGTATGCCTCCTATCTTCATCCCGCTGTGTTCCCTTATATTTCCTGAAGGCCAGCCTTTGGCTCTGACCTTTTCGCTACTGTATTTGAGAACCAAAGTGGTTTCCTTCTTCTTTGCACTTCCTTTTCTGTCTAACACAATGGGATGTTGCTTCAAGTATTTCATCCTTAATGCTTGCCCACTTGCCTGTACCCCTCACCTGTGTTTCTTTTTGCCAGGGCTAGCTTAACTCTGTTGGCCATCTTATCAAAGTCAGCTCCTCTGAAGTCCCATATTTTTGCCTTGGAATGGGATGATTTAGATGTAGTAGCCAAATTGAACCATACCATGTGATGGTCACTGGCCCCCAGGTGACCTTCTACCTGAGATCTGTGATCCCTCTTGTTAGTCAGTACTAGATCTAGGATAGCCCTGTCTCTTGTGGGTTGCTGTACCAGTTGTTTGAGGCCCTCCCTGCAGGGAATCCACTATGAGTCTAGTTCTGGCAGATGTTCCTGCTGGTATTGACCAATCTGTATCCGCATGTTGAAGTCCCCCATTATCAGAACCTCCCTTTAGCTGTCATGTTTTGTATATCTTCTAACAGTAATGTATCTATGTCCTCCTCTGGTCTGGGGGCCTGTAGACAACCTCCAGTTCTTATGGCTGTCCCATTTCCTGTTTCCAGGGTGACCCACAGTTCTTCTGGCTCCTTATGTTATTCTGAATTTCTGTAGCTTTGATATTTTCATTAACATACAGGGCCACTCCTCCCCCCCCTTTCTGCACCTCGGTCTCTTCTGAACAATACATAGCCAGGTACTGAAGTCTCCCAAGTGTGGTTACTGGTAAACCACGTCTCACTAATTGCTACTATGTCCAGTTTAGCCTCTGACATTATTGCCTGCAGGTCTGGGATCTTATTTCCCAGGCTGTGAGCATTTGTGTACAGTAGAGGGAGGCACAGTGCAGTGAGCAGACCAATGGTGAGGGCACTGGTGGGTGGGAAGGGCTTAACCCCCCTCATGAGAAGATTAGGAACCCCCGTGTCATGAAGATCTGTTCCTGAGACTAACCAAGGTACTGAAGGGAGAATATGTGGAGGGCAGGTCAAACCTATCAGTCACTACGAGGGCCCTAGAAAGGAGAACCCAGTAGTGTTAGCCCACCAGACCCCACTGGGCTAACCAGGAGGGCTCCAGAGGAGCACGCAATTAATGGACGGTCTATCTTACAGCTGCCCCCACAACCTGGGTCAGTAGAAAGTCTCCCCCCCCCCCATGTGGGAGCACATCAGCAGCTACTGAAGGATTACCAAGTTCCGTGGTGGTGATCCCCACTGGAGGCGAGGTTGGTAGAAGATACTAGAAATCACAATACATTAACAAGCAATTAAAATAATTTCCTAGTTAAGGTCGCTAAAGCAAGATAGATTGAACAGGCAGAAATTATTCAGAAATTCACAGTAGATTTGCACCACAATTGATTCAAGCCAACTAATCAAACAGCTGACAAAATGTTCATAGCCTGGGCCACTCTGGGTAAGATAGGCTTGGCAGAGGCCTGAGTAAAATCAGAAAAAAGGTTAATCCGAGCTGTAAACACCACAAAGAGTGTGAGCTGCAGTATAGTTCTATTCATCTGAGAGTCAGGCCAAATAACAGAAACATGTTAACTGGGCAATGGTGAGCCTCCTAGCAATATCCAGCAGGGTTATGAGGCTCACGATTAACCAGCCAGGATTCTCCCCCAAACATCAGTTCAAGTGAGTAAGCACCATGCAGAACGACAAGAAGCAGATGAGAGATCTGGGCTAAAGAGACCTAGTCACCGTGGGCATCAGCTTTCTGAGAGTTCAGAGTTTAGCAAGAGTCTGCAGCAACAGGTGAGAGTTTACCAGCCAATCCCGTTTGCTGGTTGGAACACATAAGACAAGTAGGAGTGGCTTAAGCTCATTTAAGGCATGGAGGGAACGGGGTGGTAGGGCGGGAAAAATTCTCCTCCTGAGCACAGAGCAGCACGTCGATTCCTTCCCTGCCCAAGTAATCTACTTCAATGCAGGGGCTCTGTCACTTAGAAAATAGGAGATTCCTGCGAGAGTGTCCACGGCGCTTGCTTGCAGGGGAGGTCCACCCGACTCCGATCAGCAGGTCGGCGCCTCAACCCCACACTTTGGTCTGTTTAGCGATGGCGATGGGGGAGGACCAACCGAGGCAGAGGTCTCCCACACCACCCCTCACTCACAGGCAGTCTGTAAATTCAGTCTGCCAGAAGGGTTGATGTACACCATATACCACTCTTAGAACTACAGTTGCAGCTGAGTAACTTTTTTCAATTCAGGAAAAGGGTTGTAAAAGCCAGGCAAAGAGCAGTAAGTGCAAATGAGTAGGTTAATACATTCATAAAGCAGTGTCATAATATTTTCAGTAGAACTAGACAGCATCACAATGAAATTCATACTGTATAATGATTCTCCCGAGTATTTTTTTTTTTTTTAAAGCTCCTCCCCAACACCTGCCAACCTGCCACTCCTGGTTTGCACAGTGTCCCATCCATTCCACTTCCCGACTGCCTTCAATCCTGTTGTCCCAGGCTTGGGGCTTGAACGTGGGTCACCAGCATGCTGAGTGAATGCCTCGCCTCTCGGTGCCACTTTCTTGAGTATCTTGATGAACACAGGAACTTAATGAATTATTGATGGGATATTCTGAACCTTACCACCTATAAGTGGAGGATGTGGGTACCTGAAGTGCAAAAGTATGGGTATTTCACATAATAGTGAACTCTGCCACTGCCTGGATGGAAGGAAAGGAATACAATAGACAAGCATACTCTTCATGTAGCATTTCCTTTGTTCCTGTAACTGACTGACTGGTAGAATTCAGCCACATGGCAGTGCAGTTATGGCAGCAGAACTGCACAGGTCAATTAAAATGTCCTTCCTTTTGAGCCTGTGAAGCTTTTTCTAATCATATATCGAATAGTACATGGGGTGGTGTGTATAATGAGAATCTTATACACACCTGAGGTGTGGGATGCTAAATAAACCTAGAGAGCAAAGTTTGAGGGGTTTATAAAAACATCCCATACCAAGTTTGTGAATAAAATTCAAGTTTTACACACCACCCCATGTTTTGTTTCACATAATTGCTTGGATGTCATTTTTCATCCCAAAAGGCTTCAGGTTTGCGGCTCCAGCCACACTTGCTCTGCTACCTGACAATGAAGCACCTCAGATCAGTTAAACTTAGCTGCAGGAGGGGTGGACCGGGTTGGTGGATTGAAGCACTCTGTCTGCAGCCTCTTCCACCACCCGGCGCTCATACCATACCCCTTCTCCCACCCACACAGTGCAGGCTGCAGCCTGAGCTCTGTATGGGCTCAGAGTTGAAAGTACCAGCTGGCACTTTAGCTGTAGTCTCGCTGAGCTGGAGCAGCGTGCATGGGCTCTTTGAGGGCAAACCACCATGTGAATGCTGTTCTAACCAGCTGGATATAACAGCAAATTATAACTGTCTTCCACTATGGGAAAAACACATTCCAGTTATCATAAAGAGAATAATGCATAGTTGACTATGTGTCTTGGAAGTTTTTTTTCACTCACCTGAGGTCGGTGATGTCCCATAAACCTCAAAAGCGAAACTTAAGATGTTTATGTGGACATCACACACTGAGGATGTGTTTAAAAAAAACCAAAACAAAAAACTTCATAAACATACAGTCACTTTATGTTTTATTTTTTATAGTAACTGGTGCAGGGAATTACAGAGTTGTACCTGGTTACTATGGACGTTTCCCACTGTTGTACTGTAAGTGAAAGTGAAGTGTGAACACTGCAAACGTTTTAATAACCGAGTATGATGCAATACTCGGTTATTACGGAGTTTGATCACCCTGTGTGATAAGGGGGGGTCACCAGTTAATTATAAGCAAAGTAAGACACTCCTGGATATGCAAGTATGCTGTAGTGATCCAATTTCGTGGATGAGTGAAGGCACCCAGCTTTTCCTCGTGCCTCATGTCACCTGAGGTTTTCAATTATTTCAGCGTTACCACACACCCTGTCTTGCACTTGTTTACATATTTTACTCCAGAGTGTGGGATGTAATTTTTTTTTCTATTTTTAATTTTTCATTGACTGGGAAAAGAGAGCTAGACAATATTGCCTATTTTCAGCTTTGTCCTTGGAGGCAGGGGGATTCGGATGCAAACCAGCTGACATTGAACCAGAGTAAGCTGTCGTTGGTATTTTAGTGAATGGGGGAAATTTGGTCAGAACACCAGGGTAATTCCTCAACTCGTCTCAAATTGCTGTGGGATCTTTTAATGTACAACTGAACAACCACCAAAACAGGCAGACAGGACCTCAGTTGAATGCTTCACCCGAAGGACAGCACATTCCGACAGTGCAGAGTCCCCTGTAGTACTGCACCCAGGTGGCAGTGTTTCATGGTGTGAGTCCCCATGAACTCACTTGTGTTGTCACTTCTCAGGTGGTTTACAGTGTACACGAGACCTGACACTATCCCACGATATACCACATCTTCTCAGTTATTATTGCTTACATGTGACTGCCAGTCAATCACCAGAACACGTGTAATTAGGTCATGACGGCTGCAATTGCAAAACCATTGAGAAGGGATATTAACAATTGGGTGGACCATGGCTGATGAGGGCTGATAAAGGCTTCTCAAATACAGCTGCAAATGCAGCATTAGTGCCCCATAGCCATGCTTCTAAAACTCTTGAGGAATGTTACTGAGAAAAGAAGAAAGGAGTTTAGTTTTATGTAACCTCTTTTGTACACTCTGTATCCCAAAGCCCTTTACAGTCCATGAACAGTTACATCAGCCATTAGGCACATAACGAGAGCTTCGTTAAGGTTTGTGGGAGGTTAAGGAAAGCTCATAGTGGGAACTGAGTATAGTGGAGATGCAGTGAGAGAGGGGTGAGGGAGGAAAAGGTTGGTCACCTAGCTTAAGGCTAGTCCTTGAGGAAGTGGCAGTGATGGGATTCAAACCTGGGTCTTCCAGCTCACAGCTCAGCACTCTAACCACTGGGGGTACATAACACCCCTCCCACTGGGAATGAATTAAGTTATGTTATAAAATGGCAAGAAAAAAACTAGAAATTTCATTGGCCAAGAGACATTACCTGACCATGCATTTATTCTCCATAAATGCACAGTCACTTGCCAGGTCTCATGTCCCTCACCCCCAAAAACCTACTTAAAGTTATTTTATAAGTGTAATAAGCATCTCCAGGGTGTGCAACATAGGACTTTAATGCACTTCCCAGGGGCCTAAGGACACTCAGCCTTCGTCCACATGCCTTACTTACACCCCTGGGGCATGCATTAAAATCCTGTAATGCACGTCTGTCGTGGCTTAACTATTAACTCTATACAAATCTTTAAGAATCCTCCCACGGTAGGGCCTTTGTGGGTAGCCATACCTCATGGGTGGTGGTGGGGCAGGGTGGAGTAGAGGCTGGAAAATCTTGGGTGGAGATGGTGGCTAGTAGCGAGGGCATTACCTGAGCATGCCCAGTATCATCCCACTCACTCCAGGGCTTATCCTTTGTTCTTTTGTCCCAGTCCCACAGGATTCTAGTGTGCAAGCAGGATGGGACAAATCCAGTAGCCAGGGAGCTAATAGCCACTAAAAGAAATTGGTTTGCTACCAGATTTTAAAAATTACTGTCAACTGGGTACCTGCCCACTGTGTGATTTTTTGAGCCCTTAAAAATTATGGGCATAAAAAAGTTGATTTGGCTTCATATTTTGAAAGCTAGTGGCCAAACTGATCACCAGCACACAAACTGATTTGTCCCAGCTTGCATGCAAAAGCTCCAAGTGTGAGCACGCAAGGATTCTGCACAGAGCTTGGCCACCATCCTCCCTTCCCTAGGTGCCAACTGCGACACTTATCACCTGTGGTCACCGAAGTGGCAGTATAGCAGCGGGGATAACATCCCTCCCTCCCGCTCAAGGAGGAGAACGCCCTCTGGGATGCTCGACCACCTCCCCCAGCTGGCCCCCAACGACTCGAGTTTGTTCCTGAAGTCAGTCACCAGTGTCGCACGCAAAGGTGCCCATCCATCTTGTCAGCTAGACATTTTTTACCACTCTTTCCCACAGGTGGCCTAAGTTCAGTTATGAGTGTGCTAGTCTGTGAGCACTAGTGGCATCCAGTGGTGTCCTCTTGTTGCCCGCCCACTGTGATGCCATCTGGCCTCTGCAAGGAGGCAGGTAGCAGGACATGGTATCCAACCCCCTCCCCGAGGGAGCAGAGCTATCCAGTGGACGTTTGATCCTCCCACCTCCAGCTGGTCCCTGAGCGACCCAAGGCCATTCCTGAACCTGGTTTGCCAATGTAGTGAGCCATATTGCTACTGCTGCACTACTGGGCCAGCACTGGGGTGTACCTATTTTTTTTATTGTGAACGTGGAGTCACACATCCCAGCAGTGGAATCATTGCTACAGCGGGACTTTAACAATGCCCCCCAACTTTGGGTGAGTACCAAGAAGACAGTGTCCGTGACCTTTGGCACAAGCCATAAGCTTGCCATGCTCCATATCCTGCCTGTTTTGTCCACCCTGGATGGCACTTCCGTTGAGATCATTCCCAGCTTTAAGTATCTTGGGGTGTGACTGGATAGCAGACTCGACTTCTCCACACATATCGATTTCTAGCCATAGAAAGCTCCGCCACACGCTCAGTGCCCTCTACTGCAACAAGGACTGCCTTCCACTCCCAGTTCACCGTGAAATTGGCACCAAGATGGTGCTTCCAGTCTTTGACTATGCGGATGACGTCTGTGGCACCACCCCTTCCTCCTCTTTTCCTAGACTGGATGTCATATGAAATGCCTTCTGCCGCTTTGCTGTCAGTGCTTCCTCTCGTGCCCATCACTGCTCCTTTATACCAGTCTCTTGATTCCACCCCTTGCCGACTCACTGTGTCTTCTTTGTCTCCAAATGCTGTTTCTCATCTCTTCCTCCTCCTCCTCTCTACACTCCTCCTACCCCTCTGCATCCTACGCACTACAGTCTAGGGACTCCCATATTTTCTCTATTCCTTACTCCAAAATGACTGCTGGGTAGTCTGCTTCCCCCACCACCTTCCCTCCATTTGCAATAATCTCTAACCCTCACTTCTTCAGGCTTCCTCCTATAGCTCATTCACTTAACAGCTCGGGCTGCTCTCCAGCCTTTGCTGTGCCAGTCCTGGTTAATCTGCACCCCAAAGCTCTCTCCCCAGCCTTGCTTACTAACCTATCATGGGTTGGTTAACATACCCTTTTTTGTGTATATTTTATCTGTTCCCAAAACCATCTTATCCTCTTTACCCATTGGTATTTTATCCAATGTATGCATTGTATATATTTGCCATTGATGTATTTATTTTACCCATCTCTTAATACCACTCCATTATTGTTTATTACCTGTTATTCACTTTGCATGATAACACGTACCTTCCTGTATAGTTCTGCTGTGACAACATAACTGCACTTTTGTTGTATGTCTTTGTTTTCCCCTGTACCCCCCACCGTGTCACACCTGTAAACTAGCTTTGGCTCAGTGTGGCTTTCCTATTTAAGCAGTATACCCCGATGGTGTGGGTATAGTAGAGGATTTTCCACGGCTGGTGTGGTTGGTCCTGGCGCAGCCAAGGGCTAACTACACCAGTGAGAATAATCTCCAGTATACTACTCCATGGAGGGGTATATTGTGATTATACAAAGGACCTGTTTGTTTTTGTAGAGAAAAAAAATATTTAAAAGGTCTCTTCGTTTTTAAAGTTGCTGCTCGTTTATTTTTCACTACCGACGGACTGCTTGGATTTTTTTGTGAGGTCTGTGCGTGTGCCGGAAGATCGCTGATTGCCACCGCTACTGTTACGGATATTTTTAGCTTATTTGCTGTCGGGGAAAAGGAACTGCATTTTCTTTTCTTTTTGTTTTCGGGTGTGTCGCTTTTCTGGAATGGTGCAGCACTTTTGGTGAAGTTTTGAGGCTAGCAACGGAGTATCGGATGTAGGGTAAATCACTAGGTAATCTCGCCGTCCGTCTGTGTGCTTGGCAGTGGTGTGTTTGCGAGGAACGGAGGGATTTGCCAGGGAGTTCTGATGCGGCTGCGTGGTGGCTGGCACCTTTTCCAGTGGGTACTCTGGAGGATTTACAACACTGAAAAGGTGCCAGCCAGCCAATCAAAATGTAGGATTCTGTCCGTTTTTTTTTTTGTGCCCGTTGTGTAATTACTAATTTCCGGTAAATAAATAAATCAGTGAATAAATATCCAGGGGTCTGTGATGATGGAAATGGAGATCATCAAGTTAAACAAAGGCATCCAATCCACATTATTTAAAAAACTAATAACTCCACTTAGATTTTTCCTTACCGTTACCTGCAGGTGAGATATCTGGTCTAGTTTTGGAGTGCCTCTTGTTATTTATTTTTTGCTTGCTATTGTTACCCTCCTTCCTGTGCCCACCAGGATCCTACTGTATTGGGCCTCAGACACTGACCCCCTCAGACTCATCCCTTGCATCCATCATGGAGACCTGACTAGACTTTGACTCTTGTTCCTGGGGCTGGCTTGTCCCTTCCAGGACCCACTCTGGTGGTTGTAGAGGAGCGGTCGCCCCTGTGACCTGGAAGAGGAACGAACATGCATGTCGGGCAGAGGCTAAGGGGTTCCTCTGGTGGCACTCGGGAAGGTCTGTTTTCTGGCCCCGCCCTTCCACAACCTCGCACACACTGTGGCTCGTGGGGGGTGCTGATGGTGCATGATCACCCACGCCATGTAAGGCAACTCTATACACCAGCACCAGGAAGTGTTATGGAGCGGTGCAGCAAGTGCTGCGCCAGGAAGAGTGTGTCTGACACTCAAAACCCTCTCAGCCAACCTTCACCCCTGACATCCTGGGCTCAGAATCTGAACCGAGGCCGCCAGCAATCCCTCCTCACTCGGCCCCAAGGTGCTGTCACCCTTGCCATTTTTAAGATCACTGCACGTATTTAGAGCATCTAGGGATGGCATTGTTTTTCAGTGTTTAAAGCACAGAACTCTGAACCAGGGGATTTCTAGTTTCAAATCCTACCATGACCACTGACTAATGCAACCTTAAGCCAGTCAATTGGCTTCGCTGTGCTTCAGCTGTGGCATTGGATAGAAGTAGGACATCTCACCAGTGCACCACATTAAAGTTTTTGTTTTGTGTTAGCCACTTTGGCCACCACATAACTTATAAGCCGAAACCAAATTCCAGGTAGCCAAAACTGTATTTATTTTTTTACTTGTCATTTTTGACCAGGAAAGCACACTGAACTGTGCCAGCTCATCTCGAGGTGTGTCCTGGGGGTATGGGATCAGGGATACATGAACTGGTTTAATTTATTTATTGGTAGTGTTTGACCAGAAGAGGCACACTGAGCTGTGACAGTTTGTTTCCTAGTGTGTCCGGGGGTGAGGGAGGTTACATGGATCTCTTTTATTAAGAAGGGGATGGTGGCCAGGAGACTGGGAAAAATCTTTTTTCACTTACAGTAAGTGCCATGGAATCTTTAACTTCCGCCAAAACAGTCCTGAGCTAGGCAGAAGGGACCTTGGTTTACTGACTCATTCAGAAGACGTTATTTCAGTAGTTCAGCACCCCCTAGGTACAAAAAAAGTCTCATTCATATATTATATACTGTGTGCCTTTTTAACATTTCACGGCTTGATTTTTCAGATAGCCAAGTTGTGCCACTTGGCTACGAGATGCTGCATCTCAGCTGGACAGTCCTTAGTAAAATTTAAAACAAAATACAGTGGAACCTTCTAAAACGTACACCCAATTTGCCCGCTGAGTATGCATGTAAGCGGGCTATGCATTTAAGAGATCTTTTATCTTTTCTATTGGAAAAACAAAACTGGCAGCATTTACATTGTTTAAAATGGGATATTTTATTGAGGTGCTCACTGGGACTGCATGATCTTGATCAGATTAGTGATTGTAGGTAATTAGGAGTGATTGTGTGCTTCACTGTCACTGCAGTAAACACCTACCAACAGCTGTTAAAACACTCGGGTCGTGAAGTACCGGTTAGATCACTGTCCTGTGGCACTACAACTATGCATTTAAATGGGCTCTTTTTTCATTTAATTTCATTTATTAATGTCACCAGGAAAAGTCTCCCTTGAGCAAGCTCATTTACATGGAGGTCCTGAGTAAGACAGGGATACAGATAACAAAAACAGTAAGACAATAAAATGAAATAACCTAGCGTAACATACAAATACAGTGGTGACAGGATACAGTGGGGATACAGACCGTATACATTCGGATACAAAGTTGGGTAATATACCATTTGAAAAAGTCATGAAAGCAAGACAGTTGATTCAAGGGAGTCGTGCAGGAAGAACTGAGAAACAAAGGGCAAGCACTAGTTACATGGGCATGTTTCAGTACATAGGTTGTCAATGAGGACTTTGAACTGGTTGCACCTGACCTGAGAGCTACGTTTTAGCCATCATCACCTTTTTGTTGTCCAGATTCTCTCTTTATCTTGCCGTTTATCACTTCTTCTCCATGAGCACCCCCCTTTTTTTTTTTCTTTCCCCACATATATATCCCTTATTTTACCGCCCCTGTACACTAGCTTTGCTTCTTTCACTTTTAGATATTTCCTGAAGAAGACCTAAGGTCGAAATGTTGATTTTTAATTATTTTCTATTTTCACCGTGCATTTAATATTGCCATTTTGTTTTAAGTTTTAGGGTGTTCTGTAACCTGTTCAGGCGATCGGAATGACATTGCTGATTGCAGATTTACCATATTGCATAGTGTACCTAGGTGTGTCCAGGAGAAGGAAACATAAACTTTGATGGCTGATAAGGACCGCTTGGCCCACCTAGTCTGCCCATTTACCTACCTATTGGATAAACTGCGGATTCTAGTTACCCAACAGCCTACTTCCTCCTACCCATCACCATAATTGCCTTATGTCTGTCCCATGCATTCTTGAATTCCCCTACGGTTTTTGACCCCACGACCTGCTCAGGAAGGTGGTTCCATGCGTTCACCACCCTCTCTGTGAAAAAATACTTCCTCACGTTGCCCCTGAGCTGTCCCTCCATTATCTTTAAATTGTGCCCCCTTGTTCTTGCACATCTCTTTTTGAGATTGTTCTTTCTTAGAGCGTAAGAGCAAGAGGACTTCCTGAAGAGTTCAGTGATATACCCGGGTAGATCGCTAGTTAGCACCTTGTAAGCCCACATGTAAAAACTGTAGAATCTCATCATAGATAGAGAGGAAGATCCAATTACTGCATGCAGGTTACACTGATGAGTCAGTGGTGACAAATTAGTGATGAACCTCAGAGCTCTGTGGTAGAGAGCATCAAGCTTGTTTAAACACGTGATAGGCATTGGCTGTAGATTATGTCAGCGTAGTCTAAGATTGGCAGAAAGGTCGCTTACATTTACCTTTATTGATTTTGTGCGTAAAACGTACACTATAAACAAGCTCTTAAATACATTTAACATGTCAAATGGAATTGGGACTTTAGAAACATAGGTAACAAAAACGGTCTATGTATTTAAGTGGGTGTTACAATATTTCAGCTTTTAATTATGTTTTTTTTTTTCTTCTTAATTTCAGGTGAATTGTCCTGGTGGAAGCCAGAGTGCTGTGAACCATGGGAGCTACAACCTAATGTGATCAAATGGATTACAAAGACTCTGTGTAGAAAAGGACATCACTTTAACCATCACTCTTGGTGGTGGTTTGGGAGGGGTTTTTTTTTTTTTTTTTTAAACACTGTCTTACAGTCTGAGAACTGTTGACAGACTATTACTTAAGCTGGAAGCTGAAAGTAACAATTTAACTGGAAGCCTGAACTGCTTTAGGAATGAATCTTCCAGTCCAGCATAAGACTTCGAAAAAAAGAACAGGAAAGAAGATCTCTTTCTTTACGGAGCAGAATGCTCAGGCTTCATCAAAGCAGCCCCAACCACATAAGGGAGGGCTCTCGTGAGGCCCTGTCCCCAACTTGGAAAACCCTCAAGTTGTGGTGTCTTCAAAACCTGAAGTGTCTTCCAGTGTTTCAAACAGCACGGGGATGATTCCAGTCATTTTTGCCCCTGAGAGAAACGAGCAGCTTCTGCTGCACCCTTCAATTATGGAACAGCAATCTCAGGTGAAGTGGACTAGCTCAGTCATGGCAAACTGCTTGCCTGATAGGGGAGAAGCTGGCTGGCATCAGGGTGGCCCATGGAATCAGAATGTGACGGTCTATGAAGGCAATCAGAAAGGTGGCCAGATGGACATAAACGTGAACACCCATGGTTTCTTCAGCCAGATGTTTGCCAAGCAAAGCCACCATGCAGTGCAACCATCTCACGAGCCTTTGAAGAGGAACCAGGAGAAAAGTGTTAGTGTGCCTCAGCTGGAGCAATACGGGGATGCTGCACAGCAAATGCTGAGCCATAAGGCTCAGTTGGAGCAGTTGGCCATGGCTAGACAGCAGAATCCATATAGTTCCTTTGTCCAAATGGCAAAACAGCAGCAACAGCAGCAGCAAAATATGGCTTTACCTCTGCAGTCTTTCCGAGTTGCATTTGGTCCACAAGGCCAAAAGCAGGGTTTGCCAGACTTGTATCTGTTCCCGCAGCAACCTCCAGTGTCTTCGAGCTCCAGCTTCAGCACTCAGCAGAAGCAGCATGCTTTGCCACAGCTGCACATGTTTGAGAACTACTACCAGCAGCAGCCACCAACCCAACAGGCATACCCCCTGCAGCAGGCACCAACGGGTCAAGCCCCAGCTGCGCCACAGCATCAGGTGCACTTGCTCGGCCATTCATTTCAGCAAGCCCCAGAGATTAACCAGGGAACACTCCATGCTTTGGCTGCCCAAGCCCAAGCCCAGTCCCAGCAGCAGGTATCACGGCAGCCCCACAATCCCCAACCCAGGCGGTCCAGAAGACTCTCAAAAGAGAACCCTTCCCAACCTTCCTCAATGGTGCCTCCTCCAGATTCCAAGGCCATTACTGAGCAAGAGAACAATCCTTTTCTGCCCAACTGGCAACAGCAGCAACAAGCACTGCAGCAACAACAGCTACAACAACAACAGCAACAGCAACAGCAGCAACAACAGCAACAGCAGTTGCAGCAACAACAGCTGCAGCAACAGCAGCAACAAAAACAGCAACAGCAGCAACATCAGCAGCAGCAACAACAGAAACTGCAACAGCAGCTACAGCAACAGCAACAACATCTACAGCAGCAACAACAAAAACAGCCGCATCAGCAGCAGCAACAACCGCAACAAAAACAGCCACAGGAACAACAGCCACAACAGCAGCAGCAGCAACAACTACAACAGCAGCAGCAGCAACAACTACAACAACAGCAGCAGCAACAACTACAACAAAAACAGCAACAACAGTGGCAACAACACCAAGTCTATAGGGCCCCTATCCACAACCCACCCGAGGTGGTTGTTCATCAGATAGAAGTTGGCCAGCAGCCGAGAGGAGAACTTGAACAGCACCAGTGCAAGGAGAACCTACCTGGGACCACTGAAGCACAGACAGAGAATGGGAAGAATGTCAGGGTCTCAGAGGGTAATGTAAGGGACCTGCAGTCCTTGGTGCAGCAGAGCACTTCCCAGGATGGTGCACTGAGGACAGACACATGTGGAGCGGTGCCTGGTGGAGTTATACAGAGCACCAGACGGAAAAGGAGGATTTCTCAGGAAGCCAACTTGCACACGTTGGCCCAGCAGGCTGTTGAGCGCTCCCTCATGCAGATTTCAGCACAAAAAGTAAGTACTGGTCCCCCCGCACATACACTAGAGCACACAACATCATCAATTTAGAGCATCAAGGTGGAGGAACTGCTGTCAGCCTCGCTACAGTGTACCTCACAATTTAATGTATTAATTTGAAATTTGCTGATCAGGAGGGGCTCACTGAATCAGAGCAAAGTTTCAGGTGCCACGGGGTGGGTGCGCATGTGTTACAGTGTGGTAAGAGATAAAGTAAACAAAAGCAATGTACAATACCGAATAAAAGGACACGTACAATGCTCAATACAAACTATAAGGTACAACTTTTGCAAACTTACAGGAATTTACAGTGGCAAATGCTTTGTACAACACAGAATATTAGGTGGTACAGGATTCAAAACTTTGCAAAAGTACAATGATTTATTGTAATAAATCATTACAATAATGGAAGTGTGTGTGTGTATATATATACTGTATATGTATGTATATGTGTGTATATGTATATATATATATATATATATACTTTACAAAAAATCATCAATGCACCAATTAGGGCTCAGATTAAAGCAACAAAAGTAGAGAGATATTGTGTTAGGATTTCCAACCCTAACATCCCAACCCCGGCCCTAACGCTCACCCCATTCCATCATTAAAGAAGCTGAGATATGAAGAGTATATGAGAATGGGGTAAGCGTTAGGGTTCACGACCCCAAGGAGAACATCCCAGGCATGATTTACAAAAACTCAGGAGAGGTGAAATCATAATGTTTTTTCCTTTGGCTGCCTGAAGGGTGGTGGTGGGATGTTAGGGTTGGGAACCTAACACCACATTTCCGTATGTTTGTTGCTTTAATCTGAACCCTAACTAGTGCATTAATTAAGTTTTTTGCAAAGAATTTCCTTACTTTTCGATATAGTATAAACCTATCCTCATTCAGGCAGGCCCCAAAACACATCTGTTTGCCTATGGAAGTGCACAGATGCATATGCCAATGTTGATGGGGCCCTGTGCGCCCTTCCATTTCTCTGAAAAAAAGCAGTGTATTTGCTTGGTTGTATGACTTGTTAATGTTCCAGTGTTATCTTATAGGAAGTTAGATTTTTTAATGTTTATTTTTTTTTTATATGGCCCATAAATCTTTTGTGTGTTATTCTTACAGTACTCATCAAGACCTTTATTTTCAGATATCCCTTAAGTCCAAATATTCAGGGAGTTATGGCATGTTGAAATTGAAATGTGGGGGAAAAAAAATTCCAGATTCTTTTTTCGCATGAAGGGATCCTTTTTTATAGGAACAAAAAAAACTTAAGAAAAAAAAATGCCTTCATGCAAAAAGAATTGAAAAAAACGAACTGATTCTTTTTTTGTACGAAAGAATCCTTTTGTGAGTTTTTTTTGTTCATACAAAAAGGATGTATTCATACTAAAAAGAATTTGAAATTTTTTTTCTGATTCTTTTTCGCTTGAAGGAATCCTTTTTGTGAGGTTTTTCCATTGATAATAAAAGGATGTTTTATAGAAAAAAGAATCGGGTGGGGGGATATAAGTCCAAATTTTTGTTTTGTATGAGTGATCCTTTTCAGATGGCTCTAGTTCCTTTCATATGGGCATATGAAAAAGAAAACCAAGTCACGAAAAAAATTTAAAATTGTATAAACAACACATTTCATAGAAACATAGAAACGTAGAAGTTGATGGCAGATAAAGACTGCAAGGCCCATCCAGTCTGCCCATTTCTTTTTCTACCTTATGAATGTCCCATCGGCCTTTGCTCTGTCAATGGCCTGTCTATTCATACTCATCTGTATTGCTCCCTTATGCCAATCCCATGCTTGTTTGAAACCCTGTACTGTATTCATATCCACCACTTCTTGAGGTAGGCCGTTCCATGCATCCACCACCCTTTCAGTGAAAAAGAACTTCCTCACATTGCCCCTTAATCGGCCTCCCTCTAATCTCATGCTGTGTCCTCTTGTCCTGCTATTTTTCTTATATTGAAACATGTTAGACTCTTTCATCTTGGTAATGCCCTTAAGGTGTTTGAATGTTTCGATCATATCACCTCTCTCCCTCCTTTGCTCTAGGGTATACATATTGAACTCCAATAATCTGTCCTCATATGTTTTCTGATGCAGTCCCTGCACCATTTTGGTTGCCCTTCTCTGGACAGCCTCAATTTGGTTAATGTCCTTGTGAAGGTGTGGCCTCCAGTACTGCACACAGTACTCCAGATGGGGCCTAACCAGTGTCTTGTAAAGAGGGATTATTTCGTCCCTCTTCCGACTTGTGATTCCCCTACTAATACACCCCAACATCCCCGTAGCCTTACCTACTGCTTTAGTGGTCTGCTTGATGATTTCAGGTCATCTGTGATGATGATGACCAAGTCTCTTTCTTCCCTTGTGACTGCCAGCAACTCCCCTCCCAGCCTACAGGTGGCTTCAGGGTTTCTCTTCCCTATGTGCATGATCTTGCACTTCTTTGCGTTAAACCCCAGTTGCCACTCTTCTGACCATTTTGCCAGTTTATCCAGATCTCTTCTTATTCTGCCCACCCCATCTGGATCATCTACTCTGTTGCAGATCTTGGTGTCATCTGCAAACAGACAAACCTTACCCTCCAGTCCATCTGCAATGTCACTGATGAAGATATTGAAGAGGACTGGCCCCAGGACTGATCCCTGAGGTACCCCACTTGTAACTTGCATCTCTTCTGACCATATACTGTTTACCACCACCCTCTGTTTTCTGCCTGCCAACCAGTTTGCCACCCAGTTGACCAACTTCTGACCCACCCCGAGCCTACCCAGCTTATTAACCAATCTTCTATGTGGAACAGTATTGAAAGCTTTGCTGAAGTCAAGGTAGGTGACATCAACTGCTCCCCTTTGGTTCACCACTCTGGTTACCCAGTCAAAGAAATCCATGAGATTAGTTTGACAGGACCTTCCTGTTGTAAACCCATGCTGTCTTGGATCCTGTGCTCCTATGGATTCCAGGTGTTGCACTATCCTTTCCTTAAGGAGTGTCTCCATAATCTTGCCCACTACTGAGGTAAGACTGACTGGTCTGTAGTTCCCTCCCTCCTCCCTATTACCACTCCTGTGGAGCGGGATCACATGAGCCCTTCTCCCGGGACCTCTCCTGTGCTCAGAGACTCACTAAACAGTTCTGATAATGGCTCTGCTAGTTCCATCCTTAGCTCCTTTAGTACCCTGGGATGTATGCCATCAGGTCCCATTGCCTTGTCCACCCTAAGCTTAGCGAGCTCTTGTAGGACCCTTTCTTTTGTGAAGGGACTAGTGCTCACCTCCCTCCACCGTGTCCATGGTGCTGAGCTGTGGGCCCTGCCCTACCTTCTCTTCAGTAAATACTAAGCAGAAGTATCTATTTAGGACAGATGCTTTTACATGATCCTCCTCCTCACATGCCCCCTTATCCCCTCTGATCTTAGCAATACCCTCTCTGGACTTTCTCTTTTCACTAATGTATCTATAGAAAGTCTTGTCACCTTCTTTTATTATTCTTGCTAGTGTTTCCTTGATTTGGGCCTTCACCTGCCTTACAGTCTTCCCTGCTTCCCTTAGGGAAGTTTGGTATGCCTCCCTATCTTCATCCCACTGCGTTCCCTTATATTTCCTGAAGGCCAGCCTTTTGACTCTGACCTTTTCTGCTACTGTTTTTGCGAACCAAAGTAGTTTCCTTCTTCCTTTGCACTTCCTTTTCTCTCTAACACAGTGGGATGTTGCTTCAAGTATTACATCCTTAATGCTTGCCCACTTTGCCTGTACCCCCTCACCTGTATTTCTTTTTGCCAGGGCTTAATTCTGTTGACCATCTTATTAAAGTCAGCTCCTCTGAAGTCCTATATTTTTGCCTTGGAGTGGGATGATTTAGTTCTAGTGGCCAAATTGAACCATACCATGTGATGGTCACTGGCCCCCAGGTGACCTTCTACCTGGAGATCTATGATCCTTTCCCTGTTGGTCAGTACTAGATCTAGGATAGCCCTGTCTCTTGTGGGTTGTTGTACTAGTTGTTTGAGCCCCCGGCAAGGAATCCACTATGTGTCTAGTTCTGGCAGATGTGTTCGTGCTGGTATTGACCAGTCTGTATCTGGCATGTTGAAGTCTCCCATTACCAGAATCTCCCCTTTAGCTGTCATGTTTTGTATATCTTCTAATAGTAATGTGTCTATGTCCTCCCCCTGGTCTGGAGGCCTATAGACAACCCCAGTTCGTATGGCTGTCCCATTTCCTGTTTCCAGTGTAACCCACAGTTCTTCTGGCTCCTTATGTGTATTCTGAATTTCTGTAGCTCTGATATTTTCATTGACATAAAGGGCCACTCCACCCCCCTTTTTGCACCTTGGTCTCTTCTGAACAGTACATAGCCAGGTACTGAAGTCTCCGAAATGTGGTTGCTGGTAAACCATGTCTCACTAATGGCTACTCTGTCCAGTTTAGCCTCTGTCATTATTGCCTGCAGGTCTGGGATCTTGTTTCCCAGACTGCGAGCATTGTGTACATGATTTTCCATTGGCCAGATTTCGGTGTATTAGTTGTTGGGTGAGGTCTGGCATTTCTCCTGTGCATCATATGGGGAGCCGGACCCTTTTCCTTACCTGGTGATGCAAATGAACTACAAACATGCTGAACTCCTGTTTGACCACTAGCTGAGGGGGGAAAGGTGTTCTTCCCATTCAGTGTATCGGGTGCTGCACCCCTCTCCCCATTTGCTAGTTTAAATATTCTGCAAAGACGTCAAACTTCTGCCCCAATGCACTGACTCCTTCCTTAGTCAAGTGCAGTCCATCAAATTTAAAGAACTTTCACTCCCAAAACTGTTGCCAGTTCCCTACAAATTGTGTCCTTTTTCCTAGCACCAGCCCTTGAGCCACATGTTTGGCTCCCCTATCTCCCCTTCTCTGACCTTCTGTCCATCTGCTCCCCTCTCCCAGACTGTCAGGATCTCAGAGAAGGAAATGCTGGATGAAATGGATGATAGTTTGTCACCCAGCCTGGTCAGGTGTTCCTTGGTCTTCACAACTGACCGGCTGGCAAGATCGTTAGTCCCTATGTATACCAGGACATCAGTGTTTTCTCCAGCTTCCTGTACAATTTTAGCAATGCGGTCAGTGTCTCTCCATGCTGATGTACCTGGGAGACATTTGACCATTACCCCTGGTTGGAGATAGGTATCAACTCTCCGAATCATGGAGTCTCCTATGATCAGAAGTTTTTTGGATTTCCTTTTTGCTTTTTTTTGTTTTGGTTCATGTTTTGGGTGAGTTTTGTTGTGCTAGCTCCTGTGCTGCAGTGTCCCCTGCCCCTTTGTTTGATTTCGGAGATAGAGGCAGATACCTGTTTGTAGTTTTTATCTGGTTTGTGGAGGTGATATGTTGGAGAGCACCGAGTGATGGGGCACCCAATTTGCTCCTCCTAACCACCTGTCAGCCTCCCGGACCAACTACCCTCTGCGGTCGAGGTGCTTCTGTTGGATGTTGGGGAAATGGCAGGCAGGTCTTATAATATATTTCCTCCTGAATATGTGATTTGAGGTGCGCAATCTCTGCCCTTACTGCCTGGAACTGAGCCCTTAGATCTCCAATGGCCCAGCATGTAGGACAGTGTCCTAAATCCTGTAAAACAGCCCTTTTGAAAAGTGTCCCACAGTACCTGCAGTTAATATATCCATTCCAGATAAGTTGCTTGGTTTATTGCCTGGTCAGAGTAATTAGAAGGAGGAAAATGAAAGCAAAAGTTTGATTTTGTGTTTTGTTTGTTTTTGTATAACAAGTTAAAATTACTTGTGCCCCTGTAAATGAGGTCACTGTGTGGATACCCCACTGATCTGCCCCTTCCTGTTTTGCTACAGGAAATGTCATGACTGTGCTACCCTGTAAAAGAGTGTAGTGTAGTGTGGGGTGGTTGGGGGATTGGGGTGGGTGGCTGGGCCCTTCCCCTGCCGAAAAAGAACAACCATGGACGAAGGAAACAAGGAGGTAAGTGCAGAAACAATCAACCAGCAACAAATGCTGTAGCCCTGAAAGCTTATCATAATGATAGATAAAACTGTCAAACCTGTAAAGCACCCTCTGTAATAATTCCACAGAAGATATACCCTGTAAAAAACACTTTGCTGCAGAGAAAAATAAAGCAGTAACAGAAGATAAACCTTACAAAAGTCAATTTGAATCAGAAGATTACAGCAGTAATCTGTAAGCACGCACCTGTAGGCACACCCTGTAATAACGCAGCAGAAGGTATACCCAGCAACAACAATTTGAATCAGAGAAAAATAAAGCAATAAAATGTTAGCAACAAACAGTAACAATCTGTTCTGAGTACAAAAGAAAATGATAACACACAGTAAATCTGCCTAGCCACAAGAAGCCTTAATCTTTTTTCTTGCTGTGGTAAGGTTCTTTGCTCTGTCCTTTCAAGCAACTTAGAAGAAAAGAGCTCATCATCATTTTAGCAAGAAGTAACTGAAGAATCCACCTAATGGGGTCTCGACTAGCAAGATACATGTGTTATCTGTGGAGGATCTCGTTCTTATGGGTTTTCAAAAAACAATTTTTGTGTGTGGAGAAAATGGAAACATGAGGGCGGATATACAAAAAAGGATCTTTTTTTCTTATGGACCACATTCATTTTTTGTTCCATGCAGCTATCAAAAAACCTTACTGAGCATGCTTAGAACCAGAATTTAAATTTTTTTATAACTTTGGTGGATTAATATTTTTTTTTCACCAAACCAGCAAGAGGCACAACTGTGGGCCAAGCTCTTTCTACCCTGAAAACTTCAGAGCAAAATCCAAACCATCTGGATTGCTAGGCGTTAACAAAAACAGAATCTCCCCCATTTTTATTTTCACTTTCTTCACTATCCAGGTCTCTCGGAATCTGCATATCCAACTGGAACAAAACTTGGCACATCATGAGATCTTGCCTCCAAGACTGCACTTACAAACTTTCATGTAAATCAGTTGAATGATTGCAAAGATATTAACCTGCAGAGTTTGGGGTTTAACATCGAAACCCATGCTCAACCCTAACATATATAAATATAGCTCGCTCGCTCTCTCTATCTATATGTGTGTGTGTGGATATATATATGTGCCACTATTTTTGCACCTTAATAACTTTGCAACCGTTTGACAGATTTGCCTGAAATTTGGAATACACAATCAAGACCCATACGCCTTGGAATCTGCCAAGTTCCATACTGGTCGACATACTGGCTACGGAGTTATTACATGATCTATGCCGCTTCACGCTTTTTCTGAATTTACTGTCAGAGAGCAGGTCGCGACGTGTTTGTGCGATCGTCCGAATCTTGAAGGATCGTGGTGGTCGGGTCCCGATGTGCCTTTTGAAGATTTTGTGAAAAAATATTAAACGGTTCAAAAGTTATTCAAAAAACAAGTTTGCATTATAAGTCATTGGAAAAAGTTAACAAAAAGTTCGACAGTGTCACAAATGCAGTTTTTACTTTCGTAAATGGCCCTTTTACTGTCGCAAATCTGCAATTTTGTTTTCAGTTAGCGATCAGAAAAATGCTTGGCATTTAAAATTGGGACCCTCTAGCAACCTAATTCTTTTTGTATTCACCTAGTCGGACCCTGAGGATGCTAGCCATGTCTTTATTTTGGGGTAAAACACCCCAGAAATATATTTTAAATTTCTGGAAAAAGTACTGTCGCACTTGCGACACTATCCGAATAATTTGCGAAAGCTTTTGCCAAACTTGAGCAATGCTTTCAAGCTGTGCTAAATGACAGCAATTTTTGGCACCCTGCTGCAAAAGAATGGTTTGGTGTTTTGGCCTGTAATTTGGACGGAACATAGCCAACATCTCACAGATTTGCCTTTCAGTGTTTAATTGAAAAAATATTACATGGCGGCAAAGTTACGGCACTCCAAAGTTTACACTTTTTCCCATAGGATAACATTACGGCGTCCAACGCATTATAGGAATCCTTTGGCGCCCTGCTGCAAAATAACAGTTTGGTCTTTTGGGCTGAAATTTGGAGGGAACACAGCCAACATCCCATAGATGTGCCCTTTTGTGGTTTGGTGAAAAAATATTACAGGGGGCCAAAGTTATGGCACTCCGAACTTCTATTTTTTTCCCATCGAATAACATTAGGCGTTCGCCGCGCCTTTCAGGGGCCGATCTTGAAACGTGCGCAGATATGGATCTTTCTGTCAGAAAAAGTATTTAGCCCTGCAGCATCGCGCGATTAGGGTTGTCGGTCCAATCCTCACCCCATTCTCCTACACCTCTGCTTTTTACACGGATGGGGTGGGAGTTATGGCCGACAATCCTAATGTGCACCCGATGCCGGTTGGGGGTGTTGGCGGAGGGGTCCAAGGGGCGCTTTCAACCCTAACACCGAATTTCCTTGCTTTTGTCAGTGTGGAACAACCCTAACTAATGCATTAAACAGAATTTTTTGGCTCTAAAATATATATATATATCCCTATATATATGTGTGTTTGTGATGGAGTGCAGCAGTGGCCAGGAGAAGGTAATGCACTCGCCAGACTAGTGTGAGTGGCTAGCTGCAGGAGTAGGGTAGGGAGAGATGAGCCAATAGGAATAGCTGTAGAGAGGAGAGTGGGGACGATGGATGGATGAATGGGGAGAAGCAGGTTATTCCAGAGAGTAGGAAAGTGGATGGAAAAAGAGAACTGCTTAGTGGAGGTATGCAGCAAGATATATGGAAATAACAAACGTTAAAGAAATGTGGGAATTAAGATGGCGGGGGGTGAGGAGAGGTAGGAGGGGGATGGTAATGAGCCAGTATTTAGGAAAGAAGAGCAGTGGGAGAGCGGTTTAGATAAAGGGAGAAGTGATGGTTAAAGGGTGGGGTCTTTAGGGCAAAACAGTAGAAGATATGGAAAAAGGAGTCCATTCAGGCCAGGGTAGATTTGGGGAGAGTACCACAAACCACATCCACACACTCAAACACCATCAAGATCATCTTTTTTAATTGATTAATTTGTTTACTTATCCAGGAAGGTGGTTTGGGTTAAACAATCCATTTTAGCCATGCCTGGAGGAAAAGCGTGCAAATGATAAACTAACGTGACTGAGACAAACAGGTAGGACATATTATAGGGATAACAGTATAGTGGTCAGGGTTTACAAGGTAATATACAAAATATGCAGTAGGATGGACACTCTGGGGAGGAGGAGGTAGAAAGGATGAGCAGAGACCTGAGAAAACTAGTGGTCAGAGGTATGGCAGCTTGGTTTCACTGCAAAAATGCAAAATAATGCACTCAGGGTAGAGAAACCCAGGGGTAGAGTACAAAATGGGGGATGTGTTGTTGACAACCATCAAGCAGGAGAGAGACCTGGGAGCAATCGCCAGGCAGTGCAACGGCATTGGGAGGAGTAGCAGGATGCTAGGGTGTATAGGGAGAGGTATCGCCAGCAGACGGAGGGAGGTGGTGTTGCCTCTGTATAGGTGGCTGGTAAGACCTCACCTAGAGTACTGTGTACAGTTCTGGAGGCCACATCTCTGGAAGGACATAGAGTGGAAGCAGTTCAACGACGAGCAGCTCAGTGGTGAAGGGTCTGCATCAAAAGTCATACAAGAAGAGACTAAAGGAATTCAATATGTACATCCTGGAAGACAGGAGGGAGATGGAGGATATGACAGAGACTTTTGAATACTTCACAGGTATAGATAAGGTACGGGAGGAAGATATTTTTCAGAAGAAAAGGTGCCCAAGAATAAGGGGACATGCTGTGAAGCTTGAGAGGAGTAAGTTCAGGAGAGATGGAAGGAAGTACTTCAGAGGGAGTGGTATATGTCTCAACTTCGCAGCATTAAAATTCATAGTACTGGTCTTTAAAATTCAGAGCAAATGACTAGAATGTGTAGTACTTTCTTGAGTCCTTGTGGCCATTTTGGGTCAGGTTCAGCAATGAGTGATTCTGACGCCATATGGCAGCTACAGGACCCAATGGGTTAAAGAATAATATGTATGCAAATAGGCGTCCTCATATATTTAGCGTTAAGGAATGGTTCTATCAACTTGGTTCAATAATTTAATAGTTTGCATGCCCAGAAATAGCTCTAACATTATTAAGTCAGAAGTATGGCAGCTTGGATTCAATGCAAAGAAGTGCAAAATAATGCACTTGGGAAACAAAAACCCAGGGGAAGATTGCACATTTGGGGGGGGGGGAGGTAGTAATAACAACAACAAAAATGGAAAGAGACCTGGGGGTAATTATATTTGATGATCTTAAGGTTAGCAATCAATGTGAGAAGGCAGTAGGGAGGGCTGGGGATATACTGGGATGTATAGGGAGAGGCATCACCAGCAGAAAATAGGAAGCTGTTATCCCTCTATACAGACAGTTGGTGAGGCCCCATCTGCAGTACTGCATCCAGTTCTGGAGACCCCATCTCCGCAAGGACATATACAGGATAGAGGCAATCCGGAGGAGGGCAACTAAAATGGTGCAGGGTCTGCAAGAGAAGCCATACGAGGAGAGACTAAAGGAGCTTTATATGTATACCCTTGAGGAAAGGAGGGAGAGGGGGGACATGATAGAAACTTTTAAGTACCTCAGTGGAATCAACAAAGTCCAAGAGGGTAGCATCTTTTAGAAAAAGAGATGTGCAAGAATAAGGGGACACAATTTAAAGATGGGGGGGGCGGTTCAGGGGCAACGTGAGGAAGTATTTTTTCACAGAGAGGTGGTGGACGATGTAACAGCCTTCCTGAGAAGGTCATAGAATTTAAAACTGTGGGAGAATTCAAGAATACATGGGACAGAGATAAGGCAATTTTTTTGGGGGTAAGAAGAAGTAGGCTGTTGGTTAACTAGGATCTGCAGCTTATCCTGTAGGTAGGGAAATGGGCAGACTAGGTGGGCCAAGTGGTCCTTATCTGCCGACAAAGTCTATGTTTCTATGTAAGAGCATCAGTAAATCTTTGCCGACCGAGGGTAAATTTGAGTGTAAAATTTATAGTGCTGTACAAAATTCCTGGCAGTTGAGAGGTATGGGGAGTAGTGGATTCCTGAAACAGCCTGGCAGCCGAGGTGGTGTGGGCCAAAACAGTGGTGAGGTTCAAGAAAGCTTGGGATAGGCATAAGGGAATCTTAGTGGAAAGGAATGGTGGGAGGGAGAAAGAGCCGGAGATCAAGTAGGGTCTGCGGTAATACTGTAGTTAGGGAAAAATGGGCAGACTGGGTGGCCAAGAGGTCCTTATCTGTCTGTTTCTATGTAATAAGTGGACCAGGGGGTAACAAACACCAAGGTCAAAGGCTGAGGTGTTTATTAACCCCACCCCCATCCCCGGTCCAGTTATTATCAGATTTATGTTCTAGTAGTGATGAACTATTGGTACATACAGATTTATCTAAGCTGTTTTCTATGAAAAAATTGGAGGAGTTTGAAGTAATTGAAGCCTTGTTGGGTTTGAAGACATCAAAGAGTGGGGCCCGGAGGATTGACCCTTACTTATTAAAGATTTCAGCTTTGAAGATAGCAGCCCCTCACTTATTTGTATAATTGGTCCATTGAGGAGGAATAATGCCATTTGATTGGAAAATAGCTAGGTAGTACCAATATATAAAGGTGGAGGCGGGATCAGTTTAACAATTATCGACCAATATCACTATTATCGTAAGTGTCAAAGATATTAGAGGGTTTTGTGGCTCGACAACTGATTGCATATATGAATCAGAATGATTTGTTTGATAAATATCAGTCAGGTTTTCGTAAATCGCATAATACAATTATGGCCGTGTCGAGGGTCTTGGATGATGTCAATAAAGCTATGGAAAAGGGCCTTATGATGGGCGCCATCTTTGTTGACCTCTCCAAGGCCTTCGACATGGTGGATCATCAGATTCTATTACTAAGTTTGAAGGATATTGGACTCTCAGGTGGTGCTCTTAAGTGGTTTTTCTCTTATTTAGAGGGTAGGACACAGTCAACGGTTGTTAATAAGATTGTATCATCATCTTTACCAGTGGTACGAGGGGTCCCTCAGGGATCAGTGCTGGGCCCTTTGCTTTTTTTTGATTTATCTTAGAGATTTGGGAAGTCATGTAAATAATATGGCTTACCAATTATATGCAGATGATACAATAATATATGCTTCTGCCTCCTCAGTTGAAGAGATCCAACTAAATTTACAGTTAAGTTTTGATAAATTACATGAGTACTTGTTACAACGGAAACTTACAATTAATGTAAGTAAGACAAAATGTATGTTATTTGGATCTAATATGAAACTTAGATCATGCACAAACTTGACTGTGCTAGATACTGAGGGGATAAAACTGGAACAAGTGATGACTTATAAGTACTTGGGTTTCTGGATGGATCCCTTTGGCTACTGGTAATATACATATAGATGAATTGGTTAAAGTTGTGGGTGTAAGAGTGGGATTATTGTATCGAAATAAAAATTGTTTAGGTGGAACTGTGATAAAGAAAATTGTTGAGTCCCAGATATTTTCTCTTTTGATTATGGTGATACACTGTATGACAATTCTCAGTTGGGTAGATTGTGTAGACTTGATGTACTGTATAATCGTCTTGATAGATTGATTTTACAGTGTTCTAAAGATACCATCATTGTTTAATGTACCAGAGATTGGGATGGACCTCTATGACAGAGAGGAGACAGTTGCATAAATATATTTTGGCTTTTAAAAGTATCACTACAGTAATTCCAGAATATTTGGCTGAAAGGTTAGAAGTTAGGGAAATTAAATCCTCATTAAGAAAGGCAGGACATAGGGAGTTGGTTATACCTAGACTGAAAACTAAACGTTCTGATTTTTTTTTTAGTCAGTTTGTTCCTAGATTTTGGAATATGATTCCTGTAAGATTTCGACTGTGTGGACAAAAAACACCTTCATGCAATGCTGTTAAAACTTGGTATTTGGAAACACTTTCAGGGCAAAAGAAGAATTGTTGTGGTTAAATAAGTTGTATTGTTCTTTTTAGTTTGTATGTATGTTCTTATTTCTTTTTGTTTATATATTTGTTGTAACCAAAATTTTGTATGACCAAGGGTCACCATTTTAAATGAGTTTTACTCAATGGTCTAACCCATTTAATAAAAATGAAATGAAATTATCATGTAACTCTACCACCACCACTGTAGCTGTTATCATTGTTGTATCGGGGCGGAGAGAGGGGGGGATATGATAGAGACTTTCAGATACCTTAGAGGAATAAACAGGGTACAGGAGGGGAGCATATTTCAGACATGAAAGTGCACAAGGACAAGGGGACATAACATGAGGCTGGAGGGAGGGAGGCTTAGGGAGAATGCTAGGAAGTATTTTTTCACAGAAAGGGTGGTGGATCCATGGAACAGCCTACCAGCAGAGGTGGTAGAAGCGAAAACAGTACAGGGATTCAAAAGTGCATGGGATGAGCATAAAGGCACCCTGCTGTACAGCAGAGCAGGGGAAAGGCAGTCCAGATAAGAGTAGGGATTGCCAAACCAAGTAGGGAAATGGGCAGACTAGGTGGGCTGTAAGGTCCTTATCTGCCGACAGAGTCTATGTTTACTTACTTACTACTTGCCATCAGATACAGGCCACACGGTCTATCAAGTCTGCTCGAGTGTGCAGCTAGCACCCCACTTTGCAGCTGCCCCTCCCCTTTTTACAATTAGCCCCCACACAGATGAATGCCAAGTGAGATTGAACCAGATTAAGCCGTTTGTGAAAATTCCAGTGAATGGGGGAAATTTGGCCAGGACACTGGGCAAATTCCCTTACTCTTTTCAATAAGTGCCATGGGGTCTTTTAACATCCACCTGAACTACCACCAGTCCAGGCAGATGGGACCTCAGTTTAACGTCTCATCCAAAAGACGGCATCTCAGAAATGCAGCACCCCCCTCCCCATGCTGCACTACAGTGTCAGTATTGAGATATTAACCCAAGTGCCAGGTGTGGGAATAGAACCCACATCCCTCTGATCTCCTGGCCTCAGAGGCTAGTGTGCTACCCTGCTGAGCCACTGACACTGATAAATATTTCCATGTTTCATTATTAAAATGTAGACTTAAAATTGTAATTGATTCTCAGTTGTGAGCTCTCTAACTACAGATCATATGTGAGAAGCCAAAACCTTTCTGCAGTTTCCAGCAGACACGCTGTAGTACTAGTTTTAGCCAATCAGAACACAGGGACTATCATACAGTCCTATTTCTGAGTCTGCTGTCTGGTTATCACTGAAGCTCTGTATACAGTAGCTGCGTTCTGATTAGCTGACAGGGAGCTTTCTCTGTGTAAATGCAGGTACTGCGGCCTGTCACTTGTATATTAAACTTTAAACATATCTTGTTTAAAGAGTTAGTAGTGACGAAAACAGCAAGCAGAAAATATTAAGTTTTAGAAGTGTTTATTTATTTATTTCTGAAGTATTTTTCTTTTCCTGTGATGTCATTTGTATAGTTTTGGCCTGGTAGTGTTAGGTGTGATGTAAAGAGTGGTACTTTACCTCATCAGCATTGTGACGTCACATATTGTGACATCACAATTAGAGGTGAGCAAAGTCGATGAAATTCGCTCCACAGAATATTTCGGGAATAGCACTCAATTCGCGGAGCGCAATTTGCGAAATTCACCAATTTGCGTAACACGGATCAATGGCTGGGGTTGATCGACTTACACACACTTGTGACCTGTACACTCGGGCAGGATGGCTACCTCTCATCAGCCGGATACAGTATCAAACCTGCCTCTTAGCCAAAAAAGCCCTCCTCGGGGTCATGCCCCCGGGCATTGAAAAGCTACTTATTGACCACCACAGCACCCAGAGAACTAGAAGTTCACAACAACTAACCTTCCTTGTCCCCAGATGCCGGACTACCATGGGCCAGAGGACCTTTGCCCACAGAGCACCACAGTGGTACAATACTCTCAACAAAGAAACTCTTACTGCTGCTGCTCTTGCCCCTTTTAAGAGACAACTCTGACTTCATCTCATTTCATCTAGTCATTGTGACTGCCTCGCCTAATCAGGGACCCACCGTTCACTGACCTCCACTTCAGTCTTGACAGCTATCTCTCCCCACCTTGCCCCCTTCTACCTGTCTACCCCCTTGCCCCCTCTCCCTTTCCTCCCCCGGCATTTCCTGACTTCTATCCCTCCTCTCCCTCCCTCCCCTTTAGAGCTCTTACCCTCACCTCTACCCTCCGACAATGGCCTTCCTGCCTGCATACCCCCTTCCCTCTCACCTGCAGTGCTTATTTCCAAGATTGCCCTTGGCTGGTTATGTCATGCTACCTAACATTTGGCACATTTTGAATTACTGGAATTTCCTAAGCCTCAGTCTCTTACTTCTTGTTATTGTGTAACTATGTTTTATTATGTTGACCTTTGTATGTATGTATACCCCCCATTCCTTCGACGTGGAACCTTTGTAAACGAGCAGTTCTTGCTCAAAGGTATTTGTAATCCTAGATTTCAATAAAATAAAAAAATTAAATGCGAAAGTGTGGAATTTTGCATGTGAAATTCCACACTTAGTGTAGCACAAAACTACTGTTTGCCCCCCCCCCGCTGAAAAAGACTCCAGATCCTTGGTGTGTAGTGGACCCCACCCCACCGATCGCTGGCCCCAATAAAAAAATCCCTGGTGTGTAGTGGCTCCCCCACCCCGCCGATTGCTGGCCCCAGTAATAAATAAAAAAACTCCTCTGTCCAGATCCCTGGTGTCTAGTGGACCTCCCACCTTGCCGATCGCTGGCCCCAATAAAAAAAAAAATCCCTGGTGTCTAGTGGAACCCCCTCTGCTCCTCCACCCCATCAGGTAGTGCCTCTCCGCCACCACTTCACTCCCCTGACCTCGAGCGAGCCACTGGCACAGCCCTCCACAGCGGCAGCCCAACTGACCTGCTCTGAATGAATGAGCGCGTGCTTGTACAAGCGCATGCTCATTTAGTCAGTCAGCCAGCTCATCATTGTGCAGGACGTTTTTTGGGGGGCTAGAGAAGGAAGGGGGCTGCTCCGGTCTTCTGTGGGAGAGGGGGACGAGATGGGAAAGGAGTTGTGGATCCCAGGGTCCATAAAGCCCCCCCCCACAGAAGACCGGAGCAGCCCCTCTCCCTCCTCTAGTGCCCTGAAAACATCCTGCATAATGACAAGCTGACTGACTGACTGAATCAATGAGCGCGTCCTTATACAAGCACGTACAGACACATTTCATTATGCAGAAATGGGAAGCTTGGTGGGGAGTGCGGTGCCCTACCAACACGTACTATTTACTGTTTATATTACACTTTTAAAAAAAAAAAAGGGAAATTCTTTGCGAAAAACTCTGTTAATGCATCAGTTAGGGTTGTTTCCACATCGACAAAAGTGTGGAAATTCAACGTTAGGGCTAACACCCCACCATCCCACTCCCACGCCCCATCCTCCACACACCAACAGACGTCTGGGTGTGCCATGGGGTCCTCAGTCCTAACTCTCACCCCATTCTCCTATACTGTAGCATGTCAGCTTGCTTACACATGGAATGGGGTGAGAGTTGGGGCTGACGACCCCATGTCACACCCTGACGTCTCTTGGTATGTGGAGGATGGGGGTGTGGGGTGTTAACTCTAACGTTGAATTTCCACACTTTTGTCGGTGTGGAAACAACCCTAACTGATGCATTAATGGAGTTTTTTCGAAAAGAATGAAAAATATATATATATATAACACACACACACACTATAATGTATGTGTATATGTTTATATATATATATATATATATATATATACATCACACACACATTGTAAAAACTCTGTTAATGCATCAGTTAAGTTAATAGCACAGCTGACGAAAGTTTGGAAATGTGATGTTAGTTGCACCTACCACCACCGCCTCCACGCAACAGGCATCGGGGTATGCGTTGGGGTTATCAACCTAACTCTCACCCCATTCCATGTGTAAACAAGCTGAGATGGTGCAGTATAGGAGAATGGGGTGAGAGTCAGGCCCAGTGACCCCAATACCACCCGATGCCTGTTGGTGTGTGGAGGGTGGTGGTAGGGGTGTAACTCTAGCATCACATTTCCAAACTTTTGTCACTGTGCTGTTAACCCTAACTAATGCATTAACAGAGTTTTTTGCAATGAATTTCCCTTCTTTTTGAGAAAGTGTAATGTAACTGGTAACTGGTATGTGTTAGAGGGAGCGCGGGCCCCCCTTCACATTGTCCATTTTTAGCATAATGGTATGTATGTGGAGTGCTCTCACTTTCACTGATAATGCGAGCAATACAGCAGCGCCATAGTACTCCAAAGGAACCCTTGTGTCGTTTTACCAACATCTCCGTAACTGTAGCAAGTAGGGAAAAAATTCCACTGCAGGTGTAGACTGTGATTTTCAAACTTGTTTTTGTGGCTTAGTTCGCCTAAAGGTGATCTAGGTTGCAGGTACCAAAAAATCCGTATCTCGCTTCGTTTTCGAGATACGTGCACCGAAAGGCGTCCACTGGTGCTGCAGTGTTATCCTATAGGAAAATTTCTCAACTTCGGAGTGCTGTAACTATGGGCCTGTTCAATGTTTTTGTACCAAACCACCAGAAGGGACATCTGTGGGACAAGGGCTTGCTACTCCAACCATTTTGCTGCAGTGGAGTCGCAAAGAATTATTATTTATTTATTTATTTTTGGCACAGTACTTTCGCAAATTGCGACACTTTTGCAAAATGCAGGCAAGAAACTTTCATGATTTGCAAAGAAATGATTTGGTACTGCTCCAGGGTTTCATGAAAGCACAGGGGGTCGAGCTGAAAATGCAGTTCTGAGTCCCCCCAAAAAGATAGGGCAGTGATCCTCAGGACCTGACTAGGTAAACAGAGCAGTCAGTGTTTACCTAGGGGGTCCCAAATTTAAATTTCAGGCACTTTTCTGTCTCCCTAACTGAAAACAAGATGGTGGCAGCATGAAAGTAAAAGGGCCATTTGCAACAGTAAAATGTACTGGCGGCAGCTTTCGTGAGGCACATATATTTTTACCCAGTGACTATAATGGGAATCTTGTTGTTTGAATAACTTTTGAACTGTTTAATATTTATATATTTTTTCCTTTTACTTTCTATTTATACTCCTCCCCTGCCCGCTAGACTTCACTGCCTCGGGAGTCACCAATTGTGTTTGCTTTGCCTCACCTTACCTGGAACCACGGTAGTCCCTCCCTGTAGCCTCGGATTGCCCCCAGGTAGGGACAGAGATGGGAACCTACACCCCTGAACAACATCCATTCATCGGGGCACCAGACCGGGGCAGGCAGGTGGGCTTGTGGGGTCTGCGCTAGGGTGCTTCATCTTCCAGGAGCCTAGGGGGCATTTTTTCCGGTGTTCCGTGCATGGCATGCATCCCCGACGTCAAGGTGTACCCGCCGACGTCCGCCATGCATATTTCCCTTCCGATGTAGGGCAGGGAACGTGCTGCACCTCATGCCTCTGCCAGAGGGCAGTCAGGCTCCAAGCCAAATACCCCTCTCCCTCATGGGAGAGGAGAGCTGTCCTCCGGATGCTCAGTCCTCTCCCTCCCCTGCCGACCCCCAGCAACCCGGGCTCGTTCCCGAACCTGGGTCGCCGGCGTGGCACGAGTGTTTAATATTTTTTCACCAAATCTTCGAAAGGCACATCAGTGACCCAGACTGCATCTTCCCTGAAGATTTCAGACCATACAGAAAAACTGAGCAGGCTGTGAGCATGAGCAAAAAAACACGCAAAAAGTCAGGTTTTTTGCATTTTTTGGTGTTCTGCAGCTCCGCAGCCATACATCCGACCATTACGCAACTTGTCCGATCCAGAGATCTATGGTACCAGACTGTGCATGCAAACTTTCAGGCAAATCTGTTGTATGATAACAGAGTTATTAAGGTGCAAAATTTGAGGTGTAACATTAAACTGCTTACTCATCCCTAACTATACTGGTATTGCTGTGCTAGTATAATATATGTATGCATTTTTTAAACTGGGACTGGCGATTGATGGGGGGAGGATCACTAGACACCAGGGATAGATCAGGGGTGGCGTTCCCCATTTGTGACCTCTACTTACTTTGGGTTTTTTAAGTGCAGTTTGCACTTAAAACCCCCAAAGCAGGCGAAGTCACAAATGGCGAATTTCAGTTAATTTGAAAAAATTATGCGGAATGCTCCACGGAAGCGAATTTGGTGACTTCGCTGCATATTCACCCACGGAGTAAAACTTTGCTGCATCTCTAATCACAAGTGGACAGTGTTGGAGCAGGTGATTTGTCTCTTCTTGGTCATCTGTGATGTCACAGACTGGGAGGTCATTGGGCTGATGATGTAGGAGGAGTAGAACTAGCTATGTCAGCCTCCAGGTAGAGTCCTGCTCCACACAGCAGAACTTGTGTTGTCAGGTAGAAAATATATATATATATATATATGTTTTTTCTCTACAGGTTTTTCTCCCCAGTCCACCTCTGCTCCCCAGGGTTATACCCTGATCCCAGGAATGTACCCCATCTGATGCGGAACCTCTGGCTGTACTGGGCACACCAGTTACACCTACAGCGTGTCTTCTGTGACAGTGGCTCAGGGGGAGTGCCGTCCTTCCCCCAAGGCTGTCTATTGTGTGGACTAGGCTCCAGTACCAGCAGACTCTAGGACCCAGGGAATCCCCAAGGCTCAGCTTGTCATTTAGGTGAAGTAGGGATTTTCCCCCTTTACGTTGGCCTCCCCCGGCGTGAGCCTCCGTCGCACACAGTGGAACCTGCCGCGGGAGCAAGCTCCATAACCCTGCTGCGGAGGGTTGTCATGGAGCCAGCATGCGCTGCCAGTCCTCCTCCACTGAGGTGCGCTGCTGCACAGCAGCTGCCTCAGTCTGCCCCCAGCTGCGGAGACCCAAGCTTGCTCCCGAAGTCGAGTCGCCTGCACGGTAGCACAACATGCCACCGCTGGGCCATCGGGGCAGCATGGTAGAAAATATTTTAATTAATAATAAGGAAAAGGAGAAGAAAATGCTCCATATATAAGAAGTAATAGTTGCTACTTTTTAAAGTTAGTTTTAATTTTAGGCAGTACCTGCCTCTTTAAGTTCAAGCTGATATGCGGTGATAAGGGATTTAGTAGTTTAGAGGCCCCAGATAAGTAAAAGATTTTTCACTCATTTTGGTCTGACAGAATTTATCATGACATTTCTTTATTGAAGAACTGCGATAAAAGGGAACAGTCATCACTCGGAGACCCACACCGAAGTGTAGGGCTGGTTACAATTTGCACTTGTGTGCAAAAACTCTACTGCAGTATAGTAGGTTGTATCAGACTGATTCTGGCAGCTTTCAAAGCTCAGATTTTCTGCAGCTATAAGTCTCAGAATCCCCTGCAGCTGAAATCAGAGGAGTGCTGCAGCAGTGGGGGATTTGATAGCCTGCAGTGCACGGTAGAGCTTGTTTTAAAGGTGATGTAAACATTGCACTTGTCACTCAAATTATAAAAGCCCGTGAAAAGATCATTCAAATGAGGCATTGGGCTTACCTGTAGGTGTCAGGAGTCCTGAGATATGAATATCTAAACCATTTGTAAATCAAAACAAGGTAGCAGCCATTACATGGAATCTTGAGATGGAAACGGATGTCACTGAGGGGCAAGCTGTAATTAACAACATGCAGCTTCTGATCAGATGTTTGCTGGTCCTGTTGTTCTCCTGAGGCTAGGTACAGTCCTCTGGGAGCCAGGGTCTGAGCCCTCAAAAGCCAGGGGTAGGCAGTAGACTTTTTTTAAAAAAAAAAAAGGATTAATTTCAGCATAGGTCTGGGGCCTACATTAAAACAGACAAAGCTCCTGGGGCCTGGGCCTAACAATACCCCAATCTCAGTAATTTTAGGAGCCTCTGTTCCCAGTGAAATCAAATGGTTATGGTTGGCTCCATGTTTATTTAATTTTTGTTAAATTTATTTAAACATTTGATAACCGGGAAAAGCACACTGAGCCAAGGCTCGTTTCCAGGTGCGACCCGGTGGGGGGTAAAGGGGAAGGAGTTACAAACAGTATACAGTACATACATAGAATAGATACATGAGAATATTACATACAATCACATAATTTTGTACAAAGGAGTCATTTACATTCAGTTGCATGTATACAGTTATTTACAATCCGTTACATGAATACAATAATATACAGTACAGAAGTTTAAACCATGTTAATTTGGCTAAAGGCAGACTAGCTGCAGTTACGGGTGGGGAAGGGGAGTTGACGAAGTTGAGATTTGATGGAGTTGTGTGAGGGTGAGTCTCTGAGGGGCTGGGGAAGCTGGTTCCATAGGTGGGGGGACGGGGGGACGGTAGGAGAAGGCAGATTTGCCAGCTCATGTCAAGGCAACTTCTGTTGTTAAGACTTTGCTCTCCCTGTCCAAACAACTTCTTTTCAGATAAAAGTATAAATCAGTTACATGATCTTAAGAGTGTTGATAACCACAAGATCCCTTTTTTTCCTCTTCCAGTTATATTTTTTTTTCCTCCAGGCACCTCCGGTCAGGACCTCCTGTGGCCGCCTCCACCATCACCTTCCGGTCCATCAGGGTTCCTCTGTACTTGGACTTCCTGGGACTCTCTGGCCGCCTGCAACGCTTTGTTGCATTGCCCCCTCAGTTTGAGGCCCCCCACCTTCTGCACCATGGTAGCTCCACCCTCTGTATCCAGCTACACAAAGTTGCGGAGAAGCCCTCAAGCCATTCTGGGAACCAGGAGAGAGCCAGACAGTGGAGATGGGGAGGCGTATAACAGGGCACCATTTGCCCCTGCCAGCAGCCAGATTTTCTTCTTGTACTCTGTCCCTGGGGATGCTGCTATGCCGTGATGCACAGAGGCATGTGGCTGGCATCTGCGACATGCAGCCCCCTGTCCTGTTTCCTGAGCCGTGCTGCCACTCAGCCTTTGCTAGATGGCAGTCGGGTGTTGGAGCATGCGGCCCTCCTTCTCCCGAAGGAGGAGGAAGGCATTCATTGGGATGCTCAGTCCTCATTCCTGCAGGCTATCCCAGGCGACTCGGTAGCACTACCGGTACGCTAATGGGCTTAGTCCTTTCTATTGTGTACAGCTGGTGTCCCATGCAGGAGTGTCAAGTGGAAGATTCTACTTCAGCAGCGAGGTGGGGAGAATTGTTACTTTTTATTTATTTATTTATTTATTTATTTATTTTTACAAAAAATTTACTTAAAGCAGCAGTGCAAAGAAATTGGGCAACAAATTTGACTATACCTTTTTTTTTGTTTGTTTTTTTTTTAACTCAAAAATATTCCAGGTATATTCCAGATTAATTTGGTGGTAGTATTTTCTAGTTCCTCCCAAACTGGAGATTGTATAAATGTTCTAATTTAGTTTTTTCTCTCAAGGAAAAAAGTGGTTCCCCATTTGGTTTAGAGACAGAATTGAGAGGTGGAAAGTGACCATGGTGTGCAGCATAGGAGGTACCTAGAAAAGTAGATTTGACAGCCATGCTAATACTGTATGTGTATTAACTGTAGCTGAAACTAGCCTTTTAGAAAAACATATTTTGTTGCACTGCTGCTTTAAAATGTATAATAAATCTGGGACTGTCTAGTAATTTATACTGTGTTGCTATGCGTGTATTGTGGGGTGCCTCTTACGGAAAAAAATAACGTCTTTTCATGCTGTCTGGGTGCAAGGGCCTCAACTTCACATTTACTCTTATAACACAGGTATGTTGTTCGGAATAATGTGGGGGTGAAGGCAGTACAGCCTGGTGGTTATTTATTTGTTTAGTCCTCGGTAACCAGATAAGGCCCACTAGGCACAAGTGCCTGTTTTCAGAGGCGACCTGGGAGCACTGGGGAGGTTAAGTGACTTGCTCAGAGTCGCACAGTATGTAAGTGGAGGTTGTGGGAATCAGACCCTAGTTTGCTGGATGTACCAAGCTCATTAAGAGCTTGTTACTTTAACCTCTAGGCTATACTGCCAGCCCATAGGTAGAGCACTGAGCTGTGCACCTGGAGACCCAGCAGATCTGGGTTTGAATCCCACTACTGCTGCCTGCATTCTGTGTGACCCAGACCTCCCCGTGCTAAATCCTGTTGGGTCACACCTGGAAAGGGCCTCACCTCAGTGCACCATTCCTGGCAAAAAATAAATACATTTTGCCAAATTAGTTTGGCTGAACACCAGGGCCGGCTTGTATTCAAAGGGGTTGTGCCTGGCACAACCCGCGTGTCTGGCCCGAGGATATTGAAAGGCTGCCGGCGCAGTGCAAATCTCAATGTGCCGGGGCACAATGTAATGGTATGCATCACAAATGCGGGGGCGTGCACATGCATATGTGGCACATCCCGATATTCAGCCCGGGATATGTGGCACATATGGTGGTGCAACCCTGCATTGCGCAGTATAGGGGGGCTGAAAATTGAGCCCCAGAAAAGTAAGAACAAGTTCCGGTCACCCACAGGCAGGTTGCTGAATTGCAAGGTGCAACATAGCAGCCGCCAGCCGTGGGTGGCCACTCGTCCACCCAGAACACCGTCGACAAGCACACATACCCCCTGGTGGTCTAGTGGACCCCCCCCTTCCCATTGCCGCGATCTCCGGATAACACCGTTGGAAGTCCCTGGTAGTCCAGTGATCCCCCCCTCCAGCCCAATCGGGGTACAACACCATATGTATAGTCCCTGGTAGTCTAGTGGTCCTCTCGCCCTTTGCCGCGATCGCGGTACAACTCCACAGGATATGTCCCTGGTGATCTAATGGCACCCCCCACCCCTGCAAGCCCATACTTTACCTGTCATTCGGTGGGCAGCCGGGTGGTATGCAGGCCGGCTGTGGCTGCCTGCTGATGACGGGGGAGGGGTGGGCAAAGGGTTATCTGTGGGAGGAGGGGTGGAGGTGCCACTAGATCACCAGGGGCGTACCCTGTGGAGTTGTATCGCGATTGCAGCAAGGGTGGGGGTTGGGGACCACTAGACTACCAGGGACTATACACATGGCACTGTACCACGATTGAGGCTGGGGGGGGCCACTGGACTACCAGGGAGTTCCTATGGTTTTAACTGGCGATCGTGGCAACAGGAGGGAGGGGAGTTCCACTAGACCACCAGGGATGGTCATGTAAATATGTATCGGGGTATTGGGGACTGGGGAGGGCCACTAGACTGCTAGGGATTTCGGTGTATAAATCTACCGCACAATCGCAGCTACGGGATGGGGGATGCCCCAAGATCCCCACAGCTCACATCATGCTGTGCAGGGCGCCAGGTGCAAGTTGCCTAATGACATGCAAATGGCCCCATTTGCACCTTGCATGTCTAATGGCCTCATTTGCATGCCCCCAGCTGAATATTGTGGGTGTTGCGCCTAGGGCAACTGCACTTGCGCTGGTGCATCCCTGTGCTCCCTATCTGTGGCCTGCGCTGGCGCAGTGCCTCTGCGCCATGCACAGTTTATGCGCGCCGACCTTGCCATATTCAATGGTGCTGCGCCCAGGCTTGCACCACTGCCCGGTGCAGTCTGAATATCTGGGTCCAGGTATAATTGCACGATATTCTGCTTCTAGCCCCTACAAACCTTTGAGCTCAGTCAGTTTTTGGAGGCATCATTTTCTGTCTATGATATTTTTTGTCCCCTTAAAGTTGCAGCTTATGCTGGTTGTGAAGAATAGCAGTGCTGCGGCTGCTCTTGATTCAGTAAAAGAGCGTCAAGGCTACCTTACTGAATCAGGCTTCTGTAAGCCAAAAATAACTTTTTAGCCAGGGGTAGGAAGATTGAGCATCCTCCAGAGAAGGATGGTGTTTTTTTCTGATGCAACAGTGCCACGTGGGTTACCACAGGTGGCAGTGCGACTGGAAGGAACATCCCGGGCAGACATGCTACCGTGCACGGCAGTTGCCCGTCATGATGCGACACCACACACTGCTTCAGAAACGGAGAGAACAAGGGAAAAATGGGCCCTGGCTACAGCCCCGATATATCTACCCCACCCTCAACCCAGTTGTCCCACAGCAGTGAGGGCCTAAAGCATAAAACTTGTTGATGGATGCCCCCACTTTTGACCCCACTTGGGTTGGGGGGTGTAATCTAAAGCTTCACTGCGGTCCTGGGAAGATCCGAGGTAGGTGGCAGTGGAGGCTCCAGGTGCCAGTGTAGGGAGGTGGCAAAAAACAGAATGTTAAAATTAATAAATAAAATAACTTTTTTAAATTATGCAGTTCATTTACCCATTCTTAATTACATGATTCATTTACCCAGGATAGCACAACTGATAATGCAGCATCTTGTTTCCAGTGGGGTCCTGCCTTTGCCCGTTTTCACAGCTGGATGGAGTACAGCATTGGGAGGTTAAGTGACACAGTAAATATTTGGCTTTGGTGGGGTTTGAACCTTTAACCTCCTAGTTCAAAAACTAGTGCTTCAGACAGTAAACTAAACTGCCTGCACAGAAGAAGACAGGAAGACATGTGAAAGTGACATCTACCACGACTGGTTTAGAGTTGGCAAGGCTGGGGCAGCACTATCTTTCCTTCTGATCCTCCGAACTTCACCAAGGTAAAAAACAATATATATAATAACTGGGGAGTGCTTTCTCCCATTGGGAAACCGAGTTATAATTCTGTCGTTATAACCAGTTGGTTATGACGACGAACATGTGCCCGGTTTCCCCTAGTTCGGCGCACGTGTCAAAGGTGATCTTCCACTTCTCTGCCCCGCTCCCTTCTGTCTCCACTCCTCAGCGCCACCTGCAAAGTTCCCCAACCAAAGAAGTCAGCAGTAAGTTCTCTCTCTCTTGTTTTTTTCTTTTTAAACAAAAATTATTACTGGGCACAGCAAACCTTCACTAATGGGAGTGCAAAAAAAAAATGCTCCAGTTTAGGAGCCGCTACAGACCGCACTAAAAACCCCAACGGTCCGCGACTCAACTCACAAGACAAATGCATTTATTTTGTATAGTTGATGTGGTGAAAAAACGATTCCCAGCAATTATACAAAATTAAGGGATGGGGTAGGTGTGTAAAACTCAGATTTTAACCCCCCCGAGGATGGGATGCCTTAATAAATCCCTCAGACTTCACTCTCAGGGTTTATGTGGCATCCCACCCCTTGGGGGGGGCGTGAAAAATCCTCATTATAGTCACCTACTCATCCATTATTCTCTGTATATTTTGCCACATTTATTGTTAGTTTACAGAAGTGTGATTCAGCAAGGGAACCTCTGTGCTCCTGTACTGAATTGAAAACAGCAGTGCTGTTCTTTTTTTTAAAATCATCTTTTTATTATTCATAATTTTAACATATATACACACAGGTCAACATCTTCAGCTTTACACGATTCTTTTACATCTGGCCATTCAGTTCATCTCTGGAATGGTATCGGAACCTCCGATCAATAATTTTCACAGTTATTTCAACAAATTTATTAACCCCTTAAGCCCAACAACATACATTAGGGTATTTGTCAGGATAAAGAAAAATTCTCATTTCAGTTTTTCCCAAAGATTAGGTATGTGTTATCAACTCATATTTCCTGGTTAGGCTAAAAAAAAAAAAAAAAAAAAGGGAGGGGGATGGGGAGCCCAAACCAAGAAGCCCACAGGGGTAGGATCAGTCTCTGCTTTCCGGACCTTTACTAATTTCTAGGACTGTATTCTTCACAATACAAAGTGTGGGTCCTTTAGCATGTAATATAACTGCCATCGAGTCCATCTATCTGAGAAAAGCTCCCCGTGGCCATTCAGATTGTAGGTTATCTTCTCCATATTATAGACTTGTCTGGTGATATTCCACCATTCCTGGATGATTGGGACAACTGCAGACAGCCAGTGTTTAGTGATCACTTTTTTAGCTATTGTGAGGAGCAGAGAGAGAAGATATCTAGTATTAGGTCCCAGGTAAGGTTTAGGGAATACGAGGAATATATACATCTCCCGGGTGAGCCGTAACTCTGAGTCAATGAACTCACGAAGTTGTGTTTCGAGCTGTTGTATGTAGTTGGAGAGAGCTGGACAGCACCATATGATATGGGTCAGGTTGGCCTCTCGCTCCCCACACCCCCTCCAACAGGCTGCTGTGTTATTTGGTGCATAGTGTTTAGTGATCGTGGGGGTTCTAAAATAGCGAATTAATACCTTCCAGGCGAACTCTCTCCATTGGTGTGAGCTACTGACCCTGGAGACCTGGCGGCAGGCATTTTTCCAGACAGCAGTATTTAATTGAATACCTGTCTCCTTATCCCATTGCGCACGAATTCTCTCCGGAAGGACACCCTCCCGTTGGTTCAGGGATTGATGGTAGAAGGAGATCAAATGATCCTGTTTCCCTAGTCTGTTTATTAAAATTTGATATTGTATTAACATTGGGTAAGTCTCATGGTTTCGCAGAGGAGACGGCAGGCTGTCTACATAGTGTCGGAGTTGTAGGTATCGATAAAAATCTTTATGTGGTAATTGAAACTTTGCCTGAATCTCTGCAAAGGACCACAGCCTCCCCTGAGCCATTATTTGTGGGAGAAATCTTAACCCTCGTGTGCTCCAAGCGCCAAATCCGTTATCCAGATCATTAGGAGTAAATCCGGGAGTGATTGAATCGGTGATATTAGGGGCAGATAGAGTGATATCCCATGGGTCCTTCTCAAAGTTCCAATACGCTGGCGGGGCACAGGCCACGGGTTAGTGGTTGCACTAGCCACACCCGATGACCCCTGTTGATACACTACCTGATAATACTTAACGTCATTGAGGAGAGACCTCTCCATCTCTATCAATATTGGAATCACTGTCCGATTTTGTCTGGCCATAACACTGGTCAAGGTTACGCTATTGGTATCGTTTTAAATCTGGAAGACCAGTCCTCCGTCAACTCGAGCTCGGGTGAGCAAACTAAAATTTACTCGGGCCTTCTGATCAGCCCATACAAAATCTTGTATTACTTGATTGATTTCTTTAAAGGCTTTCAAAGGGACTGGTGTCGGTACATTTTGGAAAAGGTATAACGCTCTGGGGAGGGTTATCATCCTTATAAGCTCAATTCGTCGCGTGAGACCCAAAGGGATTATCGACCATCTACGGAGATCTTGTTTTAGTTGTGCAATGAATGGCAAGTAGTTGTATTTGTAATATTCAGTCTGTCTTCGGGGTATATAAATGCCTAAGTATTTTAGCTTTGTCAGGTCCCACCTACCGGAGAGAGTCCACCATCTTCTGAGTGGGTGTACAATTAAATGGGAGTATTTCAGTCTTAGTGAGATTTAGTTTATACCCTGACATTGTCCCGTAGGAGTCCAGGACTCGGCGCACTTCTACAATGGATTGTTCTGGATTTTGGAGATATAATAATATATCATCTGCATACAAGGCAATCCGGTGTTCCGTTCCTCCAAAGTTGACTCCCTGTAATTGGGGAGAGTCTCGGATGTGTTGAGCTAGGGGTTCTATTACTGTTGCAAACAATAATGGGGATAATGGACATCCTTGCCGGTGCCTTCAAGTTGGAAGTAACTCGGTGGTGACCACCAACCCTAACACAGGCCGAGGGGGCGTATATGTTTTGTAGGGTTTGGATAAAGCCTGGGGAAAGCCAAATTTATTCAGGGTGGGCGTATAAAAAGGGCCAGGACACCCTATAAAGCCTTTTCCATCTAAACTGATCATCACTGCTGGCGTGTTCACTTGGCTCATATGGTTTACCAGGTGAAGGGTTAGTCTAATATTGTCGGTGGTGGTACGAGGTCCTGACAAAGCCTGTTTGGTCTCTATGTATCAAAGAGGGTAGGATTTGGTCAACACGCTTAGCTAGTATGGTCATGAACAATTTGTAATCTTGGTTTAATACGGAAATCGGTCGGTATGAAGTGCATTCTTGTGGGTTCTTTCCTGGCTTGGGAATCACAGAGATAGTAGCATAGGACCAGGATTCCGGAGGTGAGTCTCCTTCCAGCAGTGAGTTAAATACATTAAGAAGGGAGGGGAGGATCTGGGATTTTGTCTGCTTATAAAACTCAGCTCCATAGCCGTCGGGCCCCGGCGCCTTTTGGGATTTGGAGCTAACTATAGCTTGTGTTATCTCCGTAGCCGTGATATGTCTGACAAGGGAGTCCCTGTTTTCCTCTGAAAGAGTTGGTAACACACAATTCTCAAGGTACTCGGTTAATTTATCCAAAGGTGGACTTGATTCGGGAGTATATAAGTTTCTATAGTATGCCTGGAAAGTTTCAGCTGTCATGTGTTTTAAAGAGTGGTTGGCCTTTCTCAGGGTGTCGTATGGAGCTTATTGTTGATCCCTTCTTCTGCCTGCAGGCTTGGTATGCTAGCAGTCGGGTGGCTCGAGGCCCTACCTCATAAAATCTTTGTTTCAGGAATGCTAAAGCAATTTCAGTCTGCTGTAGGCGAGCTTGTCTAACATTTGTTTGGTATATTGTATTTGGGAAGGAGAGAATCATCACCCTGCTGATGTGCCTGCTGTAAGAAGTGAAGAGTGTCTCGAGTGGCCCTCTGCTCATCTCTTTGTCTCTTTTTCTGTGCAGCAAACTTAATTATATGTCCTCTCAGGACTGCTTTAGTGTGTCCCCAAGCGGACCGATGGGGGAGGTATCAGAGGCTGGATTATCAGTCATGATCTCCGAAATCTTGTCTGATATTAGTTTCTGGAATTCTTTAGACCGCCAATGGTATGGGTTTAGTCTCCATTGAGTGGTTCAAGGCTGTAGGCCAAGTTCCCAATAAGTAATCACAGGGGCGTGATCCGAAATAGAAATATCTCCCAGCTGTACCCCACTAACACTGTGTAGTTTTTCGATTTGCGTGTATGCATAATCAATCCGAGAGTATGTGTTGTGCACCCGAGAGTAGTAGGAATAGTTTCTAGACCGTGGGTGAAACTTCCGCCATATGTCACACCACCCAATTTCGAAGGTGAAATTATTGAAAAACTTTTGGGTTGCGGTTAATTTCTGCGGCTTCGCTTTAGAGGAATCTAGGCTTGGATCGGCTGTTAAGTTAAAGTCTCCAGCCAGTAATAGGGTGCCTCTGGTGAATTGTATAATCCTGTCCAGCAGTGGTCTTAATTGTGAAACTGTGGTGCCAGGAGGGAGGTACATATTAGCCAAGGTGACTTCTTCATTATTAAGCTTTCCCCTAGTTAATACCATTCGCCCCTCCGGATCAGACCAATTAAGTTCCGGATGGTATGGTATATCTTGATGATATAATTGTGGCCACCCTCTGCTCCGCCCCCTTATAGGATGCATAGAAGTTTGCCCTTACTAAGTTTAGCCAGTTTTGCATGTTCTGTTGGGCTCATATGGGTTTCCTGAAGATAGACAACATCAGCCTTATTTCTCCGAAGGTAGGCCAGAGTCCTAGATCTTTTGATGGGTGAGGCCAGGCCATTTATGTTTAGTGAGAGTAGTTTTAATTTTGGGGAGTGTATCATGACCAGTAGGTGGGATTCTGGTGTACTGGGCTCCCCGTCCTCCCCTGGGAACTTCCGGAGGGTTGTGCTTTTTCCTGTATAAGCCAGAAGCAGTTCAGTGACCTGTTTATATAACAACTAACAACAATCACAACAATACATTTCAGACCTACATTAAACATTCTATTAATTTGACTAATACGAAAATACATGACCAACGTGGTCAATAAAGAAAACATTGGTACTTCCATTGATCTGGACAGACCCAGATCTACGATAGGGTCCAAATACCCTATCAGTTCAGTCCTTTTCAATTAAAGGACCTTAGGTACTAAAGTACCTGTAGGAAAAGGTTAATGGAGTTTGGTGACTGCAAGCCGCAAGGCGGTGCTTCCTCTGATATCCCTAATACAGAGGAGATATACTCTTATGGAGAGGAGTCTGGGTCCACAAGTGACCAGTGAGGGTATAATCAGCTTCTATGGAGTGCCAGCCAGCATGCAAAATTCTGGTGTGGTTACCCGAAGGAGGCTTTCATACCAACGGGGTATAATTTCTTCCCACGCCACTCATCAAAGGCAGTGATCGGATAGGTTGTATCTAAAGATTATATCGGGTATACATCCGACCACAGAACCCTCCGTCGGGTTCATAAACAGCCATGATGAGTTAGGGGGAGTCGAAAGCCTCGATGTGGAACGCTTGACTTGGGTGATTCAGCTCCCAGACCAGGTTTATCAGGGCAAGGAGGTAAGTAAGGAGGGGAAAAAAAAAAAAAACACCCTTACACACCCCCATCACCTGTCCATACACCGGCATCCCCCTACTCCCAACCCCGCCTCCCGCCCAATTCGCCCTCTTTTCTCTAGGTACCAAACACATCTATTTCCCAGAAGGCCTCATACCCCTGCAGGACCACAGCCTGTTCTTTAATAGGTTTCCTTTAATTCAAAGGGTTGCTATGTCCCCCCCACCTTTCCTCAGATTTACTTTCTTGCTTTCCCTGACCAGACGCAAACCCCGATATTCGAGCCAACCCCCAGGTGCCGTCTTAGCAGTCCAAGCGATCCCGTCTCCGCCCCCCCCCGAAGGGGTAAAGCAGGGACAAGAGGTGGAAGGGTCACTCAGCAGGCTGCCCTTCTCCCTCCGATTTGGCGGCCCAGACAAACCCAGACGGTCTCCCTAGTCCCCTCCCCAACCCTCCTGATCGCAGGCCGCAATCTCCTTCTCAGCACAACGAGCCGAGCCAATCCCCCCCAGTCCCAACGGGCCAGGGTGAACCCTCGGTCCAGACCAGACCGAGACCCCCAACCCCCAGCCTTTGAACGCGCACCTTACCTCCTGGTTCATCACCTTACACAATTGGCCCGAGCAAATCGAGTTACGCTAGGCCTACGACGGCCTCTTCAGCAGTCAAACAGGCTCAGATATTATTCCAGCCATCTCAACCTCCCAATTTCCCAACATTTTCCCGAGGAGGAACAAGAAAGAAGGAAGGAAAGGGAGGAGGGGAAAGCCTCGCTCGGCTCAAGCGGCCGAAGCCACGCGAAGATCAAACTTGTTTCAAAGGAGAGCAAGCTGCCCCCTCTGCACCGCCTCCAGGCCTATTCCGTCCCCTCGCCCCGAGCGAGCCTACGAGGGTCCGACGCGGATGATAAGAAAGCCTGCGTCAAGCCCAGGGCCCCAGTCATACAGAAGCAGTTGAGAGGACCCATCCCTTCCATCCCAGGAGGGAGGTAAACACTCGGGGAGGACTCATCTACCGTAAGGAGGAGACAATCATCACTTGTCTGATCATTATTCCCAAACAGTTCCACATTCCATCCCTATCCCAACATTAACCCACTGCTAAGCCCCCTGTCCCCCCCCCACGCTATATAGCAGCCTCTCAATAGTTCATTAAAAATTAAGTCAGTTCAAGGGAACTCAGGGTGACAGAGGTCCCACAGAGTATACTTGCTGTTCGTGGTGCCTATGACACAGTGTTCAGATTTTCAGGTTTCGGGATCCTGTACGACCATTCTGGGACTGGGTTGCTTGGAGGAGTCAGCTTCAGGGAGGAGATTATGCTCTGCAGGGCCTCGGCACTCTGTTTACGTCTGCTCTCTCGTTGACTGGAGGACCAGGCCTTCTGGGCTAGTTTTGTTGCTAGCGGGGTTGCTTCCTTAGGTTGCTGCTGCTGCATTATAATTTTCCTGGAGCTGAGTTCCTTAGTTGCCGCCGCCGCCGATTCAAAAACCGTTGGGCCTTCAGCGAAGTAAACTACCAGCTTCGTCGGGTACAGGGACCTGAACTTAATCCCTGTGCTTCTAAGAGCCTTCATCACTGGAAAATACAGTCTTCGCCGGGCCATAACCTCTGGGGCAAAATCGTTTTCAAAGTAAAGTCGGTGCGATTTGTACATTACTTTGCCTTGCTTCCAGGCTGTGTGAAGAACTACCTCTTTTTCCTGGTGTCTGAGAAACTTAAGAAGGATCGCTCTGGGACGTGCGCTGCTGGTGGCCTAGGGCCTAGCGTGTGGTGTACTCGTTCCATTTCTAGTGTGATGCTTTCTGGTAAAGGAAGGACTTCTCTCAACAGGCTCTGCATATGTGAAATAAAATCGGCGCCTTCATCCCTTCCGGCAGCCCGAAACCCGAATATTGTTGCGTCGACTTCTACATTCTGCATCTTCTGCCCGCTCCTGGAGGGTCTGAATGTGGGTGTGTAGTTGGGCTATGGCCCTTTCGACGTTGTCTACACGTTTGTCGGTGGCGGTGAGTTGTTCCTCTGCTCCGTCCTGCCGTTTTTCAAGTTTATTGAGATCTGTTCTGATGGCTGAAACTGTTGATCGCATTTCTTTGCGAAACTCTCGGATCTCTGCAAGCATCAGCGTCATTTGTTTTTGTAGGATATCATGCGGGATATGATCAGCCCGGCTTGTGCTTTGGCGGGAGGCCGATGAATTCAGCGAGTCTTCACTATCCGACTCCTCGAGTCTTGATCTGTCTCCATCTGGTAGAGCCGCTGTATCTGATTTATCTGCCCCTCGCTTCTTGGGCATTTTCGGTGTGTGTATTGGCAGGATTCTCTTATTTTAAGCGCTATTGCCCAGTTTAAAATTCTTTATTTTGAGCGGATTACAGGGGAGCCTCGCGTCTGAGCTGTTTACTCGCTCATGACGTCACCGGAAGTCCAGCAGTGCTGTTCTTAATAGCCAAAGAGGCAGTGTAGTCAAGTGGTTAGAACACTGGTTTGGGAACCATGGGATCGCAGGTTCAAACCCTGCTAGTCACAGCCAGATACTCACTGTGTGATCTTGGGCAAGTCTTTTCACCTCCTAGTTCACTAGTTTGCTCAGCTGCAAAAATAGACAGAAGCAAGACTCCGCTGAAAACGAGATGTTGCATCTCAGTTGGGCTAGCTTGGGTAAAAATAATTGTAGACAAGCAAACAAAACGAAGTGGTACTTTAACTCTTGTTAATCAGTTACGCAGAGAATTGTGGATGGCCAGTCATGCGCAACATAGAGGACTGTGTATAAGCAATCATACACAACAACACTGTTTTTTGATTGAAGACGTTTCCATAGCAGCAAGAGACCTTGAGAGCACAGCTTGAGTGAGAGGTCTGGTTGCCGCGGAAACATCGAGATCAAAACAGTTATTTATTTATTTATTCATTCAATTTTGATAACCAGGTAAACCCACTGAGCCCCGAAGGTCCTTTTTTCCGGGGCGACCCGGAATTAGGTACATAGAAGAGCATTTCATGCACAGAGAAAGTACATAGCAAGCAGTGGTAATTGACTATTATAGGTTACACAGTAGAGTATTTCATACATAGTGTTAGCGCACAGTAGGTAGATTATTTGACCATTACAGGTTACAATCTGGTCAGCGCAGTGTTGAGGGTCAAAATAGCATTGTTTTGTGTACAATTGCTCATACACAATCTTTTATAGTGTATTGGCAATCATCAGTCACCTCCGGAGTAAAAAAAAAAAAAAAAATTCCAACAAGGGCAATAGTGTAGTTATCGGGTAAAACTGCCTTATTTTACTGCCGTCTGTTGCGGTTCTCCACAGAATTGCTCGCTTCTTTGACCAGCTCTTACTGCCACGGCCCTTTCATTGCGCATGCGCGATGACATTCAATCTTGTTGTGCTGCACTACTGACGAACTCAGTGCAGCGCAACAAGATCATGATGCACTCAGTGCAGCAACACTGTTCTAAGCATGGGTTTCCATGCAGAACAGCATTCTACCATACATTGTAAGCCTGTTTTGCCACCAAGGAGCTCTAATTACATCACTGACAGCAAGCATGAAGCTCGATGTGTGATGTAATCAGAACACTGAGGTAGCAGTGCAGGTTTGTAAATAGTTGACCATTCAGTATATTTTGTCTTCAAAAAACGCATCCCCCCACACCACCACCACGTACACTAAAGATGCTTGTCTGTTGTGGAAGTTTTAAAACTTATAAACCCATCCTATATCATCTGCTGATACCCTGCCCAATGCCAGAAATTGTTTTTTTTTTTTTGTAAAATCATTTCAAAAAAATCCTTTTTTTAAATAAATAAATACCTGGGCAACAAGAGTATGATCCGTGCTGTAAGCTCTTCCATGTCAGTCAGCACTGATTTATATGAAAGCAATTACAGCATGGCTTGGGCTTTCGCTTGTTGTGGAGTTCTTTGTTTATTTTGTTAAATAAGATTTGTTTGAAAAGATTTTGAAAGAAAAATACTATCGGGGCTATGGGGTTTGGGGTGTTAGCAGCTGGGTATAGGATGGGTTTATTCATTTGAAATTTATTTATTTACGAGTTTTACCAGGAAGGCATACTGAGCAACAATGCTCGATTCCAGATGCGACCTGGGGGCCAGGACCCAATACAAAACAAAACACAGTGTTTAAAACCCAACAGTTTTTGTGTTTTGGGGTGGGAGTAGTGAGTGTGCATGAGGAAACCATCATTTAGAAGCACACAACGATGTAAATTAGTTTTCATTCAGTTTTGTTTTTAGTTATTTATTCTTCCTTGGTCTGTAGTCACATGGGCCCGTTCTTCAGGCACAGCTGAGTAATTAAAATGCTGTTGTATCACAGATGGGTACAACAGCATTCTGTGACCATAAAACTGTGGTACAGCAGCTTTTTAGTTAGGATGGAAATCCATGCGGAACAAATCCCAACCATACACAGTGCTATACCGTTGGTTTGGCATATACAGTATGAAAAGTTGTAGCACTGACTGATTAACAAGAAATAACCCTGAGTAGACGATGGCTCCCGTGGCAGGATAAGGTAAAACAGAGCAGACTGGATGGACTGATGGTCTTTTTCCGGAGACATTTTCTATTCTTTTTCTTTTGTTTTCATGCACAGTGATGTTATGGAACTTGCTGTGTTGCTCCGAACTGCTTACCTTCAGAAGCAGAAGTCACCTAACAAACTAACATTCTAGTAGACCCTGAATTCGTAACCTTTTGTCTGCAAAGAGCTGTAATGTTCAGGGCTGCTCATTGGCCATTAGTTCTCACACTTTGTGATAGTGAGCCTCCCCCAAGCCATGAAAAAGATTTTGAGCCTCCCTCAAATTTGGAAACAATCTTGGCCCTCCCCACAGGAAAAAAATAAATCCTACTTTGCACAGTACACCAGTAATAAAATGAAACTAATAAAGTTAGCTGAGTATATTCTCTTTTTATTCAACTTATTGCTCTCTACCCCTGACCCGGCACCCCAGGTTATACTTGTCACTCCACTTTTCTGACTCTTGGGCCCTTGTTATTCGCTTCCTCACTGTCTGGGAACAACTAACCTAGCAACTTCATCTCTCCCCTCTTACCCTGCAGTTAGGTAACTTCCTGTACCCTTACCTCAAGTCACACCTGAAAACATGCATCGGATCACTGTGCCTTTCCCAGTCACTAATTTACATATAAATACCTACTATAGAAACGAGCCTCGACTCGGCATGCATCCCCAGGTATTAATTTACATATAAATACATACCTATAAACAAGCATTGGCTCAGTTGAGACTTCCTGGTCACACGTGTGCACAAGTAAAGAATCTCACCTGCAATTATCCATATTAAATTTGTTTTATCCTTTCACACAAAACAGCCAAAACTTAAAATTTAAATGCTGTACATTCTCAGACTTGACTGGGCCTCCCCTGGAACAAGCTGGGGCCTCCCTTGGGAGGCTGGCCTCACCATGTGAGAACCACTGGCCTAGCAGAAACACAGTTCCTGTGGCAGCAGTGGTGGTGGTGTTTGAGGCTAAACTCTGTAGGCAGGCAGCGCCATCATGTGGTGGAAGCGGGACAAAAATAACTGGGAGAAAAACCCTGGGGCCACCTGAATGATGGCAGATGTACACCCCAGGCCCCATGTTGCGGATACTGCTGCTGCCACCGAAGATAGCGGCAGGCTAATAGTTGATGGGGGTTGGATGGTGGCCCTAGGGTCTGAAGCAGGGTAACTGACACAAAGTGGGTGGAAAAAAGAGCTGTAATAATACAAGGCATTAATTGTTTTTTTTTTTTTAAGCTTTCTTTTTTCACTGGGACCTAGGGCATCTCTCCAGGGTGCCACTCGGCTGCTGCCTCACTTCCTGCCTGGAACCTTCTCTACTGGGCTCCAACTGGGCTGTCTCTACATGGTCCCATAGCTTGACCAGCCCCATGGCTCACCTTGGAGGAGGGCCCGCCCATCCATGGCAGCCTGTCAGTAATTAGAGGGACAGTTGTGGGAACCAGTAGAGCTGGAACTCCAGGGAGGCAGGTCCGATGTCGGGATGTGGCAGGCCTCCGGGCCCCCTTCACCTCCACTAGGCCACCAGGGTTTTTCTTCGTAATATTTCCCCCTTGGATCGTGGAAGTGCAATACCGGCAGCGCACCTTCGTGCTTAGCCCCCAGTGTAGTGTCAAGCCCCGCTACCTGTAAGGCCCTGGTCTCCACCAGGAGTACATGGAGGCGGGGCATACCAGGGAGAACAGTCCTCCGGCGCTCGATTCCCTCCCTCCCTCCCTTCTGCCGACCCTGACGACCCGAAGTTCATTCCCGAACTCGGGTTGTCAGTATGGTGCGAGGTGTGGCGTCTAGCACCTCAACCCACAGCACCAGCAGGCTGGCTCAGTTTTTGAAACTTTATTAGCACTGTCTGCTAATTGACAACATTTTATTTAGCAACCAGGCAGGTTTGAGGAGCAGTTTAGTAGGGTGTGCCCCTCCTTTATTCTTTGCTTCCAACTCTCCTAGGTTTTTCCCCAAAATCTAACTTCAGTTTTATCCTCTCCTTTTTCTGGTGGGTGAGGAATGCAGTGACTTTCCCTCTAATCACTGGCTTCATTGCATTCCAAATGACGGTGGGCTTGACTGATTGCTCAGTATTCAGGCGAAAGTATTTGTCTAGAGCCTCCTGTATTATGTCTCTGAAGACCTGGTTTGTCAGAGTATTGCCACTTCCATACATCTTGCATTCCTGCTTCTGTTATCAAGCCCCCCAGGGTTTTTGCCGCCTGTGTTTTGCGGGGTGGCCCTGGCGGTGTCCTCTTGGTGTCTGCCACTGGGCCTGTTATACAGTTGAACTCTTCCCCCAGTATACAGATCTCGTGTGCTTTCCCTGCTGTGATCTGAAAGATTTCCTCAAAGAAATTATGACTCGTTTGGTTGAGTGCATATATAATTAAGATAAACACTGGTGTGTCTTGATATAACCCATTTAGTGTAGTACCCATCTACCAAGGAGTGCTGTTCTGCTATAAACATTGAATTTCTCCATAGTAGAATAGCCACCCATTTATCTTACTGCAGGGGTGGGATGAGGCGTATACTACCCTTATCCACTGTCTGCATAACTTCTTGTGTTCCTCTAAAGATAAATGTGATTCTTGAATTAATGCTGTTTCTATTTCTAATCTTTTTAAGTATGTTAGAATCTGGGCTCTCATCACTGGGTTGTTTAAGCCCTTGGCACTGTAGGTGGTATGTTTTATATTATACAATGGCAAAGAAATTTCCTGTCCTCTGATTGGCCAGTATGTGCCTGGAACAGTGATGTTATTACACAATAACATCACTGTATGAAGTTCAGGCACATACATGACCGTATGACAGGCTGTGAAATCATGCTTCGCCTCAGGATGTTACTGCCTGTCTGAGCCGCACTCTAAATGACTGCAGCCCCCCCCAACCCCCCAACCACGAGGATGTACCTTTAAAACATAAAACCTCCCACTTACCAAATCACACACTGTCCCCAAAACCTGTTTTTTGTTTGTTTCTTTGTTTTATCAGTGTAGACGAGACTGGCTACAGCTGTGTAAAACTCACAGTTTTTTTTTTTTTAACTCTTTTTCCTCCTGTCATGGCATGGGGAAACACTGTCAGGCATCCTCTCCTCGTGCCTGCCCACCTGAGGTCCTCTACGGTCTTGTGCTCTCCCCCCTTCCACTGCCAGCGCCCCTGGTTTAACCCTCCCAGGGAGGGTAGCCTGACTCCTTACTTGGGCTCCTTACAAGGCAGACTCTGGCAAGTGGGCGGGGCCCGGGTGGAGAAGCGATGAGGCCCGGCCGAGTCGGACCCGGCGCTGGGCATGTAGGATAGGTGCCGTTGCCTATCCCTCGAGCTGGGTATTTCCTTTTTCTGCCTCCCCCTTGCATGCACACTTCCCGATGCTTGGTGCACAGCAACCCTGCCAGCATCAGGAACCGCTGTAACGTGCCGCCTGTGCTTCTGCAGTGCCCCCGATCTCCACCAGGGGCCGCCGGAGCACCGGGTATCCCAGTGCCCTCCCCTGCTGACGCCCGAGCTTGCTCCCGAACTTGGGTCGCCAGCGTGGCGCGAGGTGTGGCATCCAGCACCTCAGCTCTCAGCGCCACTGGGCTGGCTGTAAAACTGCAAGTTGTACCTGCAACTGCCGCTCTGTGCAGCTCGGTTGTTGACATTTCTCACACACTTCAGGGACACTCGCACTTGGCTGCCCATTCACCAAACAACATTTTGAACTTTAAAAAAATATTAAATTAAAATAAAGTAACACTAACAGAGATGGCTGTCCCTTCTCCCAGTCGCCACCGAGAACATATCAGCATGTGGCACTGAAGTTGCCAAAAGGCTTCACAGCCTGAGCAAGAAACTGACCCAATTTAAAACGGGGAAAAATAAATAAATAAATGACAAAAACTCTTCCCTTCAAACACCGTCCAGGGGTATGTGGAAGCCAACAGCCAAGAAGGGCAGAGGGGAGACTAATAAGATGCAGCACAACAGAAAGCTTCGGGATGCAGGAGGCAAGATAAGTCTGGCAACAGCTCCACCTTGTGGTGGAAAAAATATTCCTGACTACCTACACCCACAAAAATCAAAGAAAAAATGGATAAAAAGTCTCTTTTCTTTCTTTTTTTAATAAATTAACAAATGAGCCATTGTATAATAGCAGTAAGGCACTCCAGGAATGTGTGTTTTTGTGTAATAATGTCACATCTCGGGTGTTGAATGCACTCGGCCTGCAGCCTGGTGCGTCAGCCACCCAAGGTGTGACATTATTACACAATAACACACATCCTGCCATGCCTTATTGCTTAATTAGCCATCAGGAGCCCAGCTTGCAGCTACCAGTCATTTCGATCTGGCAAACCTCATGATTTAAGCAGTGGTTATCTTGCCCCACCGTCTGTCTAATTCTGTGATTGTGTTCTGCATCCTTTCTGTATCGATGTATAAGACTTATTGCATTTAGGGTCTCATTTCTTATACCTCACTGCCCCTTCTTTACCTGTACTGGCTGAGTCAGTGTTTAGAACTGAAATGTCATGCCTTTGTCGTGAGCCAGCCTCACGACGAGACCTCAGGATGCATCCATCCATCCATTCTCACCCTTTCCTTCGCCCAGCATCTTCGAGAGAGTTCAGGACTTCTGCATCTGTAGGATTGCAGTACCCAAATACTGCTGGCTGTCTCAGGTGCCAGTTGAAAGCCCTCCCCCACCCCACCTGCTCCTGTTACCCATCCTCCTGACACCTCCTCTGTTTGGAGCCCCTACCATCCATGTTCAGACCTCCATCCGGATCTTTTCTACCCATCTACTGGTTTTATTTCCTCACTACCTGTGCGCTTTCTTGCACCGCTAGGACAAGCATACACCCACCTTACTCATTTCTTGTCTGTTACAGTATTATAGTGTATGATGGAACACTATTAGCGTTAAAAATCCATCACTTTCGAAATGTTGTTGTGCTGAAGTAGCTACGTCATCGTGGCTGTTATGCTGCACTAGCTACATAGCTACTACAGCATAACAACATCGAACATGCTAGCGCATGCCGTGTTATAAGACCAGGAAGCGGCCACGGCAGTGAAAACAACAGTGAAGTGAGCGGCAGAGTGGAGGGAAAAAACAAAGTAAGTCGCCCAAATAGTCGCGTTTCGTAGCAGTTGGCATCCTACACTATAAAAAACAATGGCTACCCAGCTAACACTAACTAGCTAGGTTAGTTCATCTTGAGGTTGCCCATGGTGACTGAACCTCTTGAGCTACGCGCTCGAGGTTCAAATGGTCACCATGGCAACCTCTCGAACTAACCAGCTTGTTACCGATAGCTGGGTATCCATTATTCTCTGTTTCTTCGCATACTGTGTCTTGATGCTGTCTTTATTTGCAGATGTTCCATACTGTACTGTGACCGCACTTTATTTTTGTACCAGATTTTTGTACAAATTATATGTTTTTATATTGTACTTGTTCCCTTCCCCTGGGTTGCACCTGGAAATGAGCCTGTGCTCAGTGTGCCATTTCTGGTTACCAATGTTCAAATAAATAATAAAAAAAATATAACAATAAGAAAGTTTGAATAAAAAGCCAACAAACTTTTTTAACTGGGTCAGGCATGTGTTCTGTGTCATTCACTTTCAACCATAAAATGACACCTGTATTCCTTTCTGGCAGGAACATGTGCTCCAGAACCCCAGGTGCTTGTCAGGTGTGGGACTTTCACAACTCTGGAGGGAAACGTTCTTTCATGGAAAGGTGTTCTTAGATGCTGATTGCATCTAAAGCTGTGTGGCAACTGTCGCTCCATCATGGGAGGGACGAAGAGGCTGTCCCCCTAGTAAAACCCTCTTTGCACTCAGTACTTAGCATATTCCACTCTCCTCCCGGCAACTTACTTGAGCTTGTGAGATGGACTGTGGAGTTTTGATAGGGAGATCTAAGCAGAGAGCCAGTTTCAGCATCTCTCGTATCAGATTTATACAATGTTTCAAACATTTCCCTTCATTTCTATAAAGTTATACTGTATATATTTTAGCTTAGTTAGAGTCTGTGCGGTAATTTCAGTTTCTTGCTACATGGTGGTGGTGGCGGGGGGCTGGTGGTGTATATCACGGTTTCTAGAGTATGGATAGCACTGAGGGTGCAGGCATCACTCTCGTATAGAGGCTTCTCAGCCAGTATGTTTTTTTGGGGGGGAGGGGGCTTCTTCTTCTGCTTTGCTGACTTCATAAGACCGTCCCTCTCTATGATCTTGAGCTTTTCTCTTTATCTGCTCACGGTCCACTTGCTCTGGGGTGGGCTGGGGGCTTTCTCAAACCCCTGCCTCAGTTAAGGGTGACCTCCGAATCTGCATGGGTGGTCTGTGATGCAGACAGGCTTTCCCTTGCGCACCTTCCTGCACAGGGTCAGGCTGACTCTCAGCACTCCCTTCCTAGTTTAGGCCACGCATCTGTGTTTTCACAACTAAGGCTGCCCATGCTAGTAATAGAACTTAGTGTGGTCCTCTCCCCCCACCCCCATCCTCACTTGTGAATCCTATGACTCCCCTGCCACCCGCCTGCTGCAGCGAATTATGGCAGTCATTATCAGATCCCTCCTGATTGCCTCCTACAGCTCCTCCATGAATAATCACATTTGGTTAGGGCTTTGTCTTTTTCCTCTCTCTACTTTTTGTTTATCACTGTGGTGGTGTTCCCTGTAGAAGGTGAAGCAGATTTTGTGATGGGGGAGTTACTTCACTGGCATGTTAACTAAAGTACATGATGTGGGCTCTATGCCTACAGACTTGATGCAGTTTAAAATTGGCTCTGGAAGTGTTGCATTACAGCATTGTGAAGATCATGCTTTGGCCAGAGGGAATTTGACCATGTTCTCCTTGTGGTTCCTGCCTGTGGGAGCAAGGACAGAGCGCATGTTAGATAATTCTGCCCGTCACTGTTTCCTTGGGGGACAGCACATGGTGCAGTTTTGCACTGCAATTTCTGTTTTTCATTATATGCTTTTGTTATTTTGCCATGCAGTTTGGCGCCAAAGAAAAACACAGACACTGTGCTGCACCAGCCCTATCCCCCAACCCTGCTCGCTCTCTCTCTCCCTGTCTCACCTCCATCCGCGTCTTGTCTGATCAGGCCTCGAAAGTTTTGCTAGTTAGCCTGCCTTTACGTTTCCCCCAATCCCATTATTACCCACTGTGGCATTAGGAACTAGGGTGTTGTAATGCAGAGTCTCTCGAATGATGTTCTCATCTGAATGACTGCGGCAGGGACTTGATTTTAGTGAGCAAGTCCAAGCTGTGCTGCTTCCTTGTGGCTGTTGGCCCAACTTTGCTGCACACTGCACGTTGGAGGAATTGTTTATCGTGGCCAGCTGATGGATTCTCTCTTCTACTGGGCACCTCTGTGCCTCTTTCTTGCAACTCTTGATCTGCAGCTTCAGGAGTAGAGAAGATCTGGGTGCCGTCCGAGAAGAGACTGTTAAGCTTGGCCAGGTACGGAATCTGAAATTGGATTTTTCACATTTTCAGAGCTTTCTGAACTGTGGGAAAAAGCTTTCCTTTTGGCCAGAATTGCTGAGGAATAATCATTCTCAAAAAAATTCTCTGTTGTCTTTGAACAGTACTTCTCCATTTTTCCAAGCCTGGGTGAGCACCTCCGCTTTAGTTGGGAAATTTAGGAATTTTAAAGTGATGGATCATGATCTGGCATCCGACACTGATGGTTTTGGTGCCATTGCTTGGTGAGCTCTCCCAGTTGTTCACTTGAGAGTAGGGTCAGTATTCAGCGTGGTTAGAAGGAAGTTTATGAAAACAGGTGGTTTCTCGAAGTGGTGGATCAGGGTCTGCCACTGGAATGCAAGCAGTACTCTCCTTGCCGGGCCCGCGCCCCATGGGAGGGCTTAGTTTCCGCAGACGTGCTGTTAGCTCTCAGAACCGACATAGCCCAGCTCCTCTGCAAGGAGGTCGTGATTCCTGTTGTGGATCCTACGGAACACCCAGGGTTCATCTGCAGGTACTTCCTGGTGCCAAAGCGGATAGGGGGCTGCCGCCCCATTCTAGATCTGCACTACCCGAACAAATTTCTGAGGTCACGCACCTTCAGAATGGTAACTCTGTCTCAGATCATACCATCTCTAGAGCGAAACATATGGTTTCAGGACGCATTCTTCCACATCCCGATCTATCCATTTCATTGAAGGTTCCTCCACTTCTGAGCAGAGGGAACCCTCTGCAAGTTCCAGGCCATGCCATTCTGCCTGACCTCAGCCCTCAGGATCTTCATCAAGTGCATTGCAATGGTGGCAGCTTACCTGAGGTGCCAAGGGGTCTGGGTTTACCCCTACCTGGACAATTGGCTGATCGCAGGTCTCTCCAGGCAGGAGGTGTAGAGGTCCAGGAGACCTGGCCCTCCAGATCTGCATCTCCCTTGGCCTCCTGGTCAATGAGGCCAAGTCGGAACTTGTGCCTTCGCCGGTGATCAACTTCATCGGCGGGAGCTCGACTCTTGCAGAGCCAGAGCCGGGTCCCAGTGGACAGAGGCGGGCTCCCTCCTCCCTGTGCCCGATCATTTCAGGTTGGGCAATTGCAACCTGCCTGGGGACTCCTGCACTTGCAGGGGCTACGTAATTTAGCCTGCACCAGTGTGATCGATGGGCCTGCTGGAGAATGTGCTCCCTGCAGTGAGAGCTGGCCAGCCAGTGGTCTCAGCACAAGGGTCACTTCGACTGGCTGGTCACTGTGACCCAACGGATGTGGGACGCCATCCCGTGGTGGTTAGTCCCAGTGTCTCTGCAGGAAAGGATCCCATTTGTCTGCCCAGAGCCGATGAACATCCCTTACGACTGATGCCTCTCTCCTGGGCTGGGGTGCCCATCTGAAGGAATACAGAGTCCATGGGCTCTGGACCCCCGAGGAATCCCGATGCCATGTCAACCTGCTGGAGCTCTGTGCAGTTTGGCTAGTGTTGACTGCATTCGCTCCACACATCTGGGGTCAGGTGATCCAGGTCCAGATGGACAACACCATGACCATGTACTACCTCGACAATCAGGGCGGGACGCACTCCCTGCCTCTATGCAGATAAGTTATCCGCGTTTGGACCCTCGTCTGCAGCCTGGAGGCAGATCTCTTAGCCATCCATGTGGCAGGGGCCTCTAATCAGCTGGCAGATGCTCTCAGCCAGGTGGGCGAGGCATCTCACGAATGGTCTCTCCACCCAGAGGTAGTGCACAGCCTGTTCTCCCAGTGTGTCACCCCACAGGTGGACCTGTTCACCTCCAGGGAAAAGGCAAAGCTGAGGCTGTATTCTTCTTGCCCCCCTCAGCAGGGAACGCTGCAGGGGGATGCCTTCTCAAAGCCCTGGACCCCAGGCCTCTTCTGTGCCTTCCCTTTGATTCACTTGATCCACAAGGTGCTCCTCATGGCCAGGAGGGACAAGGCACAAGTGATCCTGTTGACTTCTGACTGGCCACACCAGTTCTGGTACCCCACTCTCCTCAGCCTCAGCAGCAGGCTCCTGAGGCATCTTCCCCTACGTCCAGACCTGCTTTCCATCAATCAGGGGAAAGTACTTCACCTGGACTTTCAATCCCTGTCCCTGACAGCCTGGTTCCTGAGCAGCTAGAGTTCCAGGCTTTGGGTCTCTCCGAAGCTGCCTTCACCGTTGTGGAGGCATCTCGGAAGGAGTCGACCAGGAAGTGCTATGCCTTCAGATGGAAGAGATTCTCCATTGGGTGTCAGGGCAAGGGGCTAGACCCTCTGTCCTGTCAAGTGGCTAGCATTCTTGATTATCTCTGGTCCCTCTCTTGTCAGGCCGTCTGTCAACGGCCCTTAAGGTGCATGTGGCAGCCATCTCTGCTTACTGAGCACAGGCCAGTCAGCAGTTGGTGGTGCAGGAGAAGGTGGTCTGGCACTTTTTCAAGGATCTTGACCACATTTCCCCTCCGGTGTGTGAATCACCACCACCATGGGACTTATTGCTGGTTTTGGCAAAGCTCATGGGCAAGCCATTCGAACCGATGCACAGTGTGAGATGTCTTACCTGTCATGGAAGACTGCCTTCTTGATGGCTGTCATGTCAGCCAGAAGGGTCAGTGAGCTCCAGGTGCTTTCGGTGGAGTCTCCTTACCTGGTCTTTCACAGGGACAAGGTTGTCCTGTGCCCCAACCTGAAGTTCCTCCCGAAGGTTGTGTTGAATTTCCACCTTAACCAGGTGATTAGTCTCTCCGTGTACTACACCAGTCACACCTCGGAGGCCGAGCACAGGCTCCATACTCTGGACCTGAGACAAGTGCTCGCTTACTATAAGGAGCACATAGCTGGAGGTCGGGGAGAGGTTCACCAGCTGTTGGTCACCTACGCTGAAGCAGCACCTGGCAGACCTGCAGCCAAGTGGATGACTGTCAGGTGGATAGTATCCTGCATTGATCTCTACTATAGGCTGGCGGGTAGGGAGCCTAATGGAGGGCTAAGGGCTCATTCCACCCACCATACCACTGCATTAGTGGCTGCTTTCAGGGACGTTCCTATCCAGGAAATCCGCAGGGCTGCTACCTAGAGGTCAGCACACACCTTCATTTCCCATTACAACATTGACCTAGAGTCACGTTGGGATGCTGGTTTTGGGGCCTCAGTTCTCCAATCGCTGGTCCCCAAGTAGGGTGTGTGTGCCTTGCCTCCCTCCTCCTGGAGAACTGCTAGGAGCCTATCAGACAGTGTGGATAGAACATCATATCCACATCCCTAGAAAAATAGGTTACTCACCTGTAGCAGTAGTTCTAGGAGTGGTATATGATGTTCATCCACACGGATCCACTCAACTGCCTCTGGATTTGACGTGCTCTGCTTCTAGCTGGCAAGACTTGGCGTCAAGGGGCAGAGCCAAGGGAGTTACACCTGGGTGAGTGGAAGGAGCCAGCTTGAAGACTTTCGAGTAAGCCTTAAAGGGAAATGACACTGCCAGATAGTGTGGATGAACATCATAGACCACTCCTAGAACTACTGTTATGGGTGAGTAACCATTTGTTTTTTTTTTTGTGCGGTGGATGTCTGGGCAACCTTGATTAGTAGTGTTAAATTGTTTATACCCCCAGAACTATATGTGGTAATAAGGGGACTTCGGACTTCTTATCTTAGTGAATTGTCGGTAGAGTTTCCATTCTTTATTTTAGTTTATTGTGATCTCGGATTAACACCTTTTGAGAACAAGCTCATTACATAGGTTCCACGTCAGAGTTAGACAAACAGTGTAAACATTAAGTGATTGCTGTTAAGCAGTAAGAATTAAATACGAAGTAAACTATACATACAATGTAAAACTTAGGCAAGTAAGATAACATGACAAGTTGGCGTTGTACAATGTATGTAAAAATACAATTGGAAGCAAGAGAGTGAGGTGTAGTAAAGGTAAACAGTTAGGTAAGACAGGCTAAGACATACATAATGGATAGGAACACTTACATAGGGGAGGGAGAATACATCAGCCAGAGGCTTGTCATAAGGGCAGGAGAGGGGATATATTTACAAGTTGTAGAAACAGGTCCAGGTGGCAGACAACTTAGGGATGAAAATTGGGGGGGGGGGATGTATTAGAGATTAGAGGAGTGGATAACTAGGGGAAAATTGCTTTGGAAGGCCAAGGAAATTAGGAACCAAGAGTAGAAAAACTGTGGGCCAACTAAAGGTTGCCCTGGGAGTAGAGTATACAGTACCAAGCACCTGTAAGAGTGAATGGATTAGTGAAAGCAGTCACTGCTGGAATTTGCAACAAGATGGTTCTTTAGCTTTTGGTTGAAGGGGCCTAACGTGGCTACGGAAGAAATGTCTGAGGGTAAGGAGTTAAGCCAGTATGGAGCTCGATGGGAGAAAGACCTCTATCCTTGGGAGGTACGACAGTGTGGGATTTTGAGAACCATACTACCGGTACTTCTGGTGCAGCGCTTATTATATCTGTGGGGTGAGCTTCTTAACCCAGGGGACACCAGGCCTAGACTTATATTTTTAGCCATCAGGCAGGTTTGACATTTGAGCCTTCCTTCAAATTGGAGCCAGTGTGTCTTAACATACAAGTCACACGAATATGTGAATCTTGCCAAACCGGTTGCAAGGTGGCAGGCTTTGTTTAGTGTCACTATAATCCTGAGGATTGCCGTGTCAGTTACGGAGCCATAGATTATTAGACTGTAGTCTATTAGCGAGACCGCCAAACTAAGGATAGCTAGAGTAAGAGCCTCCGTGGTCAGACTATTTTTATGCCTGTATAGAAGACCTATGCACCTATTAATTGCCTTAGCTGTATTGTCTATGTGGAAGACATAAGTCAGAGCACTGTCAACTGTTACCCCTAAGTATTTAAAGTGCAAGACTAGTTCCAAAGGTGTCCCAACCTTATTTGTGATGTGAAGAGGGTAAGTACTATGTCTATTGTGGGAGCTAGAGAACAACATTATTTTTGTTTTCTTATAGTTCAAGATGAGTCTTTGCTCACTGAACCAACTTTCTACCTTTGAAAAACTTGTCTGGAGATTTATTTCCAGTTGCTTTGGGTCAGGATCACTCACGAACAGGACTGCATTGTCTGCATAAAGCAGAATTCGACACTGACAGGAGTACAGGAGCTGGTTTAGGAATAGACTGAATAATAACAGACATTGGGTGTCTTACACCAGATCATACAGGTATGCTAATAGATAGGACTTCGGGGATCTTCACTCGCTGTGAGCAGTTTGAAAGGTAGCTCTCAAACCAAGCAATGGTGTCACATGCAAGCTCAGTGGACTCCAATTGTTCAAGCAGAAGGACATGATTAACTGTATCAAATGCTTTTGTTGGATCAATAAAAAACGCACCAGCAAGGGCACCCTGAGCCAGGGAGTTGTGGATATGAACCGTAAACTCAAGCAAAGCAGCAGTGGTGCTGTGTCCCTTGTGAAAGCCGTGTTGTTGCAGACATTAAATTTGATATTTTTCTAGGTAGTCAACCAGTTGATCCACTACAATTCTTTCAAGTGCTTTTGATGATGGTGGAAGGATCAAAATGGGTCTATAGTTACTGTGAGATGTGCGGTCCCTGCTCTTATATACAGGTGTCACTAAAGCGGATTTCCATATCTGCGGCAACTGAGTGGGTCTCAATGAGGTGTTGATTATATGTGTCAAAGGAGCGAGTATTTCATCCAGAGTTAGTGCCACAAATTTAAGGTCCAGGGAGTCACCACTGAATCTAGCCTTCCCTAGAACCCTAAGTGGGTATTTCTTAACTTCTCTCAGGGAGACCACTTTAAAGTAGAAAGGAGGGTGGGCAGGTGGCTGGTCTTCAGAACTAGCATTATGCCTCGAATTGGAGTGATGGAAGAAAGCCGGGGGAAGAACACCTTTCAGATAAGAAAAAGCATCATTAAATGTTAGTGATGACACAAGGATCCGGAGTGGGGTACCCCATCGATGTTAAGCATGGTAGGGGTGTCTTGTTATCTTTCTTAGTTACTTCCGTAAGGTTTGACCAAAATTTTTGGCCGTCGCTCCAAGAGCGTGTGAGGGTGTCCTTAAAGTACTGGTTCTTTGCGGTCTGTATGGTCCTTGTGCAGTCATTTTGGGCTTTTTTGTAGTTGTGGATGTCAGTCTGCTTACCAGTGGCTCGGGATCTATGCCACAAGTGGTTTCTCACCTTCATACGCTCGAGCAGTTCTGGTGAAAACCACGGATTGTTGTTTCCATTGATTTTATGCTTTTTTAGTGGGGCATGCCCCTCACACACAACAGTAAATTGGCGTATAAATTGCTGAAGTGCGGCGTCAACTGAGCAGGAGGAATAGACTAATGACCAGTCCTGATGACAGAGGTCGGCTTTTAGCAATTCAAGGTGCCCCCTCTTAAGTACCCTGTTTATGACTGTTCTGGCTGACGGTTTGGAGTAGTTATTAGACCAACGGAAAAGGACAGGGGGAGTGGTCACTGCAGACGTCCGGGAGTACTGTTGTGTGAGATGTGTTCAGGATGGTTTATTAGTATCCAGTCCAGAAGGGTGGATGTTCCGGTCTTATAGTTCATCCTGGTTGGGGCGTCAGCTAGCCGGGAGAGGTTAATTGCTGAGACTGCATCCTCATATGGGCTAGTTGCAGAGGAGAGCCAATTAATGCTGAAATCCCTGAGCAGGACGATTTCAGAGTTAAGACTGAGAGTGCCTAGACACCCCATGAGAGAATCCAACCCTGGGGTCTTCTGACCTGGTGGGGGATGGAAACCGTCAGGACAGGGAGAGTTCTATTGTGTGCCCCAGGAGTATCTTTAATGCAAGAGCTTGTATATTGGCCCCAGTACTAGGCATTGGAAGAACTATACCCTGTATATTTTCACAAAAGTAGATTGCACATCCGCCTCCACGCTTAGTCAGACAATCTTGTCTGAACACGGAATAGCCAGGAATAGAAACTGCACTGTCAGCTGTATTGGGGGAGAGCCAGGTTTCGACTATTGATAGGATGTCCGGGTTGTGTTGTAGAACCCAAGCATTCAGACCATCTGTTTGGGGAGGAGGCTGCAGATGTTCAGAGAAGCAATTGTAAGTTGACCAGTATTTCATTGTGGAACAGTGGTAGACTGAGGAGGGCCAGGGTTGGGGTGGATATTTCCCCGAGAGCAGCAATAGTGCAATCCATTTTCTTTCCTTTGCCTGGGTATCACTTAGATCATTTAGGTTTGCTGCATTTTACAAAATTAGTAAACTGTTAAGAGAAAAATATGTATTTTTAAAGTACAACTAAACAGGGTAAAATATTAAAATAATAGTGGAGAAATGTAAAATGACAGATTTGTAGGCTGAATTGTTACCTTCAGTTGTATGTGGTTAATTTTGTTCATAACAGGGGTTTAATAGCGTTTCCTCATGTTTAAAAATATCGGGAAGCCACCCTGTGTGTTTATAAGTTCTGCTCCAGTATATGTTTAAAATGGCCGGGACGTCATTGCGCAATGATATCATCGAGGCGACAGTGCTCCAAAATGATCATTCAGTATGAATGGGACCTTATACTTATGCTGTCACCTTTACATTGTGTTTCTCAACAAAATGTACATGTGTGACACCCTTTAAAAAAAAACATTTAATGAAGTACAGGTGCACATAGAAAGTAACCCGAGCTAAGCAAGGGTACAATGAGTAACTTTGATATGCAAATAAAGAGACAAAAGCAGACGGAATGAATGGTCGTGCAGAGGCAGAAAAGTAATACAAGCTGAGGTAGAATCTAGGAGGAGGGCCAACAACAGGGAAGGTAGGGGCACCAACAGGTGAGTGTCATGGGGTGTGGGTTTAGGATAACACAGTTTCAGGCAGACCACAGGTGAGATGCATAAATAACGCATGGTTGCGTTTATCATTTTATTTTCATCAAGAAAATATACAGAAAGCAAAATGGTAAGTCAGACAACTGCTTAGCGTCAACAGTTTCCAAGGTTTTTTCTTCAACCTAACAGTGTGAAAGCACACACTACCAGGAGGTCTTTCACCTTCCTCAGTCAGTATTCAACTGACCTCCCTATCTATCCTTTCTCAGCACTGAGGTAGGGCTTTCTATAAGCTCACTACGAGGTTCCCTTCCGCCCTCCTAGTCCTGCCTCCTGGATCCACCACAAGGATCTTTCCGCGCCCTGAGCGGTGCCCACGGAGCCCGGCGGCATTAGCGCCGCCACCACCAAACCAAACCAACGCTTCCCTCCCACCCTCCTGGTCTTGCCTCCCAGATCCACCACAAGGATCTTTCTGCGCCCTGTGCGGCACCCACGGAGCCCAGCGGCATCAGCGCCGCCACCACCGAACCAAACCGACGCTTCCCTCCTGCCCTCCTGGTCCTGCCTCCTGGATCCACCACAAGGATCTTTCTGTGCCCCGAGCGGCGCCCAGGCCAGCGGCATCAGTCTGTACCACCCGAATCAAACCGATGCTTCCCTCCTGCCCTCCTGGTCCTGCCTCCCGGATCCATCACAAGGATCTTTCTGTGCACTAGAGTGGCACCCACGGAGCCCGGCGGCATCAGCGCCGCCGCCACCGAACCAAACCGATGCTTCCCTTCCGCCCTCCTGGTCCTGCCTCCCGGATCCACCACAAGGTAATCACTGCTAAACACCCTCAGCCGCCCAGCTTCTAGCGCCTCCTCTGATTGGTGCGCCTACCGCTTTGGCGGACCCTGATTGGACTGGAGATCAGCCCTCTCCTTCCAGTTGGAGCGCCTTTTCTGCCGAGCCAGCCAAGTTGCTACCCGACCCGTGGAGCCCTCCAGCCGGATTGCCAGAGCGGCCGCTGGGCTGGGTCTATGCTCTTCTTTCTGCTGAGCTATTTTGTCCTGCCCCCACCACCCCCTCCCAGGCCACCTATTGAATACACTACTTGCCCCGCCCCTTTCTACCCACTCCAATCCCTTTCCTACAAGTACTACGCCTCCCCTCTCCCCCCACCTACCTATCTACCTAGCGGTTTTCGCGACTGCTCCTCTTCTCCCTCTCTCTACAGTACCCCACATTAGAGTGTACCTCTTCTCAGTCCCTACTTGTGCCTCCTGTACACTTGGAAAAATAGCACAAACAATAATTCACTTATTTCTGATCTTCTCCATCCTACTTTTCCTACCCCTTCTAACTCCCCCTCTAAGTTGCTACCCCCCCCCCCTGAACTGACTCATCCTACAAATGCCCCCCATAAGTCCACATCATCTCTCCCAGCTACCATCTGGTCCCGTTTCTCTACGAGCCCCACCTCCTCGCTCTATTCCTTTGGCTGCCTCCTGGTCTCCCTCTACCAAAGCATAGCCCACTTTCTCCACACCGCATGCCCTCCTGCCTCCCCCAAACATGCTTGGCCAAATCTTGGTGCCTCCACATACTATGCCACCACCTAACCCTTGCCCTACTACTACTGGCTGCAGGGGATATACACCCTAATCCCAGCCCATCACCAACTCCTGGTCCCAGCTACCCCATGCCTAACCCCTCAGCCAAGCCCACCTCTGACACTCGCTCTGGCTCCCTTCCCCGAGGATTACGCCTACTTCATCTAAACATTCGTAGCCTAGCCCCCAAGCTCGATCAGCTCCAGGTTCTAGCTGCCCACCATGCCCCTGACATAATCATCCTATCCGAGACCTGGCTAAACCCAAACCTCCCAGACCAAACCATTGCTATTCCAGGGTTCACCATCACTTGGCAAGACCGACCCACCAGAGGTGGAGGGGTGGCTATCTACACCAGCTCAGCCGTACATTTTTCTGTCTCTCTCTCAAAAGCTGAACTCAAAGCTTATGAGCTGCTTATGGTGAAATTGTCCCCTCCCTCCTCACTACCCATCTTTGTGGCTGGTATTTATTGCTGCCCTGGCACTCCAGTCACAACAGTCACCGACCTTCTGAGCCAACGCACGTCTCTTGCCCAGTCGGGTGAACTATATGTTCTAGGGACATGGATATGTTGTTCATCCACACTTATTGGCAGGTTCCTTGCCGCTTTAAATCTTGCGGAAGGTCTTCAAGCTCTCCTCCCACCCCAGTTGGTAGTAAAACTCGACTCCGCTTCATGGCGTAGATCTTCCTTACCGCTTGGAAGCTCCAGGTTCCCTCCTTAACGGCGCTGCGTTTAGACTAGTTCCTAATTCTTGAAAAGTTCGAAATTAAAAAGTTTTTGCTAAAAGACTTGGTCTTCTCCTCGCGGCTGCGATGGACACATCGACTCCCGGTTTTCGGAGGTGCCCTTGCGGGCAGAAGATGTCTAGGATGGATCCACACTCCAAGTGCGTCTACTGCCTGGGCCTTGAGCACGACCCGCAGGCCTGCGACTTGTGCTCTTCCTTTTCGGCCTACGTCCTTGAAGACCGTGCTGCCCGATTACAACTGGGGCGCCCCGAGAAAAGAATTCCACCGGTGAAATCTAAAGAGGCTCGATTGGCGGATCAGCTAGAGCAGATGATCGCCCTCGAAGAGGAGGCGCCGCGGGCCGCTTCTACCTCGGCTGCGGCATTTGTCCCGCTCTCTCTCGGTGCCTCGTATTCGGCTTCTTTTAAGGAGCTTTGTCTGACCCTCTCGACCAAAGGTGAGGTCCAACTTCTTCGAGGACCTTTTCTAGGTCCAAGAGCAAAGTAAGTCTCTCCGTCGGCTCTTGGGAGTGGGAAGGTCCCCTCACCTTGTCAACAGTCGACTTGGGTGGGCCCCTCAACCGGCCACTGGCTTCACAGTGTCCCGTCAGGCCAGTTGACGAGACTCCCGTTGTGTGGTCGAGATTTTTCTCGACCCGTTAGGCGGAGTTGTTGGCTGGAGAAGCGAGAATCCCCTCTCCCCGGTTCCCCAGTGGGAGTTGAGGATCGATCGGCTCAGTCTGTGCCTCCGGTTCCGGGCCTTGTTGGGATCGTCCGAGCCGAGTGCGATTCCGACACTTCTCCTCGCCTTCCTCGGCCTAGTCGAGTTCTCGGTCTCGGACATCCTCGTCGGTCAACCGATCCCGCCACCATAGGCAGTCCCGGTCTCGGCACGGCGACAGCGGCGCCGCCGCTCTTCCTCTTCCTCGGACGAGGGAGGCTCGGCGCAGGTGCATCGGAGGTATGAGAACATGTGGCAACAGCTCCTTTTGACTGGGAATAAGCCAGCAGTCGTCTTCCCGACCATTAAGTGGCTGTCACCGGAGCAGCGAAACAACCCCTCGTTGTAGTCGAGAGCCTGTTCTCAGGCGGTTGTTGACCAATTCCAACTGCCCACCGATTCTGGTGGAACCTCTGCCTCCACAGCCATTAGTTGGGGCTCTGACCAAAAATTCTCGATCGGCTTTAGGTTTGCCCCATGGCTGTCTGTCACCCTCACTCCCAATAAACCTCGGCAGGTGGAGGGTGGCTCAGGCCCGAGGCAGCTCTTTGAGGACTCTTCTGAGTCCGGTGATGGTTCCTCCCGCTTCTCCAAGCGCATGGACTTGGAGTCCTCGGGAGGGCAGTCAATGGACGATAGCCCTTAGTCCTTCTTAGGGTTGCTTCAGCTCATCTCGAGGTCCACCGGGATGAGCTCGAACTTCGTTTCTAAGCGAGCTGAGTATCCCCTCACGGAGATTCTGGACGAGGATTCTCCTCGGAGGTCTTTCCGAGTGGCGAAGCCATAGTGGGTCGACCTTGGAACTTTGTGATGTCCTGCTTCCTGCCTGCGCCTTGTGGGTTGGCAGGAAGTATCACGGTCTCGGTTCCCTGTCGGTTTTGGAACACCCTCGGCGAGGGGTTGGTTACCGACAGCGTTTTCCGGCGTGCCGGAAACGCCAGGGATGTGGACAAACCTCCCGACAAGGAATCCAAGAAATTGGATTATGCCGGGCGAAAAGTCTATGCTGCGTCCTCTCTCGGCCTTCGTCAGGCCAGTTCGGCCGTCCTCATGGCACATTTTTCTCACACCCTGTTGGGCTCCCTGGATGAGGTTGTCCCTCATTTTCCCACAGATCTGCAGACTACGGTCAGGCAGGTGCGGGACCAGGGCAGGGCAGTGGCTAAACAGCGGCTCCAGACTCGTTAGACAGCCGAGGACTCATGTGCCAGGTCTGTGGCGCACGCAGTGGACCATCGTCGTCCGGGCTTGGCTGAGGATATCACCTTTACCTCGGATACCCAGCACAAGTTGGACGGATGTTCCCTTTGGGGACTGACCTCTTGACCCTGGGGTGGAAGGTCACCTGCAGAGGATCGAGGGTCAATGCTACCTTGGACTCGGGTCTCTTCCGCTCAGAAGGACAAAGCCATCAAGCCACAGCCTAAGCCCTTTCGTCCTTCTGCGCCCATGGCGTGCCGGACCAGCAGCGTCAGGGCCAGCAGGCTCGACCTTGGTATCCCAAGCCCAAGCCACCGGCTTCCTCAACAGGAAACAGGAGGGTAAAGGCCAGGAGGTCCCTTGGCGGTCCCTCCTCCAAGCCTGCCCAGTGACGGGCTGAGGGATGTCGCCCCCACCTGTCACCTCACCCCTAGTTCCCCCGTGGAGAGCGGCTCAGAACACTTCCTTTCTGCCTGGTCCGCTGTTACCACGGACGGTGGGTACTGGAGGTGGTGGGAAAAGGCCTACCTCTGGAATTGAGCAGGCCCGCCCTTCCAGAGCTGTCGCACCTCGGGGGCCTCGGGGGTCCGCAGCCTCACCCCTGGCAGCTCGCCCGAGCACGACATCGCTCTCCTCCTCAAGGAGGTGATCACGAGGTGGAGGACCCCCTTCAACCAGGGTTCATGTCCAGGTATTTCCTGGTTCCGAAAGCAGACGGGGCTGGTGCCCCATTCTCGACCTACGACCTGAACAAGTTCTAAGGTCTCGAACCTTCAGGATGGTCACTCTGGCGCCAGATAATACCATCTCTGGAACACAGGCGTGGTTCTGCTCTCTGGACCTACAGGGCCGTTCTTTCACGTCCCTATCCGTCCGTCACATCGAATTCCTCCGCTTTCAAGCGGAGGGATCCCTCTTCAGTTCGAGCCATGCCCTTGACTTATCTCCAGCTCCAGGGTCTTCACCAAATGCATGGCAGTGGTGACAGCATTCCTGTGGCGCCCGAGGGTCGGTGTACCCTTACCTGACGACTGGCTGATAGCAGCCTCCTCAGGCGGGAGGTGGGCGGTCCAGAGATCTGGCCCTCAGGTTTGCTCTCGAGTTGGCCTTCTCATCAAGCGAGGCCAAGTGGAACTCGAGCGAGCAGGTGATCCTGTTCGCCGGGCAGAGCTCGACTCTCTTTGAGCCAAACCACGGCTCGCCCGGACAGGGCCGAGTTCTTGCCTCCTTTGCCCAATCATTTCTGGTTGGGCAATCGGCGCCCCGGGACTTCCCTGCGCCTTCTGGGTCTCATGGCGGCTTGTACCAGCATGGTCCGTTGGGCCCGCTGGCATCGCCCCTTCAGTGAGGACTGGCCAGCCAGTGGTTCTGGCGCTGCGATCCTTTGGACCAGCTAGTGATAGCGACCAGGAGATATGGAATGCTCTCCAATGGTGGACGTTCCATTCCATCTGCAGGAGGGCATCCCGTTTGTCCGCCCGAGCAATGGTCTCTCTCTCTGTCATCGATGCCTCTCTGATGGTTGGGGTGCCCATCTGGGGAACACTGAAGTCTCCTGACCTCTGTTCCCCATAGGAGTCGATGCCACATCAACCTGCTGGAGCTCCGGCGGTCCGCCTAGCTCTCCACGCCTTTGCTCCGTTTCTCTGGGGTCAAGTGGTCCGGTCCAGGCCGGACAATACCACGACCATGTACTACCTGAACCGCCAGGGCGGGGCGGCTCCATGTTTCTGTAAAGGCTCTCACATTTGGTCACTCATGCGCAGCCAGGAGGCGGATCTCCTAGCCATTCATGTGGCAGGGCCTCCAACACCTGGCCGATGCCCTGAGCGGATAGGGGCTGCATCTCACAGTGGTCTCTCCTGCGGAGGTAGTACAAGATCTGTTCTCCCACTGGGCACACCTCAGGTGGACCTGTTTGCCTCCAGGGAGAATCTGAGCTGAGGCTGTTTCATGCCGCCCCCTCAGCAGGGGCTCGCTGCAGGGATGCCTTCTCGAGGCTGTGGACGGGCCTCTTCTCGCCTTTCCCCATTTCCCTTGATTCACAAGGTGCTTCTCAAAGCAAGGAGGACAAAGGCGCAGGTGATCCTGATAGCCCCAGACTGGCCCGCGAGTTCTGGTACCAGATCTCCTCAGCCTCAGCTCCAGGCTCCGGGGCAGCTTCCAGCTCTCCCGGACCTGCTCTCAGTCAATCAGGAAGGTGTTCCATCCGGACCTTCAATCCCTGCACCTACGGCCTGGTTCCTGAGCGGCTAGAGTTCCAGGCCTTGGTCTTTCTGATGAGGTCCTCAATGTTGTTGAGGCGTCCCGTGAGTCGACCAGAAAATGCTACACCTTCAAATGGAAGATTCTCCATTTGGTTGTCAGAACAAGAGCTTGGACCCTTCCTCCTGTTCTGTGGCAAGCATTTTGGACTATTTATGGTCCCTTTCTAGTCAAGGGCTTAGGTCAACGACCTAAAGGTGCACCTGGCAGCCATCTCTGTTCTAGGGCGGGCAGGGGAAGCAGTGGTGGCGCAGGAAAGGTGGTGGGCAGCTTTTTCAAGGCCTTGATCATTTCCCCTCGATGCGAACCTCCCACCTCCGTGGGATTTACTGCTGGTACTGGCAAAGCTCATGGGCAAGCCATTCGAACCAATGCACAGTGTGATCTCTCACCTGTCGTGGAAGACCGCCTTCTTGGTGGCTATCACGTCAGCCAGAAGGATGGGAGAGCTCCAGGTGCTTTGCATCGAGTCTCCTTACCTGGTCTTCCACAGGGACAAGGTTGTCCTGCGCCCCCACCCGAAATTCCTTCCGAAGGTGGTGTCGGAGTTTCACCTTAACCAGGTGCTGACTCTGCCGGTGTTCTACCCCAATCACACCTCGGAGGCCGAATATAGGCTCCATACTCTGGACCCTAGAAGGGCGCTCGCTTATTATAAGGAGCGCACGGCTGAAATTCGGGGAGAGGTTCGCCAGCTGTTTGTCACCTACGCTGAAGCCGCATCTGGCAGACCTGCAGCCAAGCGGACGATAGGCAGGTGGGTCACCTCCTGCATAGATCGCTGCTATAAGTTGGCGGGCATGGAGCCTCCCAGAGGGATAAGAGCTCATTCTACCCGTCATACTGCTGCATCGGTGGCTGCATCCAGGGAGGTCTGAATCCAGGAAATCTGCAGGGCTGCTACCTGGAAGTCAGCACACACCTTTATTACCCACACCACATCGACCTTGAGTCACGCCCGGGATGCTGGTTTTGGGGCCTCAGTTCTCCAGTCTTTATTCCCTAAGTGAAGTGTGCACCTGCCTCCCTCCTCCCGGAGAACTGCTAGAGTCTGCCAATAAGTGTGGATGAACAACATATCCATGTCCTAGAATACAGGTTACTCACCTGTAACAGGAGTTCTAGGAATGGTATTGTTGTTCATCCCACTCTCGACCTCCCGGCTGGCGCACAACCTGAGCTTCAGCGGGCCAGATCTGGCGTCATGGGGCGGGCGAGGTTTTACCACCCGGGTGGGTGGGAGGAGCCAGCTTGAAGACCTTCCGGCAAGATTTAAAGCGGCAAGGAACCTGCCAATAAGTGTGGATGAACAACATATACCATTCCTAGAACTCCTGTTACAGGTGAGTAACCTGTATTTATGGGTGACTTTAACCACAACTGGCTAGCCCCAACTTTTAACAAAACCAGAACCGAGATATCTGCTCTCAACCTTACCCAAACCATTATGGAACCTACACGGTCAAACCATAAGACCGGAAACCACTCCCTTCTTGACTTGGCACTTACCTCCCACTCACACCGCGTCGTCAGCTCTGGCCTCCTTCCTGACTCCATTAGCGACCACCACCTAACCTACTTGGTCCGTAAAATCCATAGAGTTAAATCCCTTCCCAAATTTATATTCCAACGGTCATATAAATTCCTAAACCTCTCCCCTCTCCTGGAAGAGCTAGCTTACTCAAACTGGGACCCAATCTTAAGCTGTTCTAACATGGACGCTGCCCTTACGCACTTCCGGAACACCTTCCTTACCACCTGGGACAAACATGCCCCCCTGCGCCGTGCTAGGGTCCGGGAGTCTCATCTTCCCTGGATATCACCTGAGCTGATAGCTTGCCAACAAGCCTGTGACAAGGCCTGGCGCATTTACAAATCCATGCTCCTCCCAGGCGACAATATCACCTACCGCATGCTCTGCAACAAGTGCACAAAGGCCATCTGCCTAGCTAAGGCCGAATATTTTAACAACACCCTAAATGCAAATCTTGGGAGGCCTTCTAAATTCTGGAAAGTCATCAACTCCCTTTTCTCCCCCCAAACAACAAATCCCCCCCCCCCTTCTCCTTCTCGCCCAAGGGACTCTACTGTCCGACCCCCTGAAGGTAACCTCCGAGTTTAATTTCTACTTCACTACTTGTGCTACGACCCTCCTGGATTCACTTCCTCCTGTAACCACACCCACTCCCCAGACAGCTACCCCCTTACAGCCTGGCCAGAACCCCTTTTCCTTCAGACACATCTCCCCCATCGAAACCCTAGATGCCCTTCGCTCCCTGAACCCCACCAAAGGTAAATCCCCCGACGGTCTCGACAACAAACTCCTCTTCCTATCTGCCCCTGCAATCGCTACTCCCCTCGCAGCCCTGCTAAATCTCTCATTCACCACTGAGTCACTCCCCACTGAGTGGAAGCATGCCACCATCCTACCCCTTCCAAAAGGAGGTGATCCTACCTCCGAAACTAACTACCGTCCCATCTCCATCCTCCCCACTCTTGCCAAACTCCAGGAACACCTAGTACTATCTCAACTCTCCCACTTTCTTTCAGAAACTAACTTCTTCACTCCATTCCAGTCCGGTTTTAGAAAAAAAACACTCTACCACCACCTCCCTACTAAGACTCATGGACTCCATCCTCTCTGGGCTGGACAAAGGACAAATTACTGCCGCTATTTTCATCGACCTAGTCAAAGCATTTGATACGGTATCCCACTCCCTCCTCCTATCCTGCCTATCAGGGGCTGGGCTATCAGCGTCTACCACAGATTGGTTCAGTGCCTACTTACAAAATAGAACCCAATCCACAAAAATAGCTGACTACATCTCCCCCCTGCTCCCTATTACCACCGGCGTTCCCCAGGGCTCAGTCCTCAGCCGCATCCTCTTTATCCTACTAAATGATCTGCCAAAGTCTTGCTCCACTACCTCAATACACATGTACGCTGATGACACGGTCCTCTTTACTTCCGCCCAACCTACGAAGAAGTCGCCTCTGAACTTCTTACCGACTTCAACAAAGTACAACACTGGTTCAACTCCAACCAACTCTCCCTAAATGCCAAGAAAACAGTCTCCATGTCTTTCAGCACTAGACAGAGACTATCCAGACTTGCATCCCCCCGATCTTCCGTAGCCTAAATAACACCATTCTTGAAGATGTGCCCTCCTTTAGGTACCTGGGGGTTTGGCTTGATCGCCACCTCTCCTTTTCCAGACATGTGGACACCATCCTATCAAAACTGCACCCAAAGCTTGGTGCCCTCTATAGAAACTGCACTAGTCTCCCGCTTCCTGTGAGACGTGAAATAGTCCAGAAAATGATTCTACCCTCCTTTGACTACTGCGATGTTGTCTACAGCTCTGCCTCTAAGTCCACCTTAGCCAGACTGGACCCCCTCTTTAATGCTTTCTGCCGCTTTGCCCTCAATGCCCCCCCCCCACACCCATCACTGCAAGCTCTTCCATTCACTGGCCATTCCATCCCTGAGTAACCGGCGCCTACTTCACAGTGCTAAATTTGTTTCTAACTTCTGGCTCCATTCCCTTCCTCCCTACCTCGTATCCTCCCTATCTTCCCCGCCTACCCCCACCCTCAGGTCTACTGACTCCAGGCTATTAGTAATCCCTCACCGAAGGACCTCCGCAGGCCAATCGGCTTTCTCTTACCTCTTCCCTAAGCTCTGGAATGGCCTGCCGGCCCAAATCCGCCATTCTTCATCCAAACACTCTATCCTCTGCCCTCACTAACTTCTTTGCACCAAATTGTACCTGCCCCGACCTCCCACCCCGATTGATTCTCTTTCCCCCTCCTCAATCCCCTCCTCCTTGCGTGCCTGACCAACGGCTCGGCCTTCACCTAATTGTCTGGCTTATGCATTGCCCTACACAATCAATGCACTTACTGTCTCATTCACTTCTGCTTTCTTCCTTCTCATTCCCCCACCGTCTTCCCTAAGTCAACCCCTCTAAATACCCCAGTGTTTACTGTACAGTCCTGCCACCTCTCCCCTGCCCCAGTCTCAGACTTCCATTTCCCTCTGCCAACTTAGTGCATCAAGCTTCAATTCAGTCTCTGCTACTGGCACTTATGTAGTCACGTATAGTCCTAGATGTGTATTCAATTATGTATGCCACTTTCCTTGAGGCTCATGTATGTGCTGTTCTCCTCATGTAACAAGTTCGTAATTAATCTCACTCAGTTATGTAACAATTGTTTGTATTGCTCTACTCCAAGTTCAACCTACTGACTATTGTATGTATCCTCCTCCCTTGTACCCCCGCCCCCCCAGGTCGCACCATGAGACAAGCATCTTTTTGCTCAGTGTGCCTTTCCTGGTGAAACATTTTCAATAAATAAATAAATAAAATGTTCCACTGTCTTTTGATTAACAGCAAACATAACATAAAACTAGCCTCTAGGGGCCACTGTTGCTCAATAGAGAACAGTTATTTGGCAGCCACCTGGAGCACAGAAGAGAACTTGTTTACAACATTGGAAAGGTCAGAGCCGAGGTCAAAACATTCTGTGCTCTCCTAAACTCTCCTGCAGGGTCAAATTACCTCATGCTGTATGCTGTAAAAATATCTTAGAAGGGGGCTGCTAACATCTAGAAAAGCAGACACAAGTTTTTGTTATTCGTATATTAAGCCCTCTCATTTTGTAACTGCACTCTTAGTTTTGTTTTAGGTTAATATGCACAGAAAGCTTTATAAGCACTTCAGCACTTAATTCATAACCAGCCAACTAGCATGTTGGACATTATACAAAACATTTAAACTGCTTGGGGGAAATGGATTCAGTTTAATCCCAGGGGTGTCCACTATGACAGGGGTCATCCTGTCACAGGGAGGAAGAAATATATCGCCTTATAAGCAGGAAAATCATTACAGGGGTTCTTAAAACTAGACTTGACTGTTCAAACATTAAAGTAGCAATATTTGTTAGTTGACCAAATTTTCATCCTGCAGTTTTTTGTAGCAAAAAAAGCATTTCTGACATTCTTAGATTCATAATATGCATCTTTTTAATTTCCTCAGATATAAAAAAAAAAAACAGCTTTTATACCTGTTTTTGTAGAGTGACAAGTCATTAAAAATTGCCACCAATCACAATATTTAACAAGCTCTTTCGTTAACTGTACCTTTTGATTGTAAACATTGGATTTATACCGAGGATGTATTATGATGGTACTAGCACATGTTTCTGATGGTAAATAGCACCATACAACACAAATATATGTAGTTTTGTCAACATGGGAATTGCAAGGGAGCAAATACATTCAGTAACTTTAAAATCATGTACCTCAGTTCAGGAATGAAAGAAAATGAATGAAAGCATTGGTATATTGATGTCAATGCCACAAAAAGACATTATCGTTACTGGTTAGCCCAGATTATAATCCTAGAATCTCACAAATTCCAATAGACACAACTGTATATAACAGGGGGTGTATAATGGAGTTTGGCTACACACTACTGCAAAACAAGCCCGTGTTCAAAAAATATTGTTTAACTGCAGTACGTATTGTGACAGTATTCACAGCTGTTCACACCTGTGTGAAGCTTGCGCTTCTCCAGACTGATAGTATTCAAACATGTTGCAGACTTTTTCAAACCAATCACTAACCTCATTCTGTAGATGGAGCGTTTGGCAAGAAATTTTCAATTGAAAACCAGTTATTATAACAAATGTAATCGCAGGGAGGGTGGTAATATGGATTTTTTTTTTTTACACACACTCGGTGTTAGTTACAGTTATGAACCATTTATTGGGTATCCCATACCTTGGGTGTATTAACAAAAAAAAAAAATGTGTTACTCACATCTCCCTAAGCATTAAGCAGTATTACTAAAAACAGTGACAAGGTGACGAACACATACTGCTGCTTTAAGTTGCAGATACAGCATTTGAGTCCAGTACAGAGTGTAAAAGATCTTCAGGCATGGTGTCCGTGCAGCCCTGAGAGTAAAACTGGCACTGGTCCGAGTTCCTGGAAGGGTGGCCATTTCATGTACATGTGCTGGGTAGGCTCCTGAAACCAAGCGACACCCTGAAGTGAGTTTTGTTACTTTTGGAAGAACTTTGAAAAACATATTTAGAGCTCATTCAGCTTATATTTGAAAGATTTCCAATATTTCTAATCCTTTTATTCCCAATTACTTGGCTAATTTGCATGGAAACGGGGTTCTTGTATGCTGAATTTAATCAGCTTCTGTTGTGTAATCCTTTGCTGAACTCACAGTCCTCTGTGACATCATAATTATCTCCAACAGCAACACACTGTGGCATCACAAACAGAATATTGTACCTGAATCAAAGGATGAAGTAGCAGAAGCAGATGAACTCTCAGGTTCTTGTTTAAAAAACAAAACAAAACATTAATTGAAATCACTATTGGCTCGTATTAGGCTGTTGCTAAGAAATAGCTTTCCTGGCACAATGTTCTAGTTCTGATAGAACATACGAACATATGAAATTTGCCAACAGATAAAGGCCTAGAGGTCTATCAAGTCTGCTCGAATATGCAGCTAGCACCCCTTATTCTGCAGCTGCCCCTCCCTTCCACCCTTCCCCTTCATTGACCCTCCCCCTTGTCCTGTCCCATCCCTTGAAGCAGCCCACTGTTCTACTGCACACACTTCAGCAGGTAACGCATTCCACCCAGCCACCACTCTCTGTAAAAAAGTGTCTCCTCATCTCCCTCCTGAACCTTCCTCCCTCCAGTCTCATATCATGGCCCCTGGTGTCCCTCCCCTCCCTTACTCTGAAGCCCCTCTGTACCTGTCTTGTTTATTCCTTTCATGTACTTTAAGGTTTCAATCATGTCCCCCCGTCCCTCCTCTCCTCCAGTGAGTACATGTTCAGCTCCTCAGTCTCCTCTCGTAAAAGTCCCCCAGCCCCTTGATCTTCTGAAGTAGCAGCCCACTGAGTTCTAGAATACTGAGATTTGTTGTTACATATGGATGATTATAGTGTGATAGAAATTTATATATATTTTTTTATTTTAATATTTATTTAGTGTGTATGTATAGTATGCAAATACAGATATATATATATATATATATATATATATATAGCAATAACCCATGACAAGGTGTGTGGTTACTGGGGATTAATCAACACCCTGAGTGCATTGTGAAGCACGAGGGTGAAGCCTGAGTGTCCTCACAGCACCCAGGGTGTTGATTAATCCCCAGTAACCACACACCCTGGGGTGGGTTATTGCACATATAACATGGGCTACAAAAAGTTTGAAAATGCAATGTTATTTACTTTGCAAAACCGTAAAATCTGCCGTCTCAGTTGGGTATCCTGCTCTACATAAAATAGTCCCTATGTAAAAAATGCTGTGCTTTCTGCTTTCTTTGAGATTTTCTATGCCTTATTTCCTACTGTACAAACAGAATCTCATATGCTACACAGCAAGCACCACTTGTACACTTAATGAACTCACTTCCACCATGATAAGCTAATCCGTTTGGCTACGAGAGGTGTGGGGGGAGTGCCTCTGTAACAACTGTACTACGTGCTCATTCACTTAATTAACTCACTTCCACCATGGTAAGGTAATCAGTTCGGCTATTGGGGGGGGGAGTCTCTCTGCAACACCTGTACTACCCGGTCCTACACTTAATTAACTCACTTCCAGCATGGTACGGTAATCCATTTGGCTACGGGAGGCGGGGAAAGGGGAAGTCTCTCTGTCATAACTGTACTGCCTGCTCCCTGGTCCACGATCCACACTCCCTGTTCCATGATCCATTTAGGTAGGTGGCTGCCTCAGAACTGCTACAGTTCTGTCAGCGCCGCCGATATGGCCGCTCTTCTCTGACATGACGCGTCGCTGCTGACATTAGTTATGCAGCCCTTGCCCTCGCTCTCCACACTGCTGCTCGCTGCCTGCTTCTCTGTTCCCTGTCGCTCTGCAGCCCTTGCCCTCGCTCTCCACACTGCTGCCCGGTGCCTGCTCCCTTGTTCCCCATTGCTCAGGTTGCTGCCTTTCTGATAACTTTGTTGTCGCTGCTGTTCCAATTTTGTGATAGTTCCCTCTTCCACAATCCATCTGTGTGGGTGGGTGAGACCCAGTCTCCGCAGTGACCATGGCAGGACTCTGGAAGCCACAGCAGGAGAGGAAGCGACTCGAGATCGACTCTGTGACAGGGGACGGAGTTCGGGACTTTAGCAAAACACAGGGGAGGTACTCCCCTCACATCAACAAGTTCCGACCATCAGATCCATATACCTTACAGCTAGATGTGAGTAGGGATTTTGGATCGGACCTACTCACTCCAGTTGTTGGTATAAACGTATCACAAAATCCCTGAATAAGGCCTGTCGTCTCATCACTGTCTCACATCGCTGTACCCACACATGTGACCTTTATTCCCAATCTGGATGGCTTCAACTGGACAAATGCATAAAATACCAAACCTGCATCACGGCCAAGACAATTATAATGGGGCTTGCTCCACCTGGTGTCTGTGCCCTCCTTAAGCCTAGAGCCTAGACATAGGAACGTCACTACAAGAAAATCCAATTCCCATCTACTACATATCCCACAATGTCGCACGACCCAAGGACAATGATCATTCACCTATCGGGCATCCAACTGGCTCAACTCTCTTGGCAGCGACATAGCAACCGCTCCAACACTCGGCCTCTTCAAGTCCAAGCTGCGCCTCTCACTGCTTGTATCCTGAGATTGCCCATCTTAACATTTCCACCATTCCAGCTGCAAATGCCCCAGCACCCAGCACTTACAATCAGTCTTTGCACTCCTAGCACCTTTACCTGTCATATTCCTTGACAAGGTCCCTGGCTGCACTGTCTCCCGCCCGCACCTCCCCGTATCTCCACTCCTGCCCCGCCCCAACCACCTCCTGTACTCCCTCTACACCTCCTTCCCCCCTCAATCTCCTACCCTCACTTCCCACCCACCCCCCCCTTCCCTTGTCTTGCTCATAGCTCAAGTATTTGTACTGGTTATTACATGTCCGTAAGTCAATGACTATATGTTTGTAACTAAAAATGATGACTGTTGCTCACGCTGACATGGAACCTTTGTAAAAGAGCCTCGGCTCAAAGGTATTGTAATCCTAAATTGAAATAAATAAATAAATGCATGAATAAATAAATAAAATAAATAAATGTATGGCTACGCATACTCAATCCACCAATGAAATTACACATTTTTAGGTGCCCATGTGATAACTGTAATTAACCGAGGGATTAAGTAAGGGAGGTGTAGAAAGTACTCCAAATATAACAGAACTCCATATATAAGGTAGGCCTTTTTGTATCATGTAGCATCAGTATGGAGATGAGGTGCAGTGCGGAGGTAGTCAGTTGTGGGGACTCTGGGGCACTCCTCTCAAGGGTTAAGCTGTGGAGGAGGGGGCATTGCCCCATCTGCAGGACCTTTGCGGAGCTCTATGCTCAGCTGGTAGCAGCAAGAGACAAGACATCTCAGCTGCGGCACCGGCTCAGCTGGGGTCCACCCCTTACATGCCCAATCCTCCAGATGCTCAATGGCCCAGGGGGCTGGAGGGTGGTGGGGAAGGGCAAGAGGAAGGTTGGTAGGGGCAGCCATAAGGGGTTTGACCAGTCTCTCACCATTCAGACAGCAAATCTTTTTTTTTTTCTGTCAGTTCTCTTTCACTCCTGGTCACCAACTACTGGGGCATCTCTCTGGCGGGGACCAACTCACTCAGCCTCTACCACCCGCCTGAACCCCTACCCGACTGAGAATCGGGAGCTGGGTCCCCCCTCTCCCACCGGCCCATATGGGAGGAGGCCGGGGCCACAGAGAATCAAGTCGGGTTGGGCCGGCATGGATGTGTGGGCTTGGTCACTTGAGCCCCACCATCGACTCCCCAGCAGATGGGGTTTTCCTCCTTAGTTACGCCCTCGAGGCGTGGATGTACAAGGATGTCTGCGCGTGGAGGAAGCAGACTGCCCCCTGTCACTGACATCTGCTGTCTCCTCATCCCATCTGCAGCCCCACTCCTTGTAGTGCCCCCTGGTCTCCACCGGGAGCTGCTACAGAGCGGGGGAAACCCCAACAACCCACACCAGGAGAGGAGAGCAGTCCTCCAGTTGTTCGATCCTCTCCTTCCCCTGCCGACCTCTGGAGCCCCGAATCCGCTCCCGAACTCCGGTCACCGGCATGGCATGAGGTGTGGCATCCAGTGCCTCAACTCTCAGCACCACCAGGCTGGCTTAGACAGCAAATCGCTCTGCACCCCTGCAGGAGGCTGTTACTTGACTGTCTTCTTTTTTTTGTGGGAGGAGGGACTCTAAGTCTGTTGGGGGAAATGGGCAGGGCAACTTGGTGGCACCAGAGGAAGTGAGTAGGAGGAAATAAGGAGAGTCTTGGTGATTTGGGGACTCAGTGATTAAGGGAGTAGAGAGGGTAGTGGGCAGGGAAGGGGAGTGAAATGGTCAGATGCCATCCTGGTGCATCAGCCATCAGGAATAAAGATAGGCTAGGGAGGATGGTGGAGAAGGGGAAGGAGTATCTGGGGGGTGCTGGTATACTTGGGTACCAACGATCTGGTGAACCAGCCTGTGGAGGTAGTGAAGCAGAACTTTAAGAGGCTGGGGCCAGATTGAAGGTGCATTAGGCTTCCCTGACTTTTTCCGAGATCCTCTCTGTGGAGAAAGGGGATGGATATGATAGAATAAAGATGGAAGAGATTGAGGCGTTTAATGGGTGGTTGAAGGCATGGTGTCTGGAGGCGGGTACCACTTTGTGGGGGACGGGGTGGGCTCCTGGGACAGGAGGCTACTCAGAGGTGATGGCTGTCGCCTGACAAGGGAAGGGGCCAGTGCCCTGGGGCAGAAGTTTGACGTTTACACTGGACAGTTAAACTGACTGTGGGGAAGACGGGGACTAGGGGAACCACTGAGAAAGGAACACAGCTGGGGAACTTAGCTAGGGCTCTCCCTAAACAGGGGATTAATAGCAACCAGGTGGGTACAGCAAAGTTGAAGTTCAGATTATGTTAGAGAAAGTGGCCAAAGAGGGGGAGGGCTGACAAAGCCTACATTCAATATGAAAAATTAAAAATTAAGAAGACTAGGGAAGAATAAGGGAAATGAAATAGCAAAAAGCAAGAGGGGATCAGGTGAAAGGTCGAAAGGGGTCGGCCTCAGTGTCAGGAGTCTGACTTCTCACCTTCAGACGCCTTGTTTCCATGACAACGGACATGTAAGTGAAGAACAGAGGGAAGAGAAATGCAGGCAATGTAAAACAAATATGGGGAGGGGGGAAATTTTCAAAAGGCTTGCATGCAGACACAAATGCATACTGCGTCTGCGTCTGTGTCCATTTTCTTGCATCCAGACAGCCCTGCTGCTATTTTCAGGCATTGCATCCATTTGTAACAAAAAGTCACAGTTTGCAACAAAAAAACATGTAATCGCATCCAGCCATCTAATAGATGGTCTAACAGGTTTGAACACATTTCTGCTTTAGCACTGTCGCAACATTGGGGACGGTGCAAGTTTGTGCAGCGCGTTAACTCCGTCAGGCAGCAACTGCGGGTAACTGTGGACAGTTTTAAACTGTGAAGGACCATATACTATTTAAAATAATATGTGGCCAACCATACCAACCTGACCTTGTTTTCATTTGGGGGCTTGCGAAGACATCAAGGACCTCTCAGGCTTCACTTTTGAGGTCCCTATGATGTCATCACAACCCCTTGATGGAAATAGCCTTTGTTATGTATCGCTGCTCATACATTATTTTATATTATCTATCTATCTATCTATATATATATATATATATATATATACACTGTATATATATATATATGTGTGTGTTTATGTGTGCATACACATATATATATATATATATATATATATATATATCTATATGTATATATGTATCATTGCAAAAAAACTTCATTAATGCATTAGTTGGGGTTAAAGCAAAACAAGTAGGGAAATGTGGCATTAAGGTTTCCAGCCCTAGCACCCCGCTGCCACCCTGCAGTTTGCAAACCAGGCGTAGGGCATGCCTTGGGGTTCTCAAGTCTGATGCTCTCCAGATTCCATCAGTAAATAAGCTGAGATGTGTACAGTGTATGAGAATTTTCTGTTTATTTTTTATTTTATTTAAAATGTTGGTAACTGGGAAAAGCACATTGAGGCGAGGCTCATTTCCAGGTGTGGCCCGGCAACAGGGGTAACATTTACAGTACATACGAAGGATATACATAAAGTCAAATACAAGTGCCCAGAGCAGTGTAGGCAGTACAAGGTATTTACACTGAATAATTAAATTGACAAGTCAGTACATAGCATAAAGAGTCTATAGATAAGTGGAGTACAATTTGGATGACTAATGCAGTTAAAACTCATTATACCCAATAGCTCCATATGAAGTCCGAACCATCCATTGATTCTCCTGATACAAAATGGCCGCCCAGAGTATAATGAGTTAATAGATAAGATCAACTGTGCATTCATTTTGTTTACTGTAATAGTTGATAAGAAGTTGGGAAGATGAGGGGGTTAGGGGGATTAGGAGAAACAGGAGCATGTGGGGAGGGGAAGTAGATGACTGTTGTTTAATAGAGGAATACACTATCCGTATCTCAGAATCCGCACATCCGACCGGAACTAAACTTGGCACATCAAAAGATGTACCCCCACAAGACTGCACATGCAAACTTTTGTGCAAATCTGTTGAACGGTTGCAAAGATATTCAAGTGCAAAATTTGGGGTTTAACATTGAAAGCCCTGCTGAACCTTAACTATAATGGAGCCACTGAGCCACTACAATATATGCTATGTTATAATGCTGTATTATAGTATAATATAACCCCAGGGTTTAGTGCTGTGAATCAGCTCTGACAAACTTTATGGCTACATTTTGTAAGATTTTGTACAGTTTACCTTTCATTATTACGAGTGCTGCCTTCGTGCTTTCTAGTCTGGTCCATACGTGGTAGTAGCCCTCACTATTCATCCACCCCATTCCCCTTCCTAGTACTACCACCCTGAGTAGCCGCTATACCCTTCAGTCTGTCCCAACCGTGCTGGAAACCATTTATGGTTTTGGCACCCACTACATCCTCAGCTGGTAGATTGTTCCACCATCCTTTCTGTGAAATAAAACATTCTCACATCCCTCTTGAACTTCTCTCCCATCACTTTCCACTCCTAGTCCCATATTCCTTGAACTATTACTCATGCTAAATTGTTTCTCACAGTTCACTTTGTTTATTCCTTTCAGGAACTTTAATACCTCTGTCATAGCACCCTTTTCTCTTCTGATCTTCAGTGTCTTAAGCTGATCCTCGTAAGATCTACCTTGCGGGCACCGAATCATCATGGCACCCTAAGTTGCACCGTCTCTAGCCTGTTCTTATCTTTCCTGAGGTGAGGACTCCAGAACTGGGCACAGCACTCCTGGTGCAGCCTCACCAGTGTTCTACAAAGAGGTAGTAATACCTGTTTTCTTCTACTGTCAGTACCCCTTGCAATACATCCCAGTATCCTATTTGCCTTAGTATAGGCCCTTTTTGCACTGGCTTGAATATGTAAGGGAGCCTTTAATGATAACTCCTAGGTCCCTTTCCACAACCGTATTGCTCAGCTTTATCCTTCCCATCCAGTACTCTTTCCTGGGGTTCTTGTTCCCTCTGTGCATCACCTTGCTCTTTCTGGCACTGAATGTCAACTGTCAAATCTTAGACCACCTTTCTAGCCTTTGCAGGTCGCTGCATCTTCCTAATTCCCTTATCACTAGCTACCCTCCCACAGAGCTTAGTGCCATCTCTGAAGAGACAGCTTGTCCCGTATTCCTTTTCCAATGTTGCTGATAAAAATATTGAAGAGGACAGGACCCAGGCTGGATCCCTGTTGCACCCCACTCGTGATCTGCTTCTCTTCTGATTTGACACCATTAATCACAACATTTTGCTGCCTCTCTTTCAACAGATTTCCTACCCATATTACTGTGTCCCTTGCTGCACCCAGATCCTCCATCCTCTTCAGCAGTCTTTTGCAAGGCACCAAGTTGAAAGCCTTCTGAAGTCCAAGTAGAGTAAATCTACGGCATGTCCCCCATCAAATACCATTGTCACCCAGCAAAAGAAAACTGACAAGGTGGTCTGACAAGTCCTCCCTGCCACAGACTTTTGTTGTTTACTATCTTGGAGTCTGTTGCTGTCCAGGTAGTCCAAGAGGGCCACTTTGACCACCAAAAAAAGGTTTCACTCTAGGGATCGAATCCATACGTCCCCTACCCACTGCTGCTTGGTAGTCTGTAGCTCTACCTCTGTACTAAGGTTCCTGGAAAATGTTTTTCACTGGGGATCAAACCCCGGCCCATTTCAACTACTGGCTTAGTGCTCTGTCACTGTGTGCTATCATCTTGCATACTTACTGCAGAGTAACAACACAGTAAAGAACAGTAAGGTCAGATACATACATGATGGTATTATACAACATAAAGACAGTTTCAGTAATTAAAAGAGACAATTACAATTCTTGTTACATAAGAAACAAATGTATACAAACAGAATACTACAATGATGTCATGGGACTTTTGCTACACCAGGGTTCCAGACAGACAGAACCAGATAGGAGCAAGAACAGATAAATGCACTAGGGAAGTACCCTTGGCACCACAACAGAAGGCATGGATTGTAGGACAGAGATGAAACTCAGATGGAATAGCAACATAGAATTTGACAGCAAATAAGAGCTGCTTGGCCCATCCAGTCTGCCCATTTGCCCCTGCCTATACAGTCACCTCAGACCCTGCTTGATCTCCAGCTCCCGCTTCACCAGTTGCTTCTCAGTTAGGATTCCCTAGTGCCTATCCCATGTATGCTTGAAGCCCACCACTGTTTTCACCCCCACCACCTCCACTGGAAGACTGTTCCAGGAATCCACCACTCTTTCTGTGAAGTACTTTCTCACATCTCCTAAATGTTCTCCCTTCCAGCTTCATTGCATGTCCCCTTGTTCTCATGCATCTTTCCTCTTACCTTGTTCAACTCTGTGAGGTATTTGTAGATCTCTATCATGTTCCCCTCTCCCTCCTCTCTTCCATGCGTACATACTGAGGTCCTTCAGTCTCGCCTCGTAGGCTTCTGAGGTAGCCCCTGCACCATTTTAGTTGCCCTCCTCTGGACATCCTTCACTCTATGTCCTTCCTGAGATATGGTCTCCAGAACTGGACACAGTACACCAGGTGGGGTCTCACCAACAATCTGTGAAGTGGCAATACCACCTCCTTCCTTCTGCTGGTGATATCACACCTGTGCACCCCAGCATCCCACCGGCTCTACCTACCGCCTTGTCGCACTGTCTCACCATCTTCAGGTCATCCGATATGATTACTCTCAGGTCCCTTTCCTGTTTAGTGACTGTCAATAGCTCTTCTCCCATTTTGTACTGCCTCTGGGTTTCTGTGCCCTAGGTGCATGATTTTGTGCTTTTTCTCATTGAAGACCATGTACCTCCCTCTAGTACCTGGACACCTAGGGACCAATGTTACCTCATGTATATCACTATGCCAAGTAGTACCAAGGCAAAACTGTGTCATGATGATAACCATGTCTGTAACCACCTTATGCTTGAACAACCTATGTTATCAAAAGTTTTTCTCCACTGTTTCTTGTATTGTCATTCCGGGTCGCCCCTGAAAAAGGGACCTTCGGGGCTCAGTGGGCCTACCTGGTCACCAAAATTTAATAAATAAATAAATAAAACAGCTGCTATGCCCTTGACCATGCCTCAAGGTTTCTCATATCTCTGCAAATTCTTTCCACTCCCTCTGGAGTGTGTACCCTATTGCAGATTTTGGTGTCATTTGCAGAGAGGCATACCCTCCCTTCCAGCTCATCTGTAGTTTCACTTAAAAAAACATTAAAGAGGATTTGTCTCAGTACTGAGCCCATAGGCACCTCGCTGGTGACCTTCCCTTCCCCAGAGTGAACTCTTGTTTACCAGCACCCTCTGTTGCCTGTCTGTTAACCAATTTCGTACCTAGTTTACCACTTTAGGACCCACCCCTAATCTGCCCAGTTTCCTTATGCATCTCCTATGTGGTAGGGTACCGAATGTCTAACTAAACTTTAAATAGGCCACATCTACCACCCCACCCTGATCTATTTCCCTGGTCACCAATCAAAGAAATTTATCAGAGTCGTATCTCACATGCCCCCAACTCGTGAATCCATGCTGCCTCAGGTCTCATAACCCACTGGATTCAAGATACTCTATAGTCTTTTCCTTTAGCAGTTTCATACTAGTGATGTCAGACTGACCAGCCTATAGTTGCCAGCCTGCTACCGCTTTTATGAAATGGGACTACATCTGCCCTCCAGTCCTTTTGGAGTCACTTCTGTTTCTAGTGAGTTGTTGAATAGGGCTGTCAGAGGTACAGCCAGTACCTCCCTGAGCTCCCCCAGCACCCTTGGATGTACCCCATCTGGCTCCATAGCTTTGTCCACTTTCAGATTTGCGAGTCCCTTCAGGACTTTCTCCTCTGCAAATGGACTTATGTCTACCTCCTCCCCCAAGTGCGCCTCAGAATAGCGTTCCATGTCCTTGGGGGAAAAATTGGAGAACGCAATGCCCCTTAATTTTGTGCTCATTTTTAGGAGCTATGCCCCCCTAATTTTGTGTTCATTTTTAGGATGAACAACAGTGCATGCTCAGTAGATCTCAAAGGGTAGACAATATGAGCAGGCTTAAGTAATGATGCAAGGGCAGTTGATTATGCATACTATAATAAATGACACCACACAGAGTGTAGTCACATAGGGATAAGGGGAGGAGCCAGTCAAGCTTGGTGCACAGGGTGCACTAGTGGACATGTTGGTTGGAGGCCAAAGTAAAACTAAAAATATTATAAGTCATAGCTGGCCTGGTGGCGCTAAGGGTCGAGGTGCTGGACGGCACACCTCACTCCACATAGGCGACCTGCGTTCGGGAACATGCCCAAACCATCGGGGGTTGGCCAGGGAAGGAAAGGATTGGCGTCTCGTGGACTGCTCACCTTTCCCAGAGGAGAGGACCAGGCATCCACCGTGCTGCAGCGACCCTGGTGGAAATCGGGGCACTACAGGAGGCGGGGATACATGGGGGAGAAGTGCAGCGGACGTCGACATGTTGTGCCTCAACATCATTGCGATCGTCCGCATTTCTCGGGGATAAGGGAGGAAAATGGCAGACGACCGAGGTGGGTGCTTGATGGCCACACTTCAGCAACCAGGGGCCTGTCATGGAATTCCACTGTGGTAGTGGTTCCTGGTCCGCAGGGTACATAGGGGTACCCCTTTGTGGGTAGCGCCAGCCAGCTAGTATGTGAGTGAGCCTGCGGCTGATCGAGGATGAAGGCGGCAGCTGGAGGTAGGCAGGTCGGGCTGCAGGAGCATAAATAATGATATGATTAAAAAAATATATATATGTCATGCCAGAGTTATATAAAGTGGATTTGGCAGATGCTGAGAAAACTGGTACCCCACAGAGGAGCTTTGGCAGAAGAATACCACAGGCTATGGCTAAGTGGGTCTCGGGAGTAAGGTTGAGACTGACCTTGTACGAGATACCCAGTCTGGAATTGACACTTTTATGTATACCTGAAACATGAAGTGAAAAAGGGAAAGGTTAAGTGTAATGCCTAGATAGTGGAAGAATGAGACAGTGGCAAGGAAGGTTTCATCACAACATGATACAGATTGGGGGGGGGGACAATTCATTAATCTGGGCAGTGAAAAACACAGCCTGGGTTTTAGGTGTGTTCAAGTAAGCAATAACACATGACAGGGCGTGCAGTTATTGGATAATTAACTCATGCCCACCTCACTGCATGGGTTGGAGGCACGAGTCATTAGCTAAGTGCCCTTCGACCATGGTGGGGGGAGTGTTGTAATTACCCAATAACCACAATCCCAGAAATGTATTATTACGTTTATAAAATGGAACCAAAATATTAAGAACACAAAACTAAAAAAACTTTAAGAATAAATGGGGATATGACATGGGCTGACTTAAGGTATTATTTTTATCTTCATGAGAGGGGATTGGTCTGTTGATACCTCAAAGTGGCAAAGCCACGAGTGAGACGGCAATAGACCAATGCCCTCAAATGATATCTTAAAGAGCAGCTTTCGACTAGCCCCTTACTGAAAACCAAACGATGACCGACCTGGCCAGGAGTCCAGATGTGCAATGTTTTCCTTTTTTTAAAGGCTATTTAAAAGTTATGCCCCTCGTAATTTTATTTCCAGACCGCTGGATCCTACATTACGCCCAGCGCTGTACATACAACCATTTTGTGATGTCAATGCTTCAGAAGGCTGCATATACTTCGATATTAACAGATAGAGGTGATTTTTAAAGATTTTATACCTATTCAACAATAGGTTTTAACAAATCAAGCGATCGCTCAACTAACAGGGACCCTGTTGGTCGATCGCTTTGTTGATAAAGCCTCCATTGAAAGTAGTAAAATCTTTGAAAAATCACCATTCAAATCAATGGATGGACGCAATCTTCATTTACTGACATCACAAAACAGGTCTGCATGTGCCGGTGTGGGGGCGTGGCCGTAGGATCAGGAACTGGCTCTGTTTTTTGGCAGCGGGTCTGGAAATAAAATTACGAGGAGCATAACTTTTAAATAGACATGAAAAAAAAAGGACAAGTATGCACATTTGAACTCCTGGCCAGGTCAGTCATCATATTTTTGGGACTAAGGGGTTAGTATGATTAGTTGGAAGCTGCTCCTTAATCAGCCTATGTCATATTTGATTTATACAACGGGTGTTTTAGGTAAATTTGTTATAGAAATGGTAAAAAGCTACAAAAGATAAAAAAAAGCAATCTAAGTTACTTAGACTACTGTATATTCAATCAAAAAAGACAAGGCATCTCAAATTTTACTTGTTTATTGAACTGATTTTACCAGAAAAGGCCTGCTGAGCCATAAAACTCATTTCCGGCGGTGTCTTGGGGGGGGAGGGGGGATAAATGAAATTGCTCACTGAGCATGCTCCAAAATTTATCATCACAGGTGAGAATAAATATCTGAGCATGCTCCGTGTGGCCACGAGTGAGAGACAATTTTGATCATGCTCAGTAACCAACTTCACTTATGTTGTTCATGTTGGCCAAGATAACGTTTATCTTGGCAAATTTATTTTCACACCTGCTGTATAAATTAAACTTCATCATTGATAAACTGATTTTCACACAAAACAGAAAACTTTGCCCATCAAAGAGGTCAGATTGACTGGCAGGTAAGTCTCTGATATTGTTAATTCAACCCTCCCCCCAAGCTGTCACAGTTTCTGAGAATTCAGAAGCAGTATTGTTCCAAGACTTGCAAGGCACTTTCAAGACACAGGCGGTTATTGGTCAATTACTGCACAGGTCTGGACAGCTATTGACCAATCAGATCACTGGATTTTTTTCCTTATTTTATGAGAATAGTTACATAGTGTATGTTTTTTTTTTTGAGAAAAAGGGGCAGGGAATGAATGTATTGAGGTGATTTATGAAACATGCCACTGCTGTTGTCGTGGCCCTGCTATGTGAGAAAGTAACTGTAGGTTCACAGCCAAGTATAGCATAGTAGTTAAGAGCACTGAGCTGCAGACCTGTGGAACAGGGGTTGACTCCCACAGCCACCACTTGTATGCTGTTGACAAGGAAAAAAATCCACGTCGCCACACCGGCGACCCGGGTTGGATCGGACTCTGGGATGAGTGGGAGGAGAGGCCTGAGCATCCCAACGGATACTCTCCTCCTCTTGGGGTGGGTTCCTGGGGTGCTCTGAGCACCCGATGCACCAATGCCTTTGGAAGCATGGGCATCGTGGTACAGGCGGCTCTTCAGAGTTGGGGAGGGGAGGACATTGTGGGCATTTGACAACGGCATGTGTTAGCATGCCGTCTGTCTGGACATTAGTCCTGTGTGCCGACGCCTTCAAGGGGAGGAGGGACCAAGGGGAAGAAAAGCGGAAAACCCCCCTCTCAGGCCAGGATGACAACGGATCCTAGCCCCGATCACCTACCACGGGCAGACCCCATTGTGCATGCACTCCGGAGGAGAGAAGCAAGGTAGGAGACAATTGAGAAAGCGTGGCACTCTAGAGGCAGACACTGTGGGAGGGGTCTACAGGGTTGATCAGGTACGAAGGAGTGGACCAAAAGGGTAGTAAGGAGGGGATAAAAAGAAATTGAAAAAAAAAAACCACTGTGGTTCTCAAAAGAGGTGGAAGGGAAGGTAAAGGAGAAAAGGATAGCATTCAGGAAATATAAGGAAACACAGAAGGAGCATGACAGAGAACTTTATCAGTTAAAGAGGAACTTCCCCAGTACTTTTGACTTTCATGCATAAATTACCCCTTCTTGCATTGATTCTGGAATTGTATTTCATTACTGTTCACTGCAGTTAGTTTTTGCACTCTGAGCTGCTAAAAACTGCAGGGTGTACCACAGCTTCTATAGCAAACCTGGTTTTGCTGTGGGCCCAGGGTTGTACTGCTGACATCACTATAGGGCAGAGTCAATTTCACACGGAAAAACATACTGACAAGGCATTTGGATTTTGGCATAATGCATTGCTAACAGGGTGTCTTTGGGAAGAGGAAACACAGTATGTACACTGAATACTGGTAGGTTTCTCTTGCAACACTGTTGCAACTGCATGGTACTGCACAGCGTGAGTCACTTCTCTTCCCTACAGTGATGTCATCAGAAGCTAGCAGCCCAGCAGCTGAACAGCAAAAGCAAGTGCAGCAGGGCTCACAAACAAATACAAATTATGGAAGACAGAGTTAACCTTGGCCAAAAATAACAGATGCACACACCTTTTCAGGTCTAGTACTGCATATAATGACTATAAGCTATAACTTTCTGGACCTTCATGAAAGTTCCTCTTTAAAGCAGAAGGAGGCAGGGAAGGCAGTCAGAATAGCAAAGGCACAAACTGAGGAAAAGATAGCCAACTCTGTTAAGAAGAGGGATAAAACCTTTTATAGGTACATTAGGGAGCGAAGAAAGACCAAGGGAGGGATACTGAGACTTAATAAAGGGGAGGGAATGTGGGCAGAGGGTGACAGTGAAAAAGCAGGGATACTGAATGAATATTTCTGCTTAGTATTCACAGCGGAAGAGGAGGGGGAGGTACCCAAACCAAACAAGAGAAACACTCTGAATAGGGGGTTCGATACCAGTCCATTCACAGAAGAAAAGGTTTTGAAAGAATTCTTAAAACTGAGGGTGGACAAAGCAATGGGGCCTGATGGGATTCACCCCAGAATTCTTAAAGAACTAAGGGTAGAACTAGTAATGCCAGTGACTACTCTCTTTAACAAATCATGGGAGGATGGGGTGGTACCTGAGGACTGGAGGAGGGCAGATGTGATTCCACTTCACAAAAGTGGAAGCAGGGCAGAGGCAGTAAACTACAGACCAGTTAGTTTAACCTCAGTGGTAGGGAAAATGATGGAATTACTTCAGAAGGAAAGGATTGTTGAGTACTTAGAGGCCAGTGGGGCACAGGACCCAAGGCAGCGTAATTTCACAGCAGGAAGGTGATGTCGGACGAACCTAATAGCTTTCTTTGACTGAGTGACCAAAGTAGTAGATCAGGGAGGGGCTGTGGATATGACCGACCTAGATTTTAGCAAGGCATTTGACACAGTCTCACACAAAAGATTAATATACTAGTTAGCCAGCCTTGGAGTGGGTCCCAAGGTGGTAGCATGGATAAAAAACTGGCGGACAACAGGACGCAAAGGGTAATAGTAAAGGGAGTCCACAGTGAAGAAAGGAGGGTAACTAGGGTTCGGTACCGGGACCGGTCTTCTTTAATGTCTTTTATAAGTGACATTGGAGAGCACCTGGAAGGAAAAGTATTTCTCTTTGCAGACGACACAAAGATCTGCAACAGGGTTGATACACAAGGTGGGGTGGACAGGATGAAAAGGGACTTGGCAAGGTTGGAGGAATGGTCAACTATATCGCAGCTCAGATTTAATGCAAAGAAGTGCAAGGTAATATACCTAGGAAACAAAAACCCAGGGGAAGAGTACACAATGGGGGGGGGGGTGTGAGATAATAACAAAAACAAAAATCAAAAGAGACCTAGGAGTAATTATATCAGATGACCTAAAGGTGGGCAAGCAATGTGAGAAAGCAGTAAGGAAGGCTGTGGGGATACTGGGATGCATAGGGAAAGGCATCAACAGTAGAAAACAGAAAGTTGTTATCACTCTGTACAGACAGTTGGTGAGACCCCGTCTGAAGTACTGTGTGCAGTTCTGGAGACCCCATCTCCGCAAAGACATAGAGTGGAGGCTTTTCAGAGGAGGGCAACCAAAATGGTGCAAGGTCTGCACCAGAAAACATACGAGGAGAGACTAAAGCAGCTTAATATGTATACCCTTGAGGAAAGGAGGGAGAGGGGGGACATGATAGAAACGTTCAAGTATCTTAAGGGAATTAACAAAGTACAAGAGGGTAGCATCTTTCAGAAAAAGAGATGTGCAAGAACAAGGGGGCACAATTTGAAACTAGAGGGGGACGACTCAGAGGTAATGTTAGAAAGTATTTTTTCACAGAGAGGGTTGTGAATGCATGGAACAGCCTTCTTGAGGAGGCTATGGAGTCAGGAACAATGGGAGAATTCAGGAATGCATGGGACAGACATAAGGCAATTCTAGTGGGGGGGCAGGAGGAAGTAAGCTGTTTATTAACTAGAATCTGCAGCTTATCCATCAGGTAGGGAAATGGGCAGACTAGGTGGGCCAAGCGGTCCTTATCTGCCGTCAAATTCTATGTTTCCACAGCCACCACTTGCATACTGTGTGACAGTGAGCAAGTCATTTAACTTCTCTGTGCTCCCCAGGATGCACCTGAAAACAGCCTCTGGACTTTATCTGGGGGCTCCCAGATTCTTACCTCTGAATGGGTGCATGATCTGGGGGTGGTGCTTGATGACGGGCTGACCCTACGATCTCAGGTGTTGGCAGTCGTCAAGTCTGCCTTTTACCATCTCAGGAACATCGCCAGATCAAGCATCTGGTTCTGTCCGGGATCTGCCTACGTTGGTCCATGCCTTTGTGATCTCGCGCCTTGACTACTGCAACTCCCCATACTTAGGGCTTCCTGGGGTTGATATCCACTGCCTGCAGCTAGTGCAGAACGCTGCAGAATGATTGTTGATGGGGATCTCCTCTCTTTGCATATTACCCCGGTGCTGCGCGATCTGCACTGGCTGCCGATTCGGTTGCGGATCACCTTCAAAGTTGGTTTACTGACTTATAAAGCCCTACATGGACTTGGCCCCGATTACTTGAAAGAGCTTCTTGTTCCGTACTGCCCTGTGCGACAGCTCCATTCGGCTGACGAGGGGTTGCTGGAGATTCCGAGGATGTCTTTGAAATCTTCTGGAGCCCAGGCATTTATGTTTATGGCCCATACCCTTTGGAATTCTCTACCCAGTCAGCTACAGAAGTGCGCGACTGTGGGTGGATTTAAACAGGTGCTTAAAACTTTTTTGTGGCGTCAGGCATTCAGTGATGCATAATTGAATGGATTTGTTATTTTATTTATTACTGTATTTGCTGTTTGTGCTGTTGTGGTTTTAATCTTTGTACAGCACCTTGATACCTCAAAATCGCTTAAAAATAACATTTATTATTATTATAAACAAACAGCTGAGTGCAAGAAAAAATTCAGTACAAGGATTCAGACAGCAGAGAGTTTGTTGTATCACAGTTCAGATATCACAACTGTGGCACAATGACTTTCAGAAGTCACTGTACTGTAGTATTAGTCATAACTATGGTGCAAAAAAGGTTGATAGGTGTGTGGATTTCCTTACACTGTAGACATTAACCATACACTGTATGTTGAATTGTGCATAAATATTTCTCAGAGGTCTCTCAAATGTTACAAACTCACTTTTTTTTTTTAATTTTTTTATTATTTACTGTACTTTTCCCTGGTCTCCACAGCTGGCCTGCCTATGGTCCTGCCCTCTCACCCAGCCCTAACACCTGCATTCCCTGGGACTTACCTCTATGCCTTATTCCTACCTGGCATACTCGCTAGGGCAAGGCCGTCATGGCTGGACCCTCCCCCCAATGAAGTTAGAGCTCGGTCCAGTGTGTGTGCCACGGTCTGCAGTGGGAGGTACATGCCCTTTTGCTGCGGCTGAGGTTTCTAAACCCTAGGACACCAATAGGAGCCCTGCAACGTATGCGCATGCAGAGGCGTGCAGTTCACATCCACGTATGCTAGCATCCTCCCACTCTTACCAGTAGCTCTGACTTGCACCGACATTTGTGGCCACCCAGGTGACGGTAGTGAAACAGAGTCTGCATACCCTCCCTTCCCTAGGAGAAATCCTGTGGAATGCTCAGACCTCCTCCCCTTGTCAGCTCTCTGACAACTCAGGCTTGTTCCTGAACCCAGGTCCTCAGCGTTGCGAGCGGTAGTGCTACCACTGCACCAGTGGGCTAATCCTTCAAACTGACATTCAGCAGATGTTTTAGTGGCCACTGATGATTGTTAAAGGGTAAGTCCCCTCATTCTATTTTCTGTGTGGTTTGTGGGCATGAGCAGTGATTTCCTGTCTTGCATCCCCCTAATTTCATCCTAATTTAAGTACACCTGAGGTCGCATTGCTCTGTTTTGCCTGGGTGTGAAAACGTGTCTGTCTCCATTGCAGAGGTCATGACCCACTCATGCAAGGCATCATGGGAGTTATTGATGCTTACCTGCACAAGCCAGCAGAAGATACACTCTCATTCCGTTCTTTTACATCTCTTGTGAAATCCCTGTATTCTCTGAAAGCATTTTTTCTAACTCGGATACATTTTAAACTACAGAAAACAGCAAGACACTTAATATGCCTTGAAATGTTCCATGGCCAGCAGAAGACAAGAACACAGGGACTGCAGAGGACAGCAACAGCACTGACTGAGACAGTATAACTACAGCAGGCCTTAGCACCAAAACATCATAAAATTCCAGGATGCTTTACATGAGTTTGGTCATGACCTTTGCAATGAAATCAAACAGGTTTTCACACCAGGGCAGAACAGAGTGAAGCAACCTCATTTGTATTCAAATTAGAATGAAATTTGGGGGGATGCCTACAAACTATGCAGGTATACAGAAAGGATGAGGGGACTTTTCCCTTTAAGGTGGCCAGTAGATTTTTGTACAGCCTGATCCAATAGTGCAATTTGGTCCCTGATGGCTGAGACAGTTGATTAACGTTGTCAACTTTTTGTTCGTGTGTGTGTGTGTATGTGTGAAAAGGACAATGAGCATCAGGAGGAGAAGAGGAAAGATGAAGCCGCAAAGGAAAACCTCAACCTTATAAGTACTCCGGTCTCCAGAAAAGGGAGGGAAGACGGTCCTTTGATGCCACTTATTATTCCAGTGTCCGTGCCGGTAAAACGGATGGATGTGACAATCACCAAGAGAGAATGGCCTGGCGATGGGAAATCGCAAAGGAGCCTGATGCCGGAAAAGGGTCCTTCGGAGCTGAAGTCATCTGTCATTGTAACCAGGCGGAAGTCGAGGCGGAACTCGCTTACGGACAGCTCAGCACAGGTACCAGTGAGATCTTTATTTATAGATGTTCAGTAGCCACATCTATCCTTGGGTTGTCCTCATTCCCAGCAGTCTATGTTCATGCTTAAGGTTTAAGACCATGTCTATTTAGTGGCAACATTCTCACCTGTGCCCCACGTGGTCATTAGTCTGAGTCCCACAAGGGGAGACTCGGGTTTACCTCATACCCACTGGTGGCACTCTAGCACAGTACTTCAGGCATCATAGGTGGTGGCACACCTCTTAGCTCTTCCACATTACAGGGGTGTTCTTTTTCTAAGGGTGTAGTTTCAGTTCACTATCTACATTCTGGCAGTCTTCCTGGGGACAGGCAAGTCTTCAGAAGTCTTCAAGCTAAGCTTCTCCCACCAGCAGGCTGGTATATCCTCTGGCTCCACCTTGTGACATCCGATCTTTCTGTCTGCTGGAAGGGACTAGTCTCCTCCTTTGCAGCTCTGTGGCATTGAAGGATTTTGAGTTTTCAGGTGCTTCTTTAGTGATTCTCCTACATTTCAAGTCAGTTTTGAATTCTAAGTACTCCATTTGTGTTCTGGCTCCACTTTCATGATCAGCAATGGAGAGCAAGAAACTCAGGTTAAAGTTTTGCACCCGGTGCGGGCAGAAGATATTGCTCATGGATCCACACAACACTTATCTTTAGCACAGTGTCGCAGGATGCATCTTGTAATGGACTGTGCTGCCCTCATACATCGAGGACAGGAAGGCTCGACTGGCTCTTAGTCAACCAAAAGACTGCAAAAAGACCCTGGCACTGCCAGGTCGGATGCACAGCTAGCGGTCATGGAAGAGGAGGCAACTATGATAAGCTCTATCTTAGTGCTGTTCCTGGCTTGGGCCAGTATCGGAGAGTCATTCTCTGAGGAATTCAGGAAAATTTGTCTGGCCCTAGAAACGTAGACTCTGATGGCAGATAAGAGAGGCTTGGAGCACCTAGTTTGCCCATTTTTTTTAACCTTCCTTTTCACTGCAGACACTACCTGATCTGTGGCACTTCCCCACTACCCCTTGCCCCTGTGATTCCCTTGTGCCTTTCCCAGGCATTTTTGAACCCCACCACTGTTTCCCCCCCACTACCTCCACTGGAAGGCTGTTCCAGGAATCAGCACTCTTTCTGTGAAGAAGTACTTCCTTACATCTCTCCCGAATCTACCCCCCTCCAGCTTCATAGCATGTCCCCTTGTTCTAGAGCAACTTTTATTCCAAAAATATTCCCCTCCTGTACCTTATTTACATTCCAATGATGTACTTAAAGGTTTATGTCTTATCCCCCACCTCTTCCTCCTCTCTTCCAAGGTGTACATATTGAGCTCTTTTAATCTCTCCTCATAGGGCTGTTGTTGCAGCCTCTGTACCAATTTGGCCCGCCAGACCTTTGGGGAGAGCCCCTCTTACTGCAGCAGGAAATATGAGCACTGCTGTCGCAGGTCATTGGACTGTGAAAGATCATGGTCTTCCCACTCCGTCGGCTCCCCTGTTCGCTTGGCCTTGGTCGAATTGTTCAGGCAGGGGGTAAGGTTGTGGGTTTCACAAAGCCCCATCAGGCCATCAGTCTCAGCTCTGGTTGAGCAAGCGGTTGAGATCTTTCATGAGCCTGTCAACCAGTTGTCAGTAGAGATTGATGAGCTGATCTCACACACCCTGGTTCTTCTGGTCCTCATTCAGGAGGAGGTGAGCCAGTTGGTGTCCCTGACTGAATCGACTCGCTAGTGGCATTCCCCAGTGCTCATGCCTCCAAAGCCTCTTATGCCCAGTATTTCGAGGCATATGGTTTACCATGACCTACCAGATGACACCCATCTACGTCAGTCCTCCAGTTGAGGGTGAAGTGCCACTCAGTTGACCGGGAGACAACACCGTTGATGCTACTTGACCTCCTTTTCCTCGGACAAGAAGAAGCATTGATGCAAGATGAGTCGACGCTACGAGGAGCTCCTCTGGCAATAGTTGACTATTGCTAGGAATAGTAGGGCTCTGCCCACTGGACATTTGGTCCCTTGGCCTATGATGGTCATTCCCACACTGGTCCAGATTTCACAGGTATCTCCTGTGTCTGTTTCTCTGCCCTTTAAGTGGAGCTACCTCCACTGCAGCCCCTGTTTGGTGGTCTGACCAAAGAGTCCTGTGCTGCTACCAGCTTGCCAGGCTAGTTCTCAGTGGAAGTGACCCAGTCTGAGGATACTGGGGTGTACATGATGGCAAACAGTCAAGGGCCATTTTTGAGGAATCCTCTGACAACTCTGAAGGTGAGTCGTCCGTGGCTTCGACCAAGAGTCATGCATTTGAGTGGGAGTCTGTCAATGAGCTTACTGCCAGCCATGGGTCTTTGTCTTTTGGGGTTTTGCTCTGGATCAGCCTCCTGACAGAGTCCAAAAAGACTGACCATACAGCAAAGAAAAGTGTATGCTGCTGCATCGTTGGGTCATCATCAGACCAGCTATGCAATTATGGTTAACTTTGGTCACTTCCTGCTGAGAGTGCTGGATGACCTCCTACCCCACCTTCCGGTCGACTAAACAGTTGCTGGTAGAGGTTAGAGACCAGGGTCAGTCACTGGCTAAACACCAGCTCTAGGTGGCTTTGGACATGAGTGACTCCTGTGCCATGGCAGCAGCTGTTGCCATCTGTTGCAGGGCCTGGTTGAAGCTTTCCATCTTTATGGCGGATATCCTGCCTATGTCTCCTTCTTGGGCACTGATCTCTTTGGCCCTGGGGTGGAGGGACATCTCACATGAATTGAGAAGTCCAGTGCCACCCTTGGTTCTGTGGCTTTATTGCAGAAGGTCCAAAAGACTAAAAAGAAAGCTTTCTCGTATCAACCTTTTCAGCCATTGCATCCTTGGCAGCTGCCCTAGCAGGGGCAGTATCAGCACTGGTGTCTGAAGCCCAAATTCAACAGCCAGGGACCAAAAAGAGGTGGGGAGCAGAGGTGGTGGTCTAGATGGGATGGGGACCAAAAAGAGGTGGGGGGCCAGAGCCCCCTAGAAGGCTGCACAGCAGTGGGTTATAGGGTGTCATACCCCCACCCATCTAGTCCCTGTCCCATCTCCTGGCCGAAGGTCGGTTGTGCCACTTCTTACCACAGTGGTCCACTATTACCTTGGACATGTGGGTTCTAGACATAGTGGGCAGAAGGTTGCCTCTGGATTTTGAGGGTTTCCCGCCGTACTGACTCCACATTCCTTGGGAATCCAAGATGTCGAAGGATACATTGACTGCCCTGAGGGCTGACATTGCTTAGCTGTTAGAGCAAAGGGCGATGACCTGTGTCCCAGAAAACCCTGGCCAATCAGCAACCTGTGTCCAGTACTTTCCTGTCCCGATATTGATGGGGGGCTGGCACCCCAGACTGGATCTGCATGATCTGAACCAGTTTATGCAAAAGCACAAGTTCAGGATGATCGCTCTGAATCATATTATATCTGGATCAAAGTATGTGGTTCTGCTCCCCGGACCTCTAGGATGCATTCTTCCCCATCCCAGTCTGTCTGTCCCATTTCAGTTGCATTTGGTTCCGTGCAGAGGGGATACTGTACCTCTTATCCACATCCAGGGTCTTCATCAAGTGCATGACAGTGGTGGCGGCCTTCCTAAGGCCCAAGGATATCAGTGTATATCCCTGTGTGGATGACTGGCTTATTGCTGGGTCATGCAAAGAGGTCATAGAGCAGTCCAGAGATCTGTCCCTCCAGACCTGTTGGGACTTGGGCCTTCTGGTCAACCTGGCCAGGTCTGAACTGGTCTCCTTGCCGGTGATCACGTTCATCGGGGCAGAAGTAGACTCCCTACAGGCCAAATCCTTGTGGCCTGGGCTCTGAATCTTACCTCCATTGCCTGATCACTTCAGGTAGGGCTCTCGCACCCTGCCTGGGATCTCTGCTGTGGCTGGGGTACATGGCATCCTCCACCAACTTGATCAGTTGGTCTCACTGGTGGATGCGCCACCTGCAGTGGGAGTTGTGCTGCCAGTGGTCCTAGCGCCTAGTTCACTTGGACCAGCCAATGTGGGATGCTGTCCAGTGGTGGCTTGACCCACAACATCCGGAACAGGGAATCCTGTTTGTCCAACCAGAGCCATCCATCATGCTCATGGCTGGTTCGTCTTTGGTGGGGTTGGGAGCACACCTGGGAGACCACAGAGCCCATGGGTTCTGATCAGCTCAAGAGTCCTGTCACCACATCAGCTTGCTGATGCTTCATGCAGTGCGTCTGGCTCTGACAGAATTTGCTACATTGATTCAGGGCGTGCAGGTTGGACAACACCATGATCATGTTCCTTCTACCTGAACAAGCAGGGTGGAACACACTCCCTTCCTTTGTGTTGGGAGGCTTTCAGTACTGGACCCTCATGCGCAGCCTGAGTGCAGATCTCCTGGTGATCCATGTCGCAGGAGTGAACAGTCAGCTGGCAGATGCTCTCAGCCAGGTCAGAGAGATGTTGCACAAGTGGTCTCTGAATCAAGAGGTGGTAGACCACCTGATCTTCCAGTGGGGAAGCTCCCTGGTAGACCTGTTTGCTTCCTGGGTGAACAGAAAGCAGAAGCTGTTTTGTGCCCACCCCCCAGTCCAGAACATTGTTGGAGGATGCCTTCTCAAGGCCATGGACTCCAGGCATCCTCTACATCTTCCTTCCCATCCCCTTCATCCTCACAGTTGTGTTCAAGGTCTCAAAGGACAAGACGCAGATGATCCTGATAGCTCCAGACTGGCCCAGGCAGTTCTAGTACTCAGATCTCCTCAGCAGCAGAATCTGCCCGGACCTGCTGACCAGATGACAAGTGAGCTCCTGAACCCGGACCTTAAATCATTGCACCGCACAGCCTGGTTCTTGAGTGGTTAGATTTCCAGGTTTTGGGCCTTTCAGCAGACATCCTCCATATTGTGAAGGGGGACCATAAGGGTAAGGAGCTTAATCCCCATACCTCCCCTTTGGTAAGCATCCTCGTCTACTCATGGTCCTGCTCTCAGCTGGGCTTGCAAGGTGCACCTGGTAGCTATCTCTGCATACTGGGCATGGGCTGGCATGCAGACAGTGGTCCAGGAGACAGTGGTTGGGCACTTTTTCAAAGGTCTGAACCACTTGTCCCCTCCAGTGTGTGAACCTCCATTGCCATGGGACTTACTGTTGGTATTGGCAGTGCTGATGGGCAAGCTGTTTGAGACACTGTACGGGTGTAAAATGTTTCGCCTGTCATGGAATGTTGCCTTCTTGTTGGTCATCACATCAGCCAGAAGGATTAGTGAGCTTCAGTCACTCTTGGTGGAGTCTCCTTATGTAATCTTCCACAAGGACAAGGTCATCCTTTGCTCCCACCCAAAGTTCCCCCTGAAGGTCATATCAGGGTTTCACCTTAACTAGGGGATCAACTTGCCTATATGCTTGTCAGCGTGGCTCAGTTGGTAGCACATCCACCTCTGGACCAGAAGGTCGTGGGTTCTCGTCCCACACCAGGATGGACTTGCACCTAAAAATCGCTGGCATTCGAGTGCAGTATTGGGGGGTGCTGTACTGCTGGGGTGTGCCGTCCTTCGGATGAGACGTTAAACTGAGGTCCCTTCTGCCCATCCTGGTGGGTGTCCAGGTGGAAGTAAAAGAACCCGGGGTACTCTTCATAAATAGCAGGGAACATTGCCGGTGTCCTGGCCAACATTCCCCTTCCCATAAACCAGTTCATGCAATTATCCAGGCTGTGTGTGGGTGATGATGTGCGATATGGCCGCCACCACACATTGTCACTCCACTACCACTCTAGCATTGCTTGTAAAGCGCTTTGGGATACTGTGTATGAAAAACACGATATAAATGCTGATTATTATTCTTCTTTACTGACATGACCTCTGATGCCAATCTCAGGCTTCACATTCTGGACCTGCGAAGAGTGCTCTCCTATTGTAGAGTGCATGGCTGGAGTTTTGGGTGATGCTCGCCAGCTGTTCGTAACATAGGCTGAAGCCACGCCTGACAGACTTTTTTTTTTTTGGTAAACATACTTTATTAAGGTACCACAGAATGATAACATAAATACATAACACAGCATAACAAAGTAAGGACGTTGTCTGTAGGTCTCCACAATTAACGCATTCACTTAAAGAGCAGTTATTAAGTTTCAGTTCTAGGATAAAACATATTGGTCCTTTGTTTTTTTTTGTTGAAACAACCAGAGACAAAGTGTGTAAAGAGTTGATAAGCCAAGGCAGGGACCCAGCCACCACCAGTGCATGGCTGTTCATGTATGGGTATAGCCTAAGGCCACACTTTCAGGCACTATGCCATTTAAAACAAAATGTTGTGTTCAGTGTTTGTTCAGACAGGTTTCCCCATCCCATGGCATTAAGATGCTAGCTCTCCAACTTCATACAAGTAAAAATTTATTCAACCAGTGTGCTATAGTAGGGGGACTGAAACTGGGCCAGTGCTGTGCAACAATTTTTCTGGCATTGATCAGAGCTGTACCCCATAACCTGTGATTCACCCCTGTTTTGCCAGTATAATTCCGGCCCCACCTATGCCCAGCGTAAATTCTGAGGGCCTGTTGGGTAGTGAGCACTGCAGTATTGCCTCCATGATTTTGTGCATCTCTGCCCAGAAAGGGACTATTTTGGGGCATGCGAGTGCCATGTGTATGAAATCACCCTCCACTACCAAGCATTTGGGACCGTGCATATTGTAGGAGACTTTGTACTAATGTAACTCTTTTGGAGCGAGATAAGTTCTATACAGGAAATTAAGCTGAATTCTTCTCAGTTTTTTGAGCCAGAACACGTGCACATGCCTAATGGCTGCTTTACATTCCCCGGCACCCAATACCTTGTCTAAGCACACAATACCATGTCTTACGTCCTCACCCCATCGCTTCTGTGCTCTAATGTGGGGAAGGGAACACTCCTGATAGACTGGCAGTGAAGCAGATGGTTGCCTGGTGGATTACATCCTGCATCTACCTCTTTCGGTTGTCTGGCAGGGAGCTGCCCAAGGGGCTTAAGGCTAATTCCATCAGACATACCGCTGCCTTGGTGGCAGTTTCCAGGGACATCCCCATTTAGGAGAGCTGCAGGGTGGCGACCTGGAGTAGAACACCCATGTTGTTGAAATCCAGTTAAGAGTTGGGTCATTAGGTCAGAGGCAGAAGAATCAGGGGCATAAAGAACCGTATGTTAATGGATGCAGAGGAGCAGGTGACTGGGAGATTGTTTAGGAAGATGGAGAATAAGATAAGGATGAATCTTTGGGGGATGCCAGAGCAGATAGGGAGAGGAGGGGAGATAGTGTCACCGATACAGATGGCTTGAGTCCTACCCTCAGGATGTAAGTGAAATCAACAGAGGAGGAGGAGAGCCCAGCAGCTTTTGGCTTGTCCAGGAATGGGGTGGGCAATAGTGCCAAAGGCTTTGGCCAGGTTGACAATGATGGTAGAGGTGGCCAGCCCTCTGGTCCGGTCCATGCCAGAAAGGATGGAGCCAGTGAGCCTGAGGAGGGAGATGGTGGTGGAGTGGGATTTCCTGAAGCCAGACTGGTAGGGAGGGAAGAAGGAGGAGCTGTCAAGAAAAGGGGAAAGGATCAGATGTTCCTGAAGTTTAGCCAAGAAGGGGAGGTGGGAGATTGGGTGGTAGTTGCCAGGGAGGGGTCATCCCCTTTGGGAAAGGGGGTGACCGAGGCCTGCTTCCACAGATCAGGGACTGAGGCAAGCAACAAGGAGCGATTTAATAGGTGGGTGTTGAAAGGGGCAATAGCCTGGGAAGAGAGAGACATGAGTTTGGGGTCAAGGCTGTCAGAACCTCTCTATCCATATCTCTAAACTGCCCTACATTAGGAGCTACATCCCTCAATTTACCTTCAGAACCTCTCTATCCATACCTTTTCACTGTCCCAGATCACAAGGGGAATCCTTTGTTTTACAGCTCATAGTCCGTTTGTCCCACAGACAGACAACTGTGTCACAATTTCATATTAATTAATCTACCTCGATGGGTGGAGCTTCTAGTTCAAAGCTTTGATGGTGTGTCCCATATTTGGCTTTTTCGTCCCCCCAAACATTGAGAGGCAACATCCCACATTTGAGTGATGAAAGGGTGAAGGGGTGGCTCCAGGTGCTCTTCTTTATTTTTATTTTATTTTCCCAGGCAGCACACTGTTGAAATGAACTCATTTACAAGGAGGGCCTGAATACGGTTCACAATAAGTACAGCAGTTATACATAGCAACAAGGAACCTCATTAACAGGCCGCATACAGTTACATGCAACATATAAAATATTAAAGCGTCACTGCAACAATTTTTCCGAAAAGCTAGTTTTAGCGTTTTGTTTAAATTTTTTTATTTTCTCGATCCTATTCCTTATCAGGTCTAGAATGGTATTTCCAAGTCGAGTGAGGCAGTAATTTTTTCTTGGGAGGATTGAAACATTCTTGAAATACTTGATTTTGTTGGATCAAGACAACTTTACCACCAAATAATGCTGGAACATGCCTGGAATCTTTTTAGTGAGAAACAGGTAGGATCACATTTTCTGCGCAGTCTCATTGCACTGCTGCTGTAAATCGAGGGCCCCGTGCTGCTGCCTCCTGTGGTTGTTCAGGTGTAATTTGGAGCCCTTGTGGCACTTTTTAACTCTTGCTGTGCTGCGAACTGATCTATCAGTCCAGAATTCCTATGTGTTTTAATTCTTTCGGCAACCTAAGGGTTAAAACACATGGAAACTTATCCATGCAATGCCCGGGCCATCATTCCCTCTCAGATAAGCTATGTATTATGTATATGCACTTTCAATCTTATATTTAAATGCTTAAAGATGTTAATATACTCTTAGGACTATGACACCACCCCCATATGTTTTATGTATTTGTATGATTTGTTGTAGAGTTTTAGAAGTTTATTTAGTCTAACAAACACATTGTGGCATAAAATATAAATTTTTTATAGCGTTTTTTTTATACATATATATATATATATATATATATATATATAGATAATCCACTAGAGGGTTTGCGGTCATGCTCTGATATGGGCACGCCTTGGTGTGTATTCTGATGCATGAGGCCGCAGGCCGAGTGTGTTTTGCCACCCAAGGCATGCGTGTATCAGACTGCGTGCCCTGTAGTGGATTATCTATTTTATAAAATGGCCACAAATATGGGCGGAGTGGTGATGGAACAAAAAATAGCCCCGTCTGGCACAAATTAATGTTTCATTTAAATGACCTGGTTGATCCTGACATGATGGTCATTGGTTTAAGGTGATATAAAAGAGTTATCTGGTTGATCCTGCCATTTTTTTTTTTGTAGCTAAAAGTTTAAAAAAAAAAACAAGTTATCTATTTGATCCTGTGATTTTTTTTTTTTTTTTTTTGGTTAAAGTGTTTTCTGTGTAAATACTTTAACTGTGTTCTTTGTAGCGTGACCAAGCTGTGTTCATCCTGGCAAGTGACATGCTTGCAAAGCTTTCAGTAAGGAAAGTTTTCTTGAAGTATGTAAAGTGTGGTATTTTAAGTAATTTTAGTGAGTTATTTTCCCAAAGAAATCACCAACTGTAAAGCGAAGAGACCAAGCGTGCCGGTGGCTTCAAAAGTTTAGACTCAAGCCCGAGTGAGCATTACTATAGCAACAGTCACTCACACTTCTGTCACTATAGCAACACTCACGTACGCTTGTGTCTACTCTTCTGAAGCCGCCAACTCGTTCACTCTCCTCACTGTACAGTTGGTGGCTTCTTTTGCAAAAAAAAACCTCTTTAAAATTACCTTAAATCCCACACTTTGCACTCTTCTTCAAGAAAACCTTCCTTATTCTAAAGCTTTGTAAGAATGTCACTTGCCAGGATGAACACCATTTGGTCACGTCACAAAGAAGACCGTGAAAGTGCTTACAGGGAAAATACTCTAAAAATCGCAGGGTCAACCAGATAAGGTTTTTTTTTTTTCCATTATTTTGTAGCTATGTAAATCATGACAGGATCAGCCAGATACTGTAATTTCTTTGCAGTGTGGGACAGCTATATAGTTTTACTGCCTTGTGGTTGCGCAGCACGTGTGTGTGTGTGTGGCAGTCTTTGTGTGCCACATATGGAGTGATATGCTGCTGGTGAGTAGGTTGCAAGGGATGGAAACTAGTTTAGGTATGCAGTCATGGGGGAGGCATGCGGTCATTGTAGGATAATGCACAGTCATGTGGTGTATTTTATCCAATCAGAGAACCTGATTTTCACAGATTTTTTTCCCCCTACCCATTTTATAAATAATATATGTTTGTTTGTTAAAAGTTTCGGTAGACAACCGCCCAGTGGCAATCAGGGCTGAGGTGCCGAGACCCTCTCATGCTGCCACACCAGCAACCCAGGTTCGGGAAGGAACACAGGTCACTTGGGGGCCGGCTGGGAAGGGAGGATTGCGTGTCCAAATAACTGCTGTTCTTGGGTTGGTAATGTGGCTCGCTGCTTGTCTGCCATCTGGAGATGTCCAGGTGGGAATGCCGGCAAGACCACACAAGAAGGGGAGGGACCCAACGCACATTGCGCCAATTGCAGTAGCATGAGCCCAGGGCAAAAATCAATGGAAAACCACCTCGAACTGCAGGATGACGACCGACCTATAGCAGGCCCTACATCGGCAACCAGGCACCCCCACAGTCCTGTGGCAGAGGAAGACAGAGGGAAGGTAATTATCAGAGAAGCCAGATTACAGGGTTGGGGGGTTGGTCAGAAGGGGGCAGCTGGGGCAAAAAAGGCAAATAAAATGTTTATGGAAAAAAAAAATTTTACTAGATAGAGTCTGATTACTTGTAATGAGGTGATAATCTTTTAATAAAGATGTGCAATATACATGGCAGCTCAAGTGGTATTACACTGCGCTCCAACGATGATGACCCAGGTTTGGGAGCAAATCTGGGATGTCAGTGATTGGGCAACTGTGATCGAGGCATGCTGCCGGTCGTAGCATGTCGTGGACCGAATAATGATGCAGCATGTTCCATAGTCACATTGACCCTTGTGGTGGGTCAAGGTTTACCTTCTCAGACAAGAGAAGCAGTGGCCTGTGTGGCCAGTCAAAGGCATGGCACTGCACAACATGTGAAGTGGGTGGCCATAGGAAATGACGGGGGTATCCAAGGCAGTCTTTTTTTAACTACTGTTAATCCTCTGAGTTTCTTAGTCCTGCCATCTGCAAAACTTATGCCCTCCGAGAGTCCCTGTAGATTACCCACCCAATGCTGCGGCCTTTGGGATTCTCCAGCCACTCTGGTGAGGAATACAGCATGGAGGGGGGGTCACACAGTGACTGTACAGAGCGTGCAGGTGGTGCATGTCACCCTGCAAGCTGATGAGATCTTTTCTCATTTTCTTTCACTCTCACAGACAGTGGCCGAATTTGTCTTTGCAGGGCTTTGGTCGCCATGTCTTTCCCTCCCTTCAGCAGACTAGTGTCCTCAGGGATCCTCAAACCTTCCAATCTCTGCTGGCTCTCTGGCAAGCCTGGGCTTATTCGTGAACATGGGTCACCATCGTCACAAGTGGCAAAGCTGCCTTTACACTGGCTGGCAGACCCATTCTCGGCTGTTGAGATGACAGTTGATGATATTCTCAGGCGCTGTGTCATGCATGGAACTGAGCAGTGAGTTTAATGCTGGGAGGTTGCTGGAGAGGGGGACATGAGGAGGGTTAAATGACTGAGGGGATTAAGAGCAGTTTTAAAAACACAAAAACCATATTACACACAGAAAACATATTGATACACACACTATACTTAATAAATAGGACTGTATTTTCATAGATTGCTTCATTTGTACAGAGTCAACACTGGATCACATGACCCTCTAAAACTGTCAGTCATAGTATGCTCCATCAACTAAAGTGACTTGTTTCCTTTGCTGTGCTTTTTTTTCTAGGATGAAGAGGACCATAAGGAAGAGGATGAGAGTTCAGCAGGAAAACCAAAGCGGCGTCCCAGGCCGGAGCCATTGTATATACCCCCCAAATCAGGAACCTTTATTGTTCCTAGCATCTACTCCATCACCACTCCCTACCAGAGCCATCTACGCTCTCCCATTAGACTGCCTGACCACCCCAGTGACCGGACTTTTGAACTTCCCCCCTACACCCCTCCTCCTATCCTCAGTCCAGTCAGGGAGGGCTCCGGACTTTATTTCAACGCTATCATGTCGGTCTCCAGCAACTCATCTCAACCGCCAGTCACGCCAAAAGCTGCACCACAGTCTCTACTCAGATCAGGTGCGTCACTTCTTCTCAGTTGATCCCGCGTTATGCCCATCTCTCTTATGCTTTTCTCATATTTGTTTCTGTGCACACCCCACTCTGCATTATATTGAGAATAATGTATGTATGTTTGTTTATTTGTAATTTTTGACCAGGAATGGTACACTTAGCTGTGATAGCTTGTTTCCAGGTGTGCCCTGGGGGGCGAGTTGCATGGAGCTGTGTTACTGATGGGGGAATGTTGGCCCTGACACTGGGGAAACTCCCCTGCTCTTTATCGATAATCGCCATGGGATCTTTGACTTCCACTTGGACGGTGACCAGAGAGGGCAGAAGGGACCTCGATTTAACATCTCCACAGTGTAGCACCCCCCATTTACTGCATTACAGTGTCAGTTATGGGTTTTAGCCCAAGTGCCTGGTGTGGGGCTAGAACCCCAGACCTCCCGATCTTCTGGTGTAAGAGGTGAGAGTGCTACCAACTGACACTGCAATATATGAGCAACAGTGTGTAACAAGGTTTTTTTGTGTGACACCACATAAACCATGAGATCAAAGTTTGAGTAGTTTATAACGGTATCACACACCAAGGGTGTGTATATTAAAAAAAAAAAAAAAAAAAGGAAACTCACTACTGCCCATTCTGTAATTTTTATAATTACTGATTAAGAGAACTACCGTGAGCAGACAGAAAACTAAAGTAGATTTTTCCTCAGCTCCTGGCTGCAGCTGTTTTGTCTGGCACTATGTGAGAGCAAGACGATTCTCCGTTACACACACTTGTGTGTAATGCATTGTGTGTAACAGAGAATTTTAGGTATTGGTTTCAGGTTGTAATTAACCCTAACCAGTGATTATATAGAGAATAAAGCATAGGTGACTGTGTGTTATGAAGTTTTTGAACACACCTGAGGTGGGTGATGACCCATACATTTACATGGTTATTTTATTTAGTTTTTGTTGACCGGGTAAGTGCACTAGCCAGAGAGACTATTTTCAGGCATGACCCAGGAGATTACAGAGACAAAACTTTCATGAGAACAATAATGAATACAAAACACAAGTTACATGTAGATATTAGAACATAACAGTGGTAAGTTTGACAAGGAATTTTAGGTAGCAAAACAAAAATACACAGGAATACAATATTTAAGTAACATAAGGCAATACAGTCAGGCAAAATTAAGGCATCCAGACACCGTATTAAAGTGAGATAAAGTGCTAAGAGAGTGATACCAGTTTGGCAGAATTAGGTGAAGGGGGAGCGAGAGAGAGAGGTGAGAGGAGTAGGGAGGCAGCAGTGCCAAAGGTATAGGCGATGCGAGATAAAGAGTTTGAGTGGAGGGAGTAGCTATGTTTATGCTGAAAAGGGGAAAATGGAGGATGAGAAATTAAGAGATAAGAGAGTGAAACTGAGAGGAAGTGCATCAATGTGGGGTAAACTCCAGTACCCATGGTAACAGCCGAGAGGGGGGTGGGGTAAGAGAGAGAGTAAGAGCTAGGGTGGTTTAAAGCAGGAGCATATATGGGAGGAGATAAGATAGTGCCTAAGTTCTCTCTTAAAGGAGATGTGGGAAGCAGATTGACGAAGTGTTGGAGGGAGTGAATTCCAGAAAAGGGGTCCATGACAGTCAAAGGCATGACTACCTTTTAAGGCACGGTGTCTCGGGATAAGGACAGGGGCATTTTCTGCAGAGCGTAACACATATTTGTTTTCTGGTAGGGAAGGAGACAAGCCAGAGGTTTGGGTGTATGGGATCTGATAATGTTATCAGTGATTGATCCAAGTGCATAGGACGTTCGTTCTTTAGGCGGAAGCTATCCAAGATCTGAGTAGAGAAGGCAGTGATGTTTAAGGCGCAGGGAGCTGGAGGCAAAATGACAGATGTTATTATAAATCACATCCGACTTTCGAAGACTCGAATTGCTGGCTGTCACATAAGTAGCAACCCCGTAGGTGAGAGATAGAAGTAATATACCACGGGCAATAGAAAGTCTAGCTGAGGGAATGAGAGCATAGCTTGTCTGGTAGGCAATCCCAAGCTTAGAGTTAACTTGCTTACAAGTAGATTGAAATATGGAGGTCAAAACTCAGGGATGGGTCAAGAGTGACCCCCAGATATTTGAAAGAGGTTACCACCCCAACATATGTGCCATCAAAGGAGGAGACATTAAGTTGAGTTTGGGAATGTTTGTGTTTGATACTGGAGCCAAATAGAATAGCTTGTGTCTTTGATTTATTTAGAACAAGTTTGTGATTTATTAGCCACAGTTGGATAAGCTGATAATTGCGGGAGAGTTTAGAGTTAATGTCCGCCATGCTATTTGAGCTGTAATACAGAACAATGTCATGTGCATAGAGTAAAGAGGAAGTACTAAGGAGATTAATTGTAATGCTATTGGTAAAGATGGAGAAAAGAAGAGGACTGAAGATAGACCCTTGAGGTACATCAATGCTGATGGGGACCTTGTCTGGGTAAGTGGAGTTGAATTTCACGTATTGGGACCTATCCATCGGATAGCTGTCAAACCATTTTACAACATTTGGTGAGAAACCTAGAGAGCTAAGGGTAGCAGCTAGAATGGAATGGTCAACTAAATCAAATGCTTTGGTCATGTCAATAAAAACGGCCCCAGTTAGTCTACTAGAGTCCATAGCCACTAGGATGTCAGACGATAGTTTGAGTAGGGCAGTTGTGGTACTGTGGCCCTTGCGGAAACCATGTTGACCGTCAGTTAGGAGGTCATGTTTCAAGAGAAAGGTGGTAGTTTGGGTGGCAACAAGTTTCTCGAGAATTTTACTGAGGACAGATAGGACGGCAATGGGTCTGTAGTTAGATGGGTCAAGCGGGTCTCCTTTTTTAAACACAGGGGTAATTTGAGCAGTTTTCCAGATATCCGGTACTGTGCAGTGACACAGGGAAAGGGTAAAAATCTTAGCAAGGGGAGCTGCTATATAAGGGGCAGCCAACTTTAGGAGCTTGGGTTCCAAGTTATCAGACCCAACCACTGCATGCTCTGAGATGTTACTAAGGAATCGGAGAACATCACTTTTGGAGATAGCCTTGAAATGGAGAGTAGGTCCTGTGGTATTCACTGTAGAGATTGGGTATGATGGGGTAGTGAAGGTGGACTTGTGATGGTTAAGGTCAGCAAATTGCCTATTAAAGAAATTTGCAATTGTGAGGGGATTGTTGCAGTGGATGCCATTGAGAGACATGTTATTCGGAGTGGTGGCCTGGCTGGATCCCAGGAAGAATTTAATACAGGACCAACATTTTTTAGGGTCCCACTGGGAGTCAGTTAGGAGGTCTCTGCAGTATGAGCTTTTAGCTTGTCTGATCTCCTTCTTACAGGTATTCCTCAAGGATCTGTAAGAATTAAAGTCAGCAGGAGAACCAGATTTCTTGTAATGGAGCCATTCCCTCTACTATAGTTTAGATAGTAGGTCGAATTTTAACCAGCGGGTCTACCTATTCCTAACCCGCCTGGTAACAAGTTTACAGTGGAATTTTTGTAATGCTAGGAATTTGGACAAGAAAATATTTAGAGCAGTTTGAACATCTGATGAGCTATAGAGAGAGAACCAGTCAATGCAAGCGACGTCCAACAAGAAGGCCTCCTGGTCAAAGTTAGCATAATCATGAAAAGTAATGAAGCGTGGCTTCATTGGATCCTGCCGACTTTTACCCCAGATACAGAAAGTAGGGGAGTGGTCTGAGATGGCATCTGCTAGGACTCCAGCGTCGACAGTGTTTTCGGGCGGTTTGTCATAATCCAATCCAGCAAAGTGCTGGTATTTGAATGAGGCAAAGTCCGGGTAGGTACAGAGATGAGCTGATGTAGATTGAAACTCTGTAGTTTAGTCAGGGCCGTCATTTGTGCATTTCCCAGCCAGTTTACATTAATGTCTCCTAATATAAGAACTTAGTTATTTCCAGAGTGAATAGCAGATTGTTCAAGTAGTTCATTTAGTCGTTTCAGACCATGGGTAGGGGGATTATATGCACAGGCAGTATTCAGTTTCTTGGAGCCAAGGGTGAGGAGGACATGGGGTGCCTCATAGTGGTTTAGGGAGGAGGAGGAGGAGGAGCTAATCACTGAGAGTTGTAGGTGTGATTTGAAGCAAATGGCTGTACCCTTCGGGGCAGGTCTGTCATTCCTCGAGATTGTAAGATGGCAGGGAGTACCGAGAGTCAGGGATGGATGGCTTCAGCCAGGTTTCTGTAATGCACAGTATATCTGGTTTGTAGAGTGCAGTCCAGGCTTCAAGTTACAAAAAGTTGCACTGTAGGCTCCTGATATTATGGTGGGTTATAAGTAGGCCTTTAGCATTAGAAATAGGAGCAGTATTAGGAGTCAAGGGCCCTGGGTTAGGCTGAACATCCCCAGATAGCAGAATGGGCAGTAAGAGGAGGTACCAGAGCTTACGATGCAGGTAGGGAGATAGGGTGTGAATTCGCAAGGAGCAACATTTGAGGGCATGAGCAACCAGATAGATCCAGGTTTTGCTTAGGAGTAAAGGAGTGGGATCACACTAGGTTGCAAGAGCCACTAGTAGATTGGAGAATGTAAAAATCATGTTCTAGGATAGGTGAAAGAGCAGAATCAGCATAGGGGATTCCCGGAGTAGATAGGTGTAGAAGAGGCAGGGTGGATAGGAGAACCAGTAGCAGCAGCAGTTTATACATTTTAACAAGCCCTGAGAGTATTGATTCAGTAAGGAAAACAGGACTAGAAAGGGTAGGCAACAGCAAGGGGGAGAAAGGTAAAAAGACAGAGAACAGTAAGAATTAAAATATAGTGGTAATATAGGAGCTTGGGGTGCCAGAGAGGGGAGGCGGCGCAAAAATTGGGCAGTACTAGGGGGAAAAAGGACCAGATTGTCAAACTTTAAATAGTTAGGAGAGAGCCACAAGATAATCAAGCAGTATACGGTGTCAGTAAAAGAATGTGAAGATTGAAAGAGGCGGTTTGAAACTGGACAAACTGATAAAAAGAGGTGGTCAATCAGTAAGTAAGTTCCTGGAGCCACACAAGGAGATTGCAGATACTATGTGGCAGGGAGGGGAGAAGCACAGTGATAACAAATAGAAATTGAGCAATCTGTGGAAGGCGGGGACTGTTAGAGTATTTAATAGGAGGCCTGGGTGGGGGTGTGGGGGCGGGAGAAAAACCACCACCACACTTAGATGTCCAAGCCCCAGTAAAAACGTGCCTTTCAGTGGGGAAATGACAGTCCGGAGAGCCGGCTTTCAGGCACACCAATCAGGAGCCCTGCTGTAACCTCTAAGTCTATCCGGAGACAGCAGTAAAAAAGGCACTCCAGTCGGCAAACCGCCATATGCTGGCCGTCTTAGCAAATGCACAGCAGCCGTACCTTGTAGCGGAGTCTGAGGATTGGGACCAGGAGGACGTCAGGAAGCCAGCACTATCAGCAGCGGTGGCTAAGGATACGGTCGGAGACGCCACTGGATCCACAAGCGCCGCTCGGGTTTTGAATCTAGAGAGGAGAAACAAGAAGCAGTGTAAAATAAGGACAGACTTGGACAAAGGTCTAAAAGGGGCAGGAAAACTGGTGGCAGACAAACAGCAGGGGGTTGGGGTGCTTAAGATAGACAAAGGCAAGAATTAGCAATTTAGGCGAGAGGTGGGGAAGGGTTGCAGAGTGTAACAATGAGGTAGATATGTGAGCAAGAAAACAGATTAAGATTTTAGAGTGCAGAATGGGGGGATGGGGTAGCGGTCAAGTGCAGAATAGAGATACGCAGCAAGAGGAGGGCTCGTTGAGAGGAGAGTAGTTTACAGAAATGAGCATGGGAGAGTCAGAGAAAAGGCAATTTGGGAGTGCAACCAGCAAGTTTAGGAAAGTTTTAACCCGGTAGAGGTAAGGGCCAAATGTAGGTTGTAAGACAGTTTAGCTAGAGAGAAATTTGTAAGGTAGGACCTAAGCATTAAAAGGCTAAAAACACAGCAATATTAGGTTAACAGACAGAAAAATACTTTATTGCCGTATAGGCCAATCATACATACAATGCTGTAACAGTATTTGAAGTTCACAGTAAAAGTAATGCACAAAAGGGCTGGTCATCACATGAAATACAGCACAGAGTCCACATTAAGGTTCCAAATGAAAAACCACCACCACACTTAGATGTCCAAGCCCCTGTAAAGACGCGCCTTTCAGCGGGGAGATTACAGTCCGGAGAGCTGGCTTTCAGGCACACCAATCAGGAGCCCTGCCGTAACCTCTAAGCCTATCTGGAGACAGCTGTAAAAAAGGTGGTCCAGTCAGCAAACCGTTGTAGGTGGGCCATCTTAGCGAATGCACAGCAGCCGTACCTTGTAGCGGAGTCTGAGGATCGGGACCAGGAGGGCGGCAGGAAGCCAGCACTATCAATGGCGGTAGCGGTGGCGGGCAAGGATACGGTCGGAGGTGCCACCAGATCCACAAGCACCGCTCGGGCTATGAATCTTGTAGCGGAATCTGAGATCGGACCAGGAGGCGGCAGGAAACCAGCACTATTCAGTGGCGAGCATGTACAAGTGATAATGCCAGAGGTGCCGCCGATCCACGAGCAGCTCGAGCTATGAATCTAGCGAGTCCCGAGGATTGGGACCCAGGAGAGCGCAGGAGGCCAGCACTGTCAGCGGCGGTACTCACCGAGGGTGTGTTTAAGAGGGAGGAAAAAAACATCATAAGCACATAGTCGCTTATGTTTACTGTAGCACGGAAAAAGTTGTCTTCTGCCCAGTTATTAAGGCTGTTTCCCAGTGTTGTACTGTAAGTGAAACCCAAGTGCTCCAACCACGCCATGACAACTGGGTATGACGACATACCCAGTTATTATGGTGCACAACTGCACTTACAATCAGTGTGATAAAGGGGAACCAGTTATTATAATGCTGTAATTCCCTTGAAGACTAACGAGCTGGTATCTGCTCAAATACAAGACAGTTACGTTTAATGTTTTACAGGCATTACTTTCTGCTGTACTTGGCTTACTAAATATTCCATATAATTCAGTAAATATTTTGCTGTCTTTCAAAAAGCATCTGACTGCCCCCATACTGACCTCTCACAATTGCTGTGTTTGAGACATCAAAAGACAGTTGCTGTGGTAAGCACTGTAATGTCATAAATTAGTAGTATGGTGAGATCAGTTGGGGACAAGCTGTTTTTTTTTTTAATTTTTGTTTATTGTTTCACATTATGCAAAAAGCTAGCATCTTTATACAGAGTAGTAAACAGTAGTATAACTGATGTTAACCAAATAGTTGATATGCATGTGTTTTGCTCAGTCGGCTTGTGCAAGAGGAAGTGGGGATGAGACTAACGTATTTTACAGGCAGTATGAACAAGGAACAGCCATCTTCTTCCAAGGTCCCGGTGCTCACATTAGGGAGAACTTATGAGAGAGAAAACAAAGTCCACCTGTGACTGCTGTTTAAACTGTTGCTCCAGGGAAACTTCTAGGGATACGTAGATCCCCTCACGGATGTCCCCCCCTCTCTGCCCCTGATCGCCCAAGCAGCAATAAATCACAGGAAAAATCTGTAACTTTTCAGATACTGATACTGCAACTAGTAACTTGAAATTATATAATGAACTTTGCTACAAAGGTGAAGCATTTCTAGTGCAAGACTATGTGACTGCCTATTATAACATGTAGACAAGAAGCACTCAACACTTTGGAAACAAAAGCACTGATTCAGGTTGTAATGCAAGTATCAAATCTTTAATGTGGCAAAGATTGCCCAGGACAGCACTCTACATCCGCAGTGCTTCAACCCAACACAGGGTCTTCGTCAGGGGCGGGTCCTGCGTTTGGTTGAAGCGCTGAGATGTGAGGTGCTGTCCTGGGCAATCCTACATAAAATACTTGCATTACAACTTGAATCTGTGTTTTGCTCAGAGTGCCGAGTGTCTTGTCTACTCTGTGTATGTGCTGGTCACCCTTCTCTGCACCACCAAGCCATTTTTGAGTGCACCACCTGCCTTTGATACCTGTTATAACATGTGCTGGATCTACTACTAGGGAAACGTCACAGCTATATGCAGACCAGTGGCAGCGTCTGTGCCATGTGGCAGGTGCCATTATTCACAGCATGTACGCACATCCTTGGTAGCCCACCCAGTTTAAATATCATAGTGACCAGGGTAAAATAGCCTAACAAACTTGCAAGTCCACAGAAATAAATGTGCCAGACATAATACGCAAAATGTAACCAAACGTGAACGGTCGCATAAACGATAAAAACTACAGTGCTAGATTTGTAAAGTTCAGTTTCTAATTTCTTGCAGGGTATAGGCAGTCTCCTTTAGACTCTTCAGCTTGATGATCTGGAGCAGCGTCTCTTCTGGGTGCACATTCAGCCTTGCATATCTCCATCCAACGGCATGTGGCATACGGATCAGTGTACTGCCAAGACTTACTGTCGTACATTGTCTGCAAGTGAGTGGCCAGCAGAAACATCAGACGTCTTCCTCCAGGCCTAGTCTGGAAGGAGAGGTCTGGGTACACCTTCACAGTAGTACCCCCAATGTCGATAGGGTACACAGCTCTGGCCGCCACATGAACAGCATCTCTCACTTCTGCTGCAGCCGTTTTCAGTAATGTGGTGTAGTACTGATTCGTGGCTTTGTGATGCCATGGGGGGGGTTAATTCTGTAGGCCCTTCTCAAGCTCATGAAGTCAAAGTCCTCTGGTAGATTTAACTTTTCTCTCAGCCAGGTTTTAAGAAAGATCATGAGACTGGGCCTCTCTGTCCCATCAGGGATACTGACCCAGTACAAGTTACACACTCTGATTTTGTTTTCCAGGGCCTCCAGTCAGCCCCAGAGCTGGGCGTTTCCTTCTGTCAGCACTGCAACAGTAGTCAAAGTGGAGGTTAAGTGTTTTTCTGTGCCTGTCATGCCTGCAGGGAGGTCTTTTATTTGAGTCTCATGAAACTCCAGTTTTGTCAGTGTTCGTTCTGTTTTTGCATCAGTTGCAACCATGGATCCAAGAAGAGTATGCCACAGGGGGGTGGGCCTCGGAGAGTGGGCTGCCAACTCCAGCTCTACCCACCTGCCCCACAGCCTTTCTTTGCTGTTGCTGGCTGGTCTTTGAGGCTTCAGGAGGCTGATTCTTTGAGTGTACTGTACTGGAATTTGGTTTCCACTGATTCCAGGTACCTCCAGGCTCGCAATTCTCTTACTTTTCAGTAGATTTGTTTAGCAAATTCTTAATTTTCAACAGTTTGCAGTGGCAGATCCAGGAATTTACAAAAGGGGGGGTGCATCTGGCCTGGAAAATCTTAACTTCTCTAGGGGGATCTGGAGGTATGCCCCCCCCCCCCAGAAACTTTGAAAATGTATTGTGTAAAATGGTGCACTTTGATGGATTTTAGTCCTAGTTTCAGGAACAGTGTTGATTATCTAATCAGAAAACTCTCCTAGTTCCCTTTCCATTGCTGAGCACCTGCAAACAGTAATGGCTGCCTCACAGGGTATGTCGATTCGGAGGGAGATGTCTGGTTGTTCTGCTAGAACAGTCAGGCATGTCCCTCAGCTTCCCTCACATCCTTGCCACGGCAGCTTGTCACTGCACTGTGATGGAGAAAAACTAGGAGATGGGCTCAGGTGAAAAGGACACGGACAGAGAAACTTATAAAAAAAAAAACCCTGAACACAGCAGTTTACAAGTTATATCAATTCAGTTTATTTATGGAAAGCAAAAAAAAAATAAAATTAATAAAAAAAAAGTATATACGCTGTTCTGCCAGACTTGCAAACCAACTGAACAGGGTTCATTTTTGCTCTGGCAGCTTATAATAGGTAGACACTGCGACTACACAAACCTGAATATCGGCAAGGCTACAAAAGAAACAGCACTTCACAGCCAGGAAGTGTTGCTAAACTTTTTATTGTGCAAAAAGGCATACAGTGGTAGGCCACTTGCATTAAACGTGCAGGGTGAAGACACCAAGTGCTCATGCAGTGTTTGTCAGAAGGCACTGTGTTTTTAGCCAGGTGTTGTAATAAATCAGCGGAGCAGCCTCTGTTTACACTGAAACCTGAATACGAACAGACCCCTACCTGCACATGTATGCAGTGTTATGTGGTTCTTTGCAGTCAAGAACTGTACGTGCCGTAGAAAGGTGCACCAAAGTTTGGCAACAATCAAGTGTGCGCTAAGAAATGGCTAATACTGATGGGTACACTTACACATATACCAGAACCCTGAGCGACCCAAGTCAAATACTGTGTTATCTCATTATGTACGGTGATATAGAGGGCATATTTGTTACGAAATGTCCCCTAGTATAAGTTCCAATTAATTGTGGATTATCAGTAAAACATGATACAAGTTGGCCAGTGGCACCTTTCAGCGTTATAGTATCCAGCATATGGGGACATGCAGATGCCTTTAATCACCGTTCGCCAAAGGCAAAAACAAAGTAAATGAATCAACAGGTTCTTCTAGGGTGAAAAAGTATCATATACAGACACGCCCTCCACGATTTGCAGAGATTCATGTACGTCACATGGACTCGGGCTGATTTTTCCTGTTACACAACATGCATTCACTTTTATTTTCATCAGCATTTCCCTATTGCACAACACGCAGTCTCAGTCTCTACTTTGATCAGCAGAGTTCATACATGCAGTAGTGATCCTTTTTTTAAAAACTTTCTGCAGTCCAGTAATACATGGTAAGGGGCTCAGGCTGATTTCCATATTACACAGCATACAGTCTCAGTCTTCAGCAGCACTTCATACATACAATAGTGATCTGTCATGACAACGTTACTGGATTTACTGGATTCAATAGAGCCAAAAGTTGGCAAGTTGCCCATCGGGAATGTCTCCTCACACTAATGGGATCTTAATTTCCTGATTCATTTTGTCCTGTGTAAGCAATAATACCCGACAGTGGGTGGTATTGGGCTATACTGGACGCCAAGGCATAATAAGGGCCCGGCGCCAAAGAAGCGAGGAGGAGGGCTATATAGCCCTTGAAGGTCGGTATATAATACCACCCACCCTGGAGGGTATTATTGCACTTTGAAAATGGTCTACATGTGACTTTTTAAATAGGATTTAGAAACATTTAATAAAATGAACAAAAAGGAATAATAACAATTTTAAGTCTTTTTTTGGATAAAGTAGCCCCTCTACTGGTATATCTGTCAGTAGAGGGCTCTACAGTGCTTGACAGCTGTTTTTAACAAGGAACATGACCGGAAAGCCATATGTTCCTGAAGGTAAAGAACTGCAGGTTTTTTTAACTGTTGTTTTTCTGAAGCCTCTAATTTGCTGCTGCTTCAATAATCGGTTATGGCAGGCACATAACAACCGACATGGGAGTGTGAGACATGGAGCAGAGAGATTGGTTGGCAAGAAAAAGAAAGTATTTTGAATGTTTTCTGCTTTCGTGTCTCAACAGCTCCTGGTCAGAAGCATTACGGCATTAGTTTGCCACTTTGAATGGGTGGGCGATTAGGTCTCTTCTGTTATTTAATTTTTTTTTTAACTATAACGGAAGCGACCTAATCGCCCATTCTGTGTGACAAACTGCAGCCGTTATGCTTCAATTCACTCTTTCATTGCTTTCAATGCTCTGTCCAACCGAAATTTGCCCCATCATCTAAAGAAGAAACAATCCAACCTCTGGCATGCATGGAGTACTCTATTTCATGATGTTCTGCAAAAGATCCATTTCTCTGTTGTAACGGGACCATGAGTAAAGAAAGAGTGGTCTGGTAGCGTGGACACGGCTGCTATGTTTTAAACCCGGTGGCAAAACGGCGTGCAAATGATCTCTGTGAGGTGGTAGGATGTAAAACAAATGTTGGAAGCACTGAGTTTAATTGGCTTGGTTTATGAATGTCTGCTTGCGACCGAGAGTGCAGCTGCAATGTGTCAACAAGGCCGATTTTGAAACAAGATTATTGTAAGAAGAGACAAGCCCCTAACCAAGAACTGGAATGACGGGCGCAGATTTTGGGCTAACCTAAATGAGGTAACCGGGCGAGAACCCAAAATGGCCCCTACCATGCTCTGCGTTGATGACTCCCCCATCCTTGACCCTAAATCTGTCGCCAACACCTTTAACAATGCCTTCACCGACTTGCAGCATGTTCTCCCAGCCGACTTCCTCTCCCCGACCATCCCTGCTTCACCCATGCAATCCCCATTGCATCCCCCCTTTCGCTTCAAGACTATTACCTTCAGAGAAACCAGGAGATATCTACGCAAAGTGCTTGGGAAGGGGAGATTCAGTGGGGATAACCTCGACTTGAAACTAATCTCACTCTCATTCAAAGAAATCCTGTCCCCTCTCACCAATATCCTTAACCTCTCATTCCATCTCGCAGTATTCCCACAAAAATTGAAAGCTGCAGTAGTCACCCCTGTGTACAAGAGTGGAGACTGTGCCCTCCCCGGGAACTATAGACTTATCTCTATACTACCACCACTCTCGAAGGCCCTTGAATGAATCGTTGCCAACCAACTTATCGATTATCTGGACAAGCACATGCTCCTATGCGCAAAGCAACATGGCTTTAGGGCTGGGCATAGCACCACTACAGCCCTCCTGGAATACACAGGCTTCATCCACAAATCCCTCGATCTTGGCCAGCTCATCGGGGCTATCTATATTGACCTAACAAAGGCCTTTGACACGGTCAATCATGCCCTCCTAATTGACAACTCACTGCCATAGACCTTCCCCCTGAGGTGGCTGCATGGTTCCGCAGCTACCTACACTACTGTTCACAACAAGTCAGGATAGATACCTTTCTCTCTGACACCAAGCCTGTGTGCTTAGGTGTTCCACAGGGGTCAACTCTGGGCCTAGCCAGTCAGTGCCATATCCTCCTCTACACGGATGATGCGGTTATCTTTTCTAATGGCTCTGACCCCACTGCTCTTGAGCAACAACTACAATATGACTTCACCAGCATTGAGTCATGGTTCAAAAATCATAAATTGGTAATGAACTACACACAAAAAAAAACATGTTGTTCACCAGCCTGAAGAACACGCACAAAAACCACCTGCTATCAATATGTGATGGGGTAGTGTTCCTCTTGAACGTGTTCATCACTTCAGATATCTTGGAATCACTCTTCGCAGCTCACTCTCCTACGCCTGCCACATAGACATCACAGCTAAAGCAATCCACAAATGCTTAGGGCTGCTTTATCGCCATAGGCAGAGCCTGAACCCTGAAGCCCTCAGCATAGCGGTCCACAGTTCAGTGGGTTCCCTAGTGGACTACGGACTGCCAATATATGGCTCTGCCACAGATACTGCCCTCTGACGTATAAAAATTGCCCTTAACAATGCCTTCAGATTCACCTTAGGGGAACACCAACCAACCCACACCTGCGATCTCTGTGCAAAGGCTCACTGGCTAACGCACTTAGGTCGCTTAAAATATCAATCCTGCCTCCTGGCCAAAAGGATCTGCCTTGGTCAGCTTCCAACTGGGGTCCAACAACTCCTAGTTCCCAGCACTAATCTCAGGCCCACCTGAAATTTGGAACTGCAGTCCTTCCTGACTCCAAAATGTTGAATGTCGGACATCTCAAGGACAAAGGTCCTTTGCCTGTCGTGCACCGTTGTGGCTCAGCTCCCTCCATGAGAACATTATTAGCCTGCCCACTCTATGGACCTTCAAAAAGAACCTAAAGAACCATTTAATACAGGAATCTCCATGTGTCTGCCATCGCTAGCACCTAGCAAAGGCATATCCTATCATCTGTCCTTCTGCCAAACCGATCTCTCTCTCTCTCTCTCTCTCTCGGACACCCTGCACTTGGGCTCAACCCCCCACCTCATCTCTCCAGCACTTCTATGCGCTAACCCCCTCGTGTTGCTGACAAATAACAGGCTCCCTGTTGGGCACAGTTATTTAGTCTGTTCCTGTATGTATCTGACTGTGTTTACTTATTCCAGTTTTAGTTTTCGCTGTATTTTTTGCATTCCTTTGTTTAGAGACCAAATGTAGCTAAATGTTCTGATTCTAATTCTATTGCCTTGTTTGTCTGTCCTCTGTATAATCACCTACTCGTTCTAAATGTATTAACGTGGAACCTATGTAAAGAACTCTGAGCTCAAATGGTTAATCCGAGATCAGAAATAAATAAATCTGTAGAACATATTAAAAAACAAATTCCCCTCTTTCTACATGAAAACACCTCTCCAGATATTTCAGAGGCCTTGGTTTGGGATGCCTTAAAGGCCACCCTCAGAGGGGGGACCATTGAATAAACTTCTAGAAGATGGCGGGAGTTAGACTCCAAATATAATACCCTTTTAGAACACTTAAGCACTTACCAGATATTGTATACAGAAGGGGATCGAGAGGTCCAACAAAAAATCAGAGACACAAAAGCCGAAATACAGAAATTAATGGACATCAAAATCCAACAATCCTTCTTTATTTAAAACAGGCCAGATATGAGGGAAGACCCCGGGGTGCCCATAGACTCACCCAACGTCTTCATGGATAGAAGGGCTCCACAACCATCCTAAAGTTAAAGGATCCCATCTCCGGGAAGATTTCACATAGGGAGGCGGACATTGTCAGCTCCTTTGTTACCTTTTATCAGCACCTATCTCAGCGAGATGATCAGTCCACCCCGAGGGAAGAGAGTCCTTTCTGAGAGATCTCCACCTTCTCCGCCTCACCACAACCCAAAGGGACCTCTTAGAATCCCCTGTCACATCTAATGAAATTTCTCAATGCCTGAAATCTCTTTCTTCCCCCGTTGCCGGGACCCAACAGATTTCCATCCGAATGGTACAAGTTGTTTAAGGTTGAGATCTTACCTAAGTTACTTTCAACCTTTAGAGTGGTAGGAGGCCCCGGCATAGCTACACTTGCTACCATCTGAAACCAAATAAAGATCCCACTAATCCCTCTTCTTATCGACCGATCTCGATCCTTAACACTGATTACAAACTTTTTATGGCCATTTGGGCCTCTTGATTGGAGAAGATTTTGCCTTGCCTAATTCACAATGACCAATCTGGCTTCATTAAAAACAGAAACACTACAGACAATATACATCAGACATTGATACTAACAGAATATATCCGTGACTGATGGATTCCCACGGTGATTATCAGTTTGGACACAGAGAAAGCCTTTGACAGGGTGTCCTGGCAATTTTTATGGGACACCCTGTAGAGGCTCCACTTCCCGGAGTCGCTCCTAAAGTGGTTGGGGAACCTTTATGCTGCTCCTAAGGCATATGTAAGAGTCAGTGGAGGAATATCTCCCCCCTTTACCCTGTCTCGGGGCACTCATCAGGGCTGTCCTGCTAACCCTTCTTTCACCAGATACAGCCATTCCTGCGGTTTGGCAAATTCTTCAGAAATACGAAGCTCTGGCTGCCCTGCTGGCGCAGCGGTTGGATTTCTGCTTGCGACGCTGGTGACCCGGGTTCGGGAATGGACCCGGGTCGTCGGAGGGCCAGCCGGGGCGTATTGAGCATCCTCTAGACTGCTCTCCTTCTCCGGGGGGAGGGTGGTGCGCGTTCGGTGCAGAAGCGACACCTGGCAGAGGCTGGGTTCATCGCATTGCACTGATACCAGTTTCTCTCTGGGGTGGGGCGGACGCTGGCAGTCATTGCATGTCCCCGCCTCAGCTTAAGGGGAGAAAACCCTGCTGTGGCCGTCTCCTTGAAGCCCTGCCCTGGTCCAGCAACCCGAGGATCATTGATGGAAGGGGGGGGGGGGAGCAGACATGTAGCACGGGGTGAATGGATTTCAGATGTCTTGTTTACCTTTTGTTTCATTTTGTGTAAGGTGAAGTGAGCCTAGCAGTGGTTGGTGTGTGGGTTCATGTGGCAGCTGGCATTGAATTCAGGAGTGTTATTGGGGGCTGGGGGGCAGTATCGCTCACTAAGCGACAGAAAAAAATGGCGTCAGTTTCAATTCCATATAAGTGCATTTGTCCAATAAGCAAGGAGGGTGGTCACAGAGATATTTCAGTGGGTGAAGGGGCACTTAAGTCTGGCACCTTTTTTTTAACCGGGCTCTGTTGTCTGATAGATGCCCATCTTGCCAGGGCTATCAGCCAATCAGAGCCTGGGAATTTTTTAGACCATTTTCTAATTGACAATAAAGACACATCAAGGGACTTTTTGAATGCATCAAAAGTATTCTACTCTACGATTTCCCGAGGTAAACTATTCCAGTACATAATAGTACAAACTGTAAAGTAATTATCCCTTTTGTTGGTCTTGGCCTTGGGTACCTTAAACCTTATAGCCTGGAAAATTGCCTTCTCTAAGCAAATAATACATGGTTAAGGAGTCTGGCTGATTTTTTTTCTATTAGTCTGAAATCCAGCACTGAAATCCGTAATTACCCCAGGTCTGCATAACACGTTTTACATAATGGACAGGCTGGGCTTCAGCTTAACTTCACAACCACACAGGCAGCTATTGACATTTTGAGAGAGCAGTTATAGTTTGAAATTGTGAAGGGAGTCAAGGAGAACTGGAGATGTCAGATCTAGATCAAGAATTTTTTTTTTTTTTTGTTTGTATGGACCTGCTCCGGTCCTAGTAAATCCCGTGGGGTCCCAACATCTTTCACCTATCTCTAGTCAGATAATAAATGGTTGGGGACTCAGACTCAGACTAATTTCTTCTGTTATGCTAAAAAATGCCAAATTTATAATTACTCCAGGTCTGCCACATAAAAACGTTTACATAATGGGCAGACAGGACTTCACAGCTACACAAAGAAGCTATTGAAATTTTGTGAGGGGAGTTGAGAGGACACATGGGGAGACCAGATCTAGACTAAGACATTTTTCTCTGACCTGCTCCAGTTTAGATTAACCCCGAGGAGTAAATGTTCAGCAGATACCGGCATCCTGGAGAATGGAGCTTGGTCACAGTTGGACTCTGTTCAGTTTCAATCTGCTGCTGCACTCCAAACTGATGAGAGTGGCTGGGACTGTCACCGAGTCCCCTGCTGTGCCATCCGCGTGCTTCCTTCTACAGAACTGCTCCCGATAGAGTTGGAATCGGAGTCCTGCTGCCATGCTGAAATTGATGCCACCACCAGGCTGCCTGGCCACTGTTTGTCTTCAGCTTGCTATCTTCTCTGTTCCTTGTGACTTCCTGATCCTGTTGTGGGCTTGCTTACTCTAACTCTTTCCCTGTCGCGAAGCAGCATTCAAACACACCACAGCTGAGCTAACCACACCTCTACCTCTGCAGCAGCCAGTAGTAAGCAAGGAAAACTGCTGCAGACTGATTTTGCTCTGTTACACTTGATTTGGCTCCCCGCCTCCCCTTCCCCCACCACATTGGATGGAGTTACATAATAGATGGCATCATAATTACACAACAAGCAGCCACACGGCTACCAGCTGTCTGGCTGTGTTTGCCGTGGAATTGATCATCAGTTTGGTATTCTTCCAGCCTGTGTGTATGCCATGGCGTACTTGATGTATCAGTAGCTATACCCTTGGATGGCGGGAGGGTGAGGAGTGAGCGCCAGCTCGGTGCCGACTCTCTCTCTCGGTGGGGGGGTGTCAATGCGCTGGCGTCTCTTGCAGTCGGAGCCCCAGTTTGTGGCTCATCAAAACCATGTCTTCCATAGCGGCAGTTTGAGCCGCAGTTGGCAGCATACCTCTCAACCTGCTAGGACCAAAATCAGGGACACTGCCCCCACAAATCAGGGGCAAATGATCAAAATCAGGGACAGCATATTTTATTCAGCACAGTGCTGCAGCTACATTGCCCGACTTGTACTGTACATCACATCATGGTGTAGTACCAAACAACATAAAGTGAATCAGAAGGAACACAATTCATGACCTGCACAGAAAATCAGGAAATAGTGTCCCCCTTGTTTTATTATGAACTACATATTGTGTACAATTTTTTTTTTAATTCCTGTCCAACCAAAAGTCTGTCTTCTGTTTTCTGTGTTTGCAGTCTTCATTCTATAATTATTATTTCATAATAAAACTTGAGAGAACTGCTGTTATTGCTTATATTTTAAACGAGCACAACCTGAGAGGGTAGACACATGCACCACTGGACCACTGCACCAGGCACCTGTGCACCAGCCAGTATAGTACTGTACGCGCTCTCTCTGTCTCTCTCTCTCTTGTTTTTACAAACCAAAATGGTGATGGCATAGTTTAGTTTGGCACTACTCAAAGTAAATACACAACACTGTCCCTCTGTCACAGGTAAAAAATGTAAAAGACTGACTGAACAAAGCACCAGGCCACTCACTGTAGCTAGTTAATTACAACTTAGTTAAACAAAAAATGTGCAAAATCAGATAAATTATACTGCTCCAACCAAGGCTTAATCATACGTCCCCTCGCATGTATCACTTCTGTTATTTAAAGTTAGATACGTTAGGGAGTTACAAATGGTCCTAGAACATGCATTTGCTCTAGCGCCATAACAGTGACTCTAGTACTTCATTTTATTTATTTAGTTATTTATTTATTTATTTGAATTTTGTTGACTGGGTAAACCCACTGGGTCCCGGAAGGCCATTTTTCAGGGGCGACCCCGGATTAATTACAGAGAAAAATCACAGACTGGATAATTACAGAGATAACTCACAGGCTGCCAAAAGCAATAGTCAGTGGATAAGAACAGACAGTCGTGGGGGGCGCTGTTGAGCACTTCTACCGAGAAGACGAGGTCTCCAAGAGCTCTGCATCTGCAAGTTAAAAATTTCGATATTTTTCTGTTCTGTGTGGAAGTACAACCTAATAATAAAAACTTCTAAAATCTGGAAGTTTTGCCGAGCAGTTCGATACCAAGATCGATTATGGGGCGAACAAACAAAATGACACGGGCGGATTGAAAACTCAGCCCTCAACGGAGCAGCAGGCCGCTCCAACGCCAACTGCTGTTGCCTCGAGCGAACCACCATGGAGGGCTCTACAGGCGGCTATGCAGGCCATTGATGGCAAAATTGAATCGGTACTACAGCGGCTGTGTGAACAAGATTGCAAAATTGAAGCTGCTACTAAAACTGCTACAACCGCCGAAACTCAGGCAGTGAAAGCCCTAGCAACCGCAGCGAGGCTCACCCAGGAGAATGGGCAATTGTGATATTGCCTTGAGGCGTTGGAAAACGCGAGCAGAGCATCCAACGTGAGACTTATTGGACTACCTGAGGGCTCAGAAAATCCTGATTTACTAGCGTTTCTGAAATCCTGGCTGCCTAAGGCTCTACAGCTGGACCGATCTATTGGGGTGCAATTTGTGAGAGCTTATCGAATCACACCACGTTCTGCTGGGGCACAGAAAGATCTCCCTCGTACAGTTCTATTAGTCACCCTGAGCGCAGCCATTAAGGAACAAATCTTGCAGGCGGCCCGCAATACAGAGAGTTTAAATTACGAGGTTTTACCTACACTGCTTTCAGACCTCTCCCTACGCTACAAGAGCTCGTAAAAGAAGTTTGACGGAGTTCGGCCTCGCTGAGAAGCCTCCTGGGGGTCGCCACACTTTAATGATGCTTGCCAGATTGAGGATTTACTACGGGGACAGACGCTCCAATTTACGGATCCAGAAGAAGCAGGCAAGCAGTACAGCAGATCCAGAGGAATTTGAGGTCTCGAGGGTAGAGCCAGAGATGAATCAGAACAGGAATCGGAGGAAGAGGACATTTGAACTGGCTATAGTAAGCAGTCTGGACTTTGCTAATAACTGTCCTAATCAAAACTTTATATATTAGCAGTATGGCCTAGGAGGGTTTCTCTGCGGTTAATGGATGAAAATAAATCAAAAGTCTGACTTTGCTAGGAACTTGGACATTAACACAGGTTTATAGACTTTATAATTTAAATTCCTTTCTGTTGAAAGTTGCAGCTATGGATCCTTGTATTTAAACCTTAAATCATTCAGAAACCTTACAGGTTCGAATTAGCTCATTTAATTTAAGTTAATTATTAACAGTGTACTTTTTACTGAAGTGACTATTTTCTACAGATGTAGAGTTAAATGGTGAGACCACTAAGTTTTTTTTGTTTTGCCATGTTCGAATGAGGTACTAATCAACCGGAAGTTGAATTTTTCTGGAAGTACTTTAATTTTAGTATTTGGATTGTCCCTATCTCTTGTGGAGGTGCAGCTATGGGGAAGTATTATGATCGAGTTAACAGGTAAAATGGATATACCCCCAAATCCGTAAACAAACATTTAGACTGATTTATACTGTCTTTACCTGATTTGGGTCTCTGTATTAAATGCGATATGGCTGATGTATGGAATGTAACACTACATGTTTATGTAAAGCTACAATAAACATAAAATACAAAAAAAAAAAAAAGAACAGACAGTCGTACAACGCCTAAGATTAGTTACAAGGACACATTATAGTATTAAATGCATTCAGTACTAAACATTTGATGTGTCCTTTTCTATAGGGCATGATAGCTATTTTGTCCCAGTACAGGCTGGGATCGGTGTTATTTTTAGTAACCTAATGACTTTAGAAGAATTGGCTAGGTTTCACTGGTTGACTACATAGAGGAGGTATTTCTGGGGGATGCCTTCCTACAAAACCAGGGAACCTATCAGTGGTAACAGTTACAGGAGTTACACTGTAATAAGTATGCCTTTTTTGGAGCCCTCAAGTGAGGAGCTTTCCCCCCCCCACTCCCAACTCTCTTTTGCTCCGGTCACAGCCCACAGAGCCTCTCTCAGGCATCCTGCCTGATCTTGCCCGCCTGAGATCCCTCCTTTCTCTCCTCCTCCCCACAGCCAGTACCCCCAAATTAACCCCTCCGGGGTGGGGCCGCCCCTCCTTTTTGGGCACTCTTGACGATTAGACTCTGGCTGTAGGTGAGGGCCTGGGTGAAGGAACTGGAAGACCAGGCAAGGTGGATCCGGCAGTCGGTAAGGGGGTCAAGTGCCGTCACCTGCCCCACGGAGCCGGGCTTTTCCCATGTTCTGGTGCCCTTTTCCCCTCTCTGCACTCTGACGCAAGACACACGGCAATCCTGGCTGCGTCAGCCACGTAGACGTGCAGCCGACACACTGCAGCACCCCCAATCTCCACCGGGAGCAGCTGATGCACCGGACAAGCCCCAGCTCTCCCCCTGGGGGAGCAGAGTAGCCCAGCAGGTGCTCGATCCTCATCCCATCCCTGCTGACCCCTGGTACCCGAGCTCGCTCCCAAACTAGAGTCGCCGGGCATAGCGCGAGGTGTGGCAACCAGCGCTTCAACCCTCAGCGCCACCGGGCCAGCATGTGAGGAGCTTTCTTGAATGTTTTTTGGAAGAGCATTCCAGATGGTTGGGATGGATGTGGCAAAGGACCTTTTGCCTGTTTGTGGCCTAGTTTTGGGGATATTGAGGAGAGTTTGTTTCGATGTTCTGAGAGGACGCCTGTCTGGTTTATTTTTTAGTAGGTGTTTGAGATGGGGGAAGGGGGCTTTGTTGCTTCTCAGTTTAAAGGCTAAGGATAGTGCAGCATATTCTATCCTTCCATTGACTGAGGGCCAGTGCAGGGTTTGGAGCACTCTACAGTGATGTTGTTTAGACGCTGCCCTTATTGTGAACTGCCCTATTGCATGATACAAGGATTTGAGTTTATCCAACTCTGTACTTCTGAAAGAGTACAGGACAGGGAAGCCACAGTAGGGTGGGCAGCAGGGTACAGGTGGCAATTTCTCTATACAACTCATTGGTGAGGTATGGCTTAGTCTGTAGAGGAGCCCTATTTTTTGGTGCAGGGTCTTAGTAAGGCTTTCTGCATGGTCCTTAAATGTGACATCTTGGTCGAGAAGGACTCCCAGATACTTCATGGAGTTAACTACCTCAATCTGGGAGCCACCTGAGAAGGAAGGTTTTAGCAAGTTCTGCCTGTGAGGGCCTAGGCTTTTAGGTCCAGAGAGGATGGCCTTTGTTTTTTTCCCATTAAGGATCAATTTGTTATTATGTAGCCAGTTTTCAAGTGTATGCAAGTCTCTTGTGAGCAGGCTGTTCAGTTTAGTGACTTAATTTGAGTTGTGGTATATAACCACGTCATCTGCGTAGAGCAACAGTTTAGCTTCCCCAAAGTTAATCGACATCTTAGTGACATAGAGTGAGAACAGTAATGAGCCCAATATTGATCCTTGCAGGACCCCATCATTGACAGAGTGGTTGTCAGACAGAACTCCTTTCCATTTTACAAACTGGGGTCTGTTAGGTAATCCGAGAACCACAGTAATGACAAGTTGTCTAATCCTAGTGAAGTTTAGAGAGGAGTAACTGTTGGTTCACCGGATCAAAGGCCGTAGGCAGGGCTATAAATACTGCTCCGGTTATGTGACCATTGTCCATTGCTTCCAGGATGTCTGTAGTCAGGCGGTCTAAGGCAGTGTCAGTCCTATGGTTCTTCCATAAAACATATTTTAATGCCTTATTAAGGACAAGCACACTGTCAGAACCAGCATTCCATGCTAGCAAAGAAACAACTTTTGCACAAGTGTAGAAACACAGACAACGATGGCAGCGTGATCCATCCAGTCTGCCCGGTGCTTGAAACAATGCCCCAAATAAGAGTATTGCTGCACTACTGCTTCAAGCCTTACTAGTTGTTTTTGTTGTGGCCACTGGGAGCTGGAGGTCCCCCAGGCTAGAATTTAGTGCATTTGTAACATTTCGCCACACTCTGGTGAATGAGAGGGTGTGGACCGATACACTGGATGAAAAAAAAACAACCAACCACAAAAGCGGTGGCACTCTGCAGAGTAAATAAAGCAAAAACAGTAAAGTTACATCCAACCTTTACTGAAGAGAGAGCACGGCTTTTGCTTTATTTATTGCCTCTGCAGCATGCCGCCACTTTTGTGGTTGTTTAGAATTCGCTGCAGCTGGTTGCTGTTGTCATTTACATACTAACTGAGGCTTCTCTCTCTAACGTTCCAGGGTCTGCTGGTGCTGCGGTCACCGATCATCGCTCTCTCAGGTGCTGCTGCTCAGATACAAAGGGCAGGATAGGTTGCGCTTCTCCAGGCTGTCCTCCACACAGGTCTTGTGAAGCCCAAAGTGAATGTGGCAGGAGCATTGCCCCAGAATGGTCGCGGCTAATTCCCATATGCATAAGGGACCTAGCAACTGGGCAGCTTGCAGCAGGAAAACAGGCATACCATGTATTCATATGCATGATTTTGAAGTTGGCGTGTCAGTGTATACAGTATTGCCAAGCACAGCTGATTGGCTGTAGGTGCACTTGGATGATGTCAGACACCAATTGGTGTTTCAGATGCGGAAGTACTGGCCGCGATTGCCAGTGAGCAAGCCAGGGCCAGGGGGAGGCTTCAGAATTCAGGAAGCAGCTATAGGGACTTGGGACTTCAGGACAGGGGGGCTGAATTCAGGAAATCTGGTATGGTTTGCGGCTCACCAAAGGGGGTGGCGCACGCCCTCATGCCCAGGCCTCAATCTGCCAATGGTTTGTTGGATCCAGACAGAGAGCCCATATGAAAGACGTCCTGCAAGGCAGATGGCTCCCTAGCGCCCCCAAGCAAATTTGTTTTATGCAGACTGCTTCAGTAAGCTGCTGAGTTAGGGATAACTCATAACAAGGTTTGTGGTTATAAGGGAATAATGCATGCTTTGGGTGGTTGTTAGACATGAGGCATAGCTGAGTGCTGCAGCCACCCGAGAAGTGCATTATTCCCTTATGACCACACACCTTGGAGCTTATTATCCCGCCAATAAATCAGGCTTTTATTTGTTAAAAAGAAATATGTAATCAGAGGGCCAGCTGGGGGGAGGAGGATTGAGCATCCCATAGGACGCTCTCCTCCATCAAGGAGGAGGGTGACTGTTATGTCCCACTGCTTTACTGCCACCTGGGTGACCACAGCTGGTGGTGCAGGGAATAAGCAACTGATAAGAGGGTACTGTTAGAAAGTGTCCACAGGTTGGCTGCGGCAGGCCTCGTCAGCAGCCAGTCCTGTCGTGCGCTCCTGGTGGTATTAGTGAAATTATGTTCCATCTACTTGCCTGTTAGTAACCTTCATAGCTGTTTTTTTTTTTATTTACATTCTGGTGTTAAGTGCCATTTTAGAACTATATGATGTAGTTTATGTCCCCTCTCAACCATAGAGTTCTATAGTAGAGCATGGATGCATTGTTCCAACAATGGAGAAGCTGAGCATGGGACATAAACTACATCATACCGTTCTAAAATGGCACTTAACATCTGTGTATAAATCAGAAACACCCACTAGGATAACAAAATGACCCATAGAGATGGAACAGTAACAGAATTTCAACTAGTATTTAAAAATCAATTTCTGTAGGGGGAAAAAAGACTTACAGGTTCAGTGCAGTTTTCCTTTAACTGTTATTCTCTCCATCTCAGCTGTTTCACCCGTTATCACCCTCTAGTCCTGCACTGTTGAGGCTGCAAACTGTAGCCATTTACGGGTGATGGCTTTTGCTGCCGTGGCCACACGTATACGCCATAGATAGATGGCCTCATTCCCCTTTGTACTGTGGGGTTTAAGCCCCATTATTAGTTTACTGCATGCCAGTGAGACACCTTATTTGTAGTCTCATGCAGCCTTCCTACACAGGAGGTCTGGCTGACCGGACTGGAGTTACCCAGTTCTCCTTGTTCCTACTCTTTTTTATTTCCCCTTCCAATCAGTATTTTGTCCTCCGCCGAGTCTCGTGCACCCCCGCCCCATCATCGACCTTCTCTTGGAATTTCCGGTTGTCCACTACTTGCACAGGATCGGGTGGGTGGGTGGCCAAATGTACCAGTTGTGCAACAGCCTTGGGGGGTTAAGAGCAACCTCACGTCTTTTTTCCTCTGGTTTTCTCCCCTGGACTGGAGCATCAGGATGTGTGTTCCAGCACAACATGCTCAGGCTCCGCCTTGTGCATGCGTGCACTTTCGCTCACTGCCACTGAGCCTCCACCTGCAGCAGGGACTAGTGTATCTCCGCCCCCCCTTCCCCCAGGAAGGAGAGCTGCTTTTAGGTGCTTGATCCTCCCTCATCCTGCTGACCCACCGAGCAAGCGACGCTTGTCTGTTCCTGAACCTGGGTCGCTGGCATGAGGAGCAGAAGTGCAACCGCTCCTCCACTGGGGAACGCTTCCCCACTCTTTTTTTTTTTAATTATTGTTTTTAGAAAACAATTTACAGATAACAAATAACTGTATTATACAAAATTCAGCTGTTACCTTGTCCCCACTGTTGTGTAGAGGAACAGCGTCCACCACCTTCCAATGCGTGGGGACACACCTGTTGCCAGTGGTCAGTTGAACAGGTGTACCAAGAGTGCTGCCAAAGCCTGCCCCACCTCTCAGAGCAGCGGGGATTAAAGCCCATCTAGTCCAGTGAGTTCAGTGCCCTCAAACCCTTGCGCACTCTGTCTTCTGTGATTGTCCCCATCACCGTCTTAGTCTCCCTCTCAGCCTGATGGCAGACTCCAGCAGTGGCCCTCCTTCCTCAGCTGTGAAGACTTTTATATTATTTAAATATTTTGTCCAGGGCAGCACACGCAGCCAGTGGCTTATCTCCAGCTGTCTAGTAAGCACCAAATTATTATATGCCATTTGTTAGATGCAAAAGCAGTGTGATCTAGTGGTTTGAACACCAATTTATGTACCAGACGATCACATATTTCAAACCCCACTAAAACCAAATACTCCCTGTGTGACCTTTGGCAAACCACTTAACCTCCCAGCGGTTCTCCTGTCCACCCACCAGCAGTTGTGGGATTCAAACCCAGGTCTGCTGGTCTCCAGGTGCACAACTCATTGCTCTAACTATGGACTGGCAGTATAGCATAGAGGTTAGAGTAGCGAGCTGTGAACAAGCTTGGTACATTCAACAGACCAGACCTGGGTTTGATTCTCACAGTCTTCACTTGCATACTGTGTGACTGTGAGCAAGTCACTTAACCGCCCAGTGCTCCCAGGTCACCCCTGAAAACAGGCACTTGTGCCTAGTGGGCCTTAACCGGTTACCAAAGACTTAAAAAAAAAAAATAGGTTAAAGCAGGAGCCAAATGGAAACAAGATGTTTCTTCTCAGCTGGACTAGCCTTGAGAATAAATTGTAAAAATAAATAAATATATATTTATGTGTGTATGCGTGCATGTGTCTGCCATTGGTGCAAATGCATCACGTGACAGCAAACACCACACCTGCACGTTTTTCATGTGCCCCCCCTAAATATAGGGTGCCCATTTTATAAGTGTGATAGCTCACTTCAGTGTGTGTGCAGTCAAGCTCTAAAGTGCACACTTCTCAGGTGGTTGAAGGCAGTCAGCTTTGCCTTGTGCCTTGCAACACACTAGAGGTTTGCGTGTATTGAAGCACGACTGCGCACGTCGTGTTATATCACTTACATAATATTTATTATATTGGAAGACTCTTGGGAGCCGAAAAAAGCAAACATTTTCTGTTACCGTGGCAACATTCAGTTCTCAGTGTTTTCAAAATTCTACAGTGACTGAACTGTAAAATTATAGCCTTAAAAAACGCAGTTGTGACATTGCATCTTATTTTAAAGCTGTGATATTAGGGCTGTACGACAGGAAGGATATGGAGCACTTACAAGGGTGAGTGTATGGAGGGTCTCCAGTCATCAGTAAAAAAAGAAATCACCTTTGACATCAGCTGGACTCAGCATTTCAAACAAATGTGAATTTCATCCCATACTGTTCACTAGTAATTAAGACGTCTACCTGAAAAATGCCTTAACCCAAAGGCACTGAAGACTGATGCAAAAAGCACATAGCAATAAACCTGAGTTTTAAAGAATCATAAAATTACACATACACTGCTAGTGAAAGGCTTCATGGTGATATATGCATAAGGAGTAAACTGGCAGTATAGCCTAGAGGTTAGAGTAACGAGCTATGAATGAGCTTGGTACATTCAGCAGACCTGGGTTTGATTCCCACAACCTCCACTTGTATACTGTGTGATTCTTAGCAAGTCACTTAACCACCCCTAAGCTCCAGGGTCGCCCCTGAAAACAGGCACTTGTGCCTAGTGGGCCTTACCCAGTTACCAAAGAATAAAAAAAAATGTGCATACTGGAGAATATATGCACAAAGAGTAATCTATGCACAGTGGGTTATATAATTATGCACAGTGGGTAATATGTGCACAAAGGGTAATATAATTATGCAGAATGGGTAACGCATGCACAGTGGGTAATTTATGCACAATAGGTATTATGTGCAGAATGGTAATGTATGCACAGAAGGTTTATATATGCACAGTGGGTAATATAATTATGCAGAAATTACCAGGGAGCACTCTGAGGCGGCCAGTGCTCACAGTAAATGAAATCCCAATTGGCAGCACAAATAGCTGGACACAGCAAAGCAAACGGCCTTACCAGACACAAGTCATTTGCTGACACATTCATTGTGAAGAGCCGTTGCATTCAGTGCTTCTTCAGAAGTGCATTTCTAGTAACAGAGGAGCAAGTAACACTAATCCAGGAGTTAGGAACTCAGCGGTTCGTACATGTGCATGTGTTTTGTGAAGAGTAAGGTAAGGCAGTTTGCCTTGCTGTGCCCAGTTGTTCATGCTGCCGTAATATAATTATGTACAATGGGTAATATAGTTATGCACAAAGAGTAATATATGTGCAGAATGCATCATATATGCACAATGAGTAATATATATATATATATATATATATATATATATATACACACAAGGGGTAATATCATTATGTACAATGGATAATATATGCACAAAGTGCAATATAATTATGTGCACTTGATAATATGTGCAGAATGGGTAATGTACGCACAAAGGGTAATATCATTATGTACAATTGGCAAAATATGCACAGTGGGTAATATAATTATGAGCACAGGATAATACATGCAGAATAACTAATATATGCACAATAGGTAATATATGCACAGTGGGCATTATATGTACAATGTGTCATGTATGCACAATGGGTAATATAATTAATGCACAATGGGTAATGTATGCACAGTGGGTAATATATGCACGCTAGGTAATATATGAACAAAGAGTAGGGTAATATATACAGAATGGGTAATAAATGCACAAGGGGTAATGTATGCACAATGGGTAATATATGCACGCTGGGTAATATATGAACAAAGGGTAGGGTAATATATACAGAATGGGTAATAAATGCACAAGGGGTAGTGTATGCACAATGGGTAATATAGGAACAAAAGGTAGGGTAATATATACAGAATGGGTAATATATAGAAACACAGAAACATAGACAATGACGGCAGAAAAAGACCACAGGTCCATGTAATCTGCCTGGAGTTCCCTATCTGCCCCAGGACCTGTTGTCCATGCAGGATTTCATCCCTGCCCGTCCACCTCCTCTGCTCCACTACCTACTGCTAATGACCTGAGCAACCACCAAAACCCTTCAGTCCTTCCCAGCCATGCTTGAAACCATTTATGGTCTTGGTGCCCACCACCTTCTCCGGCAGACTGTTCCACGGCTCTACCACACTTTCTGTAAAATAGAACTTCTTCATGTCCCTCTTAAACCTTCCCCAGTCAGTTTCCACTCGTGACCTTAGGTTCTTGACTGTACACTCGTGCTAAATAGTTCCCTGCAGTTCACCTTGTTTATTCCTTTCAGAAACTTGAAGGTCTCTGTCAGTCCCTCTTTCACGTGGTCTCCAGCGAGTACATGTTCTCCTTTTTCCTGCTGTCAGTACTCCTTCTGATACACCCCAGCATCCTAGTAGCCTTACTATAGGCCCTGTTACACTATTGTTTGAGGGAGTCACTAAAGATGACATTCAGGTCCCTTTCCTCTGCCGTAGTGCTCAGTTTAACCCCTCCCATCCAGTACTCTCTCCTGTTTTGGTTTTTCTCCCTAGGTGCATAACCTTGCATTTTCTGGTTTTGAATTTCAGCTGGCAAACATTAGACCACCTCTCTTGCCTTTGTAGATCCCCCTGCATGTCCCTGCTCCCTTCATCACTGTCTGCCCTACCGAAGAGATTCATGTCATCTGCGAAGAGATACCGCTTGCCCCAGATGCCCTCTCCAGTGCTGCTGATGAAACACTGAAAAGGACAGATCCCTGCAGCACCCCAGTTGTAACCTTCCTCTCTGCCGATTTGCCCTGATTACCACCACCTTCTTCTGTCTCGCCTTCAACCAGTTTTCTATCCATTGCTTATTTCAGAAATGTCCCTGCTGCTGACATATGTGCTGCAGCCACATGAAGCACTGTTCATACTTTCACTGAACATTACAGTCTGGCCATCATCTGTTGTAGACTTGCTGGTTTTGGGCTTGCTGTCCTGCAAGGCCTTCTGTCCTGATTACATATCAGACTGTGCCATCCTCCCAGTTTACTTGGTACTGCTTGGGAATCGTTCCAAAGGTGTGGCCTAATAGAGGAGGTATCCTCAAAGAAGATTAGAACAGTTATATAAGAACTTATCATAACCGTAGATTTTTTGCAAGAATCTCCTCCATTAGGCCATGCTGTACCCTCCCTACTTCCCCCTTTTACTTTCAGTGAGGGTCGTATCAAATGCTGTGCCCAAAACCTTACTCCATGCTTCCTGTCTCCAGCCCCATGCCTCTCCTTGTATGCCTGATGCTGGTCTCATCTCGTTGTTCCTTACGGCTGGAGGTCATCCTAGGCTAATCTCCAGCGGGGAACCAAGGAGTGATGGGGCCTAACAGTAACCCCTCCCTTCTTCCTTTTTTCCTTAATATATCTGAAGAATTGTTTCCCCCCCAACCTTTGACCCCCTCTGCAATACGCAGTTCCGTGTCTGCTTTTGTCTCCCTGACCGTCCTCTTTGCTTCCCTAGTTTTTATTTGATACTCTCCCTATTCCTCCTTGTACCTGGTGAGAGCCTTTTTCTTGGCCCCATTGCTTCTCTGATCCTTGCCGAGAATCATTTTGGTTTCTTGTACCTGTTTTGTTTTGTAACAGTTCTTGTGCATGATTGTGTTGCTTAGATAATGGTCCCCTTGATTGCTCCCAGCTTTCCTCTACACCTCCCAATGCTGTCCACCCTGGGAAATTTGTCTCGACCAGCTCCCTTATCTGATTGAAGTCTGCTTTCGAAAATCTAGCAGTTAAGTTTTGATAGGATCAAGTTTTTGATATGCACAAGGGAGTGATGTATGCACAAGGGGTAATGTATGCACAAGGGGTAATGTGCGTACAATGGGTAATATCTGCAGAAATGGGCAGTGTCTCACTGAGGCCTCAGGAGCTCTTTGAGAGTCCCACCACTTGTGGCCTGTATACTTTAAACAGTGCAACCTGGAGCTTTCTGAGCAAAATCAAGCCATAATCAGCATGCCATAAACAAATGCAAATACCTCATGAACCGTAAGTGCGACACACAAAGTACGAGTGGCAGAGTATTTCAGCATAAAATTACCTTTCTAACAGTGCTATGCAATTAAGTATAAGTAGTTCCTATTTTTTTTCTTAATTAATTGAAATAGCAAAAAAAAAAAATTTTCAATAAAAAAGGCAACGTAAACCATTTTCTGTGGGAAAATATTTAGCATATCAACACCAAATTAAGCATCCATACATTAGATGGCGGTACAAAACTAATTATTTACTAAAAAAGCAATTTTTTCCAATATGGTACATGTATTTTTTTTTGTTTTATTTAAGGCGGCTAGGTGAAGCTTGAGAGACAAATGTCAGCCATACCATACAAAAATGCGAATATCTTCTAAAGTATACATGACAAAGTATCAGCAGCAGAGTTGCTCAGCACAAAATTACCTTTCCATCGGTGCTATGTAGTCAATTCTACTCACTTCAGTTTGTGAAAGCAGTGACGTCCTAAGTCCTCAGTGGCACAAAGTGCAGGATGTCTGGAGGCGTTAAAGACCTCAGGAATATCTTTTCTGCTGCCACCTACAGTTGTCTTGGGCTCTCCATGAAATATATGCACAGGGATAATATATGTACAATTTGTAATGTATGCAGAATGGGTAATATATATATATATACACACACACGCACACAAGGGGGTCATATATGTATAATGGTTAATGCATGCAGTGCTCTCTCCATGATTTTTCAAAAATTAGCCATGATGTTTTGTGTGTGGGGTATATGGATAACATTCAGTAATTGGTAAAAATGGCAGGTTGTCGGCACAGCCATAGGGCTACTGTTTGTGACGCTGGTGACCCGGGTTTGGGAATGACCCAGGGTTGTTGTGTGCCAGCAGGGAGAGGTGGATTGATCATTGGCGTGGAAGCTTTGCTCTGAGGAGGGAGCCCGTCTACGCTGTGCGAGCACTGCCTGGGTGACCGCAGCTGGAGCCATAGGTAGCATTATGAGAGGGAGGGGGGCATTGGCATGTGCAGCACCAAGCTTGCGTACACATACGCACACCCCCACCACCAGAGTCGTTGGAGAATAAGGAGAGAATGGGGACAGCCTCCTGCAGGCTCCGCACGGATGACCTAGGCACCCCTTCTACTGGATCTGTTTCTTTGTAGGGGCTTGAAGGACAAAGGTGGGATAAGTTCAGGAGAAGCCAGGTGACAGGAATTGGGGGGGGGGGCAAGACAGAGACAGGGAGCCTAAGAAGACTGGTAAAAACACGTACCCTTTTATCTGATGGTTAATACAGTAAGCTTGAAAAAAAACGGTGGCATAGGGTGGTACACTCTGTTTCCCATTTACGAACAGTTACTTTAGTGGTTTTCTTACATCAGTAGGATATGTAGCAGGCTGTGACGTGATAACACTTGCATGCTCACAGATGATCACACTGAATTTAGAATATGCATTTAAGGATAGCCTCTCTGTTCCTGTCTACACCCACGCCTACACTTTTGTGTACAGTACTAATAAAGGTACTGTCATATGTTATTGTAGTTATTTATGTATTTATTTGAAGGGGGTCCCGGCAGTTAACTGGCTTCCACAGCTCAATCTTGACAAGCAAGATGACTTCCAACCTCTGTGGTTATCTTCAGGCTGGAAAAAATTGGACTCTCACCTTGTGTTGGGGGTAGAGAGCCTCTGATATCCTAGCAGGCAGGGCAACTATGAAAAAACATGTTCTGTACACAAACTGCAGCTTAGATTTCACATACTTACCTTCCTCTCAAACATCATTACTTGGGACATTTGCATGGAAACAGGATCACCTTTACTTGGACTTCGTCTGCTCGGACTGCTTGTCTACAAGTGACATCATACTTCTTGGCTTGTGACATCAGGAACGGTTTCTGTAGAAATTATTACAGTGCCACAAACAGCAAGAACAGATGAAGCCACATGACAGAGATCCTGCTTTCATGCAAGTGTGCTTAAACTGGCAATATCTGTTAGCGGAAAATGTTCTGACCTCTGGTGTGGTACTGCTTGTCTTCGGAAATGTATGCTGGCACCTTCATAATACATCCACAGTATGAATACAGTATGTAAAGTCAGAAAGTAACCACGAGGGGAAAGGATTTTTTTTAAATTGCTAATGGCAGCCATCTTTAATGGCTTGAGTCATTAATTATAACATTAGAAATAAAAGCTGCCGGCCTGGTGGTGCTGAGGGTTGAGACGCTGGACGCCACACCTTGTGCCACGCCGGCGACCCGGGTTTGGAAACTGACCCGGGCGGCTGGAGGTCGGCGAGGGGGGGAAGAGACTGAGCGTCTGGTGGACTGCTCTCTTTTCCCCGGGGAGGGCTGGGGTAACAACGGCTCAACGAGCGACCTCTGGCGGAGGCTAGGGGGTAGCCGAAAGGGCGTCATGACGTATGCCAGGGGGTGGAGCTGCGACGTGCATTGCCTTGGCAGCCGGGCTCCACAGGGGCGTAAACTAAACTACGTAGAAAACCCCTCTCTGTCGATAGGTGAAGCTGCTCCGTCTGTAGCCCACACTCCCAGAAACGGACTCGTCTCCCTATGCTGTGCCCACCCTCTCAGGCCCGGTGTCTCAATACTAATAGAAAGAGCGTCCTGGGTGGGGGGCGGCCCTTCCCTGGAGGGTAGACCCGGGGGATGCCCAGAGCCCGAGAGGAGCTAGGGGATTAGCCGAGTCACGTAGGGAGGTAGAGACTGCAGTTCAGGAGGTCACTGGAGAGAGTTCGATGACGGGTGAAAAATAGAATTCGAAAAAAAAAAAGAAATAAAAGCTGTATTAAAACAGCTGAGAAGAATAAAAATGTACTGATGATGAATCTAATTATGTCAGAAACAGAGTAATGCTAAAAAAAACTATACAGTGACATTTTCTGCCGACTAACAAATACTGCTGCTTGAACTAATAAGGACTAATGGGGGGTAAATAAGAGGAGATGTCTGGGATGTGCAACAAGGCAGTGTTTTATACATTTGTTATTCATCCGAGTTGTGGTGACCTCAGATGACCTTACAAGTGGCGGAGCAAAGCATAGCCACGAGTGAAGTGCCTCTGAGGCCAGCTCAACGAGTATGGATGAAAAACGTATCCAAACACTGCCCTTGTTGCATGTTGGATTTAAGCAATGTAGTTTGTTTCCGTTTATTCTCATTTAGAATGTAGATCCTGTCCAGATAAATTATTTACCCCTTTTTTTTCCCCTTCCAAATACATTGGATCAATCTAAATTATAAAATACATTCTCAATATTATGTTCGTCAGAGTTTTTGTCTCTGTGATGTTAGAAGCTATTTAAGGACCAGATGAAAACATCCAGTGCACTTACTTCTACAAAAGAAGTGCTCTATAAAAGAAACAGCAAGCCCAATTATGATAAAGAAATGAGTTTATCGACTGTTTTTGGTTATTTCTGTGGGGGTGGATTCAGTTTCATGCGGGTTTGTGCTCGACTGTGCCCCCAGTTGGGAAATCCTAGTGTTACAGAGATGTGATAGCGGAGGTGTACAAACCAAGCAGCAGTAGTATCATAGCCCAGTAGGGCACACATGCCAGCCCTCCCTCCAGTAGCAGAGTGAGGCATCAAGGCTACTAGCTGGAGTGGGAGAGGGCAGAGGGGCATAAATGGGAGAACAGACATATAGAAAGGAAGGAAGAAAGCCTAGTACTGTACTTCGGGCCATGGATCCTCTATCTGGAGAATCTGTCACAGGGCGTTGAGTTTTTTTTGCGGGGGGGCAGGTGCCATCAGAAATATATTAGAGAAATTAAAATGTTGGCCAGCATAACTGGATTTCGGTTTAAGAATCCACCTAAACTTAGGCTGTCTTGTCGGCCCAACAGTTAGGCTACTGCTTATGACACTTGCAACCCAGGTATGAGAGTAAGTGCCGACCACTGGGGGACAGGTGGGTGGGGGGAGGATGGAGCATCCCAGGGACAGCTTCTCTCCCTTAGGGTGGGAGGGGGAGCACAGTGTCTTACTGCATGTCTGCCACTGGTTGGAGGCCAGCTGGCAGTGCAGGGAAGCATGACTGAAGGGAAGGTTCTGCCGTCAGATGCCATGCAAGCCACCACATGCACACGTGCGCATCACTGCACAGTGTCACCCTGCGGAGAACCCGAGCCCCATTCTGATTTGGCACCCCTTGCGGGCCCACACAACTGACGTGGCAGGCCACCCACCACTGTGTGCGGGCCTAGGTAAGTGGTGGCTAATGAAACTCCATTAGAAAGTCAGTGACTGGGCTGGGATGGTGCCGCAGGACATGGAGTCAGAGGTGCAGAAGCACAAGGTGAAAAAAAAGTCAGTGCGCACTGTTCTCAGAAAGGCTACCATAACCATGTAAAAAAAAAACTGTTTCAAGACAGACAGCGAGTCCTAGGAGGGGCCCCCAGGTTTATTTGAGGGAGGACTCCAGCAAGCCACTTCTAGATCCAGCAAGAAAAAAAATGTGAAATAGGTCCGAAAAAATTGCTGCACTTCCTGACTAATGTTATGGCAGTAGCACAGGTTTATAGGGCATTACTTCAGGTTTCTCACAGATGGTCTTGTTTTGAATAGCTAGATGCTACACTGATCTCTGGAACTTGTTCCTTATAGCTGGTTGCAACTCTGTTCCTTAGCTCAGGTAGTTGTCCTGAAAGCTGGGCGTCCTCTGGAAGAGCAGTGGGAGGCTCGCCAGTTTGGATTTGCAACTGCTTACCAAAGCGCAGTTGAGAAACTCAAACTTGGGGGGATGGGATGATGTGGTAGCTTGGCAGGGGGTATGGAGCCTTTCAAAACTGAACAACAAAACAGAAACACACAGCTTGAGAGGAGCCCTGTGCAGGAGTACGTGACTGAATAGAGAAAACCACAAATAGGCTGCGCACATGGATAGCCCAGTAGATGATACTTACAAAAAAATTTATTTGGTAACAGGTTTCAGAGGCTCCAGATAACCACAGTGCTTTGTGGCGCTCCGCCACTTGATCAGGGGCTGTCCACGTGGGCCACTTTGTTTGCGGTTTTCTCAGGACAGACTTTCACCTCTGGGTCACTGGTGTGAAGCTGGCCCAGGTCAGGTGTTGGCCAAATCCCTTACTATCCAATAGCTGTTAGGGGAGCTGTGCACAAGGGTCACTATTTTAAAGTTCTGGGATTGCACCAGTGATTGCTAGTCTAATTTATGGATTTTACTGGGATTTCGCTGTCTATCTTTATATTGTGTATAAATACTGTATATAGAATGAAAGAGAACAATATAGGAAATACTTTTTATGAGAAGCTACTTTTTTTGTAGATCCACTGCTCTGGTGTAAAGTGCCAGATTGATGGACCCTCAGCAAGAACTTTCAGGGCCTGTCCACAGGAGATAGCTTCAGCCCCATGAGGGTAAAGGTCCTGGTAATGGAGGAAATTCCTGTCTGGTGGAGTTTGACGATAACTATATGCTCTTCCTCCCCATGCAGGTAGCACTGAGATCACTCCGCCTGTCCTCTCCCGTATGAGCGATGGAACTCCAGTCAGTCTAGAACCGTGAGTACCAACACCAGTTTAACCAGCATTTTACTGCCAGTCAGCTTGGGGTTTAAGGAATTTGGTGGCCTGTAGTGATACTTGAATGGATAGATTTTAACTATTCAAGTAGATTTTAAATATGTGTTATTCCTGGGGAAAAAAAACTCTGCTTTGGGCTGCCTCCAACCCATCAGTTCCAGCAACCCCCTCACCTGCACCCATATTCCACCCTGGTATGCCCACCATGGTGGGGTCTTCAGGAGAGACTGCACCTTCCCCTAGCAGGATCTGGTTGGGGTGCAGGGGGTGGCAGTGGTTCAGAGAGTACTAATACCGTCATTCTGGTAATGGATGTTCTAGGGACATGGATATGTTGTTCATCCACACTCATTGGCAGTATCCTTGCCGCTTTAAATCTTGCCGGAAGGTCTTCAAGCTTGCTCCTCCCACCCACCCGGGTGGTATAACTCTCGGCTCCGCCCCATGACGTCAGATCTTCCTTACCGCTTGGAAGCTCAGGTTCCCTCCTTAACGCTCTGCGTTTGCGACTGGTTCCTATTTCTCCGTTTGCGGATTTAAAAATAATATTTTGCAAAAAGACTTCAGTCTTGATCCCTCGCGCTGCGATGGACCAATCGACTCCGGTTCGGAGATGCCCATGCAGGCAGAAGATGTCTCGGACGGATCCACACTCCACGTGTGTCTACTGCTTAGGCCTTGAGCGCGACCGCAGGGCTTGCGACCTGTGCTCATCTTTCTCAGTCTCGTCCTCGAAGACGTGCTGCCCGATTGCAACTGGGCGCGTCCCGAGCGTTCCCTCCGGTGAAGTCAAGGAGGCCCGGTTGGCGGTGTCCGGCGGCGGAGCTCGGCGGATCGCTCGGCGGATGAGTAAGCCCTCGAAGAAGGAAGGCGGCGGGCCGTATCTTCCTGCGCGCGGCATTTATCCGCTCTCTGGGTTCTTCCTACGGCTTCCTTTAAGGAGCTTTGTCTGTCCCTCTCCACTAAAGGAGAAGGGCCTGCGTCTGCTGGACCTTTTCTCGGTCCAAAAGAGGGACAAAGGGTAGAATCCCTCGTCGGCCGCTCTTGGGAGGCGGAAAGGTCCCTCTCCCGGGCCGTCGACCGTCGGCTGATCGACCGCTCGGCTTCGACCACTGGCCTCACGGTGTCCCGTCAGGTCAGTTGACCGAGACTCCCACTGATGAAGTCGAGATTTTTCTCGACCCATTGAGCGGGCTGTCGCCTTTAGCAGCCGAATTCCCTCCTCCCGGTTCCCCGGGAGGTTGAGATCCCGTGGGCTCGCCTGTGCCTCGGTTCCGGAGCCCTCGGATGGACCTTCGAGCGAAGGAGTGCGGTTCCGGCCGACACCTCCCGCACCGACCCGGAAATTCCGGGACTCTCGGTCTCGGTCTCGGACCTCTTGGCGGTCCAGCCGTTCCACCGTCATAGGCGGTCTCGGTCTCGGCACCGGTGATGCGGCGTCGCCGCTTCGTCCTCGTCCTCCTCCTCGGATGAGGAAGCTTCGGCGTAAGTCGTCGTGATGCGAGACCTTATGTTGCAACAACTCCTCCTGGCGGGGAATAAGCCGACTCCGGCGCCTCCGGCCATTAAGTAACTGTCACGGGCAGCCGACACAACCCCTCGACTTGTCCGAGGCCTACACCCAGGCGGTTGTTCGGCCAAAACAGCTGCTCCACGATTCCGGTGGAACCTCGCCTCCACAGCCACCAATTGGGGCTCCGACCAAGGATTCTCGGTCGGCTAAGGGTTTACCCCATCGGCTGTCAATTACCCTCACTCCCGACCGACCTCGGCAGGTGAAGGGTGGCTCAGGCCAGAGGCAGCTCTTTGAGGACTCTTCCGAGTCGAAGGCGATTCCTCCTTCTTCTCCAGCGACTGGACTTGGAGTCTTCAGGAGGTCAGCCAATGGACGATAGCCCGTCGTCCTTCCTAGGACTGCTTGGCTCATCGGAGTCTACCGGGATGGGCTCGAACCCGTTCCAAGCAGGCCAGGTATCCCCTCACGGAGATTCTGGACCGAGGGGATTCTCCGACGGAGGCCTTTCCGGTGGCCGAGGCCATAGTGGGTCTGGCACTGGAGCTTTGGCAGCGCCCTGCTTCCTGCCCTGCGCCTTCGGCCAGGATGGCCAGGAAGTATGCGGTCCCTACCGGTTCCTTGTCGGTTTTGAACACCCCTCTGCTGAGGTTGGTTACGACGGCGTTTTCAGCCCGACAGCGCCGAGGATGTGGACAAACCTCCTGACAAGGAGTCGAAGATTGGACTATAGTCGGGCGAAAAGTCTACGCTGCGTCCTCTCTCGGCCTTGATCAGGCCAGTTCGGCCGTCCTCATGGCACATTTTCTCATGCCCTGTTGGGCTCCCTGGATGAGTCATCCCTCATCTTCCCGCCCGATCTGCAGACTACGGTTAAGCAGAGTGCGGGACCAGGGGCAGAACAGTGGCCAAACAGCAGCTCCAGACTGCTTTGGATGTAGGGACTCATGTGCCAGATCGGTGGCGGCCGCGGTGGCTATCGTCGGCGGGCTTGGCTGAGGATATCCACCTTTACTTGGGATACCCAGCACAAGTTGGCGGATGTTCCTTTGGGGACTGACCTCTTGACCCTGGGGTGGAAGGTCACCTGCAGAGGATCGAGAGGTCCAATGCCACCTTGGACTCGGTCTCTTCCGCTCAGAAGGACAAAGGCCGCAAACCACAGCCTAAGCCCTTTGTCCTTCTGTGCCCCGCGCGCCCGGCCCAGCGCGTCAGGACCCAGCAGGCTCGACCTTGGCATCCCAAACCCAAGCCGCGGCTTCCTCTAACAGGAGGCAGGAGGAAAGGGCCAGGAGGTCCTCGGCGGTCCCTCCTCCAAGCCTGCCCAGTGGCGGGCTGAGGGGTGTCGCCCCCATCCCGTCCTACCCTAGGTCCCCATTGAGAGAGCGGCTCCGGCACTTCCGTTCCGCTTGGTCGCTGTTACCACGGACAGGTGGGTCTTGGAGGTGGTGGGAAGAGGCCTGCCTCTGGAATTGAGCAGGCACCACCCTTCAGGCCGTCGCCCCTCGAGAGCCGGGATCCCAGCCTCACTGGCGGCTGCGTCGAGCCGACATCCTCTCCTCCTCCAGAAGGAGGTGGTAGAAGGTGGTGGACCCTCCTTCAGACCCAGGTTTGTGTCCAGGTACTTCCTGGTTCGAAAGCAGACGGGGGCTGGCCCCATTCTCGACCTACGACCTAAACAAGTTCCTAGGTCTCGAACCTTCAGGATGGTCACTCTGGCTCAGATTTACCATCCTTGGGCAGCGCGTGGTTCTGCTCTCTGGACTTGCAGGGGCCAGCGTTTTTCACGTCCCTATCCGTCCGTCTCACCAGAGATTCCTTCGCTTCCGGCGGAAGGATCCCTCTTGAGTTCAAGCCATGCCCTTGACTATCTCCAGCTCCCAGGGTCTTCACCAAATGCATGGCAGTGGTGACAGCATTCCCTGCGGCGCCCGAGGGGTCAGGTGTACCCTTACCTGTCGACTGGCTGATAGCAGCTCCCTCCAGGAAGGAGGCGAGGTGGTCAGAGATCTGGCCCTCGGGTCTGCTCTCAACTGGGCCTCCTTATCAAGAGGCCAAGTGGAACTCGAGCGAAGCAGGTGATTTTTATTCATCAGGCGCAGCTCGACTCTCTTCGAGCCAGGCGCGGCTCCCGGCGGACAGGGCGAGTTCTTTCCTCCTTTGCCCGATCATTTCTGGTTGGGCAATTGCGCCCTCCCGGGACTTCCTCGCCTCCTGGGTCTCATGGCGGCCTGTACCAGCGTGGTCCGTTGGGCCCGCTGGAACATGCGTCCCTTCAGTGGGACTGGCCAGCCAGTGGTCCTGGCCTGCGATCCCTTGGACCAGCTTGTGTCGGTGACACAGGGGATGGAATGCTCTCCAGTGGTGGACGTTCCAGATCATTTGCAGGAGGGCATCCCGTTCGTCCGCCCGAGCGGCGGTCTCTCTGTCGACCGATGCCTCTCTGATGGGTTGGGGTGCCCATCTGGGGAACACCAGGGCTCATGGCCTCTGGTCCCGCAGGAGTCCCGATGCCACATCAACCTGCTGGAGCTCCGAGGCGGTCCGCCTAGCTCTCACGCCTTTGCTCCGTTCCTCCGGGGTCAAGTGGTCCGAGTCAGGCGGACAATACCCGACCATGTACTATCTAAACCGCCAGGGGCGGGGCGCGCTCCATGCTTCTATGCAAGGAAGCTCTCCGCATTTGGTCACTGATGCGCGGCCTGGAGGCGGATCTCCTAGCCATTCACGTGGCAGGGCCTCCAACACCCTGGCCGATGCCCTGAGCGGATAGGGGCTGCATCCCACAGTGGTCTCTCCTCCGGAGGTAGTACAGTATCTGTTCTCCCTTTGGGGCACACCTCAGGTGGACCTGTTTGCCTCCATGGAGAAGCTGAGTCTGTTCCATGCCCGCCCCCTCAGCAGGGGCTCGCTGCAGGGGATGCCTTCTCGAGGCAATGGACCCCGGGCCTCTTTACGCCTTTCCCCATTTCCCTTGATCCACAAGGTGCTTCTCAAAGGCGAGGAGGGACAAGGCGCAGGTGATTCTGATAGCCCCAGACTGGCCTCGCCAGTTCTGGTACCAGATCTCCTCAGTCTCAGCTCCAGGACTCAGCGGCAGCTTCCAGCTCGCCGGACCTGCTCTCAATCAATCAGGGAAGGTGTTCCATCCGGACCTTCAATCCCTGCACCTGGCGGCCCTGGTTCCTGGCGGCTAGAGTTCCAGGCTTTGGGTCTTTCAGCGAGGTCCTCAATGTAGTTGAGGCGTCGTAGAGTCGACCAGAAAATGCTATGCCTTCAAATGGAAAAGGTTTTCCATTTGGTGTCAGGAACAAGGCTTGGACCCTTTCTCCTGTTCCTTGGCAAGCATCTTGGACTATTTATGGTCCCTTTCTAGTCAAGGGCTTAGGTCGGCGACCCTAAGGGTGCACCTGGCAGCCATCTCTGCTTCGCAGGCGCGGGCTGGGAAGCAGTCGGTGCGCAGGAGAAGGTGGTCTGGCGCTTTTCAAGGCCTTGATCACATTTCCCTCCAGTCACGGGAACCCCCACCTCCGTGGGATCTACTGCTGAAGTACTGGCAAAGCTCATGGGCAAGCCATTCGAACCTATGCACAGGTGTGCTCTCTCACCTATGGTGAAGACCGCCTTCTTGGTGGCTATCCGTCAGCCAGAAGGATGGGAGAGCTCCAGGCGCTTTCCATCGGAGTCTCCTTACCTGGTCTTCCACAGGGACAAGGTTGTCCTGCGCCCCACCGAAATTCCTTCCGAAGGTGGTGTCGGAGTTTCACCTTAACCAGGTGTTGACTCTGCGGTGTTCTACCCCAATCACACCTCGGAGGCGAATATAGGCTCCATACTCTGGATCCTAGAAGGCGCTCGCTTAATATAAGGGCGTCTGGCTGATATTCGGGGAGGTTCGCCAGCTGTTTCACCCTCGCTGAAGCCGCATCTGGCAGACCTGCAGCCAAGCGGACGATAAGCAGGTGGGTAACCTCCTGCATAGATCTCTGCTATAAGTTAGGCGGGCATGGAGCCTCCCAGAGGGATAGGCTCATTCTACCCGCCATACTGCTGCAGGTGGCTGCTTCAGGGGCGTCCCTATCCAGGAAATCTGCGGGCTGCTACCTGGAAGTCAGCAAACACCTTCATTACCCACTACCACATTGACCTTGAGTCACGCCGGGATGCTGGTTTTGGGGCCTCGGTTCTCAGTCTCTCTTTCCCAAGTAAGTATATGGGGTGTCGTCTTGCCTCCCTCCTCCCGGAGAACTGCTAGGAGTCTGCCAATGAGTGTGGATGAACAACATATCCATGTCCTAGAAATACAGGTTACTCACCTGTAACGGAGTTCTAGGAATGGTATATGTTGTTCATCCATCCGACACTCCCGGCAGGCACAACCTGAGCTTCAGCGGGCCAGATCTAGCGTCATGGGGGCGGGCAGAGATTTATACCACCCGGGTGGGTGGGAGGAGCAAGCTTGAAGACCTTCCGGCAAGATTTAAAGCGGCAAGGATACTGCCAATGAGTGTGGATGAACAACATATACCATTCCTAGAACTCCTGTTACAGGTGAGTAACCTGTATTTTTTCACCTCCTTTTGTCCGTTTCCTGCTGCCATTTCCATGCTTCCAATGCCATGCACTGCCCTCTAGATGTCTTGCATGCAGGCAGTGAACCCCAGTAGAAGAGCAAGCTCTGTGGCCCACTACAGGGGTTGCTATGGTGGCAGAGCACAGGCACCACCATCCCCCAGCTAGGTAGAACACACTGCCATTGACACCACTGTCCCCCAGCTAGGACACATTGCCATAGGCAGTGCTTTCCCAGCCACTACTGTTCAAGTGCTAGCAACCTGGGTCCCCTCCCAAGCCTCAGTCCACTCCCAAACCTTGATCCCCTCCTTATATTGGGTCCACACCCAAAATGTCGGTCCACTCCTAAACCTGGGTCTGCCCCAAAACCCTGGGTCCACTCCCTCCTTCACTTGGGTCTACCTCTACACTTGGGTCCGCCCTCACACTTGGTGTTCACCCTCAGACCTGGATCTGTCCTCCAGACTTAGTTCCGCTGCAAACATGGATCTGCCTCCAGACCTAGTTCCACTCTCAAACCCAGTTCCGCCCCAGACCTAGTTCCAACCCCAAAGATGGGTATGTCGCCAGATGTAGTTCTGCCCCCAGACTTGGATCTTCCCCCAAAGCTGGTTACACCTCAAACCTTGGTCTGCCCTCAAATCTCAGTCTCCCCCCCCCCAAAAAAAAAAACCTGAGGCTGCTCCCAGTTGCATGCATGGTAGCCTGTTGTGCAACCACTGGGCCACTGCACACCATGCAGCACTATTTTATATATATATATATATATGTATAATTTTTTTCACAAGGTTTTCTTGCTTCTCAATGGCATCCAGTCTTGTCAACGATCTTCTTGTGGACTTACCAGCTATTCTCCAGTTGGCCAGGACCACAATAATGGTGGGTGGCCTGCCATGTTGGTCATGGTTGGGCCTACCGGGTTGGGGGGGGGGCGCAATGGCAGTACCAGGGCTATTTCCTTCAGCTCCTGTTTTTTTTTTCTCCCTTTGGGTACCAGCATGCAGTGGCATGTGCATGCTACTGATGTCGCAGCTGCTCCTTCCTGTTGCTGCAGTCCTGCTGTGCCACTTTCTGGCCTCCATCAGACAGCAGATAAAGAGCATAACACTGCCCCGGAGAGAAGTTGTCCCTAGGACACTTGATCCTGTCTCCTCCGACTAGCCCAGGGCTGCCTAGGTCCATTCCTGAACCTGGGTGCGGCTAGTGAATAGTGTAACCCCGACCCTGCGTTTTGGCAAGCGACAGGTGGCATGCTGTTGAAGCTGACAGCAGTACCTGGTGGGGACTGGGTTCGGGGAGGATAAGGTTACTCGGCACAAGGGCCTCGGTTTGGCCACTCTGCACAGGGGCACCCAAGTAAATCTGAACACAGGAAGCAATAACTGTAATGTCCAAAACCAGGAATGGGATTATACAGTGTGGCTTTTATTCACATCCAAGCTGAACAAACAAAGCATAGACGGACCCCCATGGGGCTACATTCCTGGTAATGCAGATTAGAGACAACAGAACACTTCTTCACATTTCCAGTCCTCAGGCTCTAAATCTACAGGCACACAGCCGGACTTACTGCATGACTTTGGGTACACAGCCGACTTGTACACTACTTAGGTTTCCCACTGGCCCGGCTCCCCGCCGGCCACTTGATCCGTGGTCCATTATGGGAATGAACCAGTTTTCCTGTTGGTGGCTCCCCAAACCACCTTAGAGCCTTCGACTCCTAGAGGGAATTTTCCTTCCAGTCCCACGTCTGGGTACTTCCCTCGTCACTGGCCAAGTGCATGAGGCAAAGTAGAAATCCACAGAGCAAATCCGTAGAGGTGGACCTGGTCACTAAAGATGGGGGGTCTCCCACCTCCAGCTCCCACAATCCATACCCGGCCATTTCTCTGGAAACTAAACAACTCTTTTGAAAGCTTGGCAATGTAGATTACTGGGTAGACATATGTTCACATCTCCTCTACATGTCTTGACTTCCCCTATGTGCGGTTTGAACATACTTTTACTTTTGGCTAAGCCTATTACTCTAGGCCTCCCACTACTTCAGTAGTCCAATCCCCACTATCACACAAGTCCCAGGGTGAAACATGGGCCCTTTAGAAAGAGCAGAAACTCACCCTCCAGTTGCAGGTGCCCCACAGGCGAATCACAAAATCTTATTGTTTCCCACACTCTTGGACAAAATAAGGCAGCTTCTCCACTAGCAGTAGCCAGGGGGTTGCCCCTGGAATATGCAAGCTAAACTATACTGCCCCATCCCCTCAGGGATGGGACACTGAGACCCGACCGATTCAGCAGTCTCCACCACTTTACAATAGCTCACTGTGTCTCTCTTTAGGTGGAAACACACACCTTTTCCCTGAATGTAGCCCTATGTCAGGGCTGAGGCTCCAAGAGCCTAACACAGAGCTGCTGTGCTCCTATCACAACAAACTCCAACTGACTACAGACTACTGTTCAAACCTCCCAACATTCTACTCCAACTCCCTGCTGCAGATTCCATTGTGGCTCATGCAGCTGCGACAGTTCTATGGTGATGTCATCCCTCAGTCTCAGTTGAGACTGAGAACAGAGTGAGACAGTGTGAAATCCATTTAACTGGAGTTTCACAAGCTGCCTTCCCTGCCTACCAGTAGGTCTTACTGGGATTCTAGTAACGCCGGGTAACAAGGTGGTTACAGTAGCAATACCAGGACGGTCCTAGCACACTATTATTTGAAGCGTGTTGCTGATTAAGATTGTATGCTCTTGCTTTCCTTTTGCAGTTTCTGTGAGGTGAGGCTGCACTCTGTCAGTCCTCCTCCTCCTCCTCTTCCTCCTCCCTGTGCATTTTGCTAGTTTCTGTTACTTCATGGGATCATTTGGAGGTTGATTTCCTTTGGGGTTCGAAACCATCTCTCCCACATGGCAGCACAGTCAGCAGTCTGCACAATACAGGATACATACACTGATGTCACTCTTAGCTCACCCCCACCTGTACTAGCATTGAGTCTCTCTTAGAGTTATTCTCTGAAGAGTTCAAGTCTTTTGACACAGTGATGTGACACTGCTAATCCCAGTATCCCACTGCCCCTACCAGCGGTGTGTTTGAAGCCTGATACTATATGATGTGGCTCGATTTGATTTGCATGCTGGGAGGTTTCTGTGTAGTGAGTGTAACCCCCTTCCCCCCCCCCAGCAACATGAACGACAGTCTTTACCCTTTGCTGGAGGGTGAGATTACCTGACTCATTAGCTAGGGAGTTGGGGCACATAACAACATTTCTGTTTCTCTGAGTCCCAGGGGAGATACCTTGGCAGTGGTGGGTTTTACACAGTCTGAGGGGGCCCCAGAAATTTACACAGGTCACACACAGATTAAATGTCCACAAATAGGAGGAGTAGAGTCATGCAGTAGGGCCTTATTCTGACACGATGGTCAGTCAGAAAGTTGGTGCCCAATGTGGGGCTTTGGCAGGCGCAATGAAAGGTACACAGAATCTACACCCTGTAGAGAGTTACTTCCAGGACAGACAATTCTTACTTGCTGTTCATCCCCTCTTCTGGGCAACGGACCAAGACGGGCATGTCCAAACCTTTGAGCACGCACATTAGCTATAGGTATACCAAAGCAGCATTCTTGTGGGAGAGTTACTACAGGGGCATACAATCCCGGAAAGGAGGGCAGCGCCTAACTCCCCAAATAAATTGTGAAACAGGTTTCCCCTTCTGAACTGGACCGATGCGTGAGCTCAGCTTCTGTCAAAGGTCAGACAACACTATATCCACTACATAGTCACGAACTGTGAAGGCACCAGCTGCTTTTAGCAGTCCCACGTTAGTTCTGACAAAACACTGTACATTTTAATACTGTGATGGTATCGGCTTAGTGTTAAAACTACCCCTCAACAGATTCAAAGAGTGCACTGTCCCCAGACTTTCTGGTGCCCAAAGCTGAAGGGCAAACCTGCTTTATAGTCCTGAAGTGACAAATTCCAACACCTTTTCCATGACTGGAGGGCTTGATCTGACCAGTCCAGTTCTGGGCAGTACTTTTACTCAAATCTTTACAGGTGAGGGATAGCCTCAGTTGCTACTCACTGTTACCAATCCCAAGACAATTTCTGAAGGATTCACTCCCCCGGGGAATAACAAAAGACAGCAGCTGCCACGACCTGGTGTCCAGACAGTCCGTTTACAAACTGGAACGAGAAGGAAAAGAGGGGGGCTTCCCACTGGCACTTGGTCTGCCCACAGGCAGCACCGACCGACTCTCTCTAACCAAACTCTGAACACACCACTGATCAAATCTCAACTGCAGCACTCCTAGTCATGTGTCTTGCTGCTGTGAAGGTTCAGCATTCCATTTTAGAATGCTCTGCTCAGCAGAGCTGACCAGCTGGCTTAAAGGAGCCCTACAGGGATTCTAAGCTTGTTCTGCCCAGGTCCTGCCTAGACTAAACTGACCATTGGGTTCTAGTAACCCTGGGGAACCTGGGTGTTACATGTGTGGGAAGAGGCTGGTGGCGACATAGCCATCATGGGCATGGCAGTGCTGTTGTCGAGCTCTACATCCTGCTTATTGGAAATGCCTCTGCAAGTGAGCTAGGTAGTGGGGGAGCTTTGGAGATGTACGCATATATTAGGTTTCCAGTTCCCCCAAGTCAGTTGATTACAAAAAAAAATCTTTCATACAGTATTTCGGATTTTTGGTTTGTCTTTCTGTTGAGGCAGTAGGAGAGAGGCATAGTAGCATAGTGGTTGGAACCCAGAGCTGTAACCTTGGAAACCTAGGTTTGCTTCTCAAATGCCATGTACTCTCTGTGTGGCCCTGAGCAGGTCACTTAATCTCCCTGTACTCTGTTTAGTCTACTCTTGTGCCATTTGGCTCTCCCTGTGCATCTACATTGCAGCAGCATCCTCTCCCCTCCCTCTCAGGGACTGTAAAGCACTTTGGGATACAGCTTATATAAATTTCTGCATGAAACCAAATTCCTGCAGGCCCGTCAGTGCAGTGGTAGTACTACAGCTTGTGATGCTGGTGAACCAGGTTTGGGAATGCACCTGAGGTAGACCACGGGGGTGGAGAGGATGGAATGCCCCAGCGGGCATTCTCCTCCTCCAGTGAGGCAGTTACAGATGCAGACCTTGTGCCCTCTGGGTGACAACAGGTGGAGCTGAAGGCGGCCCTGCATGGGAGGGGAGACATTGGCTAGTGCCACATATAAGCACACTTACTTGCATGCACATTCGCACCCTCGCCGCTGACGTCCCATGATATTGGGAAGCCAGAAAACTGGAAAAGAACTGCTACTGATGCAGGATGAAGCTAACCTCTCGCAGGCTTGGCACCATCGACCTTGGCACCCTCTATGCTGGATTCTGCCTCCAAAGAAGCTTTGGGAACCTCGACAGCCCTGCCATGGGGGGTAAGCAATAAGGGACAGAGGAAGCGATAACAAGAAGATTTAGCATTTATATGACGTTTTTTGTGCACTCTGTATCTCAAAGTGCTTCACAAGCAATGAGTGACTGTAAATGTGTAGTGGCAGCCCTTTTGCACATCAACACCCACATACAGCCTTATGAACTGGTGTTATGCGAAGAGAAATGTTAGCCAGGACACAGGGAAAATCCCCTACTCTTGTGAAAAGTACCTTGGGTACTTTTATTTCCATCTGGACTCTCAGCAGGACAGCACAAAAGATGGGCAGAAGGAAACTCAGTTTAACGTCTCATCTGAAGGACAGCACCCCCCCCAACATAAAGTACAGCACCCCCAGTACTACATTCAGGAGCCAGCATTTATGTGTGTGCCCAATCCCGGTGTGGGACTAGAACCCATAACCATTTGGCCCAGAGGCATATGTGCTACCAGCTGAGCCATGCTGACACCCAGGTCTTGGAGAAGATGGATGATGGGGCTAGGGAGGCCAACAGAGATGGGGGAAGAAAGGAAAAAGCATAAACAGGAAAAAAAAAAAAAGATAAAACCAGATTCCTTTCCTTGCCTTTATTCTTCATCATGCAACAACTGCAGATAGACAGTACCAGCCTCCCATTTATGTAACTCTCAGGAAAGCACCAGTGACTGTCCTAAAAGGGATTAGCAGCGTCTCCTTTAATCTCCTAGGCGAATCAACATAGGTCCACGGTTCCAGGCAGAGATTCCAGAGTTGCGGGACAGATCGCTGGTTGCCTTTGACAGTCCTAAAGCTGACCAGGTATGGATACCTTGGCCTGACCTCGAGCCCAAATTGGTAGATGAAGACAGAGGTAGGTAAACATGTTTAAAATTACTGGGGGGCAGGGGTGCAGAGGTAAAACTCTTCATGATGTGGCAAGTTCTGTTTCGGTTTAAAGGGACACATTCATGACCAGTAGCTGTCATAGTTTTAAAGCCTATGAAAAGCTCTACATTGCAGCCATTTTTAGAACAGTGTTGTCAAGGAACATACTGGGCCCAACTATAAGGAGTCAAGCCCAGCTTGTTCTTCGGTGACATCACAGTGTTCTGTGAATGGCTGCAGTGTGTCATTAATATTGAACAGACTCAGTCATCTCTACCTCCGGAGTGCTTCCAGCTACAGGAGAATGCAATACCTCATTTAAAAGAGCTCTTTATGGACTTTCAAACTATGTCAGCCACTGTATGTGAATGTTTCCCATTAAGAGCATCTGTAATGTTTTGATTTTGCTTTCCCTTTTTAAGATTTATGTAATATATATTGCGAGGTCACTGAGGCATGTTTACCATTGTAACAGTGGTCTCACACGCATTCCTGGAACATGACAGCGAACCAAAAGAGAGCAATTCTGATACTCTAAGAATGTCAGTGGAACCACTCTTATGATTGTAAGAGTGACCTTCCGCTGCCATATTAATATGTTACAATAAAAGTCAGCAGTAACACAGGACAAGGTGTACACTGTAATAAACTGCTCACCTAGGGTAGCTTGAACTGCCCGAGAAGGGCCATTATCCATGCAAAAGCATGCTCTGGAGTGCCTTAACGCGAATATGAAATGGGTTCATCAGGATTAATAAAGAAATCATTTTAAGTTTTAAATTTAAATATGTAAAAATGAGGGAAAAAATATTAAAAAAGGACAAGAACGAGTCCTGTTGATCCATTGTCATTTTGCTGTTTGCCCAGTAGATGGCAGATGCTGCATTGTTGTTAAATTCTCGTTATAATCTTCTCTGGCCTGTGGGGATATGCCCCATGTCTGCCCTCATGAGACCAGAGGTGGTGTTAGGGTAGCAAAATATCCCAGGCCTAAGCCTTCAAGGGCTGGGAGAAGGCCATACATAGTTTTTATAAAATGATTACTTTCAGCAGTATTATTTAGGAGAGGTTTGGGGCTCATATGAAAACATCTGTGGCTTAAGCCCCTGAGGCCCAGGTCTTGTAATGCCCCAGCATGAGACCCATCCCAACCATCCATCATACCCTTTCACAGGCCTACCTACCCAAGCATGGCCTGTGGTTTGCCCCCACAGTGGGAGAGACCGAGACCCCCAGGTGCCTGGCAAGTCTTCCTGGGTTTAGGCCACTGAGAGACAGCGGTGCCTTAGCATCATGGGGATGCCACGGAAGGGGGATTTATTTCTTAGCTTCTCCTGAAGGGTCGGACATACAGTGCCATCCAGGCACATCCCCCCACGCTCCTGTGCACAACGTGCTGACGCCAACCGAACTCTCCAATCCCCGCTCAGCTGAGGTCCCCAGGTGCACTGACCTCTGGCCGTTGTCAGGAGTCTGACTGTTGCCTGGTGCCTGCACCCATCTGCCCTGGAGGAAGGCTGTCCATAGGATTACTTGAACCCCCTCCACCCCACCCTGACTGGTCCTCCGATGCTGTGTGCTCGCTTCTGAACCCGGGTCATTGGAGTCATAAGCGGTAGCACTACTGCAGCACCGGTGGGCTGGCCTGCATTTTTATTCTTAAAGAGGAACTCTCAGCTCCCCTTCAGAAATGCTGCGGGACCTTGAGCTCCCGATCAAGCAAAACAAAATAAAATATTTTTTCATGCAGTTACTTTTGTGCAGTTTTATTTTTTATTTGGTTGATCCTACAATCCCTTTCCCACCCACCGTGTCAGTGTGCTGTGTTTCCTAGTTTCCCCTGCGTCTAGCCCTCTGTTGACACAAACTATGTGCTAAGCCTCTGGGGACACTGGTAAAAATAGTACACTGACGAGGCGGGTAGGGGGAGCAGGACCAATTAAATAAAAAATAGAACTACAGAAAAGTTAGGGACTGAAAAAAATATATTTATTTGCATTTTGCTTAATTGGGACCTCAGAGTCCCACAGCATTTCTGCAGGGAGCTGAGAGTTTCCCTTTAAATATAAGTTAGTGAACTGCGGTGTACTGATGCAGCTGTGCCTGCTCGATGTAAACAGGTCAGGGGAGGTCATGGATCTTTTGAGGTGTGGTTGTGCAGGATATCAGCACTGGATTCTGAGCTCCTCAGCCAGTCAGGTTTCTGGATTTTGTTAATACCTGTTTCATGGTACAATGTATTGGAAGCAACTTCCAATTTAATGTTAGATTGAAGGTTGGTCCAGATGTAACTTTTGCACAGATCAAAAGCTGGTTTATGAAATGGTAATACTTGCCCTCCTTTGGTTGCTTAGCAGATAGTTAGGATATATGTTACCATGGCTATAAATCTTGGACTGAAGTCACTAGAGAGGAAAGGGACCTTGGGGTTATCATATCTGAGGATCTCAAAATGACAGGGCAGTGGGTAGGGCTAGTGGGATACTGGGGTGCATAGAGAGGGGTATCTTGAGCAGGAGAAGGGAGGTGGTATTGTCAGCTTATTGCTCGCTGGGAGACCCCACCTGGAGTACTGTGTACAGTTTTGGAGACCACAGGCCCAATTCAGAAAGCCTTTTGTAGATTGATGCAAGCTGTGGCAAACAGCAGTTTGCGTCAATCCCCAATGTGCCAGGGACTCTATGCCAGATTCAGTGTTGGGAGGGGTCCCGGTGCCAAATCCCGCAGCTTGTGGCAGATGTTGCTGTGCACCAAAGTCAAGGTGTGCACAGGAGAGGTTTGCCACAAGCCGCAGGGTGGTCGGGGGGGGCATCGGTGCCCATTGATGGAGACCCTCCTAGAGGCTGGCAGGGTCATGCAGGATCGGATGGGGGATGAGTGGGGCAGGTAAGGCACAGACAGGGGGTTGGGTGGCAACATATCCCTGATAGGGGCATTGCACGGCAGCTACTGTGCCTGGCACCATGGGGGGGGGGACCATGCAGGCAGGTGCAGGACCTGTTCACTGCAAGGGATCCTGAGGCTGCCGCAACCTGTGATCTTACTTTGAGAAACAGCTCTTGCAGCAGGTTGCACCATTAGGACTGAAGCTGACAGGCGCCAGGACCCCACAGAAATTTTCTAGCTAGCAGTATCCAGCGGGGACCTCCCCTGATGTTGGCCCCGGCCCCGACATCAGGCATCATATTAAAGGGGGCGGTCCCCCAGAATCCCCAGTTCTTTTCTCGCCATCGATTCTCCAGCATTGGCCTCACGGTCCCACATACGATGACTAGAATTTTCAAAGTTTTACCTACTAAATGTCAGCATCTCCAACTCCTTCCTCAGAAGGACATCCCTCCAAGTGTGCCTGCAGGAAACGGATCCTTTTCAAGGATCTCCATTCATCCTGCCTGCGGTGCTTAGGCCCGGAACACGACACCAAGGCCTGCTCCTTTTGCCAGGGGTTCAACAGTCACACCCGGATCCACCGCCAGAAGGCACTTCAGGGTTCCTCTTAGAAGAAATGTTAAAAAGCATGGACAAAGACCCTGCCTCCAGAGGTGAGTCTACCTCTAAGTCCCACAAGCATTGGGAGAAGGCCAGGTCCAGATCCCCTAACCGGGCCTCGGACTTGCGCACCAGCTCAGGCTCCACGCGCTCAGACCGCTCTCCCTCCAGGGCCTGCTCTCAGCTCCCTCCAGTAAAGGTTGTCTTTTGGCAGCACTTGGGCTTTTCTGCATCTCATCAAGACTTCCAGACCTTCGGCTTCTTCAACACCCTCCCGGTCCTCCTCGAAGTCTTCAGACCGTCACCAGTCCAAGTCCTCTTCAAAACAAGCTTCCTCAGAGAGACGCCGGGATTCCGATGCCAGATTGGCCTCCCAGCCTCCTAGGGGTCCGGATCCCCCTCCCAGGAAGACTAAGGACCTGACGTCTCTAAAACGGACGACGGACCTGAAGCGGGCTTCCGACCCTTCATCGGTTAAATGCCTGTTGGACCAGATCTCTGCTAAGCACCCAACGTCAGTGAGACGTTCACCGGAGCCGAAGACTGCCTCCCTGTCACTGGTGAACACCGGTCACCGGGACTCTACGGAGGAGGACCTGACATCATCTGATGACCAGGCAGGTGACAATGAGGACGTCGGGCTTCCACAGGAGCCTTCGCCAACCCCGGCGACACCCTTGGACCCAACGCCCGATACTGGCGACAGACCACCGGCACCAGGTCCATCGTCCGGTATGAATATTCAAGAGGTCAAAGATCTCTTTACCTTTTGGTGGGACACAATAAAGAAGGATGTGATCCCAGTAAAACCTCCTCCTCCTACTCCTTCACCTCCTACTCCCCATCCTCCACTGCAGAGGCCAGCAGGAAGACCACCGACCACCAAGGAACCTACTCCACCTCCTAGGGGAAGATCCAAAGAACGGAGAAGGCCCCCCTTCAAAATCTCCCTCAGGGTCTCCCAGTCCTAAGCGACCCAGACATCGACGGTCCACTCCGCAGGGGGATGATTCTAGACCTGACACTTCAGATACCTCCAGGGCTCCTTCTCCAATTAGCAACCCATCACCTGACCCACGAGACCTGCCCAGGTCACCTCTGGATGATCCCTCTTTTTCCGAAATCATGAGGCACATCCAGGAGAACATGGGATGGGATTCGGAAGATCTCGACCCCGAGAGACGGCGCCTAGCTTGTTACCTTCGGCAGAAGGACCCTAAGCCTGTGGTGGTGCCACCCTTGGTGGACACCTTTGCGGACGTCACCAATGCTGCGTGGAAGCATCCACACTCCACCCCCACGGTGCTGAAGAAAGCTGACTGCCTGTACAGGGCCCCGGCAGAGGACCAGTACTTGGCACAACAACCCCCTGGCTGATTCCCTGGTCATGACGGCCTCCCATGATAGGTCTCAATGACCACAGCATCTGAGTACACAGCCACTGGACCAGGAATCCAAGCAGTTGGATGCCCTGGGGAGGTGCTTGTATGTGGCTGCTACATGCTCCATCAGGTCACTGAACTATCTGACTCATGTGGTTCAGTTTCAGACTGCCCTGTGGGAACAGGGTCAGGACCTGGTTGTCAAACTACCAGATGGCGAGCAGAAGGTGGAGCTCTTGAACCTCCTCCGCACAGGGTCAGTTGTGGGGACCCAAGTGTTAAGAGCTGCACATGATTCTGCGGACTCATCTGCCAGGGGTGCAGCTTCAGGTGTCTGTCTCCAGAGATGCTCCTGGCTCCGTGTCTCCGGTTTTACTCCGGATGTACAGAAGAGTATCCTGGATGTCCCTTATAACGGAGAGGTCCTGTTTGGTGAACCCTCTGAAAAGGTCATCACCAAGCTTCAGGACGCCAGGAAGGCAGTAAGGACTGTACAGGCCATGTACAGACCCAAATCTGGTTCCTTTTGGAGGAACCAGAACCGTTTTCATGGCCGACAACAACGACAGAAGCCACATTCCGACCAGCAGCAAAGGGGCACCTTCCATCGTAAAGCCCAACCTAAGTCTTCCCCAGGCCGAGGTCAGCAGTATACCAAAGCAGCCCAGCCTACGGCAGGTAATGCCGCCACAGCATGACTCCTTCCCGGTCCCTGCCCCTCCTGTGGATCAACAGGCAGAAAAGGTCGGGGGTTGCATCGTTCGCCACTTTTCAGGGGGCAGTCGATTACCGATGACCAGTGGGTCCTTCAACTGGTCAAGAGAGGTCACTTTATTGAATTCCTCAACCACCCACCGTCAAGACCTCCCCTGCTTTCCCGTTATTTGGGTCAGCATGCACTGCTCATACAGCAGGAGGTACTCATGCTGCTGGGAAAGGAAGCAATAGAGCACGTACCGAGGAACCAGAGAGGTGCAGGTTACTATTCCCACTTCTTTCTGGTTCCCAAAAAGACAGGGGACCTCCGTCCGATACTGGATCTCAGCGATCTCAATGCTTCGGTCCTTTACAACTGCTTCCGCATGGTGACCCTTCCCGGTTTGATACCCATGCTCAAGCAGGGCGCCTTCCTAGCGTCCTTGGACATGCAGGATACCTACCTGCACATACCCATTGCTCGAGCGCACAGGAAGTTCTTGCGCTTCAAATTTCTAGGTTGCCATTATCAGTTCCGAGTCCTCCCTTTTGGACTGTCATCGGCACCTCGGGTGTTTACGAAGTGCATGGCAGTCTTAGTGGCAGCTCTAAGGAGACAAGGCCACTACGTGTTCCCCTACCTGGACGACTGGCTCCTCATGGCACCCTCTTGGGAGGCTCTGATGTCTGCAATTCACTGTACTCCGTCCCTGTTCGGGATGTTGGGCATTATTATCAGTCAGGAAAAATCACACCTGGTTCCATCACAGAATCTGCAGTTCATAGGCGCAGTTCTGGACACCGTCCAAGGGAGAACTTTTCTGCCCCAGGACTGAGTGGAACAAATCAGATCCCTCATCAGGGACGTCTTGGCAAAGAAGACTGTCCCAGTCAGACTGGTCCTTTGCCTGCTTGGACACATGGCTGAGGCCATTGCTACAGTCCTGCTAGCCCGTCTCCACATGCAGGTGACCCAGTGGATATTACGGGTTCAATGGGATCAGAAGCAAGACCATTTGCAGCTTCCAGTTCGGATCACAAATGCCATAATCTGGGATTGACAATGGTGGCTAGATTCAAAGAACCTGTTGGCAGGGGTCCCCTTCATTGCGCTGTCTCCAATTGTGATGCTCCCCACGGATGCCTCAGGTTTCGGTTGGGGAGCACACCTCGACGGGGTCAGGTCTCAGGGCTCGTGGACACCCCAGGAAGCTCATCTCCACATAAATATTTTGGAAATGAGAGCAGTTCTTTATGCCGTGCAGGCCTTCCAGTCGGAGATCCCACCGAGTACTCTCCTGTTACAAACAGACAATACCGCTGTGATGTATTACCTCAACAAACAAGGAGGCACCCATTCCTCCCCACTTTGCAGGGAGGCCATGAGGATGTGGGATTGGGTTCTACAACATGGTGCAAACCTCATTGCTTTTCATGTCCTAGGAGTGGATAACGTCAGCGCAGACAGCCTGAGCCGCTCTCAGGCCAGAGTCCACGAGTGGGAACTATTCCAGTAGGTAGTAGAGGATCTGTTTCACAGATGGGGCACACCAGAGTTAGACCTTTTCGTGTTCCCATGCAATGCAAAACTGCCCAGTTTCTGCTCGCTAGATCCAGGGCCTGGTGTTTTCTGGCAAGATGCATTGTCCCTCTCCTGGACGGGCAGATTCCTCTATGCGTTTCCTCCCTTCCTGTTGATCCATAGGGTCCTATTGAAACTCTGCAGAGAGCAGGTGATGCTGATATTTATCGCCTTTTGGCCCAGACAGATTTGGTTCCCTCTGCTGCACCAGCTGTCCCAGGAACCTCCGGTGCCTCTGCCAATCAGCTCTCACTTATTGTCCCAGGAGGCAGGTTCTTTGGTCCATCCGGACCTTTGCTCTCTGAACCTGCATGCCTGTCTCCTAGAGACATAGCTATCATGTGGTACGGGGTCTCGCAAGAGGTAGCAGATGTTCTAGCGGCTGCTAGAAAACTGGCCACTCATGCCACATACGCCATGAAATGGCACAGATTTTGCCTCTGGGCTCAAGCACGAGGACTTTCCCCGATGGATTGTCCGGAAAGGTCGGTCCTGGACTTCCTCCTGTCTCTCTTCCAGGCAGGCTTGGTCTAATTCTCTATTAAAGTACACGTTTGTGCCATCTCAACCTATCATACACCTATAGGCCGATGTCCCATAACTCAGTTGGACACAGCACAAGCCTTCCTGAGAGGTGTTCTCCACCTTAGACCTCCGATTATGGATGCTATTCTTCCATGGGATTTACCTTTTGTCCTGGAGCAGCGCACGCTGCCACTTTTGAACCAGCCAAGAGATTATAGCCACGCTCTAACATGGAAGACGTTATTTTTAGTTGCCTTTACTTCGGCCAGAAGGATTTCTGAACTTCACGCACTGATGTGCAAAGAGCCTTATTTGGTTTTTCACCTGGACAGGGTGTCCCTAAGGACAAATCCAAAGTTTCTACCTAAGGTGGTCTCTGCTCTCACCCTCAGTCAGGACGTTGACTTACCAGTGTATTTTCCTAAATACTGTAATAGAGGAGAGGCCCTGTTGCACTCTCTAGATGTGCATAGGTGTCTAAGATACTACCTGAGCAGAACCAGGCACCACCGTAAATCTGATCAGCTTTTCATCTCCTTCGCCCATAGGATGATGGGAGCTCTGGTTTCTAAACAATCGCTGTCCAGGTGGCTCATCCATTGTATCATGTTCCGTTATCAGAAATGTAATAAACCTCTACTGGCCCTCAGTTAAGGGACATTCCACAAGGGGGGTGGCTACCTCCTTTGTGGCCATGAAGAACGTGTCCACCACAGCCATCTGCACAGCAGCTACCTGGAGCACCGTGCACACCTTTATCAGGCATTATAGTCTGGACGTTGCATCACGGCAAAGAGCTGGTTTTGGTCTAGCAGTCCTTTGGGTACTCCTATCCTAGGCTTCGGTCCAACTCGCGATCTCTACCTAGCCTCCTCCCACCTGCGAGGGATTTCCAGTATTGCTTGGGAATCAGTCCTAATGGTGTAACCTGCTGTAACAGCTGTTTCTCGAAGTAAGTACAGTTACGTAAGAACTTACCGTAAAAGCAGATCTTCGAGAACAGCTCTTGCAGCAGGTAGTTTCCTTCCCACCATCCCCTATGGAGGTAGAGTTGTTCCCGATATCTCTTTTCTAGGATTAGGTGTTTTAACACCACTCTGAATACCTTTTGATGGCGGATCCTCAGTCTCCACTTCTGATGTCATCTACTGGCTGGGAGTCTCCGGCGGGAGAACTGGGGATTCTGGGGGACCGCCCCCTTTTATATGATGCCTGACGTCAGGGGCGGTCCCCGATGGATACTGCTAACTAGAAAATTTCCGTGGGGTCCTGGTGCCTGCCGGCTTCAGTCCTAATGGTGTAACCTGCTGCAAGAGCTGTTCTCAAAGATCTACTGTTACGGTAAGTTCTTACGCAACTGTACTTTCCTGAATTGTGGTCGGCACAGTTTTTGACACAAGGTGTCCCTTGCATCCAGTCCAGTTGACGCAGGCACCTTGAGTCCAGTTTTTAGCTTTGTGAATTGGGGCCCACATCTCAAAAAGGACATGGACAGGGTAGAAGCAGTCCTGAGGAGGGCAACTAAAATGGTGCAGAGTTTGCATGAGAAGCCCTACAAGGAGAGACTGAGGGATCTCAGCATGCACATCCTGCAAGAGTGATGACATGATAGAGACCTACAGGTACCTCATTGGAATGAACGTGGTGCAGGGGTGAGTCTTTTTCAAATGAGAAAGAGCACCAGGACCAGTGGGCATGCGATGAAGCTGGGGGGCAAGAGATGTGAAGAAATATTTTTCATTGACAGGGTGCTAGACACCTGGAACAGACTGCCAGCAGAAGTGGTGGAGGCTGAAACAGTGGGGGCATCAAGCATTCGTGAGATAGACATGGGGGTATTATGAGAGAAGAGGCAGGGGAGACAGGAGGATTGCTGGAGTCCAGATAGGGTCTGTGGAAGCAGATTAAGCAGGAAACAGCTGGGCAGACTGGGTAAACCAAGAAGTTCTAGTCTGATGACAAATTCTATGTTTTCTATGTATGAAAATCTTTCTTACATCTATCAGTTATACATTATTTAATTTTCACTTGTGCTATGTTATTATATGCTCTGAATGGGAGAAATTTTTATGCACTAAGTTGCTGATGTAAATGAACTTTGCCCCTGGGGCTTTTTTTTTTTCTGTCTTTTTCTCCTTACTGCCCTACCTCATCTGCTCTGCTAACTCCCAGTTCTGTTGCTGTCCCAGATACCAGGGAGCTCGCCCTTACCTGCTTAATGGGGAACCTTCACAAAGCAGAGTTTTAGTGAGTAGGCCCATTCCTTCATCCAGACTGCACCAGATTCAGTGGCAGGGGAGATCCTTTGAGCTGGGCACACGGCATTGAGTCCAAGAATGCCGGCATCATCTTGCCAGTGGGGGGGGGGGGTTTGTTTCTGGTTTACTTCCCACCTGAAACACTCGGCTGTGAATGTGCAGCATGCTATGCAGTTGGCATGTGCCCCACAAAGCCATTGCACCTCCCCTTCCACTGCTGTCCCTGCCAGGCTCACACCTTCTGGGCACCCTCAGGTGGTGCTTGTGCTGCAGGGAATGATCAGCCACTCACCCCAAAGAGGAAAGTGTTCTGTGGGATGCTCCGCCATCCTCCCAGTTCCCACCCTGCAGTGCCCTAGGCTCGTTCCCGAACCTGGGCATCAGAGTCTTGAATGGCAGCCCTACCGCTGTGCCGATGGGCCAGGCTGGCTTACTTGGCTTTAACATCTCCTGTTTATTTTAATAAACCTTTTATTATTAATCAAGGTCGAGCAATAATATATTAAAAATTAAAAAGGGCTTCAAAATGTTGCTGCCTCCAGGGTGACTGAGCATGAGATGCTCTTTTACCGACTATTGCGCTTGTGAAAGGAGTGCTCTGATTGATGGGAATGCTCCCTCGATCTGTCATGGAAAATTAAGGTCTAGAGATGTCAGCAGAGTTAGCACATGCAGTCATAGCCCTCAGCACTAACACGTGCTTGCACCATTGCACACTTGGTGGCCCTCGTGGAAAGAAAAGTGTGGTGGGAAATTCCCAACCTTGGCAGTATGACAGCTCAGGTATATTGTAGATCCCGCACCATTGAACTAGACCCCCCATATCTGGACTGTATGCAGGAATCATCTACCCCCTCCGGGGGGGGGGTAATCTCTGGTGGACTCCGCGGAAGTAAGTCCTAGAGCAGGAGTATGACAGGGTTGGGGTGACGCAGAACAGAAAGGGGCAGGTCTATATCAAGGGGGCATAAACAGTTGATGAAAGAAAAAAAACACTAGTGGGAGAGGGGGGATGCAGCTGGCTTCATATGCATGTGCACCGTGGAGCCCAAGCCAGCTGCATCCTGAGGGAAGGATGAAGCAGAAAGTAAGGAAAAACCCCAGTGTGCATCATTGTGATGCCAGCACTCTTGGATCCCACAGCTTCCGGCTACCTGCTGATTTCCCCCCCAATAAAGAAGCACCCTCTGTGAAGAGAATGCCCTCCATGGACCCTCTGGGGGAAGGGACACTCCATAAGTGTCATAGAAGGGTTGGACAGTTGCCCAGTAGGGGTGGGCAGCATCAGCGACTGGGGGTGGGGATATGGAAAACACGTCCATGCTTCCCCTGTTCTTTTAATGTTGTGTTCATTGTTTTCTCATTTCGCATTTTTCAGAGCCACCCATTACATTTTCTGGCTGACGCTGTTTTACCCTCTTAACTTTCAGTGGAAAACCTGCTGAACTTGGCTGTTCCAGTGTTCTTCCCGGTGCTGGTACCAACCAGGAGCTGGCTCATCACTGCCTGCACGAAAGCAAAGGAAACATTCTGGTGAGTAGAGAACCAGTAGAGCCCCAACCCCTCGTGAGAATCAAAATGTTTACAGGTAAAGGTCTTTTTAACTGCATTGTCCAGATAGAAATCTTAGTTAACAGGTTAGCCAGATGGTGTGGTACCAGCAGGCTTAGCCATTAGTTTGGTGACCTAGATTCAATCCCAACCTCGCGCAGCCTGCACTTCTAACTGGTGCCTTTGAAGCATTGGTGTAAGGGATCCGTGTTCACTCGGTCTGATCATCCCCTTGGCAGCTGACCCATGAATAGCTAGGACTACCAGCGCGATGGCATCAACGTACCAATGTTCTGTCAGCTTGCCAGTGCACTACTGCTTGTAACACTGATGACCTGGGTTTGGAAGCACGCCCAGAATGTCAGAAGGCCAGCCAGAGAGAGTGCTAGGATGGGCATCTGCTGTACTGCTTGCTTTGGGGAGGGAGCAGGGGTGCTGTGATGCCTGTTGTCAGACCGACTCCTAGAGGAGGCTCAATGATCAGTGGTCAGAGCCTGCGAGATTAGGGAGAGAGATGACAGCGGATATTGGCGCACCATGAGTGGGACAACGCACGGCTGCACCCTAGATGTCATTGCTTGGCTGCATTTCCATTGGAGATAACAAAGTGAAACAGTCTCTGGGACAGTGTAGTATGGGGCCCGAGGAACCACGGTCCTTGCATCCGAATGATGCTGAGCAAAAGTCTCAGCTGGGTCTCCAGGTGGACCTCGGTCTCTCCCTCAGGAGAGCTCTGCCATGAAGGGTAAGTCGCAAGACTCCCAGTTTGGGCCGCTCAGTGGATGCCGGGTGGGAGGATGTACTTGGATCCAGTGGGCTGATACTGAGTACAGCCACGCCTGTACCAGAGCAAATAAAGTTAATGAAAAAAAGTGCCAGTGCTTTCCTGTGGAATGCCAGCAAGCACCTCATCTCTGTGACACGTATCTCCCCTCCTGCCTGCCCCCCACCGCTAGCTCCAGTGCAGAAAACCTGAGCCAGATGTGAATCCAGGTCTCTTGGCTCGAGCAGGGTACATGTCTCTGGGGAAACTAAGTTTGGCCAGTTTAAGTCCCTCCTCTGTGCTCGCCCTTCTTACTACTCGCTCCTGTTACTGCCCTTAATCTGTCTTTAGCCTGACAATGGACTCTGTCTTGCCTAGCGTCTCCCCTCTTCAACTCCTAATCTGCTTCCCCCCCCCTGCAGTTTTTCCCTATCTCACTAAATCAGTATATCAGACCAGATCTCCCCTCCTGCAGCCCTCCCCTCTACCTATTTCCTTTCCCCTCCTCCTTCCTCTGAGCCACTTATAGACCCCTGTTTTGGCTCACTCCTCTCTCTCACCCGTCTTTCTATCCCCCCCCCCCCACAGTTATCTCTGTTAACTATACCTGTATACCAATGTATATTTGCCCTGTAATACTGTACTATGAACTGAATGGAGCAATTTTGTATCTAAATATGCTCTGTATGCTTCTTTAGAAATTGTAAATTTTATTGTCATTGTTTGTTACTTGTCTAGTCGCTGTTAACTGACGTGGAGCCTTTGTAAAGGAGTCTCTGACTCAGAGGTTGTAATTCCAAATATCCTAATAAATAAATAAATGAAGCTTGTGAACTACCTAGTCGGGATCTCAGAATTAGATTGAACTATTGCTCCCAGCAATTGGAGAGTTAATAGTAGTTTCCCAGAACACCTGTATTCCGTGCTTGGAGAAACCTGTGTGGTACATTCTGGGAGGAGAGAGAAAATGCACTGATGAAGGTTGGTACAAGCACCTATTGCCACCTGGCTACAAAGTGGCATTGATGCCAGAGGCAAAGGGCAGCCATGGGCCAGCTGGAGAAACGATCCTGGTGACCCCCAAAGAAGGTGGGGTCTTTGAGGAACATTTAAAATAAAGTAGGAGCACCCCTCCCAATATATATGTATGTGTATCAATATACGCATACGTGCCCACACACACACTGCCTATGTTAGGATAGGATCTGGGCAATGGGAGACAGAACTGTTGGGGGGAGGTAATAGTTTTGAATGTCTGTTTTATTGCATATAACAATGACAATACATGCTTTCACGTCCGGATTATGACACAAAAGGGGAACACTTATCATGTAATGGCACGGTTCAATATAATTAAGATTATGTTACCACAAAAGGGGAAACAAAGCGAGTATTATTTTTAAAACACTTAATGTCCAGAAAGCCGTTGCTGCCTAGAAACTAGAACTGCCCCATAACATTAGAAAATCTTTCGAGAAACATTAAACCACCATGTGGGGGTGGGAGGGTAGTTATTAAATGTGTGAATCTTTTGACTGTTGATGTCACAAAAGCAAAAGTCAGTTGCTGTTATTTGCAGTCCCGGGTCAGGGTTTTCGTAACACACTGGCAGGGGTTAAGTTGGGCAGGAGCCCACAGGCACTCTGTTCCACCTCATAAAAAATGTATGAACATTCCTGTACCTCAGACTGTCACCTTTCTCCAGTGAACACTATTCAGCATCTAGAAAGGAGTGTTCCCCCACCTAAAAATCCAGATGTGAGAGTTCAGATGTCTCCAGTTTAACTACTGTACACTGGTTTGTCTTACATTCACCACTTGGCCAAAACAGAGACAAGTGGGGAGTGTTGTATCATGCAGAAGGGGAGCTCTGGAGCCAAACAGCATTTTTAAATAATTTGCAACAGGGCGGGTGACAATTTTGGGAATGTGGGGTCTTTTCCTTCAGTTACCCTAATGTAGCAGGGAGCTGTTAGTGGAGGGCGGTCCTGACTCTCTGCTTTATTCCATTTCACAGGATGCATTGATGAGGCTGCTGACGAGACCGTTGTTCCGACCCAGGAATCACCCACTGACCAGTTACCACTACTCAGGTACAGAACTTCCATCCTTCCTTTGAGATGTTGCTGCAGGGCATTAAAGAGACCATTGCTTGTTTGCAGTGCCAGTGTCATTAAAGCTGGGCTTGGCGGCAGTAGAACTCTAATGCACAGTATTCCCCCACAAAATCCAAATTTTTGTCCCATTCTGTTCATTTTGAAATCTACGGGACACCAGGAACATATTGTCCTTACAGTTCAGCTAGAGGCTTGTCCAGGAGAGGAAGTCATAACGTCCCACTTGTGATATTGCTGTCATTGCCACAGCATCACTGTGAGGTCACGGACAGGACATATCACGACTTCACCCCTGAATTAACCCTTAACTGTCACTTATTCATATACGGAAGTGTATGTACTTCATTAATAGGAAGCAGAGATACGGGCAGTCCTCTTGTTTACAACAAACCCCAAATGAGTAGGTCAGCCCTTGCTTATTTACAGACTTATGATCACTTTTCTCATTAGAGGTGCAACTGGTTATGGTACAGTAACTCAAAGCAGAGAATCCAGTGCACACCCGCTGTCTCTCACCCCCCCATGGCAAATCATTTAAATACGTTCAATTCTTTGTGCCTCAATTAGCTACTCACTTTTGTATCTCAAAAGGGGAGTCGGGATCTCTTAGTGTTCAGAGCTCTGATGTGAATTTTCAGCCCAATCACCAAACATCACGGTGGACCACCTATCGGCTGGGTCACAGTTCTAAAATCTAACTGCCTGAGTTGGCATCTTTTAAATAAAGATGAAGATGGTGGAACATTAAATACAACTAATTTGTTGTTAACTTTTGTGGCGTTGTGGTTAATTTTGGAGTGCATTTACCTTTGGAACTTTGTTTGCAAGTATTGGGCTGGCTGCCTGTTTAATGCGAACCGCCTCTACCTCGAAGCACAGGATTTGAGCTTGGAACTTTTAAATAAGATGCATTGCCTAAATTGGCTTACTTTAAATAAGGTGTGGTCCCCAGCCAATGAACTGGTGAATGGTGGGGAGCATGCTAATTGCGACATTGCCTAAACATTAAACAAACCCAAAAATCAGCTCAACCCTTGCTTATTCACAAACATTTAATCACTTTTCTCATTAGGGGTCCATTAGCATGCTGCTCACCATTTACCAGCAAATTGGCTGGGGATTGCACCATTTTTTCCCTGTTCTGCCCCACCCTGAGAGCAAACTTAATGATGCAACACAGCGCTGGCATGCCTGATATCTGTGGGCTCTCCCTTCCCCAAATGTACGCTCATGTATTCTTGCTTCTTCACCACTTGCAGTCATGCAGGTGGCAGTAGAGCAGTGGGAAATGCTGCCCCTCCCTCCCTGGAGGAGGAGTGTGTCCTGTGGGACTTTCCATCCTGCACCTTCCCCCAGCTGATACCCCCAATATTCTGGGTCTGTTCCTGAAACTGGGTCTCCGACATCATGGGTGGAAACCCTATCACTGTAAGAGGATCTCCACTTGTGTTCTTATGGCCCTCCCCTTCGATTTGCAGATCTTCTTCAGGGGTATCTCAGTCATCAGGTTACACCATAGGACCCTTCGCCGTCAGTGAAGGGGAATCCACACAGAAGATTTTCAGCAGTGCAACTGGGGCCACCCACGCCATCAACGTCAACAACCCTGTATAGGTGTAGGCAGCCCCACTCCTTCCTCAGTTCTTTCCCGCCGTCGTCTTGCTTGCATGAGTCTCCGCAGAAGCTCTGTTGCAGTGTTCGTGTCTTTTTTGGCCTATGGCCTTTTTTCTCTAATACTTAGCTAAATCACTTTTTTTTAAGAGATTTTTCTTTTTGTTTATGTCGAGAGTTAATCCTTCCTCTTCTCTTTCCTGTTGCTACCACTGCAAAAATAAGATTGCCTCTACAATCGAACATGACCACGACATCTCTGACTGTGCGCTCTGCTAGAAGTTTAACCAAATAACCCTCAGGTGATGCAAGAAGGCACTTAAAAAATTTATGGAACAACAGATAGCCAGCTCCGGGTAGGGGTCCTCCGGGGCCCCAGTCGCTTACCAGCTCCTCGAGTTCCCAGGCCTCTAGGCCCCAAGACAAGTCCTCGGGGAAAAGTCATGAAAAAGACTGGGATCGCAACTGCTCCCCCAGCAGTGATCCCACTCCCCGTTGACCTCTCCTTTGAGGGGCTCTTCGTCGGCTGCAGCCACTCTGATGAAGAGGCCAGCTATCCAGGTCTCTTCTCCTACCAGACCTATACCGACAGCTCCTCTGCCCGACTTGCAGGGTGTCCGGCCATTGACCTCCGGGTCGTCAGCCCCTCCATTGTTGTTGATGGGCTTGTCATCATCGACAGTTCCATCGGGTCCTGCCCCTTCTTCTACCAGAGCTACAGGCTTGTTGGACTCACAGGACACAGCCGGAGGGCCATTGGTGCCTGTATCATCGAATCCCCGTCTGTTGATGTCCACTCTTGACCTGAACGATGTACTTGTAAAGTTCACGAATGTACTCGTTTGACACAAGGGTGTAACCAGGAATTTCAGATCTGCACACCAAGTGGACTCATTGATGCCCCCTCCCCATTGTTCAGGCCAACTACCCCTTCCCCCACTATCCATGTCCTGCCCATGCCCTCTCACCCGACACAAGCGCAATGTTCTCTGTGTTGCATACCAACACAGCACACCACTAGCCATACTACCAACAGTTGTCAGACTAACAGACTGGCATTTGGTTACAATATTGCATTGTGACAAGCACCTGTCCCACAGAGGTCCATTCACACACCACTAACCATGCCACCACACACTAGCCACACTGTAACAAGCAACTTGAAGCTGACCCACTGCACTGCATGCCAGCAAGGTTCTAATGAGCCAACTGAGACCTATCGAAACTCCCTGGAAACTCCCACCACACATTGTGGGTGACATCTTTGGTCTTAAAGAGCAGGTTCTGGGTAGCTGCCTGCCCCAGACTGCTCAACAGCTTACCCCCTCAGTAGTGCTGTCACCAAGTATGGCATAAAATCTTTGTGTTTTAAAAGTTACAGCCCTTGTGAAAATTGAATTCGGCACCCAGGGCCAAAAATGTAGACTTTCCTATTAGTTGATTGATTTAATTGAATAAAATCCCGACAAAGGGTATAAACTGTTAGAAAATACCAGCCCCACACAAGTAAATTGAGCGTGCTCATGCAGCCTTTGTTTTAATATTAATAATAATAAAATTTATTTGTATAAACGCCTTTCCAATTTCAAGGTGCTGTAAAATTCACATATAAACAAAACACAACACATATGATATAAAATCAAGAAGGTGCAGAAAATGCTTTCCCCCATAAAAAAGTCTTAAGTGCCTGCTTAAAACTCCCCACCGTCCTGCACTCCCGAAGCTGACAGGGCAGAGAATTCCAGAGGGTAGGTGCCACAAACCCGAAGGCCTGCGCACCAGATGACTTTAAGTTAACCCTCAGAATCTCTAGCAACCCCTCGTCAGCCGAGCGGAGCTATCGCAAAGGGGTGTAAGGAAACAGGAGCTCTTTCAGGTAATCGGGGCCCAATCCATGTAGGGCTTTGTAAGTCATAAGACCTACTTTGAAGGTGATCCGCCACTGTATGGGCAGCCAGTGCAGATCATGCAGTACAGGGGTGATATGAGATCTTCTAGATGCCCCAGTCAACAAACGTGCTGCCGCGTTCTGCACTAGCTGCAAGCGGCGGATAACAACCTCAGAAAGCCCTAGGTAAAGGGAGTTGCAATAATCAAGGCGCTATGTCACAAAGGCATGTACCAAGCCAGGTAGGTCGCTAGGCGGAACAAGGTGCCTAATCCTGCCAATGTTCCTAAGATGGTAAAAGGCCAGCTTGACGACTGCCGATACCTGATGACGAAAAGTCAAGCCATCGTCAAGCACCACTCTCAGATTACGCACCCGATCAGAGGTGAGAATCTGAGCCTCCCCAGGACTAAACCAGAAGGGAGCCCAGTCCTCAAACCCTCTACCCTATGACCTGGGTCCACAACCAAAACCTCAGTCTTTCCTGGGTTCAACTTTAGACCGCTGGTATTCATCCAGTCTTGGATTTCTACGAGGCAGCTGTTCAGTACTTAGATAGCACTAACCTGGTCGGGAGCAAAAGACCGGTAGAGCTGGGCGTCATCAGCACAGCAATGAAACCTCAGCCCATACCATCTTACAATGTCTCTGAGGGGTAGCATATATACTGCGAATAACATGGGAGACAGCACCGAACCCTGAGGTACCCCGCAGGGCAGTGAGAAAACCCTCGATGAAAATAAACGCGAGACAACTCTCTGCGTTCTACCAGCGAGGAAAGATGAAAACCATCTGAGAACTGTACCAGACAGCCCACAGATAAACCTCATCGACGTCGAGCAGAACCCCATGATCCACAGTATCAAAAGCTGATGATAAATCCAGGAGAACCAAGATAGAACGGTGTCTCTGATCTCTCGCCATCAGGAGATCATTGAGCACCCGAACCAGAGCAGTCTCAATACTATGCCTCTTGCGAAAACCCGATTGGAGAGCTTCCTGTAAATTATGGATGGTTAAATGGTTATCCAGTTGAGCAGCCACAACTTTCTCAGTAACCTTCCCCACAAAAGGGAGGTTAGAGATAAGCCTGTAGTTTGCTAGGTTCTCCAGGTCTAAAGAAGCTTTCTTCAGAAGGGGGGGTGACCACCCCCTCCTTCAGGGAGCTAGGAAACTCACCTAACAGGGCTGCATGGGCCAACGCAGGGGTGCGTTTTCAAGACCAGAAAGTCAGTGCGTTTTTGGCCCTAGGTGAGAATTCAATTTTTACAAGGGATGTAGCTTTTAAAATACAAAGTTTTCATGCCACGCTTGGTGACACTACTAAGGGGGCATGCAGTGTTGGGTAAGTTACTTTTTCTGATACTTTCTATTTCTTTTAGAAATTTGATCCAGGAAGCTCTGTGCAGTCACTAACAAGGATGGAGAAAGTACTAGAAAAAGTAATACACCTGACAGTTAGAGTTACTTATTTCGTTTTATACAAAAACAATACAAAAATAATAAAACAACTGTAACAGATGACATTTATTTGAAAGTAATAGGTTAGTTACTTGTTACTTTCAAATAAATGTAATCAGTTAAAGTTACGTATTTCTTTTGTATTAAAAGACATAAGTAATAGTAATTGTAAGGTGTATTACTTTTTCTAGTACTTCTCCATCCTTGCTAGTGACTGCACAGAGCTTTCTGGAACAAGTTTCCAAAAGTAATAGAAATAGTAACTTACCCAACACTGGGGGCACGTCGTCAAGCAGACTGGGGGACAGCAGCGGGTAGGAGCCTACCCTTTAATGTGAGCCTTACTAAAGGTATGTAGTATGTACAGTGATTTGACTACAAGGACTTGTTCATTGCAGAACCCAAAAAAACATTCCTTGATGCAGTTTTTAGTCTGTGGTAAGTCAGTATGTATTGAAGCAGTCAGAGAACTGACAGCTGAAATTTACAAAACATGTCTTGACAGTTAATTTCAAGTTCAAGTTTATTGCAGGAAAACTCCATTGAGCAAGCTCATTCACAAGGAAGTCCTGTGACATAAACACTTAAAGTACAAACATAGATAGGTAATAACAGTATATACATGAAATGCACGTTACATGATACAGGCTGGATATACATACAAGGGTACCATATAGGGTGACCGCAGGTGGTAAACATTGATATGAGACAGGGAAGCGACTTACAGGTTGCATACTGATAAATGAAACATGATGACTGGTGTGTGCAATACATATACAGTATTTTGGCAGCTAGAACAAACAGTCTACAACTGATATGGGGGGAGGTGATTTGATAGAGTAGCAGTGGAGCATAAGCAAAGATAAAGCCAGGAGTAGAAGGGAAGGAAAGCAGTTAATGTGACAAATCAATTATACCTTACCAGTGGATAAATATGGACACATGGGGAAGGAAGAGACTTAATGACAGTTACAGGTGTCTTTTATTTTGGCTGAACTTAGCGATTTGAGAAGTTTATTGAAACTGTGCTAGTTAGTTTCAGTACGGTTTGTAATGGTTCCAAATGGAGGGAAGGGCATATGCACAGCACGCTTACCAAAGGAAGTCCGTCCTTGGTATGTCAAGCATAATAAAGTCAGATTTTCTTAACGAGTATGCACTATGTGAGATAGTAATAAGGGAAGAGATAAGCTTGGCAATTTCTGCAGGAGCAGTTTAAGAGTCCATAGCCCAGCATGGAGCAGGCGCCTAGTAGTAAGGGATGTCCAACCAACAGCGCATATAAGTCACAGTGGTGCGAACGGTAAGGGAGTTGGTACGAACCATAACGCACGGGTGATAAAGGATGTCCAGTTTACTTAGATTTGCAAGAGTGGTGGAGGAATAGATTACATCACCATAGTCGAGTAGGGGAGAAAAGTGGCCTGTACAAGCTTGTTTCAAGGGGAAAAGGGCCTATTTCTGTAGAAGAAACCTAACCTTGCTTTTAACCTTCTAGAGACATCTTGACGTGGTCACTGAAAGATAATTTATTGTCGATCCAGATACCTAGATATTTAAATTTGGTTACAACTTCAAAGGCTCGTTTAGCGTGGTGACAATGAAGTCTTGGGCAAGGGTATTGGGGGGGCCTGAGACAGCACTGCCGGAGAATATCATCACTTTAGTCTTCTTAGCATTGAGCAGAAGCTTTGCCTTTATTAGATTATGCTCAAGTTGTGCGAAGTCCGCTTGAAGCACTCCCTTGACTTCAGATAACGATAAGCCAGAAGTATACAACACAGTATCATCTGCAAAAAAGTGCAGATTGGATGTAGATATGTTAGCATCTAAGCAGGCAGTGGTTTTAACTAGGCACCCAGTACAGAATACAACTCAATGACATGCCTGCAATTAATTTGTGGGGCCTTCCACTTGTGCAGATATTTAGCTGTAGTAGTGGCCCTCTAATTGAGTTGTATTCTATTCTAGGTGCCTGGTTCAAAATAAGCAATTGAGTGTGTATTTCGGCCTGTCAAGACAGGTTTTGTGGAGTTCAGCTTTCAATTCATTGACTTCAGTCTGCAGTACACACTAACACTAACTTAAAGTAGACAAAATACTGCATCAAGGAAGGCACGTGCTCCCATTCCAGGTAGGTAACATTAACTATTATGATCATTAATCCAGTAGCACTGGCACCTCCTGTGAAAACTGTCCACAAGTGAGAGTACCCCCCCTCCAAGGGGGGGGGGGGAGCGAACATTACAGAGCAGGTGCCCACTGTTAGGTTATGGTACCTATACCTAGCCCCCATTAAACATGTATAGTAGCTGACCTGGCTCCAGTGTTGAGGGACATTAGAAATTCCGTATGCTTCCCTCTAGCAGAAAAGTTATATAACCCCTAATGTGTGCTCACAGAAAACAACATGTCTGACATGCCACCAGGCAGGTACCCCCTGCCCCAAATGTGCATTCTGTGACATCAGCAAATGAACGCTGTGTGTGCACTCACTTGACCTGTATGAGCTCAATTGTTCTATAACTGTTAATGCCAATTATGGCTGCAATTTGGAAAGTTCAGAGCGGCAGCTGGAACAGTTACTGGCGCAGTCGGTTTGATTTTTCTACATTGCAGCAGTAAATAGTACTGAAATGCTATACAACATTGCACCCATACAGGTCAATTGAGTGCACACTCACCATTCATTGGCAGAAGTCACAAAAGGACACCATGGTGTGCTAGCCTGGGGGTGTACGCGTGTCAGCAGGTTCAGGCAGTCTGTTCTTCTAGGGTACACATTTGGTGTGCTATAACTTTTTCTGGATAGAAGCGCATGCAATTTGTAATACCCCTCAACACTGCAGCAGGTCAGCTACTGTACATGTTTGAAGGTGACACATGACCCTTGGGTTACAAACAATGCCCAGAGTCTAGAGGGTAGTTCATAGAAGATAAATAGGACAGCGGGAGTCGAAATTATGTTTTAGGGCCAGTGACAGCCCAACAAACATTTCCACTGGCCCAGCTGTTTTATGTATTGAAATGTTGCCTTCTCCAGTACAAGCCCACAGGGCTAGTTAGAATAAATTCTTACTAGCCAGATACAAAATCTACCAGCATTTGCTTAGTGGGCCACAGGGCCATGCCAATAGAACCCTGGGGCCGGAGTATCCCCATACTTATTTGAAAGATAGGTTCTTTACTAAGAAGTTCAGTCAGCACAGCAAGTTAATACCAATGTATAGACACCTTTTCCATTAGTCAATAAATTCTCTATGGCACAAGGAGGTACCTTGCTTTTTGTCATAACATATCCACTGAACACCTAACAACTTGTCACAACCATACAGTGCATTAGCAAGTACACCAGGCAGACAAAGCAAGGTACTTTGTTGTAGCTTGGAGATTATTTGCTGATGAATATAGGTGCCGATACTTTGGTATTACTCGCCATGCTGTCTGCCCTGAGCTTGTTAAAGAACCTCAATTCTTGTACATAAATATGTGGTTATCCATGTCTTGTCTTCAACCAGCGCCCTCCCAGTTGGACAACACACATTTTCTTATAGCCTGCACATTCTTCCACAGCTGTGCACGGCTGCAAACTTGTATTCAGATCTCCACAACAGCAAAAAAGGTAACATGCACCAAGTTGCATTAAAATTGTGTTGCTTGCCTTAAATAGTAAACACGGTAAAAGAACAAATCAAGCACCCAGCAAGCTAGCTAGCTGTTGCTAAAATAGAAACAGAGTGCATGTATCTCATCTGATGGCTAAGGTGATGATATATTCACTTAGTATTTTGCTTAAATAAAATGTGACCCCCCCCCATTAAAGCATTTTATGACCAACGGTGGGTGCTTGATTTGTTTTTACTTTTTTCTAGAGGATAAAGGATATCTACAGAAAAGGACACAGGTATACTCTGCACACCTCTTCCAGAACTGTGCTTAACAATCTCCAATTTGTGAAAATGGAGCATCAAGTGAACAAGATTTTTTTTACACTTCAAATGCTTACACAGGTTGATAATCAGAGCAGGTCTCCACAACCCCTGATAAGGCATACTAAATATGGAAAGAATGCTGTTATACTTATTTAACACTCTTAATTTAGGCAGTGTGGGCAGAATGGCAACTCACAAATGTCCACATACAGTAAAGCGCAAATGCGAACGATGGACCAGCAGAGTAACCTTGTTTTCCTAGTGCAACATATACACCACATCACATGACATGACACATAAGCAAGCAGATGAATTAACTTGGCTCCACATGACACTTTTTTAATACAGACTGACCCATTTTACTGAACCTAAACAAGGCACTCATCTGGTGCCTGGAATAGTCATTTGGAAGCCTGAGACTCTGGGTAAAATCTTATCTTGTCACATGGATTTGTCAACCAGTAGCAGTAGACCCCTCGCCCCTTAAGTGGCATGCTTCCACAAGTGTATAAACCCATCGGCAGAATGAGGCAGGGGCCAGAGGGTGAAACTAAGGTCAAAATCCTTGCATTTACGAAATATGTCCACTCTCAAGAAATTACAGCTTATTAGTTTGTCAGTTTCATGAAACTGCCATGGCTTGGATCAACACAGGGGATCTTTCATTAAACTGAAGGGAGCCCGAGGTAGAGGATCTGATCCCCTTTCGCTCCAGTTCTGTTGGCCAGCCCAACATACCAAACTCTGGAAGAATGGTGTTTCAGAGCAAAACACCACATAAAGTAATTTCTCATCTCTATACTTTCTTTTTGCAATCTCCTATCTCTATATAGGCAACAGTTACCTTTATCAGCACTGGACCATACTGGCAGGCTTCTATTCTTCACCAATATGGGCTTCAAATCACAGGTTCTTTAATCACATTCAAGTTAAATACTAAGTACATTAATAGTGGAGTGCAGTGCAGAACAAACCTTCCTTATGACTGAGTTCTAGTTTTTTTTTGTCTTGAAAATGTAAAATTATACCTACTTTATACTCTGTTATGTTGTGGCATATGTCCCATTTACCAGTAGCTAGTAGCAGCGAACATACAGTAGATATAATTTTACATTTTCAGAAAGAAAGTGACGTGAACAGAATTCTGCCAGCATGGGTCAGTGTCTTGAAAACAAATGTGAAGTGGTGCCTTCACTTTATAGAAATGGAAGATTTTGATGCAAGACATAAGGTACAGAGGTAAAAAATTCTACTCAGTGCAGTTTTCTGCTCTGAAACACCATTAATCCATACCATTAATAGACAAAATTAACGCACTGCAGGATACTTAAACACTGTGCTGCAGCTGTATAAAAACTTTAGCTATTCCTGATCTATTGTCTGCCACCTCCACTTCTTAGTAGTTACTTCCAAGGCTCCAAAAACCAAGCAAGTTACATCACATCTGACATTCTCATATACCTCCCCCAACCCCATTATTCCACATTATTTAACCTGGAAAAAAAAAAATACAGCAGCAACAGGATGGGAAGAAAAAAAAAACTAAACAGGAATGGATTATTCATTTACATACCCCAGGCTCAGCTCCTCAGTTGTCTGTCTTCAGTCTGCACACAGAGTCGTGGTCCTTGGCCAGTTTCTCGGTGGCTGCCTGGGCTGGTAGATTGAAAGTTAAACTTGGGGGAGTGCTGTATGCAGTGCTAACCTGGCTGGTTCCTCAGGGGACTGGCGGGCGGCATGAAGATGATGAGTGAGAATGATCAACAGTCAAGAAGAAGAGAGGACTTAACTGGGCAGGCAGGCATGGCGCAGGCAAGACAACAAAACAGTCAGTGGCAGTGCTGGCAGAAACGAGCAATCAAGGCAGCAGGCAGCGATATTGATAGAAAAGTGAAATAGTGAATTACAGCTTTTAGTTGCTGCCCCTGCCTACAAGCTTGTTTTCAATCAGACTACTCCGTTCCTGCCACTGCACTGTGACCACTATAGTGCTGCTGTTCTTTCTTCCAGCCAAGCTGAGCTCCCTCCGGCTGCCAACTAGTTGATCTGCGTCTGTCTGCCCAACTCTGCCATGGGTAGAAAAACTGCCCAGTCTAGTCTCTCTCTTGCGACTGATGAGTAGAGTCAAGTTACGGCACAACCACGCTGTTTTCTGCCTGCTTGCTTGCTTCTTAAACTGTGGCCAGACCCACGCTCTCTAGTCTTCCTCTGTGCTAGTCTCTGTCTCGATCTCTCCCTCCCACTGCCAGTCTGCCTCCAACACCAATTCTTCAGTCTGGGCAGGCGGCATCCAAGACTCTTAAGGATGGATCCCAATTCAGTCCTGGACGGGGCGACTCGTCTTCTTATTGAGCTCCATGCTGCTTAACTTTTCGGTGTCTTACACTCCACTCTACTGTACGGGACATTTAAACAGGACGCCCCAGTGTGGCCATGCCTCCTACTACCACATCAGCCATCACCGAAGTGCAGCACCACCATGGACCTGAGTGAGAAACACCCACCCCCCCAATATGTGAGTGAACCATGGGAGGAGACTAGAGCCCCGTGGGAAAAAATAAAAAACATAACACAGGAGACATGGAGTGAACTCGGTCAGCTGCTACCCTCGCTATTTCTGGCAGCACGCCATGGTGTGCACGGCGTATCTGTAGCTACACCCTTGTTTTAGCAGCTTGGTGCCTTCAATAGGCCCTATTCACTGACACTGTTGACAGCTGCTTTGTCGTTGACACCTGTTCATCAACCCTGAGAGACTCCCTGTGGGCCGGCGGTGGCGAATCCAACGCCAAACCCAAATGAAGAAATCAAGGAGGAGTACCACCCTGATCTCATCCTCCCTGATGATGTGGAGGATGAATAGGAAGAGATCTTTATCTCAGATGAGTCCGCTGCCCCCTCTGTCAGTGAGGATTCTGTGAAGCATACTCCAAGGTCCCAGTCTGAGGATGCCACATTTTTTAATGTGATGAAGTAGTTGTCTTTCACCATGGGCTTCCAGACTGAGGAAGAGGATGTCACCAGGAAGGACCTAGTGGACTTCCTGGAGATCCCGGAATCTCCCCCCCCAAAATCATTCATCTAATGCTTCCGGCATTGGAGAATGCAACTACAGCAGCCTGGCACAGACCAGACATGGTGCCAGCTGTGCCACACAGGGCAGACAAACTTTACAGTGCCCCTCAGGGTCTCCCTTACTTTGCTGCCCAGGCTGAAACTGACTCCATGATCATCGAGGCAGCTCATGACAGGTCTAAGGTGCCTAAACACCTTAGCTGCCTTCCCCCAGACAAAGAATCCCACAGGATTGACCTCTGGGGGGGAAAAAAGGGTTTATGCCTTCTTCACCTTAGGCCTGCAGATTGCAAACTATCCATCTCATATGGTTAAATACCAGAATGCCAACTGGCAGAAGGGTAAAGCTGCTGCCCAGGCCCTTCCTGATGGCTCTCAGAAGCAGAAATTGCTTCAGTGTTTGCAAGCTGGTGAGGATGTTAACAAACACCTCCTCAGGGCCTTATACGACATGGCCGATACAGTTGCCAGGGCAGCTGCCAATAGCATATGCCTTTGTAGGCACTCCTGGCTTAGGATCTCTGGCTTTGCAGCCAATGTGCAGAACAAGGTGCTTTATGCCCCTTTCAATGGCACCAAGCTGTTCGGCCCTGATGTTCAGGACCTTATCAGTGATCTGCAGGCCTCGGACATGGCCATTAAGTCAGTTCATTCCCTCTATCACACTCAGCCAAGGAGCAGAGGGTGGTCTGCTTTCCGTAGACAGACCAGCAGGCCTGGCTCACCCCCCCCAATACCCAAGGAAAGCGTAGAGCCCAGGCCCCCTTGCCATCCCCCTCCAGTGTTGGGGCTGCGGCCAAACGCCCCAGAAGTGATGGACCAGCCTCTGTGGCTGGCTCCACCTCAGCTTTACTAGACCCCCCCCATCTCTGGTCAAGGCCCAGGAGGCGGTGGTCAGGGGGTAGGTTCTCCCTCCATCTGAACCAATGGAGGACCATAACTTCAGACACATAGATTCTGCAGATCATAGAGAAAGGTCACACCCTGGATCTTATCCAGCAGCCTCCAGACACTCCTCCCCTGCCCCCAACTATCCTCCTGCTCATCTGTCTGTTTTCCAGGAGGAAGTACAGTCTCTTTTGCACAAACAGGCCATCAAAGTAGTGCCCAGGTGCCAGAGAAACCAGGGGTTTTATTCCAGGTTTCTCCTGGTCCCCAAAAAGACTGGCGATCTTAGGCCAATCTTGAACCTGAAGGAACCCAATCTCTTTGTCCAGTACAAAAAGTTCTGGATGGTAACTTTGCCAGGCCTGATGCCCCTCCCCAAAGCCGGGGACAGGCTTTGTTCATTGGATATGCAGGATGCTTACCTACACATCTCGGTCTTTCATCCTCACAGGAGGTTTCTTCGTTTTGCCTTTCAGGGCGAGCATTATCGGTTCAAAGTGCTGCTCTTTGGCTTATCCTCTGCGCCACGAGTCTTTACCAAGTGCTTGGCAGCATCTGCAGTAGCTCTCAGAAGAGAGAGACTGTAGCCGGCCCAATGGTGCTGAGGGTTGAGGCGCTGGATGCCACACCTCACGGTACGCTGGTGACTCGGGTTCGGGGTGCCGGCATGGGAGGAGGGCAGAGCAGGATCCAGCATGCCGATGGGCAGCTCTCCTCTGCCAAGGGTGGTGAGGGTGGGATGGCACCCCCTGTAGTTCCGCTCCCACCAGGTAGCTGCAGGAGGTGGGAAGGGGCTGAGCTGGTGCCACGGGGAGCACAGTGTGCCTCCACACGCTCGCATGGCCATGTGCCAGGGCCTCGTGGGGGGGGGCAGGGGAGAAAAGTAGCAAAAACTACCTATGTGTCCCCATCGCCAGTTGGTGGTATTGGGTGACGGGGACCAAATAGCAGGATTTAAAAAAAAAAAAGAATAGAGGGAATGTATGTCTTCCCTTATCTGGGTGACTGGCTCCTCAAGGCCTGTCCAGAGAACAGCTCTTGCTGACTCTAGAGCACATTCTTCAGCTCTTCCACTCCCTGGGCATTATGGTCAACCTGCCCAAGTCAGTTCTATTACCATCCCAAAGACTGCAGTACATAGGGGTAGTTCTGGATTCCGAGCAGGAAAAGACCTTCCTACCCCAGAACAGGATGGAGTGTCTTATCTCCCAAGCTCAAGAGGTCGCTCAGAGTCAGTATGTCCCCGCCAGGGTGTACCTCAGGTTGCTGGGCCTGATGGCAGCGGCCATTCCCACCGTCCCACTGGCCAGGCTTCATATGCGTACCCTTCAGTGGACCTTCAGGGTACAATGGGACCAATACACGGACGAGTTGGATCAACCAATCTTTTTTTTTTTAATTCTCATGTTTATTCCTCCTCTCCGCCCCTCAGCTCCGGTCTCCTCGGGAGACACCAAGGAGTCATCCCTCTGTGGTCCGCCCTGCCCGGACAATCCTCCGTTGCCCATGTAGCCTCGGTTTGAACAGAGAGACGAGATGGGCCCCTAACAGCCCGAGCAGTCAGTAGCGTCAGTTGGGAGGGTGCGGGCGGGTGGCCGAGATCGAGGGCAAGCGCCGGTGCTCCGTCTCCACCGGAGCTGAAGGATGCTTTTCCCTGTTTTTCTTGGGGAGTGGCTGGCACCCTGACATCAAAGCATGTTGCTGACGTCTGCCACTCCCCTGCTCCTTCTTCTGCGTCGTCAGCGCTTCCTGCATCTCCGGCCTTCGCCAGAGGGCAACCGAGCACTGACTTGGGACCCCTGTCCCTCCTGGGAAAGGAGAGCTGTCCTCCGGACACTCAATCCTCTCCCTCCCCTGCCGACCCCCAGCAACCCGGGCTTGCTCCCGAACCCATGTCGTGGCCTGGCGTGAGGTGTGGCGTCCAGCGCCTCAACCCTCCGCGCCACCGGGCCAGCGGATCAACCAATCCTGGTCTCTTCTCCAGTATGCAAGGAACTGCAGTGGTGGATGGATCCCTTTACTCTGCTTTAAGGGGTTCCCTTCCAGATTTCTTCCCCACATCAGATCCTAACTACGGATGCTTCAGGTCTAGGCTGGGGAGTTCACCTGTTTCCCTTCCAAACCCAGGGCTTCTGGTCCCGCCCTGCATATCAATGTCCTGGAGATGAGAGTGGTGCTCTTTGCCATGCAGGTTTTTCAGGAGCACCTTGCTCTGGGCCAACTGCTGGTGCAGCTGGACAATTTGAGTGTAGTCTACAACAAACAGGGCAGGACTCACTCATACCCCCTTTACAGGGAGGCCATGAGAGTGTGGTACTGGGTGCTGGAACTCAGTCTGACACTCTCTGCAGTCCACGCCCCAGGAGTACTAAACACTCCGGATGACAGCCTCAGTAGGACTCAGTCCAGCATGCATGAGTGGGAACTTCCCTCATCCATCGAAGAAGACTTGTTTGACAGATGGGGTCATCCAGAGTTGGACCTTTTTGCATCCCCACTCAATGCAAAACTGCCCAGTTTCTGCCCGCTAGATCCAGAGCCTGGAATTTTCTGGTGAGATGTGTTGTCTCTCTCCTGGAGTGGGAGGTTTCTGTATGCATTCCCTCCTTTTCCTCTGATCCAGAGGGTGCTGATCAAGCTACAGATGGAAGGGGCAAGCATGATTCGAATGGCTCCATTCTGGCCTAACTAGATCTGGTTCCCTTTGCTTCAACAGCTGGTAGAGGAACCTCCAGTCCCTCTTCCTCTTTGCAGGAATCTGCTGACTCAGGATCAGAGGACCGTGGTCCATCCCAACCTCAGGTCCCTCCATCTGCATGCCTGGTTCCTGAGAACATAGCCATTGCAAGGTATGGGGTCTCTGACAAGGTAGCGGACATCTTAGTGGCCACCTGGAAGCCTTTCACTTGAGCCACTTATGCCATGAAGTGGAAGTGGTTTGCCATTTGGGCTGCTAAGCATGTCCTGGACCCGTTCACCTGTTTGGTGAATCGTATCCTGGACCACCTGATATCTCTGTCAGACTCAGGCTTCCAGTATTCTTCTCTCAAGGTCCTCCTTTCAGCTATATCTGCATTCCATGAGCCCATGGGTGACCACACGATTGCTCCACTGGATGTCTCCTGTACATTTCTTAGGGGCATCCTGCATGTGAACCCCCCCAATCTGTTCTCCTGTCCTGGCTTGGGACTTGAATTTATTTTGGAAAAGTTGACCCTGTCTCCTTTTGCACCAGTTGTGACTTGTGATTTGCGCTTTATCTCTTGGAAAGTGTTATTTTTGGTTGCAATTACTTCTGCTCGAAGAATTTCAGCACTTCATGCCCTCTGGTGCGAGGAGTCTTATTTGGTTTTTCATAAAGACTGGGTTTCTTTGCGCACAAATCCTAAGTTTTTACCTGAGGTGGTTTCTGAGTTCACACTTAATCAGTCGATCCACCTTCCTGTTTATTTTCCTGAGCATGCCAATCCGGGGGAAGTTAGATATGTGCATAACTTTGAAATACTATCTGCTTAGGACTAAGGAGTCCAGAAAGTAAAAGCAGTTGTTTGTTTCCTTCACCCCCGGCAAAGAGGGCATTTCAGTTTCTAAGCAGTGTTTATCCAAATGGTTGGCAAATTGCATTGTGTTCTACTACAACAAGTACGGCAAAGAATTTCCTGGTGCTGTCAAAGCACATTCCACCAGAGGCATGGCTACCTCAGTGGCTTGTTTCAAAGGGGTCTCAGCCACGGACATTTGCGCTGCTGCCACCTGGAGTATAGTCCACACATTCACCACTCATTACAGTCTGGATATTGCTTCAAGAGCCCATGCAGGATTTGGTAGGGCTCTGCTACAAGGACTCCTGTCTTACGTTTATGGAGATTCAGCCTTCCAGACTATCTGTTTCTCTTGTCACTGCTTGGTACTTGTTCCTACAGTGTAACCTGATGACTGAGATACCCCTGAAGAAGACAGAACAGTTACGTAAGAACTTACTGTAACAGTAGATCTTCAAGGGGATCTCAGTCATCAGGTATGAATTCCCTCCCACCATCTCCCTTTTTGAGGCTCCTGTCTAGGAACCGGTTATCTGGTGTATCTAGCCTTTTTACTCGGAACTGGGTACCTCTTTCTCTCCTTGGTTCTACAGGGCATGAGCCTTGCTCCCTTCATCTTCGGGGGGGGGAGAACTGAGGAGGGAGTGGGGCCGCCTACGCCTATATAGGGTGGCCGACCCCAGTTGTACTGCTGAAAATCTTCCGTGTGGATTCCCCTTCACCGACTGTGAAGGTTCCTACGGTGTAACCTGATGACTGAGATCCCCTCGAAGATCTACGGTTACGGTAAGTTCTTATGTAACTGTTATTTGTTGTGCCCTGATTAGCAGTTCTGACACCCTAACAGTGTGTGTGTGGTGACACTCTTAGAGCCGAATGAGACAGCTCAACTGTGCCTATAAACTTATAAATAGAATAGTAGGTAAGACACCATCAGTAAAAAGGCTGGATTCCCATTCAGGGATTCTGGTGACATCATAAACCATGAAAGTGAAGCTCAAATAATGTGTGGAATAGTAAATGCAAAACCATCAGTAGCAAGGCTGTAATTCTGTCAAGGAATTTTGATGACATTGTAAGTTAATTTATGAGAGCAAACTTGAATGGTTTACGATGTCACCAGAATCCAAAAAATGATCTCTAAGCCTTGATGCCGATGGTTTCATAGCTGTTATTAAATGGGTCCTGGAAATAAAGTGATTTGAGGATGAGAGCCACTAACCAATGGCAAGGCAGCTTTAACAATGCTTGATGACATCACAGTCCAGCTTTGCTGCACGTACATAATTTAAATTATGACATCATTATTATCCAATCAGGATGGTTTATTTCTATACATTCCAAGTACTCACATATGTGATTAATGTGTGCGCAGTTCCTATGTCTCTTATGGTTTTGAGTGCATTCTCGACGACTTTTCAGTAAGAGGATTGCGAAGAGAAGACATTCTTATAACCGTAACAGGCACAGGAACTGTACATATAAACATAATATAAATCAAGAAAAAGATTTTTGGTTTGAAAAATTAGAAGTTACCAATACCAACTCACCATCAGCCTGAGTTCTCCTGTGATGCGAGTTTTTTTAGTTACACACCTGGGGTGTGTCTCGCCACATAACCACAAGAATGAATCACAGAAGCCTGAGTGGTTTATAAAGCCAAAACACACCAAGGGCATTGTGTGTGTGTGTGTCTGCATTTATTAAAAAAAAAAAAAAAAAACACTGTCACCCTTAGTTTTTTATATTATCTGTTAAGGTCTGATATCAGCTAGAACTAGGTGTGAGCAAGTGAGCGTGTGTGGGGAACAAAATGAGTGAAAGAGAGCACCACTGAGCCGACACTTGCCATCGCAGCTGTTTTCAGATGGTGTGACAGCATAATGGCTTCCTGCTGGGTGATTGGTACAGCAGTGACGTTCTCTGTAGCAACCTGGAGTGACATCATACCAGGTCAATACTGAGAATACAGGGGAAAAATTTTGGTTATCAGACCCTACAAGTTATTATATAGGTATTAAGAACAAGGAGCATCTAAATACAGAAAGTCAATGAAAAATATGTTGCAGGGGTACTGTACTTGAGCTTCTCAGAGGGTAAGACCACTCACTACAGTAGTTTCCGCTTACCGAGCCCCAAACTGCATTGGCATGCTAGCATGACGACATTCATACGTCAGCATCATGACTCGGGATCTGTGGTGCTTATTTGGCATCGTAGGGGGCAGGGAATTTTTGGAGACAAAATAGGTGCTCATCCTAAAAGGGCAGGCAAAAAAACACCCTCCCCCTCCCCATGACAGCCCTTTTTGATTTGCCATCATGGATTGATTTTCTGGTCCAGGGCAGACTGCTTTATTGGAAGGAGGGGCCGGTGGCTGAACCTGAGAAAGAGTTACCAAAGGAAAAGAGAAATATTTAAAAAAGCTGGCTTACTTGTGCTGGCATGTTGAAGCTTCAGCTGCTTGTAGAGCTCCAGAACAGCTGTGCACAGGAAATGTAAATATTATCGCTTTCTACACTGTATGGGCACTCTTGCGCCACCTAGCATCCTGGCTGATCAGGAATAACCTATGCTGTCAAGGCGACTTCATTCTGAGGAATAAACCAAACATGTCTAGTAATTCTGTACTTCCTTGGATTACCTGCAGGGTCAGACAGGTGGACGGCACAGGAGAAAAGGCTGTTTAACAAAGGCATCACCATCTATAAGAAAGACTTCTTTCTGGTCCAGAAATTGGTAAGTATAGGTCATTTTTTTCTATCTTTGATTGGCAGGAGTTTCTGGTATGATATTATCACCTTTGCTTGGGGAAATCAGGAGACCCATACATTTATTGGCTGACAAGGAGTTCCTGAAACGATATCACCCTTGCTTGTATAGGCAGTTCAGCCAGGGGGTCGGGTGGTATTAGTTTTTTTTTGGGGGGGGGGTGTTTCAACTAATGCATTTTTCTCTCCTCAAGGTTCAATTTTGGCTGCGGGATCGTGTATTTGGCATGCTGTTTCCTTAAATGTCCCCATTTCTTATGCAGCAGTGGGACACTGACGCGCCGATTGGCGCTGTTAGCAGACAAGAAGGAGTTTGGCTGAGTTCAGCGATTCCCGGAAATGTGGCTGACTTGGGAACATTCGGCTATTTCGCCGACTCAGCCAGTATACCTCGCGCATGCGCAGGACTTCTGGGCACATCTCAGCAGGTGTAAACAACATTAAGCTGCGCCCAGGATTACGTGCATGTGCGGAGAAAGATCGGGACTCGGAATTCCGTTGCAGGATGGGCCGGCCATGGGGGTGGAGAGAGGCAGCACTGGCATGAAATGTATCTGGAAGCCATCACGCCCACGAGAGTTGCCAGCGCCAATGGCAGACGGCATTTTGTTGAGGTGGGTGTGGTGGGAGTGATGGGCTGAATCTGTATGGCTGTGGGAGGGTATGGGAAGGGGGCGGTATTCTGAACTGGGGGGGGGGGGCCACCAAAGATGCGTAGTCTTCACCTACACTAGGGAGCTCTAACAGAGTACCACATGTGCCTTCTGTGATTCACGTAGTACACTAAGCAGGGAGCAAGTAGTGCACGTGCAAGCAAGGAGGATACGCAGTTCAAATATAGATTGCCGAGGCGACTGTCACATTGTGGCACTCGCTCCCGATGTGCCAGAATTTAGCTTAAAAAATGAAAATGAATGCTTGGACCTTTACTTGGGTGGCTGCTGGCATGATTAGATAGAGCAGCGCGATACATCCTGATGTGATGCAGCCTAGTACACTATGATTTTGAAATCGTAATTTTATTAATTTTCCAAGACACAACATTACACATAGCATAACACACACGCTGTAACACCATATAACTATTAAACATATAAGCAACACCAATACTAGCAAACAAACAATAAAAACAAAAAGGGGGCAAGGGGTACACTAACCATATGGACACTGACACTTCATACACATCACAGATTAATATTTTAGTCCCAGACATGGGAAGAGAGAAATTAAAAAGAAAGGGGGGTGGACACAAACAGAAACCACATGGCTCAGGGATAGACATGGCTTTTAAAATTATAATGAGGTAGAAGCAGACTTACTTTTAAATGAATGAGTGAGTGACTGACCAGTACTCAATAATCCTCTAAAACTATGTATTCAGGAGAATAGGGGGCATCCATCCAAGGAAAAGGGGAAAATTTGAATAAGGCTAAAACAACCAGAAAGGAGGCACCCACCCGTCTAAAAAAGCTGAGGCATTATTTCCAGTACTGTTTTATTTTCCTTATCCGCCTAATAATGAAACCAGGGCAACCATCTCGACTTAAATTTTTCTATTTGAAATTTAAGTTGTGCAGTCGGCTTTTGCAATAGCAAAGTTTGAATACACATAGAATACCAAAGATCTACAGATGGAGGATTCCTTTCCAACCAGTTTTTTGTTATAGACTTTTGAGCAACCGCTAATAGAATATAAAATAAGAACCCCTGGGCCTTGTTGGTAAGCTGTGGAGGGGAAAGACCCAGAACCTAGGATCCAAGGGGAATTGGGTCTGGAATATCTTATTTATTCAGTTTTTTTGGCCGGGTAAGTGCACTAGACAAATCCTGCCTATTTTCAGGCACGACCGGGGAGGGGATACAGATGAATGCCAACTGACCTTGAACCAGATTAAGCTGTTGGTGGTATTTTTAGTGAATGAGGGAATTTGGCCAGGACACCGGGAAATTCCCACTCTTTTTTTCGATAAGTGTCATGGGATCTTTAACATCCACCTGAACTACCACCAATCCAGGCAGATGGGACCTCGGTTTAACGTCTCATCCGAAAGACGGCACCTCAGAAGTGCAGCACCCCTCTCATGCTGCACTACAGTGTCAGTACTGGGATATTAACCCAAGTGCCAGATGTGGGAACTGAACCCACAGCCCTCTGATCTCCCGGCCTCAGAGGTGAGCGTGCTACCTACTGAGCCACTGACACTTCTCTAATTGCTGAGCAATTTGTGTCCAATATCCTTGAATCTGGGGACAGCCCCAGAAAATATGGGTATGGGTGCCCCTGCCCCCACATCCCCTCCAACATAAATCTGAGAATGAGGTACCATAGTGCTTAGTGATAGATGGAGTGCGAAAAAATCTCATATTCACCTTCCCGCGAAACTCTCGCCAAGAAAGAGAGGACGAAGTGGAGTGCACCCCACCCCATATCAGCTGCCAGTCTTCAGTGCTCAACTGACATCCTAACTCCTCCTCCCATTTGGATTCCAGTCCTCTCAACTGGTCTGGTTCTTGTGTGTTAAAAAAAGAAACCATTTGGGACACCAGATGAGTTTTATTAACCTCTAGAGAGTAATGAAAAAATAAACACCACTAAGGGTTAGTGGGGAAAGACCCTGGAGAGGTCAATCCTTTACTCACTAAAAAGTGTCGTTTTTATAAAAATCTAAAGTCCCTATTTGGGAGCCCGAATTCTTGTTGCAGTTGCAAAAAACTTTTAAGCTGTTGAGAACTATATAATTGTTCTATTCTACAGAGACCCATTCTTTCCCAACCTCGAAAACCTGGATCTGTCTGCATTGGGCAAAATCTACACACGCCCTTAAGAGGGTCAGAAATGACATCCTGAGTGGATATCCTCCACCCCTAGCTACCCAAATCCATACCTGCTTAAGAACCACTGCCCAAGGGTTTGTCACCCGAAATTTCGAAAGGCCCTCTTGGTCTAAGTATACCACATCTGCCAGTTGGGCACCTGGAACATCTGGTTTCTCCAGGTCTACCCAGAGTGGTTTCTCTGTTCCCGGCCGCCAGGGAATGAGTGCCTGGAGTTGGGCCGTCCAATAATAATTTATAAAGTTGGGAAGACCTAAGCCCCCTGCCCGTTTGGACCTCTGTAAAACCTGCCATTTGACCCTAGGTGGTTTGTAATTCCAAATAAACTTGGAGGTGGCTGATTTCAAACTTTTCCAGAAATCCACCGGAGGTTTTAAGGGGAGGGAGGAAAACAGGAACAGAAGGCAGGGTAAAACATTCACTCTTACTGTCCCTATCCGACCTGTGAGGGAATGAAGGAGCTCCTTCCATCTGTTATAATCAGCTTGAATCACCTCAAGCAACTTAAGGTAGTTAGATTCATATAATTTCTCCAATCTATCAGGGATCCAAACTCTCAAATAGCGGAAACCCTCTGTTGCCCAAAGAAACCACCGCACATGAGGGAGACCCCCCCGGTGCAGAGTTAGGAACAAGTAGAACAGGTAGCATCTCTGTTTTGGATTCATTTACTCGGAATCCAGAGATGGCTCCATATTCTTGTATGAGAGGTAGTACATAGGGGACTGTATTAACTGGGTCCGTCAAGTATAGTAAAGTGTAACCTGCCTAGAGGGATATCCGGACCTCTGACCCATCCACCAAGGTACCCCTATAAGCTTGTGATTGTCTGACAGAGGCCGCAAAGGGTTCCATACTCAGTGCAAACAGTAATGGGGAGAGTGGACATCCTTGTCTGGTCCCTCGGAAGATGCTAAACCTACTAGAGAGCGCCCTGTTCACTCGAACCCTAGCCCCTGGATCGTTATACTAGTTGGATATCCAGTTCCTGAATTTACTCCCAAATCCGAATTTAGCTAAAGTTTGATTTAAGAACACCCAATCCAAGCGAATGAACGCCTTTTCAGCGTCTAATGAGACTACAGCCCTGAGCTCCGGGGGCTCGAACCAGAGGACAAGACATTAAGCAACAACCGTATATTATCCTGGATGTGCCTATAAGGAACAAAACCAGTCTGGTCCTGGTGCACCAACTCCGGGACAACACCCTTAAGTCTCTCCCCAATAACCTTAGCAAAGATTTTAGTATCCACATTCAGCAGGGAAATGGGCCGGTAGCTGGCACACTCCATCGGATCCTTGCCCGCTTTAGGCAGGACTGTAATGGTTGCCTCCCCCCAGGACTCAGGGACTGCCTCCAACTCATGAGCCGCATTGCAAACTGCGAGCAAAATGGGAATAAGCTCATTACTAAACGTTTTATAAAATTCCGCCACAAAACCATCTGGTCCAGGAGCTTTCCCCGAACTCAAGGAAGCTATCACCAACCTCAACTCCTCTTCTGTGAATGGGTGTTCCAAGCTAGAGGTTTGCTCAGCAGTGAGGACCGGAAGTTCCACTCTCCCCAGGAATTCCTCTTGTTTTCTGCCTATGCCCTAAAGCCCTCTCCTGCTGATATAACTGGGAATAAAAATCTGCAAACACCTCCACAATTGCAGAAGGTTTTACCAGAGGTTCTCCTGTACCACTGACAGCCCTGATCTTCGGAATATATCTGTCTAGCTCTTGCTTTCTGAGGTGCATAGCCAGCAGTTTGCCTGCCCTGTCCCCTCCCTCATAGTATTTTTGATTTGTGAAGCGAAGGGAATTTATGACCCGATGTAACATTAATTGCTTGTATAATTCCTTCACTTCTTGTAACTTTTGATAAGAGATAGGGTCCCAGGTCAATTTGTGCTCCGCCTCCAAGGTAGCTACCAAGGCAAGTGCCTGGGAAAGTTTATGTTTTTGAACCTTATTTCAGTATGCCGCATGGCTAATAAATTTACCCCGCAAAAATGCCTTAAGAGCATCCCAAATAAATTTTAAAGGGGTATTTATCACTTTATTCTCTTTCAGAAACCACTTAATATTCTCCTTTATTCTGGCTACCAGGGATTTGTCCAGTAATAGACCAGGGTCCAGCCTCCAAGAACCCCTAGGGGCCCTTAATTCCCAGACTGCCTTCATCTGAACCACCACATGATCAGAGAACGAGGCAGGATGTATCCGAACCTCTCCAAACAGATGAGCCTCTGATTGCTAAGAGTATATCCTATCCAATCTAGAGTAGGAATTCGCAGCTGGTGCATAAAACGTGTAATCTTTAGTTGTGGGGTGTTGCCAATGCCACAAGTCTACCAACCCTTATTCAGCTACTAGGGTTTGTAGCAGTCTAGAGCTGCCTCCCATGCCTCTCTTGCTAGGTGGGTGTCTGTCTAATATGCAGTTCTCCACACAGTTCCAGTCACCCTACACCAGAAGGTGACTAGGATCAAGGCCAGCAATAGCAGAAAACAGATCTCTGAAAAAGGTTCCAGATGGGGGCATAAACTGAGAGAATATGGATTAGTTGTCCACGTAGTTCACTGGAAAAAAGAACCCATCTGCCACAGCCCTTTCATGATACTGAAGAGGTTCGAAAGGGGAGATCTCGCTTCAGCAGGATGGCTGTGCCAGCTTTTGCAGACTGAGGATGGGAGTCGGAAAATACCATACCCACCCAAGATCTACGGAGCTTACTGTGTTCTAACTGAGTCAGCTTAGTTTCTTGTAAACACGCTATTTCACAGTTTAAATCTCTCAATTCCCTCAGAATTCTGGCCCATTTGGTGACATTATTTATACCTTTCACATTCACTGTGCAGATGTTAAGTGATCCCATCATGAAACAAAAAGAACACCTGATCCATCTCCGCCTCCTTATGCCAGAGACCATACCCAGAGCCCACATAAAGCAACATAAAGCCACTGTAAGACAACAAAAATGACATAGAGATAACCATAGAAAAAACATTTTAGGGCCCCCCAGCAATCTCAACTGGAGATGCCGGGTAACCAAAATATCAGAATTTATCGAAATAATACGGGCGTAAGGTGGATATACCGCCCGATGGTACCTATCAGGCTATGCGGTACCTTGGTGACTTCCCACGAAGGGGTTCAGTCACTGAGGACACGAAGCCCCCCAAAAGTACAGAAGAGTTCTGCACTCTGTGTGCAAAGGGTAGACCAGCCTAGAATCCGGCTGGGCTACGCCTTCCCTTCTTATATTTATAACGGACTTCCGCTTGAGGCAAACCAAAGTTACACCCCTCAACCCCAGGTCCAGAGAATCATCTGGAATCCATCAAGGTGTATCCTGAATACTGTAGTATTTATAAAATCCAACCCCCCCCCGATATCGCAGGGCTTTATTAGTGAATAAACCAATCCCAGCAAGCCATCCAATCCCTGTTACAATGACAAGGCACAGAGAAAGAATTGGCAGAAGCCATGAAGCCCCCACCCCAACCCGGCTCAGCAGGAGCTTCAAATGGGAAGAGAGTATGAATGTAACTCATGAACCAGATTGTGATAACAGCTCTCCTAAAATGCCCCCTTCAACAGTTTTGTGGTAAACCAAAACATATTATCCAATAACAGCCTTAAAGACATGAACAACAAGTTGATATAGGGAATCCTATAGTTGTTTGTCACAGTCTCAACCGAAAAAATTGAGAACTCACAACTACAAGCCCAAACAGGGGGTCCAACAGTCAGAACTTCAAGTCTGTAAACAAGCCATCTGCTGTGTAGATGAGGAGTAGTCTCAGCCAAAACACGTGGAGGGGGAGACTCATCCAGAGCGCACCAGGAAAGTGTCCATTCCCCATAGTACCAGCCCAAAACGAGAGTCCCAACCCGTAAGTTCAATCTCGATCGGAAAATGCAATCCAGTGCCTAATTCAGCTATAGTCCACATCGCTGCACTCCCAAGCATCTACACAGACTCCAGATTAAAGCAGATCCAAACCAAACTTCGGGTCATGGCGGGGGTTGATGAGGAAGAATCCAGCGGGTAACATCAGCGTGCAGAGGTAAAAGAGATTCGTTCCTTCTTCCCTGAGGAGGCCCACCTCCGGGAGCTAGACCCCATAGCAAGTTTTCAATTTCTATTTCAGCCTGTTCAGCACTAGTGTTCGGCACTGAGACCCCCAGCCTGTCCAACGCCAGGGCCACCTGCAGGAGAGAATCATAAATCTGCACTCTTTCCCCTTCTTGAAGCCACAGCCTCGCCGGGTATCGGAGACAGGCCCTCAACCCCTTTTCTCGCAGGGTCTTCACTACCTGGAGTACCTTCTTGCGTTTGGCCATCATATTCGGGGGGGAATTCCTAATCAGAAAACACCCTCTGGCCATCCAGATTTAGATCTTTTTTGTCCCATGCAGCATGTAGTATCTTTTCTTTAGTAGTGAATTTGAGGAACTTCACTGCTATGGATCTGGGAGGAGCCTCTGGTTTGGGCTTGGGGGCAACCGCCCTGTGAGCCCTCTCTATGCCAAACACAGAATTTTCAGGCAATGCTAGCTCTTGTTGCAGCCAAGACTCCAGGTATCCTGCTACATCCGCCTGCTTGGAGCCCTCAGGAATTCCGAAATACGGACATTGTTCCTCCTGGCCCTCGCTTTCGCATCCTCCGCCCTGTGTGTAAGCTTGCGCACCCTTCGATGAAGGTAGGCAAGGGAGCACCTAAATGCCATATGTTCATTTTGGATAGTATCCAGTTGGGTTACTACTGCAGAGGTGTGGGACTCAAGTTTTTTGAAGTCCGTTTGCAGGCTAGATATTTTCAAATCGATCCTGTGGAGAATGTTCAGCATATACTGTCCATCTGCTTTAGTGAATGTAGTTGTAGATTCGGAATCGGACTCTTCGTCGCCCAAGGTGGTTGCTGCAGAGGACAGCGACAGAGATGGGCTAGCAGGCCGCTCCGCTGAAGCCACTGCAAAATGCTTTTTAGGGGTAATCATATCTTTCTTTTTGGTTTTCACCATTCCTCTGCTGGTCCTTAGTTGAGAAAAGTTGAATTTTGATATTGTATAAAACTCGACGGCTTCTAATATTTGCTTTTATCAACCTGAGGCTTAGGAGCGATGAGGCTAAGCTGCTATTTGGCACGTTGCGTCACCCGAAGTCCCACATTATGATTTTGTTTGTGAAGTAAAAACATTGGACAGGAAAAAACAAAATTCTGCCTGGCTTTGGCATGCAGCTGCTGATGGACTAGCCAATCATGCAGTCTTTGCTTGGTCTTTTTATTACAGGCAGACTAGTTAGTTTAACTGCAAGGCTTTTTTTTTTTTTTTGAGAGTAAGCCTAATGGAATATGAAACTAGTACTTACGATGAACAGACCACTCTGTCTAAATTATATATGTCTGACTGACTCAACAATTGTTAGAAAAAAAACTACAGCTAGATCACTCTTTTACAGAAGAGATTTATTTAGCCAGGAGTTACATCTGTCTAGAGAGACTATTAGATAACTAAGTAACACTGCCTGCTGTTACTTATAAAAATAAAAAAAAAGCTTTGTCAGAAGGTCATTTGGGAAAAGGAAGTGGGGTGTTTTATCAGATCACGGATATTTTCTACTGTAGTTATTTGGGGGGTGGGGGGGGGGATGATCACTTTTTGTGATTGTCCCAGCTAGGACAGAGGAGACCTTGATAAAGGCTGATCTTAATTTAATTCTTTACTAGTAGTTAAAAGCACATCCCAGAGTTTATACTCAGACACAGTAGAATTCTGTCAGGAGTTCAGTTGTGAATCTGTCTAGTAAGGCAAAGGTGAGGAGCTGTAACATTACCAGACTTGGTCATGATGTTTTAATGTTAAAAGGGGTGGTGGGTGTTATAGCAAGTCTTGCTGACGGAGGCGGTTACAGTACTGCCTCTTTCACAAGTGTGGTGGGTGTTAATACAAGGAACAAAATATATTTCTGGTCTCAGCTTTGCAAGCGTTTGTCTGAGCATGACTTGGTCACACTGAGAAGTGAAAGACACACAGCTTCTGCAGCCAGTTCACTGCATATCTGTAAAATAATAAACAGTGACACTAAGTGTTGCCTGCCTCTGCCTTGTGTGGTGTTTCCATTGTACTGCATTAATTCAAGTCTTATCTGCTGTTCAACACATCCGAGGTGTTTTATCTGACTTAAAGCTTTTAAAAGTTCTGGGCTAGAAAAAATGTTATAGTTCGAGGGAGCGCTCATTTCCCCTGCGTGTGAGGCACACTTATTCTGTGAAGAGCGTCTCACATGCAGATGCCCTGGAAATGGGTACGTTCCAGGAAGTTTTTTTTTTTTTTTTTTTTTAATGTATTATTGATTGTTCTCGATCAATGATGTATTAATACGTCTCCCATTGCCACTCGTTGCTGAAAATGAGTGGTTTCATTTGCCTTCAGCTTGAGCCAGAACAGCTCAGCTTCACTTCGCTTCGCTGTTCTCATTCAGCTGAAGGCGTGTGAAACCACTCTTTCAGCAGCAAGGGGCTCCGGGGGAAGTATTAACACATAAAACAGATCTCTCGTCGGCCTGGTGGTGCTGAGGGTTGAGGCGCTGGATGCCACACCTCACACCACACCAGCGACCTGGGCTTGGGAGTGGACTCGGGTCGCTGGTGGGTCAGCCGGGGGGGGGATGGGCTTGAGCGTCCGATGATGGCTCACATTGTCTGGGGAAGGAAGAGGCCGATGCCCGCACACTTGCCTGACTCCGAGCGGAGACTCGGAGTATTGCAAGCCCCAGTTGTAGGGGATGGGCGGCCACAGTACAGCATGGACGTTAGCGCTCTGCACCATGACGTCAGGGGGCTGCACTCTGTACGGGGAGGAAGAAAAGCGAGAAAAGAGCCTGCCACCGCCAGGGAGATGGAGAGCCAGAGACGTGCCCATGATTTACCTGTGCCCGCCCGACAGACCCAGATCGACGAAACATAAGTTACGGGGTGTCCGCACCCTACCTCGTCCCCGCACGGCGGGGGGGGTAAACCGCAACCTCATGGAGCCTTAGGGGTCTGCTCTGGGTAGGGTGCCAGGCAGTGGGATGTCTGCCATGTCTCCCGTGATGGGTCAGGTGTGGCAGGCTGGGAGAGGCGCATAAAGTGTAATTTCAAAAAAAAAAAAAAAACCTCTCTCTCTACATAACCTATACGGATGTCACGTGACCGTCCAGGGCCAGAAAAAATAAGAAATACATTCCCTGATGTGCTAAAGTGTTGCCCTTCCTGCTGTACTGTGAAATAATTACACAAGCGACAACAAATGTGTTGTGCCTAGCCTGTCTACTGTGGTCATGGACGTGGTCACTCTAGTTATATTTAAGTACTGCAATCAATCTTTACTCTGCTGTTCTAGCACATGCTGGTGTATTTTACATCCTTAAACCTATTAAGTTTGGGCTTGAAAAAATAAACCAGACAGTCTCTCTGCATATTTTGTTACGTCCTCGGGAAAGAAAAGAAATACACTCCCTGACAGGCTGATTTGCCCTTCCTGCTGATCTGTGAAATAATTACACAAGCGACAACAAATGTGTTGTGCGTGCCTACCGTAGTATATTTCTTGATGTAATCAGTCTTTATTCTGCTATTCTACATATATCCAAGTTATTTAAGACTTAAACTTATTCAGTTTTGGGCTTGAAAAAATAAACCAGACAATCTATCTAGTGTCTGCATATTTTTGTGACGTCTCAGGGGCCAGAAAAAAAAATGTTACCTGACGGGTTAAATTCACTTTGTGTCACAAGCCTCATCAGACCAGTTTTTTGGCATACCCTGCCTGCTGCTGACAGTTAGTAAAAAGGCCTGTCGGCACCTACTGTGACCCCTGTGGGTATTGCTTGAAGTAATCAAATTTGTGCTACTGTTTTGGTAAGAAGTATACAGACAATGTCTGCTGCTGGTAAAAAAAGGTAAGTCCGCGCTGTTACCTGGACAGGTATGGCTGCCATGGGCAAAAAAAACTGTAGAGTCCAGTATTACCACCGAGAAGCATGTCAGTGAAGAAGCAACCACCACCACTGAGCTACCTAGCACTAGTTGTAGTGCATCTGAAATCGAGATAATGACATGCGAAACTAGTGAGCAACCGTCTAGTAGTACTGCGCAGGAAGTAGAGGAAGGCAAAACTGTCATTAAAAGAAATTTCCGAAGACAGTGGCTGCGTGACTACAGCTGGCTTCAGTACAGTGCCAAAGAAAATGAAATGACATGCTCATTGTGTATTAAGCATGCTAAAAACAATTAATGTACCGCCAATGGCATGGACAGTAACCAAACAAGTACTTTGCAAAGGCATGCTGATTCAGGGGATCACAAAACAGTGGTTGTTGCAGAGGCCATGAAGGATGACTTTGTCCAAGCAGTGAATAGAGCACTATGTGAAAAAAAAAGTGCCGTAATCGTTGGACTAAAACAGTCTACTGGTTATGCAAGTAAAGCTTTCCTATGCACAAGTTTGAATCCTTAATTGGATTCTTGTCAGATTTGCAGTGTCCGGATGTGGAGAACTCCACCATGCAGGGTGGACGGAAAACAGCTTACAGCTCTGAAACTGTGGCCAATGGCATGCTTGATTTGTTAGCGTGGGTTATATGGAAAGCACTGGATCTGAAAATGCAGGCTTCTCCATTCATTATTATCCTTGCTGATGAGACCACTGACATCACCACAAATAAAAAACATACCATCTATGTCCGTGTGCTCGATGGTGAGACATTTCAACCAAGCACTCATTACGTTGCTAACATTCAATCAATCTTTATTTATCCAGGTGAAAATACCATTGAGACAACTCATTTGCAAGGTGGAGGCAGTATAGTGCAGTGGTTTAAGGCTCTGAGCTACAAATCTGGTGACATTCAGCAGACTAGACCGGGGTTTGAATCCCACAGCTTCCACTTGCATACTGTGTGACCCTGAGCAAGTCACTTAACTTCCCTGTGCTCCCAGGTTGCTCCTGTGAAAAAGCTTTCAGCTTCAAATAACATCTGGGACAGGCAAACATATTGCAGAATATTTGCTAAACTTCTTAAAGGAAAAAAAACATATCCATGTCTAAAGTAATGGCTTTAGGAAGTGATGATGCTAAAGTCATGACCGGTATTGGTGAGGGAGTAACAGGGCATTTGTTGCGGCAAAATGCAAAGCTTTTGAACTATCACTGTGTAGCCCACTGATTGGCACTTGTCAGTTCACAAGCTGCAGATGTGTGTGCCTTACTTGAAGCAATATCAGGAGGTACTGACAGGAGGCCTTTTTTACTATTTTTAAGGCATCCTCAAATAGATGCGACAAGTTAAAAGATATCCAAGATATGCTTAATGAACCTTCATGCAACGTAAAACAGGTTCATGATGTCCGCTGGCTTGCGGTTTACAGTGTAGTACAGACTGTGTACAGAACCCTAGACTCACTTATGACATACATGTCAAGCTGCAGCACTGATGCAAAAGCAGCAGGGTATGCCAGAAACTGCTGCAGGCTGATTTCGTGGCTACTGCATACATGACAATGGATGTGTTGCCAGTGATCACCGAACTATGTTTAGTGTTTCAAAAAAAAGGACCTTGACATAGCAGTTGTGCACGTGGCAGTTAAGCGTTGCATGTCAACCTAGGAGAAGATAAAAAAATGGGGAAAGTCTCTTGAGAGCAGGCCACCAAACTCATCTTCAACAGCTTCATGAGGACCTCAAAACGGGATGATGGAAAACGAACCATCAGAATGAATCATGTAATACAGTGGAGAGTAAACACTGACACCATCAAAAGAAACTTTATTGAAAACTGATTGAAAATCTGAATTCGAGGGTCCCAGAAAATGACAGCAACATCATCTTTGCATTTGGTGTCTTAGCAATGAGATCATTGTCATTTCTATCACCTGCTGATGTCACTGAATGGGGTAATAGAGAAATCGGAATAGTTCTGCAACACTACAGCAACGAACAAGAGCACAAATTTGGGGACGGAGACATCTGAAATGCCACCAGTTGTGGACAGTGACCAAGCCATGGAGGAGTGGGACAAGTAAATCATTAGTTTTACAGGAGGGTTACCCTAGGGGTGACATATCAGTATTATGGGGGCTCATCAGAAAGTACCATCATGAAACCTTCCCAAACTTAATTAAGCTTGCTAGCCTTGCTCTCCTAGCTCCAATTCACACCGCGGATTGTGAAAGGGGATTTAGTTCCCAGAACCTGATGAAAACCAGTCTACGAAATAGGCTCTCACCTACCAGGGTAGATGACCTGATTCTGATCAATTGTGAGGGGCCCCCACAAAAAGAATTTGATTTTGTTGCCGCATTGCAACACTGGACAGCAAAAAAGGACAGAAGGCTGTTTACAAGTTGAAAAAGTTGGTGTTGGCGCCAGGCAGTGGGTGGGTCTTACCAACAGTCGCCCAGCAAAATAAATATTTCTCGCCGCCCTGCCAGTGTTTAATCTCCCCTGTAAGAAACTAAAGACACAACTTACTAAAAAAAAACACAGGACACAAAAAAAGAAACTCAAACAAATAAGTTTACATCCTTTATTATATCATTTTAGATAACCTAGATCTGGGGGTGGGGATGTCGCAGATGTGGAGATACAGGGGCCACCCGGCCTTTATTCTGTCTGTATCACAGTCTCTCTCTTGCTCTCTCTCCTAAACTCCTGAACTTGCATAACGCTGCTGCAGCAAATAGGGAGGGACCTAATGTGTAACTGTAATTCCGGCTTCCTGAAGCATAATTCTTGCAAATCTGGGACTTTGTCTGTCTGTCTGTCTCGGAATTCCTGAAGCATTCCACAAGAAGCAGGCATAACTGACTTTCTGCACAGCACTGACTGAGTTGGCTGATGGTCTATTGACTGACCTAAGTTTAAAAAAAGAAAAGAAAAATGTTTAAACACTAGTCACTGACTGCTCACACTCCCTGTACTGAATTCCAGAAGCATCTTATAAATCATTGGAAGAGAACACTTGGCCTGGCTTTCTGTCTGTCTTCTTGTCTGTCTGGCTATCAACGTATACCCTCAGAATTCTAAATAATTAATAATAAAATGGGGACGAACACTGTTTCTCTGTGTCTGCTTAATTCACTTAATTTTTTGGAAAAAACGACAGCAGGGGCTCACTCATCAAAAAAGCTGTGCAGCTGAGCTCTCAGTGTCACTGAGTGTCATGTATGTATGTCTGCATGTCTGCATCACAGTAGCCATTCCCCGGGAGATCATGAGAGAGAGAGAGTTGAGTTCTAATTTTTTTTTTTTTGTTAATCCTTTTTACCTTGTCTGGCATCTCCGGTCTGCATTCTGCATCTGGCATCCCGTCTTTTTTCCTCCGGCTGCCATCTGGCTATGCCCCAGACCCTCAATGAAGCCCCCACTGCCCAATTACCCCCGCGGTGGGGCGGCAGGGAGCCCCCTCACTCCCCACCGAACCAGGATCCAGTACTGGCAGTGGCGCCCCGTGAGGCCAGGCATCCCCAAGATGGCCGTCAAGCCACCACGACCGAAGTGCTATGTTTCTCCTGGGCCAGTGTGACGGGGGCGTGCAAGGATGCCAAGGAGGAGAGCGCGCACGCATCCGCATACGCTCCCTCTGGCGTCATGCCCATCATCCCCTTACAGTGCAATGCCAGTTCACTGCCCCAGCCTCCGCCAGAGGTTGCAAGTGAGCAGACTACTGGTGTCCCCCCTCCCTGGAGAGGGAGGGCAGTCCCATGGATGCTCAATCCCTCTCCGCCCCTGCCAACCCCTGCTAACCCGAGTCCGTCCCCAAACCCGGTTCGCCAGCGTGGAGCGAGGTGTGGCGTCCATCACCTCAACCCTCCGCGCCACGGGGCCGGCTGAGTTATAATTTTTGGAAACGGCACAGCAGCATGCTTAGTCACATCAGATGTGTCCTAACTGCTTGTCAATGGATGCCCGCCATGTCTGAAGATATTGATGAAGAAAGTGTCTAATCAGTATCAAGCAGCTTCTCTCAGTGATCCTTCTGGTGTGTCAAAAAAATTATACTGGCACAGCAGACTTTTTGGGAAACACCAGCTCATTCAGAGAAGCAGCATGATTAGACCAAGGCTTTTACCGACTACCTTCTCATCAATGTCTGCCTTGCCATCATTTTTGTAAACAGCAGCAGGCTCAATCAGAGGCTGAGCTGACCAGCTAGCCACACCGTCTCTCTCCCTCCCATCTGCTTGAGATCAATGCATGCCATGATCATGCGTACCATTTTTGGAAATAGCAGCCGACTCATCAGAGTAGCTGCAACACACTGTCAGTATTACTGTGGCAGTGGTTTGTTCTACAATGCCTGTGCAATAGCAGGGTATACTTTTTGGAAATGGCAGCAGACTCAGTCAGAGTAGCTGCAACTCTAACCTTATTCATCGGTGGTGGCATAACGTATAATTTTTGTAAACAGCAGCAGGCTCAATCAGAGGCTGAGCTGACCAGCTAGCCACACCGTCTCTCTCCCTCCCATCTGCTTGAGATCAATGCATGCCATGATCATGCGTACCATTTTTGGAAATAGCAGCAGACTCATCAGAGTAGCTGCCTCACACTGTCAGTATTACTCTGGCAGTGGTTTGTGCTACAATGCCTGTGCAATAGCAGGGTATAATTTTTGGAAATAGCAGCAGACTCATCAGAGTAGCTGCAACACACTGTCAGTATTACTGTGGCAGTGGTTTGTTCCACAATGCCTGTGCAATAGCAGGGTATAATCAGGGCCCCGATTTTTCTGCGGCACATCGGAGCAAAGTTCTGCGGCAGGGTTCTCATTTGCCGCAGAACTTCTGCGGCGCTCAACACCAATTTTTTCCTTTTTTTTGCCATATCTGACGCAATGCACGCTCGTAACACAGTCATTTTATGGATGTTTGTCACCAAATTTTCAACATAGCCAGTTTAAGACCTCTGCTCATGAACAGTATCACTGTGATTTTATTAATCTGTCCGGAACATTGATTTCGCACACCGACTGCGCCATTCTGCGCTACAAGGGTGGAAACACATTTTGGGTGAGATGTGAAAAATGACAGCTGTACTACTCATAAGACAATGTGGTGAAATGGCAATGTTGAAACTCTGGAGTGAAAATATTGAAATTTCGCGAACTTACGAGCCTGCGTAGGAACTGCGCAACACACGCTCGTTAAACAGTCATTTTTTGGAATTTTGGCACCAAATTTTCAACATGGGGGTTTTGGGCCCCCTTCTCATGAATGATGTCACTGTCATGGCGGTATTCGGTCCCTCATATGAGTCGCAGTCACTGCGCCGAAATCACCCTTCGAGCCTGAATAACGCCATGACAGTAAACATCATTCATGAGAAGGTCCCAAAACCCATGTTGAAAATTTGGCAAAATTCTCAAAATGCCTGAGATATGCACAAAGTTGAATCCTCCTATCTAGCCCATTATATAGCTTACCGCATTTCCTCAGTTCGCGTCGCTTTTGAAGAGTGCAGACGTGTTCTCGGTCCAATCAAGATCTGCCGCTACCGGAGTCCGGAGGTAAGTATGGGGTGGGGGTGGGGAGGCTGGGTGCGCAGTGGTGGTGCGGATGGGAGGTCGGGAGACGCTGCGGACAGTTTTGTTTTACAGGAAAAAAAGACGTCATGAGCTGGCTGCCACGCTGGGGTGGGCTCCCAGCGTGGCACAACGACTTTGGGGGGCGCCAGGCTGACGGGGATTGGGCACCCCGCCGGCAAAAAAAAAAAATTTATTTGCCACGCTGGGGTGGCTCAGCGCGGGCACAACGCACTTTGGGATGGCTCAGCCGCGGGATTGGGCACCCGTCGGCAAAAAAAAAAAGATGGCACGCTGGGTGGGCTCTACGTGGGCATATAAGCATTTGGAGGGGGGGATAGTGGAAGCTGACGGGATTGGGCACCCCCGCCGGCAAAATGAAGGATGTTTGTTCCGCGGACGGGCCGAATTCGCGGTGCGATGGCAAATTCTCCGATATTTCCGCGGTTTGCCGCATCCGCGGAATCGTGGAAAACTTGGGGCCCTGGGTATAATTTTTGGAAATAGCAGCAGACTCATCAGAGTAGCTGCAACACACTGTCAGTATTACTGTGGCAGTGGTTTGTTCTACAATGCCTGTGCAATAGCAGGGTATACTTTTTGGAAACAGCAGCAGACTCATCAGAGTAGCTGCAACTCTAACCTTATTCATCAGTGCCTGTGTCATGAGATAAGGTGTATTTTTTGGAAACTGCAGCAGACTGATCAATCAGAGTAGCTGCAGCACACTGTCAGTATTACCTGGCAGTAGCTTCTTCTTGTACAATACCTGTGCAATAGCAGGGTATAATTTTTGGAAACAGCAGCAGACTCGGTCGGAGTAGCTGCAATTCTAACCTTATTCATCCATGCCTGTATCATAACAGGTATAATTTTTGGAAACAGCAGCAGGCTCAAACAGAGTAGCTAATAAAACTGGTAGTAGTACCTTCTTCATCAGTGAATGCCGCAATGGTATAATTTTTGGAAACAGCAGCATGACTGTTAATCAGCTGCTGCACCTCTATCACCCTGCGTACGCAATGTGACATTACGTCCATAGTAAAAAAAATATTTATAAACAGCACGAGCAGCAGGCTTGCTATGTGAGCAGCTGTGTCATTACCTCTCAGAGCTGCCTCAGCATGCCACCAATGTTGTGTTGTGTGCTGGTGTTTGAGAAACACCAGCGCACATATAATAATCTGGACTATTATATGTTAAAGTGTAAATAACTTACGAATCGAAACACACGCCAAAGAAACCCCCTAAATTCACTATTTGTTCCCATCTTTTTGAGTCATACCCCTGATTTTCTAAATTTGTCCTGTTTTGGGGGACCAGTAGGACACTGTCCCACTTCGAAACTTTTCCAGCATGAACCCTGTCTCCTCCCTCATATTGTAATCAGTTGAGCAGCAGTAATAACAAAGGAATGATGCTTATTATAATTCTGAAGATAGTAGGTAGGCTTTTTAAAACTTTAATTCTCAATATGCAGAGAAAACATGCAGCAGAAAGTATATTTTTGAGAAAAAAAATGCAATATATATTTTCCTGTTGAGCGGGTTGTACTGTCTAGTTATTTGAGCTAAAAATTGCACATCTTGATCATGTTCTGCTTTGAAACTCATAAATCTCTGAATAAGAACATGAATTATTATAATATATAATGCAGTCAGTCAACACTTATGTTTTTAGCCCATAAATGATGCTGTTCTGATATCTTTTGTTGTATGGAATGTAAAATGTAGTTGACCCTGGATGCCACATCGTACTGTGACTGTAAACATGAGTTGTACTGTATTTAGAGATCTTACTTCGAGAAACAGCTCTTGCAGCAGGTTACACCATTAGGACGGAAGCCGGCAGGTGCCAGGGCCCCACGGAAATTTTCTAGCTAGCAGTATTCAGCGGGGACTGCCTCCGACATCGGTCCCGCCCCCAACGTCAGGCACAGTACATAAGGAGGCGGTCCCCCAGAATCCCCAGTTCTTTTCCTTGCCATCGACTCACCAACATCGGCCTCTCGGTCTCTACCCAGTGCATGATGACTTAGAACTTGAAGAGTTTCTTCAAAACTAATGTCCTCTCCAACTCCTTCACTTGAGGGACACCTTTCCAAGTGTGCCTGCGGAAAATAGATCCCTTTCAAGGATCCTCATTCCTCCTGAGTGCAGTGCTTTGGCCCGGACCACGACACCAAGGCCTGCACCTTTTGCCAAGGGTTCAACAGCCACACCAAGATCCTCTGTCAGAAGGCACTTCAGGCTTATCTGCTGGAAGAAAAATTTAGCAGAATGGACCAAGAACCTTCCTCCAGGGGCGATTCTTCTTCCAAGGCCCATAAACACCAAGACAAACACCGGGAGAAAGCAAGGTCCAGATCCCTGAACTGGGCCTTGGACTCTCATAGCTCAGGCTCCACCAGATCGGACCGCTGTCCCTCCAGGGCTCATTCTCAGCCCCTTCCGGTCAAGGTCCGGGATTCAGGTGGTTCTTCGACTCTCCAGCCCATCAAGACTTCAAGGCCCTCCGCTTCCTCCACTCCCTCTTGGGCCTCTTCGAAGTCTTCGAAACACCACAAGTCTTCCTCATTGACCGAACGTCGGGACTCCGACTCCAGGTCGGTCTCCCAGCCTCCCAGAGGTCCGGATCCACCATCCAGGAAGACCAAAGACCTGACGTCCCTAAAGCAGACGACTGACCGACGTCTGCCAAGCACCCGACGTTGGCCAAGCATACGAAGTGGCCCAGGCGTTCACCAGAGCCACGGAGCACCCAGCCAGGCACCAGACGCCGGCCAGGCGTTCACCAGACCCAAAGGCGTCGGTCAAGCGACTGACGTCAGCCTCGCATTCACCGGAGCCAAAGACCGCCCTCCAGTCACCGGTGGACACCGGTTACAGGGATTCCACGGAGAAGGACACGACACTGCACAAAGACCAGGCGGGCGACACTGAGGATGCCGGGCTCACGAGGGAACCTTTGCCCACCCCAGAGACACCTGCGGACCAGACGCCCGACCCCGGCGACAGACCACCAGTGCCAGGCCCGTCGTCGGGCATGAATCTACAAGAAGTAAAGGATCTCTTTACTTTCTGGTGGGACACCATCTGAAAGGATGTGGTCCCCATAAAACCTCCTCATCCTCCTTCTCCTCCTCCTCCACCTCCTACGGGGCCTCCTCCACCCAAGGGGCCAGCAGGACGACTACCAATCCCTAAGGAGCAGACTCCACTTCCTAGGGTTAGATCCAAGGACAGGAGAAGGCCTCCCTCAAGATCTCCATCAGGGTCCCCCAGCCCCAAGCGACCCAGACGTCGTCGGTACACTCCGTCAGGGGAGGACTCCAGATCGGATACCTCGGATTATTCCACATCTCCTTCTCCACTCGACATTCCATCACCTGACCCACATGACCTTCCTAGGTCTCCTCCGGATGATCCCTCCTTCTCCGAGATCATGAGGCACATCCAGGACAACATGGGGTGGGATGCTGAAGACCTTGACCCCGAAAGACAGTGCCTTGCCAGTTATCTTCAGCAAAAAGACCCAAAGCCTGTGGTAGTGCCACCCTTGGTAGACACCTTCCCGGACGTCATCAAGGCTGCGTGGAAGCGTCCACACTCCACTCCCACTCTGCCAAAGAAAGCTGACTGCCTGTACAAGGCCCTGAAAGAGGACCAGTACTTGGCTCAACAACCTCTGGCAGAGTCCCTGGTCATTATGGCCTCTCATGACCGGTCCCAAAGACCGCAGCACATGAGCACACAGCCACCAGACCAGGAATCCAAACAACTGGATGCCCTGGGGAGGCGCATGTATGCGGCAGCTACATGCTCTGTCAGGTCCCTGAACTACCTAACTCACATGGTACAGTTTCAGAACGCCCTGTAGGAACAGGGCCAGGACCTGGTCGATAAACTTCCGGATGGTGATCAGAAGGCGGAGCTCCTAGACCTTCTCCACACAGGGGCTGATGTGTGTACCCAAGTAGTACGAGCCGCATACGATTCTGCAGACTTGTCCACCAGAGCTGCAGCTTCAAGCATCCTGTCTCCAAAGACACTCTTGGCTCCGTGTCTTCGGCTTCACCCCGGACGTACAGAAGAACATTCTTGATGTCCCCTACAACGGTGAAGTACTTTTTGGTGAACCCTCAGAGAAGGTTATCACCAAACTTCAGGACGCTGGGAAGGCAGTCAGATCTGTACAGGCCATGTACAGATCCAGGCCTGGTTCCTTTCATAGGAACCAGAGCCATTTGCGCAGCTGGCAACAAAGGCAGCAGCCACGTTCTGGCCAGCAACAAAGGGGCACTTTTCAGCATAAAGCCCAGGCTAAGCCATCCCCAGGCAGAGGCCAATGCTACATTAAACCGGCCCAAACTGCAGGGACCAGTGCTGCCACAGCATAACTTATTCCCGGCCCCTGCCCCTCCTCTGGATCAATGAGCACAAAAGGTCGGGGTCACATTTCTCTCCACTTTTTAAGGTGGCAGTCAATTACCGACGACCGGTGGGTTCTCCAGTTGGTCAAGAAAGGCCACTTCATAGAATTTCTCGACCACCCACCGACAAGACCTCCCCCGCTTTCCCGTTACTCGGGTCAGCACGCCCTGTTCCTACAGCAGGAGGTGCTCACGCTTCTCGGAAAAGAAGCTATAGAGCATGTACCACAGAACCAGAGGGGTGCAGGGTATTATTTTCACTTCTTTCTGGTTCCCAAGAAAACAAGGGACCTCCGTCCGATACTGGACCTCAGCGACCTCAACGAGTCGGTCCTGTACAAACGCTTCCACATGGTGACCCTCCCAGGTCTGATTCCCATGCTCAAGCAGGGTGCCTTTCTAGTGTCCTTGGACATGCAGGATGCTTACCTGCATATGCCATTGCCTGCCGCGCAGGAAGTTTCTGCAGTGAGTTTCAGGGTCACCATTATCAGTTCCGAGCCCTCCCCTTCAGACTGTCATCAGCACCTCGGGTATTCACGAAGTGCATGGTGGTTGTAGCGGTGACTCTGAGGAGACAAGGCCACTACGTGTTCCCCCTACCTGGACGACTGACTTCTCATGGCGCCCTCCCGGGAGGCCCTGATGTCTGCTAGTCTCTGTTCGAGACGTTGGGCATCATTATCAATCAAGAGAAGTCACGCCTGGTTCTGTCACAGACTCTGCAGTTCATAGGCGCAGTTCTGGACATCGTCCAGGGGAAAGCTTTTCTCCCCCAGGACAGAGCGGAACACATCAGATCCCTCATCAGGGACATTTTGGCGAAGAAGACCGTTCCTGCCAGATTGGTCCTTTGCCTGCTTGGACACATGGCTGCGGCCATCGCAACAGTCTCGCTAGCCCGTCTCCACATGCGGGTGACCCAGTGGATGTTACGGGTCCAATGGGATCAAAAGCAAGACCATCTGCAGCTCCCAGTCTGGATCACGAAAGCCGTAATTCAGGATTGGCATTGGTGGCTAGATCCGAAGAATCTATCAGCGGGAGTCCCCTTCATTGCACTGTCTCCGATTGTGATACTCTCCACAGATGCCTCAGGGCTCGGATGGGGTGCACATCTCGATGGTGTCCAGTCTCAGGGCCTGTGGACAGCCCAAGAGACTCATCTCCACATAAATATCCTGGAAATGAGAGCAGTTCTTTACGCTCTGCGGGCCTTCCAGTCGGAGATTCCACTGTACTCTTCTGTTACAAACAGACAATTCCGCGGTGATGTATTACCTCAACAAACAAGGAGGCACCCATTCCTACCCGCTTTGCAGGGAGGCCATGAGGGTGTGGGATTGGGTTTTGCAACACGGCGCAAACCTCATTGCTGTTCATGTCCCAGGAGTGGACAATGTCATCGCAGACTGCCTGAGCCACTCTCAGGCCAGAGTCCACGAGTGGGAACTTCTCCAGGAGGTAGTAGAGGATCTGTTTTGCAGATGGGGTTACGCCAGAGTTAGACCTTTTCGCGTCCCCATCCAACGCAAAACTGCCCAATTTTTGCTCGCTACATCCAGGGCATGGTGTTTTCTTGCGAGACGCGTTGTCCCTCTCCTGGGCGGGCAGATTCCTCCATGCCTTTCCCCCCTTTCTGTTGATCCAAAGGGTCCTTCTGAAAACTTGGCAGAGAGCAAGCGACGCTGATACTTATCACACCGTTTTGGCCCAGGCAGATCTGGTTCCGTCTACTACATCAGCTGTCCCGGGAACCTTCAGTGCCTCTGTCCCACTTGCTGTCTCAGGAGGCGGGTTCCTTGGTACATCCGGACCTTCGTTCGCTAAACCTGCACGCTTGGCTCCTAGAGACATAGCCATGATGCAATACGGGGTCTCGCAAGAGGTAGCAGACGTTCTTGCTGCTGCGGAGAAACCGGCTAACCATGCTACTTATGCCATGAAATGGCGCAGATTTTGTATATGGGTTCAAGCACACGGTTTTTCGCCTATGGATTGTCCAGAAAGGTTGGTCTTGGACTACCTCCTGTCCCTTTTTCAGACAGGCTTGGCCTACTCCTCGATTTAAAGTACACCTCTTTGCCATCTCAGCCTATCACATTCCTATAGGCCAACGCACCATATCTCAGTTGGACACGGCACAAGCCTGCCTGAGAGGTGTTCTCCACCTTAGACCTCCAATTAAGGATCCGATTCCGCCATGGGATCTACCCTTTGTTCTGCAGCAGCTTACGCTGCCACCCTTTGAGCCAGGCATGGATTGTGAGCTACGTCTTCTTACTTGGAAGATGTTGTTTTTAGTTGCTGTTACCTCGGCCGGAAAAGTTTCTGAACTTCATGCACTCATGTGCAAAGAACCTTATTTGGTTTTTTCACCAAGACAGGGTATCCCTACGGACTAATCCTAAGTTTCTGCCTAAGGTGGTCTCAGCTCTGACCCTTAATCAGGACATCGATCTACCAGTGTACTTCCCCTAGTATTCTAATTGAGGCAAGCCCCTGTCACACACTTTAGATGTGCATAGGTGTCTCCGATACTACCTGACCAGAACCAAACACCACCGAAAATCGGACCAGCTTTTTGTCTCCCCTGCCCACAGAATGATGGGAGCTCCTGTTTCCAAGCAGTTGCTGTCCAGGTGGCTCATTCACTGTATCACGTTCTGTTACCAGAAGCACAACAAACCCTTGAGGGTCATTCCACAAGGGGGGTGGCTACCTCCTTTGCGGCCTTAAAGAACGTGTCCACCTCAGCCATCTGTGCAGCAGTGACTCGGAGCACTGTGCACACCTTCATCAGGCATTATAGCCTGGATGTTGCATCGAGGTGAAGAGCAGGTTTTGGTCTAGCAGTCCTTCAAGGACTTCTGTCCTAGGCTTAGGTTTTACTAAGGATTTCTACCTTCCCTCCTCCCAATGGTGTGGAATTTCCACTATTGCTTTGGAATCAGTCCTAATGGTGTAACCTGCTGCAATAGCTGTTTCTCGAAGTAAGATGGTACAGTTACATAAGAACTTACCGTAACAGTAGATCTTCGAGAACAGCTCTTGCAGCAGGTACTTTCCCTTCCACCATCCCCGCTGGAGGTAGATTCTAGTTCCAACATCCTTCTCCTAGGATCAGGTGTTCTCAGCATCTCTCTGATTGCCATTTGATGGCGGATCCTCAGTCTCCTCTTCTGATGTCATCCAGCGGCCGGGAGTCTCTGTCGGGAGAACTGGGGATTCTGGGGGACCGCCTCCTTATGTACTGTGCCTGACGTAGGGGGCGGGACTGACGTCGGAGGCGGTCCCTGCTAAATACTGCTAGCTAGAATATTTCCGTGGGGTCCTGTTGCCTGCCGGTTTCAGTTCTAATGGTGTAACCTGCTGCAAGAGCTGTTCTCGAAGATCTACTGTTACGGTAAGTTCTTACGTAACTGTACTTTGTATGGTTTCTGAGCACCTGTATCATCTATGTTTACCTTGTTGATTCAGTACTGTGTGTGAATTGACTCAGAGTCACCCCTGAAAATGGGACACTAGTCTCAGTAGGCGTACCCAGTCGGCAAACTTCAATAAATAAAAAGAAGTCACTGTGTGGATTTTTTGAGGAATATATAAATCCAGGACCTGCTTAAACTCTTCTTGATTTGTCAGGGATATCCCTGATTTTGCCTCAGAATTTCCCTCTGTCATTCCTTAAATTGGAGTTTCTATGAGAGAACAATGGGGCTTGTAAGCAAAACATAATGTTAGACATTAAATTCGCAGACTTGTTAGTCAGGAAATGCATTTTATACTAATCCATTTATTCTACCAGCTGTCTGACTGGGTATCACCAATTTTTAAAAGGTGCCCCTGATTTGGGTACTTTTCCTTCATTTATGTTAGCCTTGTCCCTGATTTACGAGATATATGTTGACTGAAGTATATTTAAGAAGACATTTGTTCACCCAGTGACCTGGGCTGTGGTGCTGCATATCTTTGCCTACTGGCTTAGACAACTCCATGACTCCCACACACAGGTTTTGGTATGTTTTCATGGCCATTGCTCCCGTAGCACTGGAACCATTATTTCTAATAAGAAAGGAACTAGAGGTGGGTAAGCCAAGGCAGGCTCAAGCCTAGTGCCTGGATCTGGATCTGTCTCAGCTCGACCTCCATGAGCAATTGAAAGCTAAGGTCATGCTATGCCAGTTATGATCAAAGCAAGCTTTTTTGTTGGCCTGAGCCGTTAGAGTAGTGGTGTGAACTTTTTTCCCCCAGTAGTGTTTTCTCTCCTTGCATATCCTGTACAGTGCCCCCCCCCCCCCAGTACCGCCACTGGCCTGTCTGGTGGCCATGTTGGTTATCTACATGGTGGCCTGCCACTTGGGGTTGTGCGGGGCCTGAGGGGGAAGTCAAGCGACTGGGGGTGTTTCCTGTGAAGTTTTTGCCACTGGGATATCGGTTTGCAATGTGTAGCACATCTGCTGATGTCTCCCCTCCACACCCATGTTCTGCTGCTCTCGTCAGTGCTGTCACCTGGCCTCCACCAGTTGACACTGGGGTACCGGGATACATCCCCCCCCCCCCACCTCCCTCCTTGAGGGACGAGAGCAGTCCTCCAGCTGCTCAGTCCTCCCTCATCCAGCCAACCCCTAGCAACCTGAGTCCATTCCCGAACCCTAAACTGGCATGGGGTCAGATCAGGCGTCCAGCACCTCAACCCTCCGTGCCACTGGGCCAGCTAGTGGTAGGAACTTTCAGCTCCTCTCATGCAACTTGTAGAGGCACTGTCAGTATCATAGTGGACAGCCTGCAGCAGTCATGGATCAGTTTGTGCTGTAGCTCATAGTCTGTTCAAACCCTTGGCTTGGCTCTAGGTCAGTAATGAACGGGCTTGCCCGCCTCTAAAAGGAACGATGTTACATCTTCCAGATTAATCTCAGTTTCATTATTTGTTTCACAGAGATCATTATCCTCCTGGTCAGCCACCCCACATCAGGTTGTATCCCAAGATGACCTTCCAGCACCTGCAGTTTGACATTGACCTCTCCAGGATCCCTCATTGATTTCGTTCCTCATGACAGGGTCATAAGAAAGGCTTCCCCACCTTCCATCCATTGAGGTCCCTCTTACTTGGACATCATGGGGACCTCTTGGGGCTACCCACAACACACTGGTGTGCTGGCCCCCTGGATTAAGCCCCTTCCCCGTGCGGTGGGGCCTGCCTGTCTGCTCTTACAGTTGTGTCAACCCCTATATCCAGTCACCCACAGTGGCGGTGAAGCCCAGGAGTTATCCCAGGAGCCGGAAGAGGAATGCCCAGCTTTGGATGTGTGGGGGGGTGGGGGCGTGTGTGGAACAGGCAGGGAGGTCTTCTGCCCAGCCAGTGGGAAATTTTCACCACTTTTCTCCCTCCTTTACAACGCAGTCATGGAGGCACATTCCCGTACAGGTCATGCCTCATTTGTGAACTCTAGTCATGGCCGTTGGAAGTAGTAGTTCTACCACTGCACCAACAGGTTGCCTCCCCCCACCGTCATTATTTATTTTTATTTTTTTATAGAGCTGTTTGGCCCTGACCGCCACTTACTCCTGCCATCAGGCCCACCTGCCAGTCCCCAGCCCCGTCACCAAGCTGGCGGGGATCCACGGGGCCGTCGCGGCGGCTGTGCTCATAGGTTGTTTTTTTTTCCCTTGTGTTTCTCCCTTGGCCCCTCCTTCCACCCCAAATGTCCGGCGTTAGCCTCTAGCAGCTTCAGATGCAGTAGTGCACACTGGGCATGTGCCATGCCTCATGAAGGAGCAAGCTCACTGTAAGGGGCTGCTACTGCGTCGGATATGGGCCATCTCCCTGACTGGCTCATGTTCCCATTGGGAGCACTTTCCAGCTTAGCTGCTCGACCCACGCAGAACTGGGCTCGCACCCAAAGCCGGGTCGCCGGTGTGGAAGCGCATAGCGCTACCACCGAGCCATCGGACATCCTCCCTGTCATTTTTTTGTGAGTGAAATTTCATTGTTATTTGTCCTGTATGACATCAAACTAGTGGAGAGTTGAGTAATGCAGAGGTGATGTGCTTACTGTTTTGATGTTGGGAGGGTTGGGGGAAGGTAACTCAAGTTCAACTGCTCTGTGCTGGGGTTCAGTGACAGACATTTGACTGCTCTGTGCGTTGGTGCAGTGACATAAGTTCAGCTGCTCTGTGCTGGGGCACAGTAACACAAGTTCAGCTGCCCTGTGCTGGGGCGCAGTAACACAAGTTCAGCTGCACTGTGCTGGGGTGTAGTGACACAAGTTCTGTTGCTGTGTGCTTGGGTGCAGTAACAGAAGTTCAGCTTTCTGTGCTTGGGTGCAGTGACACAAGTCCAGCTGCCCTGTGCCGGAATGCAGTGACACAAATTCTGCTGCACTTTGCTGGGGCACGGTGTCACAAGTTTAGCTGCCCTGTGCTGGGGTGCAGTGACACAAGTCCAGCTGCTCTGTGCTGGAGTACAGTGATACAAATTTGGCTGCACTGTGCTGGGGTACAGTGACATAAGTTTAGCTGCCCTGTGCTCGGGTGCAGTGACACAAGTTCAACTGCAGTGTGCTGGGGTACAGTGACACAAATTCAGCTGCTCTGTGGTGTGCAGTGACACAAGTTTGGATGCTCTGTGCAGGAGTGCAGTGACACAAGTTTGGTTGCTGTAGTCTGGACTGCAGTGACACCTGCTCTACAGGGGTACAGTGACACGGGTTTGGCAGCTGTGTGCTGGGTTGCAGTGACACAAGTTTGACTATCCTAATCTTGGGTACTGTTACACCTACCCTGTCGGGGTGCAGTGACACAAGTTTGACTGCTGTAATTTTGGGTACTGTTACACCTGCTCTGTAGGGGTGCAGTGACACAAGGTTGATGGTCCTAATCTCAGATGCTGTTACACATGCTCCGTAGGGATGCAGTGATACAAGTTTGACTGCCCTAATCTTGGGTACTGTTGCACCTGCTCCGTAGAGGTGCAGTGACACACGTTTGGCTGCTGTAGTCTGGACTCCAGTGACACCTGCTCTGCAGGGGTGCAGTGACGCAAGTTTGGCTGCTGTAGTCTGGACTGCAGTGACATCTGCTCTGCAGGGGTGTAGTGACACAAGTTTGGCTGCTGTAGTCTGGACTGCAGTGACACCTGCTCTTCAGGGGTGCAGTGACACAAGTTTGGCAGCTGTGTGCTGGGGTGCAGTGCCACAAATTGACTACCCTAATCTTGGGTACTCTTACACCTGCTCCATAGGGGTGCAGTGACACACGTTTGGCTGCTGTAATCTGGACTGCAATGACACCTGCTCCGTAGGGGTGCAGTGACACACATTTGGCTGCTGTAGTCTGGACTGCAGTGACACCTGCTCTGCAGGGGTGCAGTGATGCTAGTTTGGCTGCTGTAGTCTGGACTGCAGTGACACCTGCTCTTTAGGGGTGCAGTGACACAAGTTTGGCAGCTGTGTGCTGGGGTTCAGTGACACAAGTTTGGCTGCCCTAATCTTGGGTGTTAACACTTACTCCGTAGGTGTGCAGTGACACAAGTTTGGCTGCTGTAGTTTAGACTGCAGCGACAATTGCTCTGCAGGGGGACAGTGACACAAGTTTGGTTGCTGTAGTCTGGACTGCAATGACACCTGCTCTGCAGGGGTACAGTGACACGAGTTTGGCAGCTGTGTGCTGGAGTGCAGTGACACAAGTTTGACTGTCCTAATCTTGGGTGCTGTTACACCTGCTCTGCAGGGGTGTAGTGACACAAGTTTGACTGCCCTAATCTTGGTTGCTGTGACACCTGCTACATAGGGGTTCAGTGACACAAGTTTAACTGCCCTAATCTTGGGTGCTGTTACACCTGCTTTGTAGGGGTGCAGTGACACATGTTTGGCTGTGCTAGTCTGGACAGCTGTGGCACATGCTCTGCAGGGTTGCAGTGACACAAGTTTGACTGCCCTAATCTTGGGTACTGTGACACCTGCTACGTAGGGGTGAAGTGACACAGGTTTGGCTGCATAGTCTGGACTGCAGTGACATCTATTTTGCAGGGGTGCAGTGACACAAGTTTGGCTGCTGTAGTCTGGACTGCAGTGACTCCTACTCTGCAGGGGTGCAGTGACACAAGTTTGACTGCCCTAATCTTGGGTACTGTTACATCTGCTACCTAGGGGTTCAGTGACACAAGTTTGACTGCCCTAACCTTGGGTGCTGTTACACCTGCTCTGTAGCGGTGCAGTGGCACAAGTTTGGCTGTGCTAGTCTGGAAAGCTGTGACCCCTGCTCTGCTGGGGTGCAGTGACACAAGTTTGACTACTGTGTGCTGGAGTTCAGAGACACAAGTCCAGCTGCTCTGGGCTGCAGTTCAGTAATTCAACGTCTGGCAGTCTGGGTCAGTGCACAGTTATGTAAACAATAACCCACAACAGGGCATGCAGTTCTAAAGAATTAATGTACATCCTGGGCAAATTCAAAGGCATGAGGCCCACCAACTGCTGAGTGACTTTCAATACACCTGGGAAATGCATTATTTCTCAAGAAACCCATGCTCTGGAGTGGGTTATGGCACTTATAAAGTGGAGTGTTGTTGTTTTTTGGGTTGAAAACAGCTTTATTTTCTTTTAGTTTGGTTGTTACTTGGTAGAATAGGAGAGTTTGGTAACAAAGGCCGTGTGCCTTTGAATAAACCTGGGACCTGCATTTATTTTGAAGTAACCTATGCCCTGTGGTGGGTTTTTGTGTTTAAAAAGTGGAAGAAAATTATTTTAATAGAACAAAGTTATATTTTCATTTAGTTAGGTTGTTGCTAGGTAGATTAGTGCAGGTCAGTTATCAACGGTGCGGTTTCTGTGCAGACAGTCTGATGCTGTGTTTTAACCAATGCATTTGTTTGATCTGGCCAGTTTTGTATGTCTCATTTTGTAAACAGGGCTGGTTACTCTGCTCTGCTGTGGTATCTAAACACTTAATTTTCCACCGGCAGATAAAAACGAAGACAGTGGCCCAGTGCGTGGAGTTCTACTACACATACAAGAAACAGGTGAAGATTGGCCGAAATGGAACACTACTATATGGAGATGTTGATGTAAATGATGAGAAGTGCATGGATGATGACGTTGAAGTGGATGTAAAGGTAAAGTAACCCTACCTCACACTTATAAACTGGTGTGGATTGCTTGCCCTAGTAAACTTCTAACAACATGAATATAGTTCACTATCCACATTCTAGCAGTCTTCCGGGAGACAGCGGAGTCATCAGACGTCTTCAAGCTAAGCTGACCACCTGAGCGATATATCCTCTGGCTCAGCCTTATAACATCAGATCTTTCTTTCAGCTGGAATGGATAGGTTCCCTCCTTTGCAGCTCTGGAGCACTGAAGGATTTTGAGATTTTGAGCACTTTATTTAGGCAAATCTTCAACTGTTCAGTCTACATTCAACATTAAAATTGCTCTTATGGCATCCGACTCCGCTTCGCAATCACATTCGATAATTGAAGTTGAGGCGATGCTTGCTTTCTCAACTCCACTTGACCAGGAGGCATTGCTGTCAGTGTTCCTCAACCACCTCATCTTTGGGCAAGGGGAGGCATCGATGCAAGATGTATCATCACTACAAGGAGCTCATTTGACAGCGATGGACCGTTGCTGGGAGGGGTAGGGCTCTGCCACCGGCCCCTGGTCCCTTGGCCTTCGCTAGCCATTGTCTCATCAATCCATCTGACTCTGCAGTCCCCAGTGTCTACCTCACCTCCACTTCATGTGGAGCCACCTCCACCTCTGCCTCTGTTCGAGGCACCAGCCAAAGGGTCTTTCGTTTGGAGCACTAGTATGTCTGATGTCAGAGTCCATGAAAGTGCACTTACAGCCAGTCCAGAAATGGGCTAAATACCCATTCACTGTTATATTGGACAAGGGCCAAGAGAAAGGAAAACACCCTAGGGGTTGCCTTTCCATTGACTGAAGCCATTTTGAGACCACCCCTGAAGCTTTGGCAGCATCCAGCATCCTGCCTAACAGTAGCACCGGGTGAAGTGAAAAAACTCAACGATTCTTGTAGCGTGAATTGTGTCAGTTTGTGCTATGGAAATTTGCTACAAATTTCACTACGTGAATTACTATGAAGTGCAAATTGTGGCAAATTTGCATAGTAAAATTCTTTGCAGAGTGTGAATTGCAGCAAATTTGCGTAATGTGCACTACTGAAGTACGCCGCGTAGTGTGCAAATTCATGTCAGTTTATGGGTAACTTGCAGATTCACAGCACACCTATCCAACACCCTCTACCCATATGGTCCATAAATTTGCAGTCCCCATGGGCACCCTTTCTGGGTTTGCTGACCACTTCTTTGCGGAGAGTCTAGTTACAGATAATCGGGAGGTCTGGGGATGTGGCCAAACCTCTACACAAGGAGTCCAAGAAGAGTGACTATGTGGCTAAAAAGGTGTACACTTCTGCATCTCTGGGTCTCTGTCAGGCCCAGTGTTTAAATTGGATATGTTTAGGAGGTGAAACTGAAATCTCCTAAATTTGTAGGAGGTTAAACTCTTCATAGTATTCAAAGCAGAAAGGTGTCAAAGGAAGTAGAACCAAGTTCTTGTGAGTTCCTGCCCAGTTTAACCTCTGGTCAGGCAATTTATTCAGTCATGATGGCAAATTATGGCCACTCCCTTCTTGGGTATTAGTGGAGCTCCTCCCCTTTCTTCCACCTGATAAACAGCTTCCTTTCAAGGGCATTAGAGATCAGGGTCATTTGCTGGCTAAGCGAAAGATTCAGACAGTGTTGAAAATGGGCAACTGCAGTGCCCGTGCTGTGGCCAGGCGTCATAGACTCTGTCTGAGGCTGTCTACCTTTAGCGTGGACATGCAGCATATGTCTAGTTTCATGGCCAGTGTCCCCTTCTTGGGCACCTACCTCTTTGGCCCTGGCATGGAAGGACATCTCATGTGTATTGAGAAGTCTAGTGCCACTCTAGATTCTGTGGCTTCATCCTAGAAGGACTCAGTGGCCCAAAAGCCTAAAAAGAAAGCCTTCCAGTTTTGACCCTTTCAGGCACAACCTCAGCAGCAGCTTCAGCAGAAACAATTCCAGCATTGGTATCTGAAGACCAAATTTAGCGACCAGCTGCAAAAAAGGGGTAGGGGGGGAGAGGTGGTACCTTCGGGTCTCCTGTGGCCAGAACCCCCTCCAAGACTGTTCAGTGACGGGTTGCAGGGTGTCATCCTCCTGCCTGTCCGGTCCCTGACCCAGCTCCTAGGCCAGTTGAACCATTTCTTGTCACAGTGGTCCATAATTACCTCAGACAAAGGGGTTCTGGAAGTGCTGGGCAAGGGACTGCCTCTGGATTTCAGGGCTTTCCCACCATACTGATTGCAAACTACTCAGTAGTCCATGGTGCCAAAGGGCTTATTTTTTTTCCCCGTCCTCCTCACCCCCGTACTGGAGGTGTCAGCTCCCATTCCCAAGCTTACCCTCCTGGGTGGGGCCTCCAGGCGGGTGCCCCCTCCCTTAGGTATATGGTCTCTGAACCCTGATTTGCCTTCCCCAGGGTGGGGCCACAGGAGTAGAACCCCCCCCCCCGGCAGACTTTAGTCGCGGCAGATGCAGGGGCATCATATATGGGCACGGATTTTTTGTATGCTGAATGACCCTGGGGCGGGACGTAATGACGCCAGCCTGTCTGCGCACCCTTGTGTGTCCCGCCGCAGCAGCAGTACCCCAGCCTCCACCAGAAGTCCGCAATGTGCTGGACACTCTACCCCCATCCCCCAGAGAAGGAAAGTAGTCCTTGGGACGCTCAGTCCTTCTCCCCTACCCCGGCCCTCCGACTCCTGAGTCCGTCCCGGAACCCAGGATGTCAGCGCCGGAAGCAGATGCCTTGCCGCTGCACCGATACCAGAGGGCTTATTGCCTATGCTCAGAGCTGACACTGCGCAACTCCTAGAGCGTGGGATGATAGCTTGTGTTCCAGATACCCTGGCCAGTCAGGTATTTGTGTCCAGGTATATTGTTGTTCTGAAATGGATGAGGGCTGTCGCTCCATAATGGATTTGCATGATCTGAACCAGTTAATGTGTCAGTGCATGTTCTGGATAGATCTTACTTCGAAACACAGCTCTTGCAGCAGGTTACACCATTAGGACTGAAGCCGGCAGGCGTCAGGACCCCACGGAAAAATTCTAGCTAGCTATTTTCAGCGGGGACCGCCCCCGACGTCGGTCCTGCCTCCGACGTCAGGCGTGGTACATAAGGGGGCAGTCCCGCCAGATTCCTCAGTTCTTTCCCACCGTCGACTTACATGTCTCGACCCTTCGGTTGTAGTCTAGCGTGCCACGCGTGGTTTAGTGCTTTCCTTCGGGAAATTCAAACTTCTTCAAGCAAGATTGTTGCTGATGTCCTCTCTGACCTCTGGTCACTCCTCCAAGTGTGCATGCGGGAAACAGATCCCCTTCAAGGACCCCCACACGGCCTGCGTTAGGTGCCTGGGCCCAGACCACGATACCCGGGCCTGTTCGTTTTGCCAGGGGTTCAACAGTTGAACTAGGATCCGACGTCAGAAGGCCCTTCAGGCATTTTTGTTGGAGGAAAAGCTGAACACCATGTCCTCCAAGGGGGATTCTTCATCTAAATCCCACAAGCACGCGGAGAAAAGAAGGGAGAAGGCCCCTTCCAGGTCCCCTCCAGGGCTTTGGAGTCCTGCAGCTCCGGTTCTCGGTCCGACCGCTCTCCTTCCAGGGCCAGCTCTCAGCCTCCCCCGGCTGCGGTTAAGAAGCCTTCTTCTCAGGCCAAGTCTGCCAGGCCGTCCTCATCTTCTTCCTCCAAGGCCTTGGCGAAGTCCGGGGAGCGCCACCACCATCACCACAAGTCGGGTTCCCGCCCTTCAGTACCCGACGTCAGGTCTTCTTCTTTGCCGCCTCGGAAGACTCTGGAGCTCACACACTTAAAGAGGCCTGTGGACCCGACGCTGGCGCGACCGTCATCTGCCGCACGTCATCCCTCCCTGGAGCCGCCGTCGGCCAGATGACCGTCGCCGGCCAAACCACCTCAGCGGACGCCGGTAGGGGGACCGACGTCCGCTCCTCCTGAGAAGAGGGCCCTGACGCCTCCGACCGACGTCGGTCAGGAGACTTTGACTGAGGAGGACTTAACGCAGCCCGAGGACCAGACGGGTGATCCCGGTTTCGTCGAAACTCCCAGAGAGCCCTCGCCCTAGCCAGTGGCCCCTGTAGAGCCGACGCCGTGACCCGACGACCGCCCACCGGCGCCCGGGCCGTCGTCGGGCCTTTCCTTAGCGGAAGTGAAGGATCTCTTCACTTACTGGTGGGACATCATCAAGAAGGACATGGCTCCCACTGCTCCTCCTCCCCCCCCATCTCCTCCTTCTCCGGTTCCTGCACCCCCTTCGCCATCGGGGTCGGCAGACCGTTTACCCCCTTCCCGGGAACCTAGATCCTCTCCCAGGGGGAGATCAGAAAAGCAGAGACCTCCATCGAAATCCTCTTCTGGGTCACCCAGCCCCAAGAGATTCAGGAGACACCGACGTTCGCCGTCGACGGAGGACACGGGATCAGACTACTCTTCCTCTAGATCCCCATCTCCTCTCTCCATCCCTTCTCCGGACCCACATGAGATGCCGAAATCTCCTCTGGATGACCCTTTGTTCCTGGATATTATGAGACATATCCAAGAGAACATGGGATGGGATGCAGAAGAGCTAGACCCCGAAAGGATACGCCTCGCCAAATATCTTCGGCAGAAGGACCCCAAGCCTGTGGTGGTACCACCCTTGGTGGACACTTTCGTGGACGTCACCAAGGCAGCGTGGAAGCGTCCACATTCGCTCCCGGCGATGCCGAAAAAAGCTGATCGCTTGTACAAGGCTCCTAAGGATGACCAGTACTTGACGCAGCAGCCTCAAGCCGATTCTCTGGTCATCACAGCCTCACATGACCGGTCACAGAGGCTGCAACATTTGAGCACCCTGCCACCGGACCCAGAGTCCAAGCAGTTGGACGTACTGTGCAGGCGCACGTATGCTTCAGCTACCTGCGCCATCAGATCCTTGAACTATTTGACCCACATGGTTCAATTCCAGAACGCTTTGTGGGAACAGGGTCTGGAGACGGCTGAAAAATTGCCGGACGGTGAGCAGAAGGAGGAAATGCTTCAGCTCCTCCGTATGGGTTCAGACATGGGGACCCAAGTGCTTCGAGCCGCGTACGACTCCGCGGACTCATCGGCCCGAGCAGCAACTTCTGGCGTATGCCTCCGGAGACACTCCTGGTTACGCGTCTCTGGTTTTACCCCGGACGTCCAGAAGAACATTATGGACGCTCCTTTCGAGGGAGAAGTCTTGTTTGGTAATCCTTCTGAGAAGATCATTACCAGACTCCAAGAGGCCGGGAAGGCGGTAAGGTCGGTCCAGGCCATGTACCGACCCAAGCTTGGTTCCTTTCGTAGGAACCAAAGCCGTTTTGTGGGCAGACGCAGAGGCAGCAACCCCGCCCCACATCAGAGGGGCCCTGGTTTTCGTAGAGCCCAGGGGAAACAGCCCACCAGCCGAGGCCAGCGTTCTCCTAAGCCGGCCCAGCCAGCAGGCCCATCTGCCGCCACAGCCTGACTCCTTTCCGGCCCCCGCCCCTTGGGATCAACGGGAAATCATGGTCGGGGGTCGCATTACAAACTTCCTGCCGGGATGGCAGGCTATATCCACCGACAGGTGGGTCCTTCAGTTGGTCAGTCTAGGCCACTTTATAAATTCTAGAAAAGCCACCTCGAGCTCTTTGCTCTCCCGCTATTCGGATCAGCACAAACCTTGATCTGGCAAGAAGTACAGCTTCCCGCGAAGGGAGCGATAGAGTACGTCCCCGAGAACCAGAGAGGACAAGGATACTATTCCCACTTCTTCCTGGTTCCAAAGAAAACAGGGGACCTCCGTCCGATTCTGGACCTCAGCGACCTTAATATGTCGGTCGCCTACAAGAGATTCCGCATGGTGACTCTTCTGGGTCTTATTCCCATGCTGAAACAGGACGCCTTTTTAGTGTCTCTAGACATGCAGGACGCATACCTGCATATCCCTATAGCTCTGGCGCACAAGAGGTTCCTGCGCTTCGAGTTTCTCGACCACCACTTTCAGTTCCAAGCTCTTCCGTTCGGACTGTCATCCGCACCAAGGGTCTTTACCAAGTGCATGGCAGTCGTGGCAGCATCTCTGAGAAGACAGGGCCACTGTGTGTTCCTGTACCTGGATGACTGGCTTCTCATGGCCGCCTCCAGAGAGGCGTTGCTGCATGCGGTTCAGAGTACCCGGGGCCTGTTCTGATCTCTGGGTATCCTCATAAGTTACGAGAAGTCTCTCCTGGTACCATCGCAGAAACTGCAGTTTATAGGCGCGGTACTGGACACTGTTCGGGGAAGAGCTTTTCTTCTGGACGACAGAGCGGAGCGCATCAGATCCCTCATAAGGGATTTATCATCGAACAAGATCGTACCTGCCAGGTCGGTCCTTCGCTTGCTCGGACACATGGCTGCGGCCATTCCTACTGTCCCTTTCGCAAGGCTCCACATGCGGTAACTCAGTGGATGCTCAGTGCAATGGGACCAAAGGCAAGACCACCTGCAGCATCCGGTCAGGATCACGAATCTGTGATCCGAGACTGGCAGTGGTGGCTAGTCCCAGGGTCGCCTCCACGGGCGTCCCGCTCAGTAGCGCCGCCCCGAGGTAACCTCACCACGGACGCCTCAGGTCTTGGGTGGGGGGCACCTGGACGGGTAAAGTCCCAGATGCGTGGACCCAGATGGAAGCTCATCTTCATATCAACGTCCCAGAGATGAGGGCGGTTCTCTATGCCCTGCAGGCCTTTCAGTCAGTAATCCCACCGCAGTACTCTCCTGCTTCAGACAGACAACACGGCGGGTGATGTATTACCTCAACAAACAAGGAGGCGACACTTTACCCTTTGCAGGGAGGCCATGAGGGTGGGAATGGGTAATAGGACACGGCGCAAATCTGATCACTGTGCACGCCCCGGGTGGACAACACGATTGCAGACGCCTGAGTCGATCCCAGGCCAGAGTCCACGAGTGGGAACTTCAAGAGGTAGCAGAGGATCTGTTTCTTCGATGGGGAACTCCAGAGTTGGACTTGTTCGCATCCCCATCCAACGCAAAACTGCCCAATTTTTGCTCGCTAGGTCCAGGGCCTGGTGTTTTCTGGCGAGACGCGTTGTCCCTCTCCTGGGAGAACAGATTTCTCTACGCTTTCCCTCCCTTCCCGTTGATCCAGAGAGTTCTTCTCAAACTGCACAGGGAGCATGCACTCATGATCCTGGTGGCCCCGTTCTGGCCCAGACAGATCTGGTTCCCTTTGTTGGTGCAACTATCTTGGGAACCCCCGCTCCCGTTGCCGCTCAGCTCCCACCTTCTGTCTCAGGAGAAAGGTTCACTAGTCCATCCGGACTTATCGTCTCTGAACCTGCATGCTTGGCTCCTAGAGACATAGCCATCTTGCGTCACGGGGTCTCGCAAGAGGTTGCAGAGGTCCTTTCTCCAGCCAGAAAGCCGGCAACGCATGCTACGTACGCCATGAAATGGCGCTGTTTTTGTTTATGGTCACTAGCACGTGATTTTTCCCTTTAGGTTGTCCTGTGGGAGTAAGTGTTGATTACCTGCTCTCCTCTTCATTCAGGTCTAGCTACTCCTCTATTAAGTACACCTCTGTGCCATTTCTGCAGTCACCTCCGGTGGACATCGCGACAGTGGCTCAACTGGACGCCTCTCTGGAATTTTTTAGGGGAGTGTTACACCTTAGGCCTCCCATTAGGGACCCTGTGCCTCCATGGGATCTGCTCTTTGTCCTGGAACAGCTTACGCTTCCCCCCTTTGAACCTGCCGTGAATTGCGAGCTACGTTTTCTGTCGTGGAAAACGTTATTTTTAGTTGCTGTTACTTCAGCGAGAAGAATTTCTGAGCTTCACGCTCTCATGTGCAAAGAGCCTTATTTAGTTTTCCACTGGGACAGAGTATCCCTGAGTACGAACCCTAAGTTTTTACCTAAGGTGGTCTCTTCACTCACTCCAAACCAGGATATTGACCTTCCGGTCTACTTCCCGAGTTATTCAAATAGAGGAGAGGCTCTGCTCCACACCCTTAATGTTCACCGCAGCCTGAGGTATTACCTCAACAGAACTAAACCCTTCGTAGTTCTGAACAGCTGCTTCCTTCTCTGAGAGAATGATGGGCCAACCCAGATCCAAACAGTCTCTGTCTCTCGGCATGTGTCCAGTGTATTTCTTACTGTTATGATATAAAGCAAAACCCTCCGGCTCAGTCCGGGTCATTCTACTAGGGTATGGCCACCTCATTTGCAGCACTCAGAAACGCCTCCACTCTCTCTGCTATTTGTGCTGCAGCCACTTGGAGCTCTGTGCATACCTTTATCAGGCATTATAGCTCTGACATCGCCTCAGCGAAGGGCTGGTTTTGGCCTTGCGGTGCTACAGGGTCTCCTGTCCCAGGTTCAGGACCTGGAATTTATTTCCTATTTTCCTTGTCCCGAATTTCTGGCAGCGTTACTGCTTGGGAATCAGTCCTAATTGTTGCAAGAGCTGTGTGTCTCAAGTAAGATAGTACAGTTACGAAGAACTGCAACAGTAGATCTTCGAGAACAGCCTTGCAGCAGGTACCTTCCCCGCCCACCTTCCCCTTGGACGAGGCATGGCTTTGCCTTTTCTTGTTGGGATTTTCCTCCCTTATTGTCTTCTGACGGTGGATCCTCGGTCTCCCATTCTGATATCATCCTGCGGCCGGGAGTCTCCGGCCGGAGAACTGGGGAATCTGGCGGGACCGCCCCCTTATGTACCACGCCTGACATCGGAGGCGGGACCGACGTCGGGGGCGGTCCTCGCTGAAGATAGCTAGCTAGAATTTTTCCGTGAGGTCCTGACGCCTGCCGGCTTCAGTCCTAATGGTGTAACCTGCTGCAAGAGCTGTTCTCGAAGATCTACTGTTACGGTAAGTTCTTACGTAACTGTACTTTACTCTGAATTAAATCATACCATCTCTGGAGCAGAACATGCGGTTCTGCAACCTGGACCTCCAGGATAAGTTCTTCCACATCCATCTGCCGGTCCCATTTCCGGTACTTCGGATTGTATGCAAAGAGATTTCTCTACCAGTGCCAGGGCATGCCCTTCAGCATGTTGTCCCCACCAACCGTCTTCACCAAGTGCATGGCACTGGTGGTGGCCTTCCTGTGGCACAAGGGCCTAAGGGTATATTCTACTTGGATGACTGTCTGCTGGCCAGACCATCCAAGGAGACTGTGGAGAGATCCAGGGATCTGGCTCTCCAGACCTGTCAAGACTTTGGCCTTTTGGTTAACCTGACCAAGTCAGAGCTGGTCCCCTTGCAGGTGATCAGTTTAATAAGGACAGAACCAGATTCCCTGAGGGCCAAGGCCTGCCTCCCAAAAGACCAGGCCACAGTTGTTACCTCTTGCCAGATCATTCCAGGTTGGGTGCTTGCGTCCTGCCCAGGACTTACTGCAGCTGCTGGAGTTGATGGCAGCTTCCATTAGCACGGGCTGTTGGGCCCACTGGAGGATGTACCCCTTGCAGTGGGAGTTGGACCAGCGGTGGTCTCGGTGCCTAAGTTGCCTGGACCAGCCAGTCTTGGTGACCCAGCTGATGTGGAACGCCATCCAGTAGTGGCTGTCCCCACAACAGCTGGAGGAGAGAATCCTGTTTTTCCACCCAGAACCATTTATCACACTTACATGAGATGCGTCTCTGGCAGGGTAGGGAGCACAGCTGGGGAACCAAAGAGCCCATGGGTTGTGGTCACCCTGGGAGTCCTGACACCACATCACCCTGCAGGAGCTCCTTGCATTGTGTCTGGTTCTGACGAAATTTGCTCCTTTGGTTCAGGGTCAGATCATTCTGGTCCAGATGGACAGCATGACCACCATACTGTACCTGAACAGGTAGGGTGGCATGCACTCCTTTCCATTGTGTCAGGAGGCCTTTTCCACCTGGACACTTGTGCGCAGGGTCGAAGCAGATCTCCTGGCAATTCATGTCATGGGAAAGAACATTCAGCTTGGGGACACTCTAAGCCAGGTCAGAGGTGTCACACAAGTGGTCTCTGTATCATGAGGTAGTAGACCACCTGTTTTCCCAATGAGGTACCTTTCTAGTGGATCTGTTTGCCTCGTGGGAGAACAGGAAGTTAAAACTGTTCTGTGCCTGCCCCCCCCCTCCCCCCACAGTCCAGGAGACTGTTGAGGGATGCCTTCTCAAGGGCCCGGACCCTGAGCACTGCATGCCTTCCCTCCCTTCCCCTCAGTTCACAAAGTCATGATCAGGGCTCGGAAGGACAAAGGTACAGATAATCTTCATAGCTCCAGAGTGGTCCAGGCAGTTCTGTTACCTGAATCTCCTCAGCCTCCGCAACAGGCCTGTGTGGATGTTGTCTCTTTTCCCCGAACTGTTGACCACACAACAGGGGAAGGTCCTGCACCCAGACCATCCATCCCTACACCTCTCAGCCTGGTTCCTGAGCGGCTAGCATTCTAGGCCTTTCAGAAGATGTCCTCCATTATGTGGAGATGTCCCATAAGGTGTGGGCTGGTAAATGCTATGTATTTAAGTGAAAGAGGTCCTTGATCTGATGCTTGGGTAAGCAACTTTATCCCCCTTACCTTCCCCATGGCAAGCATCATCGACTACCTCTGGTCCCTGTCTGTCGGAACTGCGAGCGATGACCCATAAGGTGCACTGGCAGCCATCTCTGCATACAGGGCATGGGCTGGTTTGCAGTTGGTGACCCAGGAGAAGGTGGTTAAGTGCTTTTTAAAAGGCCTGGCTCACTTATCCCCTCTGGTGCATGAACCTTCACCTCCATGGGACCTGCTGCTTATGTTGGCAGTACTCAAGCCATTTGAGCCTATGCACAATTGCATGATGTCACATTTGTTGTGGAAGACTGCCTTCCTTGTGTACATCACATCAGCTAGAACAATCGGTGAGCTACAGTCGCTCTTGGTGGAGTCTTCTTATCTGGTCTTCCACAAGGACAAAGTCGTCCTTTGCCCCCACCCAGAGTTCCTCCCAAAGGTCGTATTGGAGTTTCACCTTAACAAGGTGATTAACCGTCTGATATACTTTACTATCCGAGCCTCAGAGGCTAGTCGAAGGCTTCATACTCTGGACCTGCGGAGGGCGTCTCTTATTTTAAGGAGTGCACAGTTGGAGTTTGGAGTGAGGCTCGCCAGATGTTTGTGACATACTGAAGCCGTGCTTGGGAGATCGGTAGCAAAGAGTTAGATTGTCAAGTGGATTATATCCTGCATCGACTTCTGCTATAGGTTGTCTGGTAGGGAGTCACCCAAGAGGCTTAGTACTCATTCCACCAGACATACTGCTGCCTCGGTGGCTGCTCCGAAAGATATCCTCTTTGTGGAGACGGGCAGGGCTGCAACCTGCAGTAAAGCACATGCCTTCATCTCCAATTACAGCATTGACTTAATGAGTCTTTGGGATGCTGCTTTTGGATCCTCAGTCCTCCAGTCTCTGTTCACCAAATAGGGGCATGCACCTTGCCCCATCCTCCCAGGGGACTGCCTGAGCGTGGATAGTGAACTGTATCCACACAGTTAGAAATATAGGTAACACACTTGTAACCATAGTTCTACTAGTATTATATAGTTCACATCCACTCAACTGACCCAACCTCCTCTAGCAAATGGCACCTGGATCCCTGCGTTCAGCATGCACACACCTGACACGGGGCAGAGTCTGAGGATATGCCACTCAGGTGGCAGGAGGAGCTTAGCTTGAAGACTTCCAATGACTCAGCTGTCTCTGGAAAGACTGCCAGAGTGTGAATGTGAATTGTACACCACTAGTAGAACTACGGTTATAGGTGAGTAGCCTGTATATTGTTGATAAGGTCCTCCTGGCATTCCACCCACTGCACACAGCCCATTTTTGGTATTAAAACTGTTTTCTTCTTATTATACACACAGGCACACTTTTGATATTAAAACTGCTTTATTTTTATAATCTCCCATCTCTTATCTAGAACTCGCACCGTTTTGACCATGTCGCTTCTATCAGATTGGACTTTTATGAAGAAGAAAACGAGGAAATGCCGAAGAGAAATGAGTCACCTGAAAGGAAGCCCAACACGACCCCATTGAAGGTCACGCAGACACTACAGTCCAATGAAACTGTAAGCACCATGTACACAACCAAACCCTCATTTCGGCAAGTTTTTTTTTTGGGGAGTCCAGTGGTATGGTGGCAGCATCTAGGAGAGCAGGGTTTGTGTGCAGACCCTAGAATGCTGTGCTGGTGCTGACTGGTTGCTGGGTGTCTTGTGGCAGTGATGCGCTTGGTTCTCAGGAAGCAAAGGCATAGGCCATCTAGCACCTCCTGCTGGTTGACAAAGGGTAGGATTGGCATTGTGGGGGCTGATTGCCTTCAGTCCTGGTAGGAGGAAGGATGTGAGACATGGCAACATCATCATTGGGGGTTAAGAAGAATAAGGAATGGGAAAAATAAATAAAAAGACCCAATGGCATCTCCATGGTGCTAAAGTGATTTGGGGAGTGTAGGGGTGGGAGATCACTCTGGAAAACTGGCAACCAGGGTTTGCACTCTGAACCTGGGGCTTCAAAAACAGAGACTGGCAGGGAGGGGTTCAGAGTGTCCTGTGTACACTGTCATACTTGCCGTACTGCTCTGCAGCAACACCTAATGATGGAGGCGCCTTTCACTGCTTGGGTGACAAGGCACTGTCAGGACCTCTTCCTCAGGCCATCTGCAGCATGTGCAAAATTTAGGGAGGACAGGAGGAGTAAAAGGTGGAAATATGGAACCGGTATGCTGGATGACAGCCTCACGGACTCCCCAGTACTAAAAGACCCCCCCACCCAGTACACTGTCAAAAAGAGCCCTCAAGCTAGCATCCACAAGTAATAACAAGTGATAACGGGGAGATCCAAGTGACAATTTGGAAAATTGGGAAAGAAATTGTGGAGTTTCAGGGAGTGCTTTTCAGCAGTGACCCCTGGCAGGAACAGGCCAGAAGGTCAGGTGACATACTAAGCTGAGGCTTATTTCCAGGTGCTCCATGGGCTGGGGCTGGCAGTATGACCTAAAGGTTAGAGTAATGAGTTGCAAATGACCTTGGTACAGCCAGCAGACCCGAGTATGACTACTACAACCTACACTTGCATACTGTGTGACTCTGAGAAAGTCACTTATCCTCCCCAGTGCTTCCGGGTTGCCACTGAAAACAAGCACATGTGTCTAATGGGCCTTAAACCCAATTAGCAAAGAATAAAAAAAAAGGGGGGGGAGGGGCTTGCTCAGGGTCACACAGTATGCAGGTAGTAGCTGTGAGATTCAAACCCAGCTCTCCAGGTTTGCAGCTCAGTGCTCTTAACCACTATGCTTTACTACCTCACTCAGTTTGGTTTATATCTCCCACATTTTCTGTGTTGTGTTTACCTCTTTTCATAATAACTCTTCACAGAGCCAGCCTGTTAGCACTGTGGCAGCTATGCCATTCACAGTGTAGATGATGGGCTCAGGAAAGAACTAGAGCAGTCTGATGCTGTCCCTCTCTAGGGAAAGAGACTGCCAAGCTGTACGCTAACACTGCCACCTGGGTGTCCACAGGTGGAAGTGCAGGGGCAATAGCTGAGGGGGATGCCGGCTGCAGAGGAGGCCTGGGGTGAGCCAGGGGACCAGATTGGGATGAACCAGGGTATGTACCTGGCAGAGCGTGGCTGGGAGAAAATTAAAAAAAAAACTCTGCAGATTAACATGAAAACAGAAGCCCCCACACCCCGAGGCTGCTTATTTGCATCTGACATCACAGTACTTTTCTTGTGACATCATAATCAACAGATTCTGGGATCCACTGTAGACAAGTAGCTGGAGCAGACAGAAGTCTGATAGACAGTGATCCAGTTTCTATGTGAATGTATAAAGTTGGAGTTATAAAGAAGAAGCCAAATAAAGGAAAAAATGTGAACAGTAAGCAGAAAATATGAAAAAGTGTCACCTGTGGTGGTTTTGGTTGCCTCCCAGGGGACTCCATCATATGGTGATGAGCATGCCCTGGTGTGTGGTTGTACCAGTGACTGATGGAGTCCCTCCCTCTATGTTGCCAAGCCTGAGATCTCCCTCTAACCACTACAAGGGGGTGATCTCATTTCTAGGCACACATCCCTCAGATGCTTAATCCTCCTCCTCCCCGACCATCTCCCTGATGATCTGAGTTCACCTGGGTCACCAGCGTAGCAAATGGTAGTGCTACTGGGCTAGTCCAGAATTAAATACTTTCAGTGTATCCCTTGAAGCATTGTGGGCTAAAGAGCCCTGTGTTACAAACAGTGTGATTATCCCAGACTCCACAGAGCTGGGATTCTTGTACACAAACCAAGATCCCCAGATACGGCAGTGAGACAGGGTTGAATAGCACCTTGTCCCAGTTGTTATGGAGAGTTTGAATGCAGGCATCTGTTCTGTTCTTTCCTTTCCTGTCTCTTGTCTGTCTGGTTGCACAACCAAATTTTCCCATGAGTCCTAGGACTTGATCATCCCGACAGTCTCACAGTTCTCTGTCTGTCACTCTTCCCTTGCTGTTTCTGTCTTTTCCTTCCTTTCTTGCATATCTGCTGGTATAAAAATATATGCAAATCATTATGTGGAACTGTAACTCAATCAATCAATCACTTTATTTAACCAGGCATAAACACCATTGCGCAAGCTCATTTTCAAGGTGGTCCTGGGCATTAATACAATACAGTACACTTCATAAGATTACAATTACGGTGGACAACGGTGGAAAAAAAAACAAAAGAAAAAACATTGTGACGGTGCTGGTCAATATGGGCCTATACATACCGGTCAACATAATTAACATGCAAAGGTACATAATGATAAGCTTTACTGAAATGAGAAGAGACAACAATCCCATATAGTCTCCGCTAAGTAAGAGCTCATAAATGATAAAAAAAATAAGGAGGTATTAAGGAATAGGGTAGAAATTGGGGTGAAAGAGTAGGCAGCCAAAAAGGAGGCCAGAATAGGTAAAGGTAGAGAATAGGCAGGGCCATCTTGGATTAAGGGAACTAGGCTTGTAGGTCCTAGGTTTCTGTTGTTAGGAATGTGGGGTGGATGAGATACTTGGGCATAGGATTTGAGAGTGGCACCTGGGGCTTAGGGGTCATCGGCATCTGAAACAGTTGCATGATTCCTTCAGATAATCCATTAATAGAGCTTTGAATGTGAAAATGCTTGGAAGTGAGGATAATTTTAATGAGTCTTGCATAGTGTTCCAAAGTGATGGAAGTGAGAAGTTGATTGCTGCTGAGCCAAGGGTAGTTTTCACTCTAGGAATCTGGAAGCAGATTAAGGAGAAGCATCTCAGGCCATAGGAACCTTTAGCCTATTTGAAGATGTTTGAGATGTATGCAGGGAGGTTATCAGATAATGCTCTAAAAAACCTGAGGAGAGCATTCCTTTTTCTTCTAGTTGAGAGTGAGGTCCATCCCGAAACCTGGTGTAGATGACAGTGATGTGTACTACGGGGTAGATTTAAGATAAATCTTAAAGCCCGGTGGTAAAGGGTGTCCAGTTTGTTTAGCATCGTTGATGGGCAATGACTGTAAAGGAAGTCAGCGTAGTCCGGTATAGGTAGGAATGTAGTTTGTACTAGTCTCATTCTGGCTTCTAACGTGAGTAGGTGTTTAATGTGATAGAATAAACCTAATCACAGTCTTAGTTTCTTCGAGGTTTCATTTAGGTTGTACAGAAAGTTGAGCTTGTTATCCAGCCAGCACCCTAGGTATTTAAAGGTATCAACTGCTTCAAGGGGTTCATCTAAGAGTGTTCAGATCTGTATGATACGTGGACATCCGGAAGTAGACTTTGGTGAGAGAATCATTGCTTTAGTCTTTTTGGCGTTGAGGAGGAGCTTATGAGTGAGAAGTTTGTATTGGAGGGTGACAAAGTTTTTTTGTAAGTACCCATGGGCCAGATCCAAGGATGAATTTGTGGTATAGAGTACAGTATCATCTGCAAATAAGTGCACATTTGCTGTGCCCAGCTGCGAGTCCAGATTATTGATGTATATTGCAAAGAGGATAGGGCCCAGGATGGAGCCTTGTGGGACTCCTTGTAACAAGGATTTTGTGGGGACAGATCTCCTATGGCTTTGACTTATTGTAACCTATTGGTTAGGTAGCTGGTGAACCATTTAATGGCAGAACTATCAAGTCCGATGTTACTCAGTGCAGTAAGCATGATGGTATGATCCACAGTATCGAGGCCTTACTTAGATCAAGGAAGAGACAAATACATGCTTCTTAGAGTCCAAGGCCATTTGCCAGTCTGTAGTTACTTTGGCAGAGCCGATACTGTACATATGTTTGGCTCTGAAGCGGACTAAGCAGGGTTTAGCAACTTTTGTGAATCAAATGTTCTCTAAGTTGGATGTTGACAATTTTTCAAGTAATTTAGAGGGATGGATACTATAGAAATAGGCGGTAATTGTTCAGATCACTCTGATCCCCAGTCTTGAATAATGGTAGGATGTGGGCAGTTTTCCACAAGACAGGTAGCTCACCTTGAATCAGAAGGTGTTAAATAAGTGTGTAATGGGGCGGTCAGATAGGTATGGCCAAGTTTTGGGAAGTAAGGTTCAATATTATCTGCACCCACACTTTTTGTATCCAGAGAAAGGAGGAGGTCCTCCACTTGCTTGAGCGTAATTGTGAGGAAGCTGAAGGGGTGGGATGTGGTTGGTTATGGTTGTGATTATCAGTGAAGCCAACAGTGTAGTCTCTTGCCGGGCTAAGTTTGCTGATAGGTGAGGTGTCAAGGCAAGCCCTGCAGTAACAGAAGTGATCATTAAGCTTCTCTAGTATATCAGCTTTGTCCGTATAGGTGGTACCATCAGACACAATTTTATTTGGAAGGGGTGTTGCAATGGACTGACCTTTGACTTCTTTGAGCATGTTCCAAAATTTGGCAGAGTTGTTTTTATTGTCTTCTAGTTCTTTTTGGAAGTATCTAGCTTTTTCTGACCTAATTAGCTTGGTACAAGCATTCCTAGTGGTACGGAATGCTAACCAATCAGCCTTCAGGTGGGATTTCCTCCAGGGGCTGACAAATTTTAAAATTACATGCTAGCCCAGGTACAAGTGGCCTAGCCAAAAATGGTAGTCCCAGTGTTGCGAGTGGTAGTCCATGTTTGGAAGGCTGTAATTAAAGGAAAACTTGTATAGCAACAAAATACATGGTGTAGGGGGTTGCATTATAAATAATATGTAGCTGTAACTACTGGAAAACAGGAAAAATTATGTTTTTCCGTTAAATTAATACAGGTGGACATGGAAGTGTAAGACAAGTGCCAATCCCAGAACAAAGTTCAACAAACTAACATGCTGCGTACTAGTAGGTCAGGATAATAATTTAGAACAATGTATGTATATATGTAGTTACTGCTTTATGATGCTAATAAAATCTATTCTGTAAAGTCACTGTGTGGTGTGTTTATTTTGTGGTGGTATGGGTAGTCAAGAAGAGGAGGGAAAGGGAACCGACAAGACACTATAAAAAAATTGTCTTTTACGTAGCAGGGCCAGGCTGCTAAACTAAGCAAGACAGGATGCAGTCACAGTGGAATTGGATTGGGACGGGATAAAGAAATAAACAGTTATGTTGGTTAACAGCTGAATTTGTTAACTTTATCTGCAGCTTAGTACACTTTTCAAATCCCAACCCTCCCTCTTCCCTTCCCTTTCTTAAATATATATCTCCCTAGACTAGCGTTTTATTTATTTATTTTTTGCCAGATGTTGAGCTGTGATAACACAGTACCCTTAGTTTTCTTATGGCAACAAAAGCAGCCAGTCCTTCTCCCCTATGTGAATCTCCTCCGACTCCCAGTCCTTTTTTCTGGGGTGGGGGGATTCTCTGTTTAGTCAGTCGTTTGTTGAAGTTGTTGCCTTTTTCTGCAGTTTATTCTATAAATCCAACCCTATCTCTCTCCCTCCTTTCTTTAATATTTATCCTTAGAGCAGCTTGTTATTTTCTTTCATTGCTTTTGTTGCTCACTTCTGGAATTGCTAGCTTTAAACTGTCTCTCTGTTCTCCTCTCTCTCTCTTTCCCCTCCTTTACTGCTGCTCAATGTCCCTCTTCTCTATGTCTGTCTGGACGGTCCCAAACTTTGCCCAGTCCAACACCAACAAACATTCTTCCTTTTTGAGGTCAGTCCTTTAGTGTTTTTTTTGTTTTGTTTTATTTTTTTGAGGGGGCAGATTTATTTAAAGTAAAAAAAAAAAAAACGTAAAACTGAGTCAGAGTCTGCACAGTGTGCTCTGCAGTAGGCTGACAGGCAGATATTACTGCACCCCATGCCTCCCGCGCTTTCCTACCCAGGCTCATTACCATCACTCCAGGCACCCTCTGGCTACCTGTCAATATTTCTTTCCATGCCACCCTAAAATCCTGTCAATATTTCTTTCCATGTCACCCTAAAATGTTTTTTTCTAGGGACATGGATATGTTGTTCATCCACACTTATTGGCAGGTTCCTTGCCGCTTTAAATCTTGCCGGAAGGTCTTCAAGCTGGCTCCTCCCACCCACCTGGGTGGTAAAACTCTCGGCTCCGCCCCATGGCCTTAGATCTTCCTTACCGCTTGGAAGCTCAGGTTCCCTCCTTAGCTCTGCGTATAAGACTGGTTCTAATTCTTGAATTTTCTAAATCAAAGTTTTTGCTAAAAGACTTGGTCTTCTCTCCCTCGCGGCTACGATGGACAAATCGACTCGGTTTCGGAGATGCCCTTGCGGGCAGAAGATGTCTCAGAGCGGATCCGCACTCCACGTGCGTCTACTGCCCTGGGCCTTGAGCACGACCGCGGGCTTGCGACCTGTGCTCTTCTTTTTGGTCTCGTCCTTGAAGACTGTGCTGCCGTTTTACAACTGGGCGTCGAGAAAAGATTTCCTCGGTTAAGTCAAAGAGGCCCGGTTCGGCGGTGTCGCGGCGGGCTTCGGCAGATCAGCTTCGAGCAGATGATCGCCCTCGAAGAAGAAGAAGCGCGCGCGGCTTCTACCTCTGCTGCGGCATTTGTCCCGCTTTCTCTCGGTGCCTCGTATTCGGCTTCTTTTAAGGAGCTTTGTCTGACCCTCTCAACGAAAGGTGAGGGTCCAACTTCTGGACTTTTTTCTCGGTCCAAAAAGAGAGACAAGAGTAAGTCTCACCGTCGACGCTCTTGGGAGCAGGAAAGATCCCCCTCCCCTAGTTGTCGACAGTCGACTTCGGTCGACCCCTCGGCTTCGGCCACTGGCTTCACGGTGTCCCTGTCAGGCCAGTTGACCGAGACTCCTGTCGACATGGTCGAGAGTTTTCTCGACCCGTTGGACGGGTTGTCAGCTGGAGAAGCCGAGAATCCCCTCTCCCCAGTTCCCCCGGTGGGAGTTGAGGATCCTGTCGGCTCGTCTGTGCCTCCGGTTCCGGAGCCTTCGGTGGAATCGTCCGAGCCGAGGGGAGTGCCAATTCCCTGCGACTCCTCCCTGCACCGTCCTCGGCCTAGCCGAGGTTCTCGGTCTCGGACGTCTTCGCGGTCCAGCCGATCCCGCCGTCATAGGCGGTCTCGGTCTCGGCTTGCCGTGGCAGGGCGCTGCGCTCATCCTCTCTTCCTCCGGACGAGGGAAGCTTGACGCAAGTTGCGTCGGGTATGAGGAACTCAATGGCAACAGCTCCTTCTGACGGGAATAAGCCCGGCGCTGTCGTCTTCCCGGCCATTAAGTGGCTGTCACTGGGCGGCGAAACAACCCCTCGTTTTAGCCGAGGAGCCTGTTCCCAGGCGGTTGTTCGGCCAATTCCAGCTTCTTCACCGATTCGGTGGAACCTCCGCCTCCAGCCGTTATTTGGGGCTCCGACCAAAAATTCTCGGTTGGCTCAGGGACTGCCCATGGCTGTCTGTCACCCTCACTCCGATAGACCTCGGCAGGTGGAGGTGGCTCAGGCCGAGGCAGCTCTTTGAGGACTCTTCCGAGTCAAGGATGATTCCTCCCTTTCTCCAGCGAATGGACTTGGAGTCCTCAGGAGGACAGTCGGTGGGCGATAGCCCTTCGTCCTTCTTAGGATTTTGCCGGCTCATCTCGGAGTCCACGGGATGAAGCTCGAACCCATTTAAGCTTGGCCAGGTATCCCCTCACGGAATTCTGGGCCGGATCCTATGGAGGCCTTTCCGGTGGCGAGGCCATAGTGGGTCCGGCCTTGGAGCTCTGGCAGCGCCCTGCTTCCTGCCCTCGCCTTCAGCCAGGATGGCCAGGAAGTATCACGGTCCCTACGGTTCCCTGTCCGGTTTTCAGAACACCCCTCGGCTGAGGGGTTGGTTACCGACAGCGTTTTCCGGCGTGCCGGAAACGCTAGGGATGTGGACAAACCTCCCGACAAGGAATCCAAGAAATTGGATTATACCGGGCGAAAAGTCTATGCTGCGTCCTCTCTGGGCCTTACGTCAGGCCAGTTCGGCCGTCCTCGTGGCACATTTTCTCATGCCCTGTTGGGCTCCCTGGATGAGGCGGTCCCTCATCTTCCGGATCTGCAGACTACGGTCAGGCAGGTGCGGGACCAGAGCAGAGCAGTGGCTAAACAGCAGCTCCAGACTGCTTTAGACATTAGAACTCATGTGCCAGGTCTGTGGCGGCGCAGTGGCCTCGTCGTCGAGCTTGGCTGAGGATATCCACCTTTACTTGGATACCAGCACAAGTTGGCGGATGTTCCCTTTTGAGGGACTGACCTCTTCGGCCCTGGGGTGGAAGGTCACCTGCAGAGGATCGAGAAGTCCAATGCTACCCTAGACTCGGTCTCTTCCGCTCAGAAGGACAAAGGCCGCACACCACAGCCTAAGCCCTTTTGTCCTTCTGCGGCCCCGGGGCGCCGGCCAGCAACGTCAGGGCCAGCAGGCTCGGGCTTGGCATCCCAAACCCAAGCCTGGAGCTTCCTCCAACAGGAAGCAGGGAGGTAAAGGCCCAGGAGGTCCCTCGGCCGGTCCCTCCTCCAAGCCTGCCCAGTGACGGGCTGAGGGGTGTCGCCCCCAACCCCGTCACCTCACCCCAGGTTCCCCCCATGGGGGGACGGCTCCGGCACTTCCTTTCCACCTGGTCCATTATTACCACGGACAGGTGGGTACTGGAGGTGGTGGGAAAAGGCCTGCCTCTAGAATTCGAGCAGGCCCCGCCCTTCAGAGCCGTCGCACCTCGGGGGGCCTCGGGGTCCGCAGCCTCACTGTCGGCTCGTCGGGCCGACATCGCTCTCCTCCTCCCAAAGGAGGTGATCAGGGAGGTAGCGGACCCTCCCTCAGACCCGGGGTTTGTGTCCAGGTACTTCCTGGTTCCGAAACGGACGGGGGGCTGGCGCCCCATTCTCGACCTACACGACCTGAACAAGTTCCTACGGTCTCGAACCTTCAGGATGGTCACTCTGGCTCAGATAATACCACCTCTGGAACACGGCATGTGGTTCTGCTCTCTGGACCTGCAGGACGCGTTCTTTCACGTCCCTATCCATCCGTCCATCGGAGATTCCTACTTCAGCGGAGGGGATCCCTCTTTGAGTTCGAGCCATGCCCTTGACCTGTCTCCAGCTCGGGGTCTTCACCAAATGCATTGCAGTGGTGACAGCCTTCCCTCTTGGCGCCGAGGGTCCGGTGTACCCTCACCTGGGCGACTGGCTGATAGCAGCCCCCCCTCAGACAGGAGGTGGAGGCGGTCAGAGATCTGGCCCTCAGGTTTGCTCTCAGTCGGCCTTCTCATCAACGAGGCCAAGTCAGAGCTCGAGCTGAAGCAGGTGATTCTGTTTATCGGGGCAGAGCTTGACTCTCTTCGAGCCAGAGCATGGCTCCCGGCAGACAGGGCCGAGGTTCTTACCTCCTTTGCCCAATCATTTCTGGTTGGGCAATCGCGCCCTGCCCGGGACTTCCTGCGTCTCTTGGGTCTCATGGCGGCCTGTACCAGCGTGGTCCGTTGGGCACGCTGGCGCATGCGCCCCCTTCAGTGGGGACTGGCCAGCCAGTGGTCATACGCTGCGATCCATTGGACCAGCTAGTGATGGTGACCCAGGAGATGTGGGCAGCTCTCCGGTGGTGGACCGTTCCATCTCATCTGCAGGAGGGCATCCCGTTTGTCCGCCGAGCACGACGGTCTCTCTATCGACTGATGCCTCTCTGATGGGTTGGGGTGCCCATCTGGAGGAACACCGAGCCCGCGGCCTCTGGTCCCAGCGAGTCGATGCCACATCAACCTGCTGGAGCTCTGAGCGGTCCGCTAGCTCTCCCGCCTTTGCTCCGTTCTCCGGGGTCAAGTGGTCCGAGTCCCAGGCGGACAATACCACGACCATGTACTACCTAAACCGCCAGGGCGGGGCCGCGTTCCATGCATCTATGCAAGGCTCTCCCCGCATTTGGTCACTCGTGCGCAGCCTGGGCGAGGATCTCCTAGCCATTCATGTGGCAGGAGCCTCCAACACCAGCCCGATGCCCTGAGCGGATAGGGGCTGCATCTCACGAGTGGTCTCTCCTGCCGGAGGTAGTACAAGATCTGTTCTCCCACTGGGGCACACCTCAGGTGGACCTGTTTGCCTCCAGGAGAACGCGAAGCTGAGGCTGTTTCATGCCCGCCCCCCTCAGCAGGGCTCGCTGCAGGGGGATGCCTTCTCGAGGCTGTGGACCCGGGCCTCTTCTACACCCTCGCCTTTCCCCCATTTCCCTTGATTCACAAGGTGCTTCTCAAGGCAAGGAGGACAAGGTGCAGGTGATTCTGATAGCCCCAGACTGGCCCTGCCAGTTCTGGTACCAGATCTCCTCAGCCTCAGCTCCAGGCTCCGAGGCAGCTTCCAGCTCGCCCGGACCTGCTCTCAGTCAATCAGGGAAGGTGTTCCATCCGGACCTTCCAGTCCTGCACCTGACAGCCTGGTTCCTGAGTGGCTAGAGTTCCAGGCCTTGGGTCTTTCCGGCGAGGTCCTCAATATTGTTGGGCGTCCCATAAGAGTCGACCAGGAAATGCTATGCCTTCAAATGGAAGAGATTTTCCATTTGGTGTCAGAAGCAGGGCTGGACCCTTCCTCCTTTTCTTTAGCAAGCATCTTGGACTTTTATGGTCCCTTTCTAGTCAAGGGCTTAGGCCGTGACCTAAAGGTGCACCTGGCAGCCATCTCTGCTTACAGGCGCGGGCAGGGGAGCAGTCAGTGGCGCAGGAAGACGGTCTGGCGCTTTTTCAAAGGCCTTGATCACATTTCCCCTCCGGTGCGAGAACCTCCACCTCCGTGGGATTTACTGCTGGTACTGGCAAAGCTCATGGGCAAGCCATTCGAACCAATGCACAGGTGTGAACTCTCTCACCTGTCGTGGAAGACCGCCTTCTTGGTGGGTATCACGTCAGCCAGAAGGATGGGAGAACTCCAGGCGCTCTGCATTGAGTCTTCTTACCTGGTCTTCCACAGGGACAAGGTTGTCCTGCGCCCCCACCCGAAATTCCTTCCGAAGGTGGTGTCGGAGTTTCACCTTAACCAGGTGTTGACTCTGCCGGTGTTCTACCCCAATCACACCTCGGAGGCGAATACAGGCTCCATGCTGGACCCTAGAAGGCGCTCGCTTATTATAAGGGCGCATGGCTGAAATCGGGGAGAGGTTCGCCAGCTGTTTGTCACCTACGCTGAAGCCGCACCTGGCAGACCTGCAGCCAAGCGGACGATAGGCAGGTGGGTCACCTCCTGCATAGATCTCTGCTATAAGTTGGCGGGCATGGAGCCTCCCAGAGGGATAAGAGCTCATTCTACCCGTCATACTGCTGCATCGGTGGCTGCTTTCAGGGCGTCCCTATCCAGGAAATCTGCAGGGCTGCTACCTGGAAGTCAGCACACACCTTTATTACCCATTACCACATCGACCTTGAGTCGCCGGGATGCTGGTTTTGGGGCCTCGGTTCTCCAGTCTTTATTCCCTAAGTAGGGGTGTGCTTGCTTCCTCCTCCTGGAGAACTGCTAGAGTCTGCCAATAAGTGTGGATGAACAACATATCCATGTCCCTAGAATACAGGTTACTCACCTGTAACAGGAGTTCTGGGAATGGTGTATGTTCATCCACACGACCTCCTAACCCGACGCGCAGCACAGGCTTCCAGCGGGCCAGATCTGGCGTCATGGGGCGGAGCCGAGAGTTTTACCAACGGGTGGGTGGGAGGAGCCAGCTTGAAGACCTTCCGGCAAGATTTAAAGCGGCAAGGAACCTGCCAATAAGTGTGGATGAACAACATATACCATTCCTAGAACTCCTGTTACAGGTGAGTAACCTGTATTTTTTTTCCTGTGTACAAAGTTCCCTTCCCTAGTAAAATAGGCGAGAAGTGTTTTTTTTTGTTCTGCAGAGCATACCGAAGCATACGATCAGTCGCACGTCCTCTACCTAGCAGCTACAATGAAGTGAAAGTGCACCTCTGACCCACCCTCCCGTCACTGCCACAGCCATTAGGTCTCACTTACCCCTTGGCGGTATGACAGACCCGATATTCAGTTTCTGATTGCAGCTCAGTGCTGGCTGGTCCGATGACTATTTGCCAGCAACTCATTCCCCATATTCCCTGTTCGCGCTTTCCCTTGTCTTGGCCGCGCGCTCTTTTGGTGTCTCATCACGCGGATCAGCACCCGTCGGATCTGTGTGTAACATAACCACCAGGCCGATCGGGCCTCACAACCCACTAGCGCACGCACCCTGCCGGAAAGTTTAAGCAAATGCAAAAGAAAAATGTTTTTTTGTGTTTTTTAAAACCATACTTGTCCACGGACAAGTAACTCTCATAAAAGTGCTTGTCCCAGAGTTTAAAATGATAGCCCGGGACGTCGGGCTATAGGATTTGTCAAGCCCTGATTTCCTCGCTTTTTTCCACCAGTAGTCCCTATCCCTAAGTGCTTTCTTCAGGATGGGAGAGAACCAGCCAGGAGTTTTATTTTTTGATTTGATCAGTCTTAGTGGGGCGTTTGTCTGTTAGCCCCAGTAAGAGGGTGTGAAAGATGTTAAATGGCTCGTTAAAGGTGGGGGCTAGATAGAAATCCTGCCAGCAAATGTTGCTTAGATCTTTCAGGAAAGTGTACTGGCAGAACTTTTTCAGGCGTCTTTTCAGTTTGAATTTGGAGGCCTTTTTTATTTGGGAAGGATGTCTGATGCAGGCAGTAGTTGAAGAACACTCCAGTATGCGAGATAGTGTGAGGTTTGTTTACTAGCATAAGGTCCAGGAGGGTGCTGCGCTCAGGGTTTTTTCTGTTAGGTCTGGTTATAGCAGTCACCATTTGTAACAGACCATTAACATCGCATAGATCCTTCAATTTCTTAGAGCTGTCATCATTCCAATTTAAATTGAAATCCCCCATCAGAATACACTCAGTATTAGCAGAGTCAAGAAGGTTTTGAAGGTGTGGCAGAAGTGCCCAGCCACCAGACGGTGGTCGGTAGCATGCTGCCATAAGGAGTGATTTACATAGATACATAGACAGTGTCGGCAGATAAGGGCCTATGGCCCACCCAGTCTGCCCATTTGAGCTTGTAAGTTCAGTTTGTTTTCCTAGAAGTCTGTTGCCCCTTACCCCTGACCTCTAGAATTCCTTTATGTCTATCCCATGCATTCTTAAATCCCGTGATTGTTTCAGCCCCCACCACTTCCTCTGGCAGGGTGTTCCACTTGTCCACCACCCGTTCTGTGAAGAAATTATTTCTCATGTTTCCTCTGAATTGTCCTCCCTCCAACTTCATCCCATGCCCTCTAGTCCTGAAACATCTTTTTCGCTTAAAAATAGTGTTTTCCTGCACCCTGTTCCTCCCTGTAAGATACTTGTATATGTCTATCATATCCCTCTCCCTCCTCTCCTCCAGGGAGTACATGTTCAGTTCCTTCAACCTGTCTTCATAGGACTTGTGATGCAATCCATGCACCATCTTTGTTGCCCTCCTCTGAACCTTCTCTACCCTGTCTATGTCCTTACGTAAGTATGGTCTCCAGAACTGTACACTGTACTCCAGGTGGGGCCTCACTAGTGTCTTGTATAGCAGAATTATGACCTCCCTTTTCCTGCTGGTGATGCCCCTGCCTATACATCCCAGCATCCTATTTGCTTTACCTGCTGCCTTGTCACACTGTTTCCCTACCTTGAGGTCATCAGAGATGACAACCCGAAGATCCATTTCCTGCTTGGTGCATGCTATATCCTCACCCCCCAACTGATATATTGTGCCAGGGTTTTTGTGCCCCATATGCATTATCTTGCACTTCTTTGCATTGAATTTCAACTGCCAAACCCTTGACCATTCTTCAAGTTTCTGCAGGTGCTTCTCATTCTGTCTACACCCTCTGGTGTGTCTACTCTATTACAGAGCTTTGTGTCATCAGCGAACAGTGAAATTCTGCCTTCTAGATCCTCGCATAATGTCACTGATGAAAATGTTGAATAGGACCGGTCCCAGCACTGATCCCTGTGGTACTCCACTGGTCACTCTTCCCTCTGTGGAGTGACAGCCATTTACCACCACCCTCTGTGTCCTGCCACCCAGCCAGTTACCTACCCACCACACTACTGTCCTGCCCACACCCATATTCCCCAGTTTGTGTAATAGTCTTCTATGTTTCACAGTGTCAAAGGCCTTGCTGAAGTCGAGATAGGCCATGTCCACTGCCCTCCCCTGATCCACCTCCCTAGTCACCCAGTCAAAAAATTCAACGAGGTTGGTCTGACATGACCTCCCCCTGGTGAAACCATGCTGCCTTGGGTCCTGTAGTCCACTGACAACCAGATGTTCCACCAATCTCTCCTTCAGTAGTGCTTCCATGATCTTCCCTACTACCGAGGTGAGGCTGACTGGTCTGTAGTTCCCTGCTTCCTCTTTGTTCCCACTTTTGTATAAGGGACTACATCTGCTGTCCTCCAGTCTTTGGGTACCTCCCTGTTTCAGTGATCGGCTAAACAGGATAGCCAGAGTTCAGCCACCACCTCTCTTAGTTCTTTAAGGACCCTGGGGTGCACGTCTGGCCCCATTGCTTTATCAACTCTTATTACTTCCAGTTCCTTCAGGACCCTTTCTCGTGTAAAGGGACTTGTGTCCATTTCTGCACCATTCTCACCCCTTGTACTCCCTTCAGACCCATTACCCCCCTCTTCCTCAGTAAAGACTGAGCAGAAATACCTGTTCAATAGGTCAGATTTACTGTTGTCATCCTCCACGTGGCTCCCATCCTCCCCCTTCAGTCTCACTATCCCTCCCTTTGTCTTTCTTTTTTCACTTATGTACCTGTAAAAGGTTTTGTCCCCTCTACCCACTGATTTTGCAATGTGTTCTTCTGTCTGAGCTTTGGCTTCCCTTACTGACCTCCCTGCCTCCCTTTGCTTCTCCTGGTACTTCTCCCTATCCCCTTCTGCCTGTGTCTTTTGTATTGCCTGAATGCAGTCTTTTGGCTTTCACTTTTTTGCTACCTCTTTGGAAAACCATAATGGTCTCCTCTTCCTTGTCCTCTTGCTAACCTGCTTAATGCATAATTCTGTTGTTCTTGTAATCCCATTTTAAATACTGCCCACTGTTCCTCAACCCCTGATTCCTGTCCCATTCCCCTAATGCCTCTTTCAAGTATCTCCCCATTTTCCCAAAGTCTGCCCCTAAAATCCAGGATACGTGTTTTGTGTGTTTGGTTCTGCTCTTTCTGTGATTTCAAACACAATGACTGGTGGTCACTGTTACCCAGGTGCTCCCCACTGTTACCCCATCACACTGTCCCTGTCTGTGAGCACAAGGTCCAGCATTGCCTTCTGCCGAGTTGGTTCCATGACCAGTTGCTTGAGGAAGGCACCCTGAAGGGAGTCCAGGATAAATCTGCTCCTAGTTGATGCTGCTGCTGCTGCTGGGATGCTGCAGTCCACGTCTGGAATATTGAAGTCTCCAACCAGTACTACCTCACCCTTGTCTGCCATCCTTTGGATGGCTAGCATCAGCTCCCTATCTGTTTCTTCCTCCTGGGCTGGATTTCTCGCTGAAAAGTGATTATTTTAGAGCAAGGCATTCAAATTCCTTAGCCTTTGAGGTACAGTCAAAGACTGTGACTGTGAATTTGCTTTTGACATATATTGCAACCCCTCCCCCTCTAGTCGGTCTATCACAGAGGTAAATGATATATCCAGGTACGTTGATAGATTTGTCCGGTGTCGAGGGTATGAGCCAGGATTCAGTTATCATGAAGAAATCGGGAGATGCATGTAGAGCCCAGGTCTGTATAGAGTCAATCTTCTTTAGCAAACTACAGACATTGATATGGAGAAAGCTAATCCCTTTATATTGAGGGAGGTCCGCAGGGGCGTCCAGAGAAATAGGTGGACATGGGTTTAATTCAGCATTTCCCGAACAGAGTAGGAGAAGCAGTAGTAGTTTTTTAAGGTGGTGTCTTAGCCTGCTAAATAGTCTTTTGTTACTCCTTCTAGCGTACATTGGTTTAGCGGTGGCTGTGTTAAGGGCAGGATTGCTATTTGCTAGGGATAAAACATAGAGAACTGATAGAGTCGACTACTGATATTGGGATCCCTTTGTTTAGAAATTATATAATGTTACTGTTGAAATGTATGTAATTATAGTTTGAGATTATTGCAAAAAGCTATTGGGAACTCAAGGAGTTAACCTGAGAGCAGTTTTTAATCCCTTTTTCAGAAACTGTGGAGAAGGGGACTCAGTTCTGAGACATTGTGTTCTGGCTGCACTTGCATGAAGTTGACAAGAACATGTTAGAAAAAGGCAGGATGCTCATTAAGAATGGGGGTTGCAAAGACTTAGAGAGAGCTGCAATGTTTTGAGAGACACGGAGATTGAAGAAAAACTCAGATGGATCTTCTCTGTTTATTCTACCTTTGTAAATAGTTATTCTTAACAAGTTCATTTTTTATGCTACTGCTAGTACTAACAAACACTTTTTGCAAATTCTACAACTGCTCCTGGTTTTTCCTATGTTTCCTGACTTGTGCCTCGATGGCAGATGGTGTTAACAGTGGGATTTACGTCGTGCATACTCTAAGCCAGGAGTTTTGTGCATGGGTACTGGACCTAGTACCAGGGAAGCATAGAGAAAGGTATGGATTCTGCAGCAGCAAGTCCAGTAGTGATTACCAGGAGAATGGCAGCCAAACTAGCAGAGTCAGAAGTCCAAGCTGAGGTTGTACAGCCAGCACAAGTTATGGAAAAAGAACAGGCAGTGACAGAACCTGAAAGCCGGGCTGCCTTTTTCAAATGGTGGGCTATACAACAAGAACAGACTGAGAAGCAGAGAGAGAAAGAGATTTAACGTTTAGAAGCACAGAGGAGAGAAAACATGCAGTGACAGGAGCAGGAGAGGAGAGAAGAGAAGCAGTAGATGAGATAAGGGATGCAGTGACAGGAGCAGCGATGGCTGGATGCCTTGCAAGCTGTCTAAGGCGGAGGATCTGGCACAGATCCAGATGAGCAACAAAACACAAGTAACTTAAAGCCCATTAAACTTACAAAGTTGTGTTCCTTGGATGATATCGAGGCATACCTGACAACGTTTGAAAGAGTTGCCACAGCCTGCCAAAGGCCAAAGCAGCAATGGACAGTTAGACTGGTACCCTACCTGACAGGGAAAGCCCAACTTGCCTACAGCAATATGGACACTGCACAGTCAGAAAACTATGACCTGATGAAAAGCGAAATCCTGAAAAGGTATGACATCTCAGGAGAGACTTACAGGCAGAGATTTCAGTCTCTGAAGTACAACTCTGTTGACAATCCTCGAGAAGGATTCACCCAACTCAGAGAACTCCTGATAAAATGGCTCCCACCAGAGGGCAAAACAGTCCCACGGATCATTGACACATCTGCAGTGGAGCAATTCATCAACATCCTTCCTACAGATGTACAGCTTTGGGTGAAAGAACATTGACCAGACAGTAGGGAAAAGGCTGTTTCTTTGGCCGATGACTACCAAATGGCCAGACAAGTGCCACAGCAGCGAGGTAACAGCCAAGCACTGGTAAGACACTCTTCTTCCCATTTAAACTCCAAGTCTGATAAGAACTCTGGTGGGAGTAAAAAATCTGTGCCCAAAAGACATTATTTGGTATAACTGTAATAAGCCAGGTCATATTGCAAGAAATTGCCATAAAAAGAATGACACAGGAGCAGATTTGTCCTTAGCAAATTGGGGCAAGTACTTAACAGATGTGAAGGTGGGGGATAAGACTGTAAAGGGACTCATTGATTCGGGAAGCAGACAGACCTTAGTGCATGTTGAGGTGCTGGGAAAACTGCAAAAGGATCAGATACTGGTGTCATCTGCATCCGCAAGGACACTCGGTACTATCTCACCACCCAAGTGACTCTGACCATTAAGGGTGTGTCTCACCAAATGAAAGTGGGGGTAGTATCTAAGTTGCCTGTACCCATGATTATTGGAAATGACTTTCCAGGATTTACTGAGTTAATCAAAGAGGGAGTAAATCCTAATGTTTCAGCAGCTGTGGTGACAAGAACTTAGGTAAAGAAAATCTCAGATGGCGGGACTCTTTTTCCTTTTGCTGTTTTTGATTCGGACTTGTTTAAGCACAGCTCCAAGGTCCCGAAATCCAGGAAAGAAAGATGATGCATGAAGAAACTGTGGCAACTAATGACTGATGGACATAAGGGGTTAACGTCTGAAAATGCTGAAACTAAACTGATCACTGATTGTGATTTTCTTTCAGAACAAGGTTAACAATGTTTCTCTCCAGGGTTATTTTACGCTGCTGGGGGTAAAACTAAAACAGAGTGAACCTATGTTTAAAAAATGTAATAGGTACAGATTTTACTGGCATGGAATTCATGAAGATGTTGCTACCTATTGCAGTTCTTGTGCTGAGTGTCAGAAAGTAGCCCCGGTCACTAAAAAAGACAAGGTGCCCCTACTCTTGATAGATGTGCCTTTTGAGAGAATTGCAATGAATGTGGTTGGCCCATTAGACAAACTTAAAAAGGGTAATATATTTATCCTGGCTGTATGTGACTATGCTATTAGATACCCAGAAGCAGTTCCAATGCTTACTGTCATAGCTTCAAAAGTGGCAGCAGAGCTTGCAAACATTTTCAGCAGAGTGGGCATACCTAAAGAAATTATTACTGATCAGGGTAGTCATTTTGGTGCTGCATTGCTTAAGGAGCTGTACAGACTACTGGGTATCACTGCCATACAAACCTCCCCATCACCCTCAGACATACGATCTTGTTGAGCATTTTAACCAATTCCTAAAACGCACGTTAAAAAGGTTTGTAAAAGAGGAAGGGAAAGATTGGGACCAATACTTACCTTACCTAGTTTTTGCTTACACAGAAGTGCCACAGGCATCAACAGGGTTTTCACCATTTGAAATGCTGTATGGTAGGCAGCCAAGAGGGCCACTGGATGTGATAAAAGAAACGTGGGAAGATAACCCCACTCAGAAACAATCTATAACGTCTTAGATGTGTGCCCTAAGAAAGAAGCTGGCAAAATATGTTGAAGTTGCCCATAGTAATCAGGAAGAGGCCCAAAACCAGCAGAAGATATATTATGACCATGGGGTAAAAGAAAAAGTTTTTGAGCCAGGTGAAAAAGGTTTTACTTCTGTTACCCATAACAGAAAATAAACTGTTAATGAAATGGCAAGGGCCTTATAAAGTGCTTAGACGTACTGGCACCGTTAACTATGAGATTGAGACCCCTGACCTGAAAAATCCTTCTAAGATATACCATGCTAACCTCTTCAGGAAATGGGTCGAATAAATGCCAAGATCTGCTTGGCTAGTTTTACCAGAAGCTGATAAAGAAGATACTGCTGTAGCTTATGATAGACTGGAACAAACTGTAACTGCTGATGCTGTAGAGGTGAATGTTTCCTTAACCTCAGAACAAATGGCAGAAATTCAGAATGTGCTAAAGACATTTAACAGTACTTTTACTACAGTACCAGGCCGAGCAAAAGGGGTCGAGCATGTAATAGTGCCAAGGAATGCTCGCCCTATTAGGCAAAAGACATACAGGTTACCAGAGCGGTTAAGAACTGACGTGGTTAAGGAAATACAAAAAATGAAAGAACTGGGTATCATAGAAGAGTTGAGGAGTGCTTGGTCATCTCCAGTGGTATATGTAAACAAAAAAGAAGGGGTGTTAGAATCTGCCTTGATTTTAGGAAACTTAAGTGTCAAAATTTGACAGTTATCCTCTGCCCAGAATAGATGATTTGGCAGACAGACTGGGGAGTGCAAAGTATATCAGTACCCTCGATCTCACCAAGGGTTACTGCCAAACCCCTTTAGCTAAAGAATCCAGAGGCAAAACTACATTTGCCAGCCTTATAGGATTCTATCAGTTCACCACCATGCCATTTGGTTTACATGGCGTGCCTGCTACATTCCAGCGGTACATGGATGTAATTTTATCCCCTCACACTGGTTATTGTGCTGCATAACTGGATCATGTCGTGGTGTACAGTCCAGACTGGAAAAGCCACCTAGAACACCTACGAGCAGTTACCCAATCGATCAAAAAGGTAGGTCTGGCAATTAATCCTATCAAGTGTGCATTGGGCATGCAGGAAACCAGATAATTGGGCTATATGCTGGGAAATGGAGAAGTTAAGCCAAAAATGTCTAAAATAGAAGCTGTAGCTAACAGCCCTGTACCTAAAACAAAGAAACATGTCAGGTCATTTTTAGGGCTTGCTGGTTATTATCAGAGATTTGTTCCCAACTTTGCTGAGTTGGCTAATCCCCTCACTGAACTCACAAAAAGACGGTACCCAAATAATATGAATTGGACCTCAGAGTGTGATGAAGTTTTTCAAGCCATTAAGGCTGCATTATGTTTAGCCCCTGTTTTAAGAAGCCCAGATTTTAAGAAACCATTATTGTTACAAACAGATGCATCAGAGGTAGGCCTGGGAGCAGTCCTGAGTCAAAATATAGATGGGAAGGAAAGTACAGTTACTTAAGAACTTACCGTAACAGTAGATCTTCGAGAACAGCTCTTGCAGCAGGTTACACCATTAGGACCGAAGCCGGGCAGGCGTCAGGACCCCAGGGAAAAATTCTAGCTAGCTATCTTCAGTGGGGACCGCCCCCGAAGTCGGTCCCGCCTCCGATGTCAGGCGTGGTACTTAAGGGGGCGGTCCCGCCAGATTCCCCAGTTCTTTCCCGCCGTCGACATTGCATGTCTCGACCCTTCGGTTATAGTCTAGCGCGCAATGCGTGGTTCAGAGCTTTCCTTCGGGAAATTCTTTTTTCTTCAAGCAAGATTGTTGCCGATGTCCTCTCCGACCTCCGGTCACTCCTCCAAGTGTGCTTGCGGGAAACAGATCCCCTTCAAGGACCCCCACACGGCCTGCGTTCGGTGCCTGGGCCCAGACCACGATACCCGGGCCTGTTCGTTCTGCCAAGGGTTCAACAGTCGAACTAGGATCCGACGTCAGAAGGCCCTTCAGGCTTTTTTGTTGGAGGAAAAGCTGAAGACCATGTCCTCCAAGGGGGAATCATCTTCTAAATCCCACAAGCACGCGGAGAAAAGAAGGGAGAAGGCCCCTTCCAGGTCCCCTTCCAGGGCTTCGGAGCCCCGCAGCTCCAGTTCTCGGTCCGACCGCTCTCCTTCCAGGGCCAGCTCTCAGCCTCCCCCGGCTGCGGTAAGGAAGCCTTCTTCTCAGGCCAAGTCCGCCAGGCCGTCGTCGTCGTCTTCATCCAAGGCCTTGGTGAAATCCGGGGAGCGCCACCACCATCATCACAAGTCGGGCTCCCGCCCTTTGGTTCCCGACGTCCGGTCTTTCGTCTGTGCCTCCTCGGAAAACCTTGGAGCTCACACCCTTGAAGAGACCTGTAGACCAGACGCCAGCACGACCGTCGTCGGCCGTGCGTCATTTCTCCCTGGGCCGTCGCCGGCCAAACCATCCCAGCGGACGTCGATAGGGGGACCGACGTCTGCTCTTCCTGAGAAGAGGGCCCTGACGCCTCCGACCGACGTCGGTCAGGAGTCTTTAACTGAGGAGGACTTAACGCAGCCCGAGGACCAGACGGATGACCCCGGCTTCGCCGAAACTCCCAGGGCACCCTCACCCTTACCCGAGACCCCTATGGAACCGACTCCAGGACCTGACGACCACCCACCGGCGCCCGGGCCGTCGTCGGGCCTTTCTTTAGCGGAAGTGAAGGATTTCTTCACTTACTGGTGGGACACCATTAAGAGGGACATGGTCCCCACCTCTCCTCCTCCTCCTCCTCCGGTTCCTGCACCCCCTTCACCAACGAGGTCGGCAGGCCGTTTACCTCCCGAGCCTAGATCCTATCAGGGAAGATCAGAGCAGAGACCTCCGTGAAATCCTCTTCTGGGTCACCCAGCCCCAAGAGATCCAGGAGACACCGGCGTTCGCGCGTCGACGGAGGACACAGGATCAGTCTACTCTTCCTCTAGATCCCCATCTCTTCTCTCCATCCCTTCTCCGGACCCACGTGAGACGCCGAGATCTCCTCCGGATGACCCTTCGTTCATGGATATTATGAGACATATCCAAGAGAACATGGGATAGGATGCAGAAAAGCTAGACCCCGAGGCTACGCCTCGCCAAATACCTTCGACAGGACCCCAAACCTGTGGTGGTACCACCCTTGGTGGACACTTGTGGGCGTCACCAAGGCAGCGTGGGCGTCCACATTCGCTCGGCGATGCCGAAAAAGCTGATCGCTTGTACAAGGCTCCTAAGGATGACCAGTACTTGACGCAGCAGCCTCAGGCCGATTCTCTGGTCATCACAGCCTCACATGACCGGTCACAGAGGCCGCAACATTTGAGCACCCTGCCACCGGACCCAGAGTCCAAGCAGTTGGACACGCTGTGCAGGTGCACGTATGCTTCCGCTACATGTGCCGTCAGATCCTTGAATTATCTGACCCACATGGTTCAATTCCAGAACGCTTTGTGGGAACAGGGTCTGAAGGCGGCTGAAAAGCTGCCGGAAGGTGAGCAGAAGGAGGAGATGCTTCAGCTCCTCCGTACGGGTTCAGACGTGGGGACCCAAGTGCTCCGAGCCGCGTACGACTCCGCGGACTCATCGGCCCGAGCAGCAGCTTCTGGCGTATGCTTCCAGAGACACTCCTGGTTACGTGTCTCTGATTTTACCCCGGACGTCCAGAAGAACATTATGGATGCTCCGTTCGAGGGAGAGGTCTTGTTTGGTAATCCTTCCGAGAAGATCATTACCAAACTTCAAGAGGCCGGGAAGGCGGTAAGGTCGGTTCAGGCCATGTACCGACCCAAGCTTGGCTCCTTTCATAGGAACCAAAGCCGTTTTCGTGGCGGACACAGAGGCAGCAGCCCCGCTCCGCTACACATCAGAGGGACTCCAGCTTCCGTAGAACCCAGGGAAAACAGCCCGCCAGCCGAGGCCAGCATTCTCCTTAGCCGGCCCAGCCAGCGGGCCCATCTGCCACTACAGCCTGACTCCTTTCCGGCCCCCGCCCCTCAGGATCAACGGGAAGTAATGGTCGGGGGTCGCATTGCGAACTTCCTGCCGGGATGGCAGGCTATAACCACCGACAGGTGGGTTCTTCAGTTGGTCACTCTAGGCCACTTTATAGAATTCGCAGAAAAGCCATCCTCGAGGCCTCCTTTGCTCTCCCGGTATCCGGGTCAGCACAAAAATTTGATCTAGCAAGAGGTACTCGTGCTCCTGCGAAAGGGAGCGATAGAGTACGTCCCGGAGAACCAGAGAGGACAAGGATATTATTCCCACTTCTTCCTGGTTCCCAAGAAAACAAGGGACCTCCATCCGATTCTGGACCTCAGCGACCTCAACGTGTCGGTCGCCTACAAGAGATTCCGCATGGTGACTCTTCCGGGTCTTATTCCCATGCTGAAACAGGACGCCTTTTTAGTGTCTCTAGACATGCAGGACGCGTACCTGCATATCCCTGTAGCTCAGGCGCACCAGAGGTTCCTGCGCTTCGAGTTTCTCGACCACCACTTTCAGTTCCGAGCTCTTCCTTTCGGACTGTCATCCGCACCAAGGGTCTTTACCAAGTGCATGGCAGTTATGGCAGCATCTCTGAGGAGACAGGGCCACTATGTGTTACCGTACCTGGATGACTGGCTTCTCATGGCCGCCTCCAGGGAGGCGTTGCTACATGCGGTTCAGAGCACCCAGGACCTGTTCCGATCTCTGGGCATTCTCATAAATTACGAGAAGTCTCTCCTGGTACCGTCGCAGAAACTGCAGTTTATAGGCACAGTACTGGACACTGTTCAGGGAAGAGCTTTTCTTCCGGACGACAGAGCGGAGCGCATCAGATCCCTCATAAGGGATTTGTCATCAAACAAGATCGTACCTGCCAGGTCGGTCCTTCGCTTGCTCGGACACATGGCTGCGGCCATTCCTACTGTCCCTTTCACAAGGCTCCACATGTGGGTAACCCAGTGGATGCTCAAAGTGCAATGGGACCAAAGGCAAGACCACTTGCAGCATCCGGTCAGGATCTCGAACTCAGTGATCCGAGACTGGCAGTGGTGGCTAGTCCCAGGGTCACTCTCCACGGGCGTTCCGTTTGTAGCGCCGTCCCCGGAGGTAACCCTCACCACGGACGCCTTGGGTCTTGGGTGGGGGGCGCACCTGGATGGGGTAAAGTCCCAGGGTACGTGGACCCCATTGGAAGCTCATCTCCATATCAGTGTCCTAGAGATGAGGGCGGTTCTCTATGCCCTGCAGGCCTTTCAGTCAGTAATTCCACCGTGTACTCTCCTGCTTCAGACAGACAACATGGCGGTGATGTATTACCTCAACAAACAAGGAGGTGCACACTCTTACCCCCTTTGCAGGGAGGCCATGAGGGTGTTGGAGTGGGTAATCGGACACGGCGCAAATCTGATCACTGTACATGTTCCCGGAGTGAACAACACAATTGCAGACGGCCTGAGTCAATCCCAGGCCAGAGTCCACGAGTGGGAACTTCTTCAAGAGGTAGCAGAGGATCTGTTTCTTTGTTGGGGAATTCCAGAACTAGACTTGTTCGCATCCCCATCCAACGCAAAACTGCCCAATTTTTGCTCGCTAGATCCAGGGCCTGGTGTTTTCTGGCGAGACGCATTATCCCTCTCCTGGGCGAACAGATTCCTCTACGCTTTCCCTCCCTTCCCGTTGATCCAGAGAGTTCTTCTCAAACTGCGCAGGGAGCACGCACTCAGGATCCTGGTGGCCCCGTTCTGGCCCAGACAGATCTGGTTCCCTTTGTTGGTGCAACTATCTCGGGAACCCCCGCTCCCGTTGCCGCTCAGCTCCCACCTCCTGTCTCAGGAGAAAGGTTCATTAGTCCATCCGGACCTCGCTGTCTGAACCTGCATGCTTGGCTCCTAGAGACATAGCCATCTTGCGTCACGGGGTCTCGCAAAGGTTGCAGAGGTTCTTTCTGCAGCCAGAAAGCAGAAACGCGTGCGACGTATGCCATGAAATGGCGCCGTTTTTGTTTATGGTCACGAGCTCGTGACTTTTCCCCTTTAGGTTGTCATGTGGGAGTAGTGTTGGATTACCTCCTCTCACTTTTTCATTCAGGCCTAGCCTACTTCTCTATTAAGGTGCACCTCTGTGCCATTTCTGCCTATCACCTCCCGGTGGGACATCGTACAGTAGTTCAATTGGACGCCTCTCGGGAATTTCTTAGGGGAGTGTTACACCGTGTGCCTCCATGGGATCTGCTCTTTGTCCTGGAACAGCTCACGCTCCCTCCTTTTGAACCTGCCGCGGATTGCGAACTACGTTTTCTGTCATGGAAAACGTTATTTTTAGTTGCTGTTACTTCAGCGAGAAGAATTTCTGAGCTTCACGCTCTTATGTGCAAAGAGCCTTATTTAATTTTCCACCGGGACAGAGTATCCCTGAGGACGAATCCTAAGTTTTTACCTAAGGTGGTCTCTTCACTCTCTCTAAACCAGGATATTGACCTTCCGGTCTACTTTCCGAGTTATTCAAATAGAGGAGAGGCTTTGCTCCACACCCTGGATGTTCACCGCAGCCTGAGGTCTTACCTCAACAGAACTAAACCCTCTCGTAGTTCCGAACAGCTTTTTGTTTCCTTCTCTGAGAGAATGATGGGCCAATCAGTATCCAAACAGTCTCTGTCTCGCTGGCTTGTCCAGTGTATTTCCTACTGTTATGATATAAAACAAAAGCCCCTCCCGGGCTCGGTACTAGGGGTGTGGCCACATCCTTTGCAGCACTCAGAAACATCTCCACCTCTGCTATTTGTGCTGCAGCCACTTGGAGCTCTGTGCATACCTTTATCAGGCATTATAGCCTGGACATCGCCTCTCGGCGAAGGGCTGGTTTCGGCCTAGCGGTGCTACAGGGTCTCCTGTCCTAGGTTCAGGACCTGGAATGTACTTTCTATTTTCCTCCTCCCGGAATTTCTGGCAGCGTTACTGCTTGGGAATCAGTCTAATGGTGTAACCTGCTGCAAGAGCTGTGTCTTGAAGTAAGATAGTACAGTTACGTAAGAACTTACCGTAACAGTAGATCTTCGAGAACAGCTCTTGCAGCAGGTACCTTCCCGACCACCTTCCCCCTTGGAGGAGGCATGGCTTTGCCTTTTCATGTTGGGATTTTCCTCCTTTTTTATCTTCTGACGGTGGATCCTCGGTCTCCCACTCTGATGTCATCCTGCGGCCGGGAGTCTCTGGCGGGAGAACTGGGGAATCTGGCGGGACCGCCCCCTTAAGTACCACGCCTGACATCGGAGGCGGGACCGACGTCGGGGGTGGTCTCCGCTGAAGATAGCTAGCTAGAATTTTTCCGTGGGGTCCTGACGACTGCCGGCTTCGGTCCTAATGGTGTAACCTGCTGCAAGAGCTGTTCTCGAAGATCTACTGTTACGGTAAGTTCTTATGTAACTGTACTTTCTCTTTATAGAACCTGTGACTTGGAGTTTTATAACCATGTCATGGTTTGAGCAAAGAACTCTAAGCATGGTTCTGATAGGACAATAGCTCATTTTTAGCATTCTGTACACAAACCGTGACATAGTAAAAACTCCAAAATACTGGTTCCATGAAGAGAACTGTGCAGAATGTTGTCCATAAAAAGAAAACTATTGAAAACACAGTTTTTCACATCTTTATTTATTAAGGTACAGTTAAATATGGCTCATTTGGAGGACAGTCTTTCATTTCTTTTACGAGGAACATTACTACTGCCAATTAGCACACATTTCCTGTCCCCTTTAAACGTTACTGTTTGCTGTATTGTTATAGAAAAAAGGATACTACACATGTGCTTAATTTCTGAAAGTTAGAAGACGTGCTTAATTTCTGAAAGTTAGAAGCTATTGTTACAGAATTAATAGAAAGTTTTGGAAACCTGTTTGATAAAACAGGTTCCCTCTTAAGGAAGGGGGTGTATGTGACTAGGCTGAATAGCACCCTGTCCCAGTTGTTATGGAGAGTTTAAATGCAGGGATCTGTTCTGTTCTTTCCTTTCTTGTCTGTTGTCTGTCTGGTTGCCCAACCATATTTTCCCATGAGACGTAGGACTTGATCACCCCAACAGTCTCTCAGTTCTCTGTCTCTCACTGTCTCTCAGTCTTCTCTTGCTGTTTCTGTCTTTTCCTCCCTTGCATGTCTGCTGGTATAAAAATATATGCAAATCACTATGTGGAAATGTAACTGATAATGGGATCCCATTGTTTAGAAATTTATATAGTGTTACTGTTGAAATGTATATAATTATAATTTGAGATGATTGCAAAAAGCTGTTGGGAACTCAAGGGGTTAACCTGAGAGCAGTTTTTAAGCCCTTTTTCGGAAGCTGTGGAGAAGGGGCCTCAGTTCTGGGACATTGTGTTTTGGCTGCACCTGCATGAAATTGAGAAGAACATTTTTTTTTTTTTTTGAGGTTATTTATGTTCCTCCTACTCTAATGGCCCTCTCACTCTGGGGGAGCCCCAGCCCCATCACCCTGGAGTCTACCATCTGGTGCTAGTACTCCAGGGCTTACCCCCCCAGTGAGGTTGGCAGAAGGGACCCTCCCCCACTGAGACCGGATCAAGTGTTTTTGCACCATGGCTAGCCAGGTGTGGGGCCTGGCAGCTCCCCCTTCATCCACTGGGAGCATTTTCTGATGTGCCATGCAGCCACGCGGCATGCAATGATGCCTGTGACAGGGTCGCACACGCTCCCGTGCACACCCATGTCAGGCATCTGCTGCACACCACACCCACACTGTAGCAGGTCCGTGGCACTGAGCCCCAGCCTCCACCAGGGGTCAGGCATGCACCGGCTGCTGAACCCCCCCCCCCCCCCCCGAGATGGAGAGCAGCCCATCAGACGCTCCATCCATCTCTATCCCTGCCAACCCCTAGCAGCCCATGCTCATTCCGAACACAGGTCGCTGGCGAGCGTGAGGTAAGGTGCCAGCACTTCAGCCCTCAGCATCACCGGGCTGGTGACAAGAACATTTTAGAAAAAACAGGATGCTTGTTAAGAAGGGGGGGGGGGTTGCAAAGACTTAGAAGAGAGAGAGAGAGCGCAGCAGTGTTTTGAGAGACATACAGATTGAAGGAAAACTCAGATGGATCGTCTTTGTTTATTCTGCTTTTGTAAGTTGTTATTCTGAACAAGTTTTTTTTTTTATGTTACTGCTAGTACTAATAAACACTTTTTGCGAATTCTACAACTGCTCCTCATTTTTCCTATGTTTCCTGACCTGTGCCTCGACGACAGGCAGGTTATCAAAGTACCAGGGCCCTTTCTGTGTTACCCAAGATATTTGTGTCGTTTTATGTAGAGCAATGATACTCTGATCTTGAAACATCAAGAACCCATCAACAAGAGCGCAGAGAAGCTGAAAGAACACACTGCGAAACCGAGGCAGATCCCTCCGCCTGCAAACAAGAAGAAGGCCATTGTAGCCAGCAAAAGTCAAAACCAAGAGAACACATTTCCTTGTAAAAAATGTGGCAAGTAAGTAACTCTTGCTTGATTGTTAAGTTGTTAGTGGTCTAGTGGATTAGACACTGTCCTTTTCACGCTGGACTCCCGTGTCATATCTATACTAAGGGCCGCAAGATGAAGAGTAGCTGGTTGCCACTCATAATTCCCGAGAGGCGGTAGTCCATATTGTGTGGATCATTCCCCTTAGAAATGATGTGAGTGGGTCCCCTCATCAAATAGAGGATTTTAGACATTAGAGCTGGGACTAGAACTAGGGACTCCGTGTTCTGAAAGCAAGTGCTTGACCAGCTGAGCCAAAGGAAAAACTGTACTAACCTAATGGGTGGTGTCAGAAGTATGCTGATAATACTGAAATGGGTGGGCGCAGTAGCAACGTTGAGGAGTATATCCAAATACAGGCCGACCTGAGATCAGATAGATTCGTGGGCAAGGAAGGAAGTGGGGTATGAAATTTAATCACAGTAAATGAGTAATGCTTCCCATGGGAAGAAAAAAAAGCTAATACTCATACACCCATCAGGGAATTAGTCTCAGATCAGCTAAACTAGAAGGAGATCTTGGTGTATTAGTTTCCTCCAGTATCAGTGTAAGAGATCAGTGCTTAGCTGTAGTAGCCTAAGCCGTTGTGGCTTCAGTGATCAAATAGGACATGGGGGTCCATTAAGAAATACTTTAAGAGTGGAAGTCCACAAATCCTGACTCCATTATATCTTGCCTATGTACGCCGATTATTAGATTATGGATCACAGTTTTGTGCCCCTACAAACAGGGAGAAGTAGACATGATAGAGAAAGTGCAAAGGAGGACAACTAAAATATTTAGCGGGCTAACAGAATTATTGTATGAAGAAAGGCTGAAGAAATTAAACGTAATGCCTTTAGCCACTAGAAGAATCAGGGGGGATACAATGTTAGTATATGACATCATGCAGCACCTCTTCCATATGGCACAATTACATTTTGAATACAAACCAGACTATGCTGAGACCAGAGGTCGTCCTTTACAAATTAAATCATTTAAAACAAATATCAGAAAGTTCAATTTCGCTCAGAGTAATTGGTATCTGGAATGAATTGCTGCTCAAAATAATTATTAGTCCATATAAGGCAATTAAAAAAACAACATTTGGATAAGCATGTAATGGGGCACCCGAATCTAAAATACTACCACCAAATTATTTGGGGGGGAAGGGGAAGAACCTCTGGGCACTCCGGCCTTGTCTTGCTCTTAAACCTCCATAGTATGGACTGTAGTATGAACCCAGCCAGAGACTTGGATATGTAGCCTGCAAGGTCATTTGTTTTTAACTAAGAGTTTTACTACAGCTGTGGAGCATTACATATACAATAATAATAATAATCGCCCTCGGGGTTTATGTAGCATCCCACACCTCTGGCAACCATTAAGTTCTCATTAAGCACACTTCCCCATCCCATATTAAATATAATTGCTGGTCAGCAATTTTTTGTTTTACATTTTTCATTTATTTTGCGTTTGTGATCTTACCGCAGTTGTCTTCCCATTGCCACTTCCTGTTCTGTGTGGCCACCGAACGGCAGGATCATCCAGATAGCGAGTGAGACTCCGACATGCTGCCATTTCTAAATGGTAGCATCAACAAGATGCATTCCTTTATTTTTTTTAAAAGCGACGAGAATGCTTGCTCTGGCAGCTCCTCACTAAGCGCGTGAGGAGCCGCCATATTTTTGAACTGAAAGCTCGCCCCAGACCACACGCACAGAGCCAGTCAGGGAGCGGTTTTTGTGACTGACTCAGCGATGTTCCCGTTATAACTCATGAGAGTAAAGGGAATTATAATTGGTTGTGCAATGTAAAAATTGCTGACCAGTTATTATATAAGGGATAACACATGACAAGATGTGCAGTTAAAAGGGGATAATGCACACCTAGGGTGGTTGTTAGGCACAAGGCATAGCCAAGTTATGCAGCCACCCAAGAAGTGTATTATTCCCTTATGACTTAACACCCTGGAGTGTGTTATCCCACTCATAAAGTGGGCTTTGTTTTTTTAAAAAAATGTTCAGGTGAGGTGTGTGGTTGTCAGAAAGAAATCAGTGGTCATGTGACATATTTTTACCAATAAGGTTACAGGATTTTCATAGTCCATTTTATAAAGTCAGTTGCACACCACATGTTCACAGGGCCATTACCAGGATTTTTGCAGGGGAGGTACTTTTAGTGACTTGAGGGGGTATTTGTGCGTGCTGAGAACGTTTTTTTCAAAAGCCGGGGGTTGGGGGTCAGCCAGGCCCCCAGAATCTCTGGAGTACTAGATGTTCTGTGGTGCATTTTCTTGCTTATTCTGAAGCTAAATAACTCTCATCTGAGTTCTCCTCCACCCCTTGCTGTAAGGAAAGTTATTCTCATCTGACTGTCTGCAGGGGTGAATACATGTATGTATTCTGTACCCAAGGCTAGCAAGAGGCTAATGCAATACTGCATCTCAGGGCACAGTTTGCAGCTGGTTTGGGCTGGGTATTGTACAGAACTACCTTGCTGCTTTGCCAGATTGCTTCTAGACCGAAGCAAGCTAGTACAATAGCAAGTTAGTTCTGTACAAATCTATGGCAGGGGTCTTGGGCCTCAGGGTACTAGATGCCCTGTGTTGCTCATACTGTGGCTTATGTAAATAACTCATACCTGGGCTCCGCTCCATCCCTTAAGGAGAAATATTTGGCTGGCTGCAACTTTAATACATATTCTACAGTACTTGATGGCAGCAAGATGCTTATAATAAAATATCAAAAATAATTATTAGTTACAGCAATACCGACCATCCACTATATGGTACTCTGCACTGCCCACCCCTATTCGTACCTCCATTTTATTTACTATTGACACACTGCCATTCCTAGCTCAAAAACAGCCATGAAGAACAATTATTATTTTAAACTGGACATTTAGCTGCCACTTCAGAGCCCCAGTGTCCACATTTACATTTTCAGTTTTCCCTGTTAGCAGCCCCAGAGAAACTGTTTTTTCACCATGTTAGCCTAGTATGGTGAAAAAACAGTTTCTCCAGTCCAGGTACACAGATTGACTCACACGGTTCTTAACTGTAAAAAGAAAACACAGAATGTCCAGTCCACCATTAAGGACCCAGGCCCACAAAACACCTGAGTGCACACTGAACCCTTTTGTCCTATCAAGGCACAGAAAAAAATAATTTCAGCAATTCAGAATAGAAACTTGTCATTGTAAACTGTTCTCATGTGTCTGCAGCAAAACATGAAGGGTAGAGAACAGTACTGAGGAGTTACCCTCAGTGCCGCATCAGATACCCCCACCCCCACATATTCAAACCACCAGTGCCTTCAATATGCAAAGACCGTGGGCCCACAGTCACCTGCTTTGTGACTCGTATGCTCTCAGGCCAAATTCCCTGACTCTCACCCCTAATGCTGAAATGACTAGGAGGGGGCACCAGGGCTTGCCTGCCCCCCACCGAGCTCTGTAGTAAATTCTTGTAGCCCACACATCACAGTTATGAACATGCACCTGAGGGAAGGGAATGGACTTAGAGCTCTGAGGGTCTACTAATGTTAGTGAATTCAAACCTAAGACTTGAGTAAGGAGGAAGGAAGACTTAGAGCTCTGAGGGGGCTGCTGTTGTCTGCAAATCATAAATGAGAGTAAGGGAAGGGAGTTGGATTTGGTTAGAAAGTGCACTGGAATAAAATTTTGAGCAATGGGATCAGTGTATTGGCTCTTCCCATTTAATATCAGTGATGTGTGGGCTATAGGAATTCACAACAGAGTGAGGGGGGAACGAGTGCTAAACCTAGCCTATAAATTGAAACTTGAGTGAGGTGGAGGAGGGGAATGGGAGATGGAGGATTTTCTCTGAGGGCGCTACTACTCTGCAAATTCAAACCTGAGGGAGGGGACGGACTTATAGCTCCGAGGAGCCTATTGTGGCATGTGAATTCAAACCTGAGTAAGAGTGGGGAGGAAAGACTTAGAGCTCTGAGGGGGCTGATGATGTCTACAAATTTAAACTTGAGTGAGGGGGAAGGGAGTTGGGTTTGGTTAGAGACAAGAGTGCAGTACTGGAATTAAACTTTGAGCTATGGGATCCATGAATCTTTCTTTGCATTAAGACTAAGTCCTCTCTCTCCAATATTCCCCTCCTCCTGGCTCGTTTGAATTTGAACATGAAATTATATTTAATGTGACCCCTCTTGCAGGCAAATTTCATCCACTACCCCCACCCCCCAACCAACCTCACCACATCTTGGGGCTGTTAGCAGCTGAGCGAGTCCCTGCCGAAATAGGTACATCACTGGAAGTTCAGAATCCAGCAGCCGCCAGCACACTTACCTGGCTGACTGAAAAAAATGTTTGATCAGCCTGGCTCCGAGGACTTGTGTTGGCTACCCAGACATTGCAGATGGGAAGCCTCCCAGCAACAGCAATTCGATGTCTACCTCCGACTCCATTGCTGAACGAGGAATCGTGGCAGAAAGTAAAAAATCAGACAGATTTACTCCCAGGATTTACTGCAAGTTGAAATCTGCCTCTGGCAGAATGTCCAGGTTCCGGCAGTCAAAGCACTCTTACCGGAAGTCTGTCCTTCCACATATTCATTCCCCTAGAGTATTCATCCCTCAAAACTAGAGTTCCGTGATTCGCCCCATCCTGAGATTTAAAGGGGCACTTCTAGACAGTGCCAAAAATAGAGAAAAATAAAACGGAGGTTCGAGGAAAGGGGTTCGTTCGAACCTGACGAACCCCAGCTGGCAACGGGTCTGTGTTCATACTGCAGGCAGAACGGACAGTCTGCCAGTAATCATGCTCATGACTGTAGCATGCATTGACAGTTTTAAAAGACAAAGAACCCCAGCACGGGTTCAGAGATTCCTCCATCCTCTGGGCTGAGATACAGGTGTGGCACACGGATAAGTCCTGAGAAGGGCAAAACACGTGTCTGTGTCTTCCTTTGCAGTGTGTGTGTGTGTGTGTGTGTGTGTGTGTGTGTGTGTGTGTGTGTGTGTGTGTGAAAGGCCATTTGGTACCATACTTTCTTGCTTAAGCAGAACCATCATAAATTCTTTCTTGGTGCTTTGCATTGTTGGGTGTGGTTAAGCATAGAAACAGAATTTGACAGCAGATAAGGACTGCTTAGCCCATGCAGTCTGCCCATGTTTTCCCTCCCTACACTGTCTCAACAGACACTACTTGGTCTCCGGTATCCTCGCTCTCTTGCTTCCCACTAAGATTTCCTTGGGCCTGTCCCAAGCATGCTTGAAGCCCACCACTGTTTCCAACACACCACCTCTACTGAAGACTGTTCCAGGGGCCCCACACTCTTTCAGTGAAGAAGTACTTCCTCACATCTCTCTCTTGAATTTACTCCCTTCCAGCTTCATTGCATGTCCCCTTGTTCTTGTGCATATTTTCCTCTTAAAAATGCTCCCCTCCTGTACCTTATGTACCACTGTAGGTACTGCTAAGTGTTTACTGTATCTCCCTTCTCTCCTCCAGGGTGTACATATTGAGGTCCTTTAGTCTCTTCTCATAGGGCTTCTGATGCAGCTCCTGCACCATTTTATTTGCCGTCCTCCAAACTGCCTCCACTCTGTCTATATCCTTTCTTAGATGTGGTCTCCAGAACTGGACACAGCACTCCACGTGGAGTCTCACAAGTGAGCTATACAGTGCCAACACCACCTCCTTCCTTCTGCTGGTGATAGTCTCCCTATGCACCCCAACATCCTACTGGCTCTACCCACTGCCTTGTCGCACTGCTTTGTCACCTTGAGGATGTAGGAAATATGTGACTTTGTATTTCTTGTTAGCAGTTCTACTTGGGACTTGCATATTCCAGAAGATATGTATATTTTTATGTTATAGTTATACAGTTATAAATAACCAGTTCCTAGCAGATCCTTCCCACTTCAGTAATCTTCCTGGACTCAAGTCTCCATCACTCATTCACACTAGTGGGATAGTGCTGGAGGCGCTAGGACCAAACGGGAGCCAAAAATGTTCTGAAGGGTCGGCGCTGAGACAGGACCGTTCATATGCGGCACTGCGAGACTAGCTCATGCCAGTGTAGGCTATCTCAGCGTTGACCATCCAACCGCCTCAGTTCCTTTTCTCCCGCTGTCGAGTGCGCTTGGATGTCGACAACGCTAGTCTGCCGGAGTCAAAATTTTCGTCTTTACGACAGCAGCTTTTAGACATTTAGTATTCGTTTAATTTAACATTTTTAGTAGTATTTTCTTATTTTACGAAAAAGAAGATTATAAAGAAGAAGAAAAAGAAATTCTCACCTGCCATCAACGGAGTTGTCCTTAGACCGTAGCGGTGACGGTAGGAAGACTTAGTTTGAAAGTTGTTAATGGCAGAGGGGCTGTATCTGATCCACCGCCCTTTGCTAAAGGGGGGCTCCAACTACGGACAGTCCTGTGTGGGGGGGGGGGATAGTCCACTGAAGCACGAATCTGGCAGTTCCGGAGATCCGGCTCTGCTTAACCTCAAGCTCTTCTTCCTCGTTGGGGTAAGAAGAATCGGTGCTGCTTGAGGTTGCCCTCTGGTACGTCTGCATGGGGATTGTCAGTTGGGAGGGGCGATAGGCCTGAACTGACTTTGGTTGGTTCCCCTTTGTCCAGCTCTTAATGGCCGTGTTCTTCGACTGCGGACTCCATCTCTGTCATTGATGGAGTTCCAGTGAGCAGTTTCACCTCTGGGCCGCTCCTGTGGAGCAGGGGGTTCGACTTCTGGCCAGTTTTCCTGGCCAGTGTTCCCGAATTCGGGACCTCCGGGGCCGGGTTGATTGGATCAGGATGTGCTGGTTGCCCTCTTGCTGCCCCGCCGTAGCCGTCGACCCTCATGCCTGCCCCCCTCTCTCTTTCCATGCAGGGGCCGGAATGGGCACCACTTTTTCCTTCTCTCATTAGGATTTTCTCTGTTGGCATTCTCCACGGTGCTGTTGGTCCTGGCGCTGCGGCCGACGCCGCAGGTCCAGTGCGGTGGAGCTGCGCCATGGCAGCGCCGCTGGAATTGGCATTGGTGCCAGCACGGTGGGTCAGCACTGTTGCTGCCGTGCGACACCGCGGGGGCTGTTGGTGCCACGTGGTGCCGTGGGTGCTGTTGGTTCCTGGCACCGCTGGCGGTGTTGCGGAAGTTGCGTGGCACCACAGGCACCTGCGGGTGCTGTGGGTGGTGCCATGGGCACCCGCGGGTGCTGTGGGTGGCACCAGGCACCCATAAATGCCACGGGTGGCACCGGGAGTGCCTGTGGGTACCGCTGCAGGTGCCCATGGGTGCCACCACGGGTGCCTGTGGGTACCACCATGGGTGCCCTCGGGTGTCGCCAGGATGGCATAGGCACTGCTTGGTGCCATCCTGTGCCACGAGTGATGCTGGTGCCACAGGGGGTGCCAGTTGGTGCTGTCCGGCAGAACTAGTGGCAGCTTTTTCCTTCTGCAGACCTCTTCTTCCGCGGAACTTGTGGCGATATCTTTTCTGCCGAATGAAGTCTAACAGATGGCATGCTTCTTTCTTGACCATAGGTCAAGTAGGTCTTTTTTCAGAGATGGCATCTCGATATTCACACCTTCGGTTCCTGTGCACTGGTTCTGTGCCAGTCGCTCACGAAGTTACCCACTTCGAGTGGGTGATGAAACTGTGATGTTTGATTTTCATCAGCAAGCAAACTAGAGTCCTTTCCTACTCCCTTTCAGGAAGGCCAGAGCAAGTGGTGCCTCACCGCATTGAGTCACTTCTGCCGTTATTCAGTCACTTTCAACGAATGGGTTAGCCCAAACTTGGTCCTGCTGCGTCCCCCCCTCGATGCACATCTGCCTCTATTTGCCTTAGAAATCCAGACCCTGTTTTTTTCTGTCTGAATGTTTTTCCGCAGTGGACATGTCCTCCTGTACACTTTCCCTCTCTTCCCTTAGTTCAGAGACTGCTACTGCAGTTGTAGGCACACAGAGGCAGAATGATTCCTTTTGAAATATGAAGTGGGTAGGATCTGGTTCTTCTAGACCACCACAAGAGGCTTCTAAGTCGTGCTTGGCCTTCCATCAGGAAGGTTTCAATGACTAAGTGGAAACCATTCTCCTTGATGGGCTAACCCCACCTGGAATCTCTTTTGCTCACCAAGTAAGGGGTTCAAGTGCTCCTGGACCTGTTGCTCATAGGTCAGCCATACTTGGCAGTGGGGGTTTCCATGAGCGCTTTCCGGTCTGCCCTGAACCAGTAGACCTTACCTCCGGCTCTTTCAGTTCCTGAAGTCCTTTTACATTAGATTAGTACATGTCTTTGACGCCATTAATTTTTGTCCTAGACCAAATTGTGGGGCTGGGTTCATGCTGCTCTTCTAGAGTGGTTGCGGCCTCCTGGCAGAGTTTCATTTTGTGTCCATTGCAGTTTTCTGCACAGTGGTGAGTTAGAATTCAAACGCTTATCTTGTAAGCACTATGTTCTAGCTGATCTTTCCAAGACAGCTCTTTTTATTAGTAGGACAGTCCTTGGCCGTCCTTTCTGAGTGAGCCCTATTGCCTACCACCCTACTCAGGGTTGTTGATTTTAGCTTGGTACTCTCCCACTAGTGTGAATGAGTGGTGGAGACTTGAGTTCAGGAAGATATGGAAATTACGTACTTACCGTAGTTGTTGATCTTCTTGGACACAGTCTCCATCACTCATTCACATGCCCGTCCTCCATCCCCTGGACTCACTCATTTTCTTTCCTAATCTTCACGGTCCTGTGGTTAAGGCTGTGAAGACATTGTTCTTTGACCCTTCTTGCAAGGGCTATCTGAGCCCTCTCAGGCCCATAAAGTCAGGGTAAGTTATTTTCATTAGTTACGCTGCACCTCATCAGTCAAAAAGGTACTGAGGCGGTTGGAGGGTCAAAGCCGAGATAACCTACACAGGCGCAAGCTAGTCTTACGGTGCCACTCATGCGTGGTCCTGTCTCTGCGCCAACCCTTCAGAAATTTTTTGGCTCCCATTTGGTCCTAGTGCCTCCAGCGCTATCCCTCTAGTGTGAATGAGTTATGGAGACTGTGTCCAAGAAGATCAACAATTACGGTAAGTACATAATTTCCATTTGTCACACCCTGCAGAATCTGCAGAGGGAAATGTTAAGTAAAATAAGTTATATGGATCTGCAGTATAGCCAAGTACCATCTGAACTTTATCTGAAGGCTGATTGTCCCTCTCTACCAGATTCATATGTAACCCCTAGGTGGCACTATCCCAAGGGCTACTACCCCTGCCTGCTTGGCTACTAGCAGGTTAAGGGGCCTGAGTTCTGAAACGGGTACCTCCACCCGGAGGTCAGGGTTGGTAGTGGTAAAGCTAACCTGGGCACAGCCCTCCGGGACACTGTAACCCCCCCTCTTTCCCCTCTAGTGGCCTGAACACTGTACAATAATCACTTTCACAATACCCCTGGTACACTACACAAGTACCCACACTGTTTGCACTTACCATCAGGGCTGATTCCTCTGGCTCGACCCTGGGGACCCACTGCAAAAACAAGGTTATGCACAGCAAACAGCAACAGTACAGTACTTTGAGCACAAACTGGAACCACAGTTAGATTACATGCAGAAAAAGTTAGATCTGATTTATTTAGGGGATTTGAACAAGGGAGGGGCAAAATCAGGTTAATTAGCTTAAAGGTTATATCAGTCAAGCAGTTATGCATGCGCTTTGAGTCCCCCCACACAGTCACACCTCTGGGTACCCAGGTGGAGAAGAGATGGGCTAGCCAGGACTGTTGCCCAGAGTTGGTCAGCGGCGCAGCTGGTTGGGGCCCTGTGATGGAAAACACAACATGCATAGTACACAATATTTGTAATCCGGAGCCAGAGGGCTCAGTTCATAAAGGAAACGAAACAACAAGACAATCAGATGACACACTCAGATTAAGCTGTTGTTGCAGGGAGCTACCCTGGTATTTACTCACGATACTCAAGACTGGACACAGGCTGGACGAAAATTGAGACTGCAGGTGGTTGATCTGGAATGCCAGGAGAAGCAGGGCCCACACAAGTCACAGAGGCGCCGTTCCTGTTTAAGTGTGGAGCAGGGGGCTGATCCCCAGGCAGGTCTCTCGTCGATGGTTTCTCTGTGCAGTGGGTAGTCTGGCTGGGCCAGTCTGCAAGGCCCAGACCGCATAGAGACAAATTCGGATGCAGTCCGTTTTGGGCTGGATACAGCTTCCAGCAAGCAAGCAGAACACAGTTCACACAGTGGGGAACTAACTCACGACCCACTAGCAGCTCATAGAAACATTTACATGTAACCGAATTCTACTGTACCAGGCAAAGCGCTCCCCAGTCACAATCGCAAAGTCTCTGCACACACCGGGAGCTTAGGGGTAGCTGGAACTCCTGACAGGCCAATCGCATTCAGCAAAATCTTCGGTCTTCTTCAGGTTGAGCCTGGCCCACTTCAGTAGTTTACTTTAGTCACACAAACTTGGATTTAGTCCAAAATAATTCTCTTCTCTCCCTCAGGAGCAGCAAGCAGACATGCAAGCCAAAAAATCTGCCTTTTCACAGTTCTCCCATGCGAATCCACTCAAGATTGCTGCTCAGAATCACTTCAGCTCCTTCTTCTTCAGCTTCCAGCTTAGATCTTCCCTAAACAGGAGGCAGCTTGGGGAATTCCCTCAGATCCAAAAGGTTTGGTTGGCTGATTTGGCTGTCGGTCAAAACAAGAGCTCCCCTTTCAGTTGCAAAAAAGGCGCCAACAGCTCCAAACTACAGTTCCTACATACAGATTTTGACTCCAGACAGCTCCTGTAGTCCGGCTACATTTTAGGTCCCACCAGAACTGATTGGTCCAGTTTGCAGTCCAGGACCAAGATAGTGGAGACAAACAAAACAGTCCTTGCTACAAAGAAGACAGGTTAGACAAACTACATTATCATTATCACTCTAAATGATTTTCAGCAAATAGTTACATCTTTCAACAGAGCTCCCTCTCAGATTACTTATGCTGCAATCAGGCAGCTCTTAAAAGAGACAGCACACAGAGGTTATACAGGCTCTGGCAATCACATTTAAACTGCTAAAACGCAGGACACCAGCCTGGCAGTGAGCAGTTAGGCAAGCTCAAGGAAGACTTTTTGGGAACCCCCATTTGTAGGGGGGTTACACATATGTTTCCCCCCCCCACACACACACAGTTATACACCCCCTAACTATGGGAGAAAAAGTACTGCAGCATCCTGTTTTATACATTTATAATTTTTTGGTCAAGCAGAACACAAACATCATATTTTATTTTCAGAAAGTAGGGAAAATGGCTCTTAGAACTAAACTTGTATGCTAGGAAGTGTATAGTGTATGCGCCCTGCAGCCGTGCCACAGATGGCAATTTGCGTCTCTTGCTCATCATTACAAAATCCCCTGTGCACAGTTTGTAGAGTTGGCGGTCCATGCAAAGCGGAGGCTTCTTATTTTTATTTAATTTATTGAAAGAACATTTTCAATTTTACACAGTGACAACAAACAATACGGAAACATACAACTAACTGTACATACAGGCAAACACATGTCCCCTTACTCCCCTCCATCCCTCAGAGTATAGCCCTGCAAGAAACTTACCCACCACGAATCTCAGTAAGTGACATCATTAGAACAGGTGCAGAGCTGATTAAATTGATGACAGTACCTAAAAGTAGTACATTTCTTTATATGATAATCAATGAGGCGTGTAGAGATTCCCACCTGTTGCGATAGGTACGGTATCTGACATTTATGCTGGCTATTTGCTTTTCTATATTTAAGGCTCCTAAGATTTAATTGTGCCATACCACTGTAGATGGGGTAGTGTCATCAAGCCAGTGTCTGAGAATCTTGGCCGTGGGCGCTGGGAAGGCAATGTGCCCTTTCCTGGGGCCTATCCCAGCATCCTGGTATTTGTCCACTAGGCAAATCTCTGGCGTGAAAGCCACATCCAGTCCCAATAAAGGAGCTAAGTTACACTTTTATCTCCTCCCATAGGGACCTATTTTTCTTGCAGTCCCACAAAATGTGCTTCAGGGACCCTTCTTTCTACAGCTTGTACAGCTGCCAGATTCTAGCTGACCCAGCTTGTGTAGTCTTTTCGGTGTGAAATATTAATTCTGTAATATTTTAAACTGCATAAGTCTGCATTTGTCTTGTTTAAGGTATCTGTATAGGTTCTTTCATACTGTTTGCCACTCTTGTGGAGACAAGTTACCTGCAGTGCCCATTGCCAATATGGACGTGCCCCATCTAGCTTCTTCAAACAACATGACGTCTTGCTATATTCTGACATGTTCTGACATAAGTAGTTAGCCCCAGCACTTGAACTGCCTCGGAGAGGAAAGGGTTAACTCTGTGCATATGCATAGAAAGTTGAGCACGAGCTCAGTTTTCAAACCTCTGTCTGTGGTGCTTCAGAGTGTAACCGTCAGATTCTTTACTCCGCCTAACTGTGAAGTCGCTCCGGAGATTGCTCTTTCGCGCGGTTCGGTAAAGTTTCACATAAAGCGGTTTTCAACCGATTTCTTATTTTTCCGTTTCAAGTCTCTGTCTACGGTACAGTAAGTGTGTAGATAGGTAGTGAACTGTGTTTTGTCTTTGCTTTTGTGGAAATTGTAAGTTTTGGTTCCCTAGCGGTCGGTCCGGTTGGGAACTGACTGTTTTCTGTTTATTTCAAATTCTGGGATTTTAGCAGTGGTGTGCCAGTTCCGATCGGTTTAAAAAAAAACAGACTTTTTAACGGTTTCTTTCCACAACCTGTAACACGGTTGGTAACCGATTGGAGAGTATTACCTGGTGTAAAGCTGTAAGAGGGTAATTTTGTTGGCCTGGCCATGTCTGAGAAACCCAAGAAGAAAAATGGGCCCATTGGTTTCAACACTGTAGTGAGTGTGTGGATGCTTTTGCCAAGGCTGACCCTCACCTCATTTGTGTTTATTGTCTGGGGATTGACCACCTCAAACAGACTGCAAAATATGTAAAACATTTTCCTAAAGCCGCTCTGGATAAAAGATTGAGTAGGCTAAAGGAAAAGGAGGCTGAGAAGTCCGCTGACCCAGATGGCCAGCCCGGTTTGGTTGCGACCGAACCTGAGGGGGTGCCCACTGACCTGGGCGATATCTTCTCGGGCAAAAGGAGATCTGACTCGGAGGGGTCGGTTCAGGCAAAGAGAAAAAAAAATCAGCCAGTTCAGATCCAGAACCGCATACTTCAGCTGCCGATGAGATAGCCAAAGTGATAAATATTGTTCAGTCGCTTCGACTGGTTCTGTCCGAACCGGCGCCGACGGTTATGCGCTCGGTTTGGTTGGATCCGACTCCATTGGATTACGATCCGGATGCCTATTATGAGTTGCAGTGGGTGGGGGACGAAGACTTCCCAGAACAGGATGATGATGATGATGATGATGATGATTTTGACAGTCTGGATGTGCCCATTGAACCGGACATCTCCCCAGACAGACCCTCCAATGTCTTCCCTCCCAGGCTTTCTGAGTCCCCTTCTCACTATTTGTTCTACAAAAAGGTGTCTGAAACCCTCCAGCTCCCTATGGTAGAAGCTGTTGAGGAGGAAGAAGAGCCTGATTTTGTTGAAATGATGGACATCCCAGAGTCCAAAAGGTTGTCTATTCCCCTCCACAAATCTTTGGGGAAACAGACAAGCAAGATTCTTCAGACACCAAACTCTTTACCTCCTGTGGACAAAAGGATGGACAGGAGGTACATGTTGTCAGGCTCAGGTACAGAGTTTTTGTACAGTCCTTGCAGTCATACATAGATACATAGACAGTGTCAGCAGATAAGGGCCTATGGCCCACCTAGTCTGCCCATTTGAGCTTGTAAGTTCAGTTTGTTTTCCTAGAAGTCTGTTTCCCCTTACCCCTGCCCTCTAGAATTCCTTTATGTCTATCCCATGCATTCTTAAATCCCGTGATTGTTTCAGCCCCCACCACTTCCTCTGGCGGGGTGTTCCTTGTCCACCACCCGTTCTGTGAAGAAATTCTTTCTCATGTTTCCTCTGAATCGTCCCTCCCTCCAACTTCATCCCATGCCCTCTAGTCCTGAAACATCTTTTTCGCTTAAAAATAGTGTTTTCCTGCACCCTGTTCCTCCCTGTAAGATACTTGTATGTCTCTATCATATCCCCTCTCTCCCTCCTCTCCTCCAGGGAGTACATGTTCAGTTCCTTCAACCTGTCTTCATAGGACTTGTGATGCAACCCATGCACCATCTTTGTTGCCCTCCTCTGAACCTTCTCTACCCTGTCTATGTCCTTACGTAGGTATAGTCTCCAGAACTGTACACTGTACTCCAGGTGGGGCCTCACTAGTGTCTTGTATAGCGGAATTATGAGCTCCCTTTTCCTGCTGGTGATGCCCTGCCTATACATCCCAGCATCCTATTTGCTTTACCTGATGCCTTGTCACACTGTTTCCCTACCTTGAGGTCATCAGAGATGACAACCCCAAGATCCCTTTCCTGCTTGGTGCATGCTATATCCTCACCCCAACTGATATATTGTGCCAGGGTTTTTGTGCCCATATGCATTATCTTGCACTTCTTTGCATTGAATTTCAACTCCAAACCTTTACCATTCTTCAAGTTTCTGCAGGTCCCTTCTCATTCTGTCTACACCCTCTGGTGTGTCTACTCTGTTACAGAGCTTTGTGTCATCAGCAACAGTGAAATTCTGCCTTCTAGATCCTGTGCAATGTCATTGATGAAGATGTTGAATAGGACCGGTCCCAGCACTGATCCCTGTGGTACCCCACTGGTTACTCTTCCTCTGTGGAGTGACAGCCATTTACCACCACCCTCTGTGTCCTGCCACCCAGCCAGTTACCTACCCACCACACTACTGTCCTGCCCACACCCATATTCCCCAGTTTGTGTAATAGTCTTCTATGTGGCACAGTGTCAAAGGCCTTGCTGAAGTCCAGATAGGCCATGTCCACTGCCCTTCCCTGATCCACCTCCCTAGTCACCCAGTCAAAAAATTCAATGAGGTTGGTCTGACATGACCTCCCCCTGGTGAAACCATGCTGCCTTGGGTCCTGTAGTCCATTGACAACCAGATGTTCCACCAATCTCTCCTTCAGTAGTGCTTCCATGATCTTTCCCACTACCGAGGTGAGGCTGACTGGTCTGTAGTTCCTTGCTTCCTCTTTGTTCCTACTTTTGTATAAGGGACTACATCTGCTGTCCTCCAGTCTTTGGGTACCTCCCTGTTTCCAGTGATTGGCTGAACAGGATAGCCAGAGGTTCAGCCACCACCTCTCTTAGTTCTTTAAGTGACCCTAAGGTGCACCCATCTGGCCCCATTGCTTTATCAGCTCTTATTACTTCCAGTTCCTTCAGGACCCTTTCTCGTGTAAAGGACTTGTGTCCATTTCTGCACCATTTCTCACCCTTGTACTCCCTTCAGACCCATTACCCCCTCTTCCTTAGTAAAGACTGGAGCAGAAATACCTGTTCAATATGTCAGCTTTATTGTTGTCATCCTCCACGCGGCTCCCATCCTCCCCTTCAGTCTCACTATCCCCTCCCTTTGTCTTTCTTTTTTCACTTATGTACCTGTAAAAGGTTTTGTCCCTTTACTCACTGATTTTGCAATGTGTTCTTCTGTCTGAGCTTTGGCTTCCCTTACTGACTTCCCTGCCTCCCTTTGTTTCTCCTGGTACTTCTCCCTATCCCCTTCTGCTCTTTTTTGTATTACCTGAATGCAATCTTTTGGCTTTCACTTTCTTTGCTACCTTTGGAAAACCATAATGGTCTCTCTTCCTTTTCCTCTTGCTAACCTGCTTAATGCATAATTCTGTTGTTCTTATAATCCCCATTTTAAATACTGCCCACTGTTCCTCAACCCCTGATTCCTGTCCCATTCCTTAATGCCTCTTTCAAGTATCTCCCCATTTTCCCAAAGTCTGCCCCCTAAAATCCAGGATAGTGTTTTGTGTGGTTTGGTTCTGCTCTTTCTGTGATTTCAAACCACAATGACTGGTGGTCACTGTTACCCAGGTGCTCCCCACTGTTACCCCCATCACACTGTCCCTGTTTGTGAGCACAAGGTCCAGTATTGCCTTCTGCCGAGTTGGTTCCATGACCAGTTGCTTGAGGAAGGCACCCTGAAGGGAGTCCAGGATAAATCTGCTCCTAGTTGATGCTGCTGCTGGGATGCTCCAGTCCACGTCTGGTATATGGAAGTCTCCAACCAGTACTACCTCACCCTTGTCTGCCATCCTTTGGATGGCTAGCATCAGCTCCCTATCTGTTTCTTCCTCCTGGGCTGGTGGTCTATAGACCACACCTGTGGATGGCTGGCCCCATTTTCCTTTCCAGCTTAACCCACAGTATCTCTCCCCATTTTGTTCCTCCTGGATCTGTGTGGCCCTTATGTCATTTTTCACATACAGTGCCACTCCCTCCTTCCTGCCTGCTCTGTCTCTTCTGAATATGTTGTAGCCAGGTATGGCCATCTCCCAGTCATGGTTACATTACACCAGGTTTCAGTGATGGCCACAATGTCCAGGTCTGACTGTACCATGACAGCCTCCAGATCTTCCATCTTGTTGCTAAGGCTCCTGGCATTTGCACATGGCTTTCCATGATTTGACTTCCCTAGACTGCTTCACTGTTCTACTCCAGCCCCTTCCTTGCTGTCATTTATCCCTGGTTCTCCTTGCTGTTTCTGCCCTTCTGCTGAATTTTGCCCTTTCTGCTTATCCACCTTTTGGACACCAATCTCCATCTTTGCACACTGCTTTGCAGAGATAGCCACTCCTCTGGTTCACTGGTTCCACTACTAGCTGTGGGGGGTGAGCAAGTAGGTACCGTCCTTGCTGGCCTGCCACCCCCCTTTGCTAGTTTAAATGCTTGTCAATGTAGCATTTAAACTTATCATTGAGTGCTTGGATTCCCCTCCAGGATGGATGCAGGCCGTCAGGCTTGAACAAACCTCTATCCCTCCAGGTGGGTCCCAAGTCGCCAATGAATCCAAACCCTTCCTCACAGCACCAGTTCTTCAACCATGAGTTAAAGTTCCTGGTGCATGCACTCTATGCTCTCCCTTGCCTCTCACAGGTAGTACTTCTGAGAAAGTGACAGAAGTAGCTACTTGCTTGAGACCCCTCCCAGTTTCCTAAACTCTTCCTGAACTTCCTTTGGCTCCCCATTTGCCAAGTCATTAGTACCTAGGTGGATAATGACATCCAGCTCACCCTCCCGCTTGCCTTCCCAGTGATCCCGTGCATCTTCCTTCCATCTCTCCATGCCGTGGCACCTGGTGGCACCTCACCTCCCTGTCCTCCCCTCCTGTGTTCCTAGCTGGATCCTCTTACGATGGAGTCCCCACCAGGATTCGCTTCCTCCTCCTCTGGGGTCCACTGCTTTCCCCACTGAGGTCACCTTCTTGCCTAACCTCCACATCCTTTCCTTCCACTTCCTGGGTACCTCTATTTGGTTGTCCTCATTTGCCAGTGTGGCATATGAGTTCTTGAAGGAATAGGATCTGGGATATGCCTCTGCCTGACTGCTCTAACCCTCCCTGGGCCCACTGTCATCCAAGTGCTCCTCGTCTCGGCATCCTTTGGAGGCAGCTGCATTGGACTGGGTGGTCCCTGGATGGGGTGATGGGTATTCCTGACCCAGTTTACTTCCGCTCTGAGTCTGGCTACCTCATCCCGCAGTCCAGAGATGCATGCAGATAGGCAGCACCTCAGTGTCCAGAAGGTCTGCCTGAATATGGCTGCCCCACAGCCACTGCATTTCCACTCCCACATTATACTGCAATTCCACTACTTCTCTGCTACTGAAGCTCTCTTAGTTCTCTTTTTATTTATTTACAGTACTAAAAATTCTGTAACTGATCGTCAGATATATATTTTTTTTTAAGGAAAAAGAAACCAATAAATAAATGAGTTAAAACACTTGTCGTGCTGAGGGTGGTCTTCTTCCCCCTTATGCCCCTCCTACTTCACACCTCTTACTATACCCTGTGTTTAGCTCCTGTCAATCAGATTTATCAGGGCATATAATTAAGAATTGAGGTAAGGGGTGGGGGGGGCGAAAATTTGCAGCAATTAAAGACAGCACAGAATTACACCACCACTATGTTTTAAATTTTCAACAGCCCAAAAACAATTATAAGTAAAGACAACACAGAAAGAAAGTATAGTGTCACTACAAGCCTACAATCTAAGTTTAAAAGAAAAATACCAATTACCAGTTACTCTAAAGCACTGAATTGAATATGTTTCCTTCCTTCACCTTCTGGCTTCTTCACCCCCTCATGTTGGGGTAGTGCAGGCTGCAGCCTGTGACAGGGCTAATATACCATTGGCTTCACACCCCCCAGATAAAGACTCCAGGAAGGTGGATGCCATGGACCAAAAGACAATATTTGGCATCCTCCTTGGGACTCAGGCAGGCGAACTATGTGGCCTATGCAGCCAGGTACCAGAAGTCCAGGTGGGATACTGTTCTGGAACTGGCTAAACAGGCTTCCCCCCAGCTGGCCAAAGAGCTGGAGGAGGTGGCTGCAGATGGAACTGAGGCGTCCAAGGTACAATTCCATGCTGCTTTGGACTCAAATGATGTGGCATCACGAGTCATGGCTACATCTGTGTTTCTCAGGAGATTTGCTTGGCTCAGATGTACTAGCCTTTCACAGGACACCCAGGCTAAGGCCATGGAGTTCCCGGTGGTGGGTAACTCTCTGGGGAGCAGACAGAAGCTTACATGAAGAAAATGGATGAATACAGGACCACTTACAGGAGTGCACAGGCCAAGGAAAGACAAGCCACTCCACAAAATCAGCAGTCATGGGGTAAGGGCAGGCCTTTTTACCAAGCCCAGGCCTCATCTCCCTTCCCACAGAGGGGGTTCTTTCGAGGGAGCGGCAGGAGGGGGATGATTAGAGCTGCATCCTCTTCTCAGTCCAAGACTCCTGCCAAGCAGACACCCTGATGCGTCAGCCCGGGTCGACTCCCCAATTCCAGTGGGAGGCAGGCTGGCTTACTACTTCCAGGCCTCGAAGTCTGTTACCTCAGACAAGTGGGTCCTGGAGGTAGTAAGCCAGGGATTGGCCCTCAGTTTCAAATAGTTTCCAAAAATGAGGATCAGATCCTTTCCACCTGCAAACATCTTTGAAACCACTGCTTTAGAAGCAGAGGTTTCCCCTCTATTGGATCTCAGAGCTGTGGAGAGAGTTCCTTCTCCACACAGGGGAAAAGGTCTGTACTCCAGATATTTCCTTACCCCCAAAAAGATAGGGGAGTGGTGACCCATCCTAGACTTAAGGTATTTGAACAAGCACATTACAAAACCAAAATTCAAAATGGTGACTCTGAGAGTAATTCTTCCCTCTCTAAGGCCAGGATTTTGGTTATCTCTGGACCTCAAGGACGCCTATTTCCACATTCCTGTCAGGTGCTCCCACAGAAAGTACCTCAGGTTCGAGTTGCCTTCAGGCCATTATCAGTTCAGGGCCATGCCCATCAGCCTTACTTCAGCTGCAAGAGTTTTAACAAAGTGCCTTGCAGTAGTAGTGGCCTTCCTTAGGAGAAAGGGGATTTCTCTATTCCCATACTTGGACGACTGGCTCATTGTAGGCCAGTCCTCTGACCAGGTCAAGTCAGCTCTACAAGTTACACAAGACTTGCTCACTTCTCTAGGATTTCTTCTCAATCTGCTAAAGTCAGTTCTCGAACCAGTGCAACTCCTCACCTTCATAGGGATAGAGTTAGATACTGTACAAGCAAAGGCCTTCCTTCCCTTAGCAAGGGTAAGGGCCGTTACGGATCTTGCTTCCTCTTTTCATCCTTTGGTTTCTCGTCCAGCAAGACATTTTCTTCAACTCCTAGGCCACATGGCAGCTTCCACTGCTGTGGTACAGGGAGACAGGTTCCAGATGAAGTACATTCGGTTTCAACTGAGGTCTTTTTGGTCTCAGAAAAAAGATCCTATAACCAAATTGATTCCAGTGACTCAGACTCTGGTCCAAGCTCTCCAGTGGTGGTTGGACCAGGATAATCTCAGACAGGGTGTCCCATTCCTCATTCAGACTCCTCAGTGGTTCTAACCACAGGTTCTTCTCTCCGGGGCTGGGGAGCCCATCTGGGAGCCCTCACAGCTTAGGGTGTTTGGTCTCCTCAGGAGTCTCTCCTTCATATCAGTCTTCTGGAACTCAGGGCAGTATTTCTAGCCCTTCAAGCCTTTTCAGACTCAGTAAGGGGCAAGGTGGCTCAGGTCAGGACAGACAACATCACCATCTTGTGGTACGTCAACAAGCAAGGGGGACTCGGTCCATGGCCTTGTGCACGGAGACCATGAAAATTTGGTCTCTGGCCTACTCTCTTCAAACTTCCCTAGTGGCAGTCCACCTTCCAGGGAAGGACAATCTACTAGCAGATGCTCTGAGCAGAATCTCCCAAGGCCATCATGAATGGACTCTGGATCCTTTCATCTTGAAAGTAATCTTTACCAGGTGGGGCACTCCAGAGATGGATCTCTTTGCAGCCCCAATCACCAGCTTCCCCTATTCTGCTGCAGACCCCCAATCCTAGGGACTGTTCCTCTGGATGCTCTGATATTGGATTGGAAAGGCAGGTTCCTTTATGCCTTTCCTTCCTTTCCCCTGTTGTTCAGAGTTCTAGTCAAGATCAGGTCACAACCCTGCACAGTGATTCTAGTGGCTCCGGATTGGGCCAGACAACCTTGGTATCTTCTGTTGTTGTCCCTAGCAGTATCTCTTCCCCTGTCTCTCCCCAAGAGACACAATCTCCTAACCTTCCATCAGGGAAGAATCTGGTACCCCAACCTCCAGTCTCTCAATCTCAAGGCCTGGTTCTTGAAGAGTTAGAATATGCAGGCCTGCATCTTTCTCAGGGAGTTCTGGACATTCTTAAGGGTTCAAGGAAACCTGCTACCAGAAAAAACTATAATTCCAGATGGAAAAGATTCAGCATTTGGTGTTCCCATAAGGATATTTTACCAGACGCTGCAGGCATTGCTACAGTCTTGGATTATCTGGTTCACCTTAATAGTTTAGACCTTGGGCCAGCAACCTTAAAAGTTCACTTAGCAGCTGTCTCTGCTTTTCTCTCAGCAGGGAAGGGCTCTACCCTGGCATCTCACCTTGTTTTTAGCAAATTCTGTAAAGGTCTGGTTCATATTAACCCTCCCTTTAGCGAGCCTACTCCTGTGTGTGATCTCAATATCTGTATTGCTCAGCTTATGCAGCCACCCTTTGAGCCTCTGGCTTCGGCTGAGCTGAAGTACCTGACCTGGAAAACTGTGTTTCTTAGTGGCTATTACTTCTGCCAGGCAAATTAGTGAACTTCAGGCCCTGTCAGCTGAATCTGAGTTTCTCATTCCATAGAGATAAGTTGGTCCTCAGAACTAATAGGAGGTTCTTACCTAAAGTGGTATCAGATTTTCGTCTGAATCAGTCTGTGTCTGTCCCAGTGTTTTTCACTGATCACTCTTCTTCAGGAGAAAGAAGATTACGCAGTTTGGATGTTAAAAGGGCTCTTAGCTACTACATAGAGCATACTAAGGCACACAGGAATGACTGTCTCCAATTGTTTCTCAGTTATGGTAAAGTGGGAAAAGGTAGGCCTGCTACTAAAAGAACTCTTGCCAGGTGGATTGTCTCTTGTATACAACTCTGCTATACCAAGCTAGGTAAAACACCTCCCTCAGGCCTGAGGGCCCATTCGACTTGGGGTACAGCTGCTTCTCTGGCTGATGCCAGAGATATACCCTTGTTAGAGATCTGCAAAGCAGCCACCTGGAAAACAGTCCATACATTCGCCAAGCATTACTCCCTGGATATCCAGGCTAGGAGTGATGCTAGGTTTGGTACAGCAGTACTGCAGAGCCTGTTCCCAAAATAGGTTCGGTACCCTCCTCCATGGAGGTACTGCTTGGTAGTCTGTATATGTCAGAATACAGCAAGACTTCATGTTGTTTGAAGAAAAAATTACTCACCTTAGTAACTGTGTTTCTTCTAATGGAGTCTTGCTGTATTCTGACCGTCCCCCGCCTCCCCTCTCAGAATCTAGGTTTTGGGATGTGGGCTGGCAGGTACAGTGTTGCACCTCAGGGGTGTACCCTTATACCCCTCTTCTCGAAGGTGGGGTACTTGTTGTAGTGTTTTGTTTTATATGTTATATACATGTTGTGTTCACTACCTGTTTTTTCTTGGCTTCTCGACTTGAGTCTTATGGACCCAAGTTATTGCCCTTTGGCTTATGTTTTCACAATTTCCACACTAAAGTGTAGTTAGTTAGTTTGCTCATAAGAATCTGATGGTTACACTTTGAAGCACCACAGACAGAGGTTTGAAAACCGAGCTTGAGCTCAACGTTCTATGCCTATGCATAGAGTTAACCGTTTCCTCTCTGGGGCTGTCCAAATGCTGGGGCTAACTGAATATGTCAGACTACAGCAAGACTCCATTAGAAGAAACATAATTACTAAGGTGAGTAATTTCTTCTTTGGGTCTATGTCCTGTAATGTTCTATAGATACCGGTGATTGCTTGCAGCGGAGGCTTCTGCTGGAGTTATAACTGGATTAGCCTCCCTGCCTTACTAGAGCTGGTTCCAAGTTAGATTTTGAGGTATGGTTGTAGCCAGAAGACTGGAGGAGTTATGGGGAAAAGATCGTTTTGGGGGTGGGGTGGGGAGATAACAGCACCTTACAAGCCATTCTGGGCAAATCAAAGAGGTGAAGCCTTCTGCTCCATGAGAGGCAGGACCCACGTCACCCAATATACACATACCTCATCAGCCCACCAGCACTGGTGTTGACTGTGAAGATAGCTGTTCACGTGCCCTCCCAGCCTGAGGGCTAAGGTGCAACTGGGCTGTCGCGGCTCCAGTGATCAGGTGATGCACCAGGGGAAAACTTTGGGGGTTGACCCACCCTGGTAAAAGGTTCTCCCAAAAGTACAGCATGTCTTCAGTGAGCATATCTCCTCCGCTGGGCCACACCTTTGGAACTGTAAGACATTGGTGTCAGGAGTATCCAGAAACTTTTGCCTAGCTGGAAGCACCCACAGTGACATACAGCGTCGGTGTAGGAACCGTGGACAACCCCCTCACTCCTCAGTTCTTTCTTTCGCCAGCAACCAGTTGTCAGCCCTGCAGACCGACAACACCATTATTTCTTACTTTTCTGTATTTTAATCGTTTATTATGTTGCTGTTGTCCCTGTATGCTGCCATCAAAAGAAGCTGATTTAAGTTTTGTAGCTGTGGTTGCAGGATCTACAAGGGCGATGCTCACACCATGTGTGTTTGCTGTTTGGGCCTGTTCCACAGTGTGAGGGCCTGCAGGATCTGTTAATAATTTAACTAGGCCACAAGGAAATGCTGGAAGAAGGCTCTAGAGACTTTCATCGCCATTAAGGCCAAGGAAGCACAAGCGAAGGCCATGGGCTCCAAACCGGCTTCTCCCACTCGACCACCCGCCCTGGGTAAGGAACCACGCAGACATTTGATGATCATATCTCTGCCAAGGCCAGCGAGGATGACAGAGAAATCCAAAGACAAGAAAAAATTGTCATCGATGCCCTCCTCCTCCTCTTCCAGCCTCCATAAGCTGAGAGACAAACATGCTTCTCCAAGAAGGTCGAGATCTCCACTGAAGGAGGGTGAGTCTTCATCATCTGCTCTGGTAGCATCATCTACAGCACTCTGCCCCCGACCATCATTGATACACCAAGGTCAGGGCCTGGCTCTGGTGTTGCCATACCTACTATGGATGGTATGCAACCTCTGTCATCAGGTTCCTCCTCTGTGAAGACAAGACCCCTTCACTGGGCGCCGTCGACTCCAAGGTTATGCTGGCATCATTCCATCAACAGGACCTCCCCGTTGGCACTGTCATTGATGGAACTGAAAAGCATACCTGCTGCACCAATGGTGCAACCACCAGCTCTGTCGCTTGACCCCGTCATCATGCATGATGACAACAAGGTGGAATACAGTCCTGACTTCCTGAAAATGGAGAAGGATTTAGGAGATGATGGTTGGGAAGAGGAGCCCCGTGTCGGGGTTTTTCCTTCCAGTTCAACCATGTCGTCTTGCAGTGAGGACTCTGTGGTGTATAACCTCAGAGGACTCTGTGGTGTACAACCTCAGATCCCCTCCATAAGTTTCGTCCTTCCAGGTTTTATTCAAGCAAATGCAGGATGTGATGAGATTTGAGGGTGAAGACGACAGTTCCATTAAGAGGAACTTAATGGAATTCTTGGAAGTAACTGCAGCACCCGCAATTGTGGTGCCTCCTGTTTACCTTGCATTAGAGGATGCTACATTTGCTGCTTGGTACAGGCCTAGTACTCTGCCTGCAGACCCCAGAAAAGCTTACAGACAGTATCCTGCTCCATCTATCAAGCCTTATTCTGCTTCTCAGCTTGAGGCCGACTTCATGGTCGTCATGGCTGCCCATGATTGCTGTAGGGCTCCTAGAGTTATGAGCATTATGAGCACCTTGCCTCCTGACAAGGAGTCCAGGAAATTGACGTAATGGGTAAGAGGACTTGCGCCACTGCCACTTTGGTCCGTCACATTGCAGACTACCAGGCTTATATGATAAAGTATAAGAATAGCTTCTGGAAGTCAGCTACGTCTACAGTACAGAGACTGCCAGACAGCCCAACAAAAGCAGAGCTGCTTAATGCTGCCCCTGCTGACCTAGATACTGGAAAACATTTACTAAGGTCAGGATATGATGCATCAGATGCTGCTGCTTGGTCTGCTGCCTCTGGTATCTGACTTGGGAGATATTCCTGGCTCAGAGTAGTGGGATTTGCTTCAGATGTGCAACAGGGTGTGCTCAGTGTCCCTTTTCAGGGCTCTAAGCTATTCGGCCATGATGTGGACAGTGCTTTAAAAGACCTTTAATCATCCAGAATGACACTGTTTAAAATCCTTGACTCCCACCAGACAATTAAAGGGGTCATGATAGAGGTGCTTTTCGGAAGCCTGCTGGCCATGGTTACCATCAACAATATTGTGGCAGAGGAGGCGGCCTCCTGCTGGACCTGCTGCCCAGGTTGGCCATTCCAAGGCACCCAAATGATCTGATTCTCATGGTCCTGCTGCTCCCAGCGGCTTCTGACTCCCCCTCCGTGGCTACCACCAGGGGTACAAGTGGGGGGAAGGATCTCTTTCATCTGCCCAAATGGAAGGAGGTCATCAGAGACTAATGGGTCCTGGAAATAGTGGAAAAAGGGCACGCACTGGAACTGCTTTCCAAACATGCAGTACACCCTCCACCTCATTCACATTTTTCACTGGGACACTTGTCCCTGTTGATGGAAGAAGTTCAGTCCCTATTTCAGAAAAAGGCTATGGAGCCTGTTCCTTCCAAAGAAAGGACCAGAGGATTTTACTCCATGTATTTTCTGGTTCCAAGCTCCACAGGAAACTTGTGCGCAGTCTTGGACCTCGGAGCCTTGAACAAATTCATTGAATACAAAAAGTTTTGGATGGTGTCTCTTCAGGCTCTCATTCCTCTTCTGCAAAAAGGGGATTGGTGACTTTGTGCTCTGAACATGAAGGAAGCTTACCTTAATATTAAAATCAGACCATGCCACAGACAATTCCTCAGAGTCACACTGGTGGACTGTCATTGCCAATTCTCAGAATTGTCCTTTGGCTTATCCTCAGTGCCACAGGTATTTACCAAAAGGTTAGTGGCTGTGTCATCAGCCCTACAGAAGGAAGGGCTTTTTGTCTGACTGACTCTTACAGGGCTCATCCAAGGAAGTAGTCCAGCTCACAGTATTTTGAACTCAGCAGATCTTCGAGGGTATCTCCGTCATCAGGTCACACCGTAGGAACTTTACTGTTGGTGAAGGGGAATCCACGTGCGAGTTTTTCAGCAGTACAACTGGGGCTGCCCACATCGACATCATGTGACAATGTCACCAACCCTATAAAGGCATGAGTGGCCCCGCTCACCTCCTCAGTTCTTTCCCACTGTTTACTCAGTCGGCACAGGTCTCTACAGAAGCTCTGACACAGTTTGGCGCCATTTTAGCCTACAGCTTTTTTCTGTATGTTTTGCTTGAATTACTTTTATATATATATATATATATATATATATATATATATATATGTGTGTGTATGTATATATATATATATTTACTTTATGCTCCTTACATCCTCGGCTGGGGGGTGTTACCTATGGTGCCCCTTTCAGCCTTGTGATCTCCGGCACCCCACTGGCCGCAGCTCCAATTCTCAACCTCTTCTCCCTGCAAACTGCCCAGGTCTCGACTCAGTGAGTGTGTACCCTGCACACTGGGGAGTTTCTGGTGAGCCAGGCTGGAGGAAGACTCATTGGTGCATCTGGTATGTCGCCAGTAGACCGAGGCTTCATCGCGCTGGAGGATTTCTCTTTTTCTCCTTTTTTCTTCCGGCGCGGGCATGCAGTGACATGTGGGATGTCGCAGCATGTGCATCCACATGCTGTACGTCCGACGTCTGCCCTGCCATTCCCATGCTGTCTGAGCTACCGCGCACCACCACCCGGATGCCACCAGGAGCCAGTGCTGCAGTGGCTCTAAACCTCCCCTTCCCCAGGAGAGGAGAGCTGCCCTCCAGAAGCTCAGTCCTCTCCTCTCCGGCCAACCCCCAGCAACCCGAGCTCATTCCCAAACCCAGGTTGCCAGCGTGGTTTAAGGTGTGGCATCCAGTGCCTCAACCCTCTGTGCCACCGGGCCGGCTGGAATTTCTTTTTATTACAGATTCCTTTATCATGTTTGTCGAGAACTACTCCATCTGCCCCTCTGTCTTCCGTCACTGAGGAAAGAAGATTGCCTCCACAGACGAACATTCTCTCTCTGTGTCTGCTGTCTTGGGCCTGGCCACGAAGTTTCTGAATGTGAGGTGTGCCAGAAGTTTAATTAGACAAATGGACTAAAGTTGTCTAACACTATTTCTGAAAGGGATCTGGGAGTCTGAGTATCAAGTAACTTGGGATTTTCAGAACATTGTTCTGGAGCCTCAAAAAAAGCATATGGGATTCTCACAGCAATAAATAGAAACATCAGGAGTAGGACAAGGGAAGTAATAGTCCCATTGTATTGTTCCCTGATGCGGCCCCATCTGGAGTATTGTGGGCAGTTCTGGTCTCCGTATTTGAAGAGGGACCAGAGGAGAGTGGAGGGTGTGCAGAGGAGGGCAACCAGAATGGTGCGTGAGTGTCTTGGTATGACATATGAGGAGAGACTTCAGGCACTGGGAATCTACTCATTCCACTATAGGAGATACAGGGGTGACATGTGCCTGGTATTTAGGACATTCTCTAATAAAGATCTCTGTGAATGCCTTGGTTTGATCCCAAGAGTTCACAAACACCAGTGGCCATCATCTACAGTGAAGTGGTGAACACTATAATAAAAACCTAGGGGAAACTGGTTTTCTCAGAGAGTAGTGTCTCTTTGGAACTCATTGCCTACAGCCATAGTCTCCAGTGGTACAATGAATGAATTCAAAACCTGATAAATATAATGGCAGCAAGTGCTTCCAAGTAAGCACCTAGTTTGGCCCAGGTCAATATGGCTAACGCTGCTGGACTTGTTAAATCTTATGAAAATCCTTAGGCAATGAAAGAAGGCTTTAAAAATGTTCCTAATGGAACAGCAAGTAGCCAGTTCTGGGCAGGGGTTCTGGAAGGTCCCAGCCTCTCAATCATTGGCAGGGTCATCGATCTTCCAGACTGCTAAGGTCGAAACAAGTCCTCGGGGGTTAAAAAAAAAAGACTGCGATTGGGACAGCTTCTCCCGGCAGTGGTCCGGCTCCCCAATGGCTTCTTCTTCTTCATCCAGTGGAACTTTGTCAACAGCTGCCGCATTGACACATAAATCTGCTGTTCAGGTCTTTGTGACTACCAAACCCGTACTGACAGCTCCACCATCTGATTTTCAGGGCAGCTGGTCGTCGGCTCCATCTCCTGTCATCGACGGCAGTCCTGATGTGGCCTGATCCTGCTCCAGGCCCTCTGCAACTGGCTTCTCAGGACTCCAGAGTCCTGCAGACGAGCCGTTGCTCGTCGATCTTCCTGAGATCCTTACCAAGTTTACCTCTGTAATTGTTCACCAGCTTGGTACCTTCAGCCCCACCTCACTGGCACCGTCACCAGCGGCTTTGCCGTTGACACCCCCTCGTCGGCTGTGGGCTACAACCTGTGGGTTCGACGTTGGCACATCATACGTTGGATGTTGACTTGGAAGAGGTTGTTGTCGAGGAGGAGTATCACCTTGACTTCATTCTGCCTGATGAGGACGAAAAGAAGGAAGAGTCCCTCTCTTCAGACAGGTCTACTGCTTCTTCTCTCAGCGAGGACTCTGTCAAACACACCCCTAGATCTCTTCTAGAGGACCCCTCCTTCAGTATCATGAAGCAGTTGTCCTCTGCCATGGGGTTTCATACTGAGGAGGAGGATGTCACCAGGAAAGACTTGGTGGATTTCCTGGAGATCCCTGAGTCTCCTCCAAAGATCATTTTTCCCATTTTGCCTGCTTTGAGGAATGCTGCCACTGCAGCCTGGCACTGCCCTGATATACTGCCAGCCATGCCCAGGAGGGCAGATAGGCTTTATCATGCCCCTTAAGGGCTACCTCACTGTGCTGCTCAGACAGACAGACTCAGTGATCATCAGGGCTGCTCATGATAGATCTGAGGTGCCCAAACACCTCAGTTCCTCCCCCCCCAGACAGAGTCTCACAGAATTGACCTATGGGGCAAGAGGGTTTATGCATTCTCCACCTTGGGTTTGAGGATTGCAAATGACCTGACCTACATGGTGAAGTACCAGAGCACCAACTGGAAGAAGGACAAAGCTGCTGCCCAGGCTCTTCCAGAGGGCTCTCAGAAACACAAGCTTCTCCAGTGCTTGCAGACGGCTAAAGATGTCAGCAAGCACCTCCTGAAAGTGCTTTATGACTTGGCTGACACTATTGCCAAGGCTGCTGTCACAGGTAACTGCCTCCGTAGGCACTCCTGGCTTTGCCGCGTACATCTATCAGAAGGTGCTGAATGCCTCTTTTCATTCAGGACATAATCAATGACCTACAGGCCTCCAGCAGGGCCCTTAAGTTCATCCACTCACTTTACAACACACAGCAGCAGAAGGGCAGACAGCACCCTCCCTTTCATAGGGCACCCAACAGGCAGGGAGGGAACAGCCTCTTGGCCCCAAGGCAAGTGAAGAGCCTTCGCTGCCCTACCTGCCTCCTCCAATACTGAAACTGCCGCCAAGTGCCCCAGAGGTGCCAGACCAGCCCCTGTGGCTGAATCCGCCTCAGCTTGACTCCTTGCCAGATCCCTCTCTTCTGGTCCCTGACCAGGAGGTGGTGATCGAAGCTCGGTCCTTCCTCCATCTAAATCAAAGAAGAACCATAATGTCAGATGCTTGGATTCTGCAACTTATAGAGAAGGATCACACATTGGAGCTTGTAGAGTACCCTCCAGAGACTCCAGTGCCCTCCAGCTTTTCCCTGGTTCACTTGTCTGTGCTCTGGGAGGGAGTACAATCCCTCCTGCGCAAACAGGCCATAGAGTCTATGCTCAGGCATCAGAGGAGCAAATGATTTTATTCCAGGTTCTTCTGGTTCCCCAAAAGACCAGAGATTTGATGCCTATTCTGGATTCATAGGATTCATATTAGTTTTCAATCCAAAAAATGGGCGGTCACCCATGTGCAGCTCACCTTTACCTCAAAGGGAATAGCCGAACAACATATATGTAAAACAATAAGTGTCTAATCCCTTTTTAAATGTACTCCTATCTGTGCTGCCTACCACCTCCAGTGGCCGCTTATTAAACAAGTCCACCACCGTCTGCAAGAACTATGCTGATCTTTTCTTCGTATGCACATGGGATCTAAAAGACCTGTTTGTATGTCCAATACAAAAAGTTCTGCATGGTAACTTTGCCTAGTCTTATGCCCCTGCTCAAGCAGGGTGACTGGTTGTGCTCTCTGGACATGCAGGTTGCCTACATGCACATCTCAGTGTTCCCTCTACACAGGAGGTTTCTCTGGTTTCTTTTTCTGGTGAACACTGCCAGTTCAAGGTGCTGCCCTTTGGCTTGTCCTCTGTGTCACAGGTCTTTACCAAGCGCTTAGCAGCAGTAGCTGCAGCCCTCAGGCAGGAAGGGATGTATTCTTCCCTTATCTGGATGATTGGCCCTTAAAAGCCCCACCCAGGGACCAGCTCCTGGAGACCTTAAACATGACTCTTCCGCTGTTCCTCTCCCTAGGCATCACTGTCAGTTTGCCTAGTTGGTCCTGGTTCCATCCCAAAGACTACAATACATAGGTGAGATTCTGGACTTGGCACAGGGGAAAGCTTTCCTGCCCTTGAACAGAGCAGAGGGCCTCATGGCCCAGGCCCAGGAGATGGCCAAGAGTCACAGTCTGCATGTTCCAGCAAGGCTGTATCTGAGGCTCTTGGAGCTGATGGCAGCCACCAATCCCACGGTCCCTCTGGGCAGACTCCACATGCGTACCCTTCAGTGCACCCTCAAAGTGCAGTGGAACCAGCAGACAAATGACTTGGACAGTTAGTTCTGGTCTCTCCTCCTGTTTGCAAAGTGCTTCGGTGGTGAATGAAACCCCAGAACCTCTTACAGGGGGTTCCGTGCCAGTTCTTCTCCCCATGACAGACCCTCACCATGGATGCTTCCGGGTTGGGCTAGGGGCCCCATCTGGGTCCCTTTCAAACTCCAGGCTCTTGGTCCCAGATCAGGACCTCCCTGCATATCAGTGTCCTGGAGATGCGAGCGGTTTTGTATGCCATGCCGGCCTTTCAGAACCATCTTCTTCTGGATCAGTTGTTGATTCAGTCAGGCAGCCTCTGTGTGGTGTACTACATCAGCAAACAAGGAGGGATTCATTCATACCCTGTGTGCAGGGAGGCCATGAGAGTGTGGTATTGGGCTCTAGACCATGGTCTGACCCTCTCAGTAGTCCACGTCCCAGGAGTGCTAAACACTCTGGCAGGCAGCCTCAGTTGGATGCAGTCCAGCATGCATGAGTGGCAACTTCATCCGTCGCAGATCTGTTCGACAGATGGGGTCATCCAGAGTTGGACCTTTTTGCATCCCCATTCAACGCAAAACTGCCCAATTTCTGCTCGCTCGATCCAGGGCCTGGAGTTTTCTGGCAAGATAGTGGGTTTCTCTCCTGGAGTGGGAGGTTTCTTTATGCCTTCCCTCCTTTTCCCTCTGATTCAGAGGATGCTTATCAAGCTTTAGATGGAGGGGGCCACCATGATCCTGGTGGATCTATTCTGTCCTCACCAGATATGATTTCCTGTTCTTCAGCAGCTGGTGGAGGAACCTCTGGTCCCACTCCACCTCTGCAGGAATCTGCTGACTCGGGATCAGGGGACCCTGGTCCATCCCAACCTCAAGTCCATCCATCTGCATGCTTGGCTCCTGAGAATGTAGCTATCACCAGATTTGGGGTTTCTAACAGGGTGGCGGACATCCTAGTGGCCTCCCTGAAGCCTTCCACCGGTGCCACTTATGCCATCAAGTGAAAGCGGTTTGTCATATGGGCTGCCAAGCATAATCTGGACCCCTTCACCTGTCTGGTGAACCAAATCTTGGACTACCTGATCCCTTTGTCCAATTCAGGTCTCCAGTACTCCTCACTCAAGGTATACATTTTAGCTATTTCGGCTTTCCACAAGCCTGTTGGTGACCATACTATTGCTCAGGTAGATGTCTCCTATACCTTTTTGAGAGGCATCCTGCATTTAAAACCTCCAGTCTGTTTTCCTGTCCTGGCTTGGGATTTGAATTTTGTTTTGGAGAAGTTGACCCTGTCTCCTTTTTAGCCTGTTGCAACTTGCAACATGCACTTTCTTTCCTGGAAAGTGTTATTTTTAATTGCTATTACTTCTGCTTGAAGAATGTTAGAGCTTCCGGCCCTCTGGTGTGAGGAGCCTTATTTGTTTTTTTGCAAAGACAGGGTGTCTTTGAGCATAAATCCTAAGTTTCTTCCTAAAGTGGAGTGTGAGTTTACTCTGAACCAGTCTATCCACCTTCCTGTTTGCTTTTCAGAATGTGCCAATCCAGGGGAAGCATTACTTCATACGCTAGATGTGCACAGAACTCCAAAGTATTACCTGCTCCGAACTAAAGAAAGCAGGAAGTTGAAGCAGTTGTTTGTTTCTTTGGCCTCTGATAGAGAGGGCACTTCCGTTTCTAAGCATTGTTTATCCAAATGGTTGACAAATTGCATTGTGTTCTGCTATAACAAGTACGGCAAAGAATTGCCTGGTGCTGTCGAAACTCACTCCACCAGAGGCATGGCTACCTCTGTGGCTTGTTTCCGAGGGGTTTCAGCCGTTGACATTTGTGCAGCTGCAACCTGGAGCACCGTCCATACTTTTACTAAGCACTAGTCTGGACATTGCCTCTAGAGCCCATGCAGGATGTGGCAGGGCTGTGCTGCAGGGCCTCCTGTCTTACGTTTAAGGTTGACCTGCCTCCCAGACTGTCTGTTGCACCTGTAACTGCTTGGGACTTGCTCCTGCAGTGTGACCTGATGATTGAGGTAACCCCGAAGAAGATAAAACAGTTATGTAAGAGGGGATCTAAGCCATCGGGTCTATTTCCCTCCCACCATCCCCCTTTTTGGGGCTTCTTTCTGGAACTGGCTACTTGATGTATCCAGCCTTTCTTATAGGCCTGGGCACCTCTCTGTCCTCAGTCCCCTTTGGTAGGGCCTTGCTCTCTTTATCTCCGGGGGATAGAACTGGGGCTGCTCACGCCTTTATAGGGTTGGTGACATCACATGACATCGGCATGGGCAACCCCAGTTGTACTGCTGAAAATTTTCCATGTGGATTCCCCTTCACTGACGGTGAAATTCCTGTAGTGTGACCTGATGACTGAGATCCCCTCGAAGATCTACTATTACGGTAAGTTCTTAGGCAACTGTTCTTTGCTCGAGGAACTGGCTGTCTAGGCCAGTGTACTGAAATCCATTCTTTTTCCATGCCAGTGCCTCCAATGTATATAGGGCAGTGCATTCCTGCCCCAGGACAGAGCTGAGGCAATGATTGCTCAGGCCCTTCTAGTAGACAGAAACCACTAAGTGGCCTCCGGGACTATGCTCTACCTCCTGGGATGTACAGCAGCTGCCATTGTAACCATCCTTTTAGCACACCTCCATATGAGGATTCTGCAATGGATTCTTCAGGTGCAGGGGGACCAACTGATTGACAAGTTGGAACCAATTATTCTCATCACAAATCCTCTGAGAAAGTTTCTACCATGGTGGATGGAACCTCTACAGTTGTTGCAGGGTGTCCCATTCTTTCCTCAACACCAGAGTAAATCCTCACAACTGGAGCCTCCAGGATTGGCTGGTGTGCCCACCTGGGACTGTATCAGAACCAGGGGGGTGCGGACAGACCAAAATTCAGATCTACACTTCAGTATTCTACAGATAGAAACATAGAATCTGTCGGCAGATAAGGACCATGCGGCCCACTTAGTCTGCCCATTTCCCTACTCACTGCTGCAGACCCAGATCTTATTTGATCTGCAGCTCTCCTGCTCTGCACATCTCCAGGGTACCCTTATGTCTATCCCATGCACTCTTGAACCTCAATATTGTTTTCACACCTGCCACTTCTGCTGGAAGGCTGTTCCATGGCTCCACCACTCTTTCAGTGAAAAAGTACTTCCTAACATTACCCCTGAGCCTTCCACCCTTCAGCCTCATATCATGCCACCTTGTTCTTGGGCAGAGTTTTCTCTGAAATATGCTTTCCACCTGTACCCTGTTTATTCCCTTAAGGTACTTGAAAGTCTCTATCATATCTCACCTCTCCCCTTCTTTCCTCCAGTGAATAGATATGAAGGTCCTTAAGTCTTTCCTCATAGGGCTTCTGGTACAGTCTATGTACCATCTCCATTGCCCTTCTCTGGACTGCCTCTATTTTGTCAGTGTCCTTCCTCCTTCTGGAGATGTGGTCTCCAGAACTGGACACAGTACCAGTGATCTGTACAGTGGCATCAACACCTCTTTCCTCCTGTTTGTTATGCCCCTCCTGGTATTCCGTTGTAACAGCAACGCTTTCACAGCGACGCTGTTAGAGGGACACCAGCCCTTCGACACCTGTTGTGTTGACCGGGTTGCCGGAGTGAGGACTGAGTCATCGACTCCGGAGTTTGGCCGCTCTCCCCTGTCATCCAGCGCCCCCCCCCGAGTTGGAATCCATAAGTCCGGGGAGGGCGAGGGGCAGAGCCCCCCGCATGTACACTGAACAGGTGTTGGTGTGGTTTCCGTTTGGGGGTCCAGATCGGCGGTGTCAGGGATGTCAGCGACCACGTGTCACTGTAGGGGAGGTTGCCGACATCCCTGTCGCCACGGCATAGCGGAACCGCCCCTCCCAATGCACCCCAACATTCTGTTTGCTCTCCTCACCGCCTTTTCACACTGTTGGGTCACCTTCAGATCATCAGATATGATAACGCCCCCAGGTCTCTCTCCTGACTTGAGGTAGCCAGAATTTCCCCACTCATGCTGTACTCCTCCCTTGGATTCCCATGACCCAGGTGCATGATCTTGCACTTTTTAGCATTGAAACTCAACTACCAGACACACAACCTCTCCTCTAATAGGATTAGGTCCTTTCTCATTTTTTCCACCCCCTCTGGTGTGTCCACTCTGTTGCAGATCTTGGTGTCATCTGTGAAGAGGCACACCTTTCCCTCCAGATGCTCTGCAGTGTCACTAATGAAGACATTGAATAGAACTGACTCCAACACCAACCCCTGTGGCACCTTGCTGTTCACCTCCCTCTCCTCAGATTTCATGCCATTTACCACCACCCTCTGAGTCCTGTCCCTTAGCCAGTTCCCAACCCACTTTACCACTGTAGGACCCTCTCCCAGGCTTCTCAGTTTATTTAGCAATCTCCTGTGTGGGACGGTGTTGAAGGCCTTGCTGAAATTCTGGTGAAATCCAGGTAAGGACTGTTCTTCTTGGTCTCTAGGCCTTCAAAGAACATTTCTCTCTAGGGCCAGATTAAGGCAGTCTGGGTCCCAAGAGAAAACTAGTCCCCCCTCACTTCGATGACCTTTGCTGTGAATGGACCATCTCACAGACTCTAGGGCACCATGGGAATCCTTTTACATACAAACTGTATCCCAAGTTAGGATACAGGTTGTATGTAAAGAAGCTTATGCCTATCCCATGCCTATTTGAACCTCACTAGTGTCTTCACCCCCACCACATCCGCTGGAAGTCTTTTCCAGGATCCACCACTCTTTCTGTAAAAAGTACTTCCTCACATCTGTCCTGAACCTACCCCCCCTCCCACTTCACAGCATGTCCACTTGTTCTTGAGCTCCTTTTTTTCTGAAAAATACTTCCCTCCTGCACCTTATTTACCCCTATGAGGTATTTAAAGGTCACTATCGTATACCCCGTCTTCCTTCTGTCTTCCAGGGTGTACATATTGAGGTCCTTTAGTCACTCTTCATAGGGTTTTTGGTGTAGATCGTGCACCATTTTAGTTGCCCTCCTCTGGACTGCCTCCCCTCTATGTCCTTCCAGAGGTATGGTCTCCAGGACTAGACACAGTACTCAAGGTGGGATCTTACCAGTGACATATACAGAGGCAAGACCACCTCCCTCTTTCTGCTGGTGATATCCTTCCCTATGCGCCTCAACATTGTAGTTGCCCTCTCAACTGCCTTGTCACACTGCGTGACCATCATTAGGTCATCTGATATGATTACCCCCAGGTGTCTTTCGTGCTTGGTGGTTTCAGTACCACTCCATCCATTCTGTACTCTGTCCTTGGGTTTTTGTGCCCTAAGTGCATTATTTTGCACTTTTTCACATTGAAACACAGCTGCCATACCCTTTTTCCACCACCCCCGAGTATCCATCCTGTTACAGATTTTGGTGTCATCCGAAAAGAGGTAGACATTCCCTTCCAGCTCCTCTGCAGTGTGTCACTTATAAAGACATTGAAGAGGACTGGTCCCAGCACTGATTACTGAGGCACCCTTTTGGTCAAACATGTGGTTTTGTGGGTGGTGTTAAAGATCGGGTTTAACCATACTGTTTTTTGCAAATTGCAGTATAGTATTGTTGAGGGACTTAGAAAATTCAGACTCCTTTTTTCTTTTTATTTGCAACTTTAGTAATCATTTTCATGACACTTGTCACCTTGACCCAAACTAAACTAGGAACACCTTACTGATTTTCCCTGAAAGGAGAATTGCATTTAACGATGATAATCCACTTCCAGTCAAGGAGTGACAGCATTAAGTAATACATTAGACAGTACAGCCTAGTGGCTAGAGCCCCAAGCTTAAAAACCATGTACTCGGAACACTTGGATTTGTGAACCACAATGTCTACCTGCATGCTATGTGACTGAGGGCAAGGGCAAATCTCATAGCATCCCTGTGCTAATGAGAGGAACTTGGAACAGGCTCTTCAACAGGCAGGCTCTGCTGGCTCTCTGATCCTTCTGATACGAATTACAGGGGCCTCCTCAAATGCACAGGATGAGGCAAGTAGCGGACAGAATACTGCGTACATACCCCCTTCCAACTTCAGTATCCTCTTCCTTTGGCTTCTGGTTTGGCATACAGTGTTGACCCTGACATAATTTGTTATGTTTTCCTGCCTGATCTTGTTTGTCACATATTGTTATTGTCTATGAGTGCCCTGCATTATTTTTTATGTTCAAGTGTATGTCCAGATTGTCCTCCTGACATAAAATGTCATGTCTCCTGACTGCTCGTTTGCTGTATATTATTGCCTATGAATGCTCTGCATGTTCTTCCTCTGTCCGTTCAAGTGTACGTCCAGATTGTTGCTCTGTATCCAGTCTCACCTTTTAATTTGGCACTTCTACTGACAATTGATATTATCTTGTGTAAAATCGTTTTACAGTGCTGAAGGTCTCAGTGTTTATGGAATATAGTAACTGGTTGAATGTATAGTTGGGTAAATGTCTCCAGATAGGTTTCATACTGTATATACTGTCTGTGTGAAACAGTTTCTCACACTAGGTAAACTTTACTTTAAACCCACTTAATGCCTTGTATAGAAAATTTCTGATATATATATATATATATATATATATATTATTTTTTTTTTAACATACAGTAATATCACTTTTTAACAGACTGTATTCACATAACACACTTAGACGTTCAGGGCCGGATAATCAAAGGGGTTGCGTCTGGTGCAACAGAGGTGTGCTGGCGCAAACCCACATTGCGCCCCGGTGGGATATTGAGAAGGCTGCCTGGTGCAGCACATATCCTGATGCGCTAGGGCGCAATGTAATCATATGCGGCACAGATGCAGGGGGCGTGCCCATTCATATGCGGCACATCCTGATATTCAGCCCGGGATGTGCGGCACATATGCAGGCGCAGCCCTGCATTGCGCCACATAGGGGGGCTCAAAGTTGAGCCCGTGAAACATGGGAACAACTCCCGGCCACCCACAGGCGGGCTGCTGTAGTGCAGGGCACACCACAGCAGCCGCCAGCTATGGGTGGCCACCCAGCACACCGTGCACAAGCACCCACATCCCTCTGGCAGTCTAGTGGTACCCACCTCCCACCCAAGTCCCTGATCGCCAGTAGATGTCTGAACGTAATCTCCCTGGTAGTGTAGTGGACCACCCCCGTTTCCGTGATTATGGTAAATCCCAGTAAAACACATCCCTGGTGATCCAGTGGCACCCCACCTATCCACCCACACAGACCCCATGCCCTCCGCTCCTCCTCCCCGTCCTTGGCGGGTGGCTGCAACCCACCGCGATACTGCCCGGCCGCCCGCATGGGCTAAGCCATTGGTCCCCAGTGTGGACCAGTGGGCTTGCAGACATACTGTACTAGACAGTCCCAAATATGTGAATGGTCATTCACATATTTGGGACTGTCTAGTACAGTATGCTCCTGCAAGTCCATTGGTCCACACTGGGGACCAATGGCTTACAGCCCATGCTGTACCTGTCATTCCGTCAGGGCGGGCGCGAGGTGGGCGGGTTGCAGCCACCTGCTGATGACGGGGGCACGGGTCTGTATGGGTGGGGGTGCCACTGGCTCACCAGGGATGTGTTTACAGGATTTACCACAATTGTGGAAACGGGCGGGGTCCACTAGACTACCAGGAGATTACTTTCAGACATCTACCGCATTCGGGAAACGGGCGGGGTTGGGTTCCACTAGCCCACCAGGGATGGTTGTTTAGTACAGTGATCGGGACCTGGGGATAAGGGGGGGCACTAGACTGCCAGGGATTGTGCATTCTGCTGTGGGGCGGGGGATGCCCCGGGATCCCCAATGCACACATCATGCTGTGCAGGCGCCAGGCACAAGTCACCTTGCTGCCCTGTGCAAGGCATGTAAATGGGGCCGCAGTGTCATGCAAATAGCCCCATTTGCACCTTGCATATACTGTATTATGGCCTGATTTGCATGCCTCCTGCCGAATATCGCGGGTGATGCACCTAGTGCAACTGCACTTGCGCTGGTGCATCCCTGTGCTCCTGATCTGTGGCTTGCACCTGGAGCAGTGCCACTGCGCCATGCGCAGTGTGTGTGCTGCCACCTGCTATTCAGGTTGCTGTCGCGGGTGCAACACCTTGAATATCGCCTTCGGCCCAGGCACCGCACACATCCGTTGCTGCTGCGCCCAGGCTTGTGCCACTGCCTGGCGCAGTCTGAATATCCCGGCCCCAGTTTTTAAGTTAGTGGAAGTTTCTGCTCAAAGGATTCTTATCTTATTCTGTGGACATTTGACCTTGGAAGGCTTCTCAGCTAATAGCAAACTGGTGAAATCTAGTTGTTCTTATTTAAACTTCAGTCATGGTTTAAATGAACATTTTGAACCAATGAGAATTCTTTCTGTTTTTTTTTTATGTATGATCTGGGTGTTAATAGTATGTGATTTTCTAAATAACTGCCATAAGCTTCTGAGGAAGGACTTTATTGGTCCGAAAGCTTAGGCACTTTTGTTATTTTTGTAACATCAGTGTTGGTCCAACAAAAGGTATCAAACCATTTGCTTCTGGATCTGTTCCATCAAAGGGAACATTTGTAACCTGTTGCTGGACATCTCAAGGGAAGCCAGAAATCCGAAGCCAGGACTGCCACCTGATGCAAATGCCTGCAGCAGCAGCAGAGAGAGATGCAGTATCAAAGGCACACATAGAGGCTTTAAGCTGGTGACTGTTAGATTTGTGCCTTGCTTGAAAGTCAGCAGGATACCCTGTTTAACCTCTGACTCTGGCAAACACCCTGCCAGATATTCAAGCCTGCTGCAAAGGGAATACTCATATTTAGAAAAATGCCCTCGATAGCTGGCAGTACTCATGCCTAGGATAGCTGAAGCATGAGCTTGTTTATACATGGTCTGTCTTGCATGACTGCTGGTTAATGGGGTGCGCAGAGTTCTCTTTAGGGATAGCAGCCTTAGCATGCTCCTCGAGTGTGACAATAGCATCAGCTATGGTTTCAGTAACGTACGCTGATTTATCCTTGGGGCAGTGTATTTGTTATCATTCTGCTTGGGGACAGCTGTCACTGAAACAGGTCTGCTCCAGACTACATCTGACAGTGTCTTGAATGTGTGAGGAATAGGAGGAACTGAAATATTGGATATGTTTAGGAACTCCAACCAGAGATGCTTATCCTGAACCGTGGTTGGGGGCTCGAAATTTAATGCTAAATACATATTTCTGAACAGAACCTGGAAAGAGAGATCCTCCTGAGGCACAGGAATCTGGTCCGATGTATCTAGGATGAAGAAAGGGTCAACATTGCTGCCTTCAGAAATGAGGTTGGGGTCAGAGTTATCCCCCTCCATGCCCTCCTTATCAGGGGAGTAAAAGAGAGATTGGGGTCCCAGGCCCGATAGCCTAGAACATGGCTGAAGCAACACTGGAGACACTGGCCCCAGTCCCCAGGGATGAGGGACCAGTGCCAAGGGCAGTGCCAGAACCAGTGCCAAATCTGGCACCAGGCCAGGCCCCATGCCCCACACTGAACACAGTACCAAAACCAGCATAGACAACTCAGCAGACACCGAGGTGACCAGCAGTGGCTCCATGACCACCACCATCCAAGCCCTGGGCAGGGAGTGGCCAGTGGAGCAGTTGGCAGTGCTACCCCTGGCAAGGACCATGAGGCTGTTGTCAAACGTGAACACACAACTTGGCCTGATGGCACCGATTGCAGAGCCGGTTTTGCTGGCTCTGAAGGGTCAGGGACTGGCTTCACTAGTGGTGCCACCTGGGCCAGACGCTGCACCCACTGCTCTATCAGAGCTGGCCAATGGAGAAACTGCCCACCAGAGTTCCGACTTACAGACAGAGGGGGGGCTCCAAGCCTGACTCTGATCTCCCAGAACCAGAGGTCCTCAGTGACACTGAAGGTGGCGGTGAGGGCCAACTCGAAGAAACCGAATTTTCCACAGTAGACCTCACAGAGGGTGACTTCAACTGGTGCTGTTTCTTCCCCTTCTTGGAGGGGGGGGGGAGTTGAGGATAAATGGTGCCGGGACCTGACATACAACATGAGCGGAACTGGGACTGTTTCTTTTGTGCTTGTGGGAAGACGGTCCTTCCTGCCAAGCACTGGATCACCCGCAGTCAGAACCCTTCCCTGACGAGGAAAGTGAGTCAGACATGGCTCTGCTGCTGGAGCAGCCTGTTTTTTTTAGGCTCCCTACTGTTCTCCATGGCCTGAGACCATTGACACTTGGTAGGGCTGAGAAGAAACTGAACAAATTTTGTGACAAAATACAATAAACTGACACAAAAATAAACTCTCGTTTTAAACTCTAAAACTGAAAGAATTGAATGCTGTTGTATAGACGTGAAGTTTTGAGTCCCGGCAGATGAGGGATGAAACTCTGACAGCAGGGGAAAAAAAAATATAGAATCTGATGACAGATAAGGACCACTTGGCCACCTAGTTTGTCCATTTGCCTACCTACTGCAACACTGCAGACCCTCTTGATCTCTGGCCTCCCCCCCCCACCCGCTTTTCTTTCCACTAAGGTTCCCTTATGCCTGTCCCATGCTTTCTTGAATCATGTTACCGTTTTTGACCCACGAGCTCCACTGGGAGACCGTTCCAGGCATCCACCACTCTTTCTGTGAAGAAGTACTTCCTCACATCTCCAGAGTTCATCCCTCTCCGGCTTCATGGTTTATCCCCTTGTTCTTGAGCATCTTTTTTTCTGAAAGATGCTTCTCTCTTGAATCTTAGTGGCCTCTCTAAAGGAACTGAGATGGTTGGGGCTGGCACTGACATAAAGAGGTGGCCACATGCACTCACTGACCGAGCCGCGCATGCGCACTGCTTACCTCAGCACCAGCCCTCTGAAAAGTTCCGACTCCTGCTGGGTCCTAGCGCCTTTGGCAAAGACCCACTAGTGGGAATCAGTGGTGAAGATTGATTGCTGGAAGATCATTTACCTACCATTAACAGTAGATCTTCGAGAGAATCTTCTCCATTGGGTCATAGCGCAGTCACCCCTTTTACCCCATCTGAGGTATTATTAATTGGCCGAATGTCCCCCTGCCTTCAGGGAAGGTGTTACTATTGGTGCTTTTATGTCATCTGTCACCATTCCCATACCTCCTGTTGTGTCTGGTCCTGGTGTGGTCTCCTCGTTCCACTTGGTAAGTGGGCCTCCAAGCTTATCTCTGGCAGAGAACTGAGGAGCAAGGGAGTTGCCCATCTTTTATAGGTACCAGTGTTGTATGTCATCATGGATGGCCTCCAACTAGATACAAGTTTCCAGATGGTCTTGATGCCGATGGCTTACAGTACCAAAGGTGTGGCCCAATGAATGAGATTCTCTGGAAGATCTGCTGTTATTGGTAGGTAACTGTTCTACTGTAACTGGTAGGTAACTGTTCTTTCCAATACTCTTAACATGATTGCAGCACCATTCTGTAGTTACTGCTATAGAAACTGATGGTTTAGCTTTCTTCTAGTTTTTAAACACTTCAAGCAGCAGCGCATGTTTTAGTGAAAATGTTGTACTGAGATCTGATGCAGCGGTAGCGCTATCACCCGTGACGCCAGCGACCCAGGCTCAGGAACGAACTCTGGTTGCTGGGGGCCAAACTAAAGGAATCAAGACCATGTCCTGAGGGAGAAGTGCTGGGAGCAAAAAGGGATAGAATGCACCATAGCAGGTGGCAGCTACGCAGCCTGCATGCCGATTGGTCTGCAACAAGGGTTGCAGTGGGTACCCATGAAAAGCGAGTTCCTGTAATGAACTGTGTACAAGCCATCCTTGGTCCTGTGATTAGTAATTGTACACATGAACTTGGGCATCAAGCCCTGCAGTAAATGCAGGTGTTCGGAGTCCAGCGGCTCAGTGTGTTTGTTCTTCTGTCAAAGGTACCCACATCCACCAGCTCCAGCAGGCAGTCAAACAAAACACACTGTTGACTGCAAGGGATTCCCAGTGAGTAGTAACACCATATACTGTACCCCTAGACATGGGATATCTCTGTGTCATGCCCACCCCATCCAGGGAACTGTAGTAGGTAAGTTGCAATGGGGGTTGTTACATGTGCATGAAGAGAGGCTTGTAGTTTATTCACCAGTTCAGTAGGCTGCTGCTTTTTAAGAATTTTGTTTGTTAGAACAGTAGTCCCGAATTTGATTCTTGCGACTGGGTGTTTGATTCTTGCAAGTGGGTGTTCATTAACAGCTGAGAATACTTATGAAAACTCGTGAGCAGCCATATTTAAAGTAGCACTACTTGAATGATTTCAAAGCCTTAGAAAAACTGCCTGGAACATTGGCACAGTGTTAGCGCTACCACTCACAGTGCCAGGGACCAAGGTTCAGTAGTGAGTTTCGTGCACTGGGAGCTGGCCAGGGGAGGAGGGTAGAGTGTCTAGGAGGATGCTGTCTTCCTCCAGGGAGGGAGGATAGTTGCCCCTCCCCCCAGCACTGCTCTCTTGGTGACCAGGGATGGCAGTACTGGATGATCCTAGGCACACTCGGCAATGACCCTCCCACAGTATAATCTTTTTTTTTTTAAATAAAGTGTTTTACCTCGCTGGTTGATGTAGGCAGGCTCTCAGTCCTGTCCCAGCCTCATACCGGCTGGCACTCATCTGCCCCAGATCACTGAGCCTGAGATCTTCTATGGATTGGGAAGGGGAGGGCCATCCTCCCCACACCCGGTGACTGTCATCCAGATTGGGCTGGTGGTCAGGTGATGGCATGGGATGGAGGTAGGGTGGCTAGGGCTTCATGTAGTCTGTGCTGACCTATTTTCTGTTTTCTTCTTTAGTTCCCTTTTGCGGTGTCATGTAAGCATGTGCGCATGGAGGTGCACATGCTACAGAACCATGGCCCCTCCTTTTATGCTGCTTGAGCTGCCGGCAGCCTCCCAGGCCTCCACTCTGGGGCAGCCACTGGCCAAGTCGGCAAGCCTTCCACCCTGGAGAGGAGAGCTGTCTGCCAAACACTCAACCTCCTGCCACCCCCCCCTGGCAGACTACCGACGACCCGAACTCATTCTCAGACTTGGATCGCTGGTGTTGTGAGAGGTAAGGTGCACAGCCCTCTATGCTGACTGGTCTGGCAGAGTGCACTTTCTTTGCACCCTGGAAACTCCTACCTGCACTCTCAGAAGGAGATGGGAGGTTAGAGTCTGGCTTCACCAGGACCCACCATGGTGGGGGGGAGAATATGTCAGAGAGGTAAGCAATGGGAATGGGACTGGGTCCAACCCAGAGGAAGGAGGACATTGCCAGTCACAGCAGGGCATAAAAAGTAAATTATAAGGAAAAATGTTAAACAGACTAAAAATTGGGAAAATAGGACATCTTACAAGACTGGAGAAAAACAGAATCAAAGTATATAGGAATGGCCGGCCCAGTGGCACTGAGGGTTGAGGCGCTGGATGCCACACCTCGCACCATGCCGGTGACCCGGGATTTGGAGCATGCTCGGGTCACTGAGAGTTGGCGTCGGGGAGGAGAGGATTGAGTGGCCGACAACGGCGCTCCTCTCCTGGGGGCAGGTGGGATGTGTTTCCCTGGTGCTAGTGATGCCTAGCGGAGGCTGGGTGTACTACAGCATGAGATCACTTTCAGCAAGGGGCAAGGCGTTGGCAGACGTCCTGCAGGTGGGTGTGGGAGCATGCCCGCCTGCGCTGGACATCATTGCACGTCTGCGCCTCAGGGAGGGGAGGAGCAATGAGCACGAACAAGGAAAAACCCAGCACGATCGGGTAGGCGATGGCACCTGGCCCCCATGCCCACCGTCGGATCCCGCCCACTTGGCCTCCAAATTTCCTCATCCAAAGCCTTACCTGCAGCAGAATCTAGACTTCAAAGGAGCACCAAAAGACAGAGTGGTGGCCCCACCTTGGTGGATACAAGCCAAGGGTTTCCAGCTGCAAGGTAGGTGCTGGGGTCGGAGTACCACTGGGGAGACTCGGGCTGGGGGGGGTCTCGGGTGGGCAGGAACAGCCAGGATGCCTGAGAGAGTCCTGTTGGAACAGCGACCGGAGGAAAATAATCGGGGAGAGTATATAGGAACAAACTTTTCACCATATCCTGCACTTCTGCCTTAAACTGAGTGTTGATACAACTCCATTGTTGATTCTGTATATTTAATCTGAGATTTTTTCTGCTCCAGGGTCTTCTTGAAGGTTAAAAGCCGCAGTGCCCACATGAAGAGTCATTCTGAGCAGGAGAAGAAGGCGGCTGCATTGAGACTGAAAGAGAGTGAGGCTGCCCTGCAGAATAGACTGAAACAAGAAGAAAGCAGCAGTGACACCGAGGGGGGCCGGGCGTAGAACAGTGACAAGCAAACAAAACAAAAAAGGACGCATTGAGCTAGAGTTCTCTTTTTCCCAGCTTTTGAAGAACCTGTTACCGTTTCTCTTTCGGGTTCCTGGGGAGAGGGTGCCAGTAATGGTAAGCCTCGTCTCTGTCTGAGAGAGAGAGAGAGAGAGAAACTGCACCCCTTTCCCATCCTCAGAGGTGTGACTAAGGAGCAGAAGCCTGAGTTTGCACTGGAGGTGAATGAGTACCTTCCCTCTTGACTGTTATTTCAGCCTGTCTTGATTCAAAGCAAATGTGAAATGACCTTAACGAGAACCCCTCCACCCCCCCGACAGATTTTACCAGGTGTGAATTTTGGGGAAAGATATTTGTTTTCCTTTCTCCATTTCTAAAAGGGAAGACCACATCACCTTTCTTACATGTGGGAGGCTGCCTTTCTTCAAGATGGTACCCACGAGAGAGAAGGGTGGCTACTGAAGAGCACAGCAGCAGCAGTTTTATTCATGAATGCAACGGTCTGCATTTCCACATTTAGTGCTAGGTTTATAGAGGATGCCTGAAAATTAATACCATATTGATGGTAGTCAAGTTTTGGCAGTGGTCATGGAAGGGGGATCTCAATTATTCATGAAGACTAGTCAGCACTGTCAACCAGTCTTAATGGGTACCCAAGCCCCCTGTCTTTAACTCTGCAACCAATGATGTGCATAACCGGAAAAGGAAGGAGAGCAAATGAAAGCAGCAGATGCAGACTTCTTTTTTTACTGCCACTATTACAGCTTACACACAAAAAAAATAATATGTTAAACCATTGTTTTTTAGATGGTGGACTTCTTTAGTTTCTGATGCCTGCGGTACTTGGCTAAGGGGTCTTTAGGATCCAGATTTAGACCATTGCATTGAAGTTGCTCTCAAGCTTGGTGTGGGAGTTCATTGTAGTGCCACTTGGGAGACTGGGGTTTGCTTGGCAAGATGAGAAATCTCATGCTGAGGTCAGTTGGGGGATGGTTTAATTTCCAGGAAAGGAATGGGCAGGATGCCCAGTATTCACATCCCCCTCACCGGCCGGGCAGCCAAGTTGTATAGGGGGGGTCAACTGTGAAGACAGATGTCCAACTATGTGCCCCCCCCCCATCCAGAGGAAGAGAAGAGGCCATGGCAATCCCACTTGTCTGAGTGAGAGTCAGGGGACTAAAGGGGGAAGCCAGTCATTTGTAAATAATTACCTGCATGTGGGGGAACATTGGTGTGTATGTATTCACAAGCATGGCACCAGTTGTAACTAGGTGTAACAGAAGTTAAGGGGAGACAAAGTCTAGCCTGCTTTTTCACAAAGATTCTTTAATCCACATGGAAGTTAAAACCATGACAGCAGCAAGACCCTACCAGACCACCCACACATCCACACGGTATGTGGCGTGTACCCTCAACAGGCCTTTTGGGGGGGTTTACAACTCAATGCAGTTTCATTTTCTTACTGAGTGTACTTGAATTGAAGGTTTGGGTGATTTGAGAGAGCCACATCTGTGCCATTGAAGCACCTGTTTACGGCTGCTCCGATGGCCTAGCAGCACCGCAGCATTGTAGGTGACTCAAGTTTGGAAAGGATGCCAAGTCGGGAGGCAGGCCCTTTTGCAGCTGCAGCTCCTGCTTGGCAGTGTGCTGCGATCAGGAAGAATTAGTGTCAAGCGCTGGTGCCACAGCAGCCATTGCGGTGGGCCAGGGAAGCTTGCTACCTCCACAGGACATTGCAGAGTGCTGCAGAGGCCACCTGTGGGCTGCGCCTGCAGCAGGGGAGTAGGGAGGACAGGGGAGAAAAACGAACATAGAAAATTGCTAGCCAAAGGAAGGCCTTTAGGTTTTTCAAGTTTGTTCAAATTGTGGAGCCCCTTGTCAGCAACTACTTGAGGGTTCCACACCTTCACTTAATCATAACTGACCCCCACCTTCAGCCTGTCCCACTTCCTCTTGAATCCATCCACCGTCTGTAGTGAGACCTCCACCTCTGGGAGTTCGTTCCACCCTGTCACCACTCGTTTTTTGGAGAAGTGTCTTCTGACCTCCCTCTTAAACCTTCCCCCTGCCAGCTTATGGCAGTGCCGCCTTGTGGTCTTGTGCCCATTAAGACTAAAGAAGCACTCTGTGTTCACCTTGTTGATACCTTTGAGGTACTTGAAAGTTTCTGGCATACCCCCCCACCCCTCGAGTGAGTACATGTTGAAGTCATTTAGTGTCTCGTCGTACGCCTTGCCCTGCTGTCCCAACAAAATCAGGGAGAAAAACCCATGTACTGTGTATACGACAGCCTTGGTTCCAGGACTCCCCTGGGTTTTAGTGTCTGCCCTCTCTGGAGCCTATACCACATAGTGGTCTGCCTTGTTGGATAGCCCTAGCCCCTGTCCACAAAGAGAAAGCCATGGGGGATGGCCAGGGGCCCGGGGGGGGGGGGGCAGGGACCAACTGACCTGAAGAGGGCAAATCCCTGTGATGAACATGGCCAGGGGAGAAAAGGCTCCACCAAACAAAATAAAAACACCTGTTTTGCAGGGAGGACTGTTTTATGCAGAGTAGTGTCACAGTGGCATGGTGCCGGATTCAGTTTCCCATCCTCAAAAAGAGTTCATGACATCTTTGAGGGGGGGACAGAAGACTAGAGAAACTAGGTGGCAGTGGAGAGCAAAACAATTGAATTGGAAGTCTTTGTTTGTCCAAAATAGACTTTCCCCAGTTTGTAGTACGGCTCCCTTCTTCACCAAGATCTGAACAAGGGCCCTGAACATCTTTTTTTTTTTTGGGGATATGAATAAAACCCATGTAAGAGTGGCGTGATAATAAACAGTCGGCTGACTTACCATATTGATTCTGTTGCGTTGGCTTGCAAGCTTCCACTTTCATTTGCTCTCTCAACAAATGGACTTTGGATTTAGCTGAAGGGGGTCTGTCACGACCAAACAATCTGTCTGCTCCAATAATCTGTCTCATTATGGGATAGTGGCTATGTTCTGGTGAACTGTGGAATACAGAGTGATATGCTTTGCCGTGAACCCCTTTAATTTACAAGGAGTCTTGATCTGTGTCCATGGACAGGATTAATAGAAATCTGTGGAAACATAGCATCAAGTCTAAAGGTGGGATGAGGTCTGCATCCCGGTGAGGTCCCCCCTTCCCTGGTCCACCGTGCATCATCCACTTGACCTCTACATCAAATATTGTAAGTTTTATGTAACAGTAACTCACAGGAGGACGTGGGGTTTGGAGGAGTGTACACACGCCATTGAATGTTGGGCTCAAGGCAAAGCAGAGTGCCTTGAAACTGTCAAGGAATTGCCTACATTGGACTGCACACCTTTTATTGTGTCTTAAAGAGCAACTGCCACGTTCTGGGCAGGCAGCTGTTACTAAGGAGTTAGCTGCCTGAGGAGCTAATTTAGCCCAAAGTGGAATTTTTTGATTCAGTAGTTAATTAACTACTTAAATTAGCATGCCCAGCTCATAGCTTCCGACAACGAGCCGAGTGGCCTCCGAGTGCTGCATCCCTGCCCCTAAAAAAATTGCAATTTGATGACTTAAAGTAGGGAACAGGGCTGCAGGTGGTACATGTAGAATAATGAAATCGAGGGAGGTGGGCTCTCTGAACATGCCGACAGTTTCTTCTATCCTCAGACATGTTTAAGTAGAAACACAGAAACTGTCGGCATGTTTAGAGAACCCCCTTCCCTGATTTTATTATCCTGAATGTAGCGCGCTTGCAGCCCTGTTCCCTATTTCACGTCATAAAACTGCAGTTTTTAAGGGTAGGGCTGCAGCAATCTGTGGCCACTCGGCTTGTAGTCTGAAGCTACGAGCCGGGCATACTAATGTAAGTAGTTGATTAACTACTGAATTAAAAAAAATTCAATTTTGGGCTTAATTAACTCCTCTGGCAGGCCACTTCTTAGTATGAATTGCCTGTCCAGGACAGAAAAATTGTGGCAGTTGCTCTTTTAAAAAAAAAATCAGTAAAATGTAGAGCATAATGATCCCTTAAAAAAAAGTCCATACTATTATGCAGTTTAACGATTCACTACTAGATGCCAGTGGAGTGCAAGATCTTCCTATGGAAGTGGTATAAGGATATGACTCACGTGATGAGGTTTATCCTGTTGGTGCTAGTGGTAATTAAGCAGGCATGGAAAATTGTCACCCATCTATTAGCTAATCAGACTGCTGAATTTCCTTGCCATTTTAGAAACAGTTATTGTTCTTGATCTAGACTAAAAGGGGGAGGGGTAATCACTAGTATTAAGGATGGGTAAAACAGACACATTTTTACTAGAGCCAAGTCTGAGAGTTTAATAACTTTAGCAGAGCCAAAGGAGTGGCATGTCCTTCACAAATGACTGGTTCCCACCATAGCACTGTCTGGGCTGAACTGGCCTCCCTTGGCTTGCCAATCTTTTACCAGTGCCCAGATTTATCCTGTTCCCCACTGGGAGGTATTTTCCATACACCATGACTGCTGGGTTCCATGTTTTATTATTTTTTTTTTTTAAATACTTTTTCCACCTGGCCGTCTGCCTCAGACCTCCTTCCACCATCCACCAACACCTGGTTCCCGTCCCCTGAGACTCTGCTAGCTAAGCAGCCCACCCATGACTCACCACTGTGCTGTCTCCCCTACTTACCCTTCTAGACTGGTTGCCTTCACACTTTCAACTTACCGGCTCTGTATCTGGCCACCCATGGCAGATGTGCAGCTGGGGATATCCATGGCTGATGGCAGCGAGGGTCTGGGATTGACGACGCAGGCAGGTGGAGAAGTTATCCTCCGAAGCAGCACCATTTCTTCCCTTTAAGTCTGCCCTCCCAGGAGCATGGTGACGTTAACCAGCGCCAGCACACCAGTCACACCAGCTGACAGTCATATGCCAGGTCCCCAAACATTCACCATTCCCCTGCACCTTTGGCTGTGGTCACCCAGGTGGTACAGCAGTGGGATATGGATTCCCCTCCTCCCCAAAGGACAGCATCTGCTGGGATGCTTCATTACCCCCCCCACTTTCTAATGGCACTGACTTTTATCCCAAACCCAGGGCATTGCAAGCAGTAGTGCTCTCGGTGCCCCAGCAAGCCAGCTAGTTCCATGGTTTATAATGTGACTTGGGATGTGTTCTTCTTCTGAAATGAGATTCCGTAGATTTTGTCCGTTAAAAATGTCAACTCCTTTTTGGTTTGTAAAACTCATTTCATTTGTGCTCGCAGCTAGACCATTCCAGGATAGTGGTATGTACAGCTGACAATGCAAGGCATATCTCCATACTTATTCTTGCGGATTTATTTTTGACCACAATCATGTGAAGATGTGTGCTTCATACGCTTCTTTCTTCTGTCTTCCATTTGGTTACACCACCCTGGACATCTGACAGGTCTTTGCGATTGTATAGTTTGACATTAATGGAAGCGAGATGGAGACAGTGGCTTCTTCAGAGGTTATAATATCCTTCCACGAGCCTGAGCTTGAGGGGAGGGAGGCCTTATGCTTGTGCTCACTGTTTAGGGTGGCATATTACAGACTCCTGCTGTAACTGGCTAGTATTGAGCATGGTGGGCCTGCAGTTATTTTGAGGGGGGGGGGTCACTTGCTGAGACTAAGGCTGTATGAACAAACATGTATCATTCAGACCAGATACCTGTACTGCGGTGAGAGTTGCAGCTGAGAAAGACCCTTTGGTTCTGCATTTTCCTTCCAAAAGTATCAGATGCATGGTTGAGGTGGACAAAAAAAATAAACAACTAATAAATCTTTTCTTGTGTTCAGAACTACTGTCACTCAGCAAAGTCGTCACTCCTTGTTGACCTTACAAAGCAGACAATCAACTTGTCTAATTTTTTTGTACTTTTAATATATTTGAACTTGTAAATGAAGCCTAAAGCTCTTCTAAAATATTTCTATATTTGTACTGTTATTATATGGGTGCCTGAGATGCACTAATTTAAGAATGAGATTAAAATTGGATTTTTGTTTGAGGGACTGGGGAAGAATTGGAGGGAGGGGCTGCTTTTTGCTTATTTGTATGGATTTGGTACCAGTGTCACCAGAGCCCACCACACAGTTGCTCATGGGTGCAATCTCCCATCTGACTGTCAGGGGGCAGCAGCAGCTTTCAGCTGCACTGTTCTGAGAGGTGCAATAATGTTCTGACTGAAAGCCTGGTTATGTGCAAAAGACTTGCTGTCCCTTTTGTTGAATGGTCCAGATTAGATGGTTTCAGGCAGTGGTCTTCATAGCAACCTGAGCTTTAAATTAATGAATGGAAATCCTGTTGGGTTACGCCCCACAAAAAAATATATATATGTCCCCAATGGTATAAAAGTATAAAACTGTTCCTGCAATTTCTGGACTTTGACTCTAAAAAAATCCACAAAATGTAGAAATATTTTCCTGCAGTGATTAGACTTAAGCTGCTGCATCAGACAGACCCTAGATATTTTGGCTACCTGAGATTATACTTTAGCTAGTATTTCAGATTAGTAGCCAAAGTGGCTACCTAATAAAATCCTTAAAGTAAAAGTTCTGGTTTAAGGTGCACTTTTTAAAACTCCAGGTTTGGCTCCTGCATCCTGATTGGTAAGTTGCTCTCTCCAGCTGGGTAACCCGTCAGAATCGTGACTGGGGAACGGTGACCCGTGACAGCCGTGAGGGAATCACAGCACCGACGGTTCCCCCCATCCCAAAGTGGCGACCCCCCAGAGTTAGAATCTTAAAGAATGGGGGTGTGGGGGGCAGAGCCCCCTGCAAAAAAGCTTAGTTTCCAAACTAGTCGCATTGCGGGTTCAGCGCCCTTGTCTCGGGTCACCATTCTCCAGTTGTGATTAAGACATGGAACCCTCCAGCTGTAACACAGTAGTCGTATACTATCATGGGCTTATTAATCCAGAACACAAAGAAATGCAGTCACTAGTATGGCAGCCGAGATGTGCAGACACGTGTACTTTTATATTAAATTATACCCCCTTCCAGTTTTATAAAATCAACTTTCCGAAGCAGATGGTGTGTAAAGGGACAAACTTTAACAAATTCCATTAAAAAAAAAAAAATGATGTTGAAATCACACAGATGAAGTCTTGTTGGTATCTCATGGTGGTGTTTCATGCACAGAACCCCCAATTTTCTGTGGCCACAAGAAAACCTTTAGTGGACAGAACTCTTGAACCATTCCATACAATAGCACAAGGTAGATGCCCAAAGATTAGCGGCCAAATGGCTATGTAAGCATAGTTAGTAGTGGCCAATTTTTTTTTTCAGTAATAGTTTTTCTTATAATAATTCATAAAATAAAGATACATAGCTTTTAAATAAACAATAAGTAGTAACATCAATGCATCAAATGACCTTACAGTAAAAAACTTAAACTTCCATGGTGTAGAACAAAAGATTAAACAGCTAATAAAACAAGATGCAGAACATTTCACATTACCTGTAATCCTTTGAGGCTTACTAAATACCTCTAAGAAGACCCTGTGATATAAGGAAAAAGAAGACTAGAATAGGAAAGGAAAGAGAGAGAAAAAGCACAGGTTGAGAAGGCAGTGTCCGTTAGTCATTATGAAGTATCTTAAATCTAATATAAACCTTAAAGAAGCACCGTAACTTGTGTGAAAGTGTACAGTAAATGAATAATCTACATTATTGATCCAGACCAGAGGTAAATAGCTTGTAAATGGTGCCCCATTTTAGTCTAAAGCTATGTCCTTGATCTAGCATAAAATGGGCCAATCTTTTGAGTATTGGTATTTCTAAACACTCACTTTTCCACTCCGGTATAGAAGGAGATTTATCATCAATCCACTTTAGATAATTTTTTTTTTTTTTTAAAGTGGTCATTGGAATTTTTTATATTCTGGAATCAATTCAGAATATCGTTCTCTGCCATCAGATGGCCTGGCATAGGCACTTCGGGATTCCATGCCAGTGACCCGGGTTCATGAGTGGACTTGGGTCAGTGAAATCAGGCAGCCAAGCTAGGTAATGTGCTGCAAGAGACGCGTTGCCCACCACCGCCTTGACTCCTCAGGGTGCACCAGGGAATCTTTGGGGGGGGGGGCATCTGGTTCCATGATGCCGCAGTGTGCAAGGCCAACAGGCACTGCACGGCATGGAGGAGATAGAAGGGTCAAGAGTTGCAAGCATTCTGCAGAGGAATCCAGTCACAGTACCACAAGGGGAGAAACATCCTTTCCCTGCTCTTTGGCACTTTTCAGGACACTGCCTCGAACACCATCTCCCACCAAGTTTGTTATTAGCCAAGGGGAGAGGGGGACACCCCCAACCTGAGGGCACTGCAGAGGGGGCAAGCCGTATAGGACATGGAAATGAGTGGGTTGCCAGTGGTTGCCTGAGAACTGGGGGAGGAAATAAATAGAATATTGCAAAAATGAGATGCCACCTCTGGCTGTTCACACAGGTTACCCACATGCCCTGCCATTGCCTAAAGTGGGTCATGCACCCAGCCATCAGGAACATTTTTTGGGTTGAATTGGAAAAAAGTAAACATAAAAGCCATACTACTTTATAGCAGCAGTAAAAGCACCTCCGTGTGTGTTTGGTGGTGTGGGTTCCTGTCCGTAATCCTGCCCACATGGCAAACCACATGTGATGAAGCGGGGGGGGGGTGATCAGAATACTCGACAGTTGCCCACCAACTGTTGTGCCTTACCAATTAATTAATAAATGTAAAGAGACATATTCAAAGACCTTTCTGAATAACGTCCTGTTTTAAAAAGTGGAACAAACCACTTTTGCAGACCTTGCACATGAACACCTCTTGGGGTTTTCAAAATGCTGCTAATGCACTAATTAATGTCAGCAGTGATTCATGTTTATATTACACAAGGGCATGCTGACATGTGCAAACATGGGTATATAGTGGAAAATGAGATAACCTAGAGGTTTACCATTCCCTAGTCTGCTCTGGTACACATCACTGGTCAGGCACATGTGATTAGATTGGTTACAACTAATCAAATTTAATTTACATACACCCCTCCCCCCCGTGAAACAAAATATAAAAATCTCTTAGAATTCTTCTCCTGAAATGCTGTAATCACATTCACCTAACACTTGGGGGGGTGAGGCTGATTTTAACCACTAGTTTCAGTCCATTACATTTGTCCACCATAGCCAGCAAAGCCTGGCTGAACTGAAACTGTTGGACTAACACCAGCGAAAGGTAGTATTAACTTGTTTTTTAATTTTTTTTATTTTTGTAATTTCTATTTATGCACCCTACCTTCGGGGTATCTCTCAGGATCACCATCTGCAGCTGCTGGACTCGGCCGCCTGCCTGAACCGTCTCTCTGGTAACTTCATCGGGTATACGGGATCCAGGATCTCCTGGCCCCACAGAGAGGCCCCAGACCCCAGGGAGAACCAGCCAACATGGGGTGTGTGGTTGGACTGCCTGCCTATACTTCACCGTTGTCTCACCCGACGATAGGGGGATTTTCTTGTTTCCACCCTGGAGCTTGGACATGCAATGATGTCCAGCCCAGCATGCACACGCTCCTGCGCCAATCCCCTGCATCTGCTGCTGAACACTGCAGTATCTCCAGCCTCTGCTAGGGGTAGCCAGTGCATCGGACGAGTGAAACCCCCCTCCCCGGGAAAGGAGAGCAACCCATGGGGCACTCCATCCTTCCCCATCCATACCGATGACCCAAGCTTATTCCCGAGGTGTGGCATCCAGCGCGCCTCAGCGCCACTGTGCCAGCCCAGTGGTTACTTGTTAAGCAAGAACATTAACACAGGTGAAACCAGTGTGCATGACAGTGGTCACACAAGCCAGTGACGTACCCCTATGGACAGGAAATTGACCTGCCTTAACCTAGTTATTGCGCCCAAAAATTCTGCATGCCACTGCTGTTGACCTTCAAAATAAACACTGTGGCCACCTCACTGTTAGCATCTAATAGAAGGGGAAAAACTCGCCAATGAATTCGGAACCTCGAGAGCAGTCCGAACTGGATGAACCATTGGTTGGATTTTGTCCTGCACGTCGAAGCATTACATTAGGGTAAATAACTTATTCCATTAAGAGCACTTCCAGATGCACAGAAAGGTCTACGGAGCTGCAGCACATGCAGACTGTGAGCACATCCACTTCTGGGCCAGAAGGTCATGGGTTCTAGTCCCAGATTTGCTTATACCATAAATGCTGGAACCTGAGTTTAGTACTAGGTGGATGTTGTACTGTCATTGGTGTGCACACCTTTGGATAAGATGTTAAACCGAGGTCCTGCCCGTCATTTCTGATGGTTGGTCAGGTGGACATTAAAGATCCCATGGCACATCTCGAAAAAAAAATAGGGGAATTTTTATTATAACTTCAAAATAATTCATAACAGCAGTATTGAGTCATACAGAAAAAAAAAATACAAATTAAAAGAAAAAATTAAGTATTTCAAACATACGTTCAGTAGTTTCCTTCTAAAGGAATGAAAACAATACCTTAAACCAAAAATACGTATTAATGCATACTGATCCCTTAAATGTATTTATTTTTTTAAACCATATTTTGTAAATTTTTACACACACACACACACACACACACGCACACTCCAAAGAGTAGGAGAATTTTTATTTTAAAAGAAAAACGCATACATATTAGTGTTACTTCACACAAAATCAGAGGATAAAAGAAAAGTAAACAGAAAAAAGTATTATGCCATACATCAGATACAAAATATCCAACAAAATTAATATGACAATCAGAAATCTAGAAAATCGAGTAAACATGCCATTCATAACCCCTACAGATAACTACCCTTATTTTATTTCAAACCAAAGAAACACTTATGCTACATCTGTCCATTCCGTATGTCTCCACCAGGACTGATATTGTAGTTGAGAGACTAATGTTTTTTCCTTGTTTTTGGTGTCCAATAATGCTTTATGAATAAGGCAAAACACTTGTTCTGCCGTGGTTTCTCTTTTATAGAGAGAGAATTGAAAGTGGACATGACAAATATGGTATTTTAAGAGGAATAAGATGAAATGTACAGTACCCATATCATACTTATCCCATGCTCGAGGCAGGAGTCCCAGAAATAAAATTTATTTTGTGAGCATTTTAAATGGTGATACGGCCCATTTTGTGCACAAAAGTGACCAAAAAGGAAGAATAAAAGGGCACGCGAAATACAGGTGCGCCATAGTTTCAAAAATCCCAGTGCAACTGTCACTTCTAGGACAAACCCGTTCTGATGTATCTTTATGTTTGAGATTATTTTTCACATTGAGCCTCGCATGAGCAACTAGCCACAAGACATCCCACATCTTACCATGTAGTCATCTATTCCCTAACATCATACCACTCTGCGTTAATTCCCTTGGTTCCTTGTTCCAAAAACAGGGATATTCTATAAAAAATTTCAGTACAATAGATGTGTAAAATTCCTTCCGTGTCGAAAGAAACGGCTGACTTGCATGAACAGCTCAAATTTTCAGTTTCCCAAAAGCAAATTTCATAGAGCAGGGTAAACCCTGTAAGGATTTTTGTTTTACAATTGGACTTGTTTTATCCCATGCCATTACCCAAGGCCCAGTTTGGTCCAAGACCCATGGTTGCCATATTCTACCACTGTTTTGAAGTGTATAGCTTTGATGATATGATAAAAAAAAACATGGAAAAAAGAAAACTAATGGCTGTATCATCTGTAAACCCCCTTTTTGAATAGTCAAGTAAGGAACACCCCTTTTAATGGGGTTCAAACGGTTCCCCCAAAGACACTGAAAAAAACAACTATACAAAGTTGTCTTAAGTTGTGTAGGTGGAGGAAATACTATACTCAGGTGCAAGAAAATTGGTAATAAAAATGTTTTAATCATGTATACCCTCTTAAGCTTTGACATGTACCAAGTATTCCACCTTTTCACTTTTGCTAGGCCATCATTCTATAGTAAGAACCAATTATACATGCACATATCCCCATGACCAAAATAAATACCCAAGATTTTTATAGGCTGTCTCTGAATAGGTAAATTTAAAAATTCTGTCACCATATCAGTTGTGTGTCCTATAGGGAAACACTGACATTTTTGTAAATTAATGTCTGAGATTGTAAGCTCTAAAAAGAAACGAACAACAGTTTCAGCCATTTTGTAAGATGCCTGATCCGCCAAAGAAATAGGGGAATTTCTCTGGTGTCCTGGTCAGATTTCCCCCATTCACTAAAATGCCACCAACAGCTTAATCTGGTTTAAACTTTCATTTGGTTTGCATCTGTAGCTCCCACCCACCCCAGGACGAGGCTGAAAATAGGCAGTACTGTCTATCCCTCCTTCCTGGTCAACAAAAATGACAAAGAAAGAATGTTCCAAGATTAACTAGACAAAATGAAAAAAAATAATACATAGGAGTTTTAGGCAGAAAAGAAGACTGTGTGTCTATCCTGGTGGCAGCCATTTCATGAACCCTTGAGACACACTGATGTCATGGTTGAGGAAGCTGTGCTTAACAAGATACAGTGTGCCCAACAATGACATCACTTTCTGTCTTATGGTTCCATGAAATGGCTGCTGCCTTGGTTAAAGCTGGGGCAGATTTAGACAGGGATATCTCTATACCTGGACACCTAGAGACAGGCCCAGTAGCTTATTTGAAAAGGCATTTAGTGGACTTTTAGGACTATGGGTGACCCTGCACACCTGCATAGAATTTGTCAACAAAACAAAGCCCATTGGGCCCATCTTGCATTATCACAACTATAGACTTGCCTGCTGGATGACATAGTGGCAAAGTACAAGAGTTCAGAAAATGAGGCAGACTTAAGGGGGCGGAGGAGCACTCACCAATTCTTGAAACAGTACTGTAGTCAGAAAAATTCAAAGTCTGCGTAATCGCCTTCTTGTAGACATAGAATACATAACGGGTTGCAGTGGAGTAAAACGTGGAATCTCCACTAGTGAGAGATAAAGCTCATTACTTAGAAGTGGTGAAGCCACACATTAGTTATGAAAGTATTCCCACTCATGTGAGGCATGTGTTACTCCACGGCAGCCCATTATGTATTTGATTCATGCCACACTATTCGTAATGTTTTTATTGGTGTTTTTTACCTTGTTTTAGCTTTGAATTGTCTTTCTTTCCATTGTAAACTCTTTGTGGTCTTATTTCCAGATTCTGAATGGAAATAGACTTGTGCTCTAAGTGAAATATTAAATATCTATCCCAAAATAATTTAGGATTCATATAGCCAGTTATTCAGAACTCAAATCCACGGGGGCATTTTGTATATTTACTTTCATTTTATTCATTTGGACAAAAAAAGGGACAGCAGTGTCTTTTTATTTAAAGCAGTAACTACATTATGGCTGACTAAAGAAACAAAAGAATTGTAGTTTAGCACAGCTGAATTTCTTCTGGGGGGCATTGGGACAGTGAAGAATGTGTTGGTATTACTGTATAAAATGCATTTATTAAAGATTCAAAAATTGTGTTTAAACTGCCACGTATAAATTATATATAAACACGTATTTGTTTTGGAAAATTGAATTTCCTTTTTTTTAAGGTTGTGTTTCATATCAGAACCTCTATAGCTGTACAGTTGCAAAATATTTTATGATGGTTAAAATAAGTCTGTTTTTGTTTGTTTTGTTTAAAGAGACATAATACACTAAGAATAATGCTATTGTGATTACTATATTCCAGGGTAACTTATTTACTTAAAAGACATTCTGTAATCTACTTATGCTTTTTTTTTTTTTTTTTTTTTAAGAAAAGAACAGAAAGCTATTAAAAATGGATATGCGACACCTTGGTATGTTTCTTATCTCTGGAGAGTTTGTGTAATGTACAGAGGATATTGGGATGCCATCTGATTCAGTTTTAGCTTAAGGTTGGAGTTCGAATCCCAGCAGTGCTGTTTGAGACTGGGAGACCTTTACACCACTGGAGTGTGTTGTCAATACCAAGCGAAATGGCTCCTCTGAAGACTGCCCTTCAGTAGGGTCCAACGGGAGAGAAGAGAAAAAAAAATACTCTCCTTAGTAATGATGTGTAATCTAGAGGGTTTACTCCTGATTCATACAATCTTGCATGATCTCAGCCCTCAGTTGTCTTACCGGAGACCGAAATTTAGAATATTAAAGTTCAAAAGCTGCTCTGTGGTAATGCTTCCTGCAGCGTTCTGCTTGCAGTTAATATAGCTGAAGACCAGAAGAGAGTAGGGACCACCTATCTAATCTATGCTGAGTATTCTTAGTTGATGTAAATAAAACACCGCACATAGAAAAAAAACAATAAAAAATACAGTCGGCCTGGTGGCATGGAGGCCTAAGACTCTAGTGCTTTACCTCCAGCCATGCTGGCAATCCGGGTGTGGGGACAGACTCGGGTCAGCTGGGGCAGGAGAGGATCAGTTGTCCATAGGACAGATCTTCGGGAGTATCTCAGTCATCTGGTCACACTGTAGGAACTTCACCATTGGTGAAGCAGGATCCGCACAGGAGATTTTCAGCAGTACAACTGGGGTCACCCATGCAAACGTCATCTGTCAATGTCTCCAACCCTATAAAGGCGTGAGCGGCCCCGATTCCTCCTCAGTTCTATCCCTCTGTCAACTCGATCGCATGGGTCTCCGTGGAAGCTACGATTCAGTTTCACGCCATTTTTCGCCTTCAGCATTTCTATACCTAACTTTATAGAATCTCTTTTTCTAAAGAGATTTTTTTTTTATCTCATTTATGTCAAGAATTAATCCTTTCACTTCTCTCTTCCGCCTCTGTGGAAAGAAGATGGCCGCTACAGATGAACACTCACTTTATGTCTGCTGTCTTGGGCCTGACCATGAAGTCTCCGACTGTGAGCTCTGCCAGAAGTTTAATCAAATCACCCTCAGGTGACACAAAAAGGCACTTAAAAATTTCTTCATGGAGCAACAGGTAGCCAGTTCCAGGCAAGGGTCCTCCGGGGTCCCTCCTTCCCAGTCGCCAGCAGGGTCATTGAGCTCCCAGACTGCTAAGGCCTGAGACAAGTCCTTGAGGAAAAAGTAATAAAAAGGACCAAGATCAGGAGTGCTCCCCCCAGCGGTGGTCCCGCTCCCTGACAGCCCCTTCCTCCGTGTCTGGGGGTACTCCATCAGCTGCGGCTGCACCGATGCACAAATCTGCTGTCCAGGTCTCTGTCCCTACCAGACTCCCTACCGACAGCGCCTCCACCTGATGTCCAAGGTGGCCAGTCATCAACCTCCGGGTCATCAGCCCTTTGTTCGTCAATTACGGGATCATTGTCAACGGCTCCCACATTGAGGCATGATGCTTCCCCAGGACCTTAGGCTACAGGCTGTCAGGGCCCGTTGGGTGGGTCATCGCTTCCTGAACTGTTGACTCTGCCTCCGCCGAAGCAGTCATCTACTGTTGTCAGCCTCAATGATAATTTGACCAAGTTCACTTCGGTTTTGGTCCACCAGTTAGGCGCGCATAGGTCTACATCACCTGCACTATCACTTCGGCCTTCATGGGCTGCACCCCCAAGGCCATCGGTACCTCAATCGTTGGACCTGGAACTGGGACAGGTCAACATTGAGGAGGAGTACCATCCTGATCTTATTCTTCATAATGAAGAGGAGGACAAGGAGGAACCCCTCTCCTCAGACAGAGCCACAGCTTCCTCAGTGAGTGAGGACTGTGTCAAACATACCCCTAGGTCTCCTTCAGAGGACCCTACATTTTTCAATATTATGAAGCAACTGTCCTCAGCCATGGGCTTCCATAATGAGGAGGAGGATGCCACCAGAAAAGATCTGATGGATTTCCTGGAGATCCCAGAGCCCCCTCCCAAGGTCATTCCTCCCATTTTGCCTGCTCTGAGGAATGCCACCACTGCAGCCTGCCACAGGCCTGACATGATGCCAGCCATGCCCTGCAGGGCTCATAAACTTTATCATGCCCCTCAGGGTTTGCCACACTATGCTGCCCAACCGGAAACAGATTCCGTAGTAATAAAGACAGATCATGATAGGTCTAAGGTGCCCAAACACCTTAGCTCCTTCCCCCCTGACAAAGATTCCCATAGAATAGATCTCTGGGGCAAGAGGGTTAAGCCTTATCCACCCTTGGGCTGAAGATTGCCAAAATCCTTTCTCATATGGTGAAGTACCAGAATACCATTTAGAAGGGCAAGGCAGCAAGCAGCCCAGGCCCTTCCAGATGGCAGATACACAGGAAATAAAGGCACCATACAATACTCTGAACATATACCACAACGTTTTATTGCACAAAGATACCAGCAAACGAAGTGAAAAGTGCCATATCGTGCTGACCCCACTCCTACAAAGCCCGACTGGTTTTGCGTATGCGCGCTTTCTCAGGGACTGCCTTACACCTCTAGTGAGCACAATTTGTCCTGTGCTAGTTAAAGTGACAGTGCATAATAACTGAAAAAAAAAATTGTTATAAAAGAGGTACATAAAGCACACACTTGGCATAATAACAGGAAGTGCAAAGGGGTATAATCATATACTCATATATCCCCAAATCAGTACTATAAGGATAATAATATGTCTCTTTCCCTGTTAGTCACATAATTAAATGCACATACACCTGTAAATAGTTGTAAACAGTTACCAAGTGAAAAGCGGCTGTAATTCTACTTAAAACAAATCGCAATACACGTGCCAAATCCTTTCTTCTATTTGGGTCTCCTAGTGTATTCATTCATTCACTATATTAATTTTCATCTTTATTTAGTGTATATAGTTCTATATCTATATGTAAGGAGGAATACCAACCAAGAGCATGTTCACACTAATCACTCAAAAAGGAATGGCACTAGAACAATATCTAGTATTGCTCATAAGGGGAAAAATAGAATTTCTATCTTAATATAATAATCACTTTCAAACACAGACCAAAGATTTATCAGATGCTTATCAGGGTATTTCACTAAGGGGTCATTTTTTACAATTTTCTCAGGTAAAAAGGAACAGATCAGAGTCTCACACCATCATACAGATTTTTGAATTCTATGCCCTCTCCTTCCCCTTTGCAGATAGCGTGAGAGGTCGAAGTGGTCATTCAAACCCGGAACAAGAGTTGCTGTGGTGGAAGGTCCAATATGCCTCTCTGCACAACAACTTATTTTCTAAATCTCTCCCCCCAGCCCTAAATTTTACCTTTTCAATACCTATAAATTTAAAATGATGTTCTCCCGATGATTGGTTGACATGTCTGGCTAAGGCATTTCTGCAGTCATTATTCCTTATGTCGCTCTAATGTTCACAAACCCTTTGTTTTAGCATTCGTGATGTTTTTCCAACATAAAAAGCGATGCAACAGCAAGTTGTCAAATACACAACTGAACATGTCGAACAGTTAATAAACTCCCTAATCTCAAAACACCTCCCTGTATTATTAACTGATGTAAAATCTTTGGTCCTAGTGACCGCCTCACAAAACTTGCAGTGCCCACACGAAAAGCATCCCTTTGGGTTGGGGGAGCCATATTTTTTTCGGTTGCTGTACTGGCTGTAATGAATGAACCAGTATATCAGAGAGGTTCTTCGCTCTCTGATACACCGTTCGTGGCAGCATCAAAGCCACTTCCCTCAAACCTACACCTATGGAAAGAATAGGCCAATATTTATGTACGATAGTCTCAATATGTTTGGTATTACAGTATGCGCCGCTTGTACTGGACTGATTTGGCTACTGTCCAGTAGTCCGGTAGAAGTGGCGTCCGCTACATCATTAGTTGCGTTATGCACTAAATCACAAACACAAATACCGTACAGTATGTAGTGTACTCAGTATTCAGAAGCTGCAACAGTTAGTGGTTTATAGCCCTTTTTTGATTTGTTGCTGGAAGGAGAGAGCATAGAATTTAGAAATCTGATGGTGTGAGACTCTGATCTGTTCCTTTTTACCTGAGAAAATTGTAAAAAATGACCAGGGACACTGGTTTACTGGGATTGAGAAAAGGCATATTCCATTTTGCACATTGTAAAAAACAGTATTGTCACCACTGTCTGCTAAGCCAACATCCAGTTTTACCGGTATTTGGTTCTGTGTACTTTATTTAACTAGTTTTAACTCTACTAACATGCATTTTAGCAATTGTAACCTCCTCTATTGCACATCCTTCCATTCTTGTACCAATTTAAAGTTATTTTAGGTACAAGATGTGATGGCAGCAGCAGCAGCACTACAGCCCCCATCCCTAAGGTCTGATGGAAGCAGCACTACTGCTCCCATCCCTCTGGTGCAATGGCATCACCAACACAGCATTATGGCCCCTATCCCTCTGGTGTGACGGCAGCAGCAACAGCACTACAACCTCCTTCCCTCAGGTGTGACAGAAGCAGCAGCACTGTGGCCCACATCCCTTAGGTGTGATGGCAGCAGTACTACATTCCCCATCCACCAGTGGTGGTGGGAGAAGCACTACAGACCCCCACCCCATCAGTGTAATGGCAGTAATAGCAATGCAGTCCACATCCCTCTGGGGTGATGGCAGTAGTGACAGCACTATGATCCCCTTTCTTCAACACCCACACCGCACATGCACAAGTCACAAATGAGTTGGTCTCTTTGCTTGTTACAACTCAGATGTGAATTAATCTGAACTATCACCGCTAAGGTGGACTACCTTTGTTTTTTCCCTATCTATAATTTAACTGCCTGAACTGGATTTCTGCCTGTGACACCGCTGACCAGGGTTAGGGAACAGACTTGGGTGTTGAAGGGCCAGCTGGTGGGTGAAGGCTTGAGTGTCCAGCAACCACTCACCTTCTCGTGGGAGGAGGGTGGGTTCACGGATCAGCATTTGCTGGCCCCTTGTGGAGGCCAGAGGCACAACACATTGGCCCTCACTGTGGGAGGGAGGGAGCATGACGGACGTCGGCTTGTGCCTTGACATCATGTGGCCTGTCACGCCCCCAAGAAAATGGGAAAACACCTGCTGGCCAACTGAGGGATGGCTGTTGGTCCCTCCATAAGCCAGAAGCCCCAGACGTGTCCGTTCTGACCCCTGCCATGCCCAGGATACACAGAAAGCTCTTTGGGGCAATTCTCCTCCCCTGGTAGCCTCCCACAGGTGTAGGGGCCCACTCAGTGAAGGGTTACTTTTGGTTACCTGGTAGTACAGCAGTAAGGGGCAGTGGATGGTGGTCAGGACTCAGCAGCGGTGGTAGGGGGCCTTTGGCAGGCCTGAAGGAGTGGATGGCCAGGGGGTAGGAGGAACACAAAAAAAAAAACTGCCTGAATTTGCTGCTTTGAAATAAAGTGTCTTCACCTAAAAAAATCCACAAGTAATTAGTAGAAGACCTTCAAATGGATTCATGCATCTCCCAGACATGTGGATGCTTTTTTTCACTTGGTGTCCATGAAAAGGGTGTCTCCCAGTTTTCATGTCTTTGTTCAGATGTGAATTGAGTACTACTCTGCCCACCAGCATCATACAGCCCCTGGGGTCTTAGCTTCTGTATGTCATTGAATGTGCTTTCAAAATCCACTGGCCAAACATAAGTACACTTAAATACTTAACATTTGCTTTTTGGTGAAGCAGTCTATCAGAGAACTTTTTGTTGTCACAGAGACTGAAACAGGAGGTGGGAGAAAAGGTGCAAATGATCCAATTCACCTAAATGGGGTGCTGACTGTGAAGTCTTTTCATAAGTAGTAAGGCAGTTTTTTCCTTGTGAACATACTTTCATTCAGACTAGTTTTCATTCAAACAACTGAGGATTTTGGATGGCCCTGTTGATTATAATCTTGAATAAGCTAGTTGGTAACAGTGATCCTGTGTTTAGCAATCTACAGCCTAGATGCTAGATGCACAGACTCGAGCTTAACTCCACCTGTGGGGACAGCCGTCGTTTCTGGGATAACATTAATGCAATAGTTGGGAAATGGGATACCTCAGCACCCACAATGCTGAGCCACAATGGATCCCTTACACAAGACCCCAAATCCATTGCAGACGTCTTCAACAAAGCCTTTACTGACCTCAGTACAGTGCTCCCCCTAGTTTTCAAGACCAAGCTGGCACCAACCAGTCCAGCCCCCAACGTTCCACACACACCCATTCTACCTCAGAGTACTATCTAAAGGTGAGGTAAAAAAATATCTCTCCAAAGTCCTTGGGAAGTCCAGGCACAGCTCCGAGGACCTCGACCTAAAACTAATCTCTCTTACCCTTGACAAACTGTTATCCCCACTGACCTGTATTGTACAGTAAATCTGTCCCTCACCACAGGTACCTGCCCAAAACTCTGGAAAGCCGCAATCGTAACCCCAATTCACAAAGCAGGCAGTAAGACTGACCATGCCAACTACCGCCCAATTTCAATCCTCCCACCAATCTCAAAAGCACTCGAGCGTATAGTCTACGATCAGCTGGTGGAACACCTTGACAAATACCAGCTACAATGCCAGCAGTAGCATGGCTTCCGTCAACACCACAGCACTACCACAGCGCTTCTCGAGTTCACGTGTTACATTCACAGCGCTTTCGACCAGGGGCACTTGGTGGGGGCAACCTTTTTCAACCTCACCAAGGCCTTTGACACGGTCAACCATGACCTCCTCATGACCAAGTTAGAGGTAACCGGGCTCTCCTCTGACTCACTGTGCTGGTTCCGGAGCTACCTCTCTGGACGTGTACAGCAGGTAAAAATATGCAATGTACTTTCTGACCCCCTACAAGCGTCCATCAGAGTCCCCCAAGGATCCATCCTGGGCCCCCTCCTCTTTAGTCTCTTTCTAAACAACCTACCACTAGTCTGTCAACAAAAAATCCTTCTCTATGCTGATGATGCGGTGATCTACTGCAGTCATTCTGACCCTATCGCACTGGAGCAGCGTCATCAACAGGACTTTTACAATATGGAAGACTGGTTTAACAAAGCTAAACTCCTAGTCAACCACAAAAAGACAAAGTCCATGCTCTTTGCCCCTGTGCACAGCCGTTACAGGGCTGCAACCCTGAACATCCAGAATTTACAAAAGATCACCATTAAAATGGTCCCCAAATTCAAATACCTGGGCCTCACCCTTGACAGCTCCCTCTCATTTGCCACACATATCGATCATGTGGCCACCACAGCTAACAGGAAGCTCGGCCTGCTATATAAGCACTGAAGCTGCCTCTCTGATAAAGCCCTCCAGCTTGCCATCACCAGCTCGGTCTTCTCAACTACTGATTATGGCCTTGCTATCTACAGTGCAGCCTCTGACATCACCCTCAGGCGACTCGCCACCACACTCAACAAAGCTTGCAGACTTGCACTTGGAGCCCCATGCCTAACCCATACCTGCCACCTCTACCAGCAAACCGGTTGGCTAAATCTGAATGACAGAGCCCACTATCAATCCTGTCTCCTTGCCAAAAAAGCAACTCTGGGCCTACTGCCTCTGGGGCCCAGCTCCCTCATACACCAGGTCACACCTACAAGGACATCCAATCAGATCTCCATCAAGATCCCCTACCGTTGCACCACCCAAAGTCAGCGGTCCTTTGAATACTGGGCCCCGTTATGGCTTACCTCACTCCCACCTGAACTAGCCGCTATTAGCAAAATCGGCTTGTTCAAATCTGCACTTAGATCCCACCTGTCCAGCCATGGGAAATGCAGCTGCCCTACCTGATCAACCCACCTGGTAAAAAATTCTGACGACCCACCTTTGAGGAGGCAGTATGGTGCAGTGGTTTAAGGCTCTGAGCTGCAAATCTGGAGACCTGGGTTTGAATCCCACAGCCCCCACTTGCATACTGTGTGACCCTGAGCAAGTCACTTAACTTCCTCATGCTCCCAGGTTGCGCCTGCAAACAAGCTTTCAGCTTAGTGTGTCTCACCTGGTAAAATAATTGGTAATTGGCAATGCGCACTTATGCAATCACCCAACCTACTATTTCTCCCTCTTACCCTCCTCCACCAACCCCTTCCCCCCGCCCACAGTCCCAGTCCCACCCCCCCATTCCACAGGGGTCCTCGCCCCTACAGCCATTCCTAACCCCCCTATCCTTCCACTTCCTCACCCCTTCCTGACAAGCGACCCCAGCCAGTGGTTCCCACAAGCTAAACACCTCCTCAATTCCCCCTTCACTCTTGAACTTCCCTGCCTTCTCCTCCCCCACTCTCTCGTGCTAATTACTGCTGCAGCTCTGACTTTGTCTGTATGCTAAGGCACAAACCCTTTCCCATGTACTCTGTCAGTCATATTACTGTTGAAATTTGTTTAATGTTCATGGAATCTCTGTGTTTTACTATTGTACGTTCACATTTTGTACCAACGTGGAACCTTTGTAAATGAGCTTGTAGCTCAAAGGTTGTAATCCAAGAATTCAATAAATAAAAAAAGAAATAAATAAAATAAATACATGCTCACATGCAAAGCATACAATAAAAACCTGTCATCTAAAAACAAGCTTATAAAACTCAAAAAATGTATCTGAACATTTATCTTTACCTATACAAAATCATTGCAGCCCAAGTAAAACTCAGGTAAATTACATGGTACCCTGACTACTATTCTATGATACAGTAAACATATATTGGTATTTTTTTTTTATATTCTTTGTAAAGCAGGTAAGGACCACTAGGCAGAACTGTCTGTTTTCAGGAGTGACCTAGAAGCACTGGGGAGGTTAAATGACTTGCTTGGAGTCACACAGTATGCAAGTGGAGGTTGTGGGAATCAAACCCAAGTCTGCTGGATGTACCCAGTTCAGTCACAGTTTGTTACTCTAACCACTAGGCATGGGTGGTTAAACTGAATGGCTGATTACAACAAAGCAGTGCGGGTGATTTCCTTACTGATTCTATATGCAGCAAAGCAGAAAGAATGCAAAGCACAGCAGCATTCATTTTAAGATGCTGAAATCTGGGTCGGCCCACTGGCACTGTGGTAGCACTACTGCTTGCAATACCAGTGACCCAGGGTCAGAAGCGAAGTCGGGCTGTTGGAGGTCTGGCCAGGGGAGTAGGATTGAACACCCAGGGGACTGCTCTCCTCCTCCGGGGAAGGTGGGCTGCAGGTCCTGCTGCTTTACCACCACCTGTGTGACCACGGGAGGTGGTGCAATGGTGCTGCAGAGTGATCAGAAGGGGAGGATGCTAACTAGGATGTGGAGCAGTGGCATGTCTCTATATGACCTACCTTCTTGGATCTCCTCTAGTGCCAGTGCCCTCAGGAACAGAGACCAGAAAACCAGGAACAATCACCCCACATCGGCCACTGACAGAAGGGACCCAGGTGCCCCAGACTTCATAACCAGGCTCCATGAGGGACCCACTGGGCTGCCCGAGACACACTAAGGGAGTGTGGAGGGGTGAGCTGGGGTCCTCTCCCTTCCCACCTGGAGGGGGGTACAACCCAAGTAGGATAAGGGCAGGCCCACAGGAGCTCCTGAGCATTACCTGGGGGTGAAATTGGGGGATACCCATCCTAGGGATCTCTGAAAAGTGGAGACTGATGCTGTGAGAAGGGGACATAGAAAGAGAAAACAAAAAATGTAAAAAGATGCTGAAATCTTAGAGATTCGTTGCAGTGACATGCAATTTCCGTAAGGCACTGGTATAAGAATTCAAAATCCGAAGACCAAGCAGGATTCTGTGATTTTTACCGGTAAAAATGGAAAACCAGGGTTCCCGAAAATGACCCATTAGTAAAAACAATACCCTGATAAGCATTTGATAAATCTTTGGTCTGTGTTTGAAAGTGATTATTAAATTAAGATAGAAATTCTGTTTTTCCCCTTATGAGCAATACTAGATATTGTTCTATTGCCATTCCTTTTGGAGTGATTAGTGTGAACATGCTCTTGGTTGGTATTCCTCCTTACATATAGATATAGAACTGTATACACTAAATAAAGATGAAAATTAATATAGTGATTGAATGAATACGCTAGGAGACCCAAACAGAAGAAAGGATTTGGCACATGTGTATTGCGATTTGTTTTAAGTAGAATTACAGCCGCTTTTCACTTGGTAACTGTTTACAACTATTTACAGGTGTATGTGCATTTAATTATGTGACTAACAGGGAAAGAGATATATTATTATCCTTGTAGTACTGATTTGGGGATATATGAGTATATGATTATACCCCTTTGCGCTTCCTGTTATTATGCCAAATGTGTGCTTTATGTACCTCTTTTATAACACATTTTTATTTTTCAGTTATTATCCACTGTCACTTTAACTAGCACAGGACAAATTGTGCTCACTAGAGGTACAAGGCAGTCCCTGATGAAGTGCATATGCGCGAAACCAGTCGGGCCTTGTAGGAGAGGGGTCAGCACTATATGGCACTTTTCACTTCGTTTTCTTATTTTGCTGGTATCTTTGTGTATGTTCAGAGCGTTGGATGGTGCCTTTATTTCCTGTGTATCTGAGATGTCTGCTTTGGATGGCACATCAGCGTGTGGGGCCTGCTTTCTGGTGTTCTTCCAGATGGCACCCAGAAGCAGGAGATTCTTAAATACTTGCAAAATGCTAAGGATACTAGCAAGCACCTCTTGCGTGCCCTCTGTGATACCTCTGATACTAGTGCCAGGGCTGCTACCACAGGCATTTGCCTCTGTAGGCACTCCTGGCTGAGGGTCTCAGGCTTCATTGCAGATGTCCAACAGCAGGTGCTGAATGCCCCCTTCAGTGGTTCAAAGCTATTTGGGCAGGATGTCCAAGATATAATTAATGATTTACAGGCATCTGGCGGGACTGTGACATCTGTCCACTCACTCTATCATACACAACCCAAGAGCAGGCAGTGCCCTCCCTTTTGTAAGGTGTCCAACAGGCCAGGAGCAGCTTCTTGGCCCCAAGGCAAACACAGAGCCTCTGCTGCCTTGCCCATGCCCTCCGCTGCTGGAGCAGCAGCCAAGCACCCTAGGGGTGATGGACCAGCCCCAGTGGCTAGATCCACCTCTGCTTGACTCCTTGCCAGACCCCCTTCTTCCGGTCCCAAGAGATGGTGGTCAGAGGTTGGTTCTCTCTCCCTCTGAATCAATGGAGAACCATCATGTCAGATACCTGGATATTTCAAATCATAGCAAGGGGTCACACACTGGAGCTCACTGAGCAACCCCCAGAGACAACTTCTCTGCCCTCTTCCCACTCCCCGGTCCACTTTTCTGTTCCCTAGGAGGAGGTACAGTCCCTTCTGTGCAAACAGGTCATTGAGCCAGTGCCCAGACACCAGAGGAATAAAGGGTTTTATTCCGGTTTCTTTCTGGTCCCCAAAAGAACAGGGAATCTGAGGCCCATCTTAGACCTCAAGGACCTCAGTCTGTAGATCCAGTACAAATGCCCCTTCTCAAGCAGGGTGACAGGCTGTGTTTTGTGGACATGCAAGATGCTTACTGGCACATCTCAGTATTTCCACCCCACAGGAGGTTCCTCTGGTTTCTTTTCCAAGGCAACCATTACCAATTCAAAGTGCTGCCCTTTGTCTTGTCCTCTGGGCTGTGGTTTTTTTCCAAGTGGTTAGTAGCAGTAGCTGTGGCTCTCAGAAGGGAGGGGCTGTACATTTTCCCTTATCTGGACGATTGGCTCCTAAAGGCCCCATCCAGTGAACAGCTCCTGCAGACTCTGGAGAGAGAACGCTTCAGTTATGTCTCTCCCTGGGCATTACGGTGAATTTGCCCAAGTCAGTCCTAGTCCCGTCCCAAAGGCTGTAGTACATAGGGTGGTTCTAGACTCAGCGCAGAGAAAGGCCTTCCTGCCTCAGAACAGGGCGGAGTGCCTTACTGCCCAAGCTTAGGAGGTTACTTGGAGCTGTTATATCCTGGCCAGGGTGTACTTGAGGCTGTTGGGATGGCTCCATATGTGCATCCTCAAGTGAACTCACCAAGTACAATGGGACCAGCACATGGATGAATTAGATCAATTAGTTTTGGTCTGCTCCTCAGTCCACAAGGCGCTCCAATGGTGGATGGAGCCCCTGAACCTGCTGCAAGGGGTCTCATTCCAGATCTCGTACCCCCAGCAAATACTCACCACGGATGCTTCCAGATTCAGTTGGGGGGGCTCATCTGGGTCCCTTTCAAACTCTGGGCTCTTGGTTCCAGATCGAAACCTCCCTGCATATCAGTATCCTGGAGATGAGGGCAGGTCTGTATGCCATGCAGGCCTTTCAGAACTATCTCCTTCCAGGTCAGCTGTTGATTCAGTCCAACAACCTCAGTGTCATATATTACATCAATAAGCTGGGGGGGCACATTCATACCCCCTGTGCAGGGAGGCCATGAGAGTGTGGTACTGGGTGTTGGACCACAGTATAACTCTTCTCAGCGGTTCACATCCTGGGAGTGTTAAACACTCTGGTGAACAGATTCAGCTGGATGCAGCTCAGCATGCACAAGTGGGAACTTCTCTCATTATCACAGAAGATCTGTTCGACAGATGGGGACATCCAGAGTTGGACCTTTTTGTGTCCCCTCCCAATGCAAAACTGCCTAGTTTTTGCTTGCTCGATCCAGGGCCTGGAGTTTTCTGGTGAGACACGTTGTCCTTCTCATGGAATGGGAGATTCCTTTATGCCTTCCCCCCATTTCCACTGACTCAGAGGGTGCTAATCAAATTGCAGATGGAGGGGGCCAGCATGATTCTGGTAGCTTCACTCTGGCCTTGTCAGATATGAATTTCCATTACCTTAGCAGGTAGTGGAGGAACCTCTAGTCCCTCTCCGGAGGAACCTGTTGACCCAGACTCAGGGGACCTTGGTTCATCTCAATCTCAAGTCCCTCCATCTGCATGCTTGGCTTCTGAGAATGTAGCCATCACAAGATTTGGGGTTTCCAGTAGAGTAGCAGATGATCTTACTTCGAGGGGGAGCTCTTGCAGCAGGTAACACAATTAGGACTATGCTGCCAGGCACTAGGACCCCACGGAAAACTTCTAGCTAGCAGTCCAGGCGGGGGACCACCCCGACATCCCCTCTGGTGTAAAGGGGGCAGTCCCCCAGCACCACCTCAGTTCTTTTCCCACCATTGACCCGCTAGTTTCAGCTCCACGGATGTCTCTGTCACAGTCGACTGCCATTTTGCACCTCGCTCGGTTACCATTCATTTTCGTTTTTTCTACCAATATTTCAGTGTTAGTGCATGTCTTCATCCTCACAGCAGCGAAGTCGAATTGCACATGTGGCAAGCAGATCCTGGCAAGAGACAGCCACTCAGCCTGCCTGATCTGCTTGGGCCCAAACTGCAAGCTGGATGACTACCAGCATTGCCAAAAGTTTAATAAAAAATGAGCATCCGCTGCCTCAAGACCTACTTATTGGAGCAACAAGTTGCTGCCATGCAGAGGACCCATTCAGGACATAATTCCTCCCCCAAAGAAAAGAGATCAGGCTGGAAACACCACCATAAAGATAAAGAGGGAGCCAGGTCAGAATCCTGCCCTAAGTCCCCTCACAAGACCTATGCTTCTTCCACCTCCGGTTGGAGGTCAGAATCCATTCCCCCCAGTTCAGCGGCTGCTACCGAGGTTGCTTCCAAGAAGATCTCCAACCCTTTTCACTCACAGGGCAAGGAGGCTTCCAGCCATGTGCATTGGTCTGCCCCAGTGTCCCTTGCTGTTAGGCCCCACAAGTCATCGCTTGGCTGTATGCCAGAGGCAGAGGCGTTCTCTTCGAATGGAAAAGCTGATGCTCCCACCTGAAAGTCTTCAGGGTCGTCCGACTGACACAATGGGTGGGGCAACTCCTCCAGACGCCAGGAGGCTGTCAAGCATCGGACGCCTCCTCCGACTGAAGATAGGGTGACATCCACCTCGGAGAGTCGACAGACCATGGGACCCTCCGATTTGGCATTGAAGATGGACCAGGTACCCCCACTGAAGTGGATGTCTGCTCCAAAAGAGTAGTCGTCCGATCAGGCATCTAACAAGCCTACAGATTGGACGCCCAGGCCCATAGATAGTTGGCCGACTTCTCTGCCTTCCCCCAAGGAGCCTGACATTGGACCCCAGGACAGTACCCCTTCGGCCCTGATGCCTGAAGGCAAACAACCCGAGGACCAGGTGACAGCACTCAAAGCACCGCAAGGGCCACTGCCAGGACCCTTGAATGTCCCTACCCTGCCACCACAACCACCTGTCCTACTGGTGGAAGTAGGGGCACTATTATGCCAGATCGGGTCCAGGTCACCTCCATGTCAGCCCCCCTCCCCATTGGGCCCAGCTCCCACTTCTAAGACACATATCCTTAAACAGTGCCTAAGATCAGCCCACAGATTTCGCTTTATTTAATAAATCCCATTTTCATTTACTTTCCTCCCCAACGAGCCCTCCTGGGGGAAGATCATTACCACAGTCAGTACTCTCCAAATGTAACAGACCAAAGAGTCTTATGTGATCCATTTTCTTGGCCCAAGAAGCTGACCACTTGACCATTTGGTGCCCAGAGTAATAGTCAGTTTGAGACCCGGTGGGAGCCACATCCACACTCTCTGTTCCAGCCATGATAGGCCACCAGTCGGTGTTGCGGAGCAAAGAGTACAAAAAAAGGATATCAATAAAGTTGTAGCTAGCCCCCCCATCTTAAAGTCTCAGTCTTTAAGCATCTATTCAGTTATTCTCCTTTTACATCCAACACCAGAGATTTATTTACTCTGGTCATCTCACTGCCTCCTTTCCTCTTCCAGCTCCCCCCTCTTAGGCCATGGCCATCTCCGGCAATGAGAATGAGTGCATGTTCTTACCCTGGGACCACACAATCAAACAAGCTGGATAGACTAGGGAGAACTGACAGTTCAGGGCATGCAATCTCTTTTTTGCTTCAGCAAATGCCTGCCTCTGCTGCTGGAGCTAGTAGGAGTAATCTGGGAAGATGGTCACCTGGGACTGCTGCACCGTCAGGGCCCCCTGCTTCCTGTCATTTTCCAGCACTTTTTGATGATCTAGATATTGGAGAAACTTTACAATAACATGACAGGGCCTCTGTTTAGCCCCCGGAGATCTATGCACCTGCTGAATCTCCAACTTTGTCTCGGGTGGAAGGTTCAAATCTTGTCTCAGCCACGTCTGGATGTAGGTAGCACAGTCTCACCCTTCCACGGACTCAGGTAGGCCTACCATTCGAATGTTACACTGTCTTTCCCTATTCTCATGGTCATCAATGTTCTGTTTTAGCTTTTAGATTTCTTTTAAAGCACTTTGTAGATCAATGTGCATAGTATTGCTAGTGTCTTGTTGAGAGCTCATTCGGGCCTCCAGCTCTTCTAGTCATAGATTATGGGCATCCACAGTTTCGGAAATCATGTTAACATTTTGCTGAAGGTGCTGCAGTTGAGAAGTCAAATTCTCAAAGCCTGTTTCCATGCAGGTCCCCAAGTCATGTTTAAGATCTTGGATTAGCCTCTCAATGGATTGGCAGTGTTCCACCATTACTTTGTCGGGCTCCGTCTGCCTCTGGGGATTCAAATTAACAGATGAATCTTCAGGCGAGTCCCGGTGCTTAGCTGATACAGGAGAATGTGGTGGGCCCCCCTCCAGCCAACTGGGTTCTTGTCTTGTTAAAAGAGAGTTTTGCCTGCTTTTTGGAGGTTTGGTGATGTTAGGCATCTGATCTTCTTGAAGCATGAAAATATCTGTACGAAAGCACAGGATTTAATGTGGGATGGAGGACATATTTGGTGGATTAAGCCAGAGCTATAGATTTAAGCCTCCATACTGCTCTGTAGCTAGGCCACGACCCCCTGTCAGGGCTGTCTGGTTATTATCAGAGATTTGTTCCCAGCTTTGCTGAGTTAGCTACTCCCCTCACTAAACTCACAAAGAAACGGTACCCAAATAATGTGACATGGACCAAAGAGTGTGATGAAGCTTTTCAAGCCATAATGGCTGCATTATGTTCAGCTCCTGTTTTAAAAAGCTCAGACTTTGAGAAATCATTTTTGCTACAAACAGATGCATCTGAGGTAGGCCTGGGTGCAGTTCTGAGTCAAAATATAGATGGGATAGAACATCCTGTTCTGTACATAAGTAGGAAATTGCATGACCGAGAGAAAAGGTACTCCACTATCGAAAAGGAGTGTTTAGCAGCAAAGTGGGCTACGGAGGCACTCAAATTTTATTTGCTTGGAACTGATTTTGTTCTTGTAACTGATCACAATCCTCTCTGTCGACTTAACCAGATGAAAGATAATAATTCCAGAATCACACGGTGGTACATGGCAATACAGCCATTTAAATTCACTGCGACTCACAAATCTAGTAAAGAGAATAGCAATACTGATTTTCTGTCAAGATATGGAGCAGTATTTGAGGGTTCTGAGGATTGAAAAAACAAACGTATGAGTTTAAACTATACTTTTTGCTGCACTGTTACAAAAAAAATGGATGCACATGTGCTTAATGTCTGAAAGCAACAAATGTTATTAGAAAATATAAAGTTTTGGAAACCTATTTTTGCAAAACAGCTTCCCTCTTAAGGAGGGGGTGTATGTGACAGGATAGAATAGGACCCTGTCTCATTTGGTTTGGAGAAAGTGTTTACATGCAAGGATGTATTCCTTCCTTTTCTGTCTCTTCTCTATCTGGTTGCACAACCAAATTTTCTTGTGAGACCTCGGAGTTGATCAACCTGAACAGTCTCACAGTTCTTTGCCTCTCACTGTCTCTCTCTTTTCTCTTGCTGGCTGTTTTTCCTCCCTTGCATATCTATGTCAACTAATATAAAAATTATGTACAAATTATTGTATGGAATGAAACTGATAATGGGATCTCTTTTGTTTAGAGAATATTTAGTATTACTGTTGAAATGTGTATATACAGTATTTATAATTTGAGATTACTGTAGGAAGCTAGAGGTTACTTGGGTGCAAATGTCTGTGCCTTTTGCAAGGGCTGTAGGGGCCTCAGGAAGCATACTATGTTATAGCAGCTCCTGATATTTATGAGAAAAGAACATTTTACAAGGACAGGATGTTTTCAAAGGTGGGGGTTGAAAAGACTTATAAAACAGCTAAGCTACTACTGCAAGGGAGATTATGAGAAAGATTTTATTTAATTTTTCTTCTGTGCATAGTTATTATGAACAAGTTTATTTCGTTATATTAGTAATACTATAAAGTTTTGGTGACTTTTACAACTACTCCTGGGTTTTCCCTATGCTTTCTGACCTGTGCCTCGATGACAGGGCCTCCTGACCCTGCCATTATAGGCTGGGGCTACCCCTCATTTCAGCCCAGGAAATCAGGCCTAAATCCTTCAGGTCGCAGCCACTTCTACTGGGAGCAGGGACAGACATGACCTCCCTTCCCCTGACAGTCTTGCTCCCTTCTGGGGCAATACTGAAAGAGAAATAAGGAGCGAGGGGTATTTATTAACTAAATAAAAAAAATTTTTTTTAATTATTATTAGCCCCTCCTGTGCACGATCGTCACACATGACTGTCCAAAGGCCTGCAAACAAATAAAGAGCTATAAAATATACTTTTAAAGAAATGTTAAGTAAAATGAGGGCTTAACTTCAGTCCCATATCCCCGCAGGCCTAAAGTCCTTTAAGAGAGCAGACCTGTCGCCGATCAAATCAGGTTAGTTTGCTTAAAGGCTGTATCAATCATACAGTTATGCATGCACTTCAGGGTCCATAAGCAGTCACACACTCTGGATACCCAGATGAAGAATGGTGGGCTAGCCAGGAACGTTGCAGCAGGTTGGGGCACTGTGATGGAAGAAAATAACATGCACAACACACACTATTCGTAATCCGGAGCTGGAGGGCTCAGTTTGTGAAAAGAAAACAACAAGATAATCAGATGACACACTTTTAGATTAGACTGTTGTTGCAGAGAGCTACCCTGATGATTACTCACGATACCCAAGACTGGACACAAGCTGGATGAAAATTGAGACTGCAGGTGGTTGATCTGGAGTGCCAGGAGAAGCAGGGCCCACATGATTCGCTGAGGCGTCGTCGCTGCTCAAGCGTGGAGCAGGGAGCTGATCCCCAGGCAGGTCTCTCATCGGTGGCTTTCTCTGTGCAGCGGGTAGTCTAGCTGGGCCAATGTGGCAAGGCCCAGGCCAAATGGAGACAAATTCAGATACAGTCCATTTTGGGCTGGGTACAGCTTCCAGCAAGCAGAACACAGTTCACGCAGTGGGGAACCAAATCACGACCCACTTTCAATACACAGCACATTTGCATGTAAGGAAATTCTACTGTACCAGTCAAACCGCTCTCCAGTCACGATCGCAAAGTCTCTGCACAAACCGGGAATTCAAAAGCTGCTGGAAATCCTGACAGGCCAATCGCATTCAGCAAAATCTTCGGTCTTCTTCAGGTATGAGCCTGGTGAAAAATCAGTGGCTTACTTCGTTCTCACAAACTTGGAATTAGTCCAAAATAATTCTCTTCTCTCCCTCTCAGGGGCAGCAGGCAGGCAAGCAGCCAAAACTCAAGCCTTTCCACAGAGACTGTATTGAGCTCTTGCTTCTTCAGCTCCCAACTTAGATCTGATTCAAACTACAGCAAGCCTGGGAATTTCCCCAAGATCCAAAAGGTTTGGTTGGCTGATTCATATGTCAGTCTCAACAGGAGCGCCCCTTCAGGTGCAAAAAGGTGCCAAAAGCCCAAAACTACAATTCCTACAGATTCTGACTCCAGACAGCTCTGGTAGTCAGGCTCCATTTTAGGTCCCACCAGTACTGATTGGTCCAATTTGGCAGTCCTGGGCCAAAGTGGTGGAGATAAACAAAAGAGTCCTTGCTGCAAAGAAAGCAGGTTAGACAAACTACATTATCATTATCACGCTAAATGATTTTCAGCAAATAGTTACATCTTTCAACAGAGATCTCTCTCAGATTACTTATGACTGCAATCCAGGCAGCTCTTAAAGAGACAGTACACAGAGGCTATACAGGCACTCTCTGGCAATCACATTTAAACTGCTAAAACGCAGGACACCAGCCTGGCAGTGAGCATTTAGGCAAGCTCAAGGAAGACTTTTCCGGAACCCCCATTTGTAGGGGGGTTGCACTGGAAACACACAACTGTCCTCCCCTTACCTAATGGCGGAGATCTCTCATCTCCCAGGAACTATCGCCCCATCTCACTCCTTCCTACTCTGGCTAAACTCCAGGAACACATTGCTCTCTCTCAGCTCTCCACCTTTGTAGACAATTCTGCCTTCTTCACCCCCTTCCAATCTGGTTTTAGGAAGAACCATTCCACTACCATTTCCCTACTCAGACTCACTGACTCTATCCATACTGCCATGGATAAAGGTCACATCACTTCTGCTATCTTTGTCAACCTTGCCAAGGCTTTCGACACTGTCTCCCACTCCCTCCTCCTTGAAACCCCCTCATCAGCTGGCCTGTCTCTGTCTGCTTGCAACTGGTTTCGAGCCTATCTGGTAGGTAGAACTCAATCAGTTAAAATAGCTGACTCTATGTCCTTGCCACTACCTATCTCCACTGGTGTGCCTCAGGGCTCTGTACTTGGCCCACTCCTCTTCTCTATTTTTCTAAACAATCTACCATCAGTATGCTCCTCGTCCACTATTCATATGTATGCTGATGATATAGTATTGTTCACCTCTGTCCTCTCTACCTCTGATGTGACAACTAGATTACAGATTGACTTCAATGGCTGTATGATGCTGGTTCGACAACACTTTCGTCGACCGGCATCTCAGTGATGGGATTTTTGTGGGACGCAAGTTGTGGTTGACATAAATCACGACTGTCTTCCGGTCTTTTTTTTTATCGGGGGACCTCTCCCCTGAAACCCCCTTACTAATGATTATCAATTCCGAGTCAGAGTTGATTTAGGGAGGGGGTGCAGGACCGAGAGACAGTGTGCCCCTGTATCAGGTGTACCAACTCAGCGACCTATCGCCGACCTGTCAGTTTTGTCGACAGCGATGTTGGTTGCTGTCGGGGGGGTATGCCAACTTCATTAATGTTCAACACTGGCTCACCTCACATCAACTCTTTCTCAGTGCCAAGGAAACAGACTCAATGACCTTTGGCACAAGGCAGAGACTCTCTAGGCCACCCTCACTACCCTCTTTCCGCACCATAGACGGGACCCCACTAGAGGACACCTCCTCTTTTAGATATCTTGGTATCTGGCTTGACCTACACCTAAATTTTTCTGTACATATTGATGCTTATCCTGAAAAAACTGCACCCCAAGCTTAGTGCCCCTTACAGGAACCGTAGTAGCCTACTGCTGCCAGTTAGGCATAATCTTGTTCAGAAAATTATACTCCCTATTTTAGACTATTGCAACAGTCTACAGTGCTGCTCCCAAGTTTTTCCTTACCAGGTTGGATCCTCTTTTCAGTGCTTTCTGTCACTTTGCTCTATACTACCCCTCCTGCACACATCACTGTACATTGTACCACTCTCTAACTTTCACCTCCCTGGAGTCCAGACACCTCTCCCACTGCACTAAATTCACCTCTAAATTCTGGTTTGGGACTCTCCCCTCTTACCTTTCCTCTTCACTTACTGTTCCTCCCCCCTCCTCCCGCCAACTCAGATCCACTAACTCATGCACTCTAGCTATTCCTCATCGCTTCACGTCCGCAGGCCAAAATGCTTTTAAACCTACTGTTTCCCAAAGCTTTGTAACTTGCTTCCTTCTCCTGTCAGACTCTCCTTGTCCTCATCTTCTATCTCCTCAGCCCTTCACAACTTTTACTCCCCTAACTGTACTTGTTACTAGCTCCCCCCTTCTCTATTCAACCCCTCCACTTGCACAATATCCTCTATCCACAATCCCTGACTCATCCTTCCAGCACACCCCTCCCCCATCTCCTTGTCTCCCTCTCACCCCTTTCTGCTGGTCCTGTCCCCCCTGCAGGATTCTCAGCATCCTGAAGGGGGTAGAGCTTCCAAGCTTCTGTCCTCAATCCCCCACTTCTCACCCCCTCCTGCCCCCTCTACCCCATCTAGCTTCTATACTCTACGACTCTACCTTCCCCCCTTGTTACCCCCTCTCTGATTCCCTTTCTTCCTTCCTCAAGTTAGATTATCTTAGCCAGTAGCCCTTTTCCATACCTCCCCTCCTGTTCATTCCCCCTTTTCTTTTCTTTCTTTTCTTTTTTCTTTTCCTTTTCTTTTTTACTTCCCCTCCTCACCTCCATTCACCTCTATTTCTACCAGGTCCTGTCCCCCTGCAGGGTTCTCAGCATCCTGAGGGGGGTATAGCTTCCCCAACTGCCCATTCCTAGCTTGTCTCTTTCTCTCCCCCTTCCTCCTCCTCATTCTCAGCCTCCCCTTATGTTTTTTTAACTGCTTTCCCTAGTTTCTTCTCTTTGGCACTTATCAACCCTGAGCTCTGCCTCCAACTCCTAGCACTTAATAGATGTTCTCCATATCCTGCCTATGTTTGTTCATACATGATGGCTGTTACCTCGTCTTTATGCTCTGGATTGTATTCGCTCTGTATTTGTACAACAATGTATGTTTTAGCTTTTTTGTATTTACTCTTGTTTGATTTATGCTATATACCTTCTCCTCCTACTCTTTTTTTTTATTCAGTTGTTTAACCAGGAGTAGCACACTAAGCCGAAAGCTTTTTTACAGGAGCGACCTGGGAGCACAGGGAAGTTAAGTGACTTGCTCAGGGTCACACAGTATGCAAGTGGAAGCTGTGGGATTCAAACCCAGGTCTGGTCTGCTGGATGTCACCAGATTTGCAGCTCAGAGCCTTAAACCACTGCGTTATACTATTACTCTTGTAACCCCCTTCCCGCAGGACGCTTCTGGAAATGAGCTGGCTACAGTTCATGTTGTCTTTCCTGGTGAAATATTTTCAAATAAATAAAACACAGAGGGTGGTGGTAAATGGAGTTCGATCCGAGGATGGGGGGGGGGTAACCAGCAGGTTTCCACAAGGTTCAGTGCTGGGGCCTGTCCTCTTTAATGTCTTCATAAGCGACATTGTGGGGGGCTGGAAGGGAAGGTATGCCTCTTTGAGATGACACTAAGATCTGCAATAGGGTTGACTACTCGGGGGTGGTGGAGAGAATGAGAAAGATCTAGGCAAGTTGGAGGAGTGGTCAAGAGTGTGGCAGCTTAGACTCAATGCAAAGAGGTTCAAAATCATGCACCTGGGGCACAAAAATCCAGGAGAGGAATACACAATGGGGGGGGGGGTACTGATGGCAACCAAACAGGAAAGGGACCTGGACCTAGGGGTAGTCATAACAGATGACCTAAAGGTAGCCAAGTAATGTGAGAAGGCTGTGATGAGAGCCGGAGGGATATCACCAGTAGAAAACAGGAGGTGGTGATACCACAGTACAGACAATTCGTGAGACCTCATCTAGAGTACTGTGTTCAGTTCTGGAGACCACATCTCCAAAAGGACATAGACAGAGTGGAGTGCAGGCAGTCCAGAGAAGAGCAACAAAAATGGTGCAGGGACTGCACCAGAAACCATATGAGGAGAGACTGAAAGATCTCAATATGTATACCCTGGAGGAAAGGAGGTAGAGGGGAATATAATAGAGACATTCAAGTACCTCAAGGGGTTAAACAAAAGTTCAAGAGAACAACATCTTTCAGAAAAGGAGATGCGCAAGAACAATGGTTCATAATATGAGGCTGGTAAATGCATGGAACAGCCTCCCTTTGGAGGTCATAGGGGCAAAAAAATAGGTGAATTCAAGAATGCATGGGATAGACAGAAGGGAACCCTAGTGGTAGGAAAGAGAAAGTAAGCTGCAGATCAATTAGGATCTGAAGTTTATGCAATAGGTAGGGAAATGGGCAGACTGGGTGGGCCAAGTGGTCCTATTTGCCATCATATTCTATGTTTCTGTGTTTCTATGGGTCATGCTCCGGAGCTTCTGGACAACCCTCCAGATCATCCACCACTTGTGACAATATACGCACTAAGGCACATATCCCTGTTGTAAGAAGTACAGGCGCTACTTCAAAAATCAAGCCATAGAGCCTGTGCCTCCCAGATAAAGGCACAAAGGCTTTTATTCCAGGTACTTTCTAGTCTCAAAGTGGATAGGAGATCTGAGGCCCATTCTAGATCTCAGGGACCTCAATGTCTTCATAGAATACAAGAAGTTTTGTGTGGTCTCTCTGCAGGGTCTCCTTCCTCTGCTGCAAACAGGGGATTGGATAGGCTCCCTGGATATTTATTTATTTTTTGTTGACTGGGTAAGTGCACTAGACAAATCCTGCCTATTTTCAGGCACGACCCTGGGGAGGGGGATACAGATGAATGCCAACTGACCTTGAACCAGATTGAGCGGTTGGTGGTAATTTTAGTGAATGAGGGAAATTTGGCCAGGACACCAGGGAAATTCCCCTACTCTTTTCGATAAGTGCCATGGGATCTTTAACATCTACCTGAACTACCACCAATCCAGGCAGATGGGACCTCGGTTTAACGTCTCATCTGAAAGACGGCACCTCAGAAGTGCAGCACCCCTCTCATGCTGCACTACAGTGTCAGTACTGGGATATTAACCCAAGTGCCAGATGTGGGAACTGAACCCACAGCCCTCTGATCTCCCGGCCTCAGAGGCGAGTGTGCTACCTACTGAGCCACTGACACTGGTGTGAAGGATGTCTATCTTCACATCAAAATCAGGAAACCTCACATGAAGTATCTGAGGTTCCTATTTCAAGGGCAGCATTACCAATTCAGAGTGTTGCCCTTTGGCTTATCTTCTGCACCATGGGTGTTTACTAAGTGCTTGGGAGTAATGGCAGCAGCCCTTCGCAGAGAGGGCTTGTATGTCTCTCCTTAATTGGGTTTGAATTCTACAGCCCCCACTTGCATACTGTGTGACCCTGAGCAAGTCACTTAACTTTCCTGTGCTCCCAGGTTGCACCTGGAAAGAAGCTTCAGCTTAGTGTGTCTTTCCTGGTTAAACAGTTTCCTCTTACCTGGACAACTGGCTATTAAAAAGCCCACTCCAGGGACCAATTGCTGCAGACATTAGCTTGAACCAGACAGATGTTCAATGCTTTAGGGGTGACAGTCAACATACCAAAGTCTGTTCTGACACCATGCCAATGCCTGCAGTACATAGGTCCAGTCTTGGATGTGGCCCAGGGTTCCACGTTTCTGCCGCTGGACAGAGCAGAAAGACTAACTGCACAAGCACAGCTGGCTTATGACAGCCATTAAGTTTCAGCCAGGACTTCTTATCCCTTCTGGGACTTATGGCAGCAGCCATTGTCACAGTGCCACTAGCCAGGTTGCACATGTGGATACCACACTGGACTCTGAGTGTCCAGTGGGACCAATTAGCAGACAATCTAGAAGACATGGTTCTAGTAATGTCTCTCTTGTGCAAAGTACTACAGTGGTAGATGGAACGCAGCAACCTGCTCAAGGACATTCCATTCCTGCTTCCTACACAACATCAGATCATCACTATGGATGCCGAGGGAATCGGGTGGGGAGCTCACCTGGGGCCTCTTCAGTTACAAGACACGTGGACCCAGGTGGAGCATGCTTTGAATATCAATGTCTTAGAAATGAGAACAGTCCTGTACAGGCATCAGGCATTTCAGGGCCACTTGTCCCCAGGTCCTATGTTAATAGAGATGAACAATGTCAGTATGATGCATTATATCAACAAACAAGGAGGGAACTCATTCTTACCCACTGTGCAGAGAAGCAATGATGAGTTTGGTACTGGGCTCTGGAACACAGTCTATATAAGCAGTACATGTTCCAGGCATCCAAAACAAGTTGGCAGACAAGATAGGCAGGTCACAGTCCTGTGTGCATGAATGGGAACTGCTGACCTTGGTGGTAGACGACCTCTTCTCAAACATGCGGTTGCCAAGAGTTGGATCTTTTTGTGTCCCCACACAATGTAAAGCTGCTACGTTTTTGCTTGCTCACTTCAGGGCCTGGAGTTTTCTGATGAGATGCATTGTTCCTCTCCTAGAAAGGGAAGTTTCTGCATGCCTTCCCTCCCTTTCTGATAATTCAGAGAGCATTACTCAAGCTGAAGATAGAGGGGGCAACTCTAATTCTCATTGCCACCCTATGGCCTTGGCAGATATAGTATCCCTTGCTGCAGCAGCTGGCAGTGGAGCCCCCACTACCTCTGCCATTATGCAAAGGTCTACTGTAGCAGGAACTGGGCACCTTGGTTCATTCGGACCTGAAGTCCCTACATCTGCATGCATGCCTCCCAAAGACGTAGCCATAGGTCGCTTTGGGGTATCACAAAAAGTGGCTGATGTTCTGGTGACTGCCAGAAAACCATCCACCAGACATACTATGAAATGGAAGTGGTTTGCGTTGTGGGCTGCTTCACATAACCTGGATCCCTTTACCTGTCCGATCAATCAGGTTCTAGAATACTTGATGTTCTTATCGGATTCAGGTCTGCAATGTACCTCCATAAAAGTGAACATGGCTGCTATATCAGCCTTCCACGTGCCAGTGGATAGCCGTACGGTTGCTCAGTTGGTGGTAGCCCATACATTCTTGAGAGACATTTTGCACATAAAATCTCCCATTTGAAATCCAGTCCTGGCTTGGGATCTGCATTTTATTTGGGAAAAGCTGACTTTGGCTCCTTTTGAGACAGACACGAATTGTGGTTTATTTTTCCTCTCTTGGAAAGCATTGTGATGCTTGGCCATCTGGTTATGATTATTTATTTTCTATTTAATTTTATTTTTTATTTACAAATTTGTTAACCGGGTAAGGACACTGGACCAAAGGTCCTTTTTCAGGACCGATCCGGAGTGCAACACATAAGTAACATATCACAATACAACAATCAGAGTCATACTACACAACTTATCATACTACTTAATACACTTACAAACAACGTGTGTCAATAGATATTGTTTCAACTGTGCCTTAAAAAACAATAGAGACCTTGCATTACGAATTTGAAAAGGAAACGAGTTCCACAATAGGGGAGCTGAAATTGAAAAAGCCCGGGACCAGAGTTTTAGTTTACACAATGGAACCTCTAATATAAGACTATTTGATGATCTTAGCTTTGAAGGAATATCCCTAATAGAAATTAAATCAGATAAAGGAAACATGGATTCATAATAAATTGCTTTTGCAACTAAACAACCCACTGAATATTCAATCCTAGAAGTTAAAGGCATCCAATCCAACCCTAAATATAGATCACAATGGTGAGTTCTATAAGTAGCTGATAAAACAAAACGACAAGCATTATTATAAGATACTGTTAATGTATACAAATCCTTTTCCCCCAAATTATAATATAAACAAGCTCCATATTCCAAGTGATGGAGCAAAGTCCCTACAGCAATAGCTTTCCTAGTATTTTCTGAAAAATAATTTTTATATCGATTAAGTAAACCTATCTTTTGAGTTACTTGTCTACACAAAACAGTAATCTGAGGAGAAAAACATAATGCTGGATCGAGTAAAAACCCCAAATATTTAAAACTCTGGACCTGCTCAATTTGAGACCCTAATGAATCACATATCGACAAGTGCGGACAATCCTTTAACATATGTGTAGTACCAAATAACATTGTCTTGGTTTTCTTTATTTTCGAAACTATTAAATTATCCACTAACCAACTATTTAACACATCAAAATCATGCTGAAGATTGGAGGCAATACCAAATACTGATTTATCTTGATTAAACAAAATCAAATCGTCTGCGTAGAGAATTGTATCACATACAGTACACTGTGCTGGTAAATTATTCACAAATAAAGTAAATAATAAGGGACCTGATATAGACCCCCTGAGGAACTCCACAGACCACAGGAGCTTCACATGATTCAACATTACCAATATAAACCACTTGAGTCCTATTAGTCAAATAATCCCTAACCCACTCTACAGATCCATCCAAAAAACTGAAATTCAATAACTTTTGACAAGCCAAATTATGCGTAATCAGGTAAAACGCCTTGGTCAGGTCCACAAACACTGCCCCCATCATTATTGTATGATATTGGTATTATAAATACATGGTCTGTATATGACCTTTCAGTGTGTGAGGAATTTGGCCCGTAACTTCAAGGTGTCAGTGGCTGAAAACCACAGGATATTGTAAAACAGACCAGAAGGACCATTTAATTGACTTCCTTGCAAAGTGGCATTTTATTACCTTTTTATGACCTGCCCAGGCTTTTTGAAGTGGAAACCAGATGTGACTTTATGATATCAGAAACAGGATGTCATTAGGTTGATTCCTGTTGGCTTTTTAACACTTTGGTGCCAGTGTGGGAATGTTTACTGTAGATCGAAGGGGAATGTTTAATTAAGGAGTCATATTTAGGAAATGCTTTTTTTCCTCTGATGTTACCATTAATTTTAATATACCTCCTGGTAGAAAATTATGTTTGGAGGAATGTATTCTAAAAGGAGGAGCTAGATGACTCATCAAGTGGGTGTGGAAATAGAGTTGAAAATGTATCTGAAATGAGAGATATCTTTTTGGGACTCTGACAGAAACAGTTCTCTGACCTAACTTAAAATGCACTTACAGAGATAATACATTAGATAGAAAAGATCTAAGAGTATTGCGGTAGGAGTTTTGTTCTGTAACTTTCCCATTTTCTTTTGTGACTGTGAGCTCATGCTATTTGTTTTATATTTTATGGTACTTATTTTACATTTTCTAGTAAATCACATTTTCTTTAAGATCCTGCCTGTCTTCCCAGTTTTCTTTTTGCATGTGGAGTGCCTATATTTTTAAGTCTGACAACGGTTTTAAAGGGTTTGATGGTGTTACTGAGCTTGGAAAAAGGTAAGAATATACCTAAGGTCTCTTACAGAGTTTTAAGGGTTCATTTTGTAGACCTGGCTTGGTGCCCCTGGCGAAAGATTGTATTGCAGTCCCGAAGAAAGTACATATCTGAGCCTGAAATGGGGTATGCTAGCATAAGGTTCACAGTTTCAATCCCTTCAGAACTTGAGGCTAAAAGGTGATTCGGACCTAAAGCAGACAGGAGGGTTACCCGGTCTGTTACGGGTTCACACTATTGCGCTCTGAGGTTGGCACTGTGGGAGCAGAGGGCCTGACCTGTGGAGTGCGTTTGTGACAAGCATTACTTTTAGTTGCTGTCACTTCTGCTCAAAGGATTTCAGAACTACAGGTTCTAATGTCTAATGTCCTAAGCACTGCCATTTAAAGCTCAGTAATCTCCATTATAGACTATGGGCTTGTGATCTATGGGTCTGCCACTGACACTGCTCTCCGACGCATCACCACAGCACTAAATAAGGCATGTTGTCTCCAAACATCAGCCAACCGCCTTGCACACACCTGTGATATCTACGAACATGCAAACTGGCTCCAACTATCTGGCAGAATTAAATATCATACCTGCATCCTAGCAAAAAAGTTAACCTTGGACCTACTGCCCCCTGGAACCCAGGCTCTGCTAGATCCTTATAGAGGCTCACATCAAACCAGGAATTCAAATAACCTCTCCTTCACCGTTCCCTGTTGCAGGACTACCCAAGGCCAACGATCCTTCAAATTCAAGGCCTCATCCTGGTTCAACACCCTGCCAACAGAAGTCATCAACAAAATAACCTTGGGCATCTTTAAGCTCAGTCTACGTCAATACTTCATCACCTGTGCCTCCTGTGACTGCAACTTCTAGCAGGTTAACTCCTCTCCTCCACCCCCACCCACACCACTGTATTCTCTACCTCCCTCCACCCCTCTCCCTTCTCTCACCTCTTCACTGACCCCGTGCTATGCTCACTCTCCACTCCCTCTCTCTCTCTCTCTCTCTCTCTCTCTCTCATCTCCTGCCTTTGGCCCTGCCTCCCTAATTCAGATGGGACCCTAATTGAATCTATACTGTCTAATTTACTCGCTTGTGTCATTATAATTATTGACAAAGCCCCCTGGCTGCTGTTATGTTTTTCCTTTTTGTTTACAACCAATGTATATTCTAATGTTTATGTACTCTGACATGGAACCTTTGTAAAAGAGCCTTTGGCTCAAAGGTGAATCTGATACCTTAATAAATAAATAAATAAAATAATGCGTGAGCCTCCTTATTTGATTTTCCACAAAGATGGGATGCCTTTACATACTAATCCTGAGTTTCTACTAGAAGTGGTGTCTGAGTTTACTGAAAAGTCAAACCATCCACCTACCAGTGTACTATCCAGAGCATGACAATCCAGGGGGAGCACTGCTCCTTAACTTAGATGTGCACAGAATACTGAGACACTATACACACTGTACAAAGAACTGCAGGGAGTCCTCGCAGCTTTTCAGTTTTTTTTCATCCCAGGAAAAGAGGGCACTCCAGTTTCTAAACAGTGCTTGTTCAAATGGCTAGCAAATTCTATTACATTCTGTTACAGGAAGTACGTTTAGAAACTTCCTGGTGTGCATTGTGGTCATTCAGCGAGAGACATGGCCACTTCATTAGCTTGTTTTCAGAATGTTTCCACTGCAGAAATTTGTGCAGCTGCCACCTGGAGTGCTGTTCACACATTCACCAAGCATTGCAGTCTGGACACTGTCTCTCCTAGACATGCTGGGTTTGGCCAAAGCTGTGCTGCAAGTCCTACTCTCATAAGCCTACAGCTCCATCTGCTCAGACTGTTAGCTTTTAGTACTGTTGGCACTCATTCCAAAGGTGTGGCCTAATGAAAGATATCCTCAAAGATGATAAAACAGTTACGTAAGAACTTATCCTAACAGTAGATCTTCAAGAGAATCTCGTTCATCAGGCTGTGTCATCCCACCCTCCTTTCCATTCAGGGTTGTGACACCTAATTATTACCTTGCTGCTTCCATTGCTATTTTTTTAGGCACTTAATCTTGCCTGGTATGCAGAGTGCTGGGGTCTCTCTTGGTTCCGTAGAGGAAGGTCCTCCGAGCATGATCTCTAGTGGGGAACTGAGGAGAAGTGTGGCCACCCACGTTTATGTATACGCTGATGCATGATGTTGTAACCCCCGTGTCAATTTGGGAGTTACCAGGCGATGCCCTGTTGGCATTGGGAGTCTGTGTACATGCTGCCAGGCCAGCCGGAGGGTGGAGCTTGGCCAGCAAGAGGGAATTTTTCAAGCTCCCACTGACGCACGTTTTGGTGGCTGGGAGTGATTGTGACAGAGTCGTTGAGAAGGAAGGAGCGGCTGGAGCCAACTCCTAGGCCCTGTGGGGAGGGCCTCTAGTCACGGCCGGGTAGGCCCGGGGCCAGGGTGGGAGATTGGCCCCCAGACCCCAACAACAGCAGCAGTACCCCACAGCCCATCGGTGGAGGAAGCAGATGGCAATCCATGGCAGCAGTGAACAGAGAAGAACTTGTTTGGAGCCTGTTTGGCTCCATTCTGAAGAGGATCTGTGAGGGGTGTCTACCATGAAAGGGACTGGGGTATCGAGGTGGTAGCGAGGTTCTGGAGGGGCTACAGTGGCAATGCAGCCCCAGTGCCTGTCCATGTCCACCCAAGTTTTGAGAGAGCTGCTGTGGGGAGGATTTAAAGTGAAGCTGTGCTCAGTTGAAGATAGCTGCCACCCTGCGCAAACCCTGCCCGTAGATCGGCAGGGGCGGTCAGCACCAGGAGAAAGGACTGTGCCCGGGGTAACATCAAAGCCCCATAGAGAAGTTAAACCAGGGTCTGAGGTATGGTTTTTGCCCTGCTCCCACTGGCGGGGAGAAAAGAGTACGCAACGAGACTGCCTTTTGGAGCACCCTGAGTGCTGGAAATACTAGGAGCCCCTTATGGCTCATCAAAGGAAAAGTTGAGGGTGAGAGGATCCAGGTTTGGGACCCAATTCTCCCTAAAGTGCTGTGCTATGGCTGATTGCCATAGTGTTGAGTGGAAAAAAAAATTAACTGTACATAACCCCCTCCCTCTCCATGGAGCCGTTGTGTGGCTTGGGCCTTTGGACTTTGAAAACAATAGAATGGTGCCTGATTGCAACCTATCTATTGCCTGGGGCCGAATCACTGATGTCCTTGAAAAGTGTTGTTGCTGCGTGTTTCCTAACTAATGTTTTTCCAGACAATGGAGCCAGCCCTGAATCCACCAGTCGTGTATGGGAGGAAGAGATACCATCTGACCGTGCCTCGACGGAGTCCACGCCATCACCAAGTGAGTCCCTATTTTGCATTTCAAAGATACTGTGACTATTATTTCCTGCTCATATGTGGCTTTACTGACTAGTCAGAGTGCTGGTGCCCTACCCCTTTCTCAGAGACGTTGCAACATCAAACCCCTAGACGGAGGGGAAGGGAGGAGGGTAGCCGCTGAAAGTGTCATTTCCGAGACTGGGAGAAACTGCTGCCTGCCTGTAAGTTTGAACTAAACCCAAAACCCCAAGAGCAGGAGTAGATGAAAAGTACAAGGATAATGAAGAGGTATTGCTGAAAGGCACCAGTGTAAGCAGGAGAAACAACGGGGAGCCAGGGGGTGGATGACAAAAATTGAGGCTATCGTCCGAAATTTAAAAAGAGGTGCAATCACTTAGTGGCATAACTGGAGGGCACTGCTCTGAGGTGATGGAACATTGGCGGGCCAAAGCACCGATTAGAAGACTGGAGTGCAGTCTGAGGTAAAGTGCTTCGTGAAAGGACAAAACGGCGTCTGACCCTCATGTGAGAAAATGTGACAAATGTATAATTAATTAGAGACTCCTGTGAGCTGATTGGTGGATGGGACTAATGAGATAAAAGAGAGACCATGTGACTGCCTGTTATTCTGCCTCAGGAATCACATGCTAGAGAGAGAGAGAGAGAGACAGAGACAGTGACAGAGACAGAGACGTCCATTAGCCCCAGTGAGCTGTTTAAAACATTTTGCTGTGAAGGAAAACTGCTAGAAAGGAAAATAAAGTGCTGTGGACTGTAAACCTTGTGGATTGCAAAGTTTGTGGCTGGAAAGAGGGAGCAAAGAAAAAAATCAAATCCTCAGAAGAAATGGCGTTTGCATCAGATCCCACTGGCAAGACTGTGAATGAGCCTGAGTCATTGCTCTCCTGGCTATGGACCATGGAGGAAAGAGGAATACTGGTGAGTCCTGCATTTTTGTGGGCTTTCTGGGAGTGGGGTGTTAAGACAGCCAGTGTGCCTGCAGTGTTACCGTGGCCTTGCAAATGTGCCACCTGTGATGACAGGGCCACCACCTATGTTGCCATGGAATTGGAGTCAAACTCCCAGAGCTGCATCACCCACTAGGAGTGAATGTCTCACTTTGGAACCTTTGGAATGGTGGGACGAAGTGGTAATCAACATACCTGAAACTGAGCCACCTGTGGTGGAAGGGCACATCTGTCTGCCCAGCCCTTCCCCACAGCTGAGTGCCCAAGAACTTCCCCGTGGCAGAGGGAAGGGCCACGGGTGGGCTTCCTAGATGAGGTATGCTTGGGTTGGCATTATGGGTGACAACCCAGACCAGCTGAGGCACCCATCTTGGTGACTACTGCAACTGCACCACCCCCAAGAAAGGTGGAGGAAAAGAAAGAGACTTTAGAACCAGCAACCCCTTCCAAGAAGTCAGAGAGGACTCCTCATTTGCCTAAAGAATCTGCCCCACTCCCCACCAAGCTGGAAAGTGCCCAGGCTAGGAAAGATCCAGATGTGATAGTTGAGGCTGTAGTTGAAGGCCCAGCCTCTGATGCAGACAGTGACAGTGATCACCCCCCAGTGGTGTCCATTTATGACCAACCAAAAGAGGGAGTGACCAGAATGTTCAAGGACTTGGTGATAGAAAGGGACATTCCCAAGCCTTATGCTGTGCTAATTTTGGGGGTACTAGAGACCACGCCTTTGCTCCCCGAGAAATGCAGGCATAGAATGGTGGACATGGGTGCCAGGCATCATCTGGATTTGACTGTCATCAACTATCGAAATGGCATCTGGTTGCCAAAAGGAGTTGCCCCATCGTCCTGTGTGTGCTCCATTCCAATATGGAGCCAAACGGAACACTGGGTGAGGAGGTACCTGAGGATGGAGTGCCCAGGAGAGGATTATCCTTATGTCAGTGAAAGGGTTTGGGACTTAACAGAGTACCGAAGGTTCGATTGGGTGATTCATGAAGCCATGGAAAAGATACATATGAGAAACAGGGGGGATCCTGCTGATCGATCCCGCTTATGACCGGAACAGAGTGGTGTCTCTAGCCAGATCCATGTCTGTTTCCTCTGTATGGGAGGGAACAACTCTTTTCAAGACTTCCATAATGGTTCAAGACAAGATTGGACACTGGATTAAATATTTTGTGGTCAGCCATGATTGTCGTGTACTTGAGTGTACCAAGCCGAACCCTTGCTTTTACTATGCTCCAGATGACCCTTCTGCAGGTTCCAAGGTGCAGATAAGAAGAAGAACTTAATGCTCTAGTGCCCCCTGGCGCTGTTGTGGACTGTACCCTGTGTGCCTCTGAAACACTACCTGGTGAGACTATTCTGTTATTATTTTTGTTGAAAAAAATCACTAACACAGCATTTAGCAAGGACTACAGCCAAGTAATGGACATTGCTGTTTGTTTTGAAAAATAAATACATTACTTTTAAAATGTGATGTGCCTTAATAGAGTTGTATGTTTAATAATTAGTTAGTGATAGTTAGGATATAGTAGCTGTAAGTAAGGTACATGAATAGATTAAGACTGTTAAGTAGGATTGCTATGTAGGGTAAGTGGTTCGAATGTTTCGGTCCTCAGTAAAACTGGTGGAGCTACGCGTGTGGACTCAAAGTGGGGAGGATTTAAAGTGAAGCTGTGCCAGTTGAAGGTAGCTGCCGAACTCTGCCCATGGATCAAAAGGGGCGGTCAGCACCAGGAGAAAGGACTGTGCCTGAGGTAACATCAAAGCCCCATAGAGAAGTTAAACCAAGGTCTGAGGTATGTTTTTTTGCCCTGCTCCCACTGGCGGAGAGAAAAGAGAAAGCAAAGAGACTGCCTTTTGGAGCACCCCTGAGTGCTAAAAATACTAGGAGCCCCTTATGGCTCACCAAGGGAAAAGTTGAGGGTGAGAGGATCCAGGTTCAGGACCCAGTTCCCCCTAAAGTGCTGTGCCACAGCCAATTGCCACAGTGTTCAGTGGAAAGTAAAATTAACTGTACATAATCCCCCCGCCCATGGAGCCGTTGTGGCTTGGCCTTTGACTTTTAAAACAATAAAATGGTGACTGATTGCAACTCATCTATTGCCTGGGGCCGAATCATTGATGTCCTTGAAAAGTGTTGTTGCTGCGTGTTTCCTAACTAATGTTTTTCCAGACAGTGGAGCCAGCCCTGAGCCCACCAGTTGTGTACGGGAGGAAGAGACACCATCTGACTTTGTCTTGACGAGTCCATGCCCAAGTTATTAGGGTTTAGTGTGCCTGCTGCCGCTGAGCCAGCCGTGTGATGTGGTGGTGAGGGAGGCTAGCTGCGGCAGGTACTGGGTTTGGGGCTGAGGACTGGGAGGGTGAGAATTTTGCTGCTGCCTTTGACTGCAGGACTTGTTTTTTTTTTTTTACATGCAGACTGCGCCCCCTTCCTGACATGCAATCTAAAATCAGGGGGATGCAGGGGGCAGAGCCCCCCCCCCATAAAAACACTTACTGTTTTGTGAATGTTGGGTCACCGGCAAGTGTATACTGCCAGTTTGCTTTTCGGCGATATACACTCGTGATAATAGCGATCACTGTTTTGCGTTCATTATTATCACATAGAACCATTCCAAAGGTGTGGACTAATGAAAGAAATTGTCTCGAAGATCTACTGTTATAGTAAGTTCTTTCATAACTGTTCTTTACTCACCTATAGCCATAGTTCTAGGAGTGGTATATGGTTCATATCCACACAATTCACGCAGCCTCCCCTGTCAAGTAGCACATGGATTCCTGCTTCCAGCATACAAGATTTGACATTGCAGGGCAGAGTCAGCAGGATATACTACCTGGCCTGCGGGAGGAGCTCAGCTTAAAGACATCCAGAAAACAGACCATTTTGGTGGAACTGCCAGAGTTTGGATGTGAACCATATACCATTCCTAGAATTACGGTTACAGTTGAGTAACATTTTTCTGTTCTGACTCCGGCATTAGTTACACTGCCCTGTTTCTAAGAAGGCTCACAATCTCCTATGCCAGAAGCTCTGATATGTGAGCTGACAAACACAGTTGCCTTCTGGAAGAATAGTCTGGAGGGGTTTCTGACAATTCCAGAGAGTACCCTACTTGGATAATCCTGAGCACACACTTTTCCATCAAGACAGATTCCCACTGATGGTAAAAATGGGTCAGATGCCCCCTTACTGAGGAAGAGAGGTCCACCTTGGGCAGCTGAAGCAGAACTGGGGCTGAAGCTTTAGATAGCAACACTGAGCGCTTTTGGTGACTGCGCCTTCAGCTGCACTGTCATTTGTGGGTGTGGAGATTGGGCTTTATTATTTTGGGCTTCGCTGCTTCTGCCACAGAAGGACTGCTTGCTGTGAAAACAGCCATGTTCTCCATCCCTCTGTGAGTTATAGGTAGCTAGCCTGGAAGTCTTAAAGGGGCACTGTCAGCTTTGCCCCTTGGTTTACTTTCAAAATGCAAATGATAATCTGTGGATACAAACTAGCACTAAGTGTGCTCTGGAATGGCCCTGCATAACCGTATAAGTGATCCATTTACCTGGTATTTAATATTTATCACCGTTTTCTTTACATTCGGCCTGAGGGAAAAGCTCCGACCTCTGGAAGCAGATCCCGCACTGAGAACGCACGTTTACTGTACACGCTGTGCCAAGGTGCACATTTTACCAATCCCATCCCAACAAACGTAATCCAGCACAACTGGCAAAGTTAAAGTGCTGCTGGTATTTGAGACAATAAAACAAGCGCTGGGTGAGCCGCAAAATCCTACTGAAGTCTGGTGCTGAAATCCCATACATGTGCACTTGTGGCCAGAGGAATGATCCTGCGCATGCGAGGAATGTGCCACAAGTGCGCATAGTGGTTCCAGCACAGACTTCGTTCTTGACGCTCATCCAGCGATGTTTATTGTCTCAAATACCAGCACTGTTAACTGCCATTTGTGATGGATTATGTTGTTGGGATGAGGTAACAAATATGCTGGCCAGCATCCAATGAGCGGCGTGCGGCCGGACTGCTCGATGAACAGGCTTTCACGCGGGCTGGTGTAAAAAGTGAAATGTTAAATGCCAATAATCATATGCTGCTCTGAGGCCGGGGCGCAGTGCTAGTCTGTGGACATCATTGCACTTTCAAAGAAACTGACAGTGCTGCTAAAGGACACTGTCAAACCTTGGGCCTCAAAAATGTCCCTAGTTTAAAAAACATATGTTATGATTGTCCACATTCTGTTGAGACTGCTGATGTAGCTGGTAGTTTGATTTTGATCTGTTTCTTCTTTTAAAAAGTGAAAAACAGACTTCCCACCATACTGATGTTACCACACCAAAACATGTTTGTTAACATTACTTGACCAACTCCCACTGCATCTTTCCTGGACTTCGGAACACCCCCAGCACACTGTAGCCACTCATAATGTAGTGGGAGCCTGCATCATGAGTGGTTACACTATTTGGGGGTGTTACTAATGTTCAGAAAGTATGCAATAAGAGTAGATAAGGGATCTGAAACAGAACAAGGTTGGGTATGATCACACCGTTGGTATGCATTTCAGTTCTGCTAAGAAAGGAAGTAGATAAAACAACCAGCAACACCAGTGAATTTAAAAGAAGGTAAGCAATCATAAAATGTGTGTTTTTAACCAGAAATAATATGGTGCAAAAAGGTTTGATAGTGTCCCTTTAACAGTCGCTCTAGTTTTGTTGGACTCAGACTATTTACCTGCTGTCTAAACAGTGCCTTTGAAGGGCACATTCATGATATGTTTCTGGGTGTCTGTGGTGCAGCCAGCAGTGAGACCTGAAGCAAACACCTGCGGCCACGGAGCTCGCTGCTGCATCAAAGGCATCCATAGAGGCTTTCAGCTGGTGGCTGCTAGATTCAATACCACATTTAAAAGCAAGCAGCATCTCTTGTTTTGCCCCTGTGTAAGGCAGGGCCTCTCCCAGAGATTTAAGCTTGCTCCAGAGGGCATACTCATACTTAGAGAAGTGACCCTGGTAGGTAGCTGTCCTCATGCCAAGGGTAGCCTAGGCATTTAGAAATTCAGAAAAGACCTTTGAGCGCAAGCTCTTTTACAAAGGTTCCATGTCAAGAGTTTGCAAAACAAAGTACAATAGGAGAAAGCAGAGATACAGTGCAATGAACGATACAGCTTGGATTCAGAAACTAAAAGAATAACTCAAAAACATAGGTACAAATTAAAATAACAAGAATGCACACTTTATATGGGATAAAGACTGTCACTGGATTCAGGAGAATTAGGTACTGAATCAGGAATTATATAACAAGCAGTGGTGAGAGAATATAGGTGGGAGGGGGAAAGTATGCAGCCACAAAGGGCCTTGTCAATAGTTCAGAGGGATGGGATAGCTGGCAGTGGGGTAATGAAGGAAGGTACGAGAGAGGGTAGGTACTCTGGTGGAGATGTAGGTGGGGGAAGAAGGATAGTAAGGCAGAGGCAGATTGCGGGGGGGATGAGGAGACAGAGCGGTGGAAGAAGTGGTAGAGTAAAGGTGAGGTGCGAGGAGGCATGGCCAGGCAACTTGTATTAGTAGTGACTGTTAGGGAACTTATGGGACTGAGAGTTGGGGGGTAGGGTGGGATGGGCAGATGCCAAAGGAGCATGAAGTGAACTGATTGCTGACGCAAGTCATGTGAAAGGGCAGAGGGGGAGGAGGTACCTGAGGCTTGCCTAGTGCTTGCTAGGGGCACAGAGGGTGGGTGTGACTGGCCTTAGAGGCAGGTGCACTTAGAGATTGTTATTAGGTGCTGTTTGAGGCCAGTTTTGAATTGGGCCAGGCAGTTGGTGGCCAAAAGGTGCCCAAGGAGTTCATTCATCCACAGGGGGGGCCCGGTAGGCAAATGCACGTTGCCCAAGTGAGGTGCAATGGAAGGGGATAGCCATGGCCTCTCTAGTCCTCTCCCTGGTTACCTGTAATGAGTTGGCCACCTCAATCAAATTACCTACCAAGGCAGTGTTTTACCCAATAGTGCCTTCTTCCCTAGGATGTAAGTCTGGAACTTGACCCTGTTTCTTAATGACAGTCAGTTAGCGTGTTCATACAGAGTACAGGTATGCATGCCGCGATCTGCATCCAGGGTGAGTCTGCAGGCTTTTTTGAGCACAGTCTGAATCCTCTTGAGTGCTGTATTCGTTGCCACCCAGTAGACCACTAGCCTGTAGTCATTGTAGATATGATGGAGCTGTGGACTGAGAGCATAGACCCACTTGCCCATGATGTCTACTTTGCACAACTCCTTGTTAGTGGGGTGCACTGTGACCTCCTTGGGCACTACGGCTTTGACATTCTCAGCCAGAATAATGATGGTATCCACTATATGCCGAGTCAAATACACAGGCTTAGTTGTAGACGTCGCATAGTTTTTGTCCACCTGTTTGGGGACTGGTGCCACAGTAGCAGGCCTCCTACAGGCTACCACTAAAAGAGTCTTTAGGGCTGGCTGGATGGGAGGAACATGCTCAGAGGGAAGTAGAGTGTACACTTCCATCTTCAGTCTTATTTCAGTGTTATTTTAGTCCAGACTGACAAAGCACTGCTTTTCATCAGTGCACTGTTAATACACTGCACTGACTTTCTGCTACACTGTTGTACCACTGCTCAATCTTTCTTATGTTTTGATGCACACTGTAAGAGCACTGCAAATAATTATTAGATTTTAATGCACACTACTTTAGCACTGTATTTCCTCCACTAATTTTTGATGCACACTGCAGTAGCACTGCTCAATCTTTCTTATTTTTTGATGCAGACTGTAAGAGCACTGCAAATAATTATTAGATTTTCATGCACACTTCTTTAGCACTGTATTTCTTCACAAATTTTTGCTGCACACTGCAGTAGTACTGGCAACACTTTATAATTTTTATCACACTTCTTTAGCACTGCATTGTCTCAGCAATCTGGTTACCCTTACTGAATTTGTCACAATGGCATTACAGTGGTATAGCAATGGCAATACTGCGGTCAGTTGAAAAATCCACAATAGTACTACTCAGTGGTACTCTGGTATCACAGTGGTAGGTGATATATAGATTTTCTTCTGTGCATTGGTAGTGCACTGGCAGAATGGTATCCCTATGGCATTTTTTACCATTTTCTCTATCTCTCACACATACACTGGTAATACAATGGTACCACGAAATTTTGAGATTTTTGTCGGCTCCCACAAATACTGGTACACTGGTAGCACAATGGTACTGCGTTATTTTGACATTTCAGTATTTCGTACCTCTCACAGCAACCCTAGACTCATGTGGTAGCACAGTGGTACCGGTATTAATCTCATCATACCCTGTACTCTAACACATTGTTAAGATAAATTACATTATCAACCTCATGGAGAACAGCTCTCAAATCCATATTTGTATTTGTTCACTTGTCTTAAATCTTACTGGTAATGGACTGTTATTGTTCATATAGACCAGAACATTCAAAGAGCATTTGCGATCAATAAATGGGTAAGTGACTCTCAAACAACACTTTGCACCCCAAAAACAGGGTAGGATCACAAAATGATATCTCGAATAGCAAAATTAGTGAGTCTCTGACCAGTTGGTAAATGGCTCTAAAAGATGTTGCCTCCCTAAACCAGGTAGTATCACCTCTGCCTCCTACCACTGCCCCTTTGAGCTCCCACCATCAGTAATATCACACTTCCCTTGGTGTTCAGTGGTGCTGCTGTCTATTCCATACATTGGAAACTGCCAATAACTACCTGCCCACCCAGTCCCACCGCTCGCACCATTCATGGCCCCCACCATATGTTTACGCACTCTCCCCACAGTGGCAATTGGCACAGACACTCTGCTAACCTCTGTGACCAACTGAGGACAGAACGCCAGTTTTGCTCTCATGTGCCAATTGTATAAACAGCTGTGTACAGTAAGCACATGATTGTGAACTATCATCCATTTTGTGCCTGATCAAGGAGCTGAGAGGATGGTCTGTGCCAAATGTGAAAGGGTGTCAAATATATAGTAAGGCTGGGGACCAGAGGGTAGTATTTGCTGTAAGAACTAACTGGGTCATGGTGGGGACTTTGGATATACAGGGGCAAGGACTTTCACTCAACACACCACTGCTCACTCTATCAGGCCCTGGGCTGGCTTCCCCTATCAGCCCAACAGACCTATCTCCTGGCCAGCACAGTCAATAAGGCCATCCAAAACCGAGCTACCTCTCCACAATCCCACCTTCTTTGGCCAAAAGTGTTTGTTCTAGATCTCTGCCTCACTGCTGGCCCCATGCTTGAGTGCCCCCTAGTCTCCACCGTATGGGTAAATGTGCATTCTCATCTGCAGCCCCTTTCCTTTGGAATAACCTGCCCACTCCACTTAAGCAACACTGACTCTCCAGGACTCTTCCACTCTCTCCTTGGATCTCACCTTCTGTCCTCCACTACTTGCTCCTGCCCTCCCAACTTATTATCATGCCTCTACTTCCCTTCCCTCCTTTTCCTTCTTGGTCCATACTCACACTGCCATGATGCACTTTTTCCTTTACTCATCTCAGATCATGCCTAATTTGTATTACAACTTGCTACTACTGTACCTGCTATTGTCATAAATGTTATTTATCCACTGTGCTGCAAGTTTATATATATCCTCATATAAATATCCTGTATATTTTTATTACTATCTATTGTATGCCTTGTCCCAGCCTCCTTTGTACTTGCTTTTATTCCTGTGCCATCCTCACTGGCCCAGGTCATGCCTGAAAATGGTTCTCGGACCAGTGCACCTACTCGGTAAACAAATGAATGAGTAAATAAATAAATGGAAACCACTGAACATCAGGGATAGTAACAATCTACTGTATACCTGCGGGCTGACTGTAGGATGGGGTAGGACTGGAGAACAGGTAAATTAAGAACCTGGACCTGTGGGATAATTAGGGGAGGGGGCCCAATGGAGACTGTTTCCCAGGAGGGCTCTTTGGTGGTGTAACTCCCAGGACACGTTTTGCCTGGTGCTGTAATGTGGCCTGTGCTGTAATCGGCATCAGCAACATGGCTGTCACACCAGCATGGGTGAACCCTTTCTCCACAACCTCCTGAGTGTCAACCCTATAACAGGTTTTGGTGGCATCTGCAAAAAGACATACCTTCCCATTCAGTTCTTCTGCAATTTCAGTTATGAAGACACTGAAGAGGGCCACTCCTAGTACTGAGCCCCACCCTGCACCATGCCTTTAACCAACTGTTGAAAGCCGTGTGGAGAGTCCTATCTTCTCCCAAGATGTATATAGGCAACCTTTTGGCAAAAGCCACCATGCATGCTTGAGGACCCTCCCCCTATCCCTGAAATTTTCCTGCACTACCCCTACCCCATCCCTTGCTAGGTCATTTGTCCCCAGGTGGACAATGACATCTAGCTCCCTCTCATCTCCTGCTGCCTAATGATCCACTGTATCTGCTCTCATCCCTCCAAGCCAAGTACTCTCAGGTATTTCCTCCCTCTCCTTTCCCCACCCTGCTCTCAAGTCTATCCCCTAATTAAGTCCCCACCAGCAGTTGCTTCCTACTCAGCTGGGGGCCTCTTCCTCCCTCCTTTAACTGTGAAATGGTCCATGGACAGTGCTTCCTTGGAGGTTCTCCAGGGGCCGAAAGGTGGTTCAGCTGCAGGAGAGTGGTTGGCTGGGTAGGGCCCATTTCAGATGCAGGAGTGGTTAGTAAACAAAGCAGGTGAACTGAAACTCTGACAAACAAACTGGCAGAGGGGCAGAAAATGCAAGCCCATAGGAAAGAGCACAGTGAGGGCTACAATAGATCATTTACCAAAGAAATCTCAGGTCAGGGAACTACAGCTGAAGAGAACATAGAGAACAGGTAGGCATCAAAAAATGATGCATGGGGGCAGCGGACAGACATGGACTCATGAAGGCATGCATGGGAACTACGGATGCCAATGCTGGGGGGTGCAAAGGCCAGCTTAGGTAGGTGGACACTGACCTGTAGGTAGAGTGCACAACACACAGGGACCCTGCATCCCTGCATGCTGGACAGCAGGAAGTGTACCATGGAGCATAGCCCCACTGTAGCACAGTAGCTGATGGGGGCCCAGGACACTGTGGACACAGAACTTGAATGTGACCATGGTGCACAGCACAGCCTTGAAGCACTGGGACTGTGGGCAGACAGTGGCACTACAGTACTGGTACAAACCACCCACAGACAAGTAGCAACTGCCACAGGTGTGGCCCATGGAGTGTGATGTGCAAACAAAGTGCAATCACACCCAAATGCCTGAGCTGGAACCAAAGCCGGTCATGTTGCACAGTCCTCTGGCACAATGGAGGACAGCGTGGAAGCCATGGAGGGGCCAGGGTGCTCAACTGCAACCCCAACAACATGGACAATCTGTGAGGTGGTACCATCCAGGAAGGGAAAGTCCAAGCTAAATGTGAATGGCTACCTCCTGGTCCATGAATGGACCTGCAATGAGACAGTGTACTGTTTTTTTAACATATATTTTTCACCTGCTGTGGCACACACTCCAGCTTGGGGCATCCAGCAACCAGCTCCACCCACCTGGAGAGCTGGGTAGCTCAAACTGCACCCAGGAGGATCAGGGATGGCCATCATGCCATATTGCTGGAGGGCTCCCCTCTGCCTTTACCAGCCAGGACAGCCCTGGACCCTCCTTAACAGGACTCCACCAAAGTCCTCCGGGTGGCTCAGAGCATAGCCATCAAGCTGCAAGGTCATGCCCAGCCATTTTCCTTCGATTGGCCCCAGTAGCACGGACGTGCAATGACATCCAGGAGCAATGTACTGACATCTGCCGTGCTCCCCATAGTGTCACTGACACTAGTAGTGCCCCTGGGCATCCCCAGGGGGCTACTACAGCACAGTGAAATTCCTCAGCCCACCCCAGGACTGGGAAAGCAGTCTATGGATGTTCGATCCCAGTCCTCCCCTGCCGACCCACGATGGCCTAGGCTCAATCCTGAACCCGGGTCACTGGTGTGGCACAAGGTATGGCATCCAGCGCCTCAACCCTCAGCACCACTGGGACAGCCTGAGACAGTGTAACGGTGCTGCCAGCACCATAAGTCCAAGTCCTGCCTCGGCCAGGCCATCACACTGCTCCAGGATGGCCAGCACCACCTAAAGAAAAAGAATGAGCACAGTCATGCTCTGGAGGTGACAAATGCTCTACCAGCACAGGTGTTGGCTGGCATCAAATAGAAGGCACACAGCACCATGGCTAGCCCCACATAGATACTGCAGAGTGAGGCAATTGCAATGACCACTGAGCTGTGGCAACAGTTGCCAAGCAAGAGGGCCCTGCTGCAGACTGTGAACAGGACCTGCCGCAAGGACCTCTCACCAGAACCAGTGACACTGGCTGACCTCACTATCCCCAAGCAGCTACAGACTGTGACTGGATGGCCATGGTACAGCAGGATCACCGGCAGCACCACCCACCAGGTCCTTCTACTCACCATAGAGGACAACATCAGGGACCTAGCACAGGCACCCTTCTGGATGATGGATGGTACATTCAAGACTGTGTCACACCTGTTCACTCATTGTACATCATCCATGCACCCATGGGATGGGCCCTAACAACCTCATTATGTCATTGGTGTATACACTGATGACAAAAAAACCTGCAATGTTACTGCACCTTGTTCCAGGAGCTGAATAAATATGCCAGTATACAGTCCTGCACCCTCAAACCACCCTCGATCATCACTGACTTTGAGCAGGCTACGATCAATGCCTGTAAGATGGAATTCCACAAGCCATAAACAAGGGATGCCTGTTCCACTTTGGGCAGATGTGTGTGGCGAAGGTCCAGAGCTTGGCGCCTTGCACCACAATACAGAAGTGACCCAAACTTCAGCCTGAAGATCCATGAACTTGTGGCCCTCGCCCATCTCCTGGCACAGGACATTCCAGCAGCATTCAGCCTCCTGAAGTCAACCATTCTGCCCAATGCCACCACACTCTTCTATTGTTTCGAACAGACACATGTGCTGGGCAGGATATGGCTGTACAGTAGGGTGACCAAGGTGCCCACGAGATACGACCCCATGTTCCCACTCAGCTGTGGTTGGTTGCAGATCTCAACGAGCGAGGTATACCGTGAACCTAAAGCAATGTCGAGACCTGGCACTGCCATCTCCATGCACTGCTCGGGAAGGTGCATGTAGGGGTCATGACAATGCTAGCAGAACTCCACAGGGAACAGCAATGGACCTATGTCACCAGGGAAGGCATTTGTTGTGGACTGCCATGGACACCACCCAAGAAGAGCTATGAGGAGTGGATAAGGATGGTACTAGCAAGGACAAGGGCAAGCTGCTGAAGTTCCTCTGTGGCATGGCACCCAACACCACCCTGTAGGGTTTCCATGGTGACTTGGCACCTGCCAGTTGTACACTCACAGTACACATCATGCACAGCCACCAGGTTGCCACTGTGGCCCCCTACTGTTGAATAAAGTTTTACCCCCACATTTAACATGCACCCCAACCTGGTGGTGATGTCTCATCACAACACTGCTGGGTATCGCCAAGCAGCCCACTGCACACTGCCACATCTGCACTGTGTGTCACATGTCGCACAGGCCTGACTCTGTGTGAGTCCCCCCCAAATCCTTTCAGCTGTTCATATGTGCCACACGTTGAACAGGTCTGAAGCTGTGTGAGTGCCCACCAATCCTTTCAGCTGTGCAACTGTGTGGTAACAGCATTCCCGCAATGGGCCCTTGTGGAACCCCCCACAACACACCTGGCAGCCTTCATGCACAGTGGGCTCCTGTGGCACAGGCCCCCAAACACCTCAGACTTTTTCTGTGTGCTTACTGCAAGCCCATAGTGGGCTAGACGCATGACCACATGCACACATTGCACGATTAGTGCGATGGCATGCTGCTCTGTGTCCTGGCATCCACATATAGTGTTGCTGTGGACCATTTCCTGGTGCAGCTATCCATGTTCTCGCTTGTGCCACACTGCTGTGTGCCTGCAGTGTCATGCATGCACTGACCAACAGGCATGGTATCCAATTCCTTCATGCATGCCCAGCTGGCTGACTGTCAGCTGACATAATCATGCATGCAGGGATGCACGAACAATCCGCCATGCTGCCTGGGATGGCTGGTCAACACACTGGGGCATGCACGGCTATTTGTTTCATCCCTGTCCCATGGATGGTGAGACAGTCATCCTTACCAGGGGGTCTGTGATCAGGTCAGTGTGTCCTCGGAGGGTGCACCACATAGGAATTCAGCGTGTTTGCCGTTCATTTGCATCACCAGGTAAGAAAAAAGGTTTGTCTCCCCATACGATGCACAGGGGTAATGCCAAACTTCACCCAACAACTAACACACCAAAATCTGGCCAATGGAAAATCATGTACACAAATGCTCACAGCCTGGGAAATAAGATCCCAGACCTGCAGCAATAATGTCAGAGGCTAAACTGGACATAGTAGCAATTAGTGAGGCGTGGTTTACCAGTAACCACACCAGGAGACTTCAGTACCTGGCTATGTATTGTTCAAGAAGAGCCGAGGTACAAAGGGAGGAGGTGGCCCTGTGTTAATGAAAATATCAAAGCTACAGAATTCAGAATACACATAATGAGCCAGAAGAACTGTGGGTCACCCTGGAAACAGGAAATGGGACAGCCATAAGAACTGGGGTTGTCTACAGGCCCCAGACCAGAGGAGGACATAGACACATTACTGTTAGAAGATATACAAAACATGACAGCTAAAGGGAGGTTCTGATAATGGGAGACTTCAACATACAGATACAGATTGGTCAATACCAGCAGGAACATCGGCCAGAACTAGACACATAGTGGATTCCTGCAGGGGAGGGCCTCAAACAACTGGTGCAGCAACCCACAAGAACAGGGCTATCCTAGATCTAGTACTGACTAACAAAGAGGGATCACAGATCTCCAGGTAGAAGGTCACCTGGGGCCAGTGACCATCACATGGTATGGTTCAATTTGATGCTACATCTAAATCATCCCATTCAAGGCAAAAATATGGGACTTCAGAGGAGCTGACTTTGATAAGATGGCCAACAGAGTTAAGCTAGCCCTGGCAAAAGAAACACAGGTGAGGAGGTACAGGCAAAGTGGGCAAGCATTAAGGATACAATACTTGAAGCAACATCCCATTGTGTTAGACAGAAAGGAAGTGTAAGAAGAAGGAAACCACTTTGGTTCTCAAATACAGTAGCAGAAAAGGTCAGAGCCAAAGGCTGGCCTTCAGAAAATATAAAGGAACACAGCGGGATGAAGATGAGGAGGCATACAAACTGCCCTAAGGAAGCAGGTAAGGCAGTAAGGCAGGCAAAGTCCCAAACTGAGGAAACACTAGCACGGACAGTAAAGAAGGTGACAAGACTTTCTATAGATACATTAGTGAAAGGAGAAAGTCCAGAGGGAATGTGCTAAGCTTAATGGAGAAAAGGGAGCATGTGAGGAGGAGGACCCTGTAAAGGCATCTATCCTAAATAGATACTTTTGCTCAGTATTTACTGAAGAAGGTAGGGCAGGGCCCACAGCTCAGCATCATGGACACAGCGGGGAGGAGGTGAGCACTACTCCTTCACAAAAGAAAGGGTCCTACAAGAGCTTGCTAAGCTCAGGGTGGATAAGGCAATGGGACCTGATGGCATACATCCCAGGTACTTAAGGAGCTAAAGGAGGAACTAGCAGAGCCTTTAGCAGAATTGTTTAGTGAGTCTCTGAGCACAGGGAGGTCCCAGAAGACTGGAGAAGGGCTCATGTGATCCCACCACAAGAGTGGTAGCAGGAGGAGGCAGGGAACTACAGACCGGTCAGTTTACCTCAGTAGTGGGCAAGATTATGAGGCACTCCTTAAGGAAAGGATAGATGCAACACCTGGAATCCATAGGGGCTGGGATCCAAGGCAGCATGGGTTTACAAAGGAAGGTCCTGTCAAACTAATCTCATAGATTTCTTTGACTGGGTAACCAGAGTGGTGGACCAAGGGGAGCAGTTGATGTCGCCTACCTTGACTTCAGCAAAGCTTTTGACACTGTTCCACAGAAGATTGATAAATAAGCTAGGTAGGCTCGGGTGGGTCAGAAGTTGGTCAACTGGGTGGCAAACTGGTTGACTGGCAGAGAAAACAGAAGTGGTGGTAAATGGTATACAGTCAGAAGAGATGCAAGTCACAAGTGGGGTACCTCAGGGATCAGTCCTGAGGCCAGTCTATTCAACATCTTCATTAGTGACCTGCAAGATGGACTAGAGGTAAGGCTTGTCTGTTTGCAGATGACACCAAGATCTGCAACAGAAGATGATCAGATAGAATTGGGCAGAATGAGAAGAGATCTGGATAAACTAGCAGAATGGTCAGAAGAGTGGCAGCTGGGATTTAATGAAAAGTGCAAATCATGCACATAGGAAGAGAGAAACCCTGAAGCCACTTATAGGCTGGGAGGGAGTTGCTAGCAGTCACAAAGGAAGAAAAGAGACTTGGGCATCATCATCACTGTGACCTAAAATCATCAAACAGACCTCTAAAACAGTAGGTAAGGCTAAGGAGGATGTTGGGATGTATTAGTAAGGGTATCACCAAAATTATTCGTAGGGAGGTAATAATCCTCTGTACAAGACATTGGTTAGGCTACATCTGGAGTACTAAGTGCAGTATTGGAGCCACACCTTCACAAGGACATTAACCAAATTGGAGGCAGTCCAGAAGGGCAACCAAAATGGTGCAGGGACTGCATCAGAAAACTATATGAGGACAGATTAAGCAGACTCAATATGTATACCCTGAGCAAAGGAGGAGAGAGGTGATATGATCGAGACATTTAAACGCACCTTAAGGCATAAACAAAGGTGAAAGAGTCTAACATGTTTAAATATAAGAAAAATAGGGACAAAGGACACAGCATGAGATTAGGGGAGGCCGATTAAGGGGGAATGTGGAAATTCTTTTCACAGAAAGGGTGGTAGATGCATGGAATGGCTTACCACAAGAAATTGAGTGGCTATGAATACAGTGCAGGGCCTTCAAACAGGCATGGGATAGAGCATAAGGAGCAATACAAATGACTATGAATAGATGGGTCATGACAGAGCAAAGGCCATCTGGCACATTTATAAGGTGAAAAGAAATGGGCAGACTGGATGGGCCTGTGCGGTCCTTATCTGCCGTCAACTTCTATGTTTCTATGTTTCTATAGGGGGTGGGTGTTTTCACATCGTCCATGCTGTTCAGTAGTGTCTCAGGTCCTGGGATGGGTGGCGTAGGTCGGGATTGGGTGCTTCATGTGTTTGGGGAAAATCCACTCAACAGCCACACAGCATCCCAACCTCCTCTGGCCTGACAGTGTGTCGGGCACTGTCTAGGTCAGGCCACTGTGTGTTGAGCTGCTGGGGCTGTTGGGTTGTTGTGTGGGATGCGGCATGTCAGACCCAGCCGCATAAGGATTATAAAGGGTACCTAGCAGGGCAGGGTTTTCTATGTGCAAGCAGAGTGGTCAGTGGTGGGATGGGCAACTGGTATCTGGGCAAGATGGGTAGTCTGGGTGGGTCCAGCTGCAGAAAGAGTTGTCATCTAGATGGTGCTGGTCCATCTCAAAGGAGGGTGCTTTGTTTGGTGAGACTGGGAGGTTGGTCCAGCTGCAGGGAGATGGTCTACTGAGGTGGGGAGGCAGGTCTGGGGTGTTCCATCTGCAGGGGGATCGTGTCTGAGAGTAGGAAGGATGGCCTGGAGCAGCCAGCTACAGGGTGGGTGATAGTTGATGGAGAGAGGCTGGTTTGGGGCTTGTGGGTGGACTAGCTGCAGGCAAGGTACACAACTTGGAGAGGTCTATTGGGATGTTGATATGGTTGTCCAGCTGGGTGATCATCTGGGCAGGGGGTGTTCAAGATGTAGTGGTCATGGGGAATTGCAGGCCCAAGGGCTGTGCCAGGAACTCTCACTGAAGTCAAATACCAAATTTAGTATCAAAGCATTCATTAATTTGCCTTCAAACACTAATTTTAGTCATTTTTAATAATCTTTAACCTTCATTCAAAAATACAGCTGCTAAGAATACTAAATTCTAAGAAGTATTTCAGCAGACTAGTTGTTCAAGAGTAAGTTATTGCTAAATGAGGATTAGAAATAGATCTGCAATGCTCTTAAAAGTACAATTTTTTTTAAATACAACTGAATCATAAATGAAGATTACAGTCAGCGGAGTAGTTTAGAGATTTAAATTAGCCAATCAAGGCTGGTACCTTACCGTGCATTTCAGTTCTACTAAGCAAGGGAGACAGATAAAACAACCAGCAACATCAATGAATTTTACAAGAAAGGTAAGCAATAATAAAATGTAGTTTTGCAAATAATATGGTGCAAAAAACAGTTGGCAGTGTCTGTTAAAGTCTATTCTAAACTACTTTCCCATCGTCTACTCGGTCAGAAAACCTACATTTCCCAGCTCTTTTTCCTGTCTGTATGATCTGATGAAACTTCTACGAAGCGCTCTCTGGTCTCCATTTTTGAACAACTAGGGGTTTCTAGCTAAGATTTTACATGTTAAGGTAAGAGCTTATGTTTAAAAAGTACATCTTTTAACTCCTTGAAATGTTAAATACAGTAAAGGAATTATCACTTAGGTGTTTTTTTTTCAAAATGAAATGCTGTGCAAGTTTCACTTTCAATGTTTGTCATGAAAACATTTTCTTCTCTGAACTCTTAGCTAAACTTTGAAATACATGTTTTATTTTCAATCAACCCCCCCCCCCCAAAGTGTTTAGGATGCATTGTGCCTCTAGATTACTTGTTATTTGTGGAATTTTTGCTGATTTAGTTACTTTAAAGTAGTATTGGTGGTGGTGGGGGCAGGAGAATGAACAGCAGAAAGATTGTATAACTGAGCAAATTCAGAATGCAGACCCTCCAACTGTACCGGTTTTGCTGGTATAATACCGTTTTTTAATAATTTGTACTGGGTACTGAGACATCTGTACAGTGTAGCGAATTTGGGGAAAACTTTTGCAAATCTAGTTCGAACAGCTTTGAAATGAAATTTGCAAAGTTTCTACAAATTCATCGTTATACAGATGTCGAGGCAAGAAGCCGCCTGGCTAGCGACTGCGCTAAAACAGCATTTATTTTTGATAAAATTCAGCACCAGGGCCAGGTGAGCCCAGCTTTATAACTATTACTTCTCCAGGAGGTTCTTATTCAAACTTGGTATCAATCTGTAGTCGTATTAGAGCCTGCATATTCGGACAAAACCTTAAAAGCATATTGTGGCTGTCACCTTAACCTTTTAGCCAATGACAAAATTCACCATACCTCTCAACCTTTCAGCATTAAAATGTGAAACAGTGGCCTTTAAAATGTGGAACAGGTTGCCAGTATGCATAGTACATTTACATTTAATGATAAATTCAAGACTAGTGGGTAGCAGATTCATAGTGTTAACGACTGTTCCTGTTAAGTTAGTCTTAAGTTTTAACCATTTGTATGTCCAGAAATAGCTCTAACATTATGAAAAACATCAGTAAATCTTGAGTGCGCTACAGTAAATATGGTGTAAAATACTACGGCACTATGGAGAATGTCAGAACAAAAAACAAGAGCTTGCTGAAAACTAAACAGTAATAGTTAAATGCACGGTGAAAACAGGAAAAAAAAGTTAGCATGGATGTTTCAACCATATAACTCCAGGAATGTGAGAACCTAGCAAAGTTAGTGTTAAAATGCATAGCGACTGAAGGCTATGTTCTTAGCCAAATTTAAACAACACCACCAACTATTGAGATGCAGCCTGTGGAGCTGCAGTAGCATAGTGTTTTTTTTTGTAACTAAATATAGACATTTTTAACTGAAAGGCTGTCTTGTGGCAGCTTATATGTTGACTAGTGTAGACAGTAGCACAGGAAGAGATATGCTGCTTCCTGTATTCTCAAGCAGTTGTCAAGAGGATAAACAAAAATAGGCATGTGGAGATCAACATGATGGGACATTTTAAACATAGCCTTCATTTAAAAGGAACTACAGTAGTACTATAGCTTGATAATTACAGAAGTAGCCATACGCTGCACTACCAGGTACCCCCTTTATTTTGATGTCTTCTTGTGGCTACATGTTTCTGCTCAGTATTTCTGGGGTAAAACATTGTTATTAGGGGAGTCAGGTTTAGTGGCAGGAGCATAAACACGATGGTAACAATAATACTCTTTTAATTGAGAGTTTATGCTTTTCTGGTTTTACATTGAGAATATTTTCACTTGCTCTTTTTTGGGTCAGAATGTGCAGTTACCCAAATCGGCTGTCTTAGTTGAGGGCTAGAAATTGAGTTTTAACTCTGGTATTGCAGGTGGAATCCAAAATTCTAATTTTGTTTTCCTCCCAAAAATCTGATATACTGATTCGGGTTAAATATAGTTCTATTGCACTTTTACATACATTGAAAAACCTTTTTTGTTTATTTCCGATTTGGATTAGTACCTTAGAGTCAGGGCTCGTTTACAAAGGTTCCAAGTCTGAGACAATGCAATACAATACATGGGTTACAGATCAAGTAGGATGGATAATCATTAAATAGGAATGTTTGCTGGGATACAATTGTTGGCAAAGAACGAGCATATTATACAATTTCAAATGAAGCAGAGTTACCACTTGAAAGATGCAACAATAAACCATACTTATTCAGCGTGGTACAACTCTTGTGAAAGTGCCAGGTATTAAGGTAGGAGGGGCCTAAGGGTGAAGTGAAAAGAGGAGCAGGAGCAGCCAGAGAAGGCATTGTCATGGTACAGTCAAATGGGCAGGGCAGATTGTGGGTGGGAGGGATGGGAGGAGGTAGGAAAGGGGGGAGATAAGGGTGGATAGGTCAGGTGTGGGAGGGGTGGTAAAGATGGAGTGGGGGTTGGCCAAAGGTAGCTGGTGGCATGTTAATAGCGAGTCTTTAGACTAGCTAATGTTATGTATTGCAGGAACAAGCATTTTCAAGAGCAAGGTGCAGCGAGCCAGATTTGATTGACGAGTTTTCACAGTCACGGAGCAAAAGGGCAGGTTATTAAACCATTTGGGTCCTCGATATGAGCTGGAATCTCTGAGCCAGTGTGGTGTCTTGAAAGCACTTTGTTCCTCCTCCCTATGTTGTAATCCCTTCCCCAGGATGCTTCTGAAGCGTAGCTGGTTACAGCTCATGTTGCCTTCCTGGTGAAATATTTTCAAATAAATAGCACATCTTTAGTTGTGCTTCTGAGTATTGTCTACTGGAATGTCCATATTTGAACAGGGCAGGTTGAGTTAGGGTTTGGAAAAGTAAGGATTTTACCAGGAGGCAGCTCTGGTACTGGGTCCTGGATTTGAAGGAACCATTCAATTTTTTTGTATAGGGTGCAGGTATGGATGAGATGGTGACCCCAGGACCAGACTGCATGCCTTGTGAGTGATGTCGTGACCTGCCTTAATGCGGTGTAAGAGCCAGCACCATAGATGATGAGGGCGTAGTCTACCGTGGGTAATACTGAGCAGCGTGTAACCAGCTTTGGTGTCTGGGGTCATGTGGACTGTCTGTGGCGATACAGGATGCCAGTTTTGTGCCTAGCCATTTTAACCACATGGTCGATGTGCTGAGAGAAGGTGAGAGTGTCATCTGGGTGAACACCTAGATATTTGAAGATGGATGCTTGTCAAGAGTGCTCCTTTGGAGCTACGTTTGTACAAACCCTCCTTAACATGGCATACACCTCGCCATCACCTGCTCTGGAATGGGGACAGGCATGGCTCAGGTAAATCCCATGTCTAGGGGTATCTTTGCTCACGAGAACTCCTTTGCACTCAGTCACTTGGGTTGCTTTCACATCTCTTAGGACTGGAGGTTTTGCAGCACCTAACTTTGCTTGGTGGTAGCCGATCACATTGGCTCTTGAGTTCAGTCACATTTACTCTTAAGTATTTTGTCAGAGTTTATTAGTACACAGTGTTCCAGTTCTAGAGACCCTAATTCATCTCTTCATAATCAACTTCAATACATTTCCATCGCACTTCCAGATGTTTTGGTAGTCTCTTAGCCCCTTACACTAATCTGTCATGGTCTGGTGTGACAGATGTTCACCTATCTTAACTCCATACAGTTTCCATTTCTCTGTTTGTAATTTCACGACACTATTCCTTGTCTGCTGCACACCTGGGTGCAATACAGACATCCTGTCCATAACCAGTCTGAGCATGACTGCCAGGCGATTCCTATTCAGCCTCTGAACTTGGTCCTAAGCAACCTTTACTTTGAGTAGGGGCTCTGCACTGCCATGTTGTTCACTTTGTGATTTTATGTATTCTGATCTGGCATCCATTTACTGAGGTTGAGCACATAACCCGAGGACACCTTCGATTGGTTGGTACCTCCCCTGCTAAAAACCTTCCAACCTCCTATAGCCAGATCCCAGTGTGTGTCCACAGATCACGTTCCACATGCAGCTGTGTGGGCTGCCAACAGACCCCTCCACCCTCTTGGATCCCTTTCCTGGCTTGTCAGGCCATGGCGCATGTCTCATATGGGTTTCCTTCCTCCCATATTGCCAGGAACCAGCTGTTCTGCCTGATCTGCTGTCGTGCCTGGTACCCGCTCTCACCTACTGTCATTAGGTGCTTGATGTCTCGCATGTGTCAGTCTCAGGCTGCTACCACCACCACCAACAGGATGTCCTCATTCTCTTTGGAGGAACTTGCCACAGGCCTGAGCGTCATCGTTAGGCCTCCCTTGAGAGATATCTTCCCTGGTGTTCAGAACCCTCCCCAGTGGTCCCTCTGTACTCTCACAGTAGGAAACTTCTTTGTGACTCAGACCTCTGATCCCATCAAGTACTCGGGATCTGTCCGGGTGCCAGGGTCCTCCTGGTGACCATCGGCGTATCTTTGCTGTTCCACAATGTCTGCAAAGCCTCGATGGGTCCCAGACCCCCAGCTACTTTTGCCTGAAATCGATGCTGCCTGGCTTTTAAATGGCCTGAGGAAGGTGAGGAGAAAAAGATAGATATCAGGAAGTATAAGGAAATACAGAAGGAGCAGGACAGAAAACTAAACCAGTTAAAGTAGTTGGAAGTGAGGAAGGCAGTCAGAATCGCAAAGGCCCAAACTGAGGAAAAGATAGCCAACTCAGTTAAGAAGGGGATAAAGCCTTTTATAGGTACGTTAGGGAGCGAAGGAAGACCAAGGGTGGGATAGTGAGGCTTAATAAGGGGAGGGGTGGGCAGAGGTTGACAATGAGAAAGCAGGACTGCTGAATGAATACTTCAGCTCAGTATTCACAAAAGAAGATGAGGTGGAGGTACCTAAACCAAACAATAGAAGCACTCTAGATAGAGGGGTCGTTACTGGTCTATTCACAGAAGAAAGGGTCCTGAAAGAACTCCTAAAACTGAAGGTGGACAAAGCAGTGGGGCCTGAAGAATTCACCCCAGAATTCTGAAATAACTAAGGGGATAACTAGTGACACCACTGACTACCCTTTTAATAAACCACTGGAGGATGGTGTGGTACCTGAGGACTGGAGGAGGGTGGATGTGATTCCCCTTCACAAAAGTGGGAGCAAGGCAGAGGCAGAAACTACAGACTTGTTAGTTTGACCTCAGTGATAGGGAAGATGGTGGAATCACTTCTGAAAGAAAGAGTTGTTGAGTACCTAGAGGCCAGCAGGGCACAGGACCCAAGGCAACATGGATTCACAGTGGGAAGGTCATATCAGATGAATCTAATAGATTTCTTTGACTGGGTGACCAAAGTAGTAGACAAGGGAGGGGCTGTGGATGTGGCCTACCTAGACTTTAGCAAGGCATTTGACATAGTCCCACACACAAAATTAGTAAACAAGTTTGACAGCCTGGGAGTGGGTTGCAGGGTGGTAACCTGAGTAAAAAATTGGCTGGACAACAGGCGCATGAGGGTAATAATGGCTGAAGTCCACTCTGAAGAAAGGGGGTTACTAGTGGGGTACATGGGTTTAAATAACTGCAAAATTGATTAGCACTTTCATTGTAATCAATTGCGAAACATTATGTATATGCATTTTCTAGCAGTTTACGTTTCGTTGCTAAACAAATTGAGACATAGAGCTATGCATTATCCCAACTGATTAGAGTTTACTCGTGAAATTGCTAATCAATTTTCTGATGACCAAAACCCTGTTCAGTACTAGGACAGTGCTCTTTAATGTCTCTTATAGGTGACATTGCAGAGGGACTGGAAGGAAAAGTATGCCTCTTTGCAGATGACACAAAGATCTGCAACAGGGTTGATACACAAAGGGGGTGTGGAAAGGATGAGAAGGGACTTGGCAAGGTTTGAGGAATGGTCAAGAGTATGGCAGCTTAGATTCAATGCAAAGAAGTGGAAAGTAGTGCACCTGGGAAACAAAAACCCCAGGGCAGAGTGCACAATGGAGAGTGGTGAAGTACTAACAACAACAAAAATGGAAAGGGACCTGGGGTAGTAATATCAGATGACCTAAGGGTAGGCAAGCAATGTGCGAAGGCAGTAAGGAGGGCAAGCAATGTGCGAAGGCAGTAAGGAGGGTTGGGGGATACTGGGACGCATAGAGAGAGGTATCACCAGTAGAAAACAAGAGTTGTTCTTCTGTATTAGGACAGTTGGTGAGACCCATCTGGGTATTGTGTGCAGTTCTGGAGGCCCCATCTCCACTAAAGGACATAGGCAGGGGTGGAGGCAGTCAGAGGAGGCAACTAAAATGGTACAGGGTCTGCAAGAAACCATCTGAAGAGGGCTGAAGGAGGCTTAATATCTATACCCTCGGAGAAAGGAGGGAGAGGGGGGACATGACAGAAACTTTCAAGTACCTCAAAAAAATCAACAAAGTCCATATTGTATCTTCAAAAAAATAGCCATAAAACTCACCACAGGTCAGACTAAAACCTAGAGCATCAAAAGTGTGTTTTACCTTCAGTAAAAGCCCCAAAACTCACCACAGAGCATCTAAACCCCCAGAGCTTCTGGGGGCCTGGCGGCCCCCAGACCCCCAGCTGTAATATGTCCCCCAACTCACTGAAACACAGAAGTGTACCTATTTTGACTAATGAAATGTTGAAGGGTCTGAGAATGCATAGAGAAAAGATTACAACTTTTTTAATTTGAAAAAATCTGGAGTTACCCTAAAGGAAGAATTATTTACTACAGATATTTGAGTGTGTTTGTGGGGGAACTGTTTTTTTGCGTTTAATAATTGTATTTAACATTTGCAAATCCATTTTGTAATCTGGGGATCAGTGTATTTTTTTTTTCTTTTGCTGAAGACTGCATTAATTTATATTTTATGTTTACTTTATTTCGTTTTTGTTGACTGGCTAAGTATAAACAGATTCTTGCCTATTTTCAAGCACGACCCGTGTGAAGGAATACAGATGAAAGCCAACTGACCTTGAACCAGATTAAGCTGTTGGTGGTATTTTTAGTGAATTGAGGGATTATGGCCAGGGCACTGGAGAAAATTTCCCTGCTTTTTTCGAGAAGTGCCATGGGATCTTTAACATCCACCTGAACTACCACCAGAACAGGCAGATGGGACCTTCAGTTTAACGTCTCATCTGAAACACAGTGCCCATCAGGAGTGCAGCCATCCACGTCATGCTGCACTACAGCATCAGTATTGGGATATTAACATAAGTGTCTGGTATGGGAATAGAACCCACTGCCTTCTGATCTCCCAGCCTCGGAGGCGAGTGCGCTACCTGCTGAGCCACTGACACTGCAAATTCAATATGTTAGTGTCATATATATATATATATATATATATATACATATATTTTTTAATACTATGTTGAGAAGTATGGGGTCCACGGTTGAGGAAAGGTGATTGGGGGGGTCTAAGTGTAGGGAGGTTCTGCTCTGGACGGTGGGTGTGTCCAGCTTTTGGGAAAAGTGTCCAGCTCTGGGGAGGTTACTCAACCTGCAGAGGGGAGGGAGGCTGGTCTGTGGGTGGGAATGAACCCAGGGGTCTAGCTGCAGGGAGGATTGTCTGCTGGGGGAGGCTAGTCCAGGGCATGAAAGAGTGAGCCAGCAGCAGGAAGGGTGACTGGTGGTGGTGGTGGGGCTAGTTCAAGGTTGGAAGTCCGGTCCAGCTGCAGGGTGGGTGGTTGGATGGTGAGGCTGGTATGGGGCTTCTGGTGGATCTAGCTGTAGGTTGAGTGGTTACGTGGGGGACTGCTGGTCCATGGGCTTGGAGGGACAGCTTCAGATATGTGGTCTGTTAGAGTGGAGGTTTGGGGTGGTGCTCCAGCTACATGGAGGTTGTATAGAATGTAGTTGGAGGCTGGTCCAGATATAGGGAGGGTGGCTGGCTGGGTAGGCGGCTGACCCGGAGCCTGTGTGGTGCTCTAGCTCCAGTGCTCATTATGTGAAAGGCTGGGGCTAGAAGGGTTGTCCAGCTGCATGGAGGATAGTCTGGTGCCTGGAAGGGTGATCTAGCAGAGAGGAGGGTGGTTGACTATTTTTTGGGGGGTGAGGCTAAAGAGATTGATCAGCCTAGGAGGGATCCAAAGTGGTAAAATGAATTAGAAACTGGTTAACATGTGTGCCCTTCAGCTTAACAGTAGCGCTATGACCTGTGGCGTAGGTGACCTTAGTTCAGGAATGAGCTCGCGTCAGGGGCTCTCTGGGGAGAGTAGGAGGATCATCTGTTATACAAGAGGCTCTCTTCTGGGGAAGGAGGACAGCCAGCTCAGCTGTAGTACTGCCAACTGAGTGATTACAAGTGGCAGTGCAGGTGGGAGCAGCCCATGGGTGGGAAGACATTGACTGGTGCTGTGCCACACATGTCTGTGCATGTGTTTGTGCACCCTTGCCGCTTATGTCCTAGGGGATGGAAGAACATGCAAACGTATCCTGACTACCTCAGCTGCTCCACATATTGGATTCATTCTATGGTGGAGCAAGTCCTGGCAGATGCCAGAGTGATGGTGTTGTGGTAGCTGAACAGGCGGGGGGCGACCAAGAATGCAGGTTGGAAAACGGAGTAGTAGATGGGGTGGGGGTTAAGGTGTCAGAAGGTGGTGGTTGATGGCACTTATTACAGTGATGGGACAATGAGCAGCTCAGCTCAGTACTGGCACAGATCCTCTTCTGTGTCTTCAGAAGTGACATTGCAGAAAAACTGGCAAAGAAAGGAATGCCTTTTTGCAGACAATACCAAAATTTGTAGGGTGGGCATTAAGAAGGGAGTATAGAGCATGCAGATGCCTCTTGGAGAAACTCGAAAAGTGGTCAAGATTGGGGCAGTTGGGGTTCAATGACAAAGTGCAGAGTTGTGCACCTGGGGCATAGGAAACCAGGAGCTGCTTTTATAGGGTTGGTACTGATGATCACTAAAAGCGGGGGCCTTGGGTTATTATGATCTTAAAGAGACTTACCAAGATACTGCCCTGCACCATACCCATCGGTGCTTGCATGAAGACCTCAAGGAAGTTAATATGTCCTAAATTTATAAGCCATTAAAAGTTCTGTCCCTCATAAAAATATACAAACTGGGTCCCAAGGACTTCCTTTTTTCTGCTGCACAAGCTCACCCCATGCTCACTAGCAGGATGACGAGATGCCAATAGGCGTGAGGGGGGCGCACTCCATTATATGTAATGGGTGGCAGCATTTCTATTGATTTTAAACTATATAGTGGCTACCTGGCAATAAAATGTGGGCACTGTTCAACTAACAGCGCCTTGTTACTGACTGATGCTTACGTTTCAGTGCCAGGTGTCACTAAATCATTAAAATCATAGAAAAGCTGCCGCCCATTACAGATAAAAACGAGCACCCCTGCTCTCACTGGCATCTCGTCCGTAGTGCTAGACGAGTGTAGGAGTGGAGCTGGGGCAGCAAGCAACTGGGAAGTTCTTGGGACCTGGTTTGTATATTTTTATGAAGGACAGAACTTTTTAATGGCTTAAAAATTTGGGGACATATTTACTTCATTGGGGTCCTCTGGCAGCAAGGCACCGATGGATATGGTGCAGGGGCCGACTCCGTTACCTTGGTGAGTCTCTTTAAAGTTGCTGGGCTGTGTGACAAAGCAGTGGGTAGGACTAGAAGGATGCTGGGGCTGCATAGGGAGGGGTATCTTCAGCAGGAGGAAGGAGGTGGTGGTGTTGCAAGTAATCCCTTATTAGTGAGATCCAACTAAGGCCCATCCACACTGCACCTCTCAGACCCTGTAACAGATAGAAACCGTTACAACCGTGGAGTGGTACAGTGTGTCCACACTGCCGCGGTGTCCATTTTGGGACCGGCACCACCACTCCACACTTTGGAAGCCGGGTGACCGTTACCGTGGCACCCGATCCCACAATGCAGCTCGTGCTGCACTAGGGGACCAGTGCCATGCGTCCACACTACGCCCAGTAACGTTACCGAGGACGTAACCGGTTCCATAACCGTTGTTGAAACCACCTCATGTGTTTTCAACTACGGTTACGAAAACTCCTTCTGTAACGTTACAGGTGTAAACGTAAACCAGTGTGGTAATGGTTTGGGCACTCTGTAACGTTACAGAGGGGTAGTGTGGACAGGGCCTAAGAGTTCTGTGTCCAGGTTTGGAGACTGCACCTTAGAAAGGCCATAGGGTGTAGGCAGTATAAAGGGCAACTAAAATTGTACATGGGCTGTGGCAAAAGCCCTGTGAGGAGACTGGGATCTCAACATATAAATCCTGAAAGAGAGGGGACATGATGGAGACCCACAAGTACCTTACAAGGATGAACAGGGTGCTGGGGGGGCTCCTTCAAATAGGAAAAAGGACCATGGGACATGATGAAGCTTATGGTGGGGGTAAGATGGATGTGAGGAATTACTACTTCACTGAAAGGGTAGTAGACACCTGGAACAGACTGACAGCATTATAGTGTTGGAGGTCAGGAGTGAAATGTGGTGGGGGCTTAAAACATGTGTGGTATATAGACATAGGGAACTCTCAGTAAATAAGCAGGGAAGAAGGAGGGCCCTAAGGGCCACAAGAGACCATTTATACTTTACAGAGAAGGACTTCACAGGAGCCTATGGTTGCAGTTGTAGCGAGGTCTGGAAACCAGAGCAGAAGTGTGACCTAGAGTGAGGGCTCATCAGCAGTGGGGTTTGCGAGCAAGCAGTTTAAGGAAAAAAATCTGACAGTTTCTATGCGCTGGGGGAGCTCTGGTGGCAGTTGTAGCGAGGTGGGGAAACCAGAGTGGAAGAGTAAGAGTGAGGGCTTATCAGTTTTTGAGGAAGCAGTGTAAAAAAAAAAAAAAGTCTGTTTTTTATATCGAGAGGTGTGGCGAGGACACGGCAACAGAATGCAGAGGAGTGCGACAGCTGGAGCGCAGCTTGGAGCAGCCAGTTGGAAAAGGTTTGGTAGAAAAGCAAAAAAAAAAAAAAACTGTTAAACAGAAACAAATGATCACTATATGATAGTGGGAAGAATGGGGAGGAGTATGACTAAATGGCAGGTGGCGTGGCTGAGGGACGGTCAATCTGGAAGAAACAAAACTAAAAGCAAGATACCAGTAAGCAGTGTCAAACAACGGGGGTGAGGGATGGGGATGTGTGACACAGTCCACCATGCACATTAATCAAGGATGACCATAATAAATATATGTGTAAATGTAAGATTCTGCATGTATACACGTACATGCTCTGATAAAATGGATTTATCACACTCCATTTATGTCCACTCCTATTGCATAAATTTACTTAATATTTATAACCCATCAGGGCTCTTTCTCTTTAGTGCTCTGTGTTTTTAATTGTGAGCTGTTCTGGACCATATGTTGTTCTTTTCCTACCCCAAATCCTTTTGTTAGCCCCTAGTACTTTGACATTAGCTGCTGTGTGACTGTATTGTATGCAGTGCTTGCTGCTTTCATGGTCCCACCTGGGAGCCCACTGATTTCCCCTGTTTGCCTCCCACCCACAGCTACTTTTAAGTCAAGTTCAGGCATTGCCCTTCAGCTGCACTGTGGATTTTCCTTTGTGTTCCCTATCTTGTGCATTTGCTCTCCTAGTCCCTTTCTATTAGGCCCTCAGGGCACCTACAGTCTGCCACCATGCGGCTTAGCTAAAGGTTCCTGCCACCTACTGCTGGCTGCCCACCCTCCAGACCCTCTTCCCATGCCACTTTGTGGCTGATGGGTAGAGGGAGGCATATTTGCTCTAGTCTCTTCCCACTCCCAAAAATATCCCATCTTCATTCCCACACACATGGAGCAGGTTACAGCCTGAGCTCTGTGGGCTGAATCATAGACACATAGACCTTGATGGCAGATAAGGACTGCTTGGCCCACTCAATCGGCCCATTTCCCTACCTAGTGGATAAGCTGCAGATCCTAGTTATACAACAGCTGACTTCCTCCTACCCACCAATAGAATTGGTTCATGTCTGTCCCATGTATTCTTGAAGTCCCCCACTATTTTTGACCCCACAACCTCCTTAGGAAGGCCATTCCATGTGTTCACCACCCTCTCTGTGAAAAAATATTTCCTCATGTTGCCCCTGAGCCGTCCCCTCTATCTTCAAATTTGGCCCCTTGTTCTTGCACATCTCTTTTTCTGAAAGACACTACTCTCTTGGACTTTGCTGATTCCCTTGAGGTGCTTGAAATTTTCTGTCCTGTCTCCCCGGCCCTTTTCCTCAAAGGCATACATATTCAGCTCGTCTCTCTTTGTATGGCTTCTGGTGCAGACCCTTCGCTATTTTAGTTGCCCTCCTCTGGACTGGCAGTTGAAAGTGCCTGCCATTACTGTCACTGTAGTTCAGTAGCACTAAACTGGCTGCCTAGCAACAGCTGCAGCATTTCTGGTCAGCAGTTTTCTGAACAGCCTCCTGCCTGCTACATACAGTCTGGGCCCAAGGACATCACCCCCCACATTAGGTTCCAGGGAAAGATAATATAAAAAAAATAAATTGCCACTGTCCATGAGCGAGTGACCTGTTGTATCACCAGAGCTATACCTTTCAAACCACTGGCCTCCTGGGACAACTCAAGACTCCTGAACCACCAGTGTCCCCTTTTTTAAATAATATAGGGGCCACTAGCCCAAATACATTCCCACCTGCCCATCTGGACTACTTCTTAAATTTATTGGCTACCTGCAGATCACCTAGGGGCGCTAAGGGGGGGGTTTGCAGAGTCTCAAATACCACTTTATTCTCTGTTCTTAGCTGTCTGCATTTTTTTACTCATCTCTAGTTTCCTTACTTTGGCCTAGTTTGTCTTTTCCTCTGAAACTTCTCTTCCTTTACTCCTGTGCTATATACCATTTTTGTATCTCTCTACTCTTGCTACTATAACTTCCCCATACTGATCTATTTTCCCTCTGTTTCTACAGGTCTGGTCAAACATACCAATCAGATAAGTATCTTTGTTTAATTCTTTTTTTTTTTTTGGAAATTAAAGTTTATTGAAGAACTTTTTTTTTCCAAAATGAATTCATACATTAACAAACAGACATAAAGTCCATTCCTACTCATATACACAAAATTGTATTTAAAGTCAGAAAAATAAGACAAGAGAAAGGAGAGAAGATTCAAAGAGGAGTAAAGGAGAAAAGGAAAGGAAAAGAGAAAAAAAAAGGAAATCATGGGGGAGGAGTGCCTCATATCTTTCCAAGAAGTAAGTAAGAAAGATAAGAAAGATAAAGAAGATAACAGTATAATCAGTCATTTACAAGTCATACCTATATACATTCTACCATTGCTTTAAACAATTAAGAATGGGGTCCAAACCTTTGATGGGGACCACAACAAACACCATAATCTTAGTTATACAATGTTATAACAAGCTCCCCTAAGGGGGGGTAGAGATCAGAAGTTATTACTGTGGCTAAGATGAAACACAAACATGATGGGGTCTCCCATCTTCACCCACCATTCCACCCATCTGAGCCGAGCCTGGGAGATCCCATCATGTGTATCTAGCTAGTACTTCTATTACAGGTCTCTTCTCCCGGGAAGCCATGAATTGCATAAAGGGAAACCATCTTTCCTTGAATTTTTCCATGGAAAGTCTCAGCTTGGCAGTTAAATATTCCATATCTAAAATCCTGGTGCAAATTCTAAACCAGGAGGAGGTAGAAGGCTTGTTAGGTGTCAGCCACAGCAAATTGATGGCCTTATGAGCTGCCGCCACCAAGATTCCGAATAAAAGACGAGAGGATCTTGAGGATAATGAGGGAGGATGCAATCCCAACAACCAGTGTTGTGGGGAATCTGGCAAAACAGTCTCAAAAATCAACTCGAAGATACCCTTTATTTCCCTCCAGTATTCCTGCACAATATTACATTCCCAATATATATGGAAGTATGTACCAACCAGCTGGCAGTTTCTCCAACAGAGGTCAGAGTGACATAATCCGTAATGCTTAGTTACCACCGGGACCCTAAAAAATCTTACGATAAATTTCCATCGGAATTCCTGCCAATAAAGGGATGAAGTAGTGGTTTGAACTGCCTTCCAGATTTGGGATTAGTCCATCTCAGATAAGCAATTATTGCAATCTCTGTGCCATGCCTCTTCGACACACGATAATGGATCTTTCCCTGCATTGTAAATCACTTTGACTAATTTAGAAATCAAATGTTTTTGATGTGGGGACCTAATCAGGGAGGATAAGATTGAACGCACCGGGTTTATTAAGGGCTCCGTGTTCAATTCGATTGCTTTTTCATTTACTTGAACAAAGTGTCTTAACTGGAGGTAATGGAAAAAATCCTTTTGCTGGAGACTAAATTCGACCTTTAATTGCTGAAAGGATTTAATCGAATTTTGCTCAAAAATTTGTCCTAAGTTAGTCAGGCCTGCTTTTGCCCATCGGTGGAATCCCAGGTCCCATCTTTGTTTAATTCTAACACTCTAATCTCTCCTCTAGCACCTCCGACCCTTTGTGTCCCTTCAGCCTTCTCTGTTCTTCCCTTTCAGGTCCTACCAGGATACCCCGAACCAAGGACACCCCAACTCTGGACTCCCCTACTCTTATGGAACAGGTAAGTCCTAATTACTTAACTGCCTTAGAATCATAGAAATCTGGTGACAGAAAAGGACCATTTTGGCCAGTCGAGTCTGCCCTTACCCCACCCCAATCATCATCTTTGTCAAGAGACACCCCTCAGCCCACTGGCCAGCTCCTGTGTCTGTCCCATGCCCCCTGAATCCTTTCACCATTTTCACACACCACCTCTTCTGGTAGTCAGTTCCTGGACTCCACCACCTTCTCAGTGATGTAATGCCCCCTCACATTGCCCCTAAACCTTTCTTCTTCTAATCTTAGTTTATGATCCCTAGTTCTAGCACTTATTTTCCTTGCAAATAAGCTTCCCACTCTCACCTTACTAGTCTCCAGCAGGTACAGATCAGATTCCCTCCACCTCTCCTCATAGGGCTGCCTATGCATAGTGTGCACCATCTTGGTTGCCCTTGTCTGAACCCTTTCAATCCTGTCTTATATCCTTGTGTAGGTGAGGCCTCCAGAACTAAACCCCATACTCCAGGTGAGGCCTCACCATGGATTTATAAAGGCGCATCAGCACCTCCCTTTTTCTGTTTTATACCTCTCCGTATGCACACCAGCATTCTATTAACTTTGCCCACCACTGTGCTGCACTGGTTCTCCGACTTAAGGTTATCTGAAATTATAATCCCCAGATCTCTGTCCTGCTGAGTTTCCTTACCCCCCCGTGTGAAAATGGTTTGCGGGTTATTACACCCATGTGCATTACTGTGCACTTTTTGGCATTAAATTTCAGCTGCCAAGCTTCCGACCACCTCTCTAGAATCTTTAAGCCCTCCCTCACTGCCTCCACCTCCCCTACCAGGGTATCTACCCTATTGCAGATCTTCGTATCATCTACAAATAGGCACACCTTCCCTTGCAGTTCCTCAGCTATAGATAACATACTAAAAGCCAGCAGAATAGGCCGGATGGTCTGTTGTGTCTGCTCAGTAGCCAGCCTCCTAATGGGTTCTTTCTTTCCCACCCAGCACCAGAGAGGGTCATCCTCTTCTTCAGTTTACCCTTGAACCTGTCCCACTCCCTCTTCAAGCCCTCCACTGTGCCCTCCTCCACTAGACTCCTGGACAGTGCATTCCAGGGCTCCACCACCCTCTCAATGAAGTAAGGTCTCCTGCATCCCCCTGTAATTTCCCTCCTCTAGCTTCCACTCATGTCACCTGGTTGTTTCCCATCTTCTTTAGTCTGAACATCTCTTTGGCACCACCCCTGTTTATTCCTTTTACATATTTGAAGACCCCTATCATGTCCCCCCATCTCTTCTCTCCTCCAGCGAGTACAGCCCAAGCTCTTCCAGCCTTTCATCATAGGGCCTTCCTCCCATGCTCTGAAGCATCCTGGTTGCCCTCCTCTGCACACTCTCCAGCAGTGTTGCGTCATTCTTGAAGTGAGGTCTCCAGAACTGCATGCAGTACTCGAGATGTGGTCTGACCAAGGCATTATACAGAGGGAGGATCACCTCCCTCTTCATGGACATAATCCCCCTGGCTATGCAGTATCCAGTTTGCTTTGGCCACAGTTCTTCTGCAGTTTTTAGTGTTATTCATTTTGACATCTACCACCACCCCTAGATCTCTCTCACTCATTGTGGCTTGCAGTATGACACCCCCAGGTGTATACATAGCCCGGGTTTCTGACCCTCGGATGCAGCACCCAACATTTCCCTGCATTAAATCTCAGTCCTCACCTCCTTGACCACCCCTTCAGGGTATCCAGGTCCCTCTGGACTGTCTCTCTCGCTTCGTCCCCGTCCGCCAATGCTCCCAGTTTTAAGTAATCCACAAAGAGACTCATCCTACTCTTAACCGCCCTCCCCATGCTCGAGGAACATAGGGCACTGAACAGGAGTGGCCCAGTACGAACCTTGGGGGACCCACTGGTGACCTTCTGTGGAGGAGGAGATCACCACCACTACCCTCTGTATTCGCCTGTTAGCCAATTTTCTACCCATCTGAGCAACTGTCCTCTCACCCCACCCCCCAATCTGAGCAACTGTCCTCCCACCCCCAGCTTTAATAGCAGCCCATTTTGGGGTACCGAATCAAATGCCTTACTGAAATCCAGGTATAGGATGTCCTCCGGTCTATGCCGGTCCAGGGTCCCAGTCATAAAAATCTATGGGGCTGGTCTAACACGATCTCCCCGGGATGAAACCATAATGTTTGTCATCCAGTTGCCCCAACCTTTCCAGCTGCCTCCTGAGGCTATCCTTGATAATGCCCTCCATTACCTTGCCCACCACAGACGTTAGGCTGACAGGCCTATAATTCCCCATCTCCTCTCTAGACCCCCCCCCATTTGTGGATAGGCACCACATGAGCCACCCTCCAGTTTTGAAGCACCCATCCTGTCAGCAGAGAGGTGTTAAGAGTGCTGCCAGTGGTGCTGCTAGCTCATCGGCCAATTCCTTTATAACCCTCGGATACAGCCAATCTGGCCCCGGTGCCTTATAAGTTTTTAGTGTCCGAAGGGCCTCCTTCACCCTTTCCACTGTGATTTCTCCCTCCCTCCTCCCAGCCCTCCCTCATTTAACCACCTATCCCTTTCTAGACTTGGCCCAGCCTGTACCCCAACTTCTTTCAGTCCTCTCAACTCCATCCTGACCTCGACTCTGCTGGCTCCTTCCTTCCCATTAGCTGGAGGATCTCCTGCCTCCTCCATAAATATCAAGGCAAAGTACTCATTTAGCACCTCTGCCTGATTTCCCCTGCCTCCTGAGTCTCTCCCTCCTCAGTCCTAATCATGCTGATCTGTGCTTTCCCTTTTCTCTTCTCCCTTGTGTATCTATAGAATCCCTTTTCCCCCTTGGATATCCCTAGCCAGGTTTTGCTCCCTCCTCACCTTGGCTCCCCTCACCACTGTGATGACCCTTCCAGCCATCAACTCATACCCCCTCTCCCTATCCCCCCTAGAGTGCTTAAAACATGCATAGGCAGCCTTTTTATCCCTCACCACCTCCTGCACCTCCCTGGTCCACCAACATGGCTTGTTGGCTCTACCATGCTTACGCCTTACCTTTGTACAGGAGTTGGTAGTCTCCTGCACCCCACTTCTTAATGGCCTCCCACAAGCTGCCAGCATCCATGTCCGGCCTAATCTTGTCCAAGCTCCCCTCTAGAATCCTGCCCATGCCCACAAGTCCGTTCCTGAAGTCCACTACTACTATTAGAATGGTTATCCTCCCCAGATACAGCAGAAACCAGACTGTAGTGTGATCACCACCTGCCAGCGGGCTGCACACCTCCAGGCCCTTTATCTGGTCACTGTCTGCTAGGACACAATCCAGTATCCGCTTCTCCCTAGTAGGTTCACCCACCTGCTGGACCAGGAAGGCATATTGGAACATATCCATCAGTCTCTGTTCCCTGGCCACAGAGGATGCCGTAGTGTCCCAGTCTGTCCCCAGCATATTAAGGTCACCCGTGATCACCACCATACCCTTTCCACGGTCACAGTGCCCCTTGATGTTCTCAACTAGTTTGTCCTCCAGGGCCTCTTCCATCGTTGGAGGTTCTGTACACTACCCCTATTTTCAATCTTATACCTCCCCTCTTTTGTAGGGTTACCCAGATCTTCTCCACCTCCCCCTACAGCCTCCTCCACTCCACTAACCGCTATGTCATTTTTGACTATCAGCGCTACACCCCCCCTTCCCTCTCCTCTATCCTTCCCGAATATTTTGTAGCCCACCAAATTTAGGTCCCAGTCATTTTTCTGAGTGGCCCATGTCTCAGTAATTGCTGCCACATCCACTGATCCCTCAACCAGCATCGCCTGGAGCTTGGGCATTTTGTTGCCCATGCTCCTAGCATTGATCAGGGCTGTTCTCCATCCTGACCCCTCTCCCTTCTCCAGTCATCTCGACCCTGAGCAGTCCCTAGATGCCCTTTCTTGCACAGCTCTGGATGGATTTAGATCACAGTTACCTGCCTTCTTTTCATGCCCTGGATCTGGACCCTCGAGCAGCCCTCCTGGAGCTACTCTTTTACTTAACTCCCCCCTTTACAAGTTTAAACTCCACCTCTTGACTATGAATCCAGCAAGATTTAGTTTCAAGATCTCCCTCCCCTCCCCTCCAAGTTGAGGTGTCGCCTATCCCTGGCATATAACCCCTTGTCCTCCCATGTATCCCCCCAGTCCCTCACCAGCCCATACCCTTCTGCCCTGCGCCAGTCCCTGAGCCACTGGTTCACACCTGTAAGTTTATGTTTGGTCTTCCTGGACACCCTAGGTACTGGCAGAATCTCAAAGAAGGAGACTGCGCTTCTATAGAGTGGAAAACCCTGGCCAGTTCCCGGAATCTTGCCTTAATTTCTAGTTCACTGTTCCCTTCTAAGCCATTTGTTCCCAGATGTTTCGTCTGGGGGTTCCCCGCATTCCAATGCTATCGGTATAGCTGGAATTTGGCCTAATGTCTGACTAGGCCTGGGATACATTGTACCCTTGACTGGGCTGTTTTTCCCTCCCTGCACCTCACTGGATGCCGATGTCATGGAGTCACCCAGCAGGATCACCTTCTCCCCCAACTTTACTGGCCCGTTAGATTCCATCCAGGCTCTTCCTTCTGTCATCAACCCCAGCTACTTCTCTTGTCCCCTCAGCCTGGGGATCACAAGCCTGTGCTTGCCCTGCCATGCTCATTCTTCTACCTGTAGCTCCCAGCTTGCACCTTGCGCCCCCAACATCCTGGGTGACACAGATTGCCCCCCACCCAGATCTCCGTGGACTCTTTCTGGGCTGGTATCCTCAGATCCCCCACCCAGGCTCCCTTCTACTGCTTCCCTCCTTGCCCACCCCAAGTTCTGCATTCTTCACCCCATCTGCTGTGTTTCTCCCTACCCCCCTGTCTTCCCACTCCTCTCCACCTCATCTGATTTCTCCCGCCCTGAAGCTGGCCTATCTAGAGTATTCCTTATCCTTGGTTGACTTCCCTAACCTGGATGCTTGCCCAACCCTAGTCCTCCCTCCTCCCACCCTGGCTTCACTCTGCACTCCCCCTTCCTCCCCACCTCCCTCCCACCTAGGCTAATGTCTCTCTCCCCCTTCTGTGGGTCTGGCTGTCTCTCCTGCCCCATCTCCCCCAGCTTACTGACCAAACCCTCTCTGTCTGCCTGCTCCCCTCCTCCGCCAGCCTCTCACCTCATCTCCCATATATAGAAGGCGAATAGATTAGTAAGTGGATGCTTGCCCCGACTTGCTCCCTCCTGTCCCTCCTTCTGGTCAGCCACCTCCCACGGGTGATTTCCGCATTGCTTGTTTCATGCCCCACCCTCCTGGAGTAACCATATGATCCTTGTCTACCTGTTCCCTGGGTTATGCCATATTGGCCTCGTGTGCTCTCATGAGGTCCTTTCCACACCTTTCCTCCCACCCCTCCCGCCTTCCAGCTGCCTTCTGATCCCCTCTACTTCCTCCCTAAGACCTGCCAACTGAAAACACAGGGGGCACCCTCTGAACCTCCTTGCCCAATTTAATATTATTGCCACCCCGCACCCTGTACACCCAATCACTCTACCGAGGGTGCCCGCTTTGGCCACCCCAAAGTCTACCCTCATTTTAGGTGAGCAATGCAGCCCTCTAACAGAAATAATTCAGTCAATGTTGCACTAAAACCCAAGCAGTTTGCCCCCTCTGATTACAGCAATTTTCCCTCTTTCATGACAGTAGCCAGTTTTCTAGCCCTAGCAGTAGACGGTTCACAAGCAAAATTAGCCCATCACAACACTAGCCAGCTCAGAGGCCCTAGCAGTAATCAATTCACACACAGTTTGCCTACTCCCTCAGATATAGCTGGCATACACAGTCATTTATACAGTCTGCTTTATTGTGCCCCTTCGGTAGTAGTCAGTGTTGGCCAAAACGCATAGTGTACAGGACCCTTTCCCCAATCAATAACAATCCAGCTTCCTAGTGTTCAGTTCACCCAGTCTCGACTTGCCCTCCTCCAAGGCTCCACCCTCACCGACCATTTAATAGAGGTTGGGGCCAGGGTGGGTGGTGTGGAACAAAGAACAGTTCTCCTCCTCTGATTGCGACTGGACTATTTGCCTTTTATGGCCCAGTCACACAGTCAAAGTTTCACGCCCTATTCACTGATTGGCCGCTCCTTCCTGAGTTGCTGGCTTACAAAGTTGTGGCAGATGTGGACCTGGTATGCATGGCCTGTCCCCCGCCAACAAGAGCTTCCTTGTAGATCAATGTGATCCCATCCTCTCCCACTGCTGATGCAGCCCCAGAATGCCTGCCCAGACCACTTCCAGCGACAAGCCCTGGTCTGGAAAGAACAGCTCTCCTCCCCTGATTGGAACTGGGCTAATCATTGCTGTAGATATTAAAAAAGGATGGGTCCAGCACCAACTCCTGGGGCACACCACTGCCACCCTGGAATGCACCCCATTTGTCTTACCACCACCCTCTGGTTTCAGTCTTTGAACCAGTTCTCCACCCACCTTGTTATTTTCTGTTCCACCCCTAAGACTTCCAGCTCATTTACCAGCCTTCTATGTGGCAAAGTGTCAAAGGCATTGCTGAAATCTGGGTAGGACACATCCTCCTCCATCCACCTTCCTTGTTACCCAGTCAAAAAACTCAGTTAAGTTTGTTGGGCACAACCTGTCTCCCATAAAACCAAACTGCCTTGAGTCCTGGAGGCAGTATAGCACATTGAGTAAAGGCTCTGAGCTACAGATCTAGAGACCTGGGTTTGAATCCAACAGCCGTCTAAGTGCATACTGTGTGATTCTGAGCAAGTTATTTAACTTCCTTGTGCTCCAGGTTGCATCTGGAAACAAGCTTCAGCTTAGTGTGCTACTCCTGGTTAAACAATGTTCCCTTTCCCCACTTCCCCTATAGACCATTGACAACCAGGTACTCCACTATTCTTTCCTTCAGCAGTATTTCCATTACTTTTCCCACTGTTGTGGTCAGGCTGACCAGTATGTAGTTCCTGCATCCTCCCTGTTAACACTTTTGTATAGTGGGACCACATCAGCCCTTCTCCAATCCCTGGGCATGTCACCAGTTTACAAAGACAGGGTGAACAGGGTAGTCAGAGGCCCTACTAACACCTCCCTTAGCTCCCTCAGTGTCCAGGGGTGCATCTATCTGGGCCATAGCCCCTGCTGCCAGTTCCATGAGGATCCTTTCTTTTGCAAAGGGAGCTGTGTTCTTTTCTATGATCTCTCCATCCTCATTAATGCTGGCCCATTTCCTGCCCCTTCCTTTGTAAAAACCAAACAGAAGTATTTGTTCAGTATTTCTGCTTTTTGGTGGTCATCGTTTACCCTCCCTCCATCCACCCTTTTCAGACACTCAATATCTCCCCTTGCCTTCCTTTTCTCCCTGATGTACCTGCATGTAAAAGGTTTTGTCCCTCCTTACCACAATACCCACTGGCTGGCTTGTGTCAAGGGTCCCACATAAGTGTGGGTCTGGTGCCAATGTGCTCTTTGCATGTGGAAACATTTTGGTTTGCCTGCTGTGTGCTGTAGTGTAGTGGATTATGATGACTGGTTTTGCTGGATTCTGCACTGACAGCTTCATTTGCAGCAGATCCTGGAGTCCTTTGTGGTGGGAGATTGTCCTACAGTGCATGTTAAGAGTTTATATAGGCTCTCATCTTTGGTTTACTGGCCCCACTGAACTCCCTGGGCTAAGTTCTGTCACAGACTGACTTATCCTCTGGAGAAGAGCAGAAGTGGAAAACATCTGATAACAGATTGTGTAGGATCAAATGTGCACTGCAGGCTATTGGAACTTCTATTGCCTGTTGCCAGCTGAAGGGAGTTCTGGGACTGGTTGTGTCTGCGTAGATCTGCCTAGAGATGTTCACAGTTGGCCTGCTGCGGTGTGCAATGGATGGTAGTTGGAAATTCAAAATCGGTTGGGGGGGACTTAGAGGAAGGATTAGGAAGTACTTCTTCACTGAGAGGGTGGTGGACAACTGGAATGGGCTGCTGAGGGAAATGGTGGGAGGGTTCACGAGGGCATGGGATAAGCACAGAGGGCAACTGGCACAGGGGGGGGACTACAGAAAAGGCCTAGTGGATATCTAGGTGAACTGGGCAGACTAGGTGGGCTTGCGGTCCCTTTCTGCCATCACATACCTGTGTTCCTATGTATTCTACAGGCAGATTGGGAAAAGGGAGGGGGGATCCACTACACTACCAGGGAAGCATTCATTGTGCCTTGAATATCTGTTCCTTGGTGTCTTTATCCTACCCTGTGTTGGTTGATGTGTGGAGCAACATGACGACCTACCCCCCAAAAAGATCAGTTCTAGGGGCACAGGCAAGGAGTCCTCCTCCCTCCCCCAACCATGACATCCCCTGAGTGACCGAGTCCATTCTAAAAGCCAGGTTGATGGTGTGGTACAGGTCTGGCATCTCCCCCAACCCACTTTTTTTATTTTAACCTCTACAGAGCCTTCCCAACTGACCCAGCTGATCAGTATTTTTATTTTTCATACTGACCCATTTTCCCTTTTATATCTACAGGTCTGACAGGACATTGACTGGGAGTAGGAGGACACTGACCATATGTATCAGATAAGTATTGTTTTTGTTTACCCTACATTGTTTTGTCATTACAATAGTTCATAGCGAGCTGCAGATCCTTTGTGAGCCCATTGCTGTTCTTGTTTTACAGTACGAATGGCTGCTATGGGAGGCACTGGGTTGGAGCTGTACCTTGTGCTTTAGAAAGGAGGCTATGGGCTTGGGAGTATGGGATGGGCATCAAGGTTGGGAACTCCAGGGAACACCACACAACCAATTTGCCAAGACTCGTGAGGCTCAAACCCTGTTTTTCAGTTTCTTGCTTTGTGTGCTTTGCATTCTAATGCCTGCATTAATGTAGTGTTTTTGTTTTGCAATAAGTACTTTCTCATATATATATATGTGTGTGTGTGTGTGTGTGTGTGTAATAGATAACCCACTGTAGGGTGTGCGGTCACGCTCTGATATACGCACACCTTAGTGTGTGTTGTTGCACATGAGGCCGCAGGCCGAGTGCATCAACCACCCAAGCCGTGTGTATATCACTGCACTTCCACACACTACACAGTGGGTTATCTATCTTATAAAATGGCAAAATTGTTTTGGAGGAGTAAAAGTGCAGGTGTATGGTTGCACTCCGATATATGCACAATCACCTAATGGTGTTTGTCCAATGCGATTGATAATTCCATTATAGAGATAGATAGATAGAGATATATATATAATACATATATACATACACACACACACACACATATATACACACACTTCACTCGAACAGCCCCTTGATACCGAAAATAATTTTCCACACTGTGCATGTGCTCCCAGTCCGAAGAGGCTCTCTTCTCCTTTTGAAGATACACCTGGAAATACTGGTGAGGACCTGCATATCAGTGAGGCTCCCATACCATTTTCTGCAAACCAGAATGATTGTTGGTCACTCCTTTAACTAAATGTCTACCCTCTTCCTTGTGACTTTGAGTCAGACATGGGATAACGGACTTTAGTACCTCCTATAGACATAGCCCCCAAGATCTCCATCTTCTTTGGAATTCACAGACGACTTTCTCACTCAGGAACCCTTAAGTAAAGCTTCCTCTGCTGAGGTTGCAGATACTTGCAGATGAATACTGTTTTGTTTTTGTTGAATTTTATGCGATGCCATCTTTAATGCAGCCTAATACACTGAAACAGAACTACAACACTGCTGACAGGAGTGCTACAAAATCACACTGCACACTGAAGTGCACTACAGGTGTCGATGCAGTGCTAATTAACATAATTACACACACTGAAAAAGCAGTGCAACACTGCTTCAGGCAGTGTTGAAAACACTGCTAATTGCAGTACTTTTGCAGTGTGATTACAGTGCTAATTAACATAATTCGCACACACTGAAAAAGCAGTGCAAAACTGCTTAAGGCAGTGTTGCTGACAGAACACTGCTTCAGGCAGTGTTGATGACGAAACACTGCTAATTGCAGTACTTTTGCAGTGTGATTACAGTGCTAATTAACATAATTCGCACACACCGTATCAGCACTGCATGTACACCAAAAGAGACCTGAAGATGCACTGATTAAACACTGATGGACTGCATTATGAAATGAAGTGTGCAGGAAGTGTACACTGCTACTGTAACACTGAAATAACACCATATAGTGACTATTTGAACACTTCACTTCCCTCTGGGTGGGAAACTGGGATATTAGGCACGTTTAGGAATTCCAGTTGGAGGTGCCTAGCCTGAGCTATGCCTGGTAGCTTGAAATTCAGTTTAAGTTTTTTTCAGTTTTCAGTTTCAGTTTATTTGTTTGACTACAAGTCATTATAAAACAGAAGGAAAATTAACATTTACAATCTTCAGACATAAAAATGTACAAAATATTCACAAAAATGTAACCCATCGCTTCAGAAGTACCTTACGCTACATGAATTCAGCTGACTAAAATTGTTATAAACATTCCATAATACTATCTATAAATAACTTTAACAAGGGTGAATAGGCTGCTGCCGACAGGTACACTTGTCCTAAAAACGAGATACGTTCTAAATCTTCCGGCAGCCTAAGGGTTATTAACTGGGCTTGACTGCAGTACATTAATCAGTGCACTCAAAACACTCAAAAGATATCTCCTCAAGATATCTAACTGTATTTATTTATTTTATTTATTAAAGTCTCAGATTACAACCTATGAGCTTTTTTTTTCTTCTTGCTGTGGGCAGAGTTAGCAGTGGAATTTTGAAGATGTGTTGAGGTTCTGGAGAGCATATTTATCTTTTTTGTCATACGTTTTTGTAAGTTTTGCTGTTGTGTTTTAAAGTTTGCCTAACTCCTTAAAATCTTTCTGTGGCTAGATGGACATAAATCCTTAAATCTTAAATCTTTCTGTGCTGGCTAGAGACTATTGTTGTGGGGGAGGGTTCTGTGGCCAGTAACACAGCCAGCCAATCAAGGTCTGCATTTCAGTTAATCTCTGTTTAAATCCTCACTGAGGCATTTTAAATCTTCTTGGGCAGAGTTAGCAGTGAACAGCTAATATTTTTTAAGGCAAGCTACCTCTTGCTGGGAGCTACAATACTGAACATAGGATTTGCAAGAAAGTGAGTTGTGCTCACAACAGAGGGAGGTGAACCTTGCAATTGTCTTTGGTTTGTAGCAGATATTCTACAGGTGGAGGCTACTTCTAACTGAAAGGTGAAATAAGGAACTTAATCAGGAAAAGATAGTCTTGTTACAATTCTTAAGATTTTCAGTGCAGGAAAAGTTTAAACCCTGGGCTAAACATTTGTCACAAATCCTGAAAAAAGTGCAGGTACAGGTTATGTATTTGACCCAGACAGTAAACTGTTTTTTGGGTTTATCTTTTGTGTGCCTTAAAAGGAAATTCCAGACTTTCTCAGGAAGTGATTACACCATAAGCTACTTAATCAGCCAATAGCTTTGGTAACAGACCTGAGAACAATAGTATTATAAGCAAGTGTTTAATAGCAAACTCATCAGAACAGCTAATATTTTTTAAGGCAAGCTACCTCTTGCTGGGAGCTACAATACTGAACATAGGATTTGCAAGAAAGCGATTTGTGCTCACAACAGAGGGAGGTGAACCTTGCAATTGTCTTTGGTTTGTAGCAGATATTCTACAGGTGGAGGCTACGTCTAACTGAAAGGTGAAATAAGGAACTTAATCAGGAAAAGACAGTCTTGTTACAATTCTTAAGATTTTCAGTGCAGGAAGAGTTTAAAGCACAGCTGACTTATTTTAGGGGCAGACTGCTTTCAGAAGCACAAACCACCAGGCTGTTTTGGGGCTGGGGAGGTTTACCTGTGTCTGACTTGGATGTCTGGATTTTTCTCTGTTTGATTACAGGATTTGCTCTGTCAAATTGCTGTGTATGGTATCTTGCTGACAGGAAGGCACTCATCATAGCGGTGGGTCAGAGCTCTTAGCTGATTTTTTGTGAGGGCACAGTTTAGGCCCCAACCCCTTCCCACCCCTCACCCCACCACCCCTGAAATAGTTCCTTTATACCTGGGGTTCTGACATCATTTCCTCAAGAGTGCAAGGTGCATATCAATGTCATATCCTCTCTAGCACACAGCACTGAAAATATAAGCATACACATTGTATAATATATATATTGCTATATAACAAACCAATCACACACACACACAAAAAAAAAATACAATCATGAGGGGAGTAAAATGTAATGGCTGTGGGGCGCCAGTCTTCTGGGAGACTTTCTGAGGCTGAGATGCTGCCCATTTGCAGACAACTCTCTGCCCTGAGGTAGGAATCTGCCTGCCTCAGGCCACACTGGACAGCAGTGAGGAACCTTCCTCAGGTCAGACTGGATGGTAGAAGGGAACCTCCCCATCCAGGGAGCACCAGAGCCACCACCACTGCCTCAGAGGTTGCAAAGAAAGCACAGCAGTTGGACCACAGTGGGCCCAGGGAGGGTGAGGATGGAGGAACAGAGGCACACCCAGTCAGTTGTTCCACTCACAATCCATACACCATTCTGGTGAGCACAGCCCCCATGGATGTACCCACAGAGGAGATTAAGGAGGCTGAGGACACCTGTCACAAGGGAGGCCCACAGGAAGGAGGCAGAGGACACCACAAGGAAGGGAAGCAGCTCCTGGTGGGGGACTCAATTATTAGGGGGATAGAACTGGGGGGAGCAGGGAAAACTGAAGTAAGGTGCCTGCCTGGTGCCATGGCTTGGAGGGACAGGAAGCGCATCCTCAGGATCACGAGAACAGCTGCACGGGAGTCTGAGCTGGACGTCATTGTCCACCTAGGGACAAATGGCTTGGCTCAACATGAGATTAGAGCAGTGCAGAAGGACTTTGTAGAACTGAGGAGGGGCCTAAGACAAGTAGCACACACAGTATCCTTCTCAGAGGTGCTGCCTGTCAATGGCATGAGTGAGGCGAGGGTACTTTGCACCATGCAGTTTAATGAATGGTTGAAAAAATGGTGTGGAACACAGGGGTTTGGCTTCATTGTTGACTGGGGTTCCACCTGGAGGGACACCAGCCTATACTGGCAGGATGGTCTGCATCTGTCCAGGAAGGGAACAAGTCTTTTGAGCAATCGGTTTAAATGCTTCATTGGCAAGCTTTTAAACTAGTCAAAGGAGAGCACTGATAAGCAGCAGGAAAATCCCAGCCTTTCCCCTACAAAACAGGGTACTAAATGAGAAAAAGACCAAGGTAGAAAGGTCAGTGGGGGATGCTGCAACTGAAGGTAAAACCATCAAAAAATGGAAAGCAATGAGTACCAATGCCTGTAGTCTGAGTAACAAGCTTCCTGAATTAGTGGCCTTGATGGAGGAGGAACATCTAGATATCATGGCAGCCACAGAAACATGGTTCACACAAAACCATGACTGGGACGTAAACATACCAGGATACACTATCTACAGGAGGGACAGAGAGGGTAATAGAGGAGGAGGAGTAGCTCTTTACATAAGGGAAGGAATCAAAGCAGCAGAACAAAAGGGAAAACAGGGAGGAGAAGAAGCACTGTGGGTAAATTTGGAGACTAGCAATGGCACCACAATCCGCACAGGGGTTGTATACAGACCCCCTTCTCAGGGGGAGGAAATGGACAAGGAAATGATAGAAAGTATACTTAGTAAGGCAGAAAAAGGGGAGATATTGCTGATGGGCAATCTGACTATGCCAGATGTTAACTGGAGTGCAGCTGCAGCAGCCACTTCCAAGAGTGGGGTTATTCTAGATGCCCTACAGGGGGCATGCCTTAGACAACTAGTATTGGAGCCCACTCGAGAGGGAGCAATCTTAGACCTGGTTCTCTCAAATGGAGATGAAGAGGATCACAGATGTAGAAGTGGGTAGCCATCTGGGAAATAGCGACCATCAGGAACAGTATGGTTCACAATAAACACAGCAATAGAGTCAATAGCCACAAAGGCAAAGGTACTGGACTTTAGGAGGGCTGACTTTGCCAAAATGGGTGAGTGCCTAAGGAATGCACTAGCAAATGGGCAGGAAGGAGGGTGGAAGAACAATGGGAATAATAAAACTGCCATCACAGAGGTAACTAGCCTTGTGTGAAGCAAATAAACAAAACAAACGATGTGAGAAACCACTATGGTTCTCAAAGGAAGTGGCAGTGAAGGTTCAAGAGAAAAGAAAGCTTTCAGGAAGTACAAGGAATCACAGAAGGAGCAGGACAGAGAACTGTATCAGTTAAAGCAAAAGGAAGCTGGGAAGGCAGTCAGAACAGCAAAGGCCCAAACTGAGGAAAAGATAGCCAACCAGTTAAGAAGGGGATACAACCTTTATAGGTACATCTGGGAGCGAAGGAAGACCAAGGGAGGGATAGTGAGGCTTAATAAAGGGGGGGAGAGGGTGACTGTGAAAAGGCAGAGATACTAAACAAATATTTTTGCTCTGTATTTACAAAGGAAGAGGGGGAGGTACCTAAAACAAACAGTAGAAACACTCTGGATACAGAAGTTAATACGAGCCCATTTACAGAAGAAAGGGTTCTGAAAGAACTCTAAAACTGAAGGTGGACAAAGCAATGGGGCCTGATGGATTCATCCCAAATTCTAAAAGAACTAAGGTTGGAATTAGTGACACCACTGACTACCCTGTTTAACAAATCATGGGAGGATGGGGTGGTAACCGAGGACTGGAGGAGGCGGATGTGATTCCCCTTCACAAAGTGGGCAAGGCAGAAGCAGGAAACTACAGACCTGTTAGTTTAACCTCAGTGGTAGGGAAAATGATGGAATCACTCTGAAGGAAAGAATTGTCGAGTATCTAGAGGCCAGAGGCACAGGACCCAAGGCAGCATGGATTCACAGCGGAAGGTCATGCCAGACAAATCTGATAGATTTCTTTGACTGGGTGACCAAAATAGTAGATCAGGGAGGGGCTGTGGACATGGCCTACCTAGACTTTAGCAAGGCATTTGACACAGTCCCACACAAAGGTGTAATATACAGTTAGCTAGCCTGGGAGTGGGTCCCAAGATGACAGCCTGGGTAAAAAATTGGCTGGAGAATAGGACACAGAGAATAATAGTAAATGGAGTCCACTCTGAAGAAAGGGGGGTCACTAGTGGGGTACCACAGGGTTCAGTATTAGGACCGGTCCTCTTCAATGTCTTTATAAGCGACATTGCAGAGGGACTGGAAGGAAAAGTATGTCTCTTTGCAGATAACACAAAGATCTGCAACAGAATTGATGCACAAGGTGGGGTGGAAAGGATGAAAAGGACTTGGCAAGGTTAGAAGAATGGTCAAATGTATGGCAGCTTAGATTCAATGCTAAGAAGTGAAGGTAATGCACCTGGGAAACAAAACCCAGGGAAGAGTACACAATGGGGGGTGAGATACTAACAACAACAAAATGGAAGGGACCTGGGGTAGTCATATCAGATGACCTAAAGGTGGGCAAGCAATGTGAGAGGGCAGCAAGGAGGGCTGGGGGGATACTGGGATGCATAGGGAGAGGCATCACCAGTAGAAAACAGGAAGTTATTATCCCTCTGTACAGACAGCTGGTCAGACCCCATCTGGAGTACTGTGTGCAGTTCTGGAGATCCAGTCTTCGCAAAGACATAGACAGGATGGAAGCTGTCCAGAGGAGGGCAACTAAAATGGTGCAGGGTCTGCAGCGAAGACATATGAAGAGAGACTTAGGAGCTTAATATGTATTGCCCTGAGGAAAGGACGGAGAGGGGGACATGATAGAAACTTTCAAGCACTTCAAGAGAATCAACAAAGTCCAAGAGGGTAGCATCTTTCAAAAAAGAGGTGCAAGAACAAGGGGCACATAATTTGAAGATAGAGGGGACGGCCCAGAGGTAATTTAAGGAAGCATTTTTCACAGAGAGGGTTGTGGATGCTGGAACGGCCTTCGGAGGAGGCTGTGGAGTCAAAACAGTGGTGGAATCTTAAGCATGCATGGGACAGTCATAAGGCAATTCTGGGTAGAAGGAAGTAAGCTGCTGGTTAACTAGGATCTGCAGCTTATCCAGTAGGCAGTGAAATGGGCAGACTGGGTGGGCCAAGCGGTCCTCATCTGCCGTCAAATTCTATGTTTCTATGTTTCTATGTTTCTATCTATAAATAACTTTAACAAGGGCGAATAGGCTGCTGCCGACAGGTACACTTGTCCTAAAAACGAGATACGTTCTAAATCTTCCGGCAGCCTAAGGGTTATTAACTGGGCTTGACTGCAGTACATTAATCAATGCACTCAAAACACTCAAAAGATATCTCCTCAAGATATCTAACTGTATTTATTTATTTTATTTATTAGTCTCAGATTACAACCTATGAGCTTTTTTTTTTCTTCTTGCTGTGGGCAGAGTTAGCAGTGGAATTTTGAAGATGTGTTGAGGTTCTGGAGAGCATATTTATCTTTTTTGTCATACATTTTTGTAAGTTTTGCTGTTGTGTTTTAAAGTTTGCCTAACTCCTTAAAATCTTTCTGTGGCTAGATGGACATAAATCCTTAAATCTTAAATCTTTCTGTGCTGGCTGGAGACTATTGTTGTAGGGGAGGGTTCTGTGGCCAGTAACACAGCCAGCCAATCAAGGTTGTCTGCATTTCAGTTAATCTCTGTTTAAATCCTCACTGAGGCATTTTAAATCTTCTTGGGCAGAGTTAGCAGTGGAATTTTGAAGATGTGGAGAGGTTCTGGAGAGAGATGTGGTGAGGTTCTGGAGAGCGTATTTATCTTTTTGTGTCATAAGTTTTTGTAAGTTTGCTGTTGTGTTTTAAAGTTTGCCTAACTCCTTAAAATCTTTCTATGGAAAGGCCTCCCATCCACCCCTTGTATTAGCCTTTCTTAAATACAGAAGAGCCACTGGGGGTTGGGTTTAAAGGCCGGGAGGGAGGAGCTTAGGGGGAGTTGCAAACTTCCCCTATGAGCTAACTCTTAAGGCTAATAGTCAGGTGGGGAAATTTCAGTCACTCAAGCATTGCAAGTTTGAAAGTCTGCATGCTGTATGGGGGGATCGTCTTGGTATAGGTACTGGTAGCTTGAGAAACTGTAGAGCCAATGAGTTGGTAATTTGGCCTAGAAAAGACTGCTATGATGATGGGGAAGGGACCGCATGTCACTAGAGCAGGTATCTTTGGGCGGGTGGTTGGATGCACAGGGTGTGGTGCGGTCATGATACTGGACTGGGCTTGGAAGTTTGGGGGATGCCCAGTGTACTACCAGCTGGCACAGCTTAAGGAGGAGGTAGAGGGGATCCGAAGGCAGTTGGGGGTGATGGGGGGAGGATTGGAGAGGTAGGAGGCAAGCAGTCACCTACATGGCAGCACTAGGTGCTGGGGCTTCTCACACTGGGGGAGGAGGGAAGGGGGTACACAGGGGACTCTAGGGGACCCTGGCAGGTGGGGCCCAAAAGGTGGAAATTTCCACAGCAGTAGGCAGGAGACTGGGGTGTCCAGAGGAACACTGGAGAGGGTGGTAGGATGGGGACACTGGGGATGGGCTAAGGCTCACAAATTGTTTTAACCTCTACGCCCATTGATGCAAGAGGGAGTGTGGGGGAGGAGGAGGAGGGTGATGCTGCTGCTGGTGAAGCTGGGACAGGACCCGGATAGAAAGGGTGAAGGGGCAAGAGGCAAGGGAGCAATAGAGGGGGACCCAGACAGGATGGGGGAAGAGGGGTAGGGGAGAAGAAAAAGGGGATCAGGGGAACAAGGAGGAGGCTGATGGTATGGAACAGGGGAGCATGACAGGCAGGAAGGTGCAGGATGTAAATGGGAGGATAGCGAGCAGAAAGCCAAGTAGGCAAACGGATAGAACGGATGTATTAGTAGGGAGTGGGGAAGAGATACAGAGAAAGATACTCCGGTGGGGGGGATAAAGAAGGCCAGGACACAGGTAGAGGAGGTGACCAGGGAAAATAGTGAAGGGGCTACCTGTGACACCCAGGTTGTGGGAGGTGCAAGGAGCCGGTTGGGGGGAGAACCCAGATGAAGGGATGAGGAGGGGCATGGAAGGAGGGGAAAACCGAGGGGTGAACAGGGAGGCAAGGGGGAGGTTAGAGTACTGCTATTGGGGGACTCCATGATCAGAGGCATCCAGTGGGAAGGGCAGGGGGAAGGTAAAACCTGTCTGATCAGAACCAAATGCCACCCAGGCCTGACAGTGCACAAGGCCAAGCATGAGTTGTATTCACTGGCAGGGGAATGCGGGGGAACCCGGACATTCTAGTGCACTTGGGGACAAACAACATAAATGGTAAATTCAGGCAGGGTTCCAGGAGTTGGCCAGGTTATGCCTTTCCATAGGCTGTAAGATCTCCATTTTGGAAATCCTGCTGGTGCCAAGGGCTAGTGGGGAAAACAAGAAGAAGATTAGGGCGATAAATTAGTGGCTTAGGGAGTGGTGTGGGGAATTGGGGTATGGCCTGGTGGGGGACTGGGGGAGACCTGGGAGGATAAGGGGCTGTACGCTAGGGACAGGCTCCACCTTAATTTGGAGGGGAAGGAAATCCTTAAGCTCAAACTAGCTGGGTTCATCAGCGAAAGGTGGGGTTTAAACTTGTGAAGGGAGGAAGGATCAAAAAAGGAGCAGTGCCAGCAGGTATGATAAATGAGGGACATGGTCTTCACTCCTCTAGGGGGCTAGGGAGAGATGGAAATGGGTCACCAGGAAGGGTGCAGGAGCTGAGAAATGGGAACTCGGGGAGGAGAGGAGGGAAAAGGGGTGAGAGGGTCCTGATAAATGCAGGAGCTTAGGAAATAAAATGCCTGAGCTCCAGGTGATGCTAGTTGAGGGGGAGGTAGATGTGGCAGCAATCACTGAGGTCTAGGCCACTCAAAGGCATGAGTGGGACCTAAATCTGGAGGCCTATACTATGTTCAAAAAAGATAGGGAGGAGGGAAGGGGTGGTGGTGTAGCACTGTTAGTCAGAAATGGCATGGGTATTGGAGGAGTAGAGGAGGCAGAAGGGAATGTGGAGGCTATTTGGTCACTCTGCTGATGCGGCGGGGGTAAGAGAGTAAAGGTCAGAGTGGTATACAAACCACCAGCACTGGTGGAGGTTCTGGAAGAAAGTTTGGTGGCAAATCTCGAGGGACACTGTAGATTGGGAAAGGGAAGGGTAGTGGTAATGGGGGACCTCAACATGCCAGGAATAGACTTGGGGACTATGACGTCACCGGTGGCCAGGGAGCAGAGGCTGCTGGATGTCTTCCAGGATGCATTTCTGACACAACAGGTGGGTGAGCCAACTAGGGAGATCTGGACACTGGACGTGGTCCTGGCAGACAGTGATCAGATTAGGGGCTTAGAGGTGATGGACCCATTGGTGGGGAGTGATCATGCCACAGTCTGGTTCTTCCTGGACCTGGGGGGGGAAGTCAGACAAGGACGGTAGTAACTGACTTTAGGGGTGCAGACTTCAGGGAGATGGGAAGGATCCTTAAAGATCATTTGGGCAGGATAAGGCTGGCTATGGATGCTGACAGCAGGTGGGGGATCATTAGGAAGGGAATACAGAAGGTTACCAGATCCTGCACAAGGGAAAGGCGTAAGTTCATCAAGGCCAGAAAACCTTGCTGGTGGACCCAGGAGGTACAGGAGGTGGTGAGGGACAAGAAGGCGACCTATAGGCACTTCAAGTGCTCAAGGAGTGAAAGAGATCAGGAGGAATATGAGCTGACAGCCAAGAGAGTCACCAGGGTGGTGAGAGCAGCTAAGGCAAAAAAAGATCAGTCTTTGGCCAATGGGATTCAGAGGGGTACACAGGAATCTTTAGATACATATGAGAAAAAAGGAAAGTAAGGGGGCAGATCAGCAAGATAAGGATAGGGGATGGTTGGGCACAGGAGGCAGGGGAACAGGCAAAAGTCCTAAATGAGTACTTTGCCTCAGTTTTTACCAGGGGGGTTGGAGGGCTATGTTTTGTGGGGTGGGGGTGGTAGAGACCAGGGGCCCTGACGGGTCTGGGGAAAGGGAGTGGCCACCACAGACAAGTGGGGGCCAGCAGTACAGAGTGAAAAAGGGGAGTATGTGGAGGCTGAAATCCCAGTATAGAGAGTAAGGGAAGCCCTCAGGTCCCTTCGGATCGAGAAAGCACCTGGGCCAGATGAGATACATCCCAGGGTGCTGAGGGAACTGGTGGATGTCCTGGCAGTCCCTCTAGTGGAGATTTTCAACATCTCTCTGAGGACTGGGGGGTGCCCCAAGACTGGAGGGTGACCCATGTCGTGCCGATCCACAAGGGGGGATCAAAAGAGGAGGTGGGAAATTACAGGCCCGTTAGCCTGACATCGGTGGTTGGCAAGGTGATGGAGGGTATTGTCAGGGAAAGGCTAGGGGGAGTTACTGGAGCAAACTGGGTACTTGGATGATAGGCAGCATGGCTTTGTCCTGAGAAGATCATGCCAGACAAACCTTGTTGAGTTCTATGACTGGGTGACGAGGGCCCTGGATCAGGGTAGGCCAGTGGACGTCCTCTTTCTGGACTTCAGCAAGGCATTTGATTTGGTACCAAACAGTGGCCTGCTGGCTAAGCTGAAGGAAATGGGAGTAGGGAGACAGTTGTTTTGTAGTTAATCTTTTTATTAATGTTATCATAGAAATACAAACAAATCTCTTACGATGCAATGCACTATGAGGATTTATAGCAGAAATAAAGGTAAGTTTAAAGCATTATATATCTAGAACACTACTCGATAATAGCATACAAAGCTTGTAGATATGTTTATACATTATAATATTACATAACCTCATATAATGTTGCAAAGGCATGCGTAGGAGGGTTGAGAATAGTGAAAGGAAATCTAAAAGAGTAAACAAGAGAGGGGAGATGCAAGGAAAAAGTAGGGAAGAGAAAAGGGAAACTTTAGGATAAGGAAACAAGAAGAACGAGACTACAATAGGAGATCTGTGGTGAATCTCAGTGGAAGAAAGAAATACATTATATATCGAATCCATACATTAGCTGTCAGAAGATTTAGATGATTCCAGAAAATTAAAATAGCCCTGCCAACATTTATTATATATCAAGAGTTGGTCAGCAGAAATATGTGTCATACGGTCAAGTGAGGCATACTGAGATAATTGTTTAAGAGTATCTGAAAGGGTGGGGATTATATTACTTCTCCAATGCATAAGTATAATGTGTTTAACTTGGAGAAATAGTATATTTAACCACCTGTTCTGTGAATGGGAGATTTTATAGGAACAATAATTAAAAATACCAGGTATGCAATGTTTAGGGTCCAGTGCAAAGGGTTGACCAAGCACTTTCATTGCAAAGATGTGAGTATGGTGCCATAGTTTTTGTATGGGAGGACAATACCATAAAATGTGTAATAAATTCCCATTGGGGGAGTTGCAGCACCAGCAGTTGCTATTATTCATTAAGCCCATTTTTTGTAATGCCGTTGGTGTTCTGTACCACAAATGCAGGATTTTTGTCTGTATAAGAGAGCTGCGTTTATCCCTGAAGGATTGGTGTCAGGAAAGCCAACACCTATACCATTGTGCATTGGTTATATTATAATGTAGCAAGTTACTCCATTTGTTTTTTGCGTTAGTGGATTGGTCAAGAAGTGTATCTCTAATGTCTTTATAAATAGTGCTGTTCAAATTGGTCATTGTTTTAATCCATTTAGAAATGTGTTTATCATATATAGATGTATTAGAGAAAAGTGTGAAGTAGGAGTTGCATGCCGTACGAAGCTGTAGATATTTCCAAAAATCCTGACGGGGAAGGTTCCATAGAACACGCAGGTCTGAATAGGATTTTAATTTTAATACCTGAGGTTTGAGTACGTCTTGCAAAAAGAAAATACCCGTATTTTCCAAGTACGGCAGAAAATTGGATGATTATCGAGAGATATATGACGGTTTCCCCAAAGGGGGGTATAAGCTAAAGGATTTGGGTTTGACTTAAGGTGTTTGTGAGTTATTTTCCAGTAGAACACAGATGTAGCTATGGTGGGGTGAGACTTTACATTTGAGGGAAGGGGGTTATAAATGAAGGAGGTAGCCACATTACCAGGACATGCTGATGCTTCCAATGTGACCCATAAAGGTGATTGGGTGTTGGGTTTATTAACTCATTTGATAGTTTGGGCTGTACAAAAGGCTCATAAGTAAGCCTGAAACCAAGGGAGACCAAAACCGCCTCTTGACCAATGGGATCGGAGTTTGTTGTGGCTAAATCTAGGGATTTTGCCTTCCCAAATAAAATTGCCAATTAATTTATCTACTTTACTGAGGAAATTGGAGGGAAGTATCAAGGGAATATTGGAAAACAGGTATAATAATTTAGGGGCTATTGACATTTTAATAGCAGAAATTTTTCCGTTAAAGGATAGGTTAAACATTTGCCATCTGTCAAGTGTTGTTTTGATACTAGTTAGCAGAGGGGAAAGGTTAGCATCCCATAGTTTATCTAATGTTGGGGTAATCTGTATACCTAGATAGGAGATACCTTGGGGAGCCCATCGAAAGCCCTATGGGTTGTTCATGAAGGGTTTACAGAGAATATTCAATGGTAGTGTTTCAGATTTGTTGAAATTGAGAGCTAATCCAGAGAGGAGAGGTGAATTTGTTTAGCAGTTTGATTAGAGGGTGCCCAGAATTTTCAAGATTTTCTAGTAAAATGAGTAGATCATCTGCATACGAAAGTGAGATGTAACGAGAGTTGCCAATAGGGATACTTTTGATTGTACATGACTGACGTAGAGATGCAGAGAGAGGTTCCATGGCTAGTATAAACAAGGAAGGTGACAAGGGGCATCCTTGTCTGGTGCCTTTAGTCAAATGAAGGTGGGGGGATAGAGTGGAATTGGTAAGAACACGAGCAGAGGGGGAAGTATACAGTAATTGAATCCATGCACAAAAGTTGTTAGTAATACCAAAATGTGATAAAACATGATATAAGTAGTTCCAATTGAGAGAGAGTCAAATGCTTTTTCAAAATCTATGGCGATTGCAGCAGCCGGAGATTTAAGGGTTTTTGCTTTGTGAATTAAATTAAATAGTGATCGAAGGTGATCAGAACTATTTCTATTTTTAATAAATCCAGATTGGGAGGTGTGGACGAGTTTCAGTATTAAAGATTCTAAACAAAGAGTTAATAGCTTGGCAAAGATTTTGCCATCTGTATTAAGAAGCGATATCGGTCTATAATTTGAAGGGAGAGAGGGGTCTTTATCTTTTTTTGGTAAAACTGTTATAATGGCTTCAGTCATAGTGTGGGGAAGTTTACTTTTGGAGATTGCTTCTAGGAAAACATTAAAAAGTACGGGGCAGAGTGTGTCAGATAGAATTTTATAGAAATCAACAGGGAAACCATCACTCCTGGGTGCTTTACCATTTTTTAAGGAAGATAATGCAGTCTGGATCTCTTGCAGGGTAAATGGTTTATCAAGCATGTCCATGTCATGTTGTGAAAGGTGGGGTAGCTGTAATTTTTCCAAGAAGTGTTGTATTTGGTTAGGTTTCATGGAATTTTGATGACAGTATAGTTGGTGGTAGGAGGAGTGTCTTATATGATTGATTGAGGGGTTGTCTGTGTGGGTTAGACCTGAGGAGTCTTTTAGGTCTGCAATATGTCTCTGCATCTGTTAAGCTTTGAGCTGATATGAGAGAAACTTCCCACATTTATCCCCTTGTTCCCAAAAGCAGTGCTTGAGCCTTAAAAGAGCAAGTTCAGCGTTCCTGGATATCAGTTCATTCATTTTAATTCTTAATTGAAGAATCTCTAGATGAAGCTGTGAGTTATGGTCTGTAGTATAACATTTAATCACCTTTATATTTGTAATATTTCACATTTTATAATATTTAGCTTTCACCTTTTATATTACAACACGTAAGTTCACAATATGTAAGGATTGAAGTGTAATATTTTTCTACAGTGGAAAATTCCATGCACTGTAGTATTTACTATCTGTTTCGTATATTTCCATTAACTGTTTTGTAATCACCTTCTTTAGGAAGGAATATTAAAGTGTTAGAAAGAATCTTTCTGAGGATGGTGTGCATTTACCTTATAAAACAGAATGCTTGGGCAAAGCATAAGATAACAGCATGCTTGGGCAAAGTACAAGATAACAGCATATTTGGACATTGAATTTTTGAACAACATGAAAAAGCAAGCTTAAGTTGTTGTACGTTGCTATGGTGTGAGTGAAACTCATTGTTATACCTAGGTCAGAGTGACCCACTGGCATATGTATCAAGAAATATTGTGTAAGAAATAAAGTAAGCTGTGGAAAAGTACACCACACCTCGGTATCAACTTGTTATTCTGTTTTATGATTGGCTTATACTAAAATGGTATTTTTCAAGATAAGAATTGTAGAATTTAGCTTATAAAAACACTGTATGTAAGCTGAGTAGCTTAGCTCCAAACTGATGACCAGAATGAACATGCATGTTACTCTGAATGAACTGCAGTAAACTCTTTGAAGAACTCTGAAGGCTTGAGTCAAAGTCTTTGACAAACACAACGCAACCTTACAATTGGTGCTATGACTCGGATGTCTGAAGACAGTCTATATGGTTGCTGAAGACATCAAACAAACCAAAGGGGCCAAACTGAGGGGAACACCTTACTGCACCTGATCTGATCAATCAAGTACAAAAGGGAGTCGAACAAGGGACTCACGAGGGACTGGTGTGAAATCAGATGTGATTTGCCAGCCACAAGACAGACGTAAGTATGGATACCATATTACGTAAATTTTTAGAAACACATTTAAAGGAAGGTCCGTACCACTCTCCTGAACAACAGGAAGATGTGTACTTATGTTTTACTAAGCAATGTACAGACAGAAATGAAAAAGTTAAACTAGATAAAATCAAGTTAGCTAACATCTGTCAAATGTATGTACAATATCAGTGTGAAATTACAATTAGGATGTGTAACATACAAAGGCAGATATTAGAAAATGAAGAAAAACATAAGGAAGGTTTAGTTCTCCAGTCAAAAGAGATGCAAAAATGTGCCACCGCGACACAGAATATAAATTAAGCATGGCACAAGGGGAGGTTTGTGGGTTAAAAATCAAAAATAATCAGTTAGAATAGAATCTTAAATTTGTAAATAAACAGAGTCAGTCACAAATTAATGAACTGACTAGGCAATTACAGCAGGCGCTAGAAAGATTAGACCATGCTAATCAAGAGTATGCCCAAGAGCTCTCATATAAGGAACATTCCTTGTAAACACTACAAGAGCTCGCTAAGCTCAGGATGGACAAGGCAATGGGACCTGATGGCATACATCCCAGGGTACTTAAGGAGCTAAGGGTGGAACTAGCAGAGCCATTAACAGAACTGTTTAGTGAGTCTCTGAGCACAGGAGAGGTCCCTGAAGACTGGAGAAGGGCTCATGTAATCCCGCTCCACAACAGTGGTAGCAGGGAGAAGGCAGGGAACTACAGACCAGTCAGTGTTGCCTCAGTAGTGGGCAAGATTATGGAGGCACTCCTTAAGGAAAGGATAGCGCAACACCTGGAATCCATAGTGGCACATGATCCAAGACAGTATGGGTTTACAAAAGGAAGGTCCTGTCAAACTAATCTCATAGATTTCTTTAACTGGGTAACCAGAGTAGTGGACCAAGGGGGAGCAGTTGGTGTTGCCTGCCTTGACTTCAGCAAAGCTTTCGACACTGTTCCACATAGAAGATTGATAAATAAGCTGGGTAGGCTCAGGGTGGGTCAGAAGTTGGTCAACTGGGTGGCAAACTGGTTGATGGGCAGAAAACAGAGAGTGATGGTAAATGGTATACAGTCAGAAGAGATGCAAGTCACAAGTGGGGTACCTCAGGGATCAGTCCTGGGGCCAGTCCTCCTCAATATCTTCATTAGTGACACTGCAGATGGACTAGAGGGTACGGCTTGTCTGTTTGCAGATGACACCAAGATCTGCAACAGAGTAGATGATCCAGATGGGGAGGGCAGAATGAGAAGAGATCTGGATAAACTAGCAAAATGGTCAGAAGAGTGGCAACTGGGATTTAATGCAAAGAAGTGCAAGATCATGCACATAGGGAAGAGAAACCCTGAAGCCACCTATAGGCTGGGAGGGGAGTTGCTGGCCATCACAAAGGAAGAAAGAGACTTGGGCATCATCATCACTGATGACCTGAAATCATCCAAGCAGACCTCTAAAGCAGTAGGTAAGGCTAGGGGGATGTTAGGGTGTATTAGTAGGGTATCACAAGTCGTAAGAGGGAGGTAATAATCCCTCTTTACAAGATACTGGTTAGGCCCCATCTGGAGTACTGCATGCAGTACTGGAGGCCACACCTTCCCAAGGACATTAACCAAATTAAGGCAGTCCAGAGAAGGGCAACCAAAATGGTGCAGGGACTGCATCAGAAGACATATGAGGACAGATTAAAGGAGCTCAATATGTATACCCTTGAGCAAAGGAGGGAGAGAGGTGATATGATCAAAACATTCAAACACCTTAAGGGCATTAACAAGGTGAAAGAGTCTAACATGTTTAAATGTAAGAAAAATAGCAGGACAAGAGGACACAGCACGAGATTAGAGGGAGGCCAATTAAGGGGGGAATGTGAGGAAATTCTTTTTCACAGAAAGAGTGGTGGATGCATGGAACTGCCTACCTCAGGAAGTGGTGGTTATGAATACAGTGCAGGGCTTCAAACAGGCATGGGATAGGCATAAGGGAGCAATACAGATGAGTATGAATAGGCCACTGACAGAGCAAAGGCTGAAGGCACATTTATAAGATAGAAAAAGAAATGGGCAGACTGGATGGGCCTTGCGGTCCTTATCTGCTGTCAACCTCTATGTTTCTAAACACAGTTACAGTGCCAAATCTCCCTAGAATTAAAGCAACAAATTACCTCATTGGGCGCAGAAGTCCAAAAATATAAAATGGCTCCTGTGCAAGTGAAGCAACCCTTCCAGCCAAAGCATCGCTGTGGCTGTGAAGTAGTGACTGAAGAGAGTTCTAGCTGTAGTAGTTCAGAGAGCGAGGAAGAGCCCCTCGAAAACGAAAAGAAAAAATGGCTCCTTTTAGTGTTAAAACAAAAGAAGAAACTGAAAATGTGCCCCGCCCAAGTAAATGGATGAAAAAGTTAACTCCTAAGGTTAAGGAGGGATTAGAGGAGGACATAAGGCTACTGACAGTAAATATTGAAAATTACACAACTTGTATTGCGAAAGCAGAAAACGAGCAGAATAAGAAAAGGTTAGAGGAGAAAATAGCAGAGTGTGAAAGGCACAAAGAGGCCAAAATGGAAAGGTTAAAGGAGGATCTTGAGGCACATACCCTAGAAAAGGAGGTACAAAAGGCTATCGAAAAGGTAGAAATGGTCCAAAAATTCTCACAACGAGACTTGACCATCCAAGAATCTATGCAATTGGTAGAACAGTTAGGCATGTGGGAGCCAGGACAAAATCCAGTGCGTTATTGCTCCAAGTTAAAAACACTTGTAGCTAATTTTAATCTAACAAAAATGCATGTAAAGTAGTAACACTTTCCCTACCTGCTGTGTTACTCCAGAGCCTTCCGGCTAATATGGTCGGTACACAGGCTAATTCTGAAAATAACGAAACTTGGGCAACTATAGATGAAATTCAAGCGGCATTACAGTCAATGCATGGAGTGTCCCAGAATGACTGGGGTAAGATCTATGAAGCACAATTACTTCCAGAAGAGTCCCCAGTCATGTTTATTAATCGATTATATGCTGCATGCGCCACTTTTGGGGATGTGGGAGACCCTGGTAAGGATAAAGAACGTTTTCTGAGTTTAATCGACCGGCAGGCTACATTGGTCCCTGCGTCGATTCGCATGTTATGTAAATGAGCCAAGACATGTGTAGAAAAGGAAGAACTGCTCACTGATTGGTGGTGGATGCAACAAGATGATCAAAGTCCAGAAAAGGGAAAGGACAAGCGGAGAGTAGCCACTATTGTCAAAACAGAAGGTAAGAGTAGATATACTTGTAATAATTGTAATAAAGTAGGACACTTTAAATGAGATTATTGAGCAATAGGTGGAGACATGGAGGGACAACAACAACAGGTATTGGAAAAGAGACAAGCACAAAATCCTGGTAATAATGCTAAAGCAGGTGGTAAGGCAGACTTGCAAAAATGTATTGAAATGCTCAGTAATTTGATCAATACCAAGGCTGTGGCAGCCATTAAAAGGGAACCTGATGAAGAAGAACTGATAAAATTAGGGCAATGACGGGACAAAGTCCCCACCTTCCAAGTCCTAGGGAAATTGGTAGAGGACTGGGAGGGTCGTCCTACTGTATTGGCTATGGTCAGGTGCTGCCAAACTGTGATATTGGTCCATACTGGAGCTACAGTTAGCATTACAGATGGTGATATGCCCTTAACAACCCATGGGAAGTGGCAAATAAGTTTGCAGGGCTTCTGAGGGGGGTGTTAACAGCATACCTAACAAAACCAGTCATGGTCCAGATTGGTGGACAACAATTGAAATGTATGTTCTGGAAATGTAATACCCATGAAGGTACCATCATGGGTATGGACATTCTGGCGCAACATGGTTTGGTAGTAGATCTCAGTAAAATGATTTTATGGAAAGGAAGTACTACCAACCCAGGACCAAATGTGGATGATTCGCATAGTATATATACTGTGAAATAATTAAAAATCTACCATTTAGAGGAATTATGGGAGCATATACCTCAGTGGATAGTACACGTTATTAAGCAACATGATACAATTTGGGCTAAAAATGCTACAGAGTGTGGCAGGGTGTCTAATATAGAAGTTCAAATTGAAGGACCAGACCCCCCTCCACAAAAACAATACGCTTTCCCCAAGGAAGCGTATGATGAAATACTGTATGTGTAATATTGAAACAATTACAGTCATCAAAGGTCATTAGACCCATATGTTCCATGGTGAACAGTCCCCATTGGCCGATACGCAAACCCAATGGTACCTGTAGAGTAACAGTGGACTATAGGGTGTTAAATAAAGTCACACCCTTGATCACCCCAGTGGTAGCAAGGCTTCCTGATCTGATCTCTCTGCTGTCCCCTACAGCTACAATTTATACTGTACTAGATGTATCAAATGGCTTTTGGTCCATCCCTGTCCATCCTGATAGTCAGAATAAATTTGCATTTACTTTTCAGGATAAACAGTACACTTTTCAGTGTTTACCACAGGGTTTCCACTCATCCCCCACTTTATTCCATCAGTGTCTGGCTGAGATACTGTTGGGATTTTCCCACCCTGAGGCAATAATCCAATACGTGGATGGTATGTTGTTACAAATTGATACTTATCAGGAACATGTCAGTTTATTAGATGAGCTGTTAACTGTACTACAGTAGGAGGGTTAAAATTGAACCCGAGCAAAGCTCAAATTGGACAATCACAAGTCATCTTTTTAGGGATTTGTATTAATCAGGAAGGACGTACTGTAGACCCAGATAAAAATCGGGTCATACAGCAGTTACCATGACCTAAAATGAAGACAGCACTTCGACAGTTTTTGGGAATGGTAGGCTTCTGTAGGGATTTTAGAGAAGCTTTTTCTAGTATGGCAAAACCACTGTACAATTTGTTGAAGGGAGAAAAAGAAACAGATATCCTCCAGTGGGAACCAGAGCATCAGCAGTCTTTTATGGCTCTAAAACAAGCACTAATGACGGCTCCTGCCCTCATTAGCACTTCTGAGTCATCAGATTTTGTACTACAGGTACATTCTACTGATCAAGTTATCAATGCAGTCCTGTTACAAAAGCGATCAGAGACGTTACGTCCAGTGGTATATTTTTTTGAGTAGTAACTCCAGTAGAGGAAACCTATGAAGAATGTGAAAAACACTTATTAGCTGTATATTGGGCAATATAAGCTACTGAACATGTTGTGGGGTTTAATCACATTGTTTTGCAAACTTCACACACACCTGTAAAATTTCTCTTAGAAAGGGATGTAAGGGGCGTATCCTCTCAGAGACTGGTAAAATGGGCATTGGCCCTACAAGAGAAAAATATTACCGTAGAAAAATGTACCGCCCCCATGTTGGTAGAGTTAATGGCATGGGAGGGAGATGCGCATGACTGTGGGGAAATCATGGGTATTGAATATAAACCAATTTTTGCTAGTGAACCTAATATTATGGGTACTGATGTGTATGTAGATGGCTCCCGCTTTTGGGATGATGGCCATTTCCATACAGGGTATGCTATTTGGACCCCTGAAACAAATCAGGAAATTTTAGTACGATGTCCGTCATCGTTTTCTGATCCACAAGCGGAATTGGAGGCAATACGCAGAGCTATTATGGTATATCCAAAGGAAGCCATTAATATCTTCTCGGACTGTGCTTTTGTTGTCAATTCCTTGTTAGATTTTCTTCCTATTTGGACGAAAAGAGGCATGTGAACAGCTGCTGGTGAACTCGTGGCTTTTGCCCCCATATTACAACATATATGGGATATAGGAGCTCAAACACCATTGAGAATTGCTATTTGTAAAGTCAGACCTCACCAAAAGAATCCACAAGACATCCATGAACTAAACAATAATTTGGTAGATAATTTGGCTCAAATAGCTGCGAAACAAACAAACTTATGTGTAGACCCTCTAGGAGGTGACTCCACAATTGTGGGAAGTTGAAGAGTATGATAAAAATCATCCAAAATGGATATCAGCATTATCACAAGTCCCTAGTTTGGGACGAATCCAAGATACTGATGCTTGGCTTCTTGGTTGTTGGAACCAATGGAAAGATACAGGACAGTGTACCACCAAACATGTTACCATATGGGAAGATATGGTAATATGGGAATGACAACCAGGGTTTAGGAAGTGGATCCCACCTGCTTCATTTAGAAAATATATTATCATGGACAATCACAGAACTGGGGGCCATTGTGGGCTCCAAAAAACTTGTAAAATGTTGGCACAAAAATATTGGTGGCCAAAAATGGGAAAAGATTTCAAACAATGCCTGAAGGCTTGTCTCATCTGTACACAGATGAATCCTCCAGTGCCTGGAAAAAGGGGTTCCGTTAGGGCATATACCCCTGGTGGACGGTCCTTGGTCCAGCTTACAAATTGATTATGTGGGGCCCTTGCCTACTGCAAAAAGGGGGTTCCAATATTTATTAGTCATTGTTGATATATTTTCCAAATGGGTAGAAGCATTGCCCATACAAAATGATAGTGCTACAGCTACGGCAAAAGCATTGTGGGAACAAGTATTCTCACATTTGGGGTTTCCCAGAAACCTTGAAAGTGACCGAGGGACCCACTTTACAGCGAAAATAATGACTGCTTTGTGTGATATCTTAGGTATCACTCAATGCTTGCATTTGCCCTACCATACACAATCCTCAGGTATGGTAGAAAAGTTGAATCGTACTTTGAAAAATGTTCTGAAAAAGGCTGTGTTGAATACTGGTAAAGGCTGGGTGACGCACTTACCAGGAATCCTAATGGGTATTAGAGGTACGAAAAACAAGAGTACTGGCTATAGCCCATATCAATGGATGACTGGACAAGATATGCAGCTGTATTATCCTTCAGATCCAGATTTATCAACACCTGTGTTAGATCACATCAAAACTGATGTATTTCTACAACAAATACAGAAGCAGTTAGCTCAACCACAAACATAAAAAAATCCTAATTACAATAGGAGCAGGGGGGCTACTAAAATCACTCAGAGTTAGTGTGCACTTTTCCCTCAGAATCAAAAAATAACTAGTGAATAAATAAACAATGCATCATATACATCATAATACTAAACTCTAAAACGTATCATTAATTTAGTTAAGAATAGCCTGAAAATGTTGCAGACAGAGCCGGCAAGTCATGTCTGTTGCTGGGGCAGAGCCGACAAGTCATGCCTCAGCCAAATTTTCAATTTAAAGGCTACTTCATAACAAAAATAACAAAACTTAAAAATCACATTTTATACAGACAGAGCCGGCAAGTCATATCTGCAATAGTGGCAGAGCCGACAGGTCATACCACTAACTGTATGTAATTAATCAATTAAACTACACTAGAAAGAACCTAGTAAATAATTTATTGCAGACAGAGCTGGAAAGCCATGTCTACAGCCAAAGTAGAGCCGTCAAGTCATGCCTCATTAGCAATCAGAGAAAACTGTTCCATCTACAATTCATTAATTTGTCCGAGCCATAATAACAGAACCGACAGTTTATTTTTTCAAATAACTATATAATGAGATTTCTTCATTTAGTCCGCCTGGTCTCAGACATCCAAGCGTGGCAATCCAAAAAGCTTCATGCTGTAATAATTTAGTTCCTAAATCACCACCTCTGATGCCAAGTTCAATTTTCTCTATCCCTATAAATCTTAAAGAAGCAGCAGATCCATGATTTGCTTCCTTGTAATGTCTTGCTATTACATAGTCCATATTTAAATTCCTTATCGCCCCTTTGTGTTCCCCAATGTGTGTTTTTAGTGCTCGCTTTGTTTGTCCCACATAGTCCATCCCACAGGGGCAAATCAGCATATAAATAATACCACATGTACTATGATTAATAAAGGAATTAATCCTATACTGTTGCCCCGATCTTGGATGACTAAAGAATTTTAAATTCTGGGTATTTGAGCAATGAACACAATGTCCACACCTATAATTACCTTGAGGGGTCATAGGGATCCAGGTATTAAGATTCTCTTTTTTTGGACTAATATAGGAATGCACCAATAAATCCTTTAGGCTCTTCCCTCTTTTGTATGTGATTCTAGGTTTCTTATTGGTGATAGGCGCTAATGTAGAATCAGAACCAAAGATGTCCGAATATTTATGAATGATTTTACCTATTTTTGGAGCCATAGGTGTATATTCTGTGACAAAAGTTATCTTGTTATTAAGTTCAGATTTTCTCTATTTAATAGCTCCATTCTAGTTATAGAATCCACTTCGGTCAACGTCTCAAGAAGTAATGTCGGCTCATATCCACGATTTAAAAATCTTTGGGTTAGATTATTACTAGCCTCTGCCAATGCCTGATCCGCTGAACATATTCTCTTAGCTCGAATATATTGGTCTTTTGAGATATTCTTTACCACACTAGGTGGATGACAGCTAGTTCTGTGCAGAATTGTGTTGATCCCTCAAGGTAATTATAGGTGTGGACATTGTGTTCATTACTCAAATACCCAGAATTTAAAGTTCTTTAGTCATCCGAGATCGGGGCAACAGTATAGGATTAATTCCTTTATTAATCGTAGTACATGTGGTGTTATTTATATGCTGATTTGCCCCGGTTGGATGAACTATGTGGGACAAACAAAGTGAGTACTAAAAACACGCATCGGGGAACACAAAGGGGTGATAAGGAATTTAAATATGGACTGTATAATAGCAAGACATTACAAGGAAGCAAATCATGGATCTGCTGCTTCTTTAAGATTTAAAGGGATAGAGAAAATTGAACTTGGCATCAGAGGTGGTGATTTAGGAACCAAATTATTACAGTGTGAAGCTTTTTGGATTGCCACGCTTGGATGTCTGAGACCAGGCAGACTAAATGAAGAAATCCCATTATATAGTTATTTGAAAAAATAAACTGTCGGTTCTGTTATTATGGTTCGGACAAATTAATGAATTGTAGCTGTAACAGTTTTCTCTGATTGCTACCAAGGCATGACTTGATGGCTCTGCTTTGGATGTAGACATGACTTTCTGGCTCTGTCTGCAATAAATTATTTACTAGGTTCTTTCTAGTGTAGTTTAATTTATTAATTACATACAATTAGTGGTATGACTTGTCGGCTCTGCCACTATTGCAGATATGACTTGCCGGCTCTGTCTGTATAAAATGTGATTTTTAAGTTTTGTTTGTTATGAAGTAGCCTTTAAATTGAAAATTTGGCTGAGGCATGACTTGTTGGCTCTGCCCCAGCAACAGACATGACTTGCTGGCTCTGTCTGCAACATTTTCAGGCTATTCTTAACTAAATTAATTATATGTTCTAGAGTTTAGTATTATGATGTATATGATGCAGTGTTTATTTATTCACTGTTTGGTTTGGTAATAAGATGTGTGTCACTTTAAGTAGCTTCATTAAAAGGTATATGGTATCCTTTATGCGGCACACTCTGATGATGACCTAAGAACGGTCGATACGTAACCGTGCAGTCAGGTTAGATTTACCTGTTTTGAAACCATGTGGTCTAGCTGCGGTTCATCCCATTTTCATTTCTTAGCTCGTAAACTAAGTTCTAGTTTGTGCTTGGCAGTAGTCACTTATTTCAAATTCTTTGCTTATCTGCGCTATAATATGCCTAATATTGCACCGAGAAGAGACGGGCGATACTTTTATAGCGGTCTATGTTTTGGCTAAATGCTTTATGCTTCTTCTTTGAACCACAAGGAAACAGAAAAAGGACTACACCTGACGTTTTACACAGTGGTGAGATTTTTTTATAAGTGATGTGTGAGTTCTTCAATTAATAAAAGTTTTTTGGAGCAATGAATTTAATGTTCTTGTTTATCATCACTGAACAGATGTGCTGACCTCAAAAGTAGTCGTTTGACTGTGATAAATGATACAGAAGCAGTTAACTCTGTATTTGCCCCATGCTGCCAGAAATATGGCACAGACTCATTGGAAAAACAAAAAGAGACATGATGAAAAGTGACACCGCTCATTGAAAGGGGTCATCATGTCATGATTAAAAATTTTGGTCAAAAAGGACCATGGGATGCTAATTGGATAGGACCCTATATGGTTATTGATGTATTAGGGCCATGGGTTATTCAAGTTCATTGAATTCGACACGGGTCTACAGAGACCAAATGGGTCCATGTGGACCAATGTAAATTGTACCAGCCTTTAAATGGTAACAACTGAAACTGCTCTGTTTTTCCCAACAGGTGAAAGACAGTGATGTTTCCTTTGCTTGTACTGTGCAGTACCTTATTGATTCCAGTAATTTCTGACCAAAATGGATGCCCCGGGCACATATGGAACAGTTTATACAACAAGAACTATGCTAATCGTACTGTATGGGGTATTCTAGTATTGTTGGGAGAATGACATGAACATACTGGTTATCTTCTTATGAAATGGTACTTTATCTGCTATGGACAATGTCAACATATGACATGAGGATGTTCATCAGAAGCCTGACCTGGCACGACAATGTGTGTGGTCAACACAACAGCACAGAAAGGAATCTATATCCACTTTACTTTGGGGGATATGACTAATTTAACAAAAAAAGAACAAGACTTGTTGCGAATGAACTTTAAAGACATATTACAATATCCATCAAATACAACTGCGTTAAATTATTCTTATGGATCAAGATGTAATATGTGGCATTTTTTATACAATACATCTACTGTAGCAAACTATACAGTAGGATCGAAGCAATTTTTCACACTATTGCCATTGACCGATGAATATCCATTTTTAACATATACTGCAAGTGCACGATGGCCAGGAATGGCCTGTAATGATAATTTAACAGCATGGCGCAATTTTGCTGCATGGAAAATAGTATATCAAAAACAAGGTATATCAGGGCAAAAATTCTTGCCCCCATCTGATGGTATTATTTTGATGCAAAATGTATATCCTCTATATTATCCATGTAAATTAGAGTATTATAATGTTTTGCTACATTTGCCCTTTCCACGATTACCGATACAATGTAAAGATCGGACTTCAGTATTGTTGTAGCAACAGTATTATAACAATACTTTGAATCAATACCATGAGAGACACAGAACGTGGTCATTTAAAATTCCTGCAGAAGCATCGCCAGGCTTATTTCGTCATAAAAGAGATGTGTGGGACTGGTTAGGCTCAGGATTAGAAATTGCTAATGGTGTCGATTCAATGGTTTTAAAAGGTCATATTCGTTCTTTGGAAACAACTTTAAAAAATATGGCTACTGGACCTTTATCAACTACTGTGAGATTAGCAGCCGATAATGAAGAGATTGATTGGTTTGCATTTAAAGAAACCTTACAGAATTTTAAAATTATTACTCAAGTAGCAGTCCGTTTTTATTACTCACTTTCTAATATGTCTAGACAGCTATGTAGAATTAGCTTGCTCTCAATTAGCTGCTGAAGCACATGCTTATCTAGTTAATGAGTTAAGTAGAATTGAGGTTACCCTTAGGCATAGGCAAGGATAATGTGACTCAATTATTGGATCATCCCAATGTGATCTTGCCACCCTTGGCCATGATTAACATATGGAATTCACCAAATCAATATGCACAAGTGGTGCGACATGTGATTCCCATACTAGTGATAATACCTGCATGTTTTGAACCACCAAAAGTATTGTGGTAAATCAGTAATTTGGGAGTATTAATACATGACCAGACCATGAGGCTCCAAATACCAGGTGATACTATTATCACAGTACACAATGAATATGTTGTATTACCTAAACAACAGTGTGTACAAGAACATGAAACCTTGATATGTGGGGAAGAGACATCAACCGTCCCATGGTTTCCTGATCAATGTAAATTTACCCTAACGTCTGCAAATGAATACCGCCAAGCTATGAAATGGAACCAATCATGGTGTGTAATTGACGGTCAACCTTGGAATGTATGGGGGTGTAGTGACAAAACCTGGTGGGTTGCTAATTGGACCTACCGGGAATGTCCTACTTATAGCCGAACAAATGTTACCCGTATTGATGGTTCCAGTATGGCCTTGGATTTACTCACTGATTTGGCAACTCCACCTCATTACGCATTACCCAAAATTGATAAACTGACACTTGGTGCCTTGGTGTATTGTCAACAAACTAAAGGACTTATTTTCTCACAAAAGGCCTCTGCTAAAGAGGTAAAAAGGCAGTCATCTTATATCCCTATTATATCCTGGTGGGATTGGGGTATGGCTGTTTTGGGTACTAGTCCAACCCTAATAGTGGTAGTATGTGGTACTGCAGTAATCTGTGTTCTTGTTATTATACAAGTGTTCTTGTATCGTAAGATGAAACACATGATTCGCCAAATACAAACGTTACGATGGCAACAACTTCTTGTGTGATCTCCAATTAGAGAGTCACAAAGGGGGGTTGTAGTATAACATTTAATCACCTTTATATTTGCAATATTTCACATTTTATAATATTTAGCTTTCACCTTTTATATTACAATATGTAAGTTCACAATATGTAAGGATTGAAGTGTAATATTTTTCTACAGTGGAAAATTCCATGCACTGTAGTATTTACTATCTGTTTTGTATATTTCCATTAACTGTTTCATAATCACCTTCTTTAGGAAGGAATATTAAAATGTTAGAAAGAATCTTTCTGAGGATGGTGTGCATTTACCTTATAAAACAGAATGCTTGGGCAAAGTATAAGATAACAGCGTGTTTGGACATTGAATTTTTGAACGACATGAAAAGGCGAGCCTTAAGTTGTACGTTGCTATGGTGTGAGTGAAACTCATTGTTATACCTAGGTCAGATTGACCCACTGGCATATGTATCAAGAAATATTGTGTAAGAAATAAAGTAAGCTGTGGAAAAGTACACCACACCTTGGTATCAACTTGTTATTCTGTGTTATGATTGGCTTATACTAAAATGGTATTTTTCAAGATAAGAATTGCAGAATTTAGCTTATAAAAACACTGTATGTAAGCGGAGTAGCTCAGCTCCAAACTGATGACCAGAATGAACATGCATGTTACTCTGAATGAACCGCAATAAACTCTTTGAAGAAATCTGAAGGCTCGAGTCAAATTCTTTAACAAACACAATGCAACTTTACATGGTCATTTTTTTTTTATTTATAATATTGGACTTCTTTGTCTTTAAGGGATTTTTCTAAATTGGCTAATGTTGTTCTCTTAATTTCTTTCTACGAGCTGCATTACTAATAATTTTGCCTCTGATTGTGGCTTTTAATCCTTCCCAGATGGTACCTTAAGATACATCAGGAGTGTCATTGAGTGAAAGGAAATCTTGAATCTGGGTTTTAATCCAAGCAGCGAATTCCGGGTCTCTTAGTAAAAGTGAGTCTAGATGCCAAGATGGGGATTTAGAAGGGTGTGGGCCCCAGAGTAGATGTAACCTTATAGGAGAGTGGTCTGATATTTTTTCATTTTTTCATTTCATTTATTTATTCTTATACTGGTAAGTCTGTGGGACAAGCCCATTTTCACAAACGACCAGTTTGTACAAAGACATACATGCAAAATTTAAAACAATAACAAAGCATAAATATACATTACACATAACATTTAGAGTTTGAGTTTTCTAACAAAGTTTTTCTAAGTTTGAACTTGAAAGTAGACAATTACTTTTGTCTTATAACATTTTTAGGAAGTTGATTATACTTCTTAAAAGTAGTAAATTTCAATGAATTTTGGCCAAAAGTTGTTTGGCAAAATGGAACCAAAAAGCCCTCCCTACTCTGTAATATTGTGCAACCAGGTATATACCTTGGGAATAAATTAAGAATACTATGCGGCAAAATACCTAAAAAAACCTTGTGCAGAAACAACAATGCCCTAAAATTAAATTGCCCCTTTAAAGACAAACAACCTAATTGTTTATAGAGTGAACAATGATGGGTTAACCTTGATTGACCAGATGCAAAATGTAGAACAGAATGATACGTTACTTGAAGTCTAGACAAAACTTTTTCAGAGGTAAATGAATATATTACAGACCCATAGTCCATCATAGATAATAATAAACTATGTGTAAGCAATAGTTTAACATCTACCATAAGATTATCCCTAATTCGATAAAGAAACCCCAACAATTTATGTACCCTAATAATTAACTCTGTTACATGAGAATCAAATGCTAAATGGCAATCATTTAGTACTCCCAAGTATTTAAACTGCCTGACCTGTTCAATTGCATTACCCAAATTATCAATAATTTTTCATTCTTGATTCTGCACTCTCCTAGGATGGGAAAATATCATTGTCTTGGTTTTTGTTGAATTTAATACCAATTTATGTTTATCAAACCAATAATGAAGCAAACTAAAATCATGTTGTAAAGTATTCTGTAAAGACAAAACATTTGAACCAAAACAAAACAAAACTGCATCATCTGCATACAATAATAACTCAGTCTTTTTAAAATTAACAGCTAAAGAATTTACAAATAAAGAAAAAAGCAAAGGGCCTAAAATGGAGCCCTGAGGGACTCCACATTTCAGCAAAGAATGTTCAAATAGTATTCCATTATAATAATCAGAAGTATTGCTGTGTCGATGTTTTTTTCAGTAATGAGGGAAGAAGAGAACCAATAATCAATTCGACTATAAGATTTATGTAAAGAAGAGTAAAAAGTATAATCTCGTTGTCTGGGATGATGTAGTCTCCAAATGTCGGAGAGACCAAAATCCTTCATTAGCATTGATAGAACATTAATACTACGGGGATGGGCATCATGTGAAGAATTGCTTTGGTCTAAGTGTACCTCTAATGCTAAATTAAAGTCTCCACCTATAAGAATAGGTGAGTTATTGTTATTATTAATCATAATTTGTTGAGACAGGTTATGGAAAAATTTGGGGGAATCCGAGTTAGGAGTGTAGTCATTAACTAACATAAGTGGACCTGCAGTGGAGTTTAATATGGCCATAACCCATCTACCATCCGAATCTGTAATAATTTTTTTGGGGGGACCAGTTGAGAGATTTATGTATTAAGATAGCGACCCCACTTTTTTTGCTGAAGAAGAGGACACATATACCTGACCAACCCAATCCCTTTTAAGTCTGCCATCATCCTCCAATAATAGTTTAGTTTATTGTAAGAAAGCAATGTGTTTTTTTTGTTTTTTTTGAGGTAGCTAAGTATTTGCTTGCGCTTACAAGGCAAATTGAGTCCCTTAACATTCCATGAATGTAGGATTAGGTCACTCATGATAATGAGAAATAAAGTTTTTAGTTACAAAAAGGAATGAGGGACTCAAAATATATAATTTAGGGGATGACTCAGGTTCAAAAGGGGGGCATAAAAGGTAAACAAATGTATACAGGGCTATTAGGTTGCATGGATATGAAGGAATTCAATATTTATATCCATTGTGTCTCGTAGGAAAAGAGTTTAAAGAAAGATTTGTCAGGTAGATAAAATATTAGAACCAACAAACACTAATGTAATACAGTAAAAAGGAGAATAATTAGAAAAATAACTTTTATGACGTGTAAAGAGATAAGAGTTGGTGTGTACACCAGAGACTCTCATGCTACACCAATAGGCGTGTAAAGAAGTAAGTCTTAAGAAAAAGCAGTGCACTGTAATCTTAAGTTACAAACCATGTACAACAATAAAACAGTAAATTGTGATTGAGACTAGTACTAAGGTAATTCGAACATTGCCCTGGCAAATAAAAAACCAGAACATCATCATACCAAGCTGTAGACATAATTACAAGTTGGTAATAAACTCCAGACATAGTAATTTAGCTTGAACTACAATGTATAAGTTCAATAATAAGGAAAATATGCCAGCATAATGCAACATATTACTGAAATAGTGGGAGCCCCAGTAGGGGTTACCCATTGTATATTGTCCACATAAAGCCATGTTTATACAGAAATATTTAAATTATGTGTGAAGGCTGTTCAAACAAACATAAGGATGTCGATGGAGAAATGGAAAATGCTGAAAGAAATGTGGATTTATAAGGCATCAACGTATTATAGGACCAATTTGGCATATTCAAATAATATGGAGGATGGAAGGATTAATGTATAGATCCATATAAATTTTATTTTGACATTTATTATGGTTATGATATTTAAGGATATTCAGGCTTCAAGGTTCTCTATGTTATACATGCGTATGAGGCATTGATGATAGCACATATCTCGAACATTGCCTAAGAAGAAAGATGAAGTGATTTTTATAGTGGGTTGACCAGGTCTACAAAAAGGCCTGGTAAACCCCAACTATAAGGTTGTACAGAAGTATAAGTATAGTTTAGGAAAGAAGGCTTCGAGCATATCTGTGCTATGATTATTGATTATAGTATCGGATTCAGATAATATGGTACAGAAACCTTGAATATTGCCTGCAACACAAGGTTAGGGGGAACATAAAAGATCAAATAGTGCATAAATAGGTGAATTTAAGGTATTATCGTATCTGTAAAGTGGAAAGGGTGGAGGAGCATAATGGGATGGAGGATAGTGTGTGAGGTATACATAAATTGGGGAATTAAAAATGCAGAGTATCACTGTGTGAGATAAGGTGAAAATACCATTGATGCTTCATATACATTCAATGATGTAAATGATAAATAGTGGATCATTAAGTAAGTAATGGTAGAGTGTTTGTTAAAAAACATCATCCACACATAAATGCTGGTGTTTATGTGGCAAATTATATTATTAGTTCGGGGGAAAGAGCACCCTAAATATAGCATATAGAAAAACACTGTTTAGCTGTATATGTAATGTCTTACTACAAGGTGGAGCCAAGGCTTAAAAGGAAGTCGAATCTGTACAGCATTTAAACGGACAATATCTAGCATTACACAGAATCTTCTGAGGAGAGACCTTAAAAGATAGTTATTGATTATTGCATGTAAACAAAATTACACAGAGAGTTAGTAAGTACTGTAGGGACTAAAACTCCATTGTCCAGCCGCTAACAAATACAGCTCCTCAATAATAATTGCAATCTACCACTTTGATTATTCCAAACCTGTTGGGTGCATTTGTGATGCATCACTAGGAATGCAGTATGTGATTAAGATGAGGGAGGGTTCTAACACTTTGCTGGATGGGAAAAAGGGGTTAGTAATAGGGCTATGATGTGCCCCATTTGTATTATGAGTTTGTCAATAATTGAGGCGATTATGTACTTTGGAGGCAACATCAGTATTTTTTTTTTTTTTCCCTTTTTTTTTCTTTTTGGGGGGTTCAGTAGACTTAAAAGAAGAGCTGGTGACTAGTCCGGCCCAAGAAGAGTTGGGGGAGTTGCTACCAGGTCGGACATTCTTGGGATCTTTAGTTTGTAGAACCAATTCTGCCTTGCGTAGATCTTCCAGAGATGAGTGCATATCTTCTTAAAATAGAGAGAATTTATTCAAGAGGGCAAGCGGAGTGGAGAAGCTGATATGGCATTACATTTGAGAAGAGGGTGTAGAGAAAATGTCACTAGAGCAGCATGTACTTTTAGGATGCAGAGAGGTTGAAGATTTTTTTTCTTGTAAGCATGCTGAGAGTCGGGCAGGCGCTGCAGCGGCAAATATGATAGTGACAGGCTTTTCTGTGACCCCGACAACACTCTCTGCAGGTGGACCATGTTTCCCAGGTTGTGAAGTATCTGAACTGATACAGGAGCGATCTACAACATCATCACTGGTCGACGTAAGTGCTGTTTGATTTTTTTTGAGGAATTCTGATACGGCTTCTGGGGTACTGAAATCTCTGTTTTTGTCTCCCAAGAATAGGCGCATTATCGCAGGGTATTGTAGTGCAAACTTAATGTTACGCTGGTGAAGGATGGTTTTAATTGGGTTATAGGCTCTTTGTTTATCAGATAATTCCTTTGAATAGTCTCTGAAGATTAATATTCTGTGCCCCTGCCAAGTAAGTGTACCCATTTGACTTGCCTTTTCAAGTATCAATTCAGTGTGTGCATGGTTTAGAAATCTGGTGATTATGGGCCTGGGTTTCTGGTCTGGTCTGGGCCTCGGACTTAGAGTGCGGTGCGATCTTTCAATTGTGAGATCTTGGCTGGGTGGGATTTTAAGCAGGGATGGAAGTACAAGTGTAACCCCCCTGCAAATGGGGGTTCCAAAAAGTCTTCCAGGAGCTTGCCTGAATGCTCTAAGTCTGGGCGGTGTTTGGTGTCTGAGCTGTTTAAATGTGGTTCCAAGTGAGTGCTATTTGAGCCTCCACGTACTGTCTCTTTAAGAGCTGTCTGCTTGCAGATTTAATTAGTTTGTATGGGGGGACTGTGTAATTAATGCTCGAATCCCACCAGAGCTGCTGCCAATTCGCTCCATTTCTGCCGTTGCTACATGTGCAGAGGGAGCCTTGTTGAAAGATATAACTGTTTGCCAGAAATTATTTAGAGTGACTGCGAAAATGTAGTTTGTCTAACCTGTCTTTGTTTTAGCACAAACTGTTTCAGTGTAGCTCTTTCATTTTTGTCCTGAACTGCTGTGCTGGGCCAATTGGGTTAAGGGATCCCTAAAATGGAGCCTGTGGACGAATCAGAACTTGGACTCTTAATTTTGATCCATCCACAAGGGGATTGTATGGGCAGTGACTCTGGGAAATGTAGTTTTGACCTTGGTGCCTTTTTCCACCAACAGAGGGAGTCTTATTGTGAGAGCCATCCGAACCAACCAACAGAATGGTGTGGAACTAAAGGAAATGCCCTGCTCTGTGACTGGAAAGCTCAGATCAGTTGTGACAGTGAAGAGAAAAGGAGCTCTGTGCTTCTGCGGTGTATAGTTTTGCGCGGGAAGCGCGTGTGAGGCCCTGAGATTCGGCCTGCAGCCGTTGCAAGTGCCAGTTCGGACTGAATCCGATTGTGAAGAGAAAGAAGGAAGGAAGTCTGAAGAGTGGAAACCAGGCTCACCCTGTAGAAGACTGGAGAAATTGCTGAAGTGCGCTCGGTCTGTCAGGAACTGAAGCTGCTATGTGTGCTCCCGGGTATTTTGCAGTAATTGCGATCGGGATCGAGGAGCAGCCTGCCTGGTATAGTACTTTCTTTTACATATGAATGTGCGTAGTGCTTGTGGGGAATCGCTATTTCCAATCCCCCGTTCTGTGTGCTGTGTGCTGTGTGCTGAAGCTGGAAGCGAACCCCAGCTTAGCTTGGACTAAATACTTTTGCTATCAACTGCAGTTGAGTCCAGTCACAAGGACCTTGTCTTCATGTCCTGTTGTTCTGGCAATCCAGAAGAACATCTACCATCCGGTCCTCAGCATGGGTATTGTGAGTACAAATCAGGGTATTCCCCTGCAGTCTGTTTTCAATCACAAGTGTGTCATCTAATTCTTGTTGTTTCCCTGCTTCATGGACTGAGCCATCTGGTTCCGGATTACAATTGGGTGTTGTGCATATATTTTCTTTCTACAGGGCCCCATCCATCTGCACCTGCCGGCCAACCCCTGGCAATGGACCTGGCTAGCTCCCCCTCCACCTTGAGTATCCAGAGTGTGACTTTTCAGACTCTGTATGTGTGCACAGTACTGTGATTTAATGCCACCAATTAACCTGATTTCCCCTTCCTGTGTTACTGTCCCCTAAATACATCAGATTTGTTGTTGTTATACTATATGCTGTCTGTGGTGTTGGTACTTATGGAAACAGTATTGTGTTTTGCTGTGTATGTTGTTTAACCTTATTTTACAGGGGGTCCTCAGAGACGTGCTGCAGAATCAGTCTCGAGGGTAAGTGGTATCTGTATGAGTGAACAGTGTGTATACTTGGGGTATTGGGGCTGTAACTCCGGGGTACTGTGTGAGCCACTAGAGGGAATAAAAGGGGGTCTCAGTGTCCACCCTGTCCGTAGTCAAACAGGCAGGGGTAGTAGCCCTTGGGATAGCGCCACCTAGGGGTTACATCTTGGAGGCTCACTGTTGGAATTCTGTGTCCTCTAGTGGCCACATTTACGAACAAGTGTTAAAAAAAAAATAAATGGGTACCCCGACAGAAGTAGCTGTGCACCAGTTGGTGGAGTGGTGTACTGGGGAGGAGATCGACCCCCAAAATGCTATGCTTATCCTGGACATCTCCCTGGGTATCAATATGGACACTGTTAAGGGGAGTACTTTCCAAGGTGGAAGGTTTACAAAACCCTGTGTTGGTGGGTCAACATGCTGATCTACTCACCCACACTTTCATGGCCCTAGTAGAGTATAAGGACCCCATAGATAGCTCCAAAGTGCCACAGACTTTTACCCCAGAGGGAGCCCTCACTGCCTGGAGAGTGATAACTAAGGACAGTAAAGACCCAGGAGGAAATGAGCCCCTTCCACTATCTGAAACTTCTGAGGAGAAATTTGCTAAGTTGTTGCTTGAGGAAGGGAAAACTGTGGAGGACTTAAAGAAGTTATTTCTGCCACCTTGGGGTGTTCCTCCCCCAACATCCCCTCCTGCTCCAGCACCCGTTATTGCCCCTCTTTCTGTGGCTGAACCAATGCAAGCTCCTATTTGTGCACCTGCCATTAGTCACGACTCTTACCAAAGGTTGAGGATCTTCTCTGGCACCCTCCTCACCCCCCAGGGGGAGGATGATTGGGACACCTGGATAGACTGTGTTGCCCCCCTGATACCTGAATGGCAGTGTGTGGAGGCTGAGAAATGAAAAAGAATCATAGAAAGTCTGAGGGGTCCTGCCCTAGAGGCCATTAAATTTTGAGGTCCACAAATCCTGATGCATCTGCCCAGAAGTACCTATCTGCACTTGAAGGCAATTTTGGGAGCATTGAGTCAGGGGAGAGCTTGATGTGGAAATTTCAAGGTACAAAACAGTGGCCAGGGGAAAGTTTTTCTGCATATGTTACTTGTCTGGAAAGAGCTCTGCAGAAGGCTTACCGAAAAGGTGGGGTGGCCGCCAGTGACTTAAACTGTGTAAGGTTGGAGCACCTACTACAACATGCAAAGCATTCTAAATTGCAGCTCCTTCAATTAAGGCTCCCAGACAGAAGAGGGTAGCCCACCAAATATTGTGACTTAATAAAAGAACTTCGGGAGGTTGAAGATGAGGAGGGGGATTTTAATTCTGGGGTGAGCGCAGCCCAAGTGATCACAGCATTGGAAGGTCCTTGTGAAGTGGGGACCAATTAGGGTGTGCCACCATGGGTGAACTGCTGAGAGAGTTCAGGGAAATAAAAAACAGTCTGTTTATGAAGGCCGCTCCTGCAAGTACAGACCCCGACCCTCATCTGACCTTATCTGCTATGGGGGTTGGGGTACCCACCCATGCATCTCCTGCTGAAAACAGCTAAAAACTCGATGTCTTGACCATGGAAGTGGGGAAATTGATGAGATGTCTCCAAATGCTTATCACACTGCAGACAGAGATGGCACCAAGGTTTCCAGTTAGTAGTACCCCCGCCCTGGCTCCCAGTGTGACGCCTCAGCCAGCTCAAACTCCAGAAAGTATGTTTTGCTATAATTGTGGGAAGGATGGGCACATGAAGAGAGAATGCCGGTCCCCAAAAGACACAGACAAAGTTGCATATAGGCTACAAGGAGAGCTTGATGAAAAATCAGTGGTTAAGAGGTGCACAAAATGATCCCAGTGAGGGCCCCAAAAATGCTAACTCACGTCCCTTTGTGGCAAGGTCAGTTGCCCAGGCCCCTGCTACCACCTCTCTAGACTGGTCCAGAATAGTGGGTCCCTCCATGGAGACCACTGTAAAGATGAATGGAGTGTCTACAAGAGCTGTATTACACAGTGGCTCCCAAGTGACAATTATGTTCCAAGAGCTGGCATCAGAAGCATTTGTCTGATGTACCCTTACAACTGTTGGAAGGGCTGCATGTCTGGGGGTTAAGTGAGAAGGCCTACCCCTACTCTGGATATATCCGAATTTGGCTGTCTTTTCCCACCTCCATGGCTGGAGTGGCCGAGCAAGTAGAGACCCTGGCCTTAGTGTGTCCCCCTACCGGACTGTATGATGGGGTTCCTCTACTAATTGGGACTAATGCACATATGTTTGGATGGCTGGCACAGTTATGTTATGAAAAACAGGGGTCCTGCCCGGACTGGTAGAGCTCTAAGAATTCCGGCCTTGATCAGGAAGGCCTATGATGCCCAGAGAGATGTTGACAAAGTGGAACCAGAGGAACCAGTTGGAGTTGTCTGGAAAAAGGATCCTGAGTCTCTGATCCTGGTGCCAAATGCCCAGTGTACCTTACAGGGAGAGGGCCGTATCAGAAAGGATGTAAAGAATAAAATATTAATGTTGGATGCACCAGGCGATGGAAAACTGCCGGAGGGACTGCTGGTCAAGCTTAGTATTTTGCCTGCTAGAGCCCATGCTTATGCCAGAAGGGTAATGGTTCAAGTTCATAATGTGTCTGACAGAGAGATTTAAGTAAATAGAGGTTGCACCCTGGCTAATGTGCATTGTACAGACACTGCAGTGCTACCCAGTAGCAAGAGTTCGGGGAAGAATGACAGAGTAATGCCTGACTTGTTTGATTTCGGTGACTCACTGTTGCCAGCTGAATGGAAAGTGAGGATCAGTGAGAAGCTTGCCCAGAGAGACCAGGTGTTTTCTTTAAAGGAATGGGACGTAGGATGCATGCAAGGAGCTGAGCACCATATCCGGCTGCATGATGAAAGGCCATTTAGTGAGAGGTCTGGACGCCTGGCACCTGCTGACATAGATGATGTGAGACGGCATCTGCAAGAGATGCTTGCTGCTGGTGTAATACAAGAATACAGAAGCCCATATGCTTCACCTATCGTGGTAGTGAGAAAAAAGAATGGGACAGTAAGGATGTGCGTGGATTATCGCACCTTGAACCAGTGGACTATTCCTGATTAGTATACAATGCCCCACATTCAGGATGCCTTAGACTGCCTGAACGGTAGTAAGTGGTTCTCAGTGTTGGATCTTCGCAGTGGGTACTACCAGATCCCGATGGCCCCAGAAGACCATGAAAAGACAGCCTTTATCTGTCTGCTTGTTTCTATGAATTCATAAGGATGCCTCAAGGGATTTCAGGTGCCCCAGCCACTTTTCAACGATTGATGGAGCGTGCGGTGGGGGACATGAACTTGCTAGAGTGCCTGGTATACCTAGATGATGTTATTGTGTTTGGCAGCTCACTGGAGGAACATGAGAGCAGATTGTTCAAGGTGTTGGACCGACTGGAAGACTTTGGCCTTAAACTATCCATTGATAAATGTCAGTTCTTCCAAACCTCTGTAAAGTATGTGGGACACATAGTATCCACCGAGGGAATAGAAACAGACCTGAGTAAAGTTGAGGCCTTGACCACCTGGCCACAACCCCACAATCTAAAAGAACTACAAAGATTTCTGGGATTCTGTGGTTACTATTGCCGGTTCATCAAGGACTATTCAAGAGTGATTCGTCTTTTACTTAATCTTACTCAAGGTTACCCTCCTAGTAACAAAAAATATAAGAGGTCGGTTTCTTTTGAGCCTGATCGTATTTCCGTTCTAATGAAGTATTTGGAGCCAGATGGACACCTGAGTGTGAAGCTGCTTTTCATGAGATTATATATCAATTTACCCACGCTCCTGTCCTTGCCTATGCAGATCCAGCGAAGCCCTATGTCTTGCACACTGATGCTAGCCTGCAAGGCTTGGGGGCTGTATTGTACCAAGAGCATGAGAATGGCCTGAGACCAGTGGCCTTGCCGTAGAAGCCTGACCCCATCCGAAAAGAACTGTCCTGTACATAAGTTAGAGTTCCAGCTTTGAAGTGGGCCATTGTTGACCAGTTCCACGAGTACTTGTATGGGGCTAAGATACTAGTAAAAACTGACAATAATCCTTTGACCTATATGCAGACTTCAGCTAAGTTGGATGCCACTGGCCATAGGTGGCTTTCTGCATTATCTACATACGTCTATGCTGTTGAATACAGAGCAGGCCTGAACCACATAGATGCTGATGCTGTCTCCTGGGGGCCTGTTCCCCAGAATGACTAGGTCAGACTGTCAGAAGCTGATATTCGAGCACTCTGCCAGAAGTTTGACAGGGAGGAACAAATGTCCACGGATGCAGTGGACTGTATGGTGGATTGTTTGGGACGCTCTGAGAATTGCATACCTGCTGCTTATTGCCACTTTTCTGCAATAGACATTGGTGCACTGCCTCAGCTGGACAATGACAGTATTCAGCGGGCTCAATCCCGCAGACAGATACTTTATTAGAAGTAGAAGGGGTCTTATTTAGGATTAAAAAAAGAAAGAAGGTCAGTGTGTGTTCTGTGCTGGGAAGGGTATTGTATCAGCTGACTTTGCTAAACCAGTAGGAGGAGAGAGAGCTTAATTGGGTGTGTGGCTTAGACACTATAAAAGCAGGTGACTCAAATTACAACTTCCTGTTGCTAGCCTTTTTTCTTACTAATTGCCCTCCATCCCACCCACCCTAAGCCAGTTCTACTTTTATAGCCACTGGATCGGACTGTCAAGAGGAACTTCCTGTTTGGCAGTAGGAAGGGAAAGATCATAGAGAAACATTAGTTTTGTCAACCCTAAAGGAAAAAAGTAGCTCACTCTCCCCCCTAGTTGCTGGTGGTCTGACATTGAGCAAGGAAGAAAGAGGCTACTAAAGAAGATAGGAAGTTGCTGTCCCAGAACAGGAAGGGTGAGAGTTGTGAGGAGAGAGAGAGTAAGCATACAGAGAAACAGGAGAGGGACACAAAATAAGACATGATAGGAGTGGTGCAGTGCAATGGCTGTGGGGCGGCAGTGTTCCAGGAGACATTCTGGAGGCTGCGAGGGCTGCCCTATTTGCAGGCACCTCTCTGGTCTGAGAGAGGAGGTTGCCTGTCTCCAGGCTGACCTGGCTAGGATTCGTGAAACCTCTTCCCCCACCCAGGGACCACAGGGCCAATGCCACTACCTCAGAGGTTGCCAAGAAAGAGGAGAGGCTGGACCAGGGTGGGCTCAGGGAGGGAGAGGGTGGTGGAACAGAGTTGCATCCCTCCAGCTGTACCTCTCCACAATTCATTCACTCTTCTGGTGGACAGTGGTTCCTCTATGGAGGCACCTGCAGTGGAGACCAAGGAGGATGCTGGGAACCTTCACAAAGGAGACCCACAGGAGGGTGGCATGGGACCCCACAGGAAGGAAACAACTCCTGGTGGGGGACTCAATCATTAGGGGGTAGAAATGGGGGAGGAAGGAGAGAGGGAGGTAAGGTGCCTTCCTGGCGCCACGGCTTGGAGGGACAGGAAGCGAATCCTCAGGATCGTGGGAGGAGCTGCACGAGGGAGGGAGCTGGATGTCATTGTCCACCTAGGGACAAATGACCTGGCTAGGAATGGGATCAGAGCAGTGCAAGAGGAGTTTGTAGAGTTGGGAAGGGCCTTAGACAAGTAGCGCATACGGTAACCTTCTCGGAGGTGCTGCCTGTCTATGGCAAAGGGTGATGTTAGGGGCACTCCTCACCAGGGAATTCAATGAGTGGTTGAAAGACTGGTGTGGAGCTCAGGGTTTTGGCTTCATTGGGGACTGGGGAGCCACCTGGAGGGATGCAGACCTATACTGGTGCGATGGTCTGCATCTGTCCGGGGGGACCAGGATCCTAGGTGAGAGGTTTAAATGCTTCATTGGCAAGCATTTAAACTAGCCAAGGGGGGAGGCACTGAAAAGGAGCAGGGAAATCCCAGCCTTCTCCCACAAAACATGGTAATTAGTGAGGCAAACACCAAGGTAGAGAAGTTATTAGGGAGCAAGACAGAGGTAAATGTAAAAAAGGCAAGGCAGTAAGGACAGGAATGGGGCTTAAAGGGGTTAGGCTATCAAAAAGTGGAGGGTGATGAGTACCAATGCCTGTAGTCTGTGTAACAAGCTCCCTGAACTAGTGGCCTTGATGGAAGAGGGTTGCCTGGATATTGTGGCAGTCACAGAAACATGGTACACAGAGAACCATGACTGGGATGTCAACATACAGTACCAGGATACACAATCTACAGGAGGGACAGGAAGGGTAAAATAGGAAGAGGAGTAGCTCTCTATGTAAAGGAAGGGATCAAAGCAACAGAACTAAAGAGTAAACAGGGAGCAGATGAGGCACTCTGGGTCACCCTGGAGACAGGAAATGGCACCACAATCCACACGGGGGTTGTATACAGACCCCCATCTCAGGGGGAGGGAATGGACAAGAAAATGATAGAAGGCTTCCTTAGAATGGCAGAAAAAGGGAGATATTGTTGATGGGGGACCTGAATGTGCCAGATGTTAACTGGAGCACCTTTGCTGCAGGCACATCCAAGAGTAGGGTCATTCTTGATGCCCTACAGGGGCATGCCTCAGACAGCTAGTATTGGAACCCACTCAGGAGGGAGCAATCTTAGACCTGGTACTCTCAAATGGGGACGGAGAAAGAATCTCAGATTTAGAGGGGGGTAGCCATCTGGGAACAAGCGACCACCAAACAGCGTGGTTCATGATAAACACAAACATACAATCAAGCCATACAAAAGCAAGAGTATTGGACTTTAGGAGGGCTGACTTTGGGAAAATGAGAGACTGCCTTAGAAAAGCACTAGCAAACAGGCAAGAAGGAGGGGTGGAGGAACAATGGGGAGTAATCAAAACAGCCATCACAGAGGCAACAAGCCTTTGTGTAGAGAAAATCCATAAAACACAAAGAAGGAAAAAAAATGCTATGGTTCTCAAAAGAGGTGGCAGGGAAGGTTAAGGAGAAAAGGATAGCATTCAGGAAATATAAGGAAACACAGAAGGAGCAGAACAGAGAACTTTATCAGTTAAAGAAAGAGTCTGGGAAGGCAGTCAGAATAGCAAGACCCAAACCGAGGAAAGGATAGCCAATTCTGTTAAGAAGGGGATAAAACCTTTTATAGGTATATTAGGAGAGAAAGACCAAAGGAGGATACTGAGGCTTAATAAAGGAGGAATGTGGGTAGAGCGGGCAGTGAAAAAGCAGGGATACTGAATGAGTATTTCTGCTCAGTATTCTCAAAGGAAGAGGAGGGGAGGTACCTAACCAAACAAGAGAAACACTCTGAAGATGGGGGTCGATACCAGTCCATTTACAGAAGAAAGGGTTCTGAAAGAACTAATAAAATTGAAGGTGGACAAAGCAATGGGGCTTAATGGATTCACCCAAGAATTCTAAAAGAACTAAGGGTAGAACTAGTGACACCGCTGACTACTCTCTTTAACAAGTCATGGGAGGATGGGGTGGTACCTGAGGACTGGAGGAGGGCAGATGTGATTTCTCTTCACAAAAGTGGGAGCAGGACAGAGGCAGGAAACTATAGACCAGTCAGTTTGACCTCAGTGGTAGGGAAAATGATGGAATCACTTCTGAAGGAAAGAACTGTTGAGTACCTTGAGGCTAGTGGGGCACAGGACCCAAGGCATCATGGATTCACGATGGGAAGGTCATGTCAGACGAATCTAATAGATTTCTTTGACTGGGTGACCAAAGTAGTAGACCAGGGAGGGGCTGTGGACATGGCCTACCTAGATTTTAGCAAGGCATTTGATACAGTCCCACACAAAAGATTAATACACAAGTTAGCCAGCCTTGGAGTGGGGCCCCAAGATGGTAGCCTGGATAAAAAATTGGCTAGACAACAGGATGCAAAGGGTAGTAGTAAATGGAGTACACAGTGAAGAAAGGAGGGTTAATAGCGGGGTACCGCAGGGTTCGGTAGTGGGACCGGTCCTTTTTTAATGTCTTTATAAGTGACATTGCAGAGGAACTGGAAGGAAAAGTATGTCTCTTTGCAGACGACACAAAGATCTGCAACAGGGTTGATACACAAGGTGGAGTGGAAAGGATGAGAAGGGACTTGCAAGGTTGGAGGAATGGTCAAATGTATGGCAGCTCAGATTCAATGCAAAGAAGTGCAAGGTAATGCACATGGGAAACAAAAACCCAGAGGAAGAGTACACAATGGGGGGTGAGATACTGACAACAGTAAAAATGGAAAGGGACCTGGGGGTAATTATATCAGATGACCTAAAGGTGGGCAAGCAATGTGAGAAGGCAGTAAGGAAGGCTGGGGGATACTAGGATGCATAGGAAGAGGCATCAATAGTAGAAAACAGGAAGTTGTTATCCCTCTGTACAGACAGTTGGTGAGACCCCATCTGGAGTACTGTGTGCAGTTCTGGAGATCCCATCTCTGCAAAGACATAGACAGAGTGGAGGCTGTCCAGAGGAGGGCAACCAAAATGGTGCAGGGTCTGCACCAGAAGACATACGAAGAAAAACTAAAGGAGCTTAATATGTATATCCTTGAGGAAAGAAGGGAGAGAGGGGACATGATAGAAACTTTCAAGTACCTCAAGGAATCAACAAAGTCCAAGAGGGTAGCATCTTTCAGAAAAAGAGATGTGCAAGAACAAGGGCACAATTTGAAGATAGAGGGATGGCTCAGAGGTAATGTGAGGAAGTATTTTTTCACAGAGAGGGTTGTGGATGCATGGAACAGCCTCCCTGAGGAGGTTGTGGAGTCAAGAACAGTGGGGGAATTCAAGAATGCATGGGACAGACATAAGGCAGTCCTAGTGGAGGGTAGGAGGAAGTAAGCTGTTGGTTAACTAGGATCTGCAGCTTATCTGTTAGGTAGGAAAATGGGCAGACTAGGTGGGCCAAGCGGTCCTTATCTGCCGTCAGATTCTATGTTTCTGTGTTTCTATCCCGAGATCCCATGATCAAATCAGCTTTAGAAGCCCTCCACGCAGGGAGAGATGTGTCCAAATTATGCTCCACTGATTTGAGAACTGCATTGTTATACAAGGAAGGTCCTAAGTTGAAACTGATCAATAGACTGTCATATAGAGAAACAGTAGACAGAGGGGGACAAATAGACAAACAACAACAACTAGTGCTGCCCACTGCCTTTCAAGACTCAGTACTGAGGTCTTTACACAACCACATGGGGCACCTTGGTATAGACAGAACACTTGACTTGGTGAGATCCAGATTCTATTGGCCTAAGATGGGGGCTGATGTTGAGCAACACATTCAAACTTGTAGTTGCTGTTTACAGAGGAAAGCCCTGCCCCAGAGGGCTGCCCCCCTTGTTAACATCACCACCAGTGCCCCCATGGAGCTGGTCTGTGTTGATTTCCTAAGTTTGGAGTCAGATCAAAGAAATATTAGTAATGTGCTGGTGGTCACTGACCATTTTACGAGATATGCCCAAGCTTTCCCCACCAAGGACCAGAAGGCATCCACTGTGGAAAAAGTACTTGTAGAAAACTTTTTTGTTCACTATGGGGCTCCACAAAGAATCCATTCTGATCAAGGGAGAGACTTTGAGAGTCATCTGATCAAAGAGATGCTTTCTCTGTGGGGAGTGCGAAAGTCCAGAACCACCCCTTACCACCCCCAGGGGAACCTGCAGCCTGAACGTTTCAACCGTACTTTGCTAGATATGCTAGGCACCCTCCACCCAAAGGACAAGCCTAGATGGAGCCAACAAATTAGCACCCTGGTACATGCCTACAACTGCACCAAAAGTGATGCCACTGGGTTCTCCCCCTACCGCCTGATGTTTGGAAGAGAAGCTCAACTGCCGGTAGATGTGTGTTTTGGGGTCTCTCCTGATGGGGTTCAAGCTGATAACTATTTACAGTATGTGCAAAAGTTAAAGGCCCAGCTAAATCATGTGTACCCACTGGATCAAACCATGGCTGCCAAAAGAAATCTGGCCAACAAATAAAGGTATGATAAAAAGGTGAAAGCACAGGAACTCCAGAAGGGAGATTGGGTATTGCTAAGAAATCTGGGACTGCATGGAAAACATAAGATTGCTGACAGATGGCAAAATCTCCCTCACATAGTAGTGGGCAAACTAGATGATCTGCCTGTGTACAAATTAAGGCCTGAGAATAATTCAAAAGATGTGAAAACAATGCATAGAAATCATTTACTGCCAATTGGACAAATCTTGATTGAGTCTGAGCTCCCAGAAAATGTCCCCTCTGGACCAGTGACTAGAGCTGCTGCTAAGCAAAAATCAAGAAAGCCTGCACCTACAGAAGCTGAGTTAAAGTGTTCCCCTCCACAAGTCCCAGTTGAACATGACTGTCAGTCCATGTCAGAGGAAAGCGAGTGTGGCTTTGAATACTACCCTTCTTATGAACTGAGTCAATTGTTTCAGGGCAATCCCCTAGTCAATCCTGGAGATGAAACTGGGCCTTATGGACTGTCTAAGCCCACAGCTTTGTCCCTGGAGCCAATGCTCCCAGAAAGTGAAGTGCAAAGCATCAAGTCAGATGATATGAAATCATTGTGTATGGCTGAACTGTTTGAGTTTTCAGAGGAGGAAAATGATGGACTGGGACAAACTGGTGATATACCAGAACAAGAAGGGTGTGTTGAGTGCCCTGATAATTCACTGTCTGTGTCAGAAAACTCCTCATGTGAGCCAAGTGTTGTGGACTCAGAGACTGTAACTCCTGGAGCTGAAAGTGCCCCAAGTTCTAGCCTCTCTACCCAAATGGAGACTCCCCTGACAAATGAGGACAATGCTGAAAATGAGGCTCAGGGTGCAGAGACTGTAACAGTTCTCCCTAGAAAGACTGGTCGAGCTGTAAAGCCTGTGGTGCACCTCAGTTATAATTCCCCTGGGAGGCCTGTGGACTTGCCTCTCAATGTTGTCCATAAAGGAGTGTATGTGTCCCCGAGCTCATTGCCCAAACTGAACATCAGTGCTAAATCCAAGTTACTTGTGTTGCCCTCTAGGTATGGCGCCCCTGCCCCATCCAGCCCCAAGGTAGCCGATAGGGAAGGGCCTCCTCTCTTCAGGTTTCATGTACAGGAGGTAATAACCTAAGTTATGGTACAAAGTGTGTATAATACTGTGAAAAAAAAGTGATGTACTGAAAAGTTTCAGAAATGTGTTTCTGGTAAGGTGATATGTTGACTGATGATTACATGTATAAGCCTAATGTGATATTGATGTAAATGTATATGGTTGTATTGAAATTTATGGGGGTATTTACTTGACGTGGACGCCAAGTTTTTCCAGGCCAGGAAGGTGTAACCCTCTCACAATGGGGGTTCCTAAAGTCTTCCAGGAGCTTGCCTGAATGCTCCAAGTCTGGGCGGTGTTCGTGTCTGAGTTGTTTAAATGTGGTTCCAAGTGAATGCTATTTGAGCCTCACGTACTGTCTCTTTAAGAACTGTCTGCTTGCAGACTTAATTAGTTTGTATGGGGGGGACTGTGTAATTAATGCGCGAATCCCGCCCCAGCTGCTGCCAATTCGTTCCATTTCTGCCGTTGCTACATGTGCAGAGGGAGCCTTGTTGAAAGATACAACTGTTTGCCAGAAATCATTTAGAGTGACTGAGAAAATGTAGTTTGTGTAACCTGTCTTTATTTTAGCACAAACTGTTTCAGTGTAGCTCTTTCATTTTTGTCCTGAACTGCTGTGCAGTGCCAATTGGGTTAAGAGACTCCTAAAATGGAGCCTGTGGATGAATCAGAACTTGGACTCTTAATTTTGAGCCAGCCACAAGGGGATTGTATGGGCAGTGACTCTGGGAAATGTAGTTTTGACCTTGGCGGCTTTTTCCACCAACAGAGGGAGTCTTATTGTGAGTGACAGCCGAACCAACTAACAGAATGGTGTGGAGCTAAAGGAAATGTCCTGCTCTGTGACTGGAAAGCTCAGATCAGTTGTGACAGTGAAGAGAGAAGGAGCTCTGTGCTTCTGCAGTGTATAGTTTCATGCGGGAAGCGCGTGTGAGGCCCTGAGATTCGGCCTGCAGCCGTTGCAAGTGCCAGTTCGGACTGAATCCGATTGTGAGGAGAAAGAAGGAAGTCTGAAGAGTGGAAACCAGGCTCACCCTGTAGAAGACTGGAGAAATTGCTGAATCGCACTCGGTCTGTCAGGAACTGAAGCTGCTGTGTGTGCTCCTGGGTATTTTGCAGTAATTTCAATCAGGATCGAGGAGCAGCCTGCCTGGTATAGTACTTTCCTTTTACATATGAATGTGTGTAGTGCTTGTGGGGAATCACTATTTCCAATCCCCCGTACTGTGTGCTGAAACTGGAAGCAAAACCCAGCTTAGCTTGGACTAAATACGTTTGCTATCAACTGCAGTGGGGTCCAGTCACAAGGACCTTGTCTCCATGCCCTGTTGTTGTGGCAATCCAGAAAAACATCTACCATCCGGTCCTCAGCTTGGGTATTGTGAGTACAAATCAGGGTATTCCCCTGCGGCCTGTTTTCAATCACAAGTGTGTCATCTAATTCTTGTTGTTTCCCTGCTTCATGGACTGAGCCATCCGGCTCCGGATTACAATTGGGTGTTGTGCACATATTTTCTTCTACAGAGCCCCATCCATCTGCACCTGCCGGCCAACCCCAGGCAATGGACCTGGCTAGCCCCCTCCCCAACATGGGTATCCAGAGTGTGACTTTTCAGACCCTGTATGTGTGCACAGTACTGTGATTTAATGCCACCAATTAACCTGATTTCCCCCTCCTGTGTTACTGTCCCCTAAATAAATCAGATTTGTTGTTGTTATACTATATACTGTCTATGGTTTTGGTACTTATAGAAACAGTATTGTGTTTTGCTGTGTATGTTGTTTAACCTTATTTTACAGGGAGTCCTCAGAGACGTGCTGCAGAATCAGTCTCGAGGATAAGTGGTATCTATATGAGTGAACACTGTGTATACGTGGGGTATTGGGGCTGTAAATCCGGGGTACTGTGTGAGCCACTAGAGGGAATAAAAGGGGGTCTCAGTGTCCCAGAGGGCTGTGACCACGCTAGTCTAACCACTACAAACCCTGACCTCTGGGTGGAGGCACCCGCCATAGGACCTAAGCCCCTCACCCTGTCCGTAGTCAAACAGGCAGGGGTAGTAGCCCCTGGGATAGCGCCACCTAGGGGTTACACACGCGTTAGAACAGCACTGGTGTTTCCGAGCTCAGAACCTTCAGGAAATCCCAGAAATCTGAGGTTGTTTCGTCTATTTCTGTTTTCCATGTCATCTATTTTGTCTTGAAGGCTTCTGATAACTCTGTCCTGTTCCCTAACTGTGGCTTGCAGTACGCTGATGGAGTTTTCATTTTGAGCAGCTTAAACCTCTGTAGTATTGATTTTTTTGATCAAGTACATGCATATTGGTAATGTTTTGTTGTGAGGTTATTTTTAAATCATTGATCTCACTAATTAGCTGCTGGAACATAGACTCCACTCTGTTAAGAGAGCTATTTTGCAGAGATTGGTTTGCCATGGTTACAGGCCTTAATAGTGGAGTTGTATGCCTGTTGGTAACAAGTTCTATAGTTGTAAAGCAGAAAAAATACTGTACCCGATATGATCAGTGATGTAAGTAGGTGAAGATCTCAAATGCTGGCAAAAGCAGATTGTCTGGGAACTGTTGGATGGATGATGATAGTTGGTAAACCCAGGGAGATATAGAATTAGGGGCGTGGCCTGGCTGTGCTGAAGATGGGAGGCAGTTGTTAAGATGGATAGGAAATTGGCTCTCTGAGCATACTCAGAAGGTGGTGGTTGGAGGGTTAGCCTCATCCCCAAGGTGGGTTAGTAGTGGGGTTCCCCAGGGGTCAGTGCTGGGGCCACTTCTGTTCAACACCTATGTCTCAGACATCAGGAAGGGGATCATAGAAACATAGACTTTGACGGCAGATAAGGACCGCTTGGCCCATCTAGTCTGCCCATTTTCCTACCTACAGGATCGGCCGCAGAACCTAGTTAACCAACAGCCTATTTCTTCCTACCACCCACAAGAATTGCCTTATGTCTGTCCCATGCATTCTTGAATTCTCCCACAGTTTTAGACCCCACAACCTCCTCAGGAAGGCTGTACCATGCATCCACTACCCTCTCTGTGAAATAATACTTCCTCACATTGCCCCTGAACTGCCCTCCTTCTATCTTTAAATTGTGTCCCCTTGTTCTTGCACATCTCTTTTTCTGAAAGATGCTACCCTCTTGGACTTTGTTGATTCCACTGAGGTACTTAAAGTTTCTATCATGTCCCCCTCCCTTCTTTCCTCAAGGGTATACATATTAAGCTTCTTTAGTCTCTCCTCATATGGCTTCTCTTGCAGACCCTGCACCATTTTAGTTGCCCTCCTCTGGACTGCCTCTATCCTGTCTATGTCCTTGGAGATGGGGTCTCCAGAACTGGACACAGTACTCCAGATGGGGTCTCACCAACTGTCTGTACAGAGGGATAACAACTTCCTGTTTTCTGCTGCTGATGCCTCTCCCTATACATCCCAGTATACCCCCAACCCTCCCTACTGCCTTCTCACATTGCTTGCTAACCTTCAGGTCATCTGCTATGATTACCCCCAGGTCCCTTTCCTTTTTTGTTGTTGTTACTACCTCCCCACCCATTGTGTATTCTTCCCCTGGGTTTTTGTTTCCCAGGTGCATTACTTTGCACTTCTTTGCATTGAATCCTAGCCGCCATACTTCTGACCATTCCTCCAACCTTGCCAAGTCCCTTTTCATCCTTTCCACGCCTCCTTGTGTATCAACCCTGTTGCAGATCTTTGTGTCATCTGCAAAAACCCATACTTTTCCTTCCAGTCCCTCTGCAATGTCACCGATGAAGACATTGAAAAGGACTGGACCCAATACTGAACCCTGCGGTACCCCACTAGTAACCCCTCTTTCTTCAGAGTGGACTCCATTTACAATTACCTTCTGTGTCCTGTTGTGCAGCTAATATTTTACCCAGACTACCACCCTGGGACCCAGTCCCAGGCTGGTTAATTTGACTATTAATCTTTTGTGTGGGACTGTGTCAAATGCCTTGCTAAAGTCTAGGTAGGCCATGTCCACAGCCTCTCCCTGGTCTACTACTTTGGTCACCCAGTCAAAGAAATCTATTAGATTCATCTGACATGACCTTCACACTGTGAACCCATGCTGCCTTGGGTCCTGTGCCCCACTGGCCTCTAGGTACTCAACTATTCTTTCCTTCAGAAGTGACTCCATCACTTTCCCTACCACAGAGGATCAGGAGTGAGATGAGACTCTTTGCAGATGACTCAAAGCTGGGTGCAGTGGTGGATGAGGAGGAGGGAGGGTGGCCTTGCAGGAGGACCTGGAGGCTGTGGAAAAGTGGTCGGGAAAATGGAAACTAAAATTCAATGCAGGGAAGTGCTAGATTCTGCACCCGGGAGTCAGAAATTCAGGCCAGGGGTATACCCTGGGAGGAGACATGATTCAAATCACAGAGGGTGAGAGTGACCTGGAGGTAGAGGTAGATGTCAAAATGAACAACTCAGAGACCTGTAGGAGGGTAGCAGCAAGGGAAAATAGGATTCTGGGATGCATCACCAGGGGGATTACCTCCAGAAAGGCGGAAGTGATCCTTCCACTGTACAACTGCTTGGTTAGGCCACACCTCGAGTGTTGTGTACAGTTTTGGAGACCACATTTAAAGAGGGACATTGCACTCCTAGAGAGGGTCCAAAGGAGGGCAACCAAAATGATCTGGGGCCTGGGGAGAGGACCTATGAGGAGAGGCTCAAGGAGCTCGACATGTACACCCTGGAGGAGAGGAGGGACGGGGAGGACATGATAGAGGTCTTTAAGTACATGAAAGGGATCAATAAGGGAGGCCAGTCAGGGTGCTCCAAAGGAAGAAGGGTAGGGCAGCGAGAGGTCACGGGTGTAAGCTGGAAGGGGGCAAGCTCAGAGGGGAGAGGAGGAGATGTTATTTCACTGAAAGGGTGGTGGAGCCATGGAATGCACTGCCCAGGGAGCTGAAAGAGGTGGAGACTATGGACGGATTTAAGAGGGGATGGGACAGGTATGGGGGAGGGTAAATCTGACCAGGCCCAATACAGGTGGAACATCTGGGACTGGGGACAGTATAACACAAGGGGGAGGGGGGAACACCCAAATCGGCCCTCAGTGTAGGTGCTGAAAATTGAGCATACTCGAGAGACCGTTAGACCTATTCTGCTGCCATTTTAGTATGTTAGTATGTTAGCTCATAGCTCATTTACATAGGTCCCACATCATGGTACATAAGACAAATGACAAACATGAGTATACATATGATAACATAAGTAGGCCAACATTGGTAGCAGGGAACATTACACATTTTACATATAGTTGATTAGGTAGCATACATCAAGCTGTACATTTTGACAAGGGGTGATCCAGAGGACACAACTGTAACAACTGAGAAAGTACCTTTGTAGAGTCAAAACATTGGAATGACATAATTCGGGTTGAACAACGGAAGACACTTGTAGACTAGGAGAGAGAGGGGGAATTATACCAGGAGCAGAGGACTGAGTGGGGAATAGATGGATAGTAACGCTGGAGGAGGGCAGGCAGTATGGAGGGGGTTGCAGGTAGCGGGGGGGGGAGGCCAAGTTGGGACAGTAGGCTTCAGCAAAGCTTTCGATACTGTTCCACATAGAAGATTGATAAATAAGCTGGGTAGGCTTGGGGTTGGTCAGAAGTTGGTCAACCGGGTGGAAAACTGGTTGACAGGCAGAAAACAGAGAGTGGTGGTAAACGGTATACAGACAGAAGAGATGCAAGTCACAAGTTGGGTACCTCAGGGATCAGTCCTGGGGCCAGTCCTCTTCAACACCTTCCTCAGTGACATTGCAGATGGACTGGAGGGTAAGGTTTGTCTGTTTGTAGATGACACCACGATCTGTAACAGAGTAGATGATCCGGATGGGGTGGGTAGAATGAGAAGAGATCGACTACCTTCCTCGGAATATGGAATCATTATGAACCCATCAAACGTACCAGAGTCCGCAGTACCCACCTCCCTTGGATTAGATCCGACCTCCTTGACTGCCTAAGGACTCAAGACATGGCATGGAAGGTCCATAAACAACCTCCCTCCACCACCACTTCCAAATATACTGTCAACTACGAAACTCTTGCACTAGTCTTAGTACGTCCAGCCAAAGCTGACTACTTCTCTGATATCTTTCAGTCTCATATTAATCATCCATCTAAATTTTGGAAAGTGGCACATGCCCTTTTCTCCCCCTAATAACCCCTCTGCACCTTCCCTTACAGTGGCTGACTCAACCCTATGTGACCCTCCCACGGTCACCAAGGCATTTAACACCTACTCTACCTCCTATGCCTCCTCCCTTATCTCCTCACTCCCTACTCCTACCTCCCCCTCGCCTCCCACTCCTACACCTCCACCCTCTGAGCCTCCTGCCCCACCTTTCTTCTTCTCTCTTGTCTCCCCTTCCAATGCTCTCAAGGCTCTCTTGGCACTGAACCCATCTAAAAGTAAAAGCCCAGATGACCTGGATGCCAAATTACTGTACCTGTCTGCTCCTGTCATCTCTTATCCCATTGCTGATCTACTAAATTTTTCATTTAAGCTTTCCTCTGTCCCAGCCACCTGGAAACAGGCCACTGTCATCCCACTCCACAAAGGGAACGAATCCTCAGCAGCTGATAACTACCGTCCCATCTCCCTTTTCCCTATCCTTGCCAAACTGCAAGAACATATAGTACTTTCCCAGCTTTCCCCTTTCCTTGGCACTTCCTCCTTTTTCACCCTTTTCCAGTCTGACATCCAGAAAAACCACTCCACTTCCACCTCCCTGCTCCGACTCACTGACTCCATCTACCGTGGCATGGATCAGGGGTAAATCACCTCCGCCATCTTTGTCAACTTGACAAGACTGACACCATCTCCAACTCCCTCCTGCTGTACAAACGCTCAGTCACTGGGATGTCCCCCTCTGCCACCAACTGGTTCGAAGCCTACCTAATGGGCAGATCACAATCAGTAAGAATTGGGGACACACTCTCCCCCCATTATCCACACAGGGGTCCCACAAGGCTCAGTCCTTGTTCCGATTCTTTTCTCTATTTTCCTAAATGACCACCCCTCGGTTTGTTAATCTGCATCCATTCACATGGATGCAGATGACACTGTCCTGTATGCATCTGGTCCCTCCTCCCTCTTAGTGGCGTCCACTCTTCAACAGGATTTTGATAATGTCCAGCACTGGCTACGTTCTAACCAACTTTTTTTTAAATGCCAAAAAGACAATCTCCATGACCTTCGGCACAAGGCAGAAACTCTCCAGGCCCCCCTTCACCACCTCTATCCACACACTAGATAGCTCCATGTTGGAAGATACTTCCTCCTTCAGGTACCTTGGGGTCTGGCGTAATAAACACCTCAACTTCTCTAGTCATGTGGAAGCAATGCACAAGAAAAGTACAGTTACGTATGAACTTACCGTAACAGTAGATCTTTGAGAGGAGCTCTTGCAGCAGGTAACACCATTAGGACTATGCTGCCAGGCACTAGGACCCCACAAAAAAATTCTTAGCTAGCAGTACCCAGTGGGGACCACCCCCTGATGTCGGACCACTTCCGATGTCCACCAATGGTTCCCCTGCCAGAGACCTGGCTGATAAATCATAGAGAACCGAGGTTAGTGGAAAATGCCACCAAGGGGGAAAAAAGAAAGGAGAAAAGGACTAGGGAAAAGGAGCATGTTAAATAATGTCTGCTGCAAAAGCTCCTCTTTAAGATCTACTGTTTCGGTAAGTTCTTATGTAACTGTACTATCTTACTTCGAGTGGGAGCTCTTGCAGCAGACTACACCATAAGGACTGAGTACCAAGCAGTGCCAAAATGATCCCGAATGGGCTGGGAGGTGGACAACTGAGAAGCGGAAGAAGCTTCAAGACAATAGGCCTTGAAGCACCGCCAATCGAAACCCAGCTCTCCAATGAGAAGCAATATCCAGGCTGTAGTGCTTCACAAAGGTGTGCACTGAGCTCCAAGTAGCTGCTGCGCAGATATCTGCCACAGAAATGTTATGAAATGCCGCAAAGGAGGCAGAAACATCCCTGGTTGAATGACCCTTAACTGAGCCCGGTAAGGGTTTGTTGTACTTACTGTAACAGAAGGTGATACAATGGACTAGCCATCTGGACAAAGTCTATTTTGCCACAGATGCCCCCAGAGTTCTCTGGGCAAAGGAAAGAAAATGTTGGTCAGATTTTCTCAAAGTCTGAGTATGATTGATGTAGTAGTATCTGAGCACTCTGTGAACATCCAGAGTGTGAAGTAGAGCTTCCCCTCAATTGGTATGTTCCGGGTAATATACTGTGACACCACCTTAGGCAGGCACTTAGAATTAGTCCTCAAGGACACCCTGTCCTTGTGGACAATTAGATATGGCTCTTTAGCCATCACAGCCTGAAACTCGTAAATCCTCAGAGCAGAAGTCCCGGCAACTATAAACAACGCTTTCCATGACAGAAAATGAAGCTCACAATCTGCAACTGGTTCAAAGGGAGGCAACGTGAGTTTTTCTAACAAAAATAAAAGATCCCAAGGAGGGATGAGGTCCCTAATGGGAGGTTTAAGATGAAGCATTCCCCATAAAAATGTGCGGGCCAGATCTGTCTGGGCAACATATTTGCCATCCACCGGTACATGATAGGCAGAGATTGTAGAAAGGTGTACCTCGATGGAGGAATATCAGAGGCCCGATTCTGACAGGGAGAGGAGATACTCAAGGACAGCATTCAGAGGGCACAGGAGGGGGTCCAGACCCCGAATGGAGGCCCACAAACAAAAGAGCTTCCACTTCATGGAGTAAGTAGCACTAGTGGAAGGTTTTCTAGCTGCAACCAAGACCTCGGCCACTCTGGGAGATACCCCATAATGTGCCATGGCTACGACTGCTGGTGCCAGGCATGCAGATGTAGGGACCTGAGGTCTGTGGGAACCAACCTGCCCTGCTCTTGCAACAGTAATCGGGAGGACAAGGGCAGGGGAATTTGAGGTTTCACTGCCAGCTGCTGCAGTAGTGGGGACCATATCTGGCAAGGCCAAAGTGGAGCAACGAGAATCATCTTCACTCCTTCCGCTTGAAGTTTGAGCAGAACTCTTCGTAAGAGAGGAAAGGGAGAGAAGGCATACAGAGGGACAATGCATCATGCCAGAAAGCACAAGGCCCGTGATAGAGCGAGCAAGCAGAAAATGAAAATTATGTACCTACTATAATTCTGATCTTTCTGTGTATCTTCACCATTCATCACAGGTAGGTATGTGGCCAGAGGTCATGACCCCACGGAGCTCTTGTTTTTTTGGGATGGGCGAACCGATGCAGTGTGACACTGCCCTCAAAGGCTGATGCATTAGTGGCTGGGAATTGTGCGGTAGCTGTCGTTGGCCCCATTCTCCCACTAGTTTTGAGTCGCCATAGAATAAGAAAACAGGGTTGGGAGGGTGGGACAAGAGAGTCCAAGGGACAGATAAAGGAAAAGATATAATAAACAAAAGGAGAAATAAACGACCAAGAGGACAGACGAGGGAGAAAGCAGAAGCTAAAGTGGATTGGGAGGGGCCCCAATCTCTGGAAGAAGAAAAGGAAAGAGAGGGAGAGGGAAAGGGAAGGAGCATTAAGTGGGAGGGGAAAGGACAAATCCATGGCTCGCGGTCTGGTCCCCTGGCTTTTAGATGGATTTTTGCCCAGGAGAAGCTAGGAGCCTGGCAAGGCTGGCACAGAAATTTTGACCAAGAGGTACTCTGGGAAGAACAACTTCCTAGAGTTGTGGAATAAAGAGAGGAGGGGGACCAGGAACCAAGGGATGTCCTCTCCCCTATCCAACAAAAAGAAGAGGAGGGGAGGAAAACCCCACCTCTAAAAGAAGTAAAAGGATTAGTCCCAATGGACAAGGGTTAAAGGGAGGAGAGAGAGGGCAGTCACCAACATCCCACTCCTAAAAGAGGTGGAAGCCAAAGGCAATGAAGAAAACAGCCCCACGACTTCCCCCTCCAGCCAAAGGCTGCAGAAAAACAACCCCTGTGTGCCCAAGGGTCTCCCCACTCCTAACCCAACAGGAAGGGGGGAAGGGCACACAGAGGGAGGAGGACCCAGAGACTGAGGCCCCAGGGGTATGGTGGGTGGGATTTGTGATGAACGGTGAAGATACACAGAAAGATTAGAATTACAGTAGGTACGTAATTTTCATATCTTATCTGTGTCAGTCTTCACCATTCATCACAGGTGGGTGAGTACCGAGTCCCCCCCCAAAGGGGTCCAAGACCCTAAGGGACTAAGCCCCTTAGCTCCCAGTGGGGTAGACACTGGGAGGGAGAACCTTCATGGGCCTGGTGAGGCCTGAGACTGTGGGGAGTGAGACGGGGACCCCCCCCCGGAGGGGGAAGGAAGTTGCTCCGACAATTGCTGTCTCACTCTGAGGTGGAAAGAAAATAATTACTCACCGTAGTAATGTTGTTTCTTCTAATGGAGTCTTGCTGTATTCTGACAATATGCACTTAGCCCCAGCACTTGAACTGCCCCGGAGATGAAAAAGTTAACTCTATGCAGAAGCATAGAACGTTGAGCTCAAGCTCAGTTTTCAAACCTCTGTCTCTGGCACTTACCAGTGTAACTGTCAGATTCTTATGAGCAAACTAACTAAGTACTAGACTATGGAAATCGTTTATTATATAGCCAAAAGGCAACAATTTGGGTTCCAAAAAGACTCAAGTCGAGAACCCAAGAAAAAAGGTAGTGACAATGTAATATGTATATTAAAGGAAAACTACACCCAAAACTTGAAAAAATATATGCTGTGCAGAGTGTTTTAATTTGTATGTGAAGTTCTAGTGTTTCCTTCCCTCTGACTGGTATTAGGAGTTTTTCCCAAATTAGCCTGCTGGCTTTGTGCTAGATTTATGACCCCTGGGGATCTTCATACCTGATAGTGTAATTGTATTTCTTGTTCCCACAGTGCATCTTGTCTCACGTGACTGTGATGTAAGAGAGACCCAACATTCAGCACACACATGCCAAACAAACTAAATATCTTGGAAGCTTTACAAGCTGCACAAAAATTACCAGCAGCAAAGTTTTTCAGGACAGTAAAACCTTTAGGATGAGGGTGGTCACCAAGCTGAATTCTACAGATTTTAAAATATAGCCATCTCTATTGCTGTGAACTGATTGTAATGCAATGCTTTCTGCTGGATTTATGGGCTCTGCTACATCACCATCACGTGAAGCAAGGTGCATTGTAGGACAAAGAAATGCAATAAACCTATTTGATATGGAGATATCCAGGGGTCGTAAAACTACCCTAAAGCTAGCAGGCTAATTTAGGAAAAACTCCTAATACCAGTCAGAGGGAAGGAAACACTAGAACTTCACATACAAATTAAAACACTCGGCACAGCATATATTTTTTCAAGTTTTGGGTGTAGTTTTCCTTTAAACATAATAATAGTAACAATAAAACAAATACCCCACCCTGAAGAGGAAGTGTACAAGGTACACCCTGAGGTGCAACACTGAACCTGCCAGTCCACTTCCCAAAACCCAGGTTCTGAGAGGGGAGGCAAGGAGGGAGGTCAGAATACAGCAAGACTCCATTAGAAGAAACAGCATTACTATGGTGAGTTTTTTTTTTCTTCAAACAACATGAAGTCTTGCTGTATTCTGACAATGTGCAGACTACCAAGCAGTTCCCCCAGGAGGAGGGAATGCAGAACCTACTTTGGGAACAGGCTCTGCAGTACTGTTGTGCCAAACCTAGCATCACTCCTAGCCTGAATGTCCAGAGAGTAATGCTTGATGAATGTATGTAATGTTTTCCAGGTGGTTGCTTTACAGATTTCTAGCAAGGGTATATTTCTGGCCACAGCCAGAGTAGCAGCTGTACCCCTAGTCGAGTGAGCCCTCAGGCCTGGAGGAGGTGTTTTGCCCAATTTGTCATAGCAGAATTGTATACAAGAGACAATCCACCTGGCAATAGTTCTTTTAGTAGCAGGCTTGCCTTTTCCCACTTCACCATAAGTGAGAAACAATTGAACACAGTCATTTCTGTGTGCCTTAGTATGCTCTTTGTAGTAGCTAAGAGCCCTTTTAATATCCAAACTATGTAATCTTCTTTCCCCTGAAGAAGAATGGTCAGTGAAAAACACAGGAAGAGACATAGACTGGTTCAGATGAAAATCTGATACGACTTTGGGTAAGAACCTCCTATTGGTTCTTAGGACCACCTTATCCCTATGGAAGGAGATGAAGTCAGGTTCGACTGACAGGGACTGTAATTCACTAATCCGTCTGGCAGAAGTAATAGCTACCGGGAACACAATTTTCCAGGTCAAGTACTTCAGCTCGGCCGAAGCCAGAGGTTCAAAGGGTGGCTGCATAAGCTGGGCAATGCAGACATTAAGATCCCAAGCTGGGGATGGCTCTCGAAAAGGAGGGTTAATATGAACCAGACCTTTGAAAAACTTACTGAAAACAGAATGAGATGCCAGGGAAGAGCCCTTCCCTGCTGAAAGGAATGCAGAGACAGCTGCTAAGTGAACCTTCAGAGTTGCAGACCTAAGGCCTAGACCATTAAGATGAGCCAGATTATCTAAGGTTGTAGCAATGCCTGCAGAATCAGGCACAGTGCTCTTCTGAGAACACCAAATGCTGAATCTTTTCCATTTATAATTATACATTTTTCTAGTGGAAGGTTTCCTGGAAACCTTCAAAATATCCAGGACTACCTGAGAAAGATGCAGGCCTGCATATTCTAACTCTTCAAGACCCAGGCCTTGAGGTTGAGAGACTGGAGATTGTGGTACCAGATCCTCCCCTGAGAGGTTAGAAAATTGTATCTCTTGGGAAGAGACAGGGGACAGGGGACGTGACACTGCCAGAGACCACCGTGCCCCTGACTGACTCTGAGAAGACCTGAAGGGCTAGTGTAACCCCTAGGTGGCACTATCCCACGGGCTACTACCCCTGCCTGCTTGACTACCAACAGGTTAAGGGGCCTGAGTTCTGAAACGGGTGCCTCCACCCAGAGGTCAGGGTTGGTTTGGGTCAAGCTAACCAGGCCACAGCCCTCTGGGACACTGTGACCCCCCTCTTTTCCCACTAGTAGCCCACACAATACATGATATGCACCTTCCCAACACCCCAGATATGCTTTGTACATACACTTATATTTGGCACTTACCCCCAGGACTGGTTCCTTCAGCTTGACTCTGGGGACCCCCTGTAAAATAAGGTGATGCATTACAACAGCAACAATGCAATACCTTCAACATAAACTGACACCACAGTCAATGTAAATTGCAGAATAAACAGATCTGATTTATTCAGGGGACTATAACAAGGACGGGGGATAATCAGGTTAATTTGCTTAATCACACTACGAATCACACTGCAGTGCATGCAATCAGAGTCCTATTCAGTCACACTCTCTGGATACCCATGATGGGGGAAAAAGCTAGCCAGGACTGTTGCCCGGGGTAGGCTGGCGTCGCAACTGGTTAGGGCCCTGTGATGGAGAAATAACATGCACACACAACCAATTTGTAATCTGGAGCCGGAGGGCTCAGTTCGTGAAAACAACACAGCAAGAATAAGATGACACACTTTTGATTTAAGAAAGGTTGCAGGGAGCTACCCTGATAATTACTCACGGTACCCAGGCTGAACACAGGAGGGACGATGGATGGACTTTCTGGATTGCCAGAGGAAGCAAGGCCCACACGAGTTGCTTTGGCATTGTTCTTGTCCAGGCAAGGAGCAGGGGACTGATCCCCTGGCCGGTCCCTCGTCGATGGATCTTCTCTGTGTGGCAGGGTAGGGAGATAAGGCCCGCGTGGCAGGGCCTATCTGCATTAGGCAACAACGGGTTCAGTCCGATTTTAGCTAGGAAGCAGCTTCCAGCAACTAGCACACAGTTCACAGCAAGAGGGGGATTAGACCGCGATCCCCAATCAGCACATAGCACATTCATATGTACAAGCCAGCAGCTTACAGCCAGACTAAATCACACTTCTCTTTCAGTTCACAGTACATTTATATACCAAATTCTACCTGCACCAGGTCAAATGCTCCCCAGTCATGATCGCAAGTCTCTGCACACACTGGGAGCTCAGAAGTGACTGAAATTTCTGACAGGCCGATTGCATTCAACAAATCCTCGGTCTTCTACAGGTTAAGCCTGGTCCCAAATCAGCAGCTTGCTTCGTTCTCACCAGATTCGGATTTAGTCTGACAAAAGTCCTCTTCTTCCTGTTAGGGCAGAAAGCAGGCTAGCAGGCCAGAAGTCAGGCTTTTCACGGTTCTCCCGCGCTAACTACTGCACAGAATGGCCGCTTGAACACTCCGAGCTGTTGCTCTCTCAGCATCCAACTTGAATCTGGCTTGCCAGCAGACAGCCCAGGGGCTTTCATTCAGATCCAAAGGGTTTGGGTTGGTCGGTTCAGGTGTCAGTCACAACAGGCTCCCTCTATAGGTGCAAAAAGGCACCAACAGTCCAAAAACTACAATTCCCAGAGTCTTACTCCACACAGCCCCATTTCAGCAGGCTCCATTTGAGAGTCCCAAGTACTGATTGGTCCCATTTGGCAGTCTGGGACCAAAATGGTGGAGCTAAACAGAAACAGCCCTTGCTGCAAGAAGGCAGGTTAGAACAACTCACATTATTATCATTACTCTATCAAATGCTCAGCAAATAAGCACATCTTTCAGCAGTGTTCCCTCTGCACAATTAGCAATGGCAGAAACGGAGCGATTATTTAGCAGCCCTGGCGGGGCGCGGGCATAGAAACACACAGGCCCCCCATTTAAACTAATTATGACTGCAAGGAGGCAACCCTTAAAGAAACAGTACGTGGAGGCTTTACAAGCACTCACTGACAATAACATTAAAACAGCTTTGGCGCCGAACACCAGCCACACAGCGAGCAATTGTGGGGGTTACATCAGAAAGTGCCCTGAGTTCCAGGAGATTGATATGAAGGAGAGACTCTGGTGGAGACCAGACCCCTTAAGCCGTAAGGGCTCTCAAATAGGCTCCCCAACCTAGGAGAGAAGCATCTGTAGTTAGGACTACTGAGGGGACTTGATAGAGAAATGGAACTCCTTGTCTGAGGTTGTCCTGGTCCAGCCACCACTGAAGAGCTTGGACCAGAGTCTGAGTCACTGAAATCAATTTGGTGAGAGTCTCTTTTCTGAGACCAAAAGGACCTTAGGTGGAACTGAATGTCTCTCATCTGAAATCTGGCTCCTTGCACCACTGCAGTGGAAGCTGCCATGTGGCCCAGGAGTTGAAAAAACTGCCTTGCTGGATGAGAGAACAGAGGCCGAAAAGAGGAAGCAAGATCTGTTAGGGCCCTTACCCTTGTCAGGCGAAAGAAGGCCTTTGCTTGGATAGTATCCAGTTCTATCCCTATGAAAGTAAGAAGTTGTACAGGTACAAGAACAGACTTTGGGAGATTGAGAAGAAACACCAGAGAACTGAGCAAGTCTTGAGTGATTTGTAGAGTGGACTTAACCTGGTCAGATGACTGACCTACAATTAGCCAGTTGTCTAGATATGGGAAAATGAAAATACCCTGCCTTCTGAGGAAGGCAACTACTACTGCAAGGCACTTTGTGAACACCCTTGGAGCTGATGTTAGGCCGAATGGCATGGCTCTGACCTGATAGTGGCCTGAAGGCAACTCGAACCTGAAGTACTTTTTGTGGGAGCACCTGATAGGAATATGGAAGTAGGCATCCTTGAGGTCCAGGGATGCAAGTCAATCCCCTGGCCTTAGAGAGGGAAGAATTATTCCCAGAGTCATCATTTTGAATTTTGGTTTTGAGATGTGTTTGTTCAAATACCTTAGGTCTAGGATGGGTCGCCACTCCCCTGTCTTTTTTGGGGTAAGAAAGTACTTGGAGTACAGGCATTTGCCCCTGTGCTGAGTAGGAACTTTCTCTATGGCTCTGAGAGCCAGAAGAGATGAAACCTCTGCCTCTAGGGCAAGAGTCTCTGAGATGGATGCAGGTGGAAAGACCTGGCCCTCAGTTTTGGAAACCTTTTGAAGCTGAGGGCCAGTTTCTGACTTACTACCTCCAGGACCCACTTGTCTGAGGTAACAGACTTCCAGGCCTGGAAGTAGTAAGCCAGCCTGCCTCCTACTGGAATGGGGGAGTCAACTCCCGGGCTGACACATCAGGGTGTCTGCTTGGCAGGAACCTTGGACTGGGAAGAGGATGCAGCTCTGCTCATCCCCCTCCTACCCCTCCCTCGAAAGAACCCTCTCTTTGGGAAGGAAGAGGAAGCCTGAGCTTGGTAGAAAGGCCTGTGGAAAGGTGTGCCCCTGCCCCTAGACTGCTGCTTCTGAGGAGTGGCCTGCCTCTCTTTGGCCTGTGCACTCCTGTAGGTGGTCCTGTACTCATCCATTTTCTTCATGTAAGCCTCTGTCTGCTCCCCAAACAGAGAGTTACCCACTACAGGGAAATCCATAGCCTTGGCCTGTGTATCCTGTGAAAGGCTAGTACATCTGAGCCAAGCATGTCTCCTGAGAGACACAGATGTAGCCATGACTCTTGATGCGACATCATTGGAGTCCACAGCAGCATTAAATTGCACTTTGGATGCCTCATTTCCATCAGCAGCCACCTCCTCCAGCTCTTTGGCTAGCTGGGGGAGGCCTGTTTAGCCAGTTCCAGAACTGTAACCCACCTGGACCTCTGATACCTGGCTGTGTAGGCCATATAGTTAGCTTGCTGAGTCCCAAAGAAGATGCCAAATACTGTTTTTGGCCATGGCATCGACCTTCCTGGAGTCTTTGTCTTTGGGGTGTGAAGCTAAAGGAATGTTAGCCCTGTCACAGGCTGCAGCTTGCACTACCCCAACATCGCTGCAATGACTGTATAAAAACTCTGTACCTGAACCTGATAGCATATACCTCCTGTTCATTCTCTTATCCACAGGAGGTAAGGAGTTAGGTGTTTGTAAAATCTGTTTTGTCTGTTTCCCCAAGGACTTGTGAAGACGGATAGACAATCTTTTGGACTCTGGGATGTCCATCATCTCTACAAAATCAGGCTCTTCCTCTTCCTCAGCAGCTTCAACCACTGGGAGCTGGAGGGTTTCAGCCACCTTCTTGTAAAACAAGAAGTGTGAAGGGGACTCAGAAAGCCTGGGAGGAGAGACATTGGAGGGTCTGTCTGGGGAGATGTCTGGTTCAATGGGCACATCCAGACCTTCAAAGTCGTTGTCTTCATCCTCAGCCTCGGGATACTCTTCATCTCCTTCCCACTCTTCATAGAAAGCATCTGGATTGTAATCCGATGGAGTTGGATCCGACCGAACCGACCGCCTAACCGGCGGTACCGGTTTGGACGGAACCGGGCGAAGCGATTGAACAATACTAATCACTTTGGTTATCTCGTCAGTGGTTGGAGTATGTGGCGCTGCATCCAAACTGGCTGGCATAAACTTCCTTTTCGACGGAACCGACCCCTCGGAGTCAGACCTCCTTTTGCCCGAGGAGGTATCGCCTAGGTCAGGAGGCACCTCTTCAGGTTTGTCCACAACTGAACCGGGCTGGCCATCTGGATCTATGGACTTCTCAGCCTCCCTTTCCTTCAGCCTACTCAACCTTTTTTCTAGAGTGGCTTTAGGGAAGTTTTTACAAATCTGGTAGTCTGTTTTGAGGTGGTCAAACCCCAGACAATAAACACAGATGAGGTAGGGGTCGGCCTTGGCAAAGGCCTCCCCACATTCAGAACAGTGTTGAAACCCAGTGGGACCAGTTTTGTCTTCGGGTTCTCAGACATGGCCAATCTAAACAATTATCCTTAAAAGCTCTTTAAGCCAGGTAATAACCAACCGGTCGGTTACAAACCATGTTACGGGTTCTGTAAAAGAACCAGAAAAAGTCTGGTTCTTTTGAAACCGATCGGCACCAGAAAACCACACTAAATCCAAGAGAAAATAAAAATAGTCAAAAACAAGCAAAAAGGTTGGTTCCTAACCAGATCGACGATGAGAAACCGAGACAAAACAATTTCCACAGAATTTTTAAGTAAAAGACAAGTCACCACCTATCTACCATACTACCTGTACCGTAGACAGAGGCTGGAAATCTGAAAATAATAAAACGGTCAGAAAAACCGAACGCTAACGCAAACTCTACCGAACTGAGCAGAGGAGAAATCTCTGGAGCGACTTCACTGTTAGGCGGAGTAAAGAATCTGATGGTTACACTGGTAAGTACCAGAGATAGAGGTTTGAAAACAGAGCTCGAGCTAAACGTTCTATGCTTCTGCATAGAGTTAACTCTTTCCTCTCCAGGGCAGTTCAAGTGCTGGAGCTAACTACAAATTTTCAGAATACAGCAAGACTTCATGTTGTTTGAAAGATGGGTTCTACGGTAAGCAGAGGAAATCACCCTATGCCGGGCCAAGGGTGACAACCAGGAAAGACGCAGCCACGCCGTCCGCCTGATGCAGATCGCTGTTCCTATGACTCTTGAAGCTTCCTCGGCATCATAGGATGCCCTCACTTGGTGCCTTGCTAGCTCCAGGCCCAGAGCAGAGAGTGCAGTGGCTTGTCTGGTTACCTCCGTATCAGGCAAGGAGGCTAGGAGCTGACCTAGCCTGGACCACAAGAACCTATCATAGGAAGCATAGTGGACCTGATGTGCACCAATGGACAGTAAAATCCATGCCGAGTAGAAGGTTCTCCTACCACAGAAGTCAAAATCCAAAGAGTCTTGATCTGGGGGCCGGTCGTGGTGAAGGGCGTGAAGCCCGTCAGGAGTGTCCAGTTGTGTCAACCCTGACAGAGGGTGAGGCATACGACCTGGAGACTCTGGGGGAGCACAACACCTCTGGTTCAGTTTCCTAGGGGCTGGGACACTGGAGAAGGGAAGCTGCCTGAAGCGCAGTGATGCCTCCTGGAAGGGAGCGGGCCAGGCGGGCACCACAAGGGTGGCCTCACTGAAATCGTCTAGAAAGGTGCACGGCACATGCTCAGGATTGTCTTGAGAGGTGAAGGTGATGTAAAGATCTTCCATCATCCTCGTGAGGAAGTGCTGATATGCTACAAGATCAGCGGCAGGGGAGATGTGGATGGATGGTTCCTCTCCCTCAGAAGAGGGTGATGAGGAAGCAGAAGACTTCAGAGATTCAGGGCATGGCTGCTCGGGGAGAGATGGAACACCCGCTCCTCCATTGCCCTAACATAAGTAGGAAAATGTGCAGCTGCACCCCTGAACTGCTCCCAGGACAGAGGCCCCCTAGAGCCAGAAATACCAGGGAGAGAAAGAGATGGTGACAGAGGAATGGGGGCCAGATCCACAAAAGATGAGGAACGTCCTTTGCCTGGGCAAGAGAGCCCACCAGATGCTCCCAGGGGAGGAGGAACTCTGGGGAGCCCAACAGCCGACAGCTGGTCAACCACACTGGAACTGCCTAGACCATGCCCTGAAGAGTCCCTTCTGTGAGGTGACTGGGAACGTGTGAGCACAGAAGAATGGTCCCTGGCCTCCAAAGAGGAGGGGCCCTCTCGAGGAGACAGAGGAGGAATGACAGGGGTCCACACTGCAGCTCCTCCCCAAGCCCAGGTGGATCCCAGAGAAGGGCCGCCTCACTGAGCCCAGACTGCTCGACCCCTTGGGCTCTGAAAGAGCCCTCCACCTCAAAAACACCAGCCTAGGCAGATGCCAACTCCGAGCAAACCCCAAGGCCACCAAGGGTGCAGCACCCTCCCCTTCTGTGGGTGCCCTGATTGGCCCTAAATTTGGGCAATCCAGGCACACCACAGGAGGGGGTACCCCAACTGAGGGGGCAGAAGATCCCCCAACTTCAAGCTGCATAGCAACGGCCACCTGGACCATTGCCTGCTGGTCAGTGCCACTGACCCCAGAATTGGGGATCACTGCCCACTCCTCAGAGGGAGGCTGGGTCCAGACCGCTGAAGAAACTATAGAGGGGTCAGCAGACTCCAAGGGGTCTGGCAGCCAGTCCAGATCAGGCCTGGAATCCTCCTCCAAAGAAGTGGAGACCGAGGCCTGATGCCAGACCACCTGCTGACCCCTGCCCCTTCCTGGACCCACAGATATGCCAACTTGAGGCCTGGCACCGTGGTCTGTACTGACTCCCTCCCCGGCACCACAAATGGTGCCAGAGGAAGAGATGGCCCCAACCACAGTGCTGAGGCCAGAATTGGCACCAGACTCAGTGCTGTCCACTCCCACAGTGACGCGAACAGCAACGGAGTCAGAGACGGCACTGATGATGGTGCTGAGACCCCCTTTGGCACCATGAATGGCACCAAGAGCAAGAATGACACCACCCACGGCGCCGTCACCCTCCACGGTGCTGTGAATGGTGCTGGAGCTGAAAACGGCACCATCTCCAATCTTGGCGCCAACCAGAAACAGTCACAGAAGATGCTGTAGAACTTCCCACAGTGGCGCTCCCACTGTCGGTGTTGCAAGCAGCGCCAACCACAGAAATGATGCCAAGTGACAGACTGGCGCCGGCAACGGGGCCTTCTGGGCCCTAGGCACCGCAAGCGACTCTGAGACCCAAAACAGCACCGGTGGACGGCATTGAGGCTGGTGCTGGCCCGGGCCTGCAGGTCCCAGGACGTGACATTGGGGGTGCCTTGCCTCCCACCTGCCCCCCCGAAGGATTGGACTGGGCCTCCTGCACCACAGAAGGGGCTTCCGCTGCGGCAAGGCTCAAAGAGGTGGAAGACCCCTCCTCCACCATCCGTATAGAACCAGGAGTGGACCCAGAGGAAGTGTCAAGCGACCGTGTCTTGACCTTTCGAGTGTGGGCCCACCCCCCCGAAAGTCGGCGGTGCTCCTCCGACTTTCCACTTGCGAAGCTCGACAACTCGACGGTCCATGGAAAAGCAGGCGTAGTAAGAATCCATGTCGTGAAGTGGGCCAAGACAGGTGAGGCAATGATCATGCTGGTCGGTAATGGAATAACGACGGCCGCAGGGGCACTGATGCATAGAAGGCCGCCCCATTTTCGACGACTTCTTCCTCCCCCTTACCAGACATGATCAATGGTAAAACAAGCAAAAAAACAGACCCGACGTTGCTGGAAATAAGAAAAAGAATGGTCTTACCTGTCAGCGGGGTCGAGTAGGTGCTGAAACAGAACCGACGGTACTTTTTCGACGAGACAGGCCAAATGCGAACTAGGCCGCAGCTCTGACGCAATCTTCTTCCACAGGAGCTCCACACAAGGTACAACTTCTATGGCGGGAGATGAAGAACTGGTGGGAGGGCAGGGACGACGACAGCTAATGGCCAACCTGCGAGTGCCATGCAATGAGTTGGCCTCGAGTGCGGCGCCGTCGCTGCGTCGGTTCCACTCATCAAAAAAAAAAAAGCTCCCGCGGGGTCGTGACCTCAGGCCACATACCTGCAATGAATGTTGAAGATTGACACAGGTAAGATCTGGGTAGTTTTGCGTTACACGGGGATGCAAAGAGGTCCAGCTCTGGTCGGCCCCATCTTTGGAAGAGGTCATCTGTTACTGACTGCAGGAGTTTCCATTCGTGAGTCCTTGATCGAGACTGGCTTAGGGCATCAACCAAGACATTTTGAACCCCTGGAACATGCACTGCAGTGAGCAATAGGCAATGATCTAGAGCCCAGAACCACACCCTCATAGCCTCCCAACAAAGAGGATAGGAGTGAGTTCCTCCCTGCTTGTTGATGTAGTAGACGACTGACATGTTGTCTGTTTGCACCAACAGGGGGCCTGGACGAAGATCCAGGAGAAACACTTGTAGAGCATACAGAATCGCCTTCATCTCCAGAATATTGATGTGGAGGGTCAATTCTAGAGAAGACCATGCACCTTGAGTCTGATGGTTATGAAAATGAGCTCCCCAACCCAGGCCCGAGGCATTGGTTGTGAGAACCTGTAATGGAGGTTCTCTTTGGAAAGAGACCCCAGACTCTAGACTCTGTGGAGAAAGCCACCAAGAGAGTCTGTACTACTGCATTGGTGATTGAGACTGGCTGGTTGAGATCGTCCTCTCTCTGATCCCACTGCACTCTTGAGGGTCCACTGAGAAACTCTCATAAAGAGACTTGCTGAGGGAATGGTCACTATGGCTGTGGCCATATGGCCTAGGAGCGGAGCATGGTTCGAGCTGGGACCTGGCGAACAGCTGAGACTCTGTGGGCCAAAGAGCGAAGGCATATTGCCCTGTCTGGTGGGAGGAAGGCCTTCCCTTGCTCCGTGTCCAGGATTTCCCCAATGTATTGAAGCCTCTGACATGGTGCCAGAAACAAGTTGGCTATGTTTAAGGTGATTCCCAAGGAGCTGAACAGGCTGAAGATGTCATCTAAGGTTGCCAGAAGCTGATCCCTCATTGCAGCAGTCAGAAGCCAATCATTGAGGTAGGGATAAATTAAGTGTCCCTGTCTCCTTAAAGCTGCTGCCACTACTGTTAGGCACTTTGTGAATGCGCAAGGTGCCAAGGAAAGGCTGAAGGACAAGGCCTGGAACTGGAAGTGCCTTCCCTGAAAGGAGAACCTCAGGAACCTCTTGTGAACTGGAAGCACCAGAATATGGAGGTAGGCATCTTGCATGTCTAGAGAGCAGAGCCAATCCCCTTGATGCAACATGGGAAGAATGCTTGGCAAGATGACCATCCTGAACCTCTTGTACTCAATGTAATTGTTCAAGAGGCTCAGGTCCAGAATCAGGCAAAGATCCCCTGCCTTCTTGGGAACCAGGAAGAAATGGGAATAGAACCCTTTCCCCCACTGTGGGTCTGGAACAGGTTCTATGACCTTGTCTAGAAGGGACCGTATCTCCTACCAAATGAGCTCGGCATGGGAGGGCGGAGTAAGCTGTTTGGACCGGGGGATTGTCTGGGGGCATCTGAAGAAATTCCAGCGAATTACCCCACTCTATCAACTGGAGGACCCACGCTTCATTGGTGATTGAGGTCCATCTGTCGAGTTAAAGTGAGAACCGACCACCTACTACCTCTGTCCTGGACTCGGCAAGTGGCATGGGGTCGGGCAAGAAGTCAGGCGTGGGAGCCCGAGGTAGGCAGGAAGACCTGGGAAGGTTTGGTGTTCATAGGTCCCTGTGCTCCACCAGGATAGGAGGGAGCTTTACGTTGAAAGTTGCCTCTCTGTTGCTGTCCTTTAGGCTTCTGCCCTCCCTGGCAACGAAACTGATGACATTTACCAGGGGTCTGATCAGACCTGTACAACTGATGTACCGACTGAACAGCCTCACTCAAGTCCTGGAGGTCCGAGATCATTTTCTCGATGTCCGGACCTAAGAGCACAGACCCATGGAATGGGGCATCAATGATGACATCCTGGAGGTCCTGCCTAAATCCAGAAACTCTGAGCCAAGAGTAAGTTCGCATACAAGCCCCTGTGGCTGCTGCCCTGGCTGCCATGTCCTCCAATACATAAGATTATCTCAGGACGTGTTTTCCCACATCAAGACTGGACTGGAGTATGTCCAAGAGCTCTGTTTTGTGCTAGGAATCGCGCTGCCTTTTGGCAAGCTCGATTGACTTGCTCCAGAGAGATTTCTGGTACTGCACCATGTGCGCCAAAAAGTTGAGTGAACGGATGGTGTATGTAGCCGAGGAGTAAACCTTCCTGCCAAACTGGTCCAGGCATTTGGATTCCTTATCTGGTGGCTGGGAGCTCATGTACTGGGGCTGTTTGGTTCTGCTGTGGACAGCCATGAGAATGACTGAATTGGCCTTGGGCTGTTCACTGAGGAATGGCTCGCTCACTGGGGTGCGGTACAGCCGGTCTGCTTTCATGGGTATAGCAGGGACTGTCGAAGGGTGCCTCCAGGCTGGCCTGGTAGCATCCTGAAAGGGGACTACCAAGGATGGAACTAAGGGTTTGGGCTCATTCATAACCAGGAAATGAGCCAGTCTCTTTCTCTCTGGATCAAGATCCTCAGTTTCCCACTGATTTAAAAATTGAATGTGACGCATCACGTCCAAGAAAGTGGGATCATCTGGGGGTGGAACGGGGGAGTCCCCTGGAGGATCGGGGTGGTGGGGAGGAGAGGAAAACTCTCCTGAGGATCTGGAGGAAGCAGAAGACCCTGAATTGGATGACCCTGAGGAAGATTTGGAGTGAGAACGCCGGTGCCTCCTCCTGTAATGCCTGGAGGATAACCTGGAATGGCGACTACTCTGTTCTGGAGACCTACAGTCCGACAGAACAGGCGATTTGCCCCTGGGGAAGATGGCGACTGTGGTGCCCGCAGGGGCTGCGGGGATTCTACTGGGGGAAGTTGCAGCAGTGGAGCCTGTGGTTCCTTAGGGAGGATGTCCTTCTGACAGTGTCCCACCAGGAACTGAAAATGTCCTTTACTACGTCTAGTGAGACCATAGCAGGAGCAGATGGACCTAGTGTCTTGGCCCTGTTGTCAGGTTCCTCAGGTGGTGGACCTGACAGCTTGTCAGGGACCAGCATATGATCTGGGGATTTAGGTTTTTCCAGCGTCTAGTCCTGAGGTGGTATCGGAGCTGACAGCAGGTCTACTGGCATCTGCTTGTCTGTCGGCAATGGGTTGGGAGTTAGGGGAAGGCCTTTCCTTGGCTGGCAGCTGCGCCCCTTCCAACAGCCATTTAGGAGGTACTAGCGCTGTGGAGGGCCCCGAAGTCGAAGAGGTAGAAGATGTCAGGGTGGTGCGCTGGGAGTCTGACACCCGATGCTTCAGAGAGCTGCCATCAGGGTGGGACACCATTTCCAGATGTCACTTCCTGTCATCAGGGCCAGCCGGATGATCCGATGAGGTATAGGAAGCCTTCGCCAGGAGGTGGGTGGCAGACTGGGTGTCACCTGCCTCTTTAACAGCAAAATCCTTGGTCTTAGACCTGGAGGCATGGCTATAGGGCCTAACACTAAGGGAGTGGCCCGAAGGCCCTTGCCCTGAGGAAATGCCACTGGACATCTGCACCGAAGCCGGGAGTTTCAAGGTCGACAACCTGGAAGGAGCTTGGGTTGACAGGGGACATGGTCCAACCTCGGACTGGAGCTGGAAATCTTCCGATGTGGAGACCTGGATCGGGAGTCTGAGCGGTCCTTCCCATGGTGATGGTGCTTTCCACTGGACTTTTTCTCCTTCTTGTGAGAATTTCCCGACCCCGACCCCAAAGAAGAAGAGGATTCTAAACTTGACAGGGTCTTTTGCATGGTGGTCAGCTGTTGTTCAAGAAGGTAAGTCTTCAGCGTCTTCAGATTATGGATGCGAGTTCGATGGTTGAACTTCTTGCAGTGCGGGCAGGAGTCGGTATCGTGACCGGGCCCCAGGCAGATGAGGCAGGCAGAGTGACCGCCTCAGGCTGAAATTTGCTTCCCGCACATGCTCTTAAATTTTGGCCATTGGATAGATGACAACAGCAAAGACATGCACCGAAATTTGTGGTAAACAATATACTATTAAACAACTATAAATCTTTTCGAAAATGGCGATCAACTGTTAGCATGCAGGCATCCATGGAGCCAATGTGAACGGGTCAACAGTGGGAAAAGAACTGGGGAGTGGCTGGAGGCCGCCCCTTTATACCACTGGTGGACGTTGGAGGCGGTCCGACGTCAGGGGCAGTCCTCACTGGGTACTGCTAGCTAAGAAGTTTTCCATGGGGTCAATGCACAAGGAACTGCTCCCCAAGCTGGATGCCTTATACTGGAATCCTGCTTGCATCCCCTTACCTGACCACAGAAAAATTCTGCTGAAAATGATCTTTCCAACATTCGACTATGGTGACGTAGTTTACAGTGCCATCCTTAAAACCATCCTAGCCAGACTGGATGTACTCTTTCACTCCTTTTGCCTGTCCTTCCCGCACTCACCACTGTTCCCTATACCAATCCCTGTCTCTCCCTTCCCTTCCCTTTGCGACTGCTGTCTGGTTCACTCAAAATTTACTGTAAGTTCTGGTTCGGAGCACTTCTGTCTTATCTTGAATCCTCACTCTCAGCCCCTCCAACTTCCCGCTCTCTCTGGAGCAGTTCAGCCCGCACCCTTTCAATCCCCCCATCCACCTCTGTTGGGCAGTCATCCATATCCTACCAACTGCCTAAATTGTGGAACTCCCTCCCCATCAACATCCGAAATGCCCCCTTGTCTGGTGCCCTCACTTCCCTCATACACTCGTTTACTACCCCACATACAACTGCACCTAACCACAGCTTCCTAAGCGTTTGCACCATGCTATTGTATCATGCCATTGTACCATGTATACTGCATGTAACTGTATATAACTACTGACTTAGCACTTCAGTGATGTCATTTTATTTTAATATTAACTCCTCAGCGTATTGTAGAACTTACCTTGTGTTACTCTCTTGCAGCAATTTTGCTTGTGTTCCCTACTTATAGCACTTTTGCACCATCTATTGTATTATCCCACTCCCTTTACCTCTAGGTCACATCTGGAAATTAGCAATTTTGCTCAGTAGAGCTGCCTGGTGAAACATTTCAATAAATAAATAAATCATACAACACTCCTAGAACTACTGTTACAGGTGAGTAACTTGTTTTTCTGGGCAAGTTGCTATGATGTACTATCCACACTTCTGGCAGACACCTAGGATTTCTCTGGGAGGAGGGGGCAAGATGCACACCCCCTATTTAGGAAATAGAGATTGAAGAACTGAGGCCCCAAAACCAGCATCCTGGCATGACTCAAGGTCGATGTGGTAGTGGGAAATGAAGGTGTGTGCTGACTTCCAGGTAGCAGCCCTGCAGATTTCCTGTATAGGGCCATCCCTGGAACCAGCCACCGAGGCAGCAGTATGATGGGTGGAATGAGCCCTTAGACCTACGGGAGGCTCCCTTCCTGCCAACCTATAGCAGAGGTCGATGCAGGATATAGTCCACCTGCCAATCGTCTGCTTAGCTGCCAGTCTGCCAGATGCTGCTTCAGCATAGGTGACAAAGAGCTGGTGAACCTCTCCACAAACTCCAGCCGTGCACTCCTTGCAGTAGGCAAGCGCTCACTGCAGATCCAAAATATGGAGCCTGTGCTCAGCCTCCAAGGCATGGTTGTTGAAGTACACCACGAGATTGATCACCTGGTTAAGGTGAAACTAGGACACAACCTTCGGGAGGAATTTCAGTTTGGGTCGAAGGATTACCTTGTCCTTGTGGAAGACTAGGTAAGGAGACTCCACCGAGAGCGCCTGGAGCTCACTGATGCTTCTGGCTGATCTGATAGCTACCAGGAAGGTGATCTTCCATAACAGGTGAGACATTTCACACCTGTACATTGGTTCAGATGGTTTGCCCATGGGCTTTGTCAACACTAGCAACAAGTCCCAAGGTGGTGGTGGTGGTTCACACACCGGAGGGAAAATGTGGTCAAGGCCTTTGAAAAACTGCCACACCACCTTCTCCTGTGCCACTGATGGCATACCAGCCTGTGCCCGGCATGTAGAGATGGCTGCCAGGTGCACGTTAAGGGTTGTCGACCAAAGGTCCGATTGAGAAAGGGACCAGAGGTAGTCAAGAATGCTAGCCACTGGACAAGATAAGGGGTCAAGCCCCTTGCCCTGGCACCAAATGGAGACTCTCTTCCATTTGAAGGCATAGCATTTTTGGGTCGACTACTTCCGAGAAGCCTCAACCACAGTGAGGACAACTTCTGAGAGACTGAAAGCCTGGAACTGTAGCTGCTCAGGAACCAGGCTGTCAGGTGCAGAAACTGAAGGTCTGGATGGAGGGTCTTCTCCTGATTACAAAACAACAGATCCAGGTGGAGAGGAAGTTGCCACAGGAGCCTGCTGCTGAGGCTGAGGAGATTGGGGTACCAGAACTGGTGGGGCCAGTCTGGAGCCACCAGGATAATCCGTGCCTTGTCCCTCCTGGCTTTGATCAGCACTTTGTGGATCAGAGAAATGGAGGAAAGGCATTGAGGAGGCCTAGGGTCCAGGGCCTTAAGAAGGCATCCCCCTGCAGTGCTCCCTGCTGAGGGGGGCAGGCACAATACAACCTCAGCTTGGCATTCTACCTGGAGGCAAACAGATCCACTAGAAATGTGCTTCATCAAAAGAACAGGCTATAAACTACCTCCTGGTGGAGAGGCCACTCATCAGATGCCTCGCTCACATGGCAGAGGGCATCCGCCAGCAGGTTGGAGATGCCAACCACATGGATGGTCAGAAGATCGGCATCCAGGCTGAGCATGAGGGTCCAGATGTGAAGAGCTTCCCTGCACAGAGGAAGGGAGTGTGTTCCACCTTGTTTGTTGAGGTAGTACTTGGTTGTGTTTTTTTCCATCTGGACCTGAATGATCTGACCCCGAATGTCTGGAGCAAAGGCTGTCAGCACCAGCCGAACTGCCGGAAGCTCCAACAGGTTGATATGGCATTGGTACTCCTTGGGATTAAGAGTCTGTGGACTCTGTGTTCCCTCAGGTGGGCACCCCAGCCCATCAGGGAGGCATCGGTCATGATGGTGAAAGTCGGCTCCAAGAGGACAAATGAGATTCCTTCCTGCAGATGTTCTAGGACTAATCACCACTGGAGGACATCCCAAATCAGCTGGGTCACAGTGAACGGCTGGTTAAAGTGGCCCTAGTGCTGAGACCATTGATGGGCAATCTCCCACTGCAGAGAGCGCATTCCCCACTGGGCCCAATGGACCACGCTGGTGCATACTGCCATGTATCCCAGAAGGTGCAGGAAATCCCAAGCAGGGTGCAACTGCCCAACTCGAAATGAGCGGGCAAAGGAGGAGAGAGCCTCCTCATGGTCTGCCGGAAGCTGAGCCCTGACTCTGCAAGAGTTGAGCTGAGCCCCAATAAATTGTAACGAGCTCCGATTTGGCCTCATTGACCAGGAGGCCAAGGGACAAACAGGTCTGGAGGGCCAGATCCCCGGACTGCTCCATGTCCTCCCGCTATAAGCCAGTTGTCCAGGTAGGGGTACACCCGGACCCCTCAGTGCCTCAGGTAGGCTGCCGCCACTGCAATGCACTTGTTGAATACCCTGGGAGCCAAGCAGAGGTGGAAGGGCATGGCCTAGAACTTGGAGAGAACCCCCTCCACATGGAACCACGGGAACCAATGGTGGGACGGACAGATGGGGATGTGGAAGAATGTGTCCCGAAGATCCAGGGAGCAGAAGAAAAAATTACTTACCATAGTAACCTTGTTTCTTCTAAAGGAGTCTTGTTGTATTCTGACAATATGCAGTTCAACTGCTTCGGAGAGGAAAGAGTTAACTCTACACAGAAACATAGAATGTTGAGCTCGAGCTCGGTTTTCAAACTTCTGTCCCTGGTACATTCTCTGTAACCATTAGATTCTTACGAGCACTAAATGACCTAAGATTAACTATTACTAAGTAAATTCCAAAAAGGCAAAAGCCAAACACCAACCACCTGGGTAAAAGAATCAAGTAGAAAAACCCAGAAAAACACCTCATAATAATAACAATAATAAGAGAATAACCCTCTGAGGTGCAGCACTGGCACACACTATCTCCTAAATAAAGCACTGTGGTTCTGTGAGGGGAGGCAGGGAAGGAGGTCAGAATACAGCAAGACTCCATTAGAAGAAACAAGATTACTATGGTAAGTATTTTTTTTCTTCAAACAACATGAAGTCTTGCCGTATTCTGACTATATGAAGACTACCAAGCAGTATCCCCTTGAGTGGAGTACAGAACCTATTTAGGGAACAATCTCTGCAATACTGCTGTGCCAAACCTGGCATCACTTCTGGCTTGAGTGTCCAGGCAGTAATGTTTAGTAAATGTGTGAACAATCTTCCAGGTGGCCGCTTTACAGATTTCCAAAAGGGGAATGTCCCTAGCTGCTGCCACAAAAGCAGCTGTACCTCTGGTTGAGTGAGCCCTCTTGCCTGACGGGGGGCTCTCTGCCCAGTTTACCATAACAGAACTGAATACAAGAGGGAATCCAACTAGCAATGGTCCTCTTGGTGGCAGGCTTTCCTTTTCCCACCTCCCCATAGGTGAGGAACAGCTGTGAACAGTCATTTCGATGGTCCTTAGTCTGATCCAGATAATAACTAATGGCCCTCTTTGACATCCAGACTGTGCAATCTCCTTTCACCTGAGAAAGAGTGATCGGTAAAGAATACTGGAAGTGTCATTGTTTGGTTAAGATGAAAATCTGAGACTACTTTGGGAAGAAATGTTCTATTTTTTTTTTTTAACTCTATTTATGCACCGACTCGTGTAACTCTCTCGGACATCCTCCAGGGCCCCCAACTCTACCTCCGTGCCTGAGATGCCTCCTGCTTCCTGACACTAGCCTGGCTATCCCCTTGGCTCTAAGCCCCCCAAGGTAGGGCCGCCCTATCCTCCCAGGATGCTCTATCTGAAATTCGGGCCGGGCTGGGCTTGGCCCAAGGGAGGAGAACAACCGGTGATGGAGTGTGGTCGGGTGGATGTAGGTGCCTTCACCTATCCACGAGCTGGGGATTTTTTCTATTTTTGTTGTGTCCCTCGTCCTTCCCCCCCGGAGTTCGGTCGTGCAATGACGTCATGACGTCTGCCGCAACTCCGCCTCCCTCTACTTAGTGTCCAGCCGTGCGCACATCCTCTGGTCTCCACCGGGAGACACTGTTGCACTGGGCAGTCCCTGAATCCCTCCCCAGAGAGAGGAGAGCAGTCTATGGATGCTCAATCCTCTCTCTCCCCTGCCAATCCCGACGACCCAGGCTTGTTCCCGAACCCGGTGCACCGGCGTAGGCAGTGTGGCATCCAGCACCTCAACCCTCAGCGCCACCAGGCCAGAAATGTTCTAAGAACAACTTTATCCCTGTGGAAGAAGATATAGTCAGGCTCAATAGAGAGGGCTTGTAGCTCATTAATCCTCCTGGCAGATGTGATAGCTACAAGAAAAATGGTTTTCCAAGTCAAATATTTAAGCTCAGCTGAAGACGAGGGTTTGGGGGGGGGCTGCATGAGCTGTGCAATGCAGACATTCAGGTCCCATGCAGGAGTGGGCTGCCTGTGAGGGGGATGTAAATGTAAAAATTCCTTGAAAAATGTCTTAAAAACTGGCTGAGAAGCCAGGGAAACCGGTTTACCCGCAGAGAGGAAAGCAGACACAGCTGCCAAATGCACTTTTAAAGTGGCAGGCCAAAGGCCCAAAGAATGTAAATGAACTAAGTAGTCCAAAGTCTCAGGTATACCAGACGAATTTGAATCCAAACTGTTCTGCGAACACCAAATGGAAACTCTCTTCCATTTGGAATTGTAAGTTTTTCTGGTGGCTGTTTTTCCACAAACCTTGAAGATGTCCAGCACCCCCTGAGAGAAGTGCAAGCCTGCATATTCTAATTCCTCAAGAGACAGGTCTTGAGCCTGAGGGAGCTGAGGTTGGGGTACCAGGTCTGATCCTGGGATGAGGACAGAAGATTATGCCTCCTGGGGAGCTATATCGGAGGTGCCACTGAGAGGGACATTAACAATGGGTACCAGGGTTGCCTGACCCAGTCTGGAGCAATCAGAATTGTTGTACAGGGCCGAGTCCTGATTTTTATCAGCACTCTGAACAGGAGAGGAAATGGGGGAAAGGCATACAGAAACCTGTCCCCCCAATCCAGAAGAAAAAATTACTCACCATAGTAATGTTGTTTCTTCTAATGGAGTCTTGCTGTATTCTGACTTAATGCAGTTAGCTCCAGCACTTGAACTCCCCCGGAGAGTAAGGAGTTAAACTCTATGCAGAAGCATAGAACGTTGAGCTTGAGCTCGGTTTTCAAACCCCTGTCTGTGGTACTTCCCAGTGTAACCGTCAGATTCTTACGAGCAACTAGCTAGCTGAGTCTAAATATTATATATATATGTGTGTGTGTGTGTGTGTGTGTGTGTGTGTGTATAAATTGTTTTAGTATAACCCAAAAGGCAACAATTTGTGCCCAGAAGACTCAAGTCGAGAACCCAAGAAGAAAAAGATAGTGACAACACTAAACAGATTTATAACACAAACAGAATTAACAATTAACCCACCCAAGATGGGGGGTGCAAGGTACACCCCTGAGGTGCAACACTGTGCCTGCCAGCCCACTTCCCAAAAACTAGGTTCTGAGAGGGGAGGCGGGAGGTCAGAATACAGCAAGACTCCATTAGAAAAAACATTACTATGGTGGGTAATTTTTTCTTCAAACAACATAAAGTCTTGCTGTATTCTGACTTAATGCACACTACCATACAATTCCCTATGGAGGAGGGAATGCAGAACCTACTTTGGGAACAGGCTGTGCAATACTGCTGTGCCAACCCTAGCATCACTCCTAGCCTAGCTATCCAGAGAGTAATGCTTGGTGAATGTATGTACTGTTTTCCAGGTGGCTGCTTTACAGATCTCTAACAAGGGTATATCTCTAGCTGCTGCCAGAGTAGCAGCTGTACCCCTAGTCGAGTGAGCCCTCAGGCCTTGGGAGGGCTTTACCCAATTTATCATAGCAGAATTGTATGCAAGGGACAATCCACCTGGCAATAGTTCTTTTAGTGGCAGGCCTACCTTTCCCCACCTCACCATAGGTGAGAAACAACTGAAGACAGTCATTCCTGTGAGCCTTAGTGTGCTCTATGTAATAGCTAAGAGCCCTTTTAATATCCAAGCTGTGTAGCCTTCTTTCACCTGAAGAGGAGTGGTCAGTGAAAAACACAGGAAGAGACATAGACTGGTTCAGATGAAAATCTGATACCATTTTGGGTAAGAACCTCCTATTGGTTCTTAGGACCACTTTATCCCTATGGAAGGATATGAAGTCAGGTTCAACTGACAGGGACTGTAATTCACTAATCCGTCTGGCAGAAGTAATAGCTACCAGGAACTCAATTTTCCAGGTCAAGTACTTCTACTCGGCCGAAGCCAGAGGTTCAAAGGGTGGCTGCATAAGCTGGGCAATGCAGACATTAAGATCCCAAGCAGGAGTCGGTTCTCTAAATGGAGGGTTTGTATGAACCAGACCCTTAAAAAACTTTTTAAACACATGATGAGAGGCCAGGGAAGAGCCCTTCCCTGCTGAAAGGAAAGCAGAAACTGCTGCTAGGTGAACCTTTAGAGTTGCAGGCCTAAGGCCTAGACCATTGGGGTGAGCCAGATAATCTAAGGCTGTAGAGATGCCTGCAGAATCAGGGACAATGACTTTTTGGGAACACCAAATGGTAAACCTCTTCCATTTGGAGTCATAAGTCTTTAAAGTAGATGGTTTCCTGGAAACCTTCAGGATATCCAAGACTGCCTGAGAAAGATGCAGGTCTGCATATTCTAGCTCTTCAAGAGCCAGACCTTGAGATTGAGAGACTGGAGATCGGGATACCAGATCCTTCCCTGGGAGGAGGACAGAAGATTGTGTCTCTTGGGAAGGGACAGGGGACAAGACACTGCCAGGAACAGGAACAGAGGATACCAAGGCTGCCTGGCCCAGTCTGGAGCCACTAAGATCACTGTGCAAGGTTGAGTTCTGATCTTGATCAGGACTCTGAACAGCAGAGGGAATGGAGGGAAGGCATAGAGGAACCTGCCCTTCCAATCCAGAATCAGGGCATTCTGGGGCACAGTCCCCAGGAATGGAGGTCTGCAACAGAACAGAGGGAGTTGGTGATTGTCCGGGACTGCAAAGAGATCTCTGGAGTGCCCCATTTGGAGTAATGATCTGCAAGATGAGAGGATATTCTGCTCAGAGCATCTGCCAGTACATTGTCCTTCCCTGGAAGGTGAACTGCTACTAGGGAAGTCTGAAGAGAATAGGCCAGAGACCACAGTTTCATGGCTTCCGTGCACAAGTCTGATGACTGAGTGCCTCCTTGTTTGCTGATATACCATATTGTGGTAGTGTTGTCTGTTCTGACTTGGACCATCTTGCCCTTGACCAAATCTGAGAAGAACTGAAGGGCCAGAAACACTGCCCTGAGTTCCAGAAGGTTAATGTGAAGGAGAGACTCCTGTGGAGACCAGACCCCTTGGGCTGTCAGGGCCCCCAGTTGAGCTCCCCAACCTAGGAGAGAAGCATCCATAGTTAGAACTACTGAAGGAGTTTGCGGGAGAAATGGAACTACTTGTCTGAGGTTGTCCTGATCCAGCCACCACTGGACAGCTTGGACCAGAGTCTGAGTCACTGGAATCAGTTTGGTAAGAGAATCCTTTTTCTGAGACCAGAAGAGCCTTAGGTGAAACTGAATGTCCCTTATCTGGAATCTTGCTCCCTGCACCACTGCAGTGGAAGCTGCCATGTGGCCCAGAAGCTGGAGGAACTGTCTTGCTGGGAGAGAGACCGGAGGTCGAAAAGATGAAGCAAGATCCACTATGGCCTTCACCCTTGCCAGGGGAAGGAAAGCTTTTGCTTGTACAGTGTCCAAATCTATTCCTATAAAGGTGAGAAGCTGAACTGGACAGACTTTGGAAGATTGAGAAGAAAACCCAGGGAACTGAGTAGGTCCTGGGTAGTTTGCAGAGCTGACTTGACCTGTAGAGATGACTGACCCACAATGAGCCAGTCGTCCAGATATGGGAAGATGGTGATACCCTGTTTTCTGAGGTAAGCCACCACTACTGCAAGGCACTTTGTGAACACCCTTGGAGCTGATGTTAGGCCGAATGGCATGGCTCTGAATTGGTAATGGCCTGAAGGCAACTCAAACCTGAAGTATTTTCTGTGGGAGCACCTGATAGGGATATGGAAGTAGGCATCCTTGCAGTCCAGAGATGCTAACCAATCTCCTGACCTTAGAGAGGGAAGGATTATTCCCAGAGTTACCATTTTGAATTTAGGCTTTGAAAGGTGTTTGTTCAAATACCTTAGGTCTAGGATGGGTCGCCACTCCCCTGTTTTCTTTGGGGTAAGGAAGTACCTGGAGTACAGTCCTTTTCCCCTTGTGCTGAGTAGGAACCTTCTCTATAGCTCTGAGAGCTAGAAGAGAGGAAACCTCTGCCTCTAGGGCAAGGGTTTCCAAGATTGATGCAGGTGGAAAAGACTTGGCCCTCTTTTTTGGAAACTTTTTGAAGCTGAGGGCCAGTCCCTGGCTTACTACTTCCAGGGCCCACTTGTCTGAGGTAACAGACTTCCAGACCTGGAAGTAGTAAGCCAGCCTGCTTCCTACCAGAACTGGGGAGTCGACCCAGGCTGACACATCAGGGTGTCTGCTTGGCAGGAGCCTTAGACTGGGAGGAGGAGGGCAGCCCTGCTCATCCCCCTGCCCCTCCCTCTGAGGAATCCCCTCTGTGGGAAGGAAGAGGAGGCCTGGACTTGGTAAAAAGGCCTGTGAAAAGGCCTGCCCCTGCCCCATGACTGCTGCTTTTGTGGGGCGGCTTGCCTTTCCTTGGCCTGTGCACTCCTGTATTCATCCATTTTCTTCATGTAAGCCTCTGTTTGCTCCCCAAAGAGTTACCCACTACAGGAAAATCCATAGCCTTAGTCTGGGTATCCTGTGAAAGGCTAGTACATCTGAGCCAAGCATGTCTCGTGAGAGACACAGATGTAGCCATGACTCTAGATGCCATATCATTGGAATCCACAGCATGAAATTGCATTTTTGATGCCTCAATTCCATTAGCAGCCACCTCCTCCAGCTCTTTGGCTATCTGGGGGGAGGCCTGTTTAGCCAGTTCCAGAACCGTATCCCATCTGGATTTCTGGTACCTGGCTGTGTAGGCCATATAATTAGCCTGCCTCAGTCCCAAAGGAATGTTAGCCCCGTCACAGGCTGCAGCCTGCATTACCCTAACATGGCTGCTATGATTACAAAGGAACTCCGTAGCTGAGCCTGATAACATATACCTCCTGTCCATTCTCTTGTCCACAGGAGGTATTAAATTAGGAGTTTGTAAAATTTTGTGTGTCTGTTTCCCCAAGGACTTATGAAGAGGGATAGACAGCCTTTTGGACTCTGGGATGTCCATCATTTCCACAAAATCAGGCTCTTCTTCCTCCTCTGCAGCTTCAACCATGGGAAGCTGAAGGGTTTCGGTCACCTTTTTGTAAAACAAAAAATGTGAAGGGGACTCGGAGAGCCTGGGAGGAGAGACACCTGAGGGTCTGTCTGGGGAGATGTCCGGTTCAATGGGCACATCCAGACCCCCCTGGTCGTCATCATCATCATTATCATCGTAGTCTTCATTTCCCTCCCACTCCTCATAATAAGCATCTGGATCATAATCTGAAGGAGACGGATCTGACCGAATTGACCGCCTAACTGGCGGTACCAGTTCGGACGGAACTGGTCTAAGTGATTGAACAATGCTAATCGCTTTGGCTATTTTGTCAGCGGTTGGAGAATGCAGTACAGGATCCGAACCGGTGGACTTACATTTTCTTTTTGACGGAACCAGACCCTCAGGGTCAGCTCTCCTTTTGCCCGAGGAGGTATCGCCTAGGTCAGTAGGCACCTCCTCAGGCTCGGCTGCAACCGAACCGGGCTGGCCATCCGGATCTACAGACTTCTCGGCCTCCCTTTCCTTCAGCCTACTCAGTCTCTTATCCAGAGTGGATTTAGGAAAGTTTTTACAAATTTGGCAGTCTGACTTGAGGTGGTCAAACCCCAGACAATAAACACAAATGAGGTGGGGGTTGGCCTTGTCAAAGGCCTCCCCACACTCAGTACAGTGCTGAAACCCAGTGGGACCGGTTTTCTTTTTGGGTTTGTCAGACATGGCCAACCTACTAAATTACCCTATAGCAGCTTTCAAGCCAGGTAATAAAATAACTGATCGATTACAAACCGTGTCACGGGTTTTGGAAAAGAACCAGAAATAGGCCCTGTTCTTTTGAAACCAATTGGTACCGAACACCACTCTAATCCCAGAAATTTTTTTCTCAGAAAACTAGAAGGAATACAAGGTCGGTTCCTAACCGGACTGACTGTAAGAAATCAAGGAAAAAAGTAATTTCCACACACTATTACAAAATAAACACAGTCACTACCTATCTACAACACTACCTGTACCATAGACAGAGGCTGGAAATCTGAAAAATAACCAAAAGAATGGTTTAAAACCGAACGCTTTACTTTTTAACGAACTGAGCAGAGGAATCTCCGGAGCGACTTCACTGTTAGGCGGAGTACAGAATCTGACGGTTACACTGGGAACTACCACAGACAGAGGATTGAAAACCAAGCTAGAGCTCAACGGTCTATGCACCTGCATAGAGTTTAACTCCTTACTCTCCGGGGCAGTTCAAGTGCTGGGGCTAACTGCATTAAGTCAGAATACAGCAAGACTTCACATTGTTTGAATCAGAGCATCCAGAGGAACAGACCCCAAGGTGGGGGACTGCAGCAAAATTGGGGAAGCTGGTGATTGTCTGGAGCTGCAAAGAGGTCTATCTCTGGAGTGCCCCGTTTCCTGAATATGACTTGAAGCACCAGTTTTTTCAGAGACCACGCATGGTGACTCCAAGAGATCCTGCTGAGGGTATCTGCCAAGACATTGTCCTTGCCTGAGAGATGGACTGTCACTAGAGAGACCTGAAGGGAATAGGCTGGACTCCAAACCTTCATGGCTTCCGTGCACAGAGCTATGGACCTTGTTCCTCCTTGTTTGTTTGTATAATACATGGTGGTGGTAGCGTCTGTCCTGATCTGCACCACTTTCCCCTGAATTTCTTCTGAGAAGGCCTGAAGGGCCAGAAGTACAGCTTTGAGTTCCAAGAGACTGATGTGTAGAAGGGACTCCTGCTCTGACCATGAGCCCTGAGCAGTGAGGCTCCCTAGGTGGGCTCCCCAGCCCAATAGAGAAGCATCCATAGTGAGAACCACTGAAGGGGACTATGGAAGAAAGGGGACTCCCTGTCTGAGATTGTCCACCTCTAACCACCACTGAAGAGCCTGTAGAAATGTCAGAGTGACTGGAATCAGCTTGCACAGGGGATCCCTCCTCTGGGACCAGTAGGGCTGGAGATGATACTGTATGTCTCGCATCTGAAACCTGGCCCCCAGGACAACTGCAGTGGATGCTGCCATGTGGCCCAGAAGCTGGAGGAAATGTCTGGCTGGTCTGGATACCAGAAGTCTGAATGAGCCTGCCAGAGTGGCTAGGGTCTCTACCCTTTGCACCGGTAAGAATGCCTTTGCCTGAACAGTGTCCAATTCTGCCCCATGAGGGTGAGTACCTGGACTGGTTCCAGTACTGACTTGGGCAAATTGAGCAGGAAGCCCAGAGAGTCTAGGAGTTGCTGGGTGACTGTCAGAGCTGTTCTGACCTGCTCTGAAGACTGCCCTACTATGAGCCAGTCGTCCAGATAAGGAAATACTGCTATTCCCTGCTTCCTGAGAAATGCCACCACCACTGCTAGACACTTGGTGAATGCTCTAGGAGCAGAAGAGAGGCTGAAGGGCATATCCCTGAACTGGTAATGGCCTGAGGGCAACTCAAATCTTAGGTACTTTCTGTGGGAGCATCTGATTGGTATATGGAAATAGGCATCCTTGAGGTCCAAGAAGGCTAACCAATCTCCTGGCCTTAGAGAGGGGAGGATAGTGCCCATAGCCACCATCTTGAACTTGGGTTTTGTTTAGATATCTGCAGTCTAGGATGGGTTGCCACTCCCCTGTCTTCTTTAGGGTAAGGAAATACCTTGAGTACAAGTCTTTTCCTCTGAAGAAGATGGGAACCGGTTCCACTGCTTTCAGAAGCAGCAAGGAAGAAACCTCTGCCTCTAAGGTAGCAGTTTCTGGCTGAGTGGCAGGTTTGAAAGACTTTGCTCTGCATTTGGGGAATTTTTTGAAATTCATAGCAAGCCCCTGGCTCACTACTTTCAGGACCCACTTGTCTGTAGTGACAGACTTCCAAGCCTGGAAGAAGTGAGCCAACCTGCCCCTTACTGGAATAGGGGAGGTGATCTGAACCGACACATCCCTCTCCTGCTGAAGAAACCTCTCTACTGAAACATACAGGAGGCCTGTGCTTGGTAGAAAGGGCTCCGAAAAGGCCTACCCCTGCCAGCCCTAGACTGCCATCTCTGAGGAGTAGCAGTCCTTTCCTTTGCCACTGCACTCCTGTAGGTGGTCCTGTATTCATCCATTTTCTTCATGTACATCTCTGTCTGCTCCCCAAACAGAGTTCTGGGTGACAGAAAAAATCCATGGCCTTAGCCTGGGTATCCTGGGAAAGACTGGTACATCTGAGCCAAGCGAACCTCTGCATGGAGACATATGTAGCCATGACTCTAGATGAGACATCATTAGGGTCCACAGCAGCATGAAACTGCACCTTGGATGCCTCAATACCATCAGCAGCCATCTGCTCCAGCTCATTGGCAAGCTGCAGAGGGGCACCTTTGTCTAGATCTAAGATAGACTCCCATCTGGACTTCTGGTACCTAGCCACATATGCCATGTAAGAAGCCTGTCTGAGTCCCAAGGAGGATGCCAGGTACTGTTTCTTTGCCATAGCATCCACCTTCCTGGAGTCCTTATCCGGGGGGGTTTGAAGCCAAGGGAATGTTAGCCTTATCACAAGCTGCAGCCTGCACAACTCCAACATGGCTGCAGTGGTTATAAAGGAACTCTGAACCTGGACCTGACAGCATGTACCTCCCATCCATCTTCCTATCCATAGGAGGTATGGAAGTAGGTAGCTGCAAGATTTTGTGTGTGCTTCCCAAGGGACTTGTGTAAGGGAATAGACAACCTCTTGGACTCTGGGACATCCATCATTTCCACAAAGGCAGGTTCCTCTTCTTCCTCAGATGCCTCAACAGGAGGCAGCTGGAGGGTCTCAGCCACTTTCTTATAGAAAGCAAAGTGGGAGGGGGACTCACCAAGTCTGGGAGGTGAGACAAAGTCAGGCCTATCAGGCTCCACTGGTTCACCTTCCTCCTCCTCTTCTTTTTCCTCATCACCTTCCCATTCCAGCTCATAAAAAGTTTCCGTATTGTAATCCACATGAATATGAACCGATTCAACTGACTGACGGGTAAGATGCGTCAGTGCGGTCGGAACGGTTTGGAGCGATTTAACTATTTGAATCGCTCTTGCAGTTTCGTCCGTGGTTGGGGTCGGAGGATTTGGATCTGAACCAGCAGACTTCCTTTTCTTTTTCGCCGGAACGGAGACTCAGTTCCAGCCTTCCTTTTACCCGAGGTGGTACCGCCCTGGTCAGAAGGCACCCCCACTGGTTCGGTTGAACCTGAACCGGGCTGGCTCTCCGGGTCAACGGATTGTTCAGTCTTTATTTTCTTCAGCCTAGCCAGATGCTTGTACAGTGTGGCTTTAGGAAAGTTTTTATAAATTTGGCAGTCTATTTCTAGGTGGTCAAATCCCAGACAATAAACACAGATGAGGTGGGGATCCGCTTTAGCAAAAGCATCCCCACAATCTGTGCAGTGCTGAAACCCAGTGCATCCAGTCTTTTTCTTGGGTTTCTCAGACATAGCACTTCCTTAATGCCAGTTACCTAAAGTGGCGGTAAGGCTGAGTAACAAGACCTACGGTTACCAACCGTGTCACGGGTTGAGGAGAGAAAAATGAAAATTAATTTTTTTAAGTAATTGGAGGTTGCTGAATCCCAAACAGGAAGAAAGAGAAATTTGAAACACAAAAAGAACAGTCGGTTCTTCACTGGACCGACCGATGAGGAGCTGAGTCTGCCCAAACTTATCTATCTAACCTTACTTGTACCGTAGACAGAGGCTTGAAGAACCCAAAATACGTTTGCGGTTGAAAACCGACCGAAACTTAACACCGAAACCGAAGCAGCAAAGGAGAAATCTCCAGAGCGTCTTCACAGTTAGGCAGAGTAAAGAATCTGATAGTTACAGAGAATGTACCAGGGACAGGGGTTTGAAAACCAAGCTTGAGCTCAACGTTCTATGCTTCTGCATAGAGTTAACTCTTTCCTCTCTGGAGCAGTTCAACTGGAAGGGCTAACTGCATAGTGTCAGAATACAGCAAGACTTCATGTTGTTTGAACCACATGTTCTGCTCCAGAGATGGAATGATCTGAGACAGTGTGACCATCCTGAAAGTGCGTGACCGAAGACATTTGATCAGGTCATGCAACTCTAAGATGGGGTGCCAGCCAGCCATCAGCTTTGGCACCAGGAAGTTCCTGTAGACAAATCCTAGGCTTACTGGAGAGTCCGGGATTGGAGCCACTACCTCCTTTTGGAGCAGCTGGGTGATCGCTTCTTGAAGGGCTGACAGCATGTTGGCAAACTCCATGTCCTCCGGTGAGGCATGGGCTTGGCAAGGCGGGTAAGTCTCGAACTTTTGAGGCAGACCCTGACGACCACCTTGAGGACCCACCTGTCCGTGGTGACAGTGGATCAGGCAGAAAGGAAGTGGCAGAGCCGGCCCCCCATGAGGACCCAGGGAGACAGGACAGCATGGGGGAGGCACCCCCAGCTCGTCACTGGGCTGGCTTGGAGGCAGAGGAGGGACCCATTGAGGAAGCAATGGAACCCCAACCACCCAGTCTACGGATGACCGAAGCAACAGACTTCAGTCGAGGACACCAAGCCTGGGCCTGCTGCCCAGCTGGGGGCTGAGATGGCTTGGCTGCTGGGGCAGAGAGGGACTGAAAGGGCTTCTTCCTTTGAAGCTTGGAGCCCTTGGGATCCCTCTGGGTGGAGGTAACAGAGTCCAGGGTGGCACTGGACTTCTCAATCTGAGTGATGTGTCCTTCCACCCCGGCCCAAACAGGCCGATACTTAAGAAGGGAACATCCGCCAACTTGTGCTGGGTATCTGCCATAAAGGTGGAGATCCACAGAAAAGCCTTGCAGTGCATGGCCACCGTAGCAGCCATGGACCAGTCGTAGGAATCACCAATGTCCATGGCTGTCTGGAGCTGCTGTTTGACCACTTCTCAGCCCTGGTCCCCTTGCTTGACCATGATCTGTATGTCAGCCAGGAGCTGGGGATGCACCTCATCGAGAATGCCTAAGAGGGCATGAGCGAAGTGGGCCATCAAAAAGGCCAAACTCGCCTGCCGAAGTCTGAGAGAAGAGGCCGCACATACCTTTACGGCCATATGATCCAATTTCATGGATTCCTTGTCAGGAGGCTTATCCAGATCCCTGCTGTTGCCAGTACACTGAAAGACTGAGTCAGCCACTAGACCCTCGGCCAAGGAATGTTCAGTGAAACCCACCAGGGAACCAGTAGGGACCATGTACTTGCAGGCCATCCATGCCAATGGTGTAGGGCAAGAGGCAAGGTGCTGCCAAAGCTCCATAGCGGGGCCAAGAATAGCCTTGGTGACCGGGAAGGCCACCACAGTGGAATCACCCCAGTCAAGAATCTTGGTCAAAGGGTACTTGGCCTGTTTTTGAATGGGCTCCATCTGGAGTCCTGTAGATTCCAAGATTAAATGGAGCAGGCCTACGAAAGAGGTGGGACCATGCTCCACAGACAAATCCTCTCGCCACTCAGTGTCCAATGGATGGGAGTGTAGAGAGGAATCCTCAGACTCCGAGGATTACTCGAAAAGCGGTCGACCACCAGAGTCCCCGCTAACCCTACGGGGTCTGTTAGGAGTCACGGTGACTGACAGCTGATGAGGAAGGAAGCCCGGGAGCAGTATGGGAATCCTTAGGAGGGGGGCCCCCCTTCGGCTGCTTAGGTTGCAGCTCCACCTGGTTGGGTGAAGAAGCCGGAATAGGCTGAGCCAGAACTGGCCAAGCAAGGGTAGGCTGAGGCCTTGATGTCAGGAGCCACATAATAGCTGGGGTGGGGGCCGGTATCGGCTTAACTCTGGTAAACATGAGCTGATGAAGAATAGCATCGGTGTTGCTTACCCGAATGCCGAGAGTGGGAACACTGATGTTGGTGTGGGCTGCTCGACTCCGGACTTCAGGATCGTGACCTCGTCCATTGGGGAAGTCAATGGCAAGCAATGGCCTGGATTGAAGGATTGACCGAAATGCGGGAATCTGAGGTCCAAGAGCGTTTGTGATCCAATGATTGATGATGAGACTTCTTTTTAGTCTCTTTTTTGAAGATTTAGAAGATGTCATGCCCTTAGAGGGGCCCTGCACAAAAGTCAGAAGGGACTGGCACAAATCCTTAAATGCCCCTGTGAAGATGGCGCCAAAGGAAAGCAGCACAAAGGCCAAAGCTGAAGAGGCAAGCTGTGGCCTGAGCCGATGCCTCTTCAAATGCTACAAGTTGTTATGCAGACCCCACAGACATGGAGACCGCAGATGGGTGTCTTTTTTTTTTTCATATGTAGTTTCTGGGTTTTTGTGGGTTTTCTCCTGACCTCTACACCCACGCGTCCCCGGCGTAGCCCGCGCATGTGGAGGTAAGCGTGTGCATGCCGTTTGGGATGCCCCTCCCTTCCAGTTGCACCATTAACTGCCTACACCAGCACCGAACCTCCATTCGGTGACAGCGAGACTACAGACGGGTGACCCCACTCCTTACCTGGGAGAGGAGAGCCAACATTCAATCTTGCTCCCCCCCATGCTGGCACCCCGGTGACCCGAGGTTGTTCCCGAACCTGGGTTACTGGTGCAGCATGAGGTATGGTGTCCAGCGCCTCAACCCTCAGTGCCACCAGGCCGGATCTCCAATGGGCATCTTTTGACCTAATGGGAGGGTCCCGTTCGTCTGGGTGCCCTAAAAGTAGCCTGGCATGCCGGTCTTCCAGAGTACTGGGATGCAAGGTGCGACACAAACCACATGCCTAGGGATCGTGTTCGTGGCCTGGGCAGTAGACATACGAGGTATGCAGGTCCATCTGTGACATTGTCTGCCTACACTCACATTTTTTGAAACTGGGCCCCAATTCGAGTCGTCCATGATGAAGATTCGAAGATCACCAGAAGATGAAAGATGATTTGCAAAGTTTTTGCAAAATTGTGAAGTAAAAGACCTACTCAGCGCAGAGAGCGGTAAGGAAAAAAAATTACTTACCATAGTAATGTTGTTTCTTCTAATGGAGTCTTGCTGTATTCTGACTATATGCAGTTAGCACCAGCACTTGAACTGCTCCAGAGAGGAAAGAGTTAACTCTATGCAGGAGCATAGAATGTTGAGCTCGAGCTCAGTTTTCAAACCTCTGTACCTGTTACATTCCTATGTAACCATCAGATTCTTATGAGCACTAAACTAACTAACTAAATAGTTATAGAAATTATTAAAAATTTTAGGCATAGGCAAAAAAAAAAAATACTTGGGTCCGTAAGACTCAAGTAGAGAACCCAAGAAGAATCTTATGTAGATAGTGATAATAAATAATAAACAGAACACAAAGAAAAGAACCCAACCTAGCCAGGATGGGTGCAAAAAGCATACCTCTGGGATGCAACACTGTACCTGTCAACCCACATCCCCCCAAAAAAAGATTCCGAGAGGAGAGGCAGGGAGGGAGGTCAGAATACAGCAAGACTCCTTTAGGAGAAACAACATTACTATGGTAAGTCATTTTTTCTTCAAACAACATGAAGTCTTGCTGTATTCTGACTATATGCAGACTACACCAAGCAATTCACCCCTGGAGGAGGGAATCACAGAACCCTTTTTTTTAAACTTTCAATTTTTATTGCTTTTTCAGGCAATACAAGGTACAAACAATATTTACACAAAACAGTAGACAGGTTGGGGAAAAGGAACATAAATATCTAGTCAGGGAATAAAATACATAAAATATATTGCATTGTGCACAGGTCTCATAAGAAAAAGAAAAGGAAAAAAGGGGGAGGGCTACTCCATTTTGCTTTATATAGGGAAGTTAGTATCTGAGCATTAATCTGAGTGAGATATAATCAGGTATAAATAAATCTCTGATCAAACTAAAGAAATAAGTATAAAAAAGAACCTCTCCCTTCACATCAGGGCACAAAATCGGCGCGCACTGACAAAGTGTACATAACCCATTTCCTCCACATGATTTCAAAAGCCTCTAGTGACTTATTGGTTAGAGCTGTGAGCCTCTTCATCCTATAAATCTCAATCATTAAGGTTTGCCACTGCTCCAACGTTGGGGCTATAGGAGAGAACCATCTTCTTGTAATGGTCTTTCTTGCTGCTAACAGGGACATATTCAGTATTTTTCTGCTAGCAACATCTAATATTACTGGAGAAGTAATGCCAAATAGAAAAAGTTGCGGGTTCATCGTTAACTCTGGGGAGATAATTTGATGGAGAGCATTAATAAGATGCACAAAAAAAGATTGCAGGACTTTACATGTCCAAAAAATGTGCCCCAATGTAGCAGGGGAGTTCCCACATTGTCTCCAACAAGCCACACTGTAATGTTTTACATACTTTTGTGTTATTACTGGTGTTCTAAAATACCTAACAACACATTTCCATGCAAAGTCTTTCCATATCCCAGAGCTAACACCTTTCTGTAGAGCCTGCAGAGAGCCTGTCCAGGCGTAATCTGGAATATGTAGCTCTAGGTCCTTCTCCCAAGCGATCTTGACTTTATTTATGGATTTATTCTGCATTTTGCGAAGTGCCCCATATAAGACAGAAATTAGATGCGAGGGAGTGGGGGCCCCATCTAATATCTTAATTAGAATAGACAGGACATCTGATGAGGGAAGATTATTCCATTGTAACTTCCCTAATGTATTTATAAAATTTCTAGATTGAAAGTATCTAAACCTCTCCTTATAGGTAATATTATATTTCTGCGTCAGCTCTGTGAGGGAGAGTATCTCCCCCCGGGGCGCAAAGTGGTATACTAGGCGTAAGCCGTTCTTAAACCAGTTATTAAAACCCTTATCTAGTTTACCGGGAAGGAAGGCTTCGTGATAAGGAAGTGAAAATAAAGCTGGCCTGCATGGCCTGAAATCTTTACCTGATATGATATTTTGCCAACATCTGAGTGCCGTCTGGGTATAGGGATTAGCCACCGTCTCTGTTTTATGCATGGGAGGGAAGGATAGTAGAGTATTATGGATATCCCTCAGTTCTGGTTCCTGCAACTCCACAGACTTCCATCTGGCCTTATAGGTGCTATCTAGCCAGTAGAGGGGAAGTCTAAATTGACATGCCTGATAATATAGCTTATAATTCGGCAGAGAAAGGCCCCCCAAAGACCTGGGCATCTGTAGCAATGCTAAGCTAATTCAGGGTTTTCGATTTGCCCATATAAATGCCGAAACCTTCCTCTGCAGGGATCTTAAAAAGGGGTTCGGAATAGAGACCGGCAAAGTCTGGGCCAAATACAGAAAGCGAGGCAATGTTACCATCCTGATTGCCTCTATTCTTTGGCTCAGGGATAGGGGTAGAACCCGCCATCTTTCCATGTCCAACATCATCTTGGACAAAAGAGGAGGATAATTAAGCTCAAAAAGATCACAACCCGGAGTTCCGATTCGAACTCCTAGATATGTGATATTGCTCAAGTGCCATTTGAAACTATATGTCTGCCTTAGCTTCATACTAGGGGTAAAATTACACGCTAGGACTTCAGTTTTGTTCTCACTGATTTTGTAGCCCGAGATTGCACCAAACCTTCTTAGAAGGTCCCATAGGTGAGGGAGAGCTTTCTCAGGATCTGCAAGGTATACCAGCAGGTCATCAGCGTAAAGAGCTAATTTGTGCTCATCCGTGAGCACCTGCAATCCCGTTATCTCCTCTCTTTGTCTCAGGGCCTGTGCTAGAGGCTCTAAATATATTGCAAGCAGAAGAGGAGACAGAGGGCAGCCCTGTCTAGTACCTCGTGAGAGTGATATAGGGCAAGAGAAGGAACCATTCAGCTTAATGTAAGCCCTGGGCTGAGAATACATAGCCTTTATTAGATTAATGACCGGCTGGGGTATCCCAACCCTATCCAGCACCTCCCACAGGAAAGGCCACTCGACACGGTCAAACGCCTTCTCCGCATCAAGGGAGAGAAGGAGAAAGCTGCATCCGGTAGCTCTAACCCTCTGTAAAAGGTGTAGAGTTCTTTTAATATTATCTAGTGTCTGTCTACCTGGCACAAAACCCGTCTGGTCTAAATCTATTATTTCTGGGAGGAATGCTAGAAATCTTTTAGCCATTATAGACGCAAATATCTTATAGTCAATATTTAGAACTGAAATAGGTCTATAAGAGGAACAGAAGGTCCTGTCCTTACCAGGTTTTAAAATGCTAGATATATATGCATATCGCCATGAGTCCGGGATGGGCTCCCCTATCTGAATAGCTCTACAGGCCTCCAGTAAAGTAGGGGCTAGGTCCATTCGGAAAGTCTTATAAAACTCTCCCGTATAGCCATCAGGACCGGGGCTTTTATTAGTTTTGAGAGTTGACAATGCCATCTCCAATTCTGTTCTAGAGATCGGGTTTTCTAGAGCTTGTCTCTGGGTTGTGGATAGTTTAGGGAACCTAAGGGTCTCCATGAAGGCCTGGTAGGCCGGAGGGTCTTCGGTACGTTCAGAGTCATATAGATTAGTATAATGTCTCTGGAAGGCTTGTTCAATCTCCAAGGGGAGAGTAACTAATTTCCTTGAGATTGGATCTCTTATTTGGCCAATGTTGGATCTAGCCTCATGCTGCCTAAGTCTGTGTGCCGGTAGGCGTGTAGCTCTGGGACCCCCTTCATAGTATTTTTGCTTCAAAAGTTGCAAAGCTTGTTCAGTTTGCATATTTAAAATCCCATGGATTCGCTGTTTAATAGTTTGTATTAGAGGGAACACTCCCAGATCCCCCGCTGCATGTTGAGATTGAAGCTCCTGCAGTTGACCCTGCAGCTTATTCAAAATCTGTCCTCGCTGCCTCTTCTGATAAGCAGCATATTTAATTATTTCTCCCCTTAAAACTGCTTTAAGGGTGTCCCATATAACTCCCCTCTTAATATCTTGAGCATCACTATCCTCTAGTATTTGCTTTATTCTATGCTGCATAGTGTCCCTAAAGCTTTTACTATTCAGCAAGAAATTATTAAATCTCCAGAGAGAGCTTCTCTTCTTGGTGTCCCAAATCAGGTCCAGAGTGATTATCGAGTGGTCTGACAGTGTAGTGGGGGATTGTATGCAGCCTTGCACTTTATATAGGTGTTCCCTGGAGATATGTATGTAGTCGATGCGGGTATACACCCTGTGTGGGGCAGAATAATGCGTGTACTCCCTCTTATTGGGGTTCTGATTACGCCACACATCGACCCAATGTGTCTCAGCAAGGAATGCCCGCATGGTACGGTGAGCAGGAGATTTCTTAAATGGCTTCTTAGAGGAGGTATCTAGAGGAGAAATGGGTAAATTGTGGTCTCCTCCCAACACCAGAACCCCTCTACTTCTCTCCAGAACCCTCTGCAACAGTAGTTTTCTGGTTGTCGCCCCCTCCCCCGGGGGGACATATATAGAGGCAAGAGTGAGTTCCTGCTCCTGAAATCGCCCAACTGCAATAGCTAAACGACTTTCGGGGTCTGAGTAAGAATTTATTAACTGGAAGGGAACGCCCTTGGGAATTAGCATGGCCGCTCCCCTCCTCTTCCCTCTGCCATAGACAGACGCCACAACTGTGGCAAACCCAAACTTAGTTAATTTTTGGTGTTCTTGCTTGCTCAAATGGGTTTCCTGCAGTAATATAAAGGAGGGCTTCAGTCTTTTGAGCGAGGAAATCACTCTATATCTCTTAATAGCATTGTTTAATCCATTGACATTATGTGAACATATTCTAACTCTTGTAGCCTCACCCATTATCAATAATAGAAAGTATTGACTCCCTTCTCGCGCCTGATGGAACCAATATATCTGCCCTACATATGAGGATCCTAAGCTGAAATCTTCTTTTATAGAGTGAATTGAGTAAAATGGTTTGTTTCCCATGTATAGTAATTGCAGAAAAAGCTTTCAACCCTGTGCACATTAAAAAAAAAATAAGTAACAATAAACAGTATTATCAAACCGTGGAATTAAACTATTTACATCAGCACTTCCAAAGGTGGAGGGTGTATATATTACCCCTCTGAGAAAAGGAGGCCACATCCTGCACGTACGGATGAGACCCCTGGGAGGTATTATGATCTTTGCAAAGGCCAAACCCCCGCAACCCCTGTATAGCACAGGGTCAGGTAGTTGGGATGTGATACCAGGGATAATAGTACCCAGGATCAACAGCAGTCGAGAGGTCTGCGTATAAACCCTGAGCAGCAACCGCGAGGTCTTTGCATGAGATTACATCCATTCTCCCACACAGCCTCCAGCGGAAGAAAAAAGAAGAAAAAAAAGGATGTTGTATTCTAACTGTCAGCGCTTGGCTCTTAACATATTTCCAGATTATATTGAGAAACCCAATGAAAGTATAAAAGACCCAAAATAAAGCTGTCCTGTATTGAGAAAGTCATATAAACCAGACTGTAAACAGAAACACCAATCCTTAGCTGATGTCCCTGGTTATTAAATTATAGAGTCTCCTTAGAACTTTAAGTTACAACCAATTGTTACCAGTCTGGTTCAAGTGTCTATGTCTTGCTGTTCTGCTTCCAAAATCACATCGTGGGAGGGTCTAGGTCCAAGGTACTGCCTAAGATGCCTCACAGATCGAAATCTTCCTCTCTTCTCTGTGTCTCTGCTGCGTGTGTCAGCACTATCTTGCCATTCAGGTCGGGGGGGGGGACGCTTTTGCTGTTGCATCGGACCGGTAGGGTGGAAACTCCAGCCTCTCCTTTTCAGTTCCGGGTAGATGTCTTCTGGAGCTGTGTAAATTGCTGTTTCATTCTCCCAAAACACTCGAAGCTTGGCAGGGTATGGTGTCTGGAATTTGATATTCTTCTCTCTCTTAGCAATTTTAAAATAGGTGCATAAGCCATCCTTCACTTCATAATATCTGTGGGATAATCATTATCAAATAACAGTCTCACTGCGTTGTAGGTGACCTTTTTTTGAGCCCATGCTGTTCGCAAAATTTGTTCTTTATCTTTGAAACTTGAAAATTTCATTACTATGGATCTAGGTCTTGCATTTGGGTCTGTAGATCATTTCATCAGCGCTCTATGGGCTCTTTCTATCCTGAATTGAAATGTAGGAGGGGAGAGAAAGGACATCTTTTAATAGATCAGCCAGGAAATCTTCCATTTTACCTGTCTCCGATCCCTCTGGGAGACCACATAAGCGTAAATTGTCCCTCCGTGATCTAGCTTCAAGATCTATGATTTTTTCTTTTATATCCTCATATTGATCCACTAAATAATCGATTGTTGTGTGGAGCTTATGTGTCTGCTCTGTAGTCTCGCTTGAGGTTCGTTCTGACCCGTCCATTCTCTCTTCGAGTTCCGTAAGGCGATTCTGCAGTACTGTAAATTCTCTCTTATTTTCGGCCCTGAACGCCTTTATTTCTGCAAGCAGCATCTCGAAACGAGATCTGGAGAGTCTCTCTGCTTCCCCATCTGTGTCAAAATCATGATCCGCCAGTATGCTGTTCGTAGGCGAGACGCTGCGACTATCACTAGGCCTCCGTTTGAATCTGGCCACATCAGGTTTCTGTAAACTCCTGCCAGAACGCGAATTCACTTTATTTTTGCTCCCCATCATACCCTGACTTTGCGTAGGCTGAATCAAAAGATTTGCAAACGTGTTAGGGGAGAAATCTCTGTAGGCCGTGTGGGAGCTGCCTCTTTATGCTGCCATCCCTGGCGCTGACGTCACTGGAAGTCGGAATCACAGAACCTTACTTTGGGAACAGGATCTGCAGTACTGCTGTGCCAAACCTAGCATCACTTCTGGTCTGAATGTCCAGAGAGTAATGCTTAGTGAATGTATGAACCGTTTTCCAGGTGGCTGCTTTACAGATTTCCACTAGAGGAATATCCCTAGCTGCTGCCAAGGAGGCAGCCGTACCCCTGGTTGAGTGAGCCCTTAGGCCTGAGGGAGGCTCTTTTCCCAATTTTGAGTAACACAACTGAATGCAAGAAACAATCCACCTGGCAATAGTTCTTTTAGCTGCAGGTTTACCTTTTCCCACTTCTCCATAAGTGAGATACAACTGGGTACAGTCACTCCTATGGGCCCTAGTATGCACTATATAATAGCTTAATGCCCTCTTCACATCCAGACTGTACAATCTTCGCTCAACTGAAGAAGAATGGTCAGTGAAAAATACAGGCAAAGACATGGATTGATTCAGATGAAAGTCTGAAACCACCCTGGGAAGAAACTTTCTATTCATCCTAAGGACCACCATATCCCTATGAAAGGAGATGAAGTCAGGTTCCATTGACAGGGCCTGTAATTCACTGATTCTCCTGGCAGAAGTAATAGCTACCAGAAACACAGTCTTCCAAGTCAAATACTTTAGCTCAACTGAAGAGAAGGGTTCGGGGAAGGGGGGGCTGCATGAGCTGTGCAATACAGATATTCAGGTCCCAAGGAGGAGTAGGCTCCCTAAATGGAGGATTGATATGAACCAGACCCTTGAAAAGCTTACTGAGCACAGGATGAGAGGCTGGGGAAGATCCTTTTCCTGCAGAGAGAAAAGCAGACAGCTGCTAAATGAACTTTAAGAGTAGCAGGGCTGAGGCCTAAATTGTTCAGATGAACCAGATAATCCAGGGCTCTGGCAATGCCTGCAGAATCTGGCTGAATGTTCCTCTGGGAACGCCAAATGCTGAATCTTTTCCATTTAGAATTATAAGTTTTTATGGTGGAAGATTTCCTAGAGACTGGGGTACCAAATCCTCCCCCGAGAGGCGGTCAGGAGGCCGTACCTCCTGGGAAGGGAGAGAGGAATTGTCACTGCCAGGGACAGCAACAGAGGGTACCATGGTTGCCTAGCCCAATCTGGAGCCACTAAGATCACTGTGCAGGGCTGAGACCTGATCTTTATCAGTACTCTGAAAATCAGAGAAAAAGGAGGTAATGCATACAGAAACCTGTTTGTCCAGACAAACAGGAAAGCATCCTGAGGAACAGACCCCAACAGAGGAGGTCTGCAACAGAACAGAGGAAGTTGGTGATTGTCTGGTGCTGCAAAGAGATCAATCTCTGGAGTGCCCATCTCCTGAAAATGATCTGAAGAACTTGGAAATTCAGGGACCACTCGTGGTGACCCTGAGAAATTCTGCTGAGTGCATCTGCCAACACATTGTCTTTCCCTGGGAGATGCACTGCTATCTGGGAAGTCTGGAGAAAATAGGCCAGTGACCATACCTTCATGGCTTCTGTGCAAAAGGCCGTGGACTGAGTGAACGCTTGTTTGTTTATGCACCACATGGTGGTGGTGCTGTCTGTCCTGACTTGCACCACTTTCCCTTGAACTGATTCTGAGAATTTCTGGAGGGCTAGAAACACAGCTCTGAGTTCCAGGATATTGATGTGTAGGAGAGACTCCTGCTATGACCAAGTGCCCTGCGCAGTGAGATCCCCCAGGTGGGCTCCCCACCCCAGAAGAGAGGCATCTGTGGTGAGAACCACTGAAGGTGTCTGACTGAGAAAGGGAACACCCTGTCTGAGATCGTCCTGCTCCAACCACCACTGGAGAGCTTGGACAAGAGTCTGAGTCACTGGAATTAGCTTGGTGAGAGGATCCTTCTTCTGGGACCAGAAGGACCTTAAGTGGAACTGAATGCCCCTCATCTGGAACCTGGCTCCCTGGACCACTGCAGTGGAAGCTGCCATGTGGCCTAAAAGTTGGAGGAAATGTCTGTTTGACCGAGACACCAGAGGTCGAAAAGAAAAAGCCAGGTCTGTAAGAGCCTTCACCCTTGGGAGAGGAAGGAAGGCCTTTGCCTGAATAGTATTCAGCTCTACCCCTATGAAGGTAAGAAGTTAAACTGGTTCCAGAACTGACTTGGATAAATTGAGTAGAAATCCCAGGGAACCTACTGCAGAAGCTTCTGGGTCACCCCCAGAGCTGACCTGACTTGGTCTGAGGACTGGCCTACAATGAGCCAATCGTCTAGGTAAGGAAACACCGAGATTCCCTGCCTTTTGAGGAAGGCTACCACTACTGCTATACATTTTGTAAACACCCTTGGAGCAGATGTTAGGCCAAAGGGCATTGCTCTGAACTGGTAATGACCTGAGGGCAACTTGAACTCGAGGTACTTTCTGTGGGAGTATCTGATAGGGATGTGAAGAAAAAATTACTCACCTTAGTAATTCTGTTTCTTCCCAGTGATGCTCAGGTATTCATAACTTTCTGCAGTAAGCCTGGAGGGTTGGACTGCCCGGAGAGAATGGAACATATGCAAATGATGGAATCATCTGCACGTGACAACTTTTCAAATGCTGCCCTATACTAACTGCCAATGTTCTAAACCTCCTCAGATTTCCTAGGAGCCTGAATAGACAAGCAACACAGTAAAAAAATTGCAAGTATTTAAAATGAGAGAGATAATTCAAAATGACCCCAATTTTAGCCATAAGAAAAACTCCAACTGGAGAAAAACACAAAACATTTTAGAGTCAGCATGTCAGAAAAAACATCTAAAGAAAATAAAGACCATGAACCTTGTTTACCAACTTGTACCATTATGCGGCAACATATATACAGTCATTGTGATGTACCCTTTTGTGGTAGTGCAGCATGCGGGAGTACAGAGGCTTGAGTTCTGGAATTGGGAGGTAGGGTGGGAAGTTATCAATACCTGAGTATCACTGGGAAGAAACAGAATTACCAAGGTGAGTAATTTTTTCTTCTAACCCTAGTAATACCCAGGTATTCATAACTTTCTGCAGACTACAAAGCAGTACCACTGGAGGTGGGCACGGAACATTTACTTAGGAAACAGACTTTGCAGGACCACTGTGCCAAACCTAGCATCACTTCTAGACTGGATATGTAGACTGTAATGCTTTGTAAAGGTGTGTACTGTTTTCCAGGTAGCTGCTTTACAGATATCAACCAGTGGAACATCCTTTGCAGCTGCCAGCATAGCAGCTGTGCCCCTGGTGGAATGCAACCTCTACCCTGTTGGAGGCTCCCTACCAGCTTTTGTATAGCAGAATTGAATACACTTGACTATCCAATGAGAAACAGACCTTTTAGAAGCTGGATTACCTTTTCCCACATCCCCATAGGTCAGAAACAGCTGTTTCCTGTCCTGCCTATGGTCCTTAGTGGCTGTAATATAATAACTGAGAGCTCTCGTCACATCCACACTATGAAGTCTTCTTTCACCGGAAGTAGAATGCTCAGTGAAAAAGACAGGTAGGGTAATAGATTGGTTAATGTGAAAATCAGAGACTGCCTTTGGTAGGAATTTTCTATTTGTTCTCAAAATTACCTTATCTTTGTGAAAAGAGATATAATCCTGCTCCACAGAGAAAGCCTGGAGTTCACTTATTCTTCTTGTAGAAGTAATTGCCACTGGAAAAACTGCTTTCCAAGTGACATATTTGAGATGAGCTGTAGCCATAGGCTCAAAGGGATGCCCCATGAGCTTGGCTATACAAACATTAAGGTCCCATGCTGGCACAGGTGCCCTGTGAGGAGGGTGTAGATGGGCCAAACCTTTGAAGAACCTTCTAAAAATGGGGTCTGAAGCTAGTGATACCCTGGCACCAGCAGAAATGTAAGCAGACAGTGCTGCAAGGTGTACCTTGAGTGAATTGGGTTGTAGACCCAGAGAATGTAAATGAGAGAGGTAATCCAAAACAGCTGGGACCCTAGACTGTAATGGAATCAAATCTCTAGTCAAACACCAGACTGAAAACCTTTTCCATTTAGAAAAATAAGTTTTCTTAGTAAAGGGTTTGCTATAGCCCCATAGAATGTGAAGCACTGATTCAGAGAATTGCAAGTCAGCATATTCTAGTTCCTCAAGAACCAAGCTTTGAGGTTGAGGGACTTGAGGTTCGGGTATAACAGGGTCACCTGGTTGGAGGTCGATAGATTATGCCTCAGAGGGAGTCGTATCAGTTAGGCCACTGACATTGAGAGCATTATGGCTGCTTGGGGCCAATCTGGGGCTATTAGGATCAGAGATGCTGAGTGGGACCTGAGTTTGAGTAACACTCTGAAGACCAAGGGAAAAGGCGGGAAAGCATACAGAAACCTTCCTGACCAATCTAGAGTCAGGGCATCCAGGGGCAAAGTGCCCTGATCTGGTGGCCTGCAGCAGTATTGAGGCAAGTGGTGGTTCTGGTGGGATGCAAACAAGTCCACCTATGGAGTGCCCCACCTTCGGAAAATTATGTCTACCACCTGTATGTTCAGAGTCCATTCGTGATGGGCCTGGTTGATTCGACTTAAGGCATCTGCCAGGGTATTGTCCTTTCCTGGTAGATAGACTGCCTGCAGGGAGACTCCCAAAGAATACGCCAGAGTCCAAATTTTCATGGCCTCTGTGCAAAGAGGCCCTGCCCTGGTGCCTCCCTGTTTGCTGATGTAGTACACTGTGGTGGTATTGTCTGTTCTGACCTGTACCACCCTTGACTGTACCAATCCTGAAAAGGTCCTTACAGCCAGAAAGACAGCCCTGAGTTCCAACAAGTTTATGAGCTGGAGGGACTCTGTGGTTGACCAGGTACCCTGGGTTGTATGGTCTCCCAAGTGGACGCCCCAGCCCAATAGGGATGCATCTATTGTGAGAACAACTGAGGGGTAGTCTTTCTGAAAGGGAACACCTTCCCTTAGATTGGGTACTTCCTTCCACCACTGCAAGGCTTGCAGCAGAGTTCTTGTGACCGGAATGGGTTTTGAAAGAGGATCTTTTTTTTGACTCCAGTGAGCCCTGAGGTGGAACTGGATGTCCCTCATTTGAAACCTTGAACCCAACACTGTGGCTGTGGATGCAGCCATATGACCCAGCAGCTGCAAGAACTGCCTTGCTGGCTTGCTCCTGTTCAAGGTGAAGGACCTTGCTACTAGCTGAAGATTTCTGACCCTGTCCAGAGGGAGGTAGGCCCTGCCCTGCATGGTGTCTATCTCTGCCCCTGTGAACTGCAACTTTTGTGCAGGAGTGAGGACTGACTTTTTGAGATTGATAATGAATCCCAAGGATTCCAGCAGGCCTTGGGTAAGGCTTAATACTGAATGACCTGTTGTGGTGACTTGCCCACCACCAGCCAGTCGTCCAAGTATGGAAAAACTGTTACACCCTGTCTCCGAAAGTGTTCTACCACTGGTGCTAGGCACTTTGTAAATACCCTTGTGGCTGAAGAAAGGCCAAAAGGCAGGGTTGAAAATTGGTAGTGACCTGAAGGGAGTTTGAATTGAGATATTTTCTGTGAGACTCCCTTATGGGAATGTGGAAATAGGCGTCTTTCAAGTCCAGTGATGCAAACCAATCCCCTTTCTGGATTGTTGGCAGAATCAATGCTAAAGTTACCATTTTGAACTTTGGCTTTTTTAGATGCCTGTTTAGGGCTCTGAAATCCAATACAGGCTGCCACTCCCCAGTTTTATTTGTGGTGAGGAAGTATCTGGAGTAAAAGTCCCTTCCTCTCAATGGGATTGGGACAGATTCCACTGCTTTTAAAAGTAGCAGTTTCTGGACCTCTGCCTCCAGCAGAATCTTTTCTGCCCGGGAAGGTGCACTGAAACCCCTGGCTGCTAGAGGAGGAAGGGATTTGAAAGCCAGAGACAGACCCTGACCCACTACCTCCAGGACCCACTTGTCTGTGGTGATGGTCAGCTAAGCCTGGAGAAAGTGGGAAAGTCTGCCTCCGACAGGGAGTGAGGAGGCAGCCTGTACTTCAGGGGGTCTGCTTAGCTTGGGGTGGAGGTTGTGCTTGAGCTCCATACCTAGATCCCCTTTGACCCCTGTCCCTAAAGTACCCCTGTTGTGGGTACTGTTGGTACTGGGGTGTGGCCACTGGCTGGAAAAAGGGCCTGGTGTGGAAGGACCTGCCCCGGCCTCCCCTTCCATAAGGCCTGGTGGATGGAGAAGCTCTCTCTCTACTAGAGTTGCTTCTGTAAGTGGCCTTGTACTCATCCACCTTCTTCACGTATGCCACTGTGGATTCCCCAAAAAGAGCATTTCCCTCTAAAGGAAAATCCAGGGCCTTAGATTGTGTATCAGCAGTGAGATTTGTGGCTCTCCGCCATGCAAATCTCCTCTGGGCTACCGTATGTGCCATCCATCTGGCTGTAGTATCGTTGGTATCAGCAGCCATCTGGAATTGATACTTAGCTGCCTCTAGCCCAAACCTAGCTGTTTCAGCTAGGTCATCAGATAGGGGTGAGGGAGCCTTCTATGAAATGGCATATACTGACTGCCACAGGGACTTTTGGTACTGGGCAGCATAGGCCTGAAAGTTAGCCTGTCGTATGACTAGGGAGGCTGACAGGTATCCTTTCCTAGCCATGCTATCTATTTTTCTAGAGTCCTTATCTGGTGGATGGGACTCCAGAGGGACTCTAGCCTTTTCACAGGCTGCTTGTTGAATGACCCCTTGGTGATCTGGATGGGAAAAAAGGAACTCTGCCCCTTCCCTCTCCAACTGATATTTCTTGTCCATCCTCTTATCCAGAGGGGGGACAGAATTTGGGGTTTGCAACAATTTCAGAGCATCTTGCTTAAAAAAATTATTGACTGGGAGGAGAAGGAGGGCTTTGGTGGGAGTCAAACCCATCATCTCTAGATACCCTATTTCCTCCTCATCCTCCACTTCTTCGCTTGTGGAGATGTCAAGGGCACCTGTCATTTTTCTCACGAAAGTAAAGTGAGAAGAAAAATCTTCAGATGTCCTAGGGGCGAACCAAAATCTTGTTCCGGGAATACCTCGGGTAAGATGGGTTCACCCTCATCCTCCTCATATTCACTTCATTCCTCCTCTTCAATAAGGGGAATTCTGCCAGGCTGTCCTGCTGTAACAGCTGGTTGATGAACAGGGAGCACCAAACCCTGCAAAGCCTGAATGACTTTAAAAGCCTGTGCGATTTCCTGAGGAGTTGGCATGACAGTAGCAGATACAGAAGTCCCCTGATCAATATGTGGGGGTTCTGTATGCTTCAGCTTGCGTGCTTTTTTAGAGAGAACCAGGGAGCTAGCCGGTTCAGAAATCCTCTTACTAGTTTTATCACCCTTCTCATGGGTGGAACTATCAACAGATGTGGGTTCAGCCAAAATAACAGAGGGTATTGGCTGGTCAGAGCCAGAGGGACCCTTGGGGAGCTTCTTTTTCAGCCATTCCAGGTGTTTTTCAATAGTTTTTTCAGGGAAAGTCAGGCAGATTTGACAATCCTCTAAGATGCTCATGTCCCAGACAAGCCACACACATAGTGTGTTTATCTGCCTTTGCAAAAACATCTCCACATTGTGTACAATTTTTAAAACCGGGCTCACTGGTCATTTTCTTCGGTTTTTCTGCCTTTTAAACTGATAAAAAGAGAACCGAAAAAAGAAAAGATTTTAATTAATAACAACTGCGGAACCAGAGGAACCGAACTGATAGAAAAATTGGAACCAGTACCAGCGGTTCAGTAACCGAAAACTACGGTTACAAAAAAAACAAACACTTTTAAACCAAATTTAAACAAAGATAAAACGGGTTTTGTGTTAGAAAAAACCCAAATATATGAAACTAACCCGGTTCCCTCCCCATTATACCGAACCGAGAGGAACCAGCAAAAAATTGAAATTACGTACTTACCGTAATTATTGATCTTCTTGGACAGTCTCCATCACTCATTCACACTAGTGCGATAGCACTGGAGGCGCTAGGACCAAGCGGGAGCCAAAAATTTTCTGAACGGTTGGCGCCGAGGTAGGACCGCACATTCGAGGCACTGCGAGACTGACTCGCGCCTGTGTAGGCTATCTCGGCGTCGACCCTCCAACCGTCTCAGTACCTTTTCAACTGAGGAGGTGCAGCGTAACTAATGAGAATAACTCATTCTGAGTTTCTGGGCCTGAGAGGGCCCAGATGGCCTTTGTAAGAAAGGTCAAAGAACAATGTCTCCACAGTCCGAACCATAGGCCATGAAGACCAGGAAAGAAAAACAAGTGAACCCAGAGGATGGTGGGTGGGCGTGTGAATGACTGATGGAGACTGTCCAAGAAGATCAATAATTACGATAAGCACGTAATTTCCATATCTTCCTGGATTAAGTCTTCAACACTCATTCACACCAATGGGAGAGTACCGAGCTGAAACCAAAAACCCTGAGTAGTGTGGCAGGAGATAGGGTTCACCCAGAAAGGACGGCCAAGGACTGTCCTGTTAATAAAAGAGCCGTCCTGTAAAGAGCATCCAGAATATAATGCTTACAAGATAAGCGCTCGAGTTGTAACGCACCACTTTGCAGACGACTGCAATGGGCACAAAATGAAACTCTGCCAGGAAGCCACAACCACTCTGAGAGAGCGGAGAGAACCCGGACTCACAATTTGGTACAGGACCAAAATCAATAGTGTCAAAGACATGTACTAAGCTAATGTAAAAGGACCTCAGGAACTGCAAGAGCCGGAGGTAAAGTGTACTAGTTCAGGGTAGACCGAAAAGCGCAGAGGGAACCCCCACTACCAAATATGGCTGACCTGCAAACAACAGGTCCAGAAGCAATTGAACCCCTTATCTGGTGGGCAAAAGAAGGTCCAGGTGGGGTTAGCCCATCAAGGAGAATGGTTTTCACTTAGTCACTGAAACCTTCCTGATGGAAGGCGAAGCACAACTTAGAAGCCTCTTGTGGTGGTCTAGTAGAATCAGATCCTAGCCACTGCATATTCCAAAAAGGAATCATCCTGCCCCTGTGTGTATAACTGTAGTAGCAGTCTCTGAACTCAGGGAAGAAAGAAAAAAGTGTACAGGAGGATGTGTCCACTGCGGAAAAAAACATTCCGATAGAAAAAGAACAGGGGCTGGATTTGTAAGGCAAATAGAGGCAGATGTGTGTCGAGGAGGGACACAACAGGACCAAGCTAGGGCTAACCCATTTGTTGAAGTGACCGAATAGCAGCAGAAGTGGCTCAATGCGGTGAGGCACTACTTACTCCAGCCTCCCTGAAGGGAGTAGGAGGACTCTAGTTTGCCTTGTTGAAAAAAACAAACATCACAGCTCCGTCACGCAGTCGGAGAGGATAGCTTCATGTGCGACTGGCTCGGAACCAGTGCACAGGAACTCAAGGTGTGAATATTTGAGAAGCTATCTTGGAAAAGACCTACTTGACCTATGACCAAAAAAGGAGCATGTCGTCTGTTAAGTTGAAGAAAGCATGGAAATAGGAATCTAAGTTCCGACTCGCTGAAGAGTCACTTCTGTTGCTGCGAGGCTCTGATCAAGAGAAGAAAGCCTGATAAAAAAAGAGGGACTAACAGACTGGTTAGATGCCTAGGTTTTGGAAATATCTCAGAATAAGAGAAATCTCTCTAGATAAAAAGAGGTGAGCCATACCACCGCTGGATTGGACTGCCCCTAGGGGTAGAAGAAATCAGGTACTCTTTACCGAAGTTTAGAGACGACCGCCTCAGGGCTGAGGCAGAACCTAACCAGATCCAGATCCAAAGTGTGGTATCAGGAAATTCCGACTAGGCCCTGTGCTGTGAAAATTGTAACCCTTTTTTTTTTTCTAATCATTAGTCGAGCTTGACAAGGTTGCAGGCTGGTATTTCGCAAGGATTGCCTGATACAGAAGTGACAAGGATATCATCCCTCTGAGGAGCAGGAGGAGCCTGAAAATCCATAACTGAACTCTTGACTGGACTAATAATAATAGCTAGACAGATGTTAACCACCTGTGCCACAGCAGCCACCAGAGGGGCAGCATCACAAGGGGGCTATATACCCCTATCAAAGGAATGGAAGTCTGTGCATCTCCCAACCATTGAATTAGAATGTTCCACAGAGTGTAATTGTCTTGACGACTGAAAGAGTCTAGACGCAGAGGTGTAAGGTCCACGGTTGCAGTCTGAACACTATGGTGGACCCCATTACTGAGGAACTACTGAAAAGAGCTTCCATCATGGACTCTGATGATAGAGAGGGAGTGTCCTTCAGTAAATAAAATGTGTCATCTGCTGTATCACTGACCAGAAGGACATGGAGAGACTCATCTAGATGCCCTTCTACTGTAGAAGGACCCCAAAGAAAGGTCTACGTCAGAGCCACTAGAGACTCTGCCATGAGGAAGGGTGTCAAGGAGCTTGGCACCACGTAGGGAGCTGAGAAGGTGATGAGCAGAATGAGAAATTCTGCTGGCAGAACAGAACAGAGGAGTCCCATCAGCAGAAAACTGCTGGATGACACAAGACCCAACGCAGACTGCCACCCACTAAGATGTGTGGAAAAAAATAATCTACAGAACAGGACTTCATTCTGCAGAAACATCCTGCCACAAGTCCTGTGGAAGAAGAGGTCCACAAATGGAGTTCTGTCCCTAGTTTTGTTGGACAGCACCAACTGGCACCCCTGCGGCACCAGCATCACTCGTGGCACAGGATGGCACCAAGCAGTACTTATGCCAACCTGGGAGACACCTGAGGGCACCCATGGCAGAACCCGCAGGTATCCTCAGCACCCATGGCAGCAATGGCACGCAAGGGCACCTCCGACGCCCATGGCACCCAAGAAACCCATGGCAGCATGGCACCCGAGGGCACCCATGGCAGCAATGGCACCTGAGGGCACCCATGAATTCATGGTACCCATGACACCCATGAACTCATGGCACCAAAGATACCCATGGCACCCATGGGTGTCCGGTGCCGCCCACAGCACCTGCGGGTGCACGGCACCACCCGGGGTGCCCGCACCACCCACGAGCACCCATGAGCATCCATGGCACCGTGAGACACCCAAGGCACCACTAACGGTGCTGGCAACGAAGGCAACAATGACAGCACCCATGACGCCGCACAGAGCCCACGGCGCCAAGCATGGCACCGAGCCATGGCCCTGATCCACGGCGCTGACTCCTGGTACTGACTCAAACACCAGCGGTGGCGCCTATGGCACTGATGCCAAACCAGTGGCCATGGTACCGAACCTGTGGCACCACCAAGGCATCGGACACGGCGCCAGAAAAGCACCTTGGAAAAGCCAATGGAGAAGATGGGGAGAAGGAAAAAGGTGGTGCCCATGCTGGCCCCAGCATGGAAAAAGAAGAGAGGGGTAGGCATGAGGGGTCGACACAATGGCGAAGGCACCCAGAGGGCACCGCACTCATCCTGATCCAATTGACCCAGCTCCGGTCCAACAGCTCCGAGGCCCAGAGGCCCCGAAAACAGGAACACAGCCAGGAAAAAAGGAAAGTCAAACCCCCTGCTCCACAGGAGCGGCCCAGAGGTGAAACTGCTCACTGGAACTCTAACAAGGACAGAGATGGAGTCCAGAGTCGAGAAGCGGCCATTAGGAGTGGGGCCAAAGGGAACCCACAAAAGTCGGTTCAGGCCTATCGCCCCTTCCGACGAACAATCCTCGTGCAGACATACCAAAGGGCAACCTCGAGCAGCACCGATTCTTCTTCCCCAAACGAGGAAGAAGAGCTCAAGGCTAAGTGGAGCCGGATCCCTGGAACCACTAGATTCGTGCTTCAGTGGACTGTCCTCCCCCTGAGCACAGGAAAGTCCGTAGGCAGAGCCTCCCCCGTTACTTAAGGGTGGCAGACCGGGCACAGCCCCTCTGCCATAACAACTTTCAAACGAAGTCTTCCTACCTTCACCGCTACCGTCTAAGGACGACTCCGTTGATGGCAGGAAACAATTTCTTTTTCTTCATAATCTTCTTTTCTTGTTCGTAAAATAAGAAATTACTACTAAATAGTTAAATTGGGGGGAATCACGTCACCGCTTCATGGCGTGAGGACATGTCTTCGCAGAGCCCCACTCCTCGGACTGGGATAAATTGATAATCCACTGCAATCTGATGGCAAAATTTGCAATAAAAGGGCCTGTGTGGAAAGGCATCTCAATATGGATGAATACGTGGTGCAATCAGGCAGTAAATCGCAACGGGCGGGCATGAAAAGTAACAAAAAGCCACCGGCGACGGGTCAAGGGGGAACGGTAGGCCCGATTTCTATCTCAGCAGCAGAAATGGCTGCAATTGGCCGGGAATTGAAAGAGCAACTGATGGGAGTTCTGACACCACAATTTGAGAGGCTGGAAGGGAAAATAGACTGAAAAATGGCTGCAATAGACACTCAGCTCGAACAACAGACGGAATGCATGAAGGAGGCAGAAAGCCGCATCTCGGTAGTGGAAGACACTGTGAACCCGCTTCCGAAGCACATGGCGGAGCTGGAAAAGGAGGTGCAAGATCTCAGGGAGGTCCTGGACTACCAGGAAAATTACCACCGAAGATCTAATTTGCGAAAATCTTAGAATCTTGAGCGCTGAAACTACCTGCCATGCTAGGCTTAAAACCTAAAGGGGGCCGCTATAAGTTAGAGCGTGCACACCGGCAGCCACAACCCCAACCGGGACAACCCCCGAGACAGATTATATTTAGATTTCATAATTTCCAGGATAGGCAAGAACTCTGGAAAGCCTATCAAAATTCACCTGAGCTGAAGTATGAGGGAGTTCGCCTGTTCATTTCACAAGATTACTCATGGAGAATTGGAAAGAAGAGGCGAGAGTTCAATGGGGTGATAACTGAATGCAAACGGCTGAAAATGAAATGGTTCATGATTTTTCCGGCAACCCTGAAAATCCTCCATGAAGGGGCCACCTATGGTTTCTGGAAAGCTGAAAAAAACGCTGAAATTTGTCACGGATCTGGCGAAGAAGATGGGCTGAGGAGTCTGGGGAGAGAGAGGATGAAGCAGCTCGGAGGAAGGAGGAAAGGTCCAGCATTATGACTTTACTTCTGCTATTTTTGTCGGAAATTTGGCCACGGAAGTTTGATACAGTGCCCATGTGGGTGTATCGGCGCCTGCCTACGGACAGAGTGCCTAACTATTCCTTGGATATCATTTATGGTAGATAGAGAGGGGCCCCTAGATCGCTGGAATTTGCCCCTGTGCTGTGATGGTGGACTGCTACTCTACAATCGGGTTGCCCGATGAATCTATCAGAGAAAGAACGAATGGTATGGGTCCCCAAGGAAAATGGACTGGGATGAAGAGGGGATCCACAACTCGCTCTCACTTGCTGTGCCATATTAAGAAGGACATGCATGGAAAGGTGGACAGCTTGATGGTTTTGCGAGAATGCCCGGGCCAGCGAGGAGGGCCTACACGTTGCATCTGATTCGTGTGGCCTAACCTTAATGGAGTGCAGGTATGAGGGGTTTTTCTACTCAGATGAGAAGGGTGGGAGGAAGGAAGGAATGACAGTAACTTAGGCATGCAAGGATGCTATAGCCGGGGTGATTCTATGAGGAGTCAGTCGATCGGCATATTCTGAGGGATAAGGGGAATTGGCAGGGTTGTGTTGGGTGGGCTGGGTGCTGATAGTCCATGTAGAGACAGAGGTGCACATGGAGTCGTATCGAGAGGTTGTAAATGAACGAGAGGGAAGGGTAAAGAAATGGTGGAGAAGATGAGGAGAGTAGATACTAGTCCGGGGGTGTGTGTGTGTGCAAAGATTGATCTTTTATGATTCAAACCCTGCAGTATGTTTGGGGGAAAGTGCACATACACAGTGGGAGGATGTTGTATGTCAGGGGGGTGGGAGGGAGGAAGGGAAATGTACATAGTCATGTAAAAAACGTTAATGTTCTTAGGTTATATGTTATGTGTTATAATTGTTATTTGTGTGATGGGTCCACAGTACACTATAAGGTAGAAAACATTAGGAGGTGCATTAACGTGGAAGTCACTGGAAAAAATGATTCACAAGGAAGGGGGAATGGGACTGAGTTTGTTCTATTATGGCTTATAAAGAAAGGGTGAATGTTGTCTCCTGGAATGTGAGGGGATTCTCCTCCCCGGTCAAACACACCAGCTTGTTAACAGCTTTAAAGAGGGTGCATGCCCATGTTGCCCTATTACAGGAAACACATTTGATGCCTGCAGAGCACCAGAAGTTGGTACGGAACTGGGTAGGGTCATGCTATGCGGCCTCCTTCTCTTCGAGTAAAAGGGGAGTGGCAGTGCTTTTTCATAAGCACCTCTCATTTGAAGTTGAGAGGGTGGTACAGGATAGCGGGGAAGGGAGGTATATATTTGTGATGGGGAGGTTGTAAGGCACACGGGTCACATATGGGAGTGTGTATGCACCAGCCATTTTTGAACCCATGTTTTACCGATCCTTGATGGACCTACTGGTACAAGAGCAATTCCCAGGGCTAATAATGGGAGGTGACTTCAATTGTACCCCAGATCCAAGACTGGATCACTCGCAAAGCGGGGGGGGGGATGTATGGAATGATGGAGGGAGGGGCTGGCTGACCTTGATATGCTGGATGCCTGGAGAACAGCTAACCCATCACTCAGGGGATACACTTTCTTCTCTAACCCTCACAAGACATGGTCCCGACTGGATCATATGTACATAGAGGGGAGCTGGTATCATAAATTAGCAGAGATTAAATATGGTACCATACATATATCAGACCACGCTATGGTAATCATGGCACTGGAATTTGAACTTAAGGGGTCGAGACCTGCCTCATGGAGATTCCCATTGTACCTGATGGGGTCTGAGGAATTTAAAACTTTTTTAAAAGAACAGCTGAAGAGCTACGTGGACTTAAATAAGGCCACAGCACCATCTAAGCAGGTATTCTGGGATGCAGGGAAAGCATACTGTGAAATGGTGTGGGATAAACAAAATGCTCGGACAAAAATTAGCAGAATAAACTTAAAAATTTATTACCTAGAACGGACTGGAAACACAAAATAATAAAACAAGCCAAAAAGTCCATAGTTTACATATCAGAGGTAGTACTGACTATCTCAGGACTGGGTGTTGACAGCTTCACACCCTCCCTTACACTGCTAGCTTCCTAGGTAGTTCTTATATAGCAGTTTCTACAGACATGTGACCTCATTACTCCACTTCTAAAATTTTAGCCATTCAATCTTTCTCAAAATAAAATATTTTATTTTATTTAAACATAAATTAACATTCCATAAACATTTTAATATTCAAAATGAATTTTATGAGCTGTCTTAATATTTTAATTTTCACAGAAGGGAAGTTCCTCTTTGAGAGGGATAAAAATAGGGAAACTGGGGCCGGCCGGTTCATAGGGAATACTGAAGCAGGAAGCATCTGAAACAGCAGTGTTTTGGCTACACAGAAACTTTTAAAAAAAAACTACCTTGATATAATTTAAGTTGCCTTATACAGGTACGCCAAGTGTTACTTAATTCTTTTCAGCACAGCCAAAAATATTTCTTCCTAGTGGTGTTGGTAATGTGAGTGTTTTCAGCAAGTAGCAGGGGCACACAAACCACATAAACAAAGTTTACTCGCATTACCAACACCCTCTTTCAGTAGTGCTTTTTAAGGGAACTCCTTCTGTGCCCGTCTGGAGAATTTATTTTTAATTAAATGGCAGCACTAGCGATAGGATTATTGTGCCAAACCAGTACTTTCAGGCGGCTTAATCAGTTTTCTACAGACCGCAACTAAACAACAAAGGCAGAGCTCAGTGGGAGTTTAAACAGCAGCGGTCTGGACTTCTCCGCATCTCCCCATAAAAGGCTTTACTTCACTTGTACTTCTTTCCTTCGTCCGTTCTGTCTATAATGCAGGCGGACATTTTCAATAAATTAAAGACTGCTTCAGAGCCTTTTCCTTCTTTGCGATAGTGCAAGCGTTTGAGCAGACTTCTAAAAACGCTCCGCACTGTCGCATACGCCTGCTTTCCAACGAGGATTTAAACTAATTAATTGAAGACTTGAAGTTACAAGCCAGCATTTATTTATTTATTTTTAAATACATTTCTGCCTCACACTTAGTTTCCATAACTTAACGCTGCTAGATTTTTTTTAAGGAGGTCCACGATGTACACAAAGGGGGTCACAAACAACAAAAGACATAAAAATACAGATTGTGGGTGCAGCCCAATGAACATAACATACAACATAAAACAGGACACAGTGTACATCTTGGAGTCCCTCTGAATGTCTGCAGCAATTAAATTAAGGAAACCCAAAGGGGGGGTTAACAAGAAAAAAAAAAAACGAAGGGGGGGGACAGATGGATCTTTGACTTGCTCTCTCTTACATTCCTCCCCACTAAAAACCAAACAAATTACGTTTGGTTTACAAGAGCTACTACTATACCTATCTTCAGATCTCTACTCAAGAGATGGAGCCATAACCCACCCTCACCAAGGCTCCACCTCGGGGTCCCTAAAAAAAAAACTACCAATAAAAAAATACACTATCTATTATAGATACTTTCAATATACTTATTTCTTTTAATAATCACTACCTTTCTTTTACCGAGGCCTGAAGATAGGTGGTACAGTTTCTGCTCCATATCTAGATAGAAAGTCGTCATTCTTATGCTCTGAACCTTTTCTATATTTTATCAGTAAACCTGTAGGGTTGCATTGCTAAGTACCATCGCATTATACAAGGGTTTTATCTTTCATCACATGAAGCCAACATAACGGGTTGTGGTCTACCCATAACTCAAATTCCTACCCCATAAATAAAAGCGTAAAGCTTCTATTGACCATTTGATTGCCGAACACTCCTTTTCAATAACTGAATAATGTTTTCTCTCTCATGTAACTTCCGACTTATAAATATGACTGGATGCTCTTCTCTCTGTATTAATTGAGTAAGTACCCCCATACCACAATTGGATCGTCTGTTTTGTACTATAAATGGCCGGTTAAAGTCAGGAGAGTGTAGGACTGGCGAAGAACATACCCGAGCCTTTAGTTTGCTGAATGCTTCTTCACATTCAGGTGTCCAGTTTACCTTGTCTGGCTTACATTTCTTTAAGAGGTCAGTTAGAGGTCCTGCTATTGTGGAACAATCAGGAATGAATCGTCTGTAGTAGCCAACTAGTCCTAAAAAGGACCTTACATCTGTTTTTGTTCTTGGCTGGGGGGTATTGGCTACTGCTTCTATCTTTGTGATTTCTGGCTTTACCAACCCATTACCAATTTGGAAACCTAAATACCTGGTTTCCTGCATTGCCAATGAACATTTAGGGGGATTTAGTGTCAACCCGGCTTCTGACAGGGTACATAATATAGCCTGGAGATGCTGTAGATGTTCTTCCCATGAGGGACTAAAAACCACAACATCATCCAGGTAGGCCGCACTATACTTTGTATGAGGTTGCAGAATATTATCCATTACCCGTTGGAATGTGCAGGGAGCCCCATGCAGGCCAAATGGCGTTACTGTGAAGTGGTATAGGCCAATCGGTGTACTGAAGGCTGTTTTTCTTTATCCTTTGGATCTAGTGGAATCTGCCAGTATCCCTTTGTTAAGTCTAAGGTGCTGATATAACGGGCTGCCCCCAGGCGATCTATGATGTCATCAATCCGGGGCATTGGGTAACAATCAAATTTGGATATGGCATTTAGACGTCGAAAATCTAAACAAAGCCTGATTCCACCTTCTTTTTTTTCCACTATCACCATAGGAAAAGTCCATTCACTATGTGATGGTTCTATAATTCCCAGGTCCTGCATCTTTTTGATCTCTTGTACTACTTCTTCCCTTAGTCTCTCTGGGATTCTGTATGCTTTTTGCCTAATAGGGGTGTCTTCAGATACCACAATATGATGTACTGCATGTGTAACTTTTCCGGTAAACTTGTAAATAGTGTTCTATAAGGCTTTAACATACTTTGTAATGTATATGTTTGTTGGGTAGTTAAATGTGGGTTAATTTGTACCTCTGAGAGGTTACTCGAACCTTCTAACCTTTTAAAGCTATGTCTAATTCAGATTCAAATTCAGATGCTTCAGGGCTGACATAAGTTACAGGAGGAAAAGTTCGTCCACCCAGGGTTTTAGCAAGTTGACATGATATACTTTATGTTTATTCTTCCTTTCAGGACAGGCCACCAAATAAGTTACTGGGCCCTTACGTTCCACTATCTGATATGGCCCTTGCCATTTCATAAGTAACTTATTCTCAGAGGAGGGTAAAAGAAGTAGAACCTTATCACCTGCAGTGAATTCTTTGGACTTTGTTCCTTTGTCATAGTATTCTTTTTGTTTAGATTGTTGTTGTAAATTATTTTGATGTGCTTTCTTTACATAGGTTATTAACCTTCGTCTCAGTTGTTGCCAATATTCTAAAGGTTCTATCTTATGTTTCCCCTTCCTGTCTTCCCATTCTTCTTTAATAATGTCCAGTGGACCTCTTGGGTTATGTCCATACAGTAACTCGAATGGAGAGAACCCGTCGAGGCTGTGGCACCTCCTATATGCAAACATCAAATAGGGTAGATAAATGTCCCATTTATTACCTTCCTCTGTCACGTATTTCCTGAGCATTCTTTTAGAGTTTGATTAAATCTCTCAACTAACCCGTCTGTTTGTGGATGGTAGGGAGTGGTGAAAACAGCTTTAATGCCTAAAGCTTGGTACAATTTTGTAACAACTCTGAACAAAATTAGTGCCTCTATCAGTTAGAATGGTTTTGGAATCCCCATACGGCTGAAAATTTTTACTAATTCCTCTGCTATCCGGGTGGCGGTGGCAGTATGAAGGGTATCGCTTCAGGATATTTTGTAGCATAATCTACCACCACTAATATGAGCGATTCCTTTTGTACTTCTCGACAATGGGCCTATAATATCCATTGCAACCCTTTCAAATACATTGCTAACCAAGGGCATTGGTAACAGGGGCACTTTGTCCTTTCGGCCTACTGCTGCAACCTGTTGACACTCAGGACAACTTCTACAGTATTGAGCCACCTGTTCATGTATTCCTGGCCAATAAAACCGGTATAGCAAACGTTGTAATGTTCGGTCCTTACCCAAATGACCTGCCATAGGAGGGTCATGAGCAAGGGATAGTAATCTTTCTCAGAAAGGGACAGGGACCATCAGTTGTCCTACCACCTCCCCTGTATGGGAATTTATACATACCCTGTACAATAATTCATCCTTAATAATAAAATATGGTTGCTGAGACTCAGCAGGTATGGTTGACACTACCTGTGGAAAAAAAGGGATTGGTGTTTTATCAGCTTTCTGTACACTTATAAACTCTCTATTAGGTAACATGAAGTTTTCTGTTAATGTCTCTAGTTCAGTGTCTTTTCGGTTCCAAGCCTTTTTATCCTTCTGTTTTTGTGATTTGCTTTTTCTACTTTTGCCAATGGTTCCAAATACCTCCTCCTCAAAAGGAAATATATGTCCCAGTTCCATCTCTTGCATTTTTTTCTCCTGTATAGCAGCTGCCCCAATATTCATAGCTAACAAAGAGTCAAAGAAAGGGTAATCATGTCCAATTATAACTGGTACAGGTAAAGAAGGTACTATGTCCACTTTCATTTTATGCATAATCCCATTTATTTGTATGTCCATTTCTGTCATAGGGTACCAGTGAATATCTCCATGGACGCATTTCACTCCGGTGGTTGTTTCCCCTAGTTTTGGCTTATCCACCAACGAAGCCCGAATCAGTGTCTGTTTACTGCCAGAGTCTGCTAGGCCAGAAACTGTCCTTCCTCCAATCTTTACAGTGGTAACATAAAGGCCCCAATTAGCAAGGGCTAGATGAATTGTTTCAACCTTTTGGACAGAACCGAGCAATATGGCCTTGGTTTACATTCATGACATATTATATCATGATTGGAAACCTTTACTTGGTCTATTGTAGTTCTTATTCCCAATGTTACCACTAGGTTGTGACATAGGAGGACTAAATGATCTCACATAGCTACTAGGTTTTATTGTCGTAGTCTGGCTTCTAGAGTTCATAAAAGTTTTAGGGCGTTGTGGTCTGGCAGTCAGGTAATCTTCCGCTAGCCTTATGGCGGTCTCTGAGGTTTCAGAGGCGATGTTCCTAACCCATAACTGCACATCTTGGGGTAAGACCCGGATGAATTGTTCCAAAATAATGCTCTCTACAATCTGTACCACTGTTCTTGTGTTAGGTTGTAACCATTTATGACATAAATCTTTCAGATGTGTATACAGATCTTGAGGTGTATCTGTTGTTTGGAATTTATATGCTCTAAAATGCTGTCTATAGGTTTCAGGACTTCTGTCATATCTTTTTAAAATAGCATGTTTAACATAATCATAGTCATTTATGTGTGCAAGGTCTGTATGACTGTAGGCTAATTGTGCCTTCCCAGTTAAATATGGAGCCAGCCTGACCACCCACTGATCTCTAGGCCAGGCACAAGCAATGGCCACTCTCTCAAATGTTAAAAGATAGGCTTCTATATCATCTGACTCGGTCATTTTGACTAATCTTATGTCTTTTGGCCCACCAGGGTGTTTGAAGGAGATCTTGTGGAACCGAGTACCTGAATAGCCCGTAGGGTGTCAGTCCATCTAGCAGCATTCTCTGCCTGATCTCTCTCTCTTTCAACTCGGTCTCTCTCCCTTTCTCGCTCCAGTTCTGTCTGTCTCAAGCACAACCATCGTAACAACTCATGGGGCCTCTCTGGTGGCTCTTCTTCCTTTGGTTCAGCTGCTTGTGCACCCTTCTCAATAGCCTTTGTATCCTTGTCCATTTCCATTTTCAAAGCGTCTCCCTCCGTTGTCACCTTAGCCACTTTTCTTCGAACCGTCGTCTCCAGCCCAGACAATAAAGGCAACCGTGTGGCTAATATAAATGACCTTGTAGCTGGGATAGTCCACTCTCCTGCCTTGTCCGACTGCATACACTCAGAATCTGCCCTCAGATCCACCAACAGGTCCTCCTCGAACCTGCATCCCACTTCTGACACCAAATGTGAAATGGTGTGGGATAAACAAAATGCTCGGACAAAAATTAGCAGAATAAACTTAAAAATTTATTACCTAGAGCGGACTGGAAACGACAAAATAATAAACCAAGCCAAAAGTCCATAGTTTACATATCAGAGGTAGTACTGACTATCTCAGGACTGGTGTTGACAGCTACACCCTCCCTTACACTGCTAGCTTCCTAGGTAGTTCTTCTTATATAGCAGTTTCTACAGACATGTGACCTCATTACTCCACTTCTAAAATTTTAGCCATTCAATCTTTCTCAAAATAAAATATTTTATTTTATTTAAACATAAATTAACATTCCATAAACATTTTAATATTCAAAATGAATTTTATGAGCTGTCTTAATATTTTAATTTTTACAGAAGGGAAGGTCCTCTTTGAAAGGGATAAAAATAGGGAAACTGGGGCCGGCTGGTGCATAGGGAATACTGAAGCAGGAAGCATCTGAAACAGCAGCGTTTTAGCTACACAGAAACTTTTAAAAAAAAACTACCTTGATATAATTTAAGTTGCCTTATACAGGTAAGCCAAGTGTTACTTAATTCTTTTCAGCACAGCCAAAAATATTTCTTCCTAGTGGTGTTGGTAATGTGAGTGTTTTCAGCAAGTAGCAGGGGCACACAAACCACATAAACAAAGTTTACTTGCATTACCAACACCCTCTTTCAGTAGTGCTTTTTAAGGGGGAACTCCTTCTGTGCCCCATGTGGAGAATTTATTTTTAATTAAATGGCAGCACTAGCGATAGGATTATTGTGCCCAAACCAGTGCTTTTCAGGCGGCTTAATCAGTTTTCTACAGACCGCCAACTAAACAACAAAGGCAGAGCTCAGTGGGAGTTTAAACAGCAGCGATCTGGACTTCTCTGCATCTCCCCATAAAAAGGAAGGCTTTACTTCACTTGTACTTTGTTTCCTTTCGTCCGTTCTGTCTATAATGCAGATGGACACATTTATTAAATTAAAGACTGCTTCCAGAGCCTTTTCCTTCTTTGCGATAGTGCGAGCGTTTGAGCAGACTTCTTAAAAACGCTCCGCACTGTCGCAACGCCTGCTTTCCAATGAGGATTTAAACTAATTAATTGAAGACTTGAAGTTACAAGCCAGCATTTATTTATTTTAAATACATTTCTGCCTACACTTAGTTTCCATAACTACGCTGCTAGATTTTTTAAGGAGGTCCACGATGTACACAAAGGGGGGTCACAAACAACAAAGACATAAAAAATACAGATTGTGGGTGGCCAGCCATGAACATAACATACAACATAAAACAGGACACAGTGTACATCTTGGAGTCCCTCTGAATGTCTGCAACAATTAAATTAAGGAAAACCAAAGGAGGGGTTAACAAGAAAAAAAAAAAACGAGGGGGGGGGGAACAGATGGATCTTTGACTTGCTCTCTCTTACACATACCTAAGGGGAGCCATTATAGGATTTGTGGCAAGATATAAAAAAGAGCAATGTAGGAAGCAGGAGGAGCTCCAACTGAAAGTTAGGGAATTGGAACGTGAGGCAGCTAGAGGGGGGAGTGAGGAGGTGCTACACACGCTGGCATTAGCACGAGGGAACTTAAATAATCTACTGATGGGTCGGGCAAGAAACCAATTATTCCTGTTAAAACACAAATTTTATGAGTGGGGTAACAGACCAGGACCTATGATGGTGAATTTGATTAAGGGGATGAGGAGAAGCACGAGCATTCAGGGCATAAAGGGGGAAGGAGGGTCCACGATTAAAGAACCCTAAGCTATAGGGGCTAGGTTCAAGCAGTTTTATCAGGCCTTATACAGAGCAGAATGTTCGGGTAGATTAAATAAGGCAAAAGAATTCCTGGATAAGGTTAAAATTCCACAGGTCACTGTGACGCAACGAGAATAATTAAACAAGGGAATTTACAGGGGGGAGATTGAAAAGGCCATAAAGAGCATGAAACCGGGTAATGCAGCTGGCCCAGACGGCCTCCCGACTGAATTTTATAAAGGATTGGGTCAGGAGGTGATAGAATTGTTGGGGGAATTATTTCAGGAAGTTAGGGAAGGGAACCCACTCCCGGCCACCATGGGGGTAGCGACGATATGTGTCATCCCGAAACCGGGGAAGGATCTACAAGAGTGTGCCTCGTATAGACCTATCTCTCTGCTAAATGTGGACGCCAAGGTTCTAGCTGCCCGGCTGGATGGGCTGCTCCCAAAGATAATACACCCAGACCAAACAGGATTTATTCAGGGTAGGCACTCCTACCATAATGTGAGGTGGGCCCCAAATGTGGTACATTGCTCTTTTCGGCGCCCAGGTGTGACAGCAATTCTCTCCCTGGACGCTGAGTAGGCCTTCGACTGGATTGAATGGGAATACCTGTTTGAGATTCTAGAAAGATTTGGTCTGGGAAAGGATTTTATTGGAATGGTGAAAGCCTTATATGACTCCCTGCAGGCCTCGATACTAACCAATGGAGTGCTCTCGGAGGGGTTTCCTCTCTTTAGGGGCACGAGGCAGGGCTGCCCGCTATCCCCACTGCTCTTCGCCTTGGCAATTGAGCCTCTAGCCAGAGCCATCAGGCAAAATCCGCGTATCAGAGGAATGGAAGGCCAAGGGGCCATCCAACATAAAATATCCCTATATGCGGATGATTTGATTTTGTTTCTGAGAGATCCAGATCACTCGGTACCGCCCCGTCTGGAAACCATTGGGAGTTTTGCCAGCTTTTCAGGGTATAGGATTAACTTAGACAAGTTGGAAGTATTATACTTAGGTAAAGGGGTGGGATCTGGGAGAGATCAGTGGGGGTTTAAAGTAGTTCACTCTTCCCTTAAATATTTGGGATTAAATATTGGTAGACACATTTATAATTTGAATTATGCCCTGCTAGTAAAAACCATAGTGGCTGAACTGAACAGGTGGAAGGCTTTGCCTTTGTCTTGGATAGGCCGGATGAACCTGATTAAAATGAATCTCCTGCCAAGGATCCTGTACTTGATACAGATGCTTCCAATGGGGCTTATTAGGAGGGATATTAAGAAACTGGAAAGGGATTTTCGAATTCTTATGGCAAGGAAAGGCCAGAATTAGCCTGGGCAAGTTAAAAGCAAGCTCTAGGAGGGGAGGACTAAAATTCCCTGACTTAAGGAGTTACTCCCTTGCTGCACAAATGAGAATTATAAAGGACTGGGTTGCTAGACTGGCAGCTGCTAGCTGGATAAATTTAGAAGAGATGGAAGCCTAGGGTAGACTTTCAGCATATCTTGCTAAAGAAGGCAGGAGGATATATGCCAGACAGGACACAGCCAATCCACTGGCGAAGATGAAAATAGATAGCTGGATACAGCTTAAGAAGGTGCTGGGTGGAAAAGAGGTAGAAACGTTGCTCCTGCCAATTTCAGGGAACCCTTTCTTTACGTCGGGATTGGAGGACCCGGAGTTTAGAGTATGGGAGAGTGGGGGGTGCAGTGTATAAGAGAACTGTACAGAGAGACAGATATGTGCTCCTTTCAAGAAATCAGGGAGGCCAGGGGACTACAAAACACTCATCTGTTTTGGTTCTTTCAAGTCAGAGACTACGGTAAGCAGATAAAACAACAAGAAGACCAAGATTCACCCTTGGAAAAAGCAGAAGCACTGATTTGTAAGGCCAGGGGGGATTCTAGAGGCATGATTGGGGCAATGGTTCTGGTTTTACGAGACAACACCCGGGATTTGACACAAAATACCAGGCGTCTATGGGAAAGGGACCTGGGGGCCATGATTTCAGAGTATAACTGGAGCCTGATGCTAGAAACACATATGGGTCTACTCCTTTCAAATAAATATAAAGAAACAGCTTATAAATTTGTCCACAGGCTATACTGCCCCCGGTGGTGCTGCATCGATACAAACCGGAGATACCTGAGCTATGTAGTAGGCGCAAGGAACAAAAGGGTACATACTTTCACTGTTTTTGGACCTGCCCAAGACTACAAGTGTTCTGGAAAAAGGTAGCACAAGACCTAAGTGGCATGCTGGGCTTTGAGGTACCAGTCACTCCAGTTGGCCTCTTGTTTGGGGCAGAGACAGGAGAGGGGGACGAGTGGTCCCTACACCCGAAATGGGTTAGAGTGTTGCTCCTGCAGGCTAAACAGGCCATATTGAATACATGGGTATCGGCTGAGGATCCTACCATTGGCCGGTGGCACTCATTGATTATAGGAGCTCTGGGTATGGAGAGGAGATCTTACCAGGTAAGGGACAAATTGGACAGCTTCTATTCCACCTGGAGCCCCGTTTTAGCTACACTGACCATGGAGGAAACAGTGGTCGTGCAGATGGGAAACTGAGACCAAAGGCACATGGAGATATGCATAAGTTAGTGGTGGGTCATATTATGAGAGTTAGGAATTTATTTGGGGAGAGAAATGTGGGAAAGAAGGTAACTGATTGGAAATGAATTGTGGGGTATTCGTGGACCTATGTATGTATGTATATATATTATATAGTTGATAGATAATTGGATGAGTGTAGTTTATTTGTTATCCTAGTGTTTGTATTTGTTCGTATATGTTTGTATTCAAGCAAAATCTTAATAAAAAGTTTAAACAAAAAAAAATAGTTAAACACTAAAAGCTGCTGTCGTATAGACGAAAACTTTGACTCTGGCAGACAAGTGACGTTGACATCCAAGCGCACTCAACGGCGGGAGAAAAGGAACTGAGGCGGTTGGAGGGTCAACGCCGAGATAGCCTACACAGGCGCAAGTCAGTCTCATGGTGCCACGCATGTGCGGTCCTACCTCGGCGCCGACCCTTCAGAAAATGTTTGGCTCCCGCTTGGTCCTAGTGCCTCCGGCACTATCCCACTAGTGTGAATGAGTGATGGAGACTTAGTCCAGGAAGATCAAGTAAAATACTATAAAAACTAAGTTTAGCTAAATAAAACAATAAATATAAGGCAGCAAATGAAAAAAAGACGATACTTATATGTTTTTTTATAAGTTTCTTCACTTCAAACAGATGATGAAGAGCGACACTCCAAGCGACCAGACTGTTCAGGTGGAGAGTAAAATCTGAGGAGGTTTAGAACATTGGCAGTTAGTACAGGGCAGCATTTGAAAAGTTGTCATGTGGAGATGATTCCATCATTTGCATATGCTCCATTCTCTCCAGGCAGTCCAATCCACCAGGCTTACTGCAGAGAGTTATGAATACCCGAGTATTACTGGGGTTAGTAAATAGGCGTCCTTGAGGTCCAGGGAAGCTAGTCAGTCTCCTGGCCTCAGTGAGGGAAGAATTATTCCCAGAGTCACCATTTTGAATTTTGGCTTTATGATATGTTTGTTCAGATACCTTAGGTCTAGGATGGGTCGCCACTCCCATCTTTTTTGGGTAAGGAAGTATCTTGAATACAAACCTTTCCTTCTGTGAGGCAGAGGCAGAGGCACTCCACAGCATTCAGAAGCAACAATAAAGAAACCTCTACCTCCAAGGCAACTGTTTCCTGTGGTGTGGCAGGTTTGAAGGACCTTGCTGTCATTTTGGGGAATCTTTTGAAGCTGAGTGCAAGTCCTTGGCTTACCACTTCCAGGACCCATTTGTCTGAAGTGATAGACTTCCAAGCCCGGAAGAAGTAAGCCAACCTGCCCCCCACTGGAACTGAGGAGGCGACCTGATCTAACACATCATGGTGTATGTTTGACAGGAGCCTTAGGCTGTGAAGAGGATGCAGCCCTGCTCATCCCCCCTCCTGCCTCTCCCTCTGTAGAACCCCCTCTGTTGGAAAGGAGAGGAGACCTGGGTTTGGTAAAAAGGCCTGTGAAAAGGCCTGCCCCTGCCAGCCCTAGACTGCTACTTGTGTGGAGTGGCTTGCCTTTCCTTGGCCACTGCACTCCTGTAGGTGGTCCTGTATTCATACATCTTATTTATTTATTACTTTGATAACCGGGTGAGTGCGCTGATCCCAGGGACCGTTTTCAGGCATGACCCGGGCCATAATACATGGCATGGAGTAGCAGGGGTAAAAGGTTACAATGATACATGTGCAAAAAGATTTGACACAGCGCAACAATGGTAAAACAAATGAACAGGTATGGTACATAAGTCCAGTGTGTAACAGTGGTTACAGGGTAAGATGTGATGCAATGAAGATAAAAACAGAGGTCACTCATAATCACATGTGCAAGGAATGGTACATAGATCCAGTGGCAAATGTTACATGGAAATACTGGCAAAAGACATACAGTGTATACAAGGCAAGGAAATCACATATACAGTACAAGCAGTGGATATATAATATAAACAATATAAAACAATGCAAGAAGGACAGTGTAGGAAGATTGGGAATAGACAAGGGTGGGTGGGAAACTCCTGGGAGCAGCAGCAGGACAAGTTGGCCAGGAGCCATGTTTTGAGGCGGGACTTGAAACTTGAGTGAGTGTCGATGGAGTGGAGTTCAGCCGGCTGTTTGTTCCAGTGCGAGGGGGCAGGTGCACACCAAGCCCTGCTACCCATGTTGGTGGATACCCTTGGCACAGCTAGTGGGGGGGGCTGTCATTTGACTGAAGGCTATGGTGCAGGGTACAGGTTTTCAGGAGCAAGGTGAGGTGGGATTCTAAACCCATGTGGATGACGCTGTCCACCATGGAGCAGAGGGATAGATCGAAGCGACCTTGTAGTGATAGCCATCCAAGGGTATTATATAGAGTGCAGTGGTGGGTGGAGAATGAGGCCAATAAAGCAAAGTGACAGGCACTGTTATAGGCAGCAGAGAGTTTGGCCAGGGCAGTAGCAGAGGTCCTGGCATATACAGGGGAACAGTAGTCAAGAATAGGGAGGAGGTTGCCCTGGACTATGGCTAGCCTGGCTTTGGGGGTAAGATATTGCCTGAATCGATAGGCGGCACCTAACTTCTGATGGAACCTTCTGACTAGTGAGTTCACATACTCTGTGAAGGTGAGGGAGGGGTTGAGCAGTACGCCTAAGTATTTGTAGGAGTCAACGTTCTCTAGGGCAGGGCTATCAGGGGAGAATGCTTAAGGGTGGGTGGCTTTTAGATTTAGCCAGGAAGGGCTTTGATACGAACAGCATGGATTTTGTTTTTTTGGCGTTAACTAAGAGGAGATTTTTAGAAAACCAGCCATGGGCTGCAGCGTAGTTGAGTGAGAGTGCAGAGGAGATCGTGGCCATGAATTTGTCACTGTGGAAAAGTACAAGGTCATCGGCAAACAGGAGGGAGTGACAGTTTAGGCAATTGGAGGGAAGCAAGTTGACGAATAGGGAGAAAAGGAGGGGCCCCAGGATTGAGCCTTGAGGGACCCCCACTGAGACAGGGAGAGTTGGGGAGCAGGTTTGGACAATGCACACAAATTGTGAGCGGCCATTTAGGTAGTTGGTGAACTAGCTGGTGACTTCCTGAGAGCAGCCGAGGAGGCTAAGCTTGGAGGTAAGGAGAGCATCGTTAACCATGTCGAAGGCCTTAGAGAGGTCGACAAAAACTGCCCCAGTGGCTTTACCATTATCCATGTTGGAGAGGATGTGGTCAGTCAGAAGGGCAAGGGCAGTGGCGGTGGAATGTTTTTTGCAAAAACCATGCTGTTGGTCACACAGGAGGCTGTTTCTGCCTATGTGTTCAGCGAATTGGTTGTGAACCACTCTCTTGAGTAATTTGTTAAGAGGAGGGAGGATGGATATTGGGCGATAATTGTCAGAGGAATTTGGGTCCCAGGATTTGAGAATGGGGCTTACCTTGGCTATTTTCCAAGGGTCAGGCATGGAGGATGTGGAAAGGGCAAGGTTAAAGACAAAGGTGAGTGGTTTTGCAATGGCCAGAGAAATTAGCTTGAGGAAGACTGGGGATAGGCCGCCAGCTCCAGGAAAGCCGTGATTAGGTAGACTTTTGAGTAGCTTGACTGTGTCGTATATGGATGGGGCTTTAAAAGAGAAGGGTGGAGTTTGCTTGTGGTCGGCAGTGTGGGAGGCGGATGGCTGTGGGTCAGGTATTTATGCTGGGCTTTGTGGTTGTCCAGTTGACAGTTTGTTCAAGTACATAGATAGGTTGGTGAATTTGCAGTTGAAGACACTGGCCACCTCATGAGGGTTGGTGAGCAGCCCATCCTGAGAGATGAGATGTAGTGCTGCATTGCTGGAGTGGGGGTTTAGAAGGGAGCTGGTTGAGCCCCAGAATTTTCTAGGGTCCCTGAGGTTGGCACTTTGTAGGTTTCAGAAGTGTGTCTGTTTCAGAGATTTTGCATGCTGTTTACATTTGTTCCTTAGATGCCTGTAGATATCCCACAGGGCAGGAGAGGGGTTGGCTTTGAAAGTTGACCAGGCACTGTCTCTGGCCTTCATAAGGGTTAGGAGGTCCTTGAAGACCCAACGTAAACTCTCACCCCTAACCCGTCAGGTACAGACCGAGAAACTGCTGTGGCTGTGTCAGAAGTAGAAAGAAGCGCAGACCAGTCCAAGGACCTGGTCTCCTCGAGCAGGTTTGTGGTGTTTGGGCCGTTTAAATTTCTGAATGTTGGGTATCTTGGCGGGGGCGCTTTAGTTTGGAGGACCAGAGAAGATAGGTCGGGAGTGATCACTTATGGAATCAGCCATAGTGCCAGCATGCAATGCACGGTGCTCCCTGTTTACGAGGATCCAGTCCAATAGAGTGAGTGGCCGTACAGGGATTTAGTCTGGTAGGGAGAGTGATCACCTATACCAGGTTGTGTTACTTTATCAGGGATGCGTAGTCAGGCTGATGGCTGCTCAGCCAGTTCAGATTACAGTCACCAAGAAGGATAGTCTCCCTGTGGTGAGTTAGGGAGCTCAGGCCTCTGAGGAAACTGGTGAGTCCCGCGGTTCCAGCCATAAGGGGGTTGTAGCAGCAGCCAATATAGAGTTTTTTGCAGAATCCCAGGGTCAGTTCGGAGATTAGCCATTCACTTGGGGAGGAAGGGTCAGAGCGTAGGACAATGGTGGTGGAGAGGGGTTCTCTAACAAGCAGGGCCACACCACTGCCTTTATTTTCTGCCAGGCCTGTTGAGACATAGGTAGGAGTAGCCAGGTAGTTGGAAGGAGCTATCTGCATGGTGTGGCTTTAGTTACGTTTCAGAGAGTCCAAGAATATGTGGCTTTTGGAGTGCAGTCCATGCCTCAAGGTCAGTGAATTTAGACGGAAGGCTACAGATATTCATATGTGCAAGTTTAAGGCCAGGAGCATTAGTACAGATGCTGGAGGAGGGGGTGATGTGGGAGTTAGTCAGGCCAGGGTTGCACTCAATATCCCCAGCAAGGGAGAGTAGTGATAGTAGTAGGATATATGGGCAGGACAGAGAAGTGGGAGACTTTGGGACGTTTGTGAGGTAGTGTCCAAGAAGGCAGCGTTCCATTTTGGTGAGAGCATACGGGAGATGAGCCGGGGGAGCCTTGTTCTTGGTGAGTAAAGAGGGGTGAGGGGGGGGAGGAAGAAGAGGCATTGTTGGTAATGGGCCAGCAAAATAGCACAGAAGTCAGTCAGTATCAGAGCAGCAGTAAGGGAAACGGCCCATAATATAGGCAGTATCAACGTCATGTTTCCGTGGTAGAACAGGCAAAAAGGGGAGTAACTTAGCTTATTAAGACCTAGTAATTTGCTGGCAGAAGGTAGTTCTGGTGGAAGGGCAGGACAGCCCTCTATAAGGTGTGCAGTTACTTTAAATTTGCGTGGAGCTAAACAGCCAATGGGAGGAGGTGCACAGTAGTGGGAGTGGTTAGAGTGGATTTAATGAATGGTGGGGAGGGGCTGGGTGGAGAATCCTCACTGCAGTAGGAGGCTGGCTGGCTCTGTTGGATTTACCTGGGCAAGTGGCGTGGGGCTGGCTCCCGCTCTCGCCACAGTCGGTGGGCAGATCAGCAGATTTGGTAGCCGTGGGAAGCAGTTGCAAGCCCGAGCAGGCAGGGAGCCTACAGAGTGAGGGACAGAGGTGGAATTTAAGAACACTGGTGGGCTCTGTGGGAGGAGTAGAAAATTAGCAATAAAACAAAGGTAAAAGCTGTAACAAGATTAACTAAAATGGGGGTCACAGACCGAAGGACTGCAGGGGGAGGGTGACAAAACAAGGATGTGGAATGGGACAGGGTCTGTCTAGGCAAGCAGCGGGAGACTGGCTTTTAGCAATACAAACCATGTCTAAGCAGGATGTGTGTCTGGGCACCTAACAGTCAATAAAATCCTGACCAAACATTCAAACTTGCTGTGTACTAATTAACAACAGTTTCAGTACAGGCTAAAGACTGGCAGACCTGAAATTCCTTCTAGACCGCAGCAAGTTAAATCAATAGAAAAAAGAAAGTTTAAAACTTTGCGGCACAGTACCGGATAGCTGGATTCCAGAAAACTGCAAATCAGGACTCTCATTGAAGTGGCTGGTGACTAATGAGAGCACTGCTGAGGGATGGCGCCAGAACTGAAAATCATGTGAAAAATCCTCACTGCAGTAGAAGCACGGGCTGGCTCCTGTTGGATTTACCTGGGCAAGTGAGCGTAGAGCTGGGCTCCTGGTCTCGCCACTGTCGGCGAGATCAGCAGATTTGGTAGCTGCGGGGAGCTTTTTCATAAATGTCTCTGTTTACTCCCCAAACAGAGAACTGTCTGTGACAGGAAAATCCATGGCCTTAGCCTGGGTATCCTGTGAAAGGCTAGCACATGTAAGCCAAGCAAATCTCCGCAGGGAGATAGATGTAGCCATGACTCTAGATGCCACATCGTTGGAGTCTACAAGAGCATGAAATTGCACTTTGGATGCCTCTATGCCATCAGCAGCCACCAGCTCCAGCTCCTTAGCCAGCTGGGAAGGGGCATTCTTTGCTAGTTCCAGAACAGTATCCCACTTAGACTTCTGGTACCTAGCTGTATAGGCCACGTAAGCTGCCTGCCGGAGTCCCAAAGAAGATGCCAAGTGTTGTTTTTTGGCCATGGCATCCACCTTCCTGGAATCCTTATCTGGGGGTGTGAAGCCAAGAGAATGTTAGCCTTGTCACAGGCTGCAGCCTGCACTACCCCAACATGGCTGCAATGACTATAAAGGAAATACGTGGCAGAACCTGACAGCATATACCTCCTGTCCATTTCATATCCACAGGGGGTATAGAAGAGGGAAGCTGTAAAATCTTTTTTGTCTGTTTCCCCAAAGATTTATGTAAGGGGAATAGACAATCTCTTTGAGTCTGGAACATCCATCATTTCCACATAGTCTGGTTCTTCCTCCTCTTCAGAAACTTCCACAACTGGAAGCTGGAGAGTTTCTTCCACCTTTTTGTAAAACAAAAAGTGGGAGGGGGACACAGAAAGCCTGGGAGGAGAAACACTGGAAGGCCTGTCTGGGGAGATGTCAAGCTGTACAGGCTCATCTAGGCCTCCACAATCATCATCATCATCATCATCATCATCTGGATACTCAGGATCTCCTTCCCATTCAACACCATAAAAATCTTCTGGATCATAATCCAAAGGAGCTGGAACTGTCTGAACCAACCGCCTGCCAGAAGAAGTCAGTTCGGATGGAACGGGCTAAGCGATTGAACAATACTTATCGCTCTCGCAATTTCCTCAGCAGTTGGGATCGGAGGGGTTGGATCTGAACCGGCTGATTTTCTCTTCTTTTTTGATGGAACCTATCCCTCAGAATTGGCCTTCCTTTTGCCCGAGAAGGTATTGCCCAGGTCAGTAGGCACCTCCTCAAGTTTGGTCGGAAACCGAACCAGGCTGGCCCTCTGGTTCAACGGATTTTTTGGCCTCTCTTTCTTTCAGCCTAGCTAAATGTTTTTCAAGAGTGGCTTTGGGAAAGTTTGCACACATTTGGCAGTCTATCTTGAGGTGGTCAAACCCCAGACAGTGAACACAGATGAGGTGGGGATTGGCTTTAGCAAAAACCTCCCCACACTCAGTACAGTGTTGAAACCCAGTGGGACTGGTTTTCTTCTTGGGTTTCTCAGATATTGTCTTAATAAAGAAAAGTTACCCTTAAAAGCTTTCAAGCCAGTTAACACCAACTTATCGGTTATCAACTGTGTCACGGGTTGTTTAAAAAACTGGAATAAAACATCGGTTTAAAATAAAACGACAAGTACCGGACACCACAGAGAAAGTAACAAAATTAAAACAAACTAGAATTGTTTTGGTTCCCAACCAGACCAACCGATGGGAAACTGAAGAAAAACAATTTCTATCACTATCTACCCACTTACACTACCTGTACCGTAGACAGAGATTTGAGGACAGAAAGAAATTAAACGGTTGAGTAAAACCAACAGATTTACTGGTACCAAACTGAAGCAGCAAAGGAGAATCTCCGGAGCGTCTTCACAGTTAGGCGGAGTAAAGAATCTGACGGTTACATAGGAATGTACCAGGGACAGAGGTTTGAAAACCGAGCTCAAGCTCAATGTTCTATGAGTTAACCCTTTCCTCTCCGGAGCAGTTCAAGTGCTGGGGCTAACTGCATATAGTCAGAACACAGTAAGACTTCATGTTGTTTGAAGCAACCTTCTTCTTCTAGCAGAAAGGAAGATCTGATGTCACGGGGCAGTGCTGAGGGAGTTAACACCCGGGTGAGTGAGAGGAGCCAGCTTGAAGATGTTCTGCAAGTCTTAAATGGAAAGGCAAACTGCCAGTGAATAGTACATCATATCCACATTCCTAGAAATGAAAAATATATACTTACCATAACTGTTTTTCTTTTTTTCAGTTCTGTTTATTTTCCTATAAGGCGGGGATATACCCCATATCAGCCCTGTTGATCATTTTCAGGTTCACTCCCCAGCCCCTGGAACTTACCTGCCTTCCAGGAGATGGGGGTTCCCCTAGGATCCTTAGCAGCAGGAAGGACCAAGATGTTAATGCGGAGTCAGGCAGTCCTCAAGAGGCATGGTGGAACGGCACTTGCTGTGGATCCAGCGTCATTTTGCATTTGCCTTAGGCTTTTTTCTTACAGGGTTCCCCCCTTGCAAAGTTGGCGTGCAATGACATCCATGCAACAGCAGGTGTGCTCTCACTCCTGATGTGCTTTGTCGCCCCGCTAACCCCAGTATACACTCACACTGTCTGGCATACTGGCTCCCATCCACCGCCAGGGGTCGGAATATTGCTGACTTGTGTGTCCCTCCCCTCCCTGGGGGAGAGCTGTTCATTGGATGCTCTATTGCCCTCCCCCAGCCAACCCTCCGATGTTTCAGGCTTGTTCCTGAACCCCGGTCATCAGCGACGCAAGTGGTAGCACTACCGCTTGTGCCACCGGGCCGGCCCTATGTAATGTAAGAAAAAATTACTCACCTTAGTAATGTTGTTTCTTCTAATGGAGTCTTGCTATATTATGACTATTGCAGTTTGTCCCACCATTAGAACTGCTCCGGAGGTGAAAGAGTTAACTTCCATGCCAGGCATGGAACTTGGAGCGCGAGCTCGGTTTGAGAAGCTCTGTCTGGAAGATTTCAAACTGAAACTGTCAGATCTTTATGAGCAAAACTCACTAAGGTTCTGTGTGGAAGCTGTAACCTATACTAGCCAACTGGCTACTTAAATATTAACACATTTTCCTAGTCTCAACACTAAGACTCAAGTCAGGGGACCAGAAAATTAAAATAAGATGAAATAAGATAATATAAAACACAACACCCAAACACCCCAAAAAGAAGGTGGAAACAAAAATGGGCATCAAAAAAGTGCCAACACTGGAATGCCCACCCCATACCCCAAGTAGAAGTTCTGAGAGGGGCAGGCTGGGGGGGAGGTCATAATATAGCAAGACTCCATTAGAAGAAACAACATTACTAAGGTGAGTAATTTTTTTCTTCAAACAACATGAAGTCTTGCTATATTATGACTGTTACAGAATACACAGCAGTTCCTCCATGGAGGAGGGACAGAACCTACTTAGGGAATAGGCTCTGAAGCACGGCTGTGCCAAACCGAGCATCCCTCCTAGCCTGGATATCCAGGGAGTAATGCTTGGTGAAAGTGTGTACCGTTTTCCAAGTAGCTGCTTGACATATCTCTAAGATAGGGATGTCTCTGGCAGCAGCTAGAGACGCAGCTGTACCTCTGGTAGAGTGAGCCCTCAGGCCTGAAGGGGGAACCTTTCCAGTTTTTGATAGCAAAATTGGATACAAGAGACAATCCACCTGGCAATGGATCTCTTAGTGGCAGGTTTCCCTTTTCCAACCTCACCATAAGTGAGAAATAGTTGGAGGGATTCGAACCTGTGACCCTCGGTACGCTCTATGTAGTAACTTAGGGCCCTCTTAACATCTAAGCTGTGCAACCTCCTCTCACCAGAGGAGGAATGATCAGTGAAGAACACTGGAAGGGAGATATATTGATTAAGGTGGAAATCTGAAACCACCTTAGGCAAAAACTTCCTGTTAGTCCTGAGGACTACCTTATCCCTGTGAAAGGAAATAAAGTCAGTCTCCACTGACAAAGCTTGTAACTCACTTATGCACCTGGCAGAAGTGATGGCTACTAGAAAAACAGTTTTCCAAGTCAAGTACTTAAGCTCTGCCGAAGACAGAGGTTCAAAGGGGGGTTGCATCAGCTGAGCAATGCAAACATTAAGATCCCAGGCAGGAGCAGGGGCCCTGAAAGGTGGATTAGTATGAAGTAATCCTTTGAAAAACTTGGAAAATACAGGGTGAGTGGAAAGAGAAGAGGGCTTTCCTGTGTGAAATAAAAGCAGAGACGGCTGCCAAATGCACTTTCAGGGTAGCTGGTCTCAGTCCCAAAGAATTAAGATGGACCATATAGTCCAAAACAATGGGCAAATCAGCAGATTCCCGGGGAAATATGCTTCCCAGAACACTATATGGAAAACCTTTTCCATTTAGAGTTATAAGTAGCCCTAGTGGAAGGCTTCCTAGAAGCTTTCAGGATTTCGAGAACACCTTGAGAAAGGTGTAGGTCAGCAAATTCTAACTCCTCAAGAGCCAGGCCTTGAGGTTGAGGGATATGAGATTCGGATACCAAACTCTCCCCTGGGCACAAGTTAACAGGTTGTGGTTCCTGGGGAGAAACAGGGGAAGATAGACTGCTAAGGACAGAAGGAGTGGGTACCAGGGCTGCCTGGCCCAATCTGGAGCAATCAGGATCATCTTGCAGGGCTGGGATCTGATTTTGACTAGCACCTTGAACAGGAGAGGGAAGGGGGGAAAGGCATATAGAAACTTCCCTTCCCAATCGAGGAGAAAGGCATCCAGGGTGACTGAGCCCATCACTGGGGGCCTGTAACAAAACAGTGGAAGTTGGTGATTGTCTGGGGCTGCAAAAAGATCTATCTGAGGGGTGCCCCATCTGGTAAAAACTATCCCCAGTACTCGGGGATCCAGTGACCATTCGTGATGGCCCTGGGAAATCCTGCTGAGGGCATCTGCCAGGACATTGTCCTTGCCTGGGAGGTGAACTGCTATGAGGGAAGTGTTCAGGGAATAAGCCAGAGACCACAACTTCATTGCCTCGGTGCACAAGGCCGAAGACCGAGTGCCCCCCTTGTTTGTTGATGTACCACATTGTAGTGGTGTTGTCTGTTCTGACCTGTACCACTTTGTTCTGAACAGATGCAGAAAAAACCTGAAGTGCTAGAAAAACAGCTCTGAGTTCCAGCAGATTGATGTGGAGCAGAGATTCCTGAGGGGACCACACTCCCTGGGTGGAGAGGTCGCCCATGTGAGCTCCCCATCCCAGAAGGGACGCATCTGTAGTAAGGGTCAAGGAGTGAGATAGAGGGATGAAGGGGACCCCTAGTCTCAGATTGCTCTGATCCTGCCACCACTGAAGGGCCTGGATCAGGGTTCGAGTCACTGGGATCAACTTGGATAGGGGATCTTTTCTTTGAGACCAAAAGGCTCTCAAGTGCAACTGAATGTCCCTCATCTGAAACCTTGCTCCTTGCACTATAGCTGTGGAAGCAGCCATGTGTCCTAGGAGCTGTAGGAAGTGCCTTGCTGGTCGAGAGACCTGCAAAGTGAAGGAGGAGGCCAGGACCACTAGGTTCCTTACCCTTTCTAGGGGAAGGAAGGCTCTGGCCTGCTTTGTGTCCAATTCTGCACCTATAAAGGTGAGTACCTGGACAGGTTCCAGAACTGACTTTGGAAGATTGAGAAGAAAGCCCAGAGAGGTGAGCAGCTGCTGGGTAACTTGCAGGTGTGATCTGACCTGGTCCGGAGACTGACCTACAATGAGCCAGTCGTCTAGGTAGTGAAAGATGGCAATCTTTTGCCTTCTTAAATGAGCAACTGCTACTGCCAGGCATTTTGTGAATATCCTTGGGGCAGAGGTAAGGCCGAAGGGCATTGCTCTGAATTGGTAATGGCCTGAAGGCAGTTCGAATCTGAGGTACTTTCGGTGGGAGCTTCTGATAAGAACATGGAAGTAGGCATCCTTGAGGTCCAGGGAAGCTAGCCAGTCCCCTGGCCTTAGAGAAGGTAAAATCATTGCCAGAGTCACCATTTTGAATTTTGGTTTTAAAAGGTGCTTGTTCAGATATCTTAGGTCCAGAATGGGCCGCCATTCTCCTGTCTTTTTTGGGGGTAGAGTACCTGGAGTACAGACCCTTGCCCTGGTGTAGGGGAGAAACCCTTTCTACAGCTCTGAGAGCCAGGAGGGTTGAGACTTCTGTTTCCAAAGCAAAAGTCTCTACAGGGTTTGCAGGTGGAAAGATCTGATTCTCATCTTTGGAAATTTTTTGAAGCTGAGAACCAGACCCTGGCTTACTACTTCCAGGACCCACTTGTCTGATGTTAAAGACTCCCAGTCCTGAACGAAGTAAGCCAGCCTGCCCCGTACAGGTAATGGAGAACCGGCCCTGGGCACCCCATCAGGGTGCCTGTTTGGCAGGAGCTTTAGGCTGGGGGAGCAGGCCTGCTTGCACCCCATCTGCCTGTCCCTCTGAAGAACCCCCTCTGAGCATAAGCCGAAGAGGAGGCCTGGGTTTGGTAAAAAGGCCTGTGAAAAGGCCTGCCTCTACCCCTGGGGGTCTGCCTCTGAGGAGTGGCTTGCCGCTCCTTGGCTTGTGCACTCCTATAAGTGGTTCTATATTCATCCATTTTCTTCATATAATTCTCTGTCTGCTCCCCAAACAGAGAATTTCCTACCACAGGAAAATCCATAGCCTTAGTCTGGGTATCCTGTGACAAACTAGTACACCTGAGCCAAGCCAATCTATGAAAGGCCACAGATGTAGCCATGACTCTAGAGGATACATCATTAGAATCCACAGCAGCATGGAATTGCACCTTGGATGCCTCAATACCATCAGCAGCCACCTGCTCCAGCTCCTTGGCAAGCTGGCCAGGGGCCTGTTTGGCCAAAGCCATGACAGTGTCCCATCTAGATTTTTGGTATCTTGCCACATAAGCCATGTAATTTGCTTGTCTGAGTCCCAAGGACGCTGCCATGTATTGTTTTTTAGCCATGGCATCAATCTTTCTGGAGTCCTTGTCAGGAGGATGTGAAGCCAGGGAATATTAGCCTTATCACAGGCTGCAGCCTGAACTACCCCAACATGACTGCATTGCTGTGAAAGAAATTCTGTACAGGATCCGACAAAGTTACCTCCTGTCCATCTTTTGTCCACAGGAGGCACAGAATTAGGAGCTTTAAAATTTTATTGTTTGTTTCCTAAATGATTTATGTAAAGGAATAGACAATCTCTGGACTCTGGGATATCCATCATTTCCACAAAGTCAGGTTCCTCTTGCTCATCCACAGCTTCCTCCAATGGCAGCTGGAGGGTTTCAGCAACCTTTTTATAAAACAGAAAATGAGAAGGGGACTCAGAAAGCGTAGGGGGAGATTCTAAAGGTCTGTCTGGAGAGATGTCAGGTTCAATGGGCACATCCAGACTCTCAAAGTCACATTCACACTGTTCATAATCATCCTCCCCCTCCTCTGGTTCATAAAACTCTTCTATAACATATTCTTGAACCGGTGGAACCGGCCGAACCGACCTTTTGCCAGACAGTGGCGGTTCGGACGGAACCGGAGAAAGTGACTGGACAATTTGTATTGCTTTAGCTATCTCTGCAGCAGTTGGAGAAGGAATTTTTGACTCCACACCTCCTGATTTTCTAGTTTTCTTTGCTGGAACTGGCTCCTCAGAGCCAGCTTTAAGTTTGGCCGAGGAAGTCTCGCCCTGGTCAGAGGGCACTCCCTCCGGTTCGGTTGGCACCGAACCGGGCTGGCCATCCGGGTCAGCGGACTTTTTGGCCTCTCGTTCCCTGAGCCTACCAACTCTCTTATCTAGGGTAGCTGCAGGGAAGTTCTTACAAATCTGGCAGTCTGAATTGAGGTGGTCAAACCCCAGACAATATACACATGTGGTGTGTGGGTCAGCCTTGGCAAAGGCTTCCCCACAGACACTACAGTGCTGAAACCCAGTGGGCCCGGTTTTTCTTTTGGGTTTCTCAGACATAATGCCAGCCTAACCAAAAACTTGCCCTTTTTACGGCAGTGCCAGGCAAGACACCCTTATCGGTTCCCAACCGTGTCACGGGTCGTGGAAAAAACCGTAATGAAATCCGTTTTTTTTAGAACCGATAAGAACCGGGAACTGCACTCTAAAAGCTTTCAAATGCTTGAGAACAAAGTTTTAAAAACAACCTGATCGGTTCGAACCGAACCGATAAACATTTACAAGTTCCACACAGAAATAAACCTGTCTATTACTTACAATACCACAGACAGAGCTTGAACCGATCGGTTTGCGGTTAAAATAATAATAATTGTGGTTGAATTTAACTGAGAAAATACTGTTTAAACCAAGAAATGAACCGAGAAGTAGCAGGAATCTCCGGAGCGACTGTTCAGTGAGGCGGAGTAAAGAATCTGACAGTTTCAGTTTGAAATCTTCCAGACAGAGCTTCTCAAACCGAGCTCGTGCTCCAAGTTCCATGCCTGGCATGGAAGTTAACTCTTTCACCTCCGGAGCAGTTCTAATGGTGGGACAAACTGCAATAGTCATAATATAGCAAGACTTCATGTTGTTTGAATTGTTGATCTTCAGGGGAATCTATACTATTGATTACCACTGGCCACAGACCCATCTGGGACTCAACAGTGAAGACTAATTCCTTGAAGATTGTATATTTTACATGATAAACATTTAAAACAACAAAAAACTGTGATGTAGCCATCTAAGTTACCTGGGCGCACCATCCAGGGTGACCGCTTTCTTCAGCAGACACTACATATCTGGGGATAGAATGCTGGGAAGCTTGAGACCAGTAAAGAGGAGAAAGCATCTCTGAAAAATTATTCTTAGTTCTGGGACACCATTCCTCATATGCAGATGATGCATAACTAGGACTGGCTGTTCTAATCAATGTAGTTAGAATGGACAAAGCTAAGCAGGGGGAACCACTGGATTCCAGGGGAATCATATTCATTGTTTGAGTGGTTTGGGGCTCTGGACTACCATCAAGACCTCGGAAAGAGCAGGCAGCCCACAAGCATACCATATGGGGAGGGATGGGTTGGTGGGGGATGTCAATGGCAGTAGTATCATGTTAAAAGTTTTTTTTTTTTTTTCGTGCTTGTGAAAGGTCCTGGATTGACAGCACTGAAACTTAAAGTCATCTGCTTATCCACATGACTGGTACAGAACTGGGCGATCACAGTGCAAGCTTCCCTGCACTGCCCCACCAATGTGTCTCAACCCTGTCACGGAGGTGCCACCAAGTAGGTGAAAGAATAGTTCAGACTCCATGCTTATTTAATCCTTCGCCTCTCATGTGAGAATGCCAGCAAGGGGGCAAATTAGTGCCAATTGTGTTGGCGGTTTTATGATTTGGACACCTGCCCACTGGGAACTGGACCGAGACTGCCACAACTCCATTCACACAGGGCACTGAACAGCACTCAGGTGAAAATGGCCTTCAGCCACTAGTGACCTCTGCTGGATTTGAACCAGTGACCTAGAGGTAAAAGACTCCTTAAACTGCTACCAATCCACTGAGCCATCCAGCTCCAGCACCAGGGGTCAGAGGCTGTACTACGCACAGACTGGTCAGCGTCCACAGACTAGCATGTTAGTGGGTGCAAACCCCGTTTGCACCTGCTAGCATCTGGGTTTACTAAATTTAGTGTGGCGTGGACACTGTTGCCTGGGGGTTGGAAATCCCCACCACGAGTGCACCACCATTGCCAGGGTGACTGTTCCATTTAGCATCACCACACTTTATGTGACTGTATGGTGCCCCTGAATACATTAACAGTGCTAACTTTTCCATAAATGTAACAAATAAACCACAGGTTACACGATGGAGAAAAATGATCTTTAATTCTAATAATTTTACATCATATACAAACACTATGCACATTTCAAATAACTTATTACAACATGAATCACACTACAAAAAGTATATTATATACTACAAAAGGATACAGTGTTTCATGTAAAATGGGAATGCTGGTTTTTGTTCTTTTAAACAAACTGAAGCTACAGCAACATTTCAGTTCAGGGACAAGAGCCATGGAACTATAGCAATGTCAGCAGTTTCGGCTATCTAGGTTAAACATTTCTGTTGGAAGACCTAGGTTAAAGGGGAGAGGGCATTTCTGTGTATGTGCAGTTACTTGTAATGTTCTTATTTACAGAAATCATATCCCTAAGTCCCCCCAATGAAAAATGTTTAACTGTAACCGAATAAAGCGGCTGGGAGTAATGTTTTTTGTTTTCTTTTTTTTTGTGTAAATATATAACATATAATAAAACTGAAATAATCCCAGTAACAGTATGCCACAGATATGTATGTCTTGTGTATGTATTTAAAACTTCAAAGATTTAAGTCTAAAAAAAATACTACAGGTCATGTTAAAGCTTTTTTTTTTTTTAAATGGATCTTATAAAATAAAAATACTTTATTTAGCAGAAAATAAGAGAACCCCCCCCTTCCCATCTGAGAAATGGACCATGCCCACAGCCAGGATAACGACTCTAACATGCTTTGGACCTGTGCCTATGCTACCCCAATGCCAGACAGTGCCCCAACTGGAGGTGGGAATGCTGTGGGGGACTGCAGGGGTGGTGGAGACTGGTGACAGGGCTGGGCAGTTGCCAGTAAGAGTCAAAATGGAAGTGTCTGCTCCAGAGATACACAGGAAGAAAAAAAATACAAGAGGCTGGCCAATGGCCCAGGTGATAGCATGCCCCACTTCTAGGCTGGCAACCTGGGTTCAAGAGTGGACCCGGGAGCTGGGGAGTGCAACCGAGGAGGCTAGGGTAGCTGGGGAAGGATGGCGCTGGGTTTCACCATCGCAGCAATGCCCTGTGGTGGGCCAGGGAGCTTGCCTTTTCCACAATGGCACCACTGCATACATGTGAGGCCTAACGGGGCACACCCCAGCATCAGTGAGAGGTGAACAGGATTTGGGGACAATGTAAAAACCTCCGTGTCTACCGGTCGCCTGCATGATGGCTGCTGGTACTTTCCGATTTTGCTCCGTGTGGATCCCCACTGGTCAGATGGTGAGGGAGAGCAGCTGGTGTGGCTAGGAGGTCACTGGACAAGCCTGATAGTCAGGCAGAGGTGGCAGTCTGGGAAGCAAACAACTATATGAAAAAAAAGAATACAAGTACTGACTGGTGCCACCTATACGAGATGGAAGTACTGTATATACAGTGTGGACCAGAAGTTCCTGGTAAGTCTTGGTAGTTAGAGTACAGAGTGGTACTACTGGTTAATCCTGGAGGCATTTGGATTAAGGCGCAAGGGCTACTGGAACAAACTCACTGGGTACTACTGTTCTATTCATTTTTAGTAAGAACTGGGTGCTAGTGTAAAAAGCAGGAGTTATGAGGGGTACGAAGTGGCTGCTACTACAACATGCAGATATTTTGTGTAGTAACTGGGTGCTACTAGTATGAATTGAAGTTACAGTGGATATGAACTGGTTGTCCACAGCAAGTGCTGCACTGGTACTAGGAAAAAAAAGCACAAAACCAGTCCCACTCAAAGACGGCAAAAGGTGGTACTGTTCAAGGCAAGTTTAATCCAAAAAATGAAAAGGATGGCACACACAAAGAGAAGTAAGATGCAAAGAATTTTTTTTCACATATAAAAAGCTGCCATGCACCCCGATGCTTCTAGCCACGATGGCTGTTTGTTAGAGGACCGCACAAACCAACTCTTCATGTCCTCCTTCTCCCTTTGCGTGTGCCGTCCTGCTCTTTGTTTTGGATCCACACTGGTACTAAGGCCTGAACTACAGCCACTGCTAACAACTTGATTTGGAATAATAGATACATAGATACATAGACAGTGTCGGCAGATAAGGGTATGGCCCAACCAGTCTGCCCATTTGAGCTTGTAAGTTCAGTTTGTTTTCCTAGAAGTCTGTTGCACCTTACCCCTGACCTCCAGAATTCTTTTATGTCTATTCCATGCATTCTTAAATCCCGTGATTGTTTCAGCCCCCACCACTTCCTCTGGCAGGGTGTTCCACTTGTCCACCACCCATTCTGTGAAGAAATTCTTTCTCATGTTTCCTCTAGATAAGTCCTCCCTCCAACTTCATCCCATGCCCTCTAGTCCTGGAACATCTTTTCAGCTTAAAATAGTGTTTTCCTGCACCCTGTTCCTCCCTGTAAGATACTTGTATGTCTCTATCATATCCCCTCTCCCTCCTCTCCTCCAGGAGTACATGTTCAGTTCCTTCAACCTGTCTTCATAGGACTTGTGATGCAATCCATGCACCATCTTTGTTGCCCTCCTCTGAACCTTCTCTACCCTGTCTATGTCCTTACGTGGGTATGGTCTCCAGAACTGTACACTGTACTCCAGGTGGGGCCTCACTAGTGTCTTGTATAGCGGAATTATGACCTCTCTTTTCCTGCTGGCGATGCCCCTGCCTATACATCCCAGCATCCTATTTGCTTTACCTGCTGCCTTATCACACTGTTTCCCTACCTTGAGGTCATCAGAGATGATAACCCCAAGATCCCTTTCCTGCTTGGTGCATGCTATATCCTCACCCCCCAATAATAATAATATTACTGCAAGTTAATTCCCAAAGCTGTTGAGTAGTCTTCTGCTACAGAAGCATTCAAACCATCACAGTTTAGATCCATATGGATTTTTTGCAGGTTTGCTTTAGTCGATTTTTTTCTGTTAAGTTATGTATTGTGCTGTAATGAGATACACTTGTTCTTGTATCTTATGTTTACAATTTATACAGGCGAAGCCCACCAGGATAAAGCCCAACTCTGCAGCAGAGTTACTGAAGCAAATAATGCAGTTTCAAGGGGAGTTGATCCCTTTTGTCCTGAAGGAAACCTGTGACATTGCGCTTCATCCTGGCGGGCTTCACTATATATTATGTTTATGTACTTTTATTGTTCAATAAAATTTAAGTGATACAAAAAGATCAGCTTTTCTGTCAGAAGAGCAGATTCACTCAGTCCGATTAACCCCAGGGACTATGGCTTGAAGTCTAAAACCCTTGGTCTATGTCCTGCTACACCCTCCAGCACCATGCTAGAGCACACTCTTGTTCTTTCTTACTGATAGTTCAGATAACATACAAATCCCATCCCCCAACCCCTGCTCCAGAATTTAGTCCCTCACAGTTGTGCTTTGAACCACGTTTGTGACATGAAAAATGATCAAAGGGAAGCATTAAATAACTCCAACATATTTTCCTCTTGATAATTTCTCCAGAGCTGTCTGGAGAAGCTTGGGAAACCATGCTGGTCAGTTTTTATACCAGTATTGAGCATGGTCATAAATGTTTGCTGGTCAATCCTCTGTGGATATCAGTCAATCAGGATGTGCTCTTGGCACTCAGACTGCTGCCCTTATCAGCTTATCACAAGGAAACCATAGCCCAACAAATGTTTCTGCAGTGTCTTTTGCCCCACAGCCTTTGGTAGCATACTGAGACTTGTGGCTCCTCTTCCCAACCCTGAGCTGGAAGAGCTTTAAAGACCTCTAGGCAGGATCCCATGCATCAGCCAGACAGTTTGAAAATGAATGGGTGAAAGTGGTTCCAAAAAATGAAAGGAGAAAACCAGAGCAACTCTGGGAAGCAAGTAACAACACAAAGACCCATTTCCTTCTTAATTTTAACATTTCTAGTTCGTAAATCAAACAGTGTGTATATATGTATGTGTATGTGTTGGGGGGGACAAACAGAAGTCATTGGGAAGGGTGTGTCTACTCTCTGTTTCTCTCTTGGTCAGTCTCTCTGTCTCTCTCGTAATACTCTGCATCTCATAAACTAACCTCATAGTCACTCACTGTTGCTGTGGGTCCTCCTGATCAAATGGGCAGGAAAGGACTACATAAAAGAAAAAAATACTTACCATAGTAATCTTGTTTCTTCCCAGTAATGCTCAGATATTCATAACTTTATGCAGTAAGCCTGAGGAGTTGGACTGCCCAGAGAGACAGAACACATGCAAATGATGGAACACTTTGCACGGGAGCATCTTTCAAACACTGCCTCTACTAAATGACTGTGTTCTAACTTCTTCAGATTTTATAAGAAGCCCGGAAAGGTATGCCTAAAATAATATAGTACTATAATTTTATTGTTAGAATTGGAGTTTTCCCAACAATATGAATTTGTAAAAACAAACCTCCAACTGGAGGAACCAAATAATTTAACAGAGTTGGAACAAAATGTCAGAAATACCAAAAAGATACACACAATGAACCCTGTCCACCTTAACCATTAACAGGTGCAGGGGAAAAAATGCACTCCAAGGGTGTATAGTGATATGGTGGCACCAGCATGAGGAATGCAGAGGCTAAAGTTCTGGAAGGGGAGGTAGGAAGGGAAGTTATGAATATCTGAGCATCACTGGGAAGAAACAAGATTACTACGGTAAGTAATTTTTTCTTCTGACCCCAGTAATGCTTTTATGCAGACTACCAAGCAGTACAACTGGAGGTGGGCACAGAACTTTATTTTGGAAACAGGCTTTGCAGGACTGCTGTGCCAAACCTAGCATCACCCCTGGACAGAATATCCAAGTTGTAATGCTTTGTAAAGGTGTGTACTGTTTTCCAGGTAGCTGCTTTACAGATATCCACCAACGGAACATCCCTGATAGCTACTAAAGTGGCAGCTGTCCCTCTTGTGGAATGGGACCTCAATCCTGATGGGGGCTCCCTACCAGCTTTAGTGTAGCAGAACTGGATACACTGAACTATCCACCCAGAAATGGATCTCTTTGAGGCTGGATTACCTTTTCCTACATCCCCATAGGTCAGGAACAACTGATTTCTGTCCTGTCTATGGTCTTTGGTGGCTGCCATGTAATAGCTGAGAGCCCTTTTTACATCCAGACTGTGGAGTCTTTTCTCACCAGAGCTGGCTTGATCAGTGCAAAAGACAGGGAGAGTGATGGACTGATTAAAATGGAAATCCGAGACCACCTTGGGAAGAAATTTTCTGTTTGTTTTAAGGACTACTTTATCCCTATGAAAGGAGATATAGTCCTGATCTAAGCAGAGGGCCTGAAGCTCACTGATTCTTCTTGCAGAAGTCACTGCCACAAGAAAAACTGTTTTCTAAGTGACATTTTAGATGAGCTGTAGCCATGGGTTCAAAGGGAGAGCCCATGAGTTTAGCTATACACACATTTAGATCCCAAATGATTCAAACCTTTAAAGAACCTTCTAAAGATGGGATCTGAAGCTAATGTTACCTTTGTCCCAGCAGAAAGGTAGGCAGACACCGCTGCAAGATGAACCTTCAAAGAACTGGGTTGCAAACCCAGAGAATGTAAATAGGTGAGATAATCAAGGACCAATGTCACTCCAGCTTGGCCTGGTACCAGAGATTTATTTGAGCACCAGACAGAAAATCTCTTCCATTTAGAACAGTAGATTTTCATAGTAGAGGGTTTTCTATAAGCTCTTAAAATGCTTAACACAGGTTCAGAGAGTTTTAAGTTAGCATATTCTAGGTCCTCAAGAGCCAAGCCTTGAGAATGAGGGACTTGAGATTCGGATACAACAGAGTTCCCTGGTTGGAAGTCAGTAGATTGTGTTTCCGAGGGAGGTGTATTGGTTTGGTAACAGATATGGAGTGCAGAAGAAAAAATTACTCACCTTAGTAATGTTGTTTCTTCTAATGGAGTCTTTCTACATTCTGACATATGCAGTGAGTCCCAACCTTTGAACTGCCCCGGAGATGAAAGAGTCAACTTTCCATGCCAGGCATGGAATGCTGAGCTCGAGCTCGGCTGAGACTCTGTCTGTTCTTCAAACTCAAACCGTCAGATCTTTACGAGCTAAACTCAATAAGGTCCTGTGTGGAAGCTGTAAACCTACACTAGCCAACTGGCTACTAAACATAAAACACATTTTTGGGTCCCAAAACAAAGACTCAAGTCAGGAGACCCAAAATGAAAAACACAACACCAACTCACCCCAAGAAAGAAGGGGTGAAAACAAAAAGGTGGGCACCTACTAAGTGCCAACACTGCACTGCCCACCCACATCCCAAAAAACAGAGGTTCTGAGAGGGGCAGGCAGGGGAGGACAGAATATAGCAAGATTCCATTAGAAGAAACAACATTACTAAGATCAGTAATTTTTTCTTCAAACAACATGAAGTCTTGCTATATTCTGACATATGCAGACTACAAAGCAGTACCTCCATGGAGGAGGGACAGAACCTACTTAGGAAATAGGCTCTGAAGCACAGCTGTGCCAAACCCGAGCATCACTCCTGGCCTGAATGTCCAGGAGTAATGCTTGGTAAAAGTGTGAACTGTTTTCCAGGTAGCTGCTTGACATATCTCTAGAATAGGGATGTCCCTGGCAGCAGCCAGGAAGCAGCTGTACCTCTGGTAGAGTGAGCCCTCAGGCCTGAGGAGGAACCTTACCAGTTTTTCATAGCAAAATTGGATACAAGAGACAATCCACCTGGCAATGGATCTTTTAGTGGCAGGTTTCCCTTTACCAACCTCACCATAAGTGAGGAACAGTTGGAGAGAGTCAAACCTGTGACCCTTGGTACGCTCTATGTAGTAGCTAAGGGCTCTTTTCACATCCAAACTGTGCAGCCTCCTCTCGCCAGAGGAGGAATGGTCAGTGAAATACACTGGAAGAGACATAGATTGATTAAGGTGGAAATCTGAAACCACTTTAGGCAAGAACTTCCTGTTAGTCCTGAGGACCACCTTATTTCTATGAAAGGAGATAAAATCAGGCTCCACTGACAAAGCTTGTAATTCACTTATGCGTCTGGCAGAAGTGATGGCTACCAGAAACACAGTCTTCCAAGTCAAGCACTTAAGCTCTGCTGAAGATAAAGGCTCAAAAGGGGGTTGCATAAGCTGAGCAATGCAAACATTGAGGTCCCAGGCAGGGGCAGGGTCCCTGAATGGAGGGTTGGTGTGAAGCAATCCCTTGAAAAACTTGGAGAATGCAGGGTGAGCTGAAAGAGAAGAGGGCTTACCTGCTGAGATAAAAACAGACACAGCTGCCAGATGCACTTTCAGTGTAGCTGGTCTCAGACAAGCTATTTAAGTGGACCATATAATCAAGGACTGTGGACAGATCAGCAGATTCTGGGGAAATATGCTTCCCAGGCACCATATGGAAAATTTTTCCATTTTGAATTATAAAGTAGCCCTGGTGGAAGGTTTTCTAGAAGCCTTCAGGATATCCATTACACCTTGGGAGAGGTGTAAATTAGCAAACTCTAACTCTTCAAGAGCCAGGCCTTGAGATTGAGAGATTTGAGGTTCGGGTACCAAACCCTCCCCTGAGCACAGGTTAACAGGTTGTAATTCCTGGGAAGACACAAGGGAAGATGGACTGCTAAGGACAGTAGGAGTGGATACCAGGGCTGTCTGGCCCAGTCTGGAGCAATCAGGATCATCTTGCAGGGTTGAGATCTGATTTTGACTAGCACTTTGAACAGGAGAGGGAAGGGGGGAAAAGCATAGAGAAACTTCCCTTCCCAATTGAGAACTAAGGCATCCAGGGGGACTGCAGCAAAAAAGGGGAAGTTGGTGATTGTCTGGGGCTGCAAAAAGATCTATCTGCGGGGTGCCCCATCTGGAAAATATCACCTCCAAGACCAGGGGGTCCAGTGACCATTCGTGATGACCCTGGGAAATCCTGCTGAGAGCATCTGCCAGGACATTGCCCTTGCCTGGGAGGTGAACTGCCATGAGGGAGGTGTTCAGGGAGTAAGCCAGAGACCAGAGCTTCATTGCTTCGGTGCGCAAGGCCATAGACCAAGTGCCCCCTTGCTTGTTGACGTACCACATTGTGGTGGTATTGTCTGTTCTGACCTGTACAACTTTGTCCTGAACAGATTTGGAAAAAGCTTGAAGTGCTAGAAATACTGCTCTGAGTTCCAACAGATTGACATGGAGCAGAGATTCCTGAGGGGACCACAACCCCTGGGTGGTGAGGTCGTCCATGTGAGCCCCCCACCCCAAGAGGGAGGCATCTGTAGTAAGGATTAGAGAGTGTGACTGAGTGACAAAGGGAACCCCTTGTCTCAGATTGTTCTGATCCTGCCATCACTGTAGGGCCTGGATCAGGGTTCGAGTTACTGGGATCAATTTGGTCAGAGGGTCCTTCCTTTGAGACCAAAATGCTCTCAAATGGAACTGAATGTCCCTCATCTGAAATCTTGCTCCCTGCACTACTGCTGTAGAAGCAGCCATGTGCCCCAGGAGCTGTAGAAAATGCCTTGCTGGTCGAGACACCTGCAGGGTGAATGAGGAGGCCAGAGAGACCAGGGTCCTTGCCCTGTCCAGGGGAAGGAAGGCTCTGGCCTTTACTGTGTCTAGCTCTACACCTATGAAGGTGAGGAGCTGGACAGGCTCTAGAACTGACTTTGGAAGATTTAGAAGGAAACCCAAAGAAGTGAGCAGTTGCTGAGTTATCTGTAAGTGTAACTTGACTTGGTTTGGGGACTGGCCTACTATGAACCAGTCGTCCAGGTAAGGGAAGATGGCAATCTTCTGCCTTCTTAGAAAAGCAACTACTACTGCCAGGCATTTTGTGAATACCCTTGGAGCAGAAGTGAGGCCAAAGGGCATTGCTCTGAACTGATAATGGCCTGAGGGCAGCTCGAACCTGAGGTACTTTCGATGGGAGCTTCTGACGAGAATATGGAAGTAGGCATACTTGAGGTCCAGGGACACTAGCCAGTCCCCTGGCCTTAGAGAGGGTAGAATAATTCCCAGAGTCATCATTTTGAATTTTGGTTTTAAAAGGTGCTTCTTTAAGTATCTGAGATCCAGGATGGGCCGCCATTCTCCTGTCTTTTTTGGGGTAAGGAAGTACCTGGAGTACAACCCTTTGCCCTGGTGTAGGGGTGGAACCCTTTCCACAGCTCTGAGAGCTAGGAGGGAGGAGACCTCTGCCTCTAAGGCAAGTGCCTCTGGAGGATTTGCAGGTGGAAAGGATCTGGTTCTCATCTTTGGAAACTTTTTGAAGCTGAAAACCAGTCCCTGGCTTACTACTTCCAGGACCCATTTGTCTGATGTCAGAGACTCCCAGTCCTGGACAAAGTAAGCCAGCCTGCCCCCTACAGGTAGCTGAGAATCGGTCCTGGCAACCCCATCAGGGTGCCTGTTTGGCAGGGGCTTTGGGCTGAGGGGTGGAAGCAGGTCTGCTTGTACTCCGTCTGCCTCTCCCTCTAAAGAACCCCCTCTGGGCATAAGCAGAAGATGAGGCCTGGGCTTGGTAAAAGGGCCTATGAAAAGGCCTGCCCCTGCCCCTGGGACGCTGCCTTTGAGGAGTGGCCTGCCTTTCCTTGGTCTGTGCACTCCTATAGGTGGTCCTATACTCATCCATTTTCTTCATGTAATTCTCTGTTTGCTCCCCGGACAGAGAATTACCCACAACAGAAAAATCCATGGCCTCAGTCTGGGTATCCTCTGACAGGCTAGTACATCTGAGCCAAGCCATTCTTCGAAGTGCCACAGATGTAGCCATGACTCCAGAGGACACATCATTGGAGTCCACTGCAGCATGGAATTGCACCTTGGATGCCTCAATACCATCAGCAGCCACCTTCTCCAGCTCCTTGGCAAACTGGCCAGGGACCTGTTTTGCTAGGGCCATAACAGTGTCCCATCTGGATTTTTGATACCTAGCAGTATAGGCCATATAATTGGCCTATCTGAGTCCCAAGGATGCTGCCATGTACTGTTTCTTTGCCATGGCATCAATCCTCCTGGAGTCCTTGTCTGGGGGGTATGAAGCCAAGGGAATGTTTGCCTTATCACAGGCTGCAGCCTGCACTACCCCCAACATGGCTGCATTGTTGTGTAAGGAACTCCGTGTCAGAGAATGACAATGTATACCTCTTGTCCATTCTCTTATCCACAGGAGGTATAGTGTTAGGAGTCTTTAAAATCTTAAATGTCTGTTTCCCAAAAGATTTGTGCAAGGGAATAGACAGCCTCCTAGACTCTGGGATATCCATCATTTCCACATAGTCAGGCTCCTCCTGGTCATCCACAGCATCTTCCATAGGAAGCTGGAGGGTTTCAGCCACTTTTTTATAAAACATGAAATGGGAAGGGGACTCAGACAGCCTAGGAGGAGAAACCCCTGAAGGTCTGTCTGGGGAGATGTCCGGGTCAATGGGCACATCCAGACTTTCAAATCCACATTCACTTTCCTCATACTCCTCTTCCTCCTCCTCCGGTTCATAAAATTCCTCTAACTCATACTCTTGAACCGGTGGAACCAGCCGAACTGAGCGCCTGCCTAATGGTGCCGGTTCGGTCGGAACCGGGGAAAGCGACTGGACAATTTTGATCGCTTTGGCTATCTCTTCAGCGGTTGGAGAGGAAATCTTTGGCCCCACACCAGCTGATTTTTCTTTTCTAGTTCTTTTAGCTGGAACTGATTCCTCAGAATCAGCTCTCCTTTTGGCCGAAGAAGTCTCGCCCTGGTCAGAGGGCACTCCTTCTGGTTCGGTTTGAACCGAACCGGGCTGGCCATCCGGTTCAGTGGACTTTTTGGCCTTCCTTTCCCTGAGCCTACCAGCTCTCTTTTCTAGGGTAGCTGCAGGGAAATTTTTGCAAATCTGGCAGTCTGCATTGAGGTGGTCAAACCCCAGACAATAAACACAGGTGGTGGGGGGGGGGAGTCAGCCTTGGCAAAGGCTTCCCCACACACACTACAGTGTTGAAACCAAGTGGGTCCGTTTTTTTCTTTTGGGTTTCTCAGACATAGTGCCAGTCCTAATCAAACTTACCCTTTTATGGCAATCCGCCAGGCAAGACCCTCTTATCGGTTCCCAACCGTGTCACGGGTCGTGGAAAAAAACGTAATAAAATCCTTTTTTAGAACCGATAAGAACCGGTAACCACACTCTAAAAGCACAATTTAAGATTTTAAAACAACTTGATCGGTTCAAACCGAACCGATAAACCGTTTACAAGTTCCACACAGAATAGAATAGAATAAAATCTATCTAGTACTCACAAATACCACAGACAGAGACTGACCCAACAGGTTACGGTTTACATTCGGTCGAAAACTGAGAAAAGCGGTACTTTAACCGACAAATTGAACCGAGCAGAAGGAGAAATCTCTGGAGCGACTGTTCAGTGAGGCGGAGTAAAGAATCTGACGGTTTGAGTTTGAAGAACAACAGACAGAGTCTCAGCCGAGCTCGAGCTCAGCATTCCATGCCTGGCATGGAAAGTTGACTCTTTCATCTCCGGGGCAGTTCGAAGGTTGGGACTCACTGCATATGTCAGAATATAGCAAGACTTCATGTTGTTTGAAGAGAGTACCATGGCTGCCTTGGCCAATCTGGAGCTATCATGGTCAATGATGCTGCATGGGATCTGAGCTTCAGCAACACCCTGTGAACCAGAGAAAAGGCATACATTAACCTCCCTGACCAATCCAGGGTCAGAGCATTCAGAGGGAGTGTGCCCTGATCTAGTGGTCTGCAACAATACTAAGGCAAATGGTGGTTCTGGTGGGATACGAACAAGTCTATCTGTGGAGTGCCCCACCTCCTGAAAATAAACTGTACCACTTGTTTGTTCTGGGTCCATTTGTGATGGGCCTGGTTGATTTGACTCAAGGCATCTGCCAGGGTGTTGTCTTTCCCTGGCAAGTGGATTGCCTGCAGGGATATTCCCATGGAGCAAGCCATAGTCCAGATTTGCATGGCTTCTGTGCAGAGGAGGCCTGACCTGGTGCCTCCCTGCTTGTTTATGTAATACATTGTGGTGGTATTTTCTGTTCTGATCTGTACCACCTTGCCCTGTACTAGGGAAGAGAAAGCTTTTAGAGCTAGCAAAACTTCTCTGAGTTCCAGTAAGTTTATGTGCTGAAGGGACTCTGCAACTGACCAAGTGCCCTGGATTGTGTGCTCCCCTAGATGGGCACCCCAGCCCATGAGGGATGCATCTGTTGTGAGAACCACTGAGGGATTCTCTTCCTGGAAAGTGATGCCTTGCTTTAAGTTGTATTCCTTCTTCCACCACAAGAGGGCCTGCAACGGTGCCCTTGTTACTGGAATGAGCTTTGAAAAAGGAAATTTTCTCTGACACCAGCGAGCCAGGTAGCGGATCCAGGGGTGGCAATGGATGCAGGTGCACCCCCACTGTAACTTACTTGCTTGCTGGTGTTGCATTTAGAAACATAGACTTTGACGGCAGATAAGGACCGCTTGGCCCACCTACTTTGTTGAAGAAGTCTGATTTATTGATTGTGCAAAAGTTTATATTCAAAACTACAGATTGCATTCGCATTTTCTGTTAAAAATGTAATGAGAAGGGAAATTGCAGACAATATAAAGGATAAAACAATTTACAAAACTTGCACATCAGGTATGCACACCACTTCAGCACCCCCACTGTAAAATCCTGGATCTGTCACTGAGTGAGCCCTGAGGTGGAACTGGATGTCTCATGTGGAATCCGGAACCCAGCACTGTGCCTGTGGAAACAGCCATGTGGCCCAGTAGCTGGAGAAACTGCCTTGCAGTTCTTGGTTTGTGTAACCTGAAGGAGTTTGCTACTGACTGAAGCTCTTTCCAGAAGTAGATAGGCTCTGGCCTGTAAAGTATTGATTTCTGCTCCTATAAACTGCAGTACTAGTGCAGGAGTGAAGACTTGACTTTTTGTGATTGATCAGGAATCCCAGGGACTCCAGGAGGTCCTGGGTGACCTTCAAATCCTGCTGTACCTGTAGTGGGGATTTTCCTACCACTAACCAGTCGTCCAGATAAGGAAAGACAATGATTCCATGTCTCCAAAGATGTGCCACTACAGCTGCAAGGCATTTTGTGAACACCCTTGGGGCCGAAGAAAGGCCAAAAGGCAGGGTTGAAAACTGGTAGTGACCTGAAGGGAGTCTGAATCTGAGATAGCTTTGGTAAGACTCCCTTATGGGGATGTGGAAATAGGCATCTTTTAAATCCAGTGATGCCAACCAGTCTCACTTTTGGAGCATTGGCAGAATCAAAGCCAAAGCTACCATTTTGAACTTTTGTTTCTTCAGGTGCTCGTTTAGAGCTCTGAGATCTAATATAGGCCACCATTCCCCACTTTCCTTTGTAGTTAGGAAGTATCTGGAATAGAAACTCCTTCATCTCAAAGATTTTGGAACTGATTCTACTGCTCTTAGCTGTAGCAGGTTTTGAACCTCTGCCTCTAACAGTGTCTTTTCTGCTAGGGAGGGAGAACTGAAAGCTCTGATCTTCTGACGAGGAGGGGACTTGAATTACAGAGACAGACCCTGATCCACTACCTCCAGGACCCACTTGTCTGTGGTGATGTTCAGCCAAGCCTGGAGGAAGTGGGACAGTCTGCCTCCAACAGGTAGGGAGGAGGCAGCCTTTGGCTCAAGGGATCTGTTTGGTCTGTGACTGAGGCTGAGATTGGGATCCTCGCCTAGAGCCCCTTCTACCCCTGCCCCTGGAGTATCCCTGCTGTGGATACTGCTGGTATTGGGGTAAGTCCACTGGCTGGAAGAAGGGCCTGGTATAAAAGGACCTGCCCCAGCCTCCCCTTCCATAAGGCCTGGTGGATGGAGAAACTCTCCTTGGCAGAGTTGCTTCTGTAAGTGGACTTATACTCATCCACCTTCTTCATGTAGGCCACAGTGGATGCCCCAAAGAGGGAATTCCCCACCCAGGGGAAAGTCTAAAGCTTTGGACTAGGTATCCTGAGTGAGGTTTGTGGCCCTGAGTCAGGCAAACCTCCTCTGTGCCACCGTATTCTAATTGTTTAACCAGGAGTAGCACACTAAGCTGAAAGCTTGTTTACAGATGCGACTTGGGAGCACAGGGAAGTTAAGTGACTTGCTCAGGATCCACAGTATGCAAGTGGGGGCTGTGGGATTCAAACCCAGGTCTCCAGATTTGCAGCTCAGAGCCTTAAACCACTGCACTATACTGCCTCGCCATCCAGCTGTCTGCAGTGTCATTTGTGTCAGCGGCCATTTGAAATTGGTACTTAGCTGCCTCTAACCCAAACCTGGTGGTTTCAGCCAGGTCATCTGACAAGGCGGAGGGAGCTTTCTGAGACATAGCCAGGACTGACTGCCACAGTGATTTCTGATACAGGGCAACATAGGCCTGGAAGGTAGCCTGACGCATAGCCAAAGAGGCTGATGGGTACCCTTTTTTGGCCATGCTGTCAATCTTCCTGGAGTCCTTGTCCGGAGGGTGTGAGGACAGAGGGACCCTAGCTTTGTCACAAGCAGCTTGCTGAATAACCCTCTGGTGATCTGGATGGGAGAAGAGAAAGTCAGCTCCCTCCTTCTCCAGCTGATACTTTTTGTCCATCCTCCTATCTACAGGAGGAATGGAATTTGGTGTCTGCAAAAGCTTCAAGGCATCTTTCTTAAAGAGTTTGTAAACAGGGAGGAGGAGAGCCTTTGTGGGTGTCAGCCCCATCATTTCTAAACACTCTACCTCCTCCTCATCCTCACTTTGTTCAGTAATGGAGATGTCCAATGCATCTGCCATCTTCCTGACAAAAGTAAAATGGGATGAAAAATCCTCAGACACCCTTGGAGGAGAACCAAAGTCCTGTTCAGGGGACACTTCTGGTTCAATTGGTCCCTCCTCCTCACTATAATCATCATCATCACCATGCTGCTCCCCTCTTTCTTGAGGGGGTGGATGCACATTACTGCCAGCCTGGGGACAGTGAAGAGGGGCAGGAGGCAGTTGAGGAACAACTACTGCCTGTAAGGTTTGGATTATTTTCAAGGCCTGAGCAATCTCTTGGGCCATAGGTACAGGCAGAGCAGGTACAGAAGTCCCTGGTTTAGCAGGCGAGGGTTCTGTGTGCTTTAATTTTTTACTTTTTTTAGAAGGAACCGGGGAGTCAGCCGGTTCAGTTGCTCTTTTTGTGCCCTTTTTGCCCGTCTCAGGGTCAGGGACAGCTGAAGATGTGGGTTCAACCACAGCACCTTGGGGTGTCAACTGGTCAGAGCCAGAAGGACCCCTAGGAAACTTCTTTTTTAGCCTTTCAAGGCGTTTCTCTAAAGTTTTTTAAGGGAATGTTTTATGCATACTTCACATTCCTCCTTTAGATATCAAACCCCAGACAAACTACACATAAAGTGTGCTTGTCTGCTTTTGCAAATACTTCTCCCAACTGAGAACAGTTTTTGAAACCGGGTTCATTGGTTCTCTTTTTTGGGTTTCTCCAACATAGTGTTAAACAAAGGAGAAAAAAGTAACCGCCAAATAATAATTTTTTTTTTTTTGTGGTCGGTTCCGGAACAGAAGAGGAACTGATGGATAAGATACAGAACCGGGTCAGCGGTTCAGTAACTGAGGTTTTATCGGTTACAAGAATTTAAATAAAATAAATGTAAAAGGCTAAATAAAGGCAGTTCTTTAGTCAGAGAACCCCGATTTTAACTAAAAATAACCCGGCTCCCCCACAGTTATACCGGACCGAGAGGAACCGGGAAGATAATACATTTTAAACGTAACTAAGATTAATAATACAAAACCACTAGTAGAGGCAGTAAATGAAAACAAAGTATACTTATTTTCAGTATTTGTTTTCTTCATGCAGGAAAAAGTGGATGAATGGCACAACGAGTGGCCAGATTTTTCAGGCAAAGAGAAAAATTCGAAACGGTTAGAACACAGGCAGTTAGTAGAGGGAGTGTTTGAAAGATGATCATGTGCAAGGTGTTCCGTCATTTGCATGTGTTCTTCTCTCCGGGCAGTCCAACTCCTCATGCTTACTGCATAAAGTTAGGAATATACTGAGCATTACTGGGGTTAGAAAGATCATCAACAAAAATGGATGCAAGGGTGCAGTAGCAGCTGGAGGAATGTGGTCACTCACAGAGATACATGGATGAAACAGTCAATCGCATATTGACTTAGGAAATTTTAATAAATATTGTCCAAACAAGTCAGGGTTAATACAGAGAGGAAAAGATGTTGGGCACAAAAGCCTTTCCCGTAAATTTTAAGACTGGAAAAATTGCAAAAATATTTTGACTCAGTTCTCTCCTTCACCCTCTTCTTCTTCTTGTTTGATAACAGGATTCCCTGTATGGAAATAAAAAAAAATGTATATTACAAGAATTCCAGGATTTCACAAGAGAAAACAGAATGCCCATATATAGACCAGGTGTAGATGGAGGTGGGGTGTCACTGAGAGCTAAATAAATGCTGATGGTTGCTTAACATAGCAGATATACCTAAAATTCATGATCTGTCTGCACTGAGGCAAAATGGTAGTTTGACACATAGAGACAGAATTTGATGTCAGATAAGGACCGCTTGGCCCACCTAGTCTGCCCATTTCCCTACCTAATGGATAAGCTGCAGATCCTAGTTAACCAACAGCCTACTTCCTCCTACCCCCACTAGAATTGCCTTATGTCTGTCCCATGCATTCTTGAATTCCCCCACTGTTCTTGACTCCATGACCTCCTCTGGAAGCCTGTTCCATGCATCAACAACCTTCTCTGTAAAAAAATACTTCCTCACATTACCTCTAAGCCATCCCCCCTCTATCTTGAAAATGTGCCCCCTTGTTCTTGCACATCTCTTTTTCTGAATGCTGCTACCCTCTTGGTCTTTGTTGATTCCCTTGAGGTACTTGAAAGCTTCTATCATGTCCCCCCTCTCCCTCCTTTCCTCAAGGCTATATATATTAAGCTCCTTTAGTCTTTCTTCATATGTCTTCTGGTGCAGACCCTGCACCATTCTGGGTGCCCTCCTCTGGACAGCCTCCACCCTGTCGGTCTTTGCAGAGATGGGGTCTCCAGAACTGCATGCAGTACTCCAGATGTGGTCTCACCAACTTTCTGTACAGAGGGATAACAACTTCCTGTTTTCTACTGGTGATGCTTCTCCCAATGTGTCCCAGTATCTCCCCAGCCCTCCTTACTGCCTTCTCACATTGCTTTCCCAACTTTAGGTCATCTGATATAACTACCCCCAGGTCCCTTTTCATTTTTGTTGTTGTCAGTATTGCACCCCCATTGTGTACTCTTTCCCTGGGTTTTTGTTTCCCAGGTGCATTACTTTACACTTCTTTGCATTGAATCTAAGCTGCCATACATTTGACCATTCCTCCAACCTTGCCTAGTCTCTTCTCATCCTTACCACCCCACCTTGTGTGTCAACCCTGTTGCAGATCTTTGTGTCATCTGCAAAGAGACATACTTTTCCTTCCTGTCCCTCTGCAATGTCACTTATAAAGACATTAAAAAGGACCGGACCCAGTACTGAACCCTGCGGTACCCCACTAGTAACCCTTCTTTCTTCACTGTGGACTCCATTTACTATTACTTTCTGTGTCCTGTTGTCCAGCCAGTGTTTTACCCAGGCTACCACCCTGGGACTCACTCCCAGGCTGGATAATTTGTTTATTAATCTTTTGTGCGGGACTGTGTCAAATGCATTGCTAAAGTCTAGGTAGGCCATGTCCACAGTCCCTCCCTGGTCTACTACTTTGGTCACCCAGTCAAAGAAATTGATTAGATTTGTCTGACATGACCTTCGTGCTGTGAATCCATGCTGCCTTGGGTCCCGTGCCCTACTGGCCTCTAGGTACTCAACAATTCTTTCCTTCATAAGTGATTCCATCATTTTCCCTATCACTGAGGTCAAACCGACAGGTCTGTAGTTTCCTGCCTCTGTCTTGCTCCCACTTTTGTGAAGGGGAATCACATCTGCCCTCCTCCAGTCCTCAGGTACCACACCATCCTCCCATGATTTGTTAAAAAGGGTAGTCAGTGGTGTTACTAGTTCTTCCCTTAGTTCTTTTAGAATTATTGGGTGAATCCCATCAGGCCCCATTGCTTTATCCACCTTCAGTTTTAGGAGTTCTTTCAGAACCCTTTCTTCTGTGAAAGGACTGATATCAACCCCCCTATCCAGAGTGCTTCTATTGACTGGATTAGGTACCTCACCCTCCTCTTCCTTTGTGAATACTGAGCAGAAGTATTTGTTCAGTATCCTTGCTTTTTCACTGTCCCTTTCTGCCCAACCACCTTCCTCTTAGTCTTTCTTCATCCTCAGTATCTCTACCTTAGTATTTCTTCGCTCCCTAATGTACCTATAAAAGGTTTTATCCCTGTTCTTAATCAAGTTAGCTATCTTTTCCTTGGTTTGGGTCTTTGTCATTCTGACTGCTTTCCCCACTTCCTTCTACTTTAACTGGTGCAGTTCTCTGTCTTGCTCCTTCTATGTTTCCTTATACTTCCTGAATGCCATCTTTTTCTCCTTAACGTTCCCTGTCACTTTTTTGAGAACCATAGTGTTTTTTTCTTTCATTTTGATTTATTTGCTTCACACAAAGGCTTGTTGCCTCTGTGATGGCAGTTTTGATGTTTCCCCATTGTTGCTCCACCCCTTCTTCTTGCCTGTTTGCTAGTGCTTTTCTGAGGCACTTTCCCATTTTGACAAAATCAGCCCTCCTGAAGTCCAGTACCTTCACTTTTGTATGGCTTGATTCTACAGCTACGTTTATCGTGAAGCACACTGTTTGGTGGTCACTTGTTCCCAGATGGCTACCCACTTCTAGATCTGAGATCCTCTCTCCGTCCCCACTTGAGAGTACCAGGTCTAAGATTGCTTTCCTCCGAGTGGGTTCCAACACTAGCTGTCTGAGGCATGCCCCTTGTAGGGCATTGAGAATGGTCCTGCTCTTGGATGTGGCTGCAGCAAAGGTGCTCCAGTTAACATCTGGCATATTCAGGTCAACCATCAGCAATATCTCCCCTTTCTCTGCCATCCTAAGGATGCCTTCTATCATTTTCTTGTCCATTTCCTTCCCCTGAGATGGGGGTTTGTACACAACCTCTGTGCAGATTGTGGTGCCATTTCCAGTCTCCAAGATGACCCACAGTGCCTCCTCACCTGCCTGTTTACCCTTTAGTTCCATTGCTTTGATCCCTTCCCTTACATATAGAGCTACTCCTCATCCTCTTCTACCCTCCCTGTCCCTCCTGTAGATTGTGTACCCTGGTATATTGACATCCCAGTCATGGTTCTCTGTGTACCATGTTTCTGTGACTGCCACGGTATCCGGGCATCCCTCTTCCATCAAGACCACCAGTTCAGGGAGCTTGTTATCTAGACTATGGGCATTGGTACTCATTACCCTCCATTTTTTGATGGCCTTATCCCTTTTTGCCCCATCCCAGTCCTTACTGCGTCTATTTCTCCATGTACCACTGCCCTTCTCCCTACCGCCTGCTCTATATTGGTGTTTACCTCACTAACTACCCTGATTTTTTTCTGGGGGGGGGGGTAGGATTTCCCTTCTCTTGCATCAATTTTGTACTGGTACCTTGACAAATTTTGCGATTTTCAGCTTCACGTACTTAATGCAGATTCTTGGGCCATTACTTTGAGAGTAAGTGAAATACACATTCAAGTGTGGTCTCGGTGAATAGGTGGGAGTTAGAGCTTTAAAGTGCATACTCACACGTTATCTCAAAAGATTAATGTTAAAAGTTATAGGGTTAAATACCAACCACCATCCATTAATTTCTTGTGAAATTTCAAAATATTCTTATATTTAACCTTGTCATGATTTACTGCACTTTATAATATCATTTTAAGTTGTCTAAAAAGGTAAGGATTCTGCTTTCAAATGCACACGTGGTTTTGAAATGTTAAGGTAATATAAGAGGATAAATTGATAAAAGTGAAGACACCATTAATAGACGAAATTTTAGCAAGTTTATACCTTGACAAATTTTGCTATTTTCAGCTACACGTACTTAATGCAGATTCTTGGGCCATTACTTTGAGACTAATTTAAATGTGTATTCAAGTGTGATCTCAATGAATAGATCTCAATGAATAGGCGAGAGTTAGAGCTTTAAAATTCATACCCACAAGGTGCCTCAAAGGTTAATTTTAAAAGTTTTTTTTTTATGAAGGAAATTTATCTAAAAGAAAAAAAACACCTTTGTTTACATAAAACATTTTTATTTAAAAAAATGTAAAATTTAAAATATGACTGTTGGTAAAATAGTGGAACTTAGTCTTGTCTATCTAGGAAAAATCTTCGTCATTGCCAGATATGCCAATATCATCTCGGTAACCACACACATCTTGGTCCTCATCTGAGTCCTTATCAACTGCATTATAGAGCAGACATAACATCATCTGGAGATGGTGTGTCCATCCACTTTACATTGAGATCATCAGTCCAGCCGTGCAAAGCTGCATTTGGGGCATTGATAACTGCAACAAAAGAAAGCCTCCACAATCGACAGACATAGTTGGCATGTAGAATATGTAACTTCAGAGTTTCCTGGCAGGGTCGTAGCAGAGATAGATCAGTTATTCTGCTGTCTTTGTCATTTCTCCCAGAAGATCTGCTGCCTCGCTATATTTACTCTAGTAACTTGCTTCCTTCCACACAGTTTACAGACATACTCCTCCAACAGAGTTATAACACCCTTATCCACTTGCCAATCACTCCCAAGTTTCTGAAAGGCATCCAGGAATGTGGGGGTACTTTTGAAGGACATTCTAGCAAATCTTCTTACCCTTTTTGAAGAACACAAAAACAGTCATTGCCTGTGAATGCATGGCAACCGACTAAGGCTTTCTGTGTTGCAGTGGTCATTTCACACTTGCTAATGTCAAAGATTTTCCTACTGTTACCATGGACATTGTCCAGGTATATACTTTGCTCACATTCTGAAAATAGTGATAGTAAAATTACTGGTGTATCGGTATCCCTAGATGGTGAACAGATGATAGGGCCTGGATGTATTGCAATGGCATGTTGCACATGAAGGGCAATTTTTGTGTCTGCTTCTTCCTGGTCAGAACAGAGATCATCTACAACCACAGTCCTTTCTTTGTTGATCATGTAGCATTTGTCTCTCTTTGAAAAATAGATCACATGGCCCTCTAGCAAACTCATGCAATTTTCTCCCCAGACCTGCATGATCAAATCAATCAGGCGCTCCTTGTTAGATACTTTAGAAAAGAAGTAACTGAAATTGTTTGGCACTTTGGTGTTGGGGCCTTTGATAACATGCTTCTCACTAAATCCTCATTGAAATCTCTCAGCCTCTTTGAATGACCGCTCTCTATATGTATCTGCAACAACATCCATTCTTGCAAATCCCTTTGGAAGATTATTCAGGAGATTCACTGTCAGATCACTGAAGTTTTCAGGGATTTCTGTCATAACTTGCACTGCTGCCATTAGATCAATTATGTATGCTGTGACACTTTTCCAGGGGGGAAGCTCTGAAGTGTCTAACACTGGACAGTATTCTGCTAGCACCTCAAGTAACTTACTCTCTGGTCTTGTCCATCTAGTTCCATCTGCATTGGCTAGACTTAGCGGGACTGGGCCCAGGCAATATGTTAATAACTTGTTTATATCTACAGGGAAGCTGTGCTTGTTTGAAAGGGCCAAATGTTTTCCAATATATCTCTTTCAAATTTAAGTTCTGTAACTTTTTCTTTGGTAGTTACTTGCACTTTTTTGTTTGCATCATTGAAGGTTTTCACTGGGGCTTTTGAAATTAGATCAAAATATTTCTTTTTCCCCACTTTCCAGTCTTTCTTTGACAAACTGTTCATACATTTCTGTATCTCATTCAATGATACTAGTGAGGTTCTCTTCAATATCAGGCGTAACAGGTGCTCCCGAGGACAAATTGTACAATCTTTCAGCATCTGAAGTAGCACTGAATGGGTTGATAAACTCTTGATCGAGAAGAGTCAATATGGCTTTGACATGTTGTTCTGACTTGATTTCAGATGGCCTGCATGCTTTTTGGGGATTATTAGCTGAACTATGAAGGTCAGTCATCTCCAAAAGTGCCTCTCTGAATTTTGCTACATGTGGCAGACTTAACACCCATTTATCATAGGCCATTTAATTTGCAGCAAAGTGTTTGATTCCACCTGGAATTTTGGCACTTTGATTGCATGTCTGCTCACCAGCTTGGTCAACTGATTCCCTAGAAGCTTTGTGATGGCTATTTTGAACTGAAAGCCCTTGCTTTTCAATTAATGTCCTGGACCCTGGATGAGAAGCTTCAAGAGTTTCAACTGTGTGCACATAGTAAGCCCCATATTGAGCATAATTTTGCTTGTTGAAGGCAAAGAACAGGGGCAGTGAATTTTCCAGCACAGTAGTCTAAGATCAAAGTTGTTTTCTTCTGTTGCTATGTGGAGCAAATGCTGCCGATCCACTATATCCAGATATGTCATCCAGAGCTGTGGGGTTTTCCCAAGCTCACCACAATGCATCTGCTGCATGAAGGCCTCATACTTAGTCTGGAAAGTAACAATCTCATCTTCCTGAAGCAGTTTATGGAAGTCTATGGGTTGAGGGGGTGAGCTGATCAGGTCAAGCAATACTTCAAGGGTGGCATTCAATTCTGCTGAATATTCTAGAAATCTGACCTGAAGCAATCGTTCTAAGGCATCTGCAAAATGCTCATGTATAGTCCCTGTCCAATTGTAATGCTTCCCATGTAAAATTCCCCTTATGCTGCCGGAGGCATAAAGACCAGCCTGAAATACTATGACCTCAAAGCTGCTGTCACCAACTAACTGTCCTATGATGCCAAAGTTTTCCAGGAATAGGTGGAACTCTCCCAAATGAATTATGACAGTGTGGAACTGATCAGGGAAATTCCGCACAACATGATATGCCTTTTCTGCAGCATCAACATCAAGTGTCAGGTGAACATACGGCATATTTACTTGTGGAGTTATTTCTTGTGTTTGTGTGAGGTATTCAACTACAGTGGCATAATCAGTGATGGGTTTACGGATGGGTGGAAGATCTGTGATAACTGTCTTCTTTAGTGAAGTTGAATAATTGTTACAAACTAACGTCAGCCAATCAGTAAACCTTGGGACAATCTGATCCTCCTTGTGTACTTCCTGACTGAATTTCCATAGCGTTAGCTTTGTCTTGTCAATATTTACCACTGATGTTGGCACAGCAGACGGGCATATTGCCAAATGTGGCTGGCTCCTTCTTTGAATTCACCTGTTGATGTTCTAATTCCTTTTTGTTACATACAATTGTCCTTTTTGAGTGAGGAATTTCAATAGAATCTTCTCGGAGAATGGAGCCTTCAGATTCTTCTTGGTATGCAACACCATGTGTGTTGTGTATTGTTTCATGTTCAGTTACTGTTTCAGTGATCTGATCAAAGCTGTCCATCCAGAAAACTGTTAAGATAACAGAAGACTCTGACTTTGGCTGAAGTGGCAGTAACAGACCTTGCTCTTGAAAATGCTGAGAAGGTTCGGCTAAACCAGTTTCAGTTTCACACACTTGGTCATAACTGTAACTATTTCCTAAATGAAACAGGATGTTCACGGGTATTTTCTGTCCGGTCATACTGTACAGCACAACTCCAACAAGTGCATGTTTTGTAGTGAGAAACTTGCTGAGTGTGACACCATGAATTAGGTCTTCTGAGTAGGACTTTGACAACTGGGAGACTTGTTCTGTCTCTGTATGTTTAGGGGATTTCAGTACATGCAAGAAAAATGATTGAACTGTCTCTCTGGGCTGTCGTTCTTTGCTCAGGAGAGCATCCACTATTGGTGGCCATGGTAGTGAAGGTGCTGTCTCTAGAAATCTTAAGATATGGTCACACAACAAGGAAGCTGCATGCTTAATGACTTGATTGTCATCCATTCTCAAAAGCTCTGTGACTGATGCAACACCAGTTAATGATTCAGCACTGATTACAATTAGTGGTTTTTGAGGATCAACTGTTAAAAATAAAAGTGAATCCCTATATTTCTTTTTCAGCTAGTTTCTAAGTTTATAACGGTATCGTCGATCTCCTACTCTGCCGCCCGAGATTTCATTCAATGCCTTCATTGAAACGGTTTGGTGTCTTTGAAGCACATTGTCTTCAATTACACAACAAAGCCTCAAACCCAGTTCCATCTGACTGCTCATTGTCATCCTCATCATCGCTTCTATTCTGATCATCTGGGGTCCTGTCCCTTGTGATTACTGTATAATTTAGGTAGTACTTGTCATGTTTACGAAACTCCCTTGCAATGGGGTTCTCTGTCTTACTTTTTGTGAGCATATCTTGGTCATCACGTAGTTCTGCCACACTTTTCATTGTAGCTTCAGGTATTTTTGTAATAGCAGTAGTTGGATATTGCTTGTTCCCCTTCACTTTGATTACATATTTGTTAGATTCCACATGTATCAGGAAATAACACTCAAGATGATGAGGCACAAGGAACACCACCCCTGAGATGATGTTGTGAGCTACATTCTCCAGCATCTGCATGTTCTCCAGATTTTCTGATACTCTTGGCTTTTGTGAACCTTTGGTAGCATTGTCTATGGTAGCCATGCTTGGCCGGGTCATAGTTAGGCATTGGAATTGATGCACACTGCTCATCATGATGATTTTTCGCCACCTAACTGGGTTTGAATATCTTTGCTCTCTATAAGTGTGTAGTAAGTTTTGCCACTCAGAGGAGTTACTTCAGAGTCTCTTGTTATCAGGGCAGGGTAATGCACTACATACTTCAGGGTCCTACAATTTTCCTCTCCATGTTTCCGCTTGACAGAAAAGTTTAGAGACATCCTCAAAGAGTCTGAAATAAAAATAAATGTTGTGTGTGTATATGTATATGTGTGTGTATATATATATATATATATATACACACACACACATATATATATAAACATATACACACATATACATACAGAACATGTGCCACACATATATAAACACAGAAGATATGGCGTGAAAAAACTCAAAAAGTATAAACCTGCTAAAATTTCATCTATTAATGGTGTCTTCCCTTTTATCAATTTATCTCTTATATTACCTTAAAACTTCACAACCAGCTGGCCCACTGACGCAGTGGTTGGATTTCTGCTTGCGACACCAGCGAACTGGGTTCGGAAATGAGCCGGGTCATCGGAGGGCGGCGGGGGAGAAAGACTAAGCGTCCTAAGACAGATCTCCTTCCTGGGGTTCTGTGCTGGAACGGGAGCGACGCCAGCGGAGGCTGGGTTTGTCGCCCCGTTCGACGCAAGGTCAAGGCTCTCAGGGTGGGACAGATGCTGGCATCATTGCACGTCTCTGCCCCAGCCTACAGGGAGAAAACTTCCCCCATGCCGACCGTCTTGGTCACGCTCTGCTCCTGGACTTCGATCAGCCTCCTGGCCGAGGCTCTCCCAACCAGTTACGGAATCCCAACACCGGTTCCCTCAATGGTGCTGAGACCCCGCCACTGGGGGGTACGCCTGGGGTGACCAGGAGAGTGAGGAGCTCATAAGGAGGTGGAAGCCATGGGGGCACCGTGACCAGAGCGGGACAGCAATGACAAGGCATGAGGGCACAAAAAGTGAAATAAATATGAAAAAAAAAACAACTCCACAACCACATATGCATTTCAAAACAGAATCCTTACCCTTTTAGACAACATAAAATTATATTATACAGTGCAATAAATACTGTCTGACAAGATTAAATACAAGAATATTTTGAAGTTTCACAAGAAATTAAGGGGTGGTGGTTGGTATTTAACCCAATAACTTTTAACATTAATCTTTTGAGGTAACATATGGGTATGCATATTAAAGCTCTAACTCCCACCTACTCATTGAGACCATACCTGAATGCATATTCAGTTACTCTCAAGGTAATGGCCCAAGAATCTGCATGAAGTATAGAAGTTGAAAATCACAACATTTGTCAAGGTTTCAGTACAAAATTGATGCAAACTACCATTTTGCCCTAGCGTTCATGCAATCAACAGACATAACATGAATTGTGGGTATATCTCTGCTACATTAAACAACCACCTGCATTTATTTCGCTCCATCTACATCTGGTCTATTAAGAGTAATCCTTTCTTGTTGTCAAAACTACTTATGGTATTGGGGCACTCCTCAGAAAGGGGAGGAGTCATAAATAGCTCCAAAGACCTCTAGTAAGGGGTCACTTTCTTTCCTCACACACGTCAAAGGCCCTTCCTCTGTTGGCAACCTCCCAGTGCCGTACTTTCCTTCTCTACTTCTTGCCTACTCCTACCCCAAACTTGCCCTTCCAGCAGTGTGGCATCTGCAGGAAGTCAATGCCAAAACTCCTCCTCTGCTGGGACAGCACAGTTGTGGGAGGTGGTGGGTAGTCAGTTCCCTGTGGCTCAAGAGTACCTCCTTCATTCCTGTGGAATAGAAGCATTTTTCCTTGTTCATTTTCCTTAGCACAGGATGCAGATGGCTGGGGTTCAGAGCAGTACACGCGCAGAAAGTGTGCCAATTCAAGCTGGAGCTTGTCTGTGTCTGCCCACCCACTTGTCAACTCCAGATGCACCACCCCTCTGGTCACCTAGGTGGTAATAGCACAGCAGAGACTGAAGCCCTCCCTTCCCGAGGAGGAGAGTGTCTTCTGGTACGCTTGAGCCTTCTCCCTCCAGGCGGCCCTCCAATGGCTTGGCTAGAATGAGCTACTGTCCAACAATGGGCAATAAAAAATGTATCCTCCTCAGCATCCCACCCTCCTTCAGCAAGTACTAGAGATCTGCACCAGGAAAGGAAATCCAATTTGGTGGTTCCCCAGATGGAAGTTAAAGATCCTACAGCACTTACTGTAAGAGCAGGGGGTTTCCCCTGTGTCCTCACCAAGATTTCTTGCCAGTAAAGCAGATTCATGTAAACCCCCGCCTCCACCCCAAGATGAACCTGAAAATAAGCTGTCACAGCTCAGTGTGCCCCCATCAGGATGTACCTGGAAACAAATTGTCACTGCTCAGTGTTCCCCCTCACCCTCCCCGATGCACCTGTAAATAAGAAGTCAAAGCTCAGTGTGCCTTTCCTGGTCAAATTACAAATAAATAATTTTTAACAGAAGTTCAGATTTAAGGGCTGCCGCCGTAATTTCAGAAGTCAGATATAAGTAACATGCTGGTCTGTAACTCACACAGAGCTGTGTGCTGTTAGTGCCACCCAGAATTCCTCCCATCGCCCACTCTCCCCTTAACTTAGGGTTCATCTGGAGTAGTGCCAAACAGAAACACCCTCCATCCACTCACCCCTTAACCTAGAACCCTTCTGGGGTAGTGCTACCCAGAAATCATCCCCCACCCACTCCCCTCTAAACTTAAGGCCCTTCTGGGGTAGTGCCACCCACAAATCATGCACCACTAAATCCCCCCCTAACATAAGACCCTTCTGGGGTAGCACCACCCAAAATTTGTCCCCCCATATCCCCCTTTAACCTAGGACCCTTCTCGAGTACTGCCACCCAGGAATCATTCCCCACTTGCCCCCCCTTAACTTAGGGCCCTTTCTAGGCTGACTGTGTCGACATTTTCATGGTCCACTGGCTTCATCCCTGATAGTCTCACGTCACCCACCCACTTCCCATTTTACAAGCTTTCCCTGGCATTCGGTGGAACCCTTTCCCTAGCACCAGTCCCACAGAAATATGGACCAACTATCTGCATCTGACTCTTAACACCTTCCTCTGGCGGTCCTGTCATAACACTCTGCTCCCCCCTTACAGCCTGCCCTTAGACACTGTGGTGGTCAGTAGCAGGATGCAGAAACAACAGATTCATTGATTAGAGGGGGGTGAAAGAACACTCAATGACAACTGTCTGTCTTTCTGTAAAGTACACTTTTTTTTCAACTAGGTCTTCTCACAGGCATACTTCTGTTACCATCATCCACCCAGGCCACATGGGATACAGGGTGCAGACCTCTGCTCACTGGTTCAGGGAAGAAATCCACCATGCAGAGGGAACAAGCAGGCAAGGGTTTCCCTAGTGCTGAGCAGGTGCCAAACCAGAGGGGACATAGACGACATTCCGGCACTTGAGAAAAATCCAATGGCAACATCAATGGAGTGACGCTGCTGCTTGACTCCCTCTTCTCCTAGGCTACCTGAGGTCACTCTAGTGGTGGTACTAGCCCAGAGCTGGAGCATGTTTCATGGGGACAGCTGATTCCCACCTCCCACTTTATTGGGACCCGGACTGAGGAATCAAACCTAGGATCATTCACATGCCATGCATACACACTTACCACTAGGTCATCAGGTAACCCTCCCCCCCCTTGAGTTCATGGATTTCTATTCTACAGGGCTGCCATATTGTACTGTGAAAGATCTCTATTTTTTTGTCCTGAGCTCACCATCCAGTTTCTTCAGTCTGGGGAGCCTCCTTGTTGCCTCTTCAGTCCAGTTCCCTTCGGCCACGTGCTTTTCTTCCAGTGGGTTTCCAACAAACACTAGGTCTTCCAGAGCTGGAAGATCAGCCAGCTTCACAAATTCACCTTTAAAACAAAGAAAACTCCCTAATTCAATCTGTGAATAAATTAATTTAGTGCCTACTACACCTCGTGTGCCACGTCTCTCTTCTAAATTCCCTCTCCCCCTTGCCACCTACTAACTTCAGCCCTTCGCCTCAGCCAGTGCCTACCACTCCCCCCTTTTCCTTTTCTACTATCTCCTCTGAAGAAGCTCTTAGTGCCCTCCTATCCCTCAACCCCTCTAAAGGCTCCTCATCAGATGAGCTCGATCCTAAACTTCTCTACCTTTCTGCTCCTGCAATTGCTTAGCCTATCTCCCTAATCCTTAACCTCTCCTTTATTTCTGCCCAAGTACCCTCATCTTGGAAAAATGCCGTAGTCCTTCCTCTCCCTAAGGGTGGTGACACATCCACTCCTGGCAACTATGGCCCCATTTCCCCTCCTTCCTACCCTTACCAAACTTCAAGAACATTTAGTTCTCTCTCAACTATCTCCCTTCCTCTCCGATTCCTCCTTCTTCACCCCTTTCCAATCTGGTTTTCGGAAAAACCACTCAATAACCACCTCCCTCCTCAGGCTTACTGACTCCATTCTTTCAGGGATGGATGATGGCCTGATCACCTTGGCCATCTTTGTCGACCTAGCCAAAGCTTTCAACACCGCTTCCCATCAACTGCTTCTTGATTCTCTCTCTCTCTCTGCTCAGCTGGCCTTGCTCAGACAGCCATCAACTGGTTTAAATCCTACCTCACTGGCAGGACCCAATTGGTGAGAATCCTTGATTCCATCGCCCCTCCACTCCCCATCAACACTGGTGTCCCTCAGGGCTCAGTACTTGGTCCCCTACTCTTCTCCATTTTCTTTAATGATCTTCCCCACAGCCTGCTCATCCTCGTCTAGCCACATGTACGCTGATGATACTGTTTTATACAGCTCCAGCAAAAACCCTGCTGCTGTGGAAACCAGCTTACAGCATGACTTCAACCAAGTTCAGCTCTGGTTTGCTTCTCACCAGCTTTTTCTAAATGCCAAGAAGACAGTCTCAATGACCTTTGGCACCAGGCAGAGACTCTCTAAGCTCCCGGCCCTACCCACTTTCCACACCCTTGACGGGACCATCCTGGAGGACACTTTCTCATTTAGATATCAGGGAGTTTGGCTAGACCAGCACCTCAGCTTCTCTGTGCATATCGATGCTATCCTGAAGAAACTGCGCCCCAAGCTTGGTGCTCTGTAGAGAATTCGTAGTTGCATCCAGCTGACTGTGAGGCGTGAAACTGTCCAGAAGAAAAAATTACTCACCTTAGTAATATTGTTTCTTCCAGTGTATTCTTCTATATTCATAACTGTATGCAGTCTGCCTCCTAAGCAGAACTGCCCAGAGAGCAATGGAACTATATACAAATGACAGAACCTATCATTGCTCAAGACACACATTCAAACTGCTGCCCTTATCTATTGCAACATTCCATCAATGTCTCAGATTTCGATAACAGCCTACAAGGCAGAAGAACTACATATCTACCTAATACTACCTATGAAATAGAAAGGAACCTACTCCTATACCCACGTGGCAGCTTTGCATATATCCAGTAGAGGTACATCCCTTGAAGCTGCTATGGAAGCAGTTATTCCTCTAATTGAGTGGGCCCTAAGTCCTGATGGGACCTGCTTGTCTGCTTTTTCATAGCAAAACTGTATACAACTGACTATCCAGCAAGAGACCGACCTCTTGGTAGCTGGTGTACCTTTTTTCACATCCCCATAGGTAAGGAATAACTGTTGTTTATCCTCTCTGTGATCTTTAGTATGATTGATATATATATATATATTAGCTCAGAGCTCTCTACACATCAAGACTGTGGATTCTACGCTCACCTGAAGTAGAATGCTCAGTGAAAAAACACTGGTAGTGTAATGGATTGATTCAAATTCAAATCCTAATACCACTTTAGGGAGGAATTTTCTGTTTGTTCTCAGTACCACTTTATCATTGTGAAAAGACAAGTAGTCCTTTTCTATATACAGTATACAGCCTGAAGCTCACTTATCCTCCTAGCAGAAGTTATAGCCACTAAGAAAAAATTACTCACCTTAGTAATTGTGTTTCTTCTAATGGAGTCTTGCTGTATTCTGACATATACAGTTAGCCCCAGCACTTGAACTGCACCGGAGAGGAAAGAGTTAAATTCTATGCAGGGCATAGAACGTTGAGCTCGAGCTCGGTTCAAACCTCTGTCTGCTGCACTTTGAAGTGCAACTGTCAGATTCTTTCGAGCTAATACTAACTAACCCCCACTATGTGGAAATTGTAAAAGCTTTACTAGCCAAATGGCAACCAAATATTTTGGATTCCCCAAAAGACTCAAGTCGAGAAATCCAAAACAAAAACTAGGTAGTGAACAACTTATGACTATCAAAACAGGAAAACATAACCCACTCTCCCTCTCTAAAAAGAGGGAGTGCCCAAATCCACCCCTGAGATGCAACACTGCTCATGCCAGCCCACTTCCCAAAGAAAAAATTACTCACCTTAGTAGTGTTGTTTCTTCTAATGGAGTCTTGCTATATTATGACATATGCAGTGAGTCCCAACCTTCGAACTGCTCCGGAGGTGAAAGAGTTAACTTTCCATGCCAGGCATGGAACTTTGAGCCCGAGCTCGGTTGAAAACTCTGTCTGTTGTTCTTCAAACTCAAACTGTCAGATCTTTCGAGCAAAACTCACTAAGGTTCTGTGGAAGCCGTAAACCTACACTAGCCAACTGGCTACTAAATATAAGAGCACATTTCTCTTGGTCCCAAAACAAAGACTCAAGTCAGGGGATCCAAAATGAAAAACATAACACCCAAACACCCCAAAAGGAGGGGTGAAAAATAAGGTGGGCATCTACTAAGTGCCAACACTGCACTGCCCACCCACATCCCAAAAGCAGAGGTTCTGAGAGGGGCAGGCGGGGAGGTCATAATGTAGCAAGACTCCATTAGAAGAAACAACATTACTAAGGTGAGTAATTTTTTCTTCAAACGACATGAAGTCTTGCTATATTATGATTATCTGAACTACACAGCAGTACCTCCATGGAGGAGGACAGAACCTACTTAGGAAATAGGATCTGAAGCACAGCTGTGCCAGAACCAAGCATCACTCCTAGCCTGGATGTCAGGAGTAATGCTTGGTAAAAGTGTGAACTGTTTTCCAGGTAGCTGCTTGACATATCTCTAGGATAGGGATGTCCTGGCAGCAGCCAGAGCGCAGCTGTACCTCTGGTAGAGTGAGCCCTCAGACCTGAGGAGGAACCTTACCCAGTTTTCATAGCAAAACTGGACAAGAGACAATCCACCTGGCAATGGATCTTTTAGTGGCAGGTTTCCCTTACCAACCTCACCATAAGTGAGGAACAGTTGGAGGAGTCAAACCTGTGACCCTTGGTACGAGTCTATGTAGTAACTAAGGGCTCTTTTGACATCTAAACTGTGCAGTCTCCTCTCGCCAAAGGAGGAATGGTCAGTGAAGTACACAGGGAGAGACATAGATTGATTAAGGTGGAAGTCTGAAACCACCTTAGGCAAGAACTTTCTGTTAGTCCTGAGGACCACCTTATCTCTATGAAAGGAGATAAAATCAGGCTCCACTGACAATGCTTGTAATTCACTTATGCGCCTGGCAGAAGTGATGGCTACCAAAAACACAGTTTTCCAAGTCAAGTACTTAAGCTCTGCTGAAGACAAGGGCTCAAAAGGGGGTTGCATAAGCTGAGCAATGCAAATATTAAGATTCCAGGCAGGGGCAGGGTCCCTGAATGGAGGGTTGGTGTGAAGCAACCCCTTGAAAAACTTGGAGAATACAGGATGAGCCGAAAGAGAAGAGGGTTTACCTGCTGATAAGAAAGCAGACACGGCTGCCAGGTGCACTTTTAGGGTAGCTGGTCTCAGCCCCAAAGTATTCAAATGCACCATATAATCCAGGACTGTGGGTAAGTCAGCAGATTCTGGGGAAATATGCTTGCCAGAGCACCATATGGAAAATCTCTTCCATTTGGAATTATAAGTAGCCCTGGTGGAAGGCTTCCTAGAAGTCTTCAATATATCCAATACACCTTGGGAGAGATGTAGGTCAGCAAACTCTAACTCTTCAAGAGCCAGGCCTTGAGATTGAGAGATTTGAGATTCAGGTACCAAACCCTCCCCTGAGCACAGGTTAACAGGTTGTGATTCCTGGGAAGACACAGGGGAAGGTGGACTGCTAAGGACATAAGGAGTGGGTACCAGGGCTGTCTGGCCCAATCTGGAGCAATCAGGATCATCTTGCAGGGTTGAGATCTGATTTTGACTAGCACCTTGAACAGAAGAGGGAAGGGGGGAAAAGCATAGAGAAACTTCCCTTCCCAACTGAGAAGGAAGGCATCCAGAGGGACTGAGCCCAACACTGGGGGCCTGCAGCAAAAAAGGGGAAGTTGGTGATTGTCTGG